>OX346245.1:66336306-67734806 GCA_947049315.1 Epistrophella euchroma
AAACGTTACACCGAAATATATGCTCACACTTGAATACCAAATGGTTTTCGAACACACCATGCGCTGTCACATGAATTATTTAGGAAAAGTCGTCAACTTGTATGGTAACAACAGGCTCCCCAAGCTCCTTGCCAACATAATAAGGGAAACGCGGATATCAGAGTTGGGAAAGCAGCAAATAGGAAACTCTTGAATGAAGTTGTTGGTGGAGTAGCGGAAAGAATCATTGCAGAAGAAAAAAAACGAAGCCTTACTAAGAACACAATGTACAAGGTCACATAGTATCTACCATCTTCTTAATTTCGATGCAGGGACGGAATATGTTGCCGATGAACAGAAGTTCTCATTTATTAGTTTGATATTCAAAGCGCGAGCAGGCCTGATACAACTGAATGGAACAACTAGGACAACGCGGGAAAATACTAACTGCTCACTCTGCAATATGCATGAAGAAGAAACCCTTGTTCATTTTATAGCAATTTGCCCAATTTTAAGTAGCATATGCCGTACCTGCCTAGGAAGAGCCTCGATGAACGAAAAAATGGTTGCCAGTTTACTGAACGGAAAACTGAACTGGACAACTCTTGTAAATTATTTAAGATCTGCGTTAAAATATAGACAGGAGTTGATACAAGAATTCAATTATCACTAATACAAGATCATACTAAACTATGCAAGCTAAACTAAATTAACAATGTATTTCAAAAAAAAAAATAACAATCTAGGGTTGTAAATTATCTTATTAAATAAGCAATTTGATCGTGACAGGCGACATAGAGTCGTGTTGTATATATATTTTAGTTTTTGAATATTAGATCATATTTATTACATTTTTGAATTTTTGAAACTGAATCTGGTTTTATATAATACATTATTTATACATTTCTATTTTTATGTGTAATATTGGGTTATAAAAATTAATCCAATATTACACACAAAAATAGAAATGTATAAATAATGTATTATATAAAACCAGATTCAGAATAAACTATAGTAAAGTTTGTTTCCTATTAGAAATAGTTGTTACTTTTAAGGCAAAATTCCAACATTCTTAAAAAAATAGTTTTTTTTGGGATTCTCGTGAATTTTTCTATTATTTGCTGTTTTTTTGGTGAATAGCGATACCACATCAAATGAGACAAGATTGTCTTCTTCTTCAAAATTAGTGTCTTTTAGTTTTTCTTTTAAACTAAAACAATTTTTTACATTATATTTGTCTGAAATAATATTTTCAAGAATATGACCAATGTGTTTTGACTTTTGGTTGATTATCAGAATTAAAATAAAGACACATCTAGTTTAATTTATATATACATTTAATTAAATTAGTCTGTCAGCTAGGATGGTTGAGGCTCAACTGGTTTGACGTTTTTTTAGTACCCCCTTCAAGCAAATTCACTGACCAAACTTTTTCGGTATTTCTTGGATCTTTGCTAAACTGAGTGTTTCACGCACACCTAAAAAATTTCTTTGTATCTACAGGCATTTTCCCCACACCTTTGTTTAGCAGCCCTATTCTGCTATTCGATCCGATGGAAACTTTCCATTCACGTGAAAGTTTCATTCAATTTGCCTTAAATTATTTTTTTAATTCTTCAATCTTTAGAGTGCAAATCTTAACTGATATTTAGTTTTGAAATTCTCAAAAGAATCTAATTGTTTAAATCCTGTTTTTATCGAAATTTATACAAAATTTGGAGCAGTTATTTCCCTCCGACGGATAGCAGAATACAAACTTTCACGTGAGTGTTTAGCAGAATAGGGTTGTAGTTCATCTCTGCAAGTGGAATAGGAAGGCATAGTATTTTTGTGTTCTCGAAGAACCTCGGCTTCTCACCATCAACGACGAACTCAATGAACTCCACAGTAACACCAGTACGGACGATGACTTCATTGACGAGAAACTTCTTAATACATTGAAAATTGACTTTACTATTTTTAACTAACTCCTGACTTACTCACAAACTGATTGACTGGGACGCAGAATGCAATGCAATTCTACCTCCTCGTGGTGCATTCTGGGTAACGCTAAATGAATTGCTGTACTTTACTTAAAAAGATGAACCTAATCAACGTAAATACCAAAAAGCAAAAATCTCAGAAAAAACTACTTTTAGTAATTTTCAATTTTCTCAAAAACTAGAAGACATATCCATTCGGTTTTTTGTGTTCGACTCAGAATTGATATTTGCATTGATCACAAAAAGCCAATTCAGCGCAACATTTCACAATTTTGAGAAAAATTGGTCTAAACATTTTTTCCATTTTTTTTAAACAAAATTTTGAGTTTGCATGCCAATTTTTTAAAAACTGTTGACAAAAATAATTTAATTTAAATGTCGTCGTTCAAACTGTAATGCAATAATCAATTTAGTTATTACTTACTTACTTAGGGTGACCATGCGCCGTAAGGCGACTACAATCCGCTGTGGATTTGGGCCTCAACCAACAAGCTTCGCCAGCCAGCTCTATCCTTAGCTCGCTGCTTCCAGTTTCGCACGCCAAGTTGATTGAGGTCCCCTTCCACTTGGTTGCGCCACCTCAGACGAGGTCTTCCTCTACTGCGCCGTCCCTCTGGGTTGGAGTCGGGCCGGAGCATTGTTGTCCATGCGCTCCACGTGACCTAGCCATCTCAGGCGCTGCACCTTCACTCTCTTGGCTAGGTTAGTGTCCTTGTACAACCCGTAAAGTTCGTTGTTGTATCTTCTTCTCCAATCACCATCAATGCACACGGGACCAAAAATCGCACGAAGAACTTTTCTCTCGAAACAATACAGGATGTTTTCATCCGGCTTCGTTAAAGTCCATGCTTCTGCACCATATAGCAGGACTGGGATGATAAGGGTCTTATATAGGGACACCTTAGTTGCTCGAGAGAGGGCTTTGCTGGTCAATTGCCTTCTCAGACCAAAGTAGCAGCGGTTGGCAAGAGTAATTCTCCGTTTGATTTCAGCGCTGATGTTGTTGTCTGTGTTTATAGCGGAGCCTAGGTAGACGAAGTTCTTTACTACCTCGAAGTTATGGCTGTCGATGGTTACGTTTTGTCCAATGCGACGGTGTTGAGTGTCCTCTTTTGACGACAGCATATACTTGTTTGCCGCTTCCGCTTCGATGCTTACAAAAGCGCCCTTGACATCACGCTGAGTTCTTCCGATTATGTCAATATCGTCGGCATATGCAAGCAGCTGGACGGACTTATGAAAGATGGTGCCTCTGGTGTTAACGTTAGAGTTCTGTATAATTCTTTCAAGAACGATGTTAAAGAAGTCGCATGACAGTGCGTCGCCTTGTCTAAAACCTTTTTCCACATAAAATGCTTCGGTTAGGTCTTTACCGACTCTGACGGAGCAGCGTGCATTCTCCATCGTCATCCTGCACAACCGGACGAGCTTGGCAGGGATGCCAAAACTAGACATGGCTCTATAGAGCTCGTCTCTATAAATACTGTAATACGCGGCCTTGAAATCGATGAACAGGTGGTGGGTATCGATTTGTTGTTGCTGGGTTTTTTCCAAGATCTGCCGTATTGTGAATATTTGATCGATGGTGGACTTTCCTGGTCTAAAGCCGCACTAATAAGGACCTATCAGATTGTTGACGAACGGCTTCAGACGTTCACATAGTACGGCAGAAAGGATCTTATATGCGATGTTAAGGAGGCTGATTCCTCTGTAGTTGGAGCAGGTTAGAGGGTCTCCTTTCTTAAGGATCGGGCATACGATGCTGGGATTCCATTCTGTGGGCATGCTTTCCTCCGACCATATTCGGCAAATGAGTTGGTACATACTCCTAACCAGGTCATCTCGGCCGTCAGCTCCAGCGGCTTTATTGGACTTAAGCTTGGATATGACTGTCTTCAGTTCGCCCAGGTCGGGGGGACGGAAATGTTGGCCTTCATCGTCGATATTGAATGGTGCAATCTGTCTCTGGGCGGGGTTGGCTTCGTCATCGCCATTGTAGAGATTGCAAAAATGATCTTTCCATATTCTCAGCATCGCTTGCGTCTCTACTACGATGTTTCCTTGTTGGTCTTTGCAGGCTTCAGTTCTAGGCTTATACCCCTGAGATGTTCTCTTTACCTTCTGGTAAAACTTACGAACCTCATTCCTGTTATAGCATCCCTCTATTTCCACGATCGCTTCTTTCTCGTGTTGCCTCTTTTTTCTCCTGAGAAGCCGATGTTCTTCTCTTTTTTTTCGCTTGTAAAGCTCCTTGGCACCTCTGGTCCCTCTGTGCAGCGCCGCTTTGTATGCTTTCTGTTTAGCTGCATGTGCTTGTCGGCATTCATCATCAAACCAGGGGTTTCGTTGTGGTGGCCTAGTGAAACCCAGCACTTCAGAGGCGGCATCTCTAATGGCTTCTTGGCATTGTTGCCACTGGTTATCTATACTTGCTGCTGGTGGCGTAGGACTTCTTAAGAGGTTATTTGAGACGCGATCGGAATAAGACCTGGCAATCTCTTGTAGCCGTCCGACGTTAAACTTCCTCACAGTATTTCCTTGTGTTGGCGATGGTCTGGAAATCCGCATCCGTACATTGGCTACTACCAGGTAGTGGTCAGAGTCAATGTTGGCTCCTCGGAACGTTCGGACGTCCATCATACTGGAGGAATGTCTAGCGTCGATCGCAATATGGTCAATCTGGTTGACGGTTGATTGATCTGGAGATTTCCATGTCCCTTTATAAATCTTGAGATGCGGGAAACACGTACTTGCTATGACAACATTTTGCCCCGCAGCAAAATCGACTAGCCTGAATCCGTTATCGGACGTGTTGTCGTGCAGGCTATGCTTTCCGACTGTGCTTCCAAAGATGTTTTCTCTTCCTAGCTTTGCATTAAAATCACCCAGGACAATTTTAATATCGTAGCTTGGGATTTGCTCGTAGGGTTTTTCAAGGAGCTCGTAGAAATTATCTTTTGTGGTATCGTCTTTCTCTTCCGTGGGGGCGTGTGCACATATCAGGCTTATGTTGGTGAATTTATGCTTTATGCGGATCGTGGTGAGGCGCTCGTTGACGCAATTAAAACTCAGGACGCTCTGTCTGAGTCTGCCTCCGATCACAAATCCGCATCCGAATGTGCCCTGTTGGCGGTTGCAGTATATATCGTGGGTCTTCAATTTTCTCTTGCCCGGCCCTTCCCATCGCATTTCTTGGATGGCAGTTATATCTGCCTTATAGCAGTCGAGGGCCTCCGCTATTAAAGGCTGCACGTGGTCTATTAAAGGACCTAACATTCCACGTGCAGATCCGAAATTCATTGTCCTTAATACGTTTGCTAGGGTCGTCATCAGTAAATCCGTCCGTTTCCGAGGCTTGTCGTCGTTTCATAACTACATCCTACTTCTGGTCGGGCAGTTACCCCGACGGCAGAAGCCCCCAACCTGGAGGGCCAGGCCCTTTGATGACTCCAAGGACGAGAAGTTGGCTTAGCCGCTCTTTATAGACCTGTGCTCTGAATACGTCTGAGTAGCTCATATAAGGTGTTCACCAAGTAGTTCGGCCTTACTGGAACTGGTGACGCTACCGTTGATTCAAAAAAGAATTCTTCCGCTACCGTCATTTGATGGAAGTGCCTAGGTGGGAACACTCCTACGTTGGGGGGGGAATTAGTAGCAACAGCCTACTCCGCTTCGACCTGTCGACCATGGGAGGCCCTTCTGCGAAAACAAGTTTCGCGATCGCATAGCTCTAAGCTTCATAGTAGTAGCCCATCCGCCACGACAAGGCTTACCGTCATGAGTTGCATGTTCTATGCATACATACATACATATGTACGTACATGACAGCTTGGGTAATGACATATACCCACCTCTCTAATTAAGGTTAAACTACCTATAAACTAAGACTGACCAAAACCCATATTTTGTGTCATGCTTACAAAAACACCTAGTGTAATGATGTTGCTAAGCAGTTATGCGTTGTGCATTGTACATTCTATAATGGTTCTTTTATTTATATATTCTTTTATTATGTACCTTTTTATTTATATAAATGTTTGCTAATGTTAAATAAATACTATTAGTTTATAAAACACTTAAGTTTTGTATAAAAAAAAAAAAACAATATAAAAAAAATTGATTGATTATTTTTGTAAAATAAAACTCATTATTGAAAAAACTCTAAATGAATAAACTGTTTTATTTAAACATTAAAAATAAAGATAATAAATATAACTGGCGCAGTCGGTTAAAGCTAAGGCATTATTGATTGCATTAAAAAGGATACGAATTGGATTATTTTTTATAATAATAATAAAGAAGAAAGAAGAAAATAAAAGAAAGAAACCCTTAAGAAGTCCAACAATCGATTCCAAAAGAAAAAGAAAAATATATATATGTACATACATCTGCTGAACAAATCTGGACCTAAATTATTGAAGAAAAACATCATAACATAAACAAATAAGGTATGGCGACTACAGATATATTCAATTTAATAAAAGACGTTCAGGAATTCACCGGTTTGCCCGAAGAACTTAATTTATTTATAAGGCATATAGATTATATATATATAGATATTGTAGTAACTTAGACGAAATATCAAAAGGATTATTAGAATTGAAGATTAGGCAAAAAATTAAAGATCGTGCGAATATAGTTTTAATTAATAATAATGATCCGACAAATTGGCCGGAAATTAAGTCAATATTAAAAGCAAATTGCACAATAGGACAAAGTATTGAAAACATTATTTACCAAATAAAAATTTTAAAATTTCAAAATTCTGTCGAAGATTTATATGAAAACATTCTTGGATTATTAACAAAATTAAATATTAAATCTGATATTACAACTGACATTCCGACTTGGTTTAATAAAGAACAAAACGAAAGTATGGTTTTAAGCTTGTTTATTAATAAATTGCCCAGCGAACCAATACTTATACTTCAAGCTAGGAATCCATCTAATCTACGGGAAGCAAAGAATATTTTAGTAGACACCGAATATTTTTACCGTTTATATAACTATAACAACACTTTTCGTTCACAAACACCAAATTTCTATACACAATCATCAAATTTAAGTTACAGTAATCAAAATAATTCAAATTTTAATAGATCGCTTCCAAATTCAAATAACTTTCGACCAAATAAACAACAAAATTTTAGGAACAATAGTTCTGGTAATTATGCAGGAAATTCAAGAAATATTATTAACTACCCTCGTCAAAATAATCCACACAATTCTCAAACAATAAGTTTACAAAATCCAAATTATCAAAATCAAGTAAATCCAGGGAATTCACAACAAAATTCAATAAATTCTAGATCTTTTAGGAACAACAACCGTAGTGATATTATGCAAATAGATTATTTACGAAATGAAGATTTAACTAGTACTGCACCAAATGCAGAAAATAAAGACGATTCTAAATTCCAAAATTTTCAGTCAGTCACCTCAGATCTCTTCCCTGTGTAATAGTAAAAACTAAAACTATTCCAATCAAGTTATTAATCGATTCAGGAGCAAATACTTCATTAATTAGAGAAGACCTCTTTCACAGATCCTTCAAAACGGATCTTGATAAGCCAATTTTTCTTAAATCCATTAACTCAAATATCTCTGTTAATTCAAAAGTAACAATTCCATTATTTAGTGAATTTAAAAGACCATTTACAAAAATAGAAATGCTTGAAACAAATTTAAGTGGTGATTTTGATGGAATACTTGGATGTAACGTATTAAAGCGATTGCATGCGAAAATTGACCTTGAAAAATCACAACTAATTACGAGAGACGCCATCATACCTTTAGTGTTTTGCAGTTCTCAAACTGCATTAACTGAAGAAGAAATACATACTCTCAGTAAAGATATTATAGAAACCTCATTCCAAAAGCCAGATATAACTAACCTTACAAATAGACTCAAACTAGATAATTTAAATGAAGAAGAAATCAACTCTTTAATATCTTCTATCCGAAAATATAGAGAAGTTTTTTACGTTGAAGGTGACAACTTATCAGCTGTTACAAAATACTCTCACAAAATACCGACAAAACATGATATACCAATATTCTCTAAAACCTAAAGATATCCAGAAGTTCACAAAGAAGAAGTTGAGAAGCAAATTTCAGACATGCTCAATTCTGGGATAGTAACAAAGTCTAATAGTCCGTATAATGCTCCAATATGGGTTATTCCAAAAAAGATTGATAATTCAGGCCTACAAAAATGGCGCATAGTCATCGATTTTAGAAAACTTAATGAGGAAACTGTAGAAGACAAATTTCCTATCCCCAATATTGAGGACATTTTATAAAAATTGGGAAATGCGCAATATTTTTCAGTCCTTGATCTTGCAAAGGGTTTTCACCAAATCCCCATAAACAAAGAAGATAGGCACAAAACAGCATTTTCAACCGCAAACGGACATTATGAGTTCACTCGAATGCCGTTCGGGTTGAAAAACGCTCCCGCATCATTTCAAAGAATGATGAACGAAGTTTTGTCAGATTATATAAACAAAATTTGTGTTGTATATCTTGACGATATACTAATCTTTTCAACTTCGTTACAAGAGCACATAGATTCACTGAACAAAATATTTAAGAAATTGAAAGAGTATAATCTGAAAGTACAGATCGATAAATGCAATTTTTTAAAACACGAAACTGAATATTTGGGCCATATAATTTCAAAAGGTGGCATAAAACCCAATCCAAACAAAATTGAAATCATTCAGAAAATTGAATTGCCACACACAGTCAAACAGATTAAATCGTTCTTAGGAGTCACCGGGTTCTATCGAAAATTCATCAAAGACTACTCTCGAGTAGCCCTTCCGATGACCAGATGCCTTAAAAAAGGTGCGAAAATTAATATTAAAGACATACACTACATTGAATCCTTTAATAAGCTTAAAGCCCTTATATGTAGTTGCCCAGTTTTAATGTATCCAGATTTTGCTAAAACTTTCACATTAACAACAGATGCGAGTAATGCAGCTCTTGGATCAGTACTGTCCCAAAATCAACACCCCATTGCTTTTGTCTCAAGGACACTGAATAAGCATGAACTCAATTATAGCACGATTGAGAAAGAGCTTTTGGCTATAGTTTGGGCAACTAAGTATTTCAGACCATATTTGTTTGGACGTAAATTTAGAGTTCAAACTGACCACCGTCCATTAGTTTGGTTACAGTCTTTAAAAGAGCCCAACTGTAAGCTTCAACGCTGGAAAATAAAATTAAACGAATACGATTTTTCCGTGGAATACATTAAAGGAAAAGAAAATCAAGTAGCTGATTTTCTAAGCCGCTTAGAAATAACTTGTATAGATGATGATATAAGATCTGATCTCGCTACAATACATAGTGGAATTGAAAATCTTAATGATCATATTTACATAACTGAAACTCCATTAAATGTATATAAAAATCAGTTACATGTAATGATCGGTAATATAAGTACATATAAAAATAAATTTTTATTTAAGAATAAGAGAAGGGTAATTGTTTCATTAAAAGATTATAATGAAGATTATGTTTTGAAAATTTTAAGGGAAATTTTACCATTAAAAGGAACTGTAGGAATATATTGTAAAGAAGATGATTTATTCATCATTTTACAAAAAACAATAGTAAAATATTTTTCAAATTCACCAGATATGAAAATACTGCGTTGCACAAAACTTCTTGAAGATATTACAAATAAGGAAACTTTATTGGAATTAATTGAAAAAACACATAACAAAAAGAATCATAGAGGAATTGATGAAACATTTGCAGAGTTGAAAGACTTGTACTATTTCCCAAATCTTAGACTAGAAATACATAAATTCATTAATAATTGCATTTTTTGCAATATGTGCAAATATGATCGACATCCAATAAAACCAAAAATGATGATTACAGAAACCCCTAACAAGCCTAATCAAATAGTTCATATAGATATATGGTTCTTTAATAAAAATAATATGTTTTTATCATCAATAGATACATTTTCAAAACACGCATCAATTTACCCAATTACAGACCGAAATTCAATAACAATAGTTGATACTTTAAAACATAGATTTTCAATCCTCGGAAAACCAGAAAAAATAGTCGCGGATAATGAATTCAATACAGCTTATATAAAAAACTATTTAACCCAAGAAAACATATTATATCATTTTACTGCTCCAAATACACATACAGGAAACTCTATAATAGAAAGATTTCATTTAACTCTAAATGAACACATAATACTTTTTAAACTTAACAAAGACAATAAAGATATAGAAGACAAGACATTAGTATTTAAGGCAGTTGAAATATACAATGATACTCTTCATTCAAGTACAAACTACAAACCAAATGATCTTCTAAACTCAACTCTAAATGATTCAGAGAGGATTAAACTAAATAAACGAGTAGAAGAAAGTAAAGAAAAACTTATTAGTAAAATTAACGAAACACGCGTTGAACCTAACGAATATCAAGAACGGGAATTAGTAAAAAAATTGGGTTTTTACAATATAAAGCATTTGCCACGATATATAATAAAGGATTCGAAAGAAAAAGGAAATACTTATTTCAAAGATAAAGACAAAATTAAACGAGATAGACAAATTGTTAAAAGAAAATACAAGTATCAAAATCCAATTAGTAACATTCAATTTCATTCGAAATTTACTGGAAGGGATTATTCTTACCGAAATAAAAACAAAAAAATAGATACATGTAAACAAAATTGACTTTTCCCATTGTTGCAAGCCAAATTAATAATTTATAAGAAAAATAAGAACATGATCATTAATTTTAGTGCCTAGTTTTCATAAATAAAATTAAAAAAAAATAACAAAACATAAATACAAAAAAAAAATTTAATTTTAATAAATATGATAAATAGATTTTAAGAATTTGTCTGTATTAATATTGAAATAAATTAATTAACTTCATATTATTGTTAAAATTGATTAATTAAACTTATAATAATATTTACATTGTTATTATAATACACTTTGTTGTAATTGTGTAATATTGTCATATTATTAATACCTTTCTTGGTAATATGTTATTATTTGATTGTTTTAATTATTATGTTATATTTTTAAATTGTTCGTTCATTTATTTTTTGTTTAATTTTAAAATACTTGAAAACATAAGCAAACATAAAAATATACCTATATATAGTACAATTACTAAAATTCAAAAAAAAAAAAAAAAAAAAAAAAAAAAAGAACCCACATACGCCATAGTGTACGTGATAACTATAATCAGCCACAAAACTATAAACAACAACTTTCATTTAAAAAGTTTTGTTCATACTACGGCGGGAGGAGTTGCATGTTCTATGCATACATACATACATATGTACGTACATGACAGCTTGGGTAATGACATATACCCACCTCTCTAATTAAGGTTAAACTACCTATAAACTAAGACTGACCAAAAACCATATTTTGTGTCATGCTTACAAAAACACCTAGTGTAATGATGTTGCTAAGCAGTTATGCGTTGTGCATTGTACATTCTATAATGGTTCTTTTATTTATATATTCTTTTATTATGTACCTTTTTATTTATATAAATGTTTGCTAATGTTAAATAAATACTATTAGTTTATAAAACACTTAAGTTTTGTATAAAAAAAAAAAAACAATATAAAAAAAAATTGATTGATTATTTTTGTAAAATAAAACTCATTATTGAAAAAACTCTAAACGAATAAACTGTTTTATTTAAACATTAAAAATAAAGATAATAAATATAACTCATGGATGGGGGTAAGCCTTAGTTATGTGTGTCATAAAAATGGACCGCTTACAGCGCACCTCGAGACCTTTCGATGTTAGGAGCGTTTGAAACATGTAAAAAAAAAAAAAAAAAAATTATATGTTCGTCGTTGATATATTTCGTGGGCGAATTAGCTAATCATACGATGTCAAAAAAGTAACGCTTACACTTGTTCGTAGGGACAATATGCCGCTTACAAGCACCGAAAAGTGAAATTATATAATTTTCAAAATT
This sequence comes from Epistrophella euchroma, assembly GCA_947049315.1. Lineage (NCBI taxonomy): Eukaryota > Metazoa > Arthropoda > Insecta > Diptera > Syrphidae > Epistrophella > Epistrophella euchroma. The sequence goes on from OX346245.1 coordinate 66,348,267, forward strand.
TTATCATTTTTCACATTTCTCAGAAAATTGAAGACATTTTACCATCTGGTTTTCAATGCTTGACTAAAAATTGATAGGAGCATTGAGTATTGTGAACAAAAGTATTACTTAATAACGTAAAATTTTCAAAAAAAAACAGTTTGAACACAATTTTTTTAATTTTTTTTTTAATTTTGAGTTTGAAAATTAATTTTTGAAAAACTGTTCACTAAAATAACTTTATTTAAAAACAAAATGAAAGCTGAGATTCCTGGCTTTACAAAATAGTACAACTTGGCATTGTAAGTGTTCCTATTGTTTTTTAATAATTTTTTTTCTTTTAGGTCATTTTCTTCGAAAACTGCCCCTCCTGGCTAAACGGGGGGCATAGACCCCCCCTCCCATACGATGTTTTTCTTGTCCCTAACTAACCTACATGCTATAGGCTTTTGTCATACCTTGCGCGAAGCACTCTTTATATCATTTTGGTTCTTTTTGCCTTCCGTGGCATGAAAAACTACTGCCTGATTTTTTTAATACATATACATACAGGGTGTCCGGTAAAGAGTAGATAATCCTTAAACGGCGTATAGCCCACTTTATGACTACTGCTCCGAAACCAGAAATAAAAAGGGGCTATCTTAAACGGTACTCAAAATATATGCATTTTTTCGTTCAGTGTATTTTGTTCTTACTTACTTTACGTTTTTGAATACCACGGCTACAAATGGATGAATTCCATCGATTTTCTTTGGCAGCAATTTTCTAAACTATTGGTGCCAAAATATAATCATTAGAAAATTTGAATAGCTCTTGGACTTTTTTTTATTAAAAAAAATTTAATTTGTTTTCAATTCCAAAAATTGAGAAAATAAAAAAATGAAAAAGTTTAAACATCTCTGCAATAAAAAAAATCGTATGGAAACCCTAGTGCAAGCTTTTTAAAAAATTTGCGCAGCCATATTAGATTTCAGAATGGTATAACTTTTTACAGTATCTAGTCTAAAAAGGTTACTATTAGTGCTAATATGCAAAAAGAGCGAATTTAATAAAATAATTTACTTCGTTGCATTCTTTTATGTTTTTGAATATTACGACTAAAAATGAGAGTTTGGATCGTTTTTTTTTTTTTTTTTTTTTTTGTAAAAATACTCTTCATAAATAGAGCCAAAGCACAAGCTGTAAAAAAATTAATTTAACGGACCATAAATTAAAAACCCCCCGTTTAGCCAGGAGGGGCAGTTTTCGAAGAAAATGACCTAAAAGAAAAAAAAAATATTAAAAAACAATGGGAACACTTACAATGCCAAGTTGTACTTTTTTGTAAAGCCAGGAATCTCAGCTTACATTTTGTTTTTAAATAAAGTTATTTTAGTGAACAGTTTTTGAAAAATTAATTTTCAAATTCAAAATTTAAAAAAAAAAATAAAAAAATTGTGTTCAAATTGTTTTTTTTTTGAAAATTTTACGTTATTAAGTAATACTTTTGTTCACAATACTCAATGCTCCTATCAACTTTTAGTCAAGCATTGAAAACCAGATGGTAAAATGTCTTCAATTTTCTGAGAAATGTGAAAAATGATAAAATTTCGAAAATTATATAATTTCACCTTTCGGTGCTTGTAAGCGGCATATTGTCCCTACGAACAAGTGTAAGCGTTACTTTTTTGACATCGTATGATGTTAGCTAATACGCCACCGAAATATCAACGACGAACATATAAGTTTTTTTTTTGCTTTTTTTTACATGTTTCAAACGCCCTTGCCAAGCGTTGTCCCGCTACCTAGTTGTAAGCGGTCCCTTTTTGTGATGTTCACTTACAAATCAAAGCGTTCAGAGTGTTATGACCGACGAACAAATAAAACATTAAAAACTGTCGCGGGCTCCCGGACTAATTGTTTTGTTTCGTATAACTGATGAAAACATGAATCGTCGATACAACGTCGTTTCGACGATTGAATAAAACTTTCGTATAACTTCTTGAACTGTCAAATACGATCGTTTAAACGATAGCTATTAAACGATTGATATTTTACAATCGTCTCGAACTTTTTGGTGTATATTTCAGAACTTATTTTAACAAAAAAAAAACGGAGTTACCAATTTATTGATAATAGGGCCAAAGACATGGGTCTGCATTTTGGAGGCCCAAAACTCACTTATTTTTATTGAAACCAGGGTCACTCACTAGATATGGTTGAAGTAAAGAACTTACCCCTTTCCAATAAACTAACCTTCTCAGTTTTTTTTTTTGAAGAGTGGACATTCCGATTACCGCTTACGCTGCGATGCGTTTCCGTCGGTACAATTTTGCAACTTTTAAATTAATCCGTCCGCCTCCGCAGGTAAACACACTCGTACTAGAAATTTCATACTCCATACCATCCACTAATAAAAAAATACTTCAAGAATTCAAACTAAAATGACAACTATTTTCGTTTTTGACATCGCAAATTTAATTTTTAATTTGTTTTTTGATGTAGGTAGTTGTTCTCAAACTGTTCATAAATTAAACGATGAACGACACGGTTGAACGATACGATTGTGATGTTATACGAAGGAAAAGTTTGACGACTTCGTTTACTACAATCGTTTAAACGACCGACGATCGTTTTCAAAATTATGCGATGAGAGCCCAGATTTCTGGCTTTCAAAAACGGTATATTTCTTTACTGTTATTTTAAGTCATTTTTTTATAAAATTCCCCCTACCTCCTAAACGGGGCGCGATGGACTCCTCCCCTCCAATAGTAAAAAATGTTTGTTTTTGACCCTTCTACAAAAAAAAATTATCAATTTTTGGCGCCAAAGTTATCGTACTCTCCCCAACATACAAGTATGTTATATAATATTTCCTTAATTGTTAAGAATTTCCTTTTTGTCATTTTAAATTAAGCTAACTACAAAATATCACTTTATTTCACTTATTTTTAAGTTTATTAGTATCCCGCTTTTGCAATCAAAACTAAGTAGTTGTTTTGTTTTAAAAAATCGCGCGATTTTAAAAAATAAAACAACTAGTTTTGATTGCAAAAGCGGGATAATAAGAAACGGGATTATAAAAAACAAAACGGGATTATAAAAAGCGGGATTATAAAAAAACGGGATTATAAAAAGCGAGATTTTTAAATCCGATTTCCCGCTTTACAAAAAGCGGGATATCTTACACAACCCTTAGAAAAAGAACGCAACACAGACAGAGACCCACTAGAATGCCGCGTCCAAATATGGGCAATCCCTCCTGAGGGATCAAATAGTAAACGTCTCTGGACTAACCAACAAATTACTCAGCTTCACATATTGCTGTCAAACTCACAGCGTGGAAGATCAACAAATTTGAATCCACAGGTCAAAAGTTTTGGTATCAATAAGGCGCACGCAAGCGCTAAATGGGTCACTAGGCTTTGTTTGCTCGTGGCCTCCACTTCTACCTATGCAGCTTCATTTTTTTAGAGTGAATTGATCTAAACCCCATAACAAGATTACACTTCATAAAAAATTAATAGATACAAAAATTAAATTAAGTATTAAAGGCCGATTTTATTCACTCAACGTTGAACATAACTTGAGGAGTTTTATTCTCAATTTGTGAAGTTTATTTTATTCACACAAAGTTGACGTTTTTAACTTTCTATTTTCAACTTGATCAACTTTAGATTTTCTCAACTCCCAGAAAAAGTAGAAGTTGACCGAGCAAACTTGAGAGTTTACATTAAAATGTTGTTTTGTCATTCGATTTTTGTTTCTAAAGCTCGTTCGCTTCAGATGCCGGACAAAAAAAGCTTGCAAATACAGGTTATGCTCCGAAGCAATTCTTTTTCGTAAATTGGCCATCAATTTCTGTGGGCAGCAAATGCATTCGCGATTCTCTCCCACGCTTTGTTGCGTTTCGTGGTATCGTTAGTTTTTTTTTAATCATAAATGATGTCCCAAGTCACAATTTAATACAAAATAACACACAAATATAAAAACTTCAAATTAAATAACCAAATAAATCAAAATTAAAATTGGAAATGACAGTTTGTTTTATTTTTCACTGTATATCCTAGGGACATTATTTAACTGGGGAGTTGAGAAAAAATTAGTGAAAAAAAAAGACATTTCAACTTGCGTTTCAACTCTCGAATTGTAAAAAACTCTCGAGTTGATCAACTTGAGAATTTGCCTCGAGTTGAGCAATAGTGAAAAAATGGCCCTAAATACATTTACATACATGAGTCTATAAATAAATTAAAAAAATCTCAAAGAAACCTCCTGCCTCTATCTGGATTTTAACATGTGCCACTGGGCCCATTCTTTCATATAATTTACATGAATTTTTCTCAATGTTTGCATTTTGCGCAGATTGAAATAACACACAAAATGCGGTGACTATGTTTTTCTCATCAAAAAATCCTGTACTTTGTAGAATAAAATTTTGTTCAATCACGAAAAATAAAATGTTGGAAGATTGGAACTAATATGGCGGTTTGATTATAAAAAAATTAAAGGACCATGGGCAAATTTGTATGGAGCCTGGGAGTAAGACCAACAGGAACGAAATGCATACCAAATGAAAGGTTGTTTTAGATACATAATTTTTTACTACCTATAGGGGCAAAACCCAAATCCCCGGAGAACAGAGATATAGCTAATTGAATGTCTGCATATATACCCAAAATTTAGTGCTTATGCTTAGACATAAACCTGAACTACATGGCTGAAACTTTAGCCACAGGGAGAGTTATGATCAGCGAATATGAAAACCATACTATTATACTCCGGCTCAATCGATTAGGTCAATATGGTCTGTATTTATTTAAAACTCTTAAACTAGGGAACTATTCGAACAAACTGGGGTGTAAGGCTTTAGTTTTTATTTCTGAAGACCACAAATCTTTCTGTGAGCCAAGTTTCATCCTTGTAACAAAAAGGTATAAATATATGCAAGCATTTATAAGTAATTCAGATGTTAGATCTTGAGTTAATGATTAAGTGTACTATACAAGACCAACTGAAATGTAAGGATGCTTGAAATGTTTTTATAACATTAACACTATTTACAGGATGAGATTGAAAATCATTTTTTAAAAGGGTGCAATAAAACATAAACACTGCATTATGTATTAATATTTACCAATAATAATTTTATTTTTTATTAATAATAGTTAGTTGATGTTCCTTTGTTGTTATGTGGGCTGCACTTCTTCTACCTGGGGCGGTATTTCTTCAACTCTTTTGATAACAATTAACGCTTGTTGCCTACATCTGTGGCATGGCATGCCGAATACACGTTGTTAAGCTCCACCTAAAAAAACCGTTAAGAAATAGTTGGCGTGTTTTTTTGTAAGCCCATAATGGATTGGTTATAGCAGAAAAAATGTCCGGTGGATTTGGGTTTTGCCCCATAGTAAAAAATTATGTACTTTAAACAACCTTTCATTTGACATGCATTTTATGCACGTTTGAGACCACCGTATTAATCCCGTCATTTAATTTTTCGTAATTTAAAATTTTTTTCTAAAAAGGAGAGGATTTCTATCGATTATAAAAACAAAGTTACCAGAGTTTTTATGTTTTTTTCTATCTGCGCCAAAAAAATGCAAATATATGGAAAAACTCATGTAAAATGGAAAAAAGTACAGGCCCTGCGGCACGTGTTAATTAAGATAGGGGCGCGACGATTTTTTTTTATTTATTTAGAGAATTTTTGGAGGTGCACTCATTAAAATTTAGAAATCACCAATTTAACGAGCTGCTCAAAAATAAAAAAGAACACAGATTACTGACTTACCTCACTGCATATGATTGAGTTATTGTTTCCTTCAACTAATTTATTCTCATCTCGTACAGAATTTCCTTTCGTCACATAAGTAATGTTTTGCTTTTTGTTTCCTGACGTTGTATTTTCACATTCTTCTAAAATATTTATCATTACTTGTGATCTTATGTCGTAGTCAAATTTTGAAATAGTATTAACTAGAGGCTTTGCCCAACCTATATGTAATATAGGCGTTAAGCTTTCTTCTTCCCATTGACAAACTCCATCGTAAAACCTCAAAATATTCGCAAAAACTTCAGAGTCTCGCAAAATACTTCTTCCAGAATGACCCGAACTTTCAGTTTTTATTATATATGGTATCATTTCGTTTGCAATATCTAAAAACTCTTTATATATTTCTTCGTCATCACGGCAGCTGTACGTGTACAATCTTATAACATCAGCAGCATTTGCCCAAGATCGGAAAGCTTCTCTGTATTTGCCCAAGCGATAGTAGTAAGTACCTTGATACGTATACGGATACACGTGATGATTACTATAATAGACTTTAGCCGATTGTATTGCCTCTATGTACAATGCTTCGCAGCTTTTTCTTCCAATAGTAGGACTTATTTCCTCCAATTCCCCAAGGTTTCCTTAAAAAAGTAAATAAAAATCATAAAAGGCATATGTTTTTGATTTAGGCCAGACGCGCACATGCAACTAAACACTTTGGTTTCGATTTTGAGTACTATAGGATTATATGAGAGTCCGCGCATGTAAACCGGCGCGCACTCCCATATAAGCCCATTGTGCTCAAAATCGAAACCAAATTGTTTAGTTGCATGTGCGCGCCTGGCCTTATATACTTTATAAGCTCAAAATAACCTAAACAATAAAAAAAAATAAATAAAATATCCTTATTTTGAAGACTGCTCAACTCAGTCATAAGTCAGTTAAGTTACCCCAACACAAATGTACATGCATACATTTCATAATAATCGTCTTAATTACAAGCATATTTGTCATCAATCAGTGGATTACTATACTCTGTCCCCTAAAATGTTTCAGTATAGGGAAAAAAATTTCAGTACTCTGGCTGTAATGGTTTCAAACTCTTAAAACTGAATTGAGTTTCCGCAAAAAGGAAGCTAGTGAGGGAAAATGTAGAAATAACTTTCAGTATTTAAAAGAATTAGAAGACATCCAAATAGTTCTTCGCGATTTCCACAACTCCGTACTTGGAGGACATCAGGGAATGGCGAAGACATATGCCCGAATCCGTCGTCAAGGCCATTGCAAACTACGTAAGGACCTGTGAAAAATGCCAAAAGAATAAGTCAGGCAAATTAACCAAAATGCCAATGGTGTTGACAGACACTTCATGCCTTCCTTTTGAGAAAGTATACATGGATATGGTCGGTGTTCTCCCCCTGACTTATTCCGGTAATAGGTATATTTTAACATTCCAAGATGACCTGACAGAATATATGACGTGTGTGGCGATTCCGGATGCTGATACACCTACGGCAGCGAGAGCGTTTAACCAAGAGATTGTTACAAGGCTCTGTATACCAAAAATACTCGTCACAGATAATGGAACTAATTTTACCTCGAAGCTTTTTTCGGAAACTTGTAAGCTTCTCGGAGTAAAAAAGGTTCACATTACAGCCTATCATCTACAAGCCAATGATTCACTTGAACGCAGTCACAGACCCTTAGCGGAATATCTAAGGAATTTCGTTGACATTGACGATCAGGGCTGGGACCAAAGGTTGAGACAGGCGATACATGTCCACATACATGTTCATACAGCTACTACACTGACACCGACGAAACGTTTGTATGGTTTTGAATTCGAAATGCCAACAAATTTAAAAAGAACACTTACACCTCTGTATAATGCGGAAGACTATCCCAAACTTTTAAAATATCAATTACAGAAATCGCACGAACTTGCGAGGAAAAATTTAGAACTGGCAAAACGAAAATCAAAACAGCAATACGACTACCAAAAAAACCCTATCTCCTTTGCGGTTGGGGAAAATGTCTTGTTGAAAAACCCCACTAGAAAGAATAAGTTCTCACCTATTTGGTTGGGACCATAGGAGGTTGTGTCCGTTAACGTTGGCAAGAAAACAAAAAGGGTCCACGACAACCAATTATATTTTCAGATTAAACAGAGAACCACATAATTTATAATATCGTCTACATTATTTTTCTTTCATTTAATTTTCCCGTTATTTAAAAAAAAATTACAAAAAAAAACATTGTTAAATAATTAAAAAACAAAAAGGAAAGTCAAAAAAATGTTTGAACTAATGACACTTGGACTAATATCTACTTATCTCGTGGCAAATGTACTAATCATCGCACCTGCTTCATCATCGCCGCTGCGCCGTATCGAATCGAAGAACTACCAATAATTATTATTATTTTTATTGTATTATTCATACTAGAATGTCAGCTTATTAGACTTGACCATTCTTTATTCCGTCAATTTCACTGAATTTTGAACAAAAACTACCAATAACTCCGGCATTATTTGAAGGCATTGGAAGTGCATTTATTTGTATCACAATACATGGACCATTTATACAAAAATTACACCAATGGACTACTCTGAAGTGCAAGTGTGACATCAAAATCAAACAGCTGTGCGTACCGTTGGAATCAACATTCAAAATTACTTGCAATTTAAGAACAAATCAGTTGAGTCATCATAACCAATATGCGGCAGAACAATATCCGTCTAAGGCATATGGTTTCTCACCGTAGAAAGAAAAGAGCCATAGAAATAATTATAATTTTTTTTCATTGGGCGTTTGGAACTATATACAATGCAGATTCCAAGAAGATCTACAATCGGCTCCAGGTTTTGTATGACAATGAGAGTGAAACATTAAACCTTGTGAAAAAACAAATAACTGTCGCAAGCTCCAACTTCGAGCGACTTAGTAAACCGGTTAAAGTTCTAACAGCGGGGGTAGAACAAATTGGGAAAATATTACGATGGATTTTGAAAATTTTTCAACAGCAACATTCAACGAACTAACTACACTGAGAATGAAAATGGATATAAACAAGTTGATCTCTTTGGTAATCTCGAAATTACTTGAAGTTCAAAATCGCCAAACAACTGAACTATCCATCCTAAATGATATGTACCAAAATAAGCTCCATCCTTTCATTTAAGACGTAAACAACATTACGACAGTTCTGAAAGGTTCTCTATATGAAGGATTTATCACTCAGCCATCCGCTTTGCACCAAGCAGCCCAGCTGTTGACCTTTTTGCAAGGAGGTTCAATCGTGTTGAAGATCACCGTGCCTTTACCCGAAGCCACCATTTTCACCCAGTACATACAAAACTCGCTGACCACTGGGATTTGGTTTTAAATATTAAAACAAAATATATTGCAGAAGCAGATGATCATGCTTTATTTGTTAGCATGTCAAATACAGATTTGATGAAGTGCTCAAATGCAGTGTACAATTCCTCAACAACGATAAAAGTAGGTAAAAATTATTAAAACTCGTAAACACTGGTCTATTAATGTTTTCCCAAAACCCCACAGGTCAAAAATATATATCAAATAAACACTAACGCCATAAAATAAATATGAACACATCGCCTCCGGAACCTTTCTGTTGCTAAGCCACAAATCATAGAGCCATAAGACATGGAAACAAACAATAATCCCTAAACTATTTGTCAATCAATCCTATGTCAAAGGTTGTTTTTTTATGTTTACCCCATTGCATATTGCAAAATATTTTTTTTTCTTATAAGTGCGCTGAAATTAGTCAAGTAAAAAAATTAACTCATACATTCAATCTCACTTTAATTTTTAAGGAAAACAAATTTGAGTTAAGCACAGTAAAATTCAAGGAAAAATCTTTACTCATTAAATATATTGCGCATCATTTTTGTTCTCTTAAATCCTCTCTCTGCGCAACCGACAGCGACCGTTGCGTTGGCCAAGTGAATTGGTTCAAGCTATACAGGTTACATATTCCACTCATTCTATATTTTTCCAAGTACATTAAAACTTGCATCTATATTATCCCAAATCCAATTGCACTTGATTTCCCACAGAAATCAAGTTCATTACATTTCAATGCACGAACCTAATAACCATTCATTTTCCCCGTAAATGTAACTCGAACCCGAATCAAATTACGTTGCAATTTGTAGCAACAACATCTATTTTTTGTAAATTTGATTACGTTGCAATTTATACCAACAATATTTAGTTGTGCAAGATTGTTTTGGCTGTAAAGCCTTTTAATTATTTTTTAAGAAAAAAACAGATTTATAATAAAATAAAACACACTTTGAACTTTTGAGAACACACTTTATTTTGCCGGCTGGTACACACAAGTGAAAAAAATGAAGAATGACAATTTGTGTTGACGTTTTGTTGATTGACATCTTGTTGTAAGTTTTGCATGGGCTCCTTTCGATTGTCGATTGCGTTGGGCGCGTTCCTTAGTTGAACTGGTTACGTTCAACATTCTCCCCGGGCGAAACAGGCGTTGTGTGTGTGTGTGTGTGTGTGTGTGTGTGTGTGTGTGTGTGTGTGTGTGTGTGTGTGTGTGTGTGTGTGTGTGTGTGTGTGTGTGTGTGTTTTTATTTAATTTTCATTAGTTTCAATGTTAGATTGAGGGTTTGTTTCACAATGTCTGATTAAATTTCCCCATAAACTATCCGACACATAAATTATCCGCAACTAAAATCCTCTCATTAAAAAACTTTGCGTTTCACAATCATAAATTTATGTGTCGATTAGCTAGTTGTCAGTATTCCAGTTTTCCAAAAAATTTGACTGATTGAAAATATTCAATCAAATAATTATTAATTTAATTCTTAAATGTGAATTTTGAAGTGTCTTAGATAAACTTTTTAGACAGCGAAGTGGACCGAGGCCCGTGGTATCGTTGCAAATTGATATAATTCAGTTTTAACCGTTAGAGATTGTGCGTGGATAAGTGAACTTGAGTGGTTAAATGATTTTTTCATTTTGAAAGTGCGTTTTTGTGGTGTTAGGGGTGGTATTTTTATCGTGAAGTAAGTGATTTGGTCATAACACAAAATACACGATTTCTTCCGTCTCTGTCATACAAATATTCGTCATATGTAAGTCCAAACTATTAAATTTATGCATTTGTTGCATGAGTCACATTGACAGCTGTAAATATTTTATTTGCCAGTTTAATTTGTTAATCAGCACTTCAACTGGCCTGTAAAATATTCAGAACTTTAAGTGCCACTTAGACCAATTCAGATATTGTGAAACGTAAATGTGGTTTTTAAATGCCGAATAAGTTCCAAATAGCTTAAATGAAACTTTAATCAGACATTGTGAAACAAACCCTGACTGTTATTAATGGGTAGAGGACAAAGCTTGGTTATAGGACTTTTTAATTCTCCATTTTGCGTTTCAGCTTGACTACCCTGGTGATATTATCCTTTCCAGGAAACGTTTCTAAAATTCGTCCCAAGTTCCATTTCGTCGGGGGGAGCCTTTCGTCTTTAATTAAACCAAATCTCCAACTTTTATTTGAGGCTGCGGTTTGAGCCATTTCGGGCGTTGTTGTAGACGGGCCAAATATTCGGACTGCCACTGATGCCAAAAAGTTTGCAGACTAAATTGGATAGCTTTCCACCGATCGACATAGTTTGTCTTACCAACAGTTAGATCTAGCTCGGGTACCGTAAACATTTCTGCTCCAATTAAAAAATGTGCTGGAATCAGTGCTTGAAAATCATCGGGATTATCTGTTAAGGGACAGAGAGGCCTCGAATTTAAAACGCTTCAATTTGCGTTAAAAGCGTGGTGAGTTCCTCGAAAGTGAGTGTCCCATTTCCGACAACTCGTTTGAAGTGGTGCTTGACAATCTTAACACCGGCTTCCCATAATCCTCCAAAGTGGGGAGAAGCAGGGGGAATGAAATTCCACTTGATTCCCTGTGATGTTAGCACTTCAGCAACTTCCTTTCAGTCGTGTTTGGCGTCTCTCAAAAGACGGTGAAGCTCAGTCTCAGCGCCTATGAAGTTGGTACCGCAATCACTGTAGATCTGGCTACAAACTTCTCGTCGTGATGTAAAGCGTCGAAGCGCAGCTAGAAACGCTTGGGTAGTGAGGTCACTTACTGCTTCTAAATGGATGGCCTTCGTTGCGAGACAGACAAAAATGGCCAAATAGCCTTTATAGGATTTTGCTCCTCGGACCAGCGTAATCAACGCCTGTATGGCAGAATGGTCTGGATATAGTCACTCTAGCTGATGGTAACTCTCCCATGACTTGATGAGCTGGTTTGGTCCTATACCGGTAGCATATAACACAATCGTGTATATATTTTTTTACCGCTCGCTTCGTTTAAAAAATCCAGTACCTTTTCCGGAGATAACCCATCATCAGTTGAATGCCTCCGTGAAGAGTATTCTCATGTGCTTCATGAAGAATAAGCTTGGTAAAATGATGAGTTGATTCCAGGATGATTGGATACTGTTGATCATAGGACAGTTTAGCGTTCTTCAATCTTCCACCGACACGAATGCTTCCGTAAGAAACTACGAATGGATTTAGAGATGCCATGCCTCTGGATTTCAAAATACCATTAGGAAACATTTCCAGTTGAGCGATTTTAGCTAATATTTTTGTTGCCTCGTCGAGTTCCTTTGTTGAAATTGGTCCAATTTTCCAGTCGGGTATGTATTTCCTCAAATTATTGATGAAACGTAAAATCATAGCAACAATACGTATTTACTTGGGCATTTCAGACATCCTATACATGAGCTCATTGATTGGCGGAACAGTCTGTTCGATATGATGAACTTGTATTGTTGGCTGTTTGGGATATTGAAAATTCCAAGAATCGCGCAAAAAGTCGGGACCATTCCACCATAACGTGTTGTTCAGCAAAGCCGATAGTAAAACTCCTCTGGAGATTAAATCTGCAGGATTGAACTGAGTGGGAACATGTTTCCATATTTTGACGGAAGTCAATCTCTGTATTTCGCCAACTCTGTTCCGCACAAATGTCTCCCATTTTGTTGGTGAAGCTCGAATCCACGAAAGGGTGATGGTTGAATCCGTCCACGCAAACTTGTTAATGATCTTGTTTCCGAAGACCTGAGTGACGTGATCCAGTAATTTTGCAAACATCACAGCACCGCAAAGTTCCAATCGAGGAAGGCTTACTGGCTGAATGGGAGCAACTTTCGATTTTGCGATGAGAAGGTGCATTTTGGTTTGGCCTTTCTCATCTTCAAAGCGTAGATAAATTGCTGCACCGTATGCCTTTTCGGATGCGTCGCTGAAGCCGTGTAGCTCTACTCGAGACAGCTCGCCACTCGGTTGAACCCATCTTGGAAATTTCAGCTTATTGATGGCTGGCAGGTCCTCGTAGAACCAGGTCCACTGCTCCAGGAGTGATGCTTCGATTGGTTCATCCCAAGACATCTTACCGATCCACAGTTGCTGCATGAACATCTTTGCTTTACATGGAGCAATCCACCCCTTTGGGTCAAAAAGGCGTGCTATCGTGGATAGAATAAATCGTTTCGTCGGCTGTGGAGTAGAAAGCGAATTGTAGCAGAAGGAAAATTTATGGACAGAAGGAAGCCAATGGACACCGAGCGTCTTTACTCGTTCCGAATCTTCTGACGGCATTGAGAATATTGATTCCCTTTCTCCTGTTGGAAAGCTCGAAAGTAATTCATCAGAATTGGACTTCATTTCCGTAAGTAAAATCCAGCTGTCTCTAATGTCAATTTAATTTGCTTTATCTTCTCTTCAGCTTCTTCGATGCTGTTTCCTCCGGATATCAAATCGTCAACGTACATCTCCTTATTGATCATGGTAGCAGCAATTTGATTTTTTGAATTGTCCTCGACCAACTTCTGCAACGTTCGAATGGCGAGATATGGAGCGGCTGCTGTACCAAAGGTAACCGTATTAAGTCTGTAAACTTTAATAGGATCTTCAGATTTATTTCTCCATAGAATCAGCTGATAATTCCTGTCCTGTTCTGCAACCCAGATCTGGCGATACATCTTTTCGATATCTGCTGTGAAGGTGTATCTATACAGCCTCCACCGAAGAATAATGTCGCAGATATTTTGTTGAAGGGCAGGACCTACCATCATAACATCATTCAAAGAAACCTCACTTGTAGTTTTGAATGAGGCATCGAACACCACCCTCAGTTTCGTGGTTGAACTGCTTTCTTTGATGACAGCGTGATGTGGCAAAAAATAATGTTTATTTTCGGGCAGAAGATTCTTGTTGACTTCAGTCATGTGACCTAGTTCCATATATTCTTCGATGCAAGCGTCATACTGTTTTCGGAGCTGTTGGTTTCCTTCAAGACGTCGTTCTAAGCCTTGGAATCGTCGTAAAGCGCCTTGATAAGAATCGCCAAACACCGGAGGTACGTTTCCTTTAAACGGTAATGCCACTTGATAGCGTCCATCAGCTGTGCGTTCAGTGTTGTTAACAAAATGATTCTCGCACTTAAGATCTTCGGCCTTTTGGAATGGCTTAAACGGGGTCTCTTCCAATTCCCAGAATTTTCGAAGTTTGTCTTCAACACAGTTCATTAACATTGTAGATAACCACCTGGGAGCAATAAGTGGACACCAAAGGATAGAACTATGGGCAGCCATTTATAATACAAACATTTCCGGAAGAGCTAAGGAGCTTCTTATTCACAATCGACCAACAACGCAACGTGGGAAGAAGCAAAACAGCTGTTAAAACAACACTTCAGACCAACGACAAGTTATAAAGATATAGGGCCTTACCAATAATCAAATTTAGTTATGACTTAAATATTTCAGTGAAAGTAACCATTCTGACATTTTTGGAGCCAATTATATCGAATTGGTTCATTATTTATAGTCCACGTAAATATTAAGTTGATACCATGCACGGTTTATTATTTAGAGCCCATTCCATTATGGTCCATTTTAATGAAATATTTAAGTCGTAACTAAATTTGATTATTGGTAGGGCGCATAGTAAATAAAATATGTTATTTAAAAGTAAGTTCGATTATAGACCTAAGTAATAAAATTGAAAATTTAATTCAGTATGTAAATGCATTCGTAATTTATGAAACAAATCAATCACAAGCAAAAAATACTTTTTATATTTCAATTGTAAACAGGGTAAAACAATTAGTGGTAGGTAACTTATCAAGAGAGGTAAAAGACGTTTACGACATACATAAAATAAAAGAAATATTATATTCCTACATAGGATATGATGAGGGAAACATTCAAGTAAATTTTAAAACAAATACAAATCAACCAAACCGAACAAGCCGAGATAAAAGAAGAAGAAATTCACAACGTACAGGCTGAGTTTTTTTCTGAATTAGGCCTCGGAACGCAATTTTTTATAGATTTAACAATTAATGAAAAAAAATATAAAGGGCTCGTTGATACGGGATCAACTATGAGCATCATAGATTCAAGTTTAGTAGATTGTAGTAGATTCAAAGTATACGATAGAATAAGAATGAGATTTCAAACCATAAGTAACATAACGACAGAAGTAGTAGAAAGAGTTATAACGAACACACCGAAAGAATTTAATTATGACACGAAAGTCATGACAAGGTGGTACTGACTCCAATACCCATGTAAAAAAAAAAAAAATAAATAAATAAATTTGATGGCACAACAGCTCATGAAGAACTAGGGCCTAGTGACTTACAACTCTCAACCATTCCTGTGTGCGTGTCTGCAGGAATGGAGGGGACCTACAGTTTATTGCCGAATCCGAACGGGTAACGATCGGCACTTTTCTGTGACAGGAGATACTCTTGGAGGATTTGTCAATTCCTCGCAAGAGGCAGTAGCCGTTTTTTCTTTTTAAATAAATAGGTGGCGAGGCTGGGGATCGAACCTTAGACCTCCGGCATGACAGTCCATCGTACTAACCATCACGCCACGGCTACTACTCCATTACCCATGTAATTAGAACTAATACTGACCAACAGATTAATTCAAAACTTTACAGACTTCCACCTAAACATGAGGAAGAAGTTAAAAGACAAATTGGGGAGATGGAAAGTCAAGGCATAGTTAGGAAATCTAATAGCCGATTTTCATCCCCAATAGAAGTGGTAGCGAAAAAATTAGATGCAAATGGCCAACAAAAATTTAGACTCTGTGTTGATTACAGAAGATTGAATGAGATAACGATAGTACCCTCTACCAAATATTGATAATATTCTGGATAAGCTAGGGCGAGCGCAATATTTTGCGCCACGGGTTATCACCAAATTAAAATGAACCCCGACGATCTTCGAAAAACGGCATTCGTGTCTCACCTATGGGACTATATGAATTTGTCAGAATGCCTTTTAGCCTCAAGAATGCGCCAGCAACCTTTCAAAGGTTAATAAACGACATTCTTCAGGGCTATATCAACAAAATTTGTGTAGTCTACCTTGACGACATTCTTATTTTCTCAACCAGTCTGCAGGAGCATATTAACTCCTTAAACTTAATATTCAAGACATTATCGGAACATAATTTAAAAAATCAGTTCGATAAATGCTCATTTATGAAAAAAAAAATACGGTATTCCTAGGACATGTCTTAACACCGGAAGGCATGAAACCAAATCTGAACAAAATTAAATGCATCAAAGAATATCAACTCCCCAAAACTGAAAAACAAATTAAATCGTTTTTAGGAGCCACATGATACTACCGCAAATTTGTAAAGGATTATGCAAAAATAGCATATCCTATGATAAAGTATCTAAAAAAAGATTCAAAGATCAATACTAATGATCCGGAATACATTCAATCGTTCAAGACATTGAGACAGAATATCATCAAACATCCTATTCTTAAATTCCCTGACTTTGAAAAAACGTTTACAGTATTTACTGATGCTAAAAATTACGCGATTGGAGCCGTACTGATGCAAGAAGGGCAACCAGTATGCTATGCTTCAAGGTCATTGAATGACCACGACAAAAACTATTCCGCCACTGATAAAGAGTTTTTGGCAATCGTATGGGCAGTTACATACTACAGACCTTATCTATGGGGACGAAGATTTAAAATTGTAACAGGTCACCTACCCATTAAATACTTAAATAAAAAGTATTCAGGAAAAGAGTTTAGTCAAAGAACACAGAGATGGCTATTAAGATTACAAGAATACCAGTATGATATACATAGAATATTTGAAAGGCAAATTAAACAATGTAGCGGACTTCCTTAGTAGAATCCCAGAGAAAGATGAACCAACAAATAGTTCAGAGAACCAGTCAATAAACAACATCTCTGATATTGCAACCGTACATTCACAAGAGGAACAACTCCTCAATCATATCCCAAAAGAATAATTTACACAGACATGACTAAGACGAGAGAATACTGGTCAGACGTATTAAGACGTTTTATTAAACCAGGACTGACAGGAACTTATATGGAACTATCGTATGAGGAATTTAATAAAATTCAACAATTGTTGATAGAATTATTCAGTAACGACAGAAAAATAAGATTTATTAATAGAATCAATTACCCAAAATTAATTCAAGAAATTACAAAAGTCATAAATAATTGCAAATCCTGTCTGGAAACAAAATATGAAAGAAACCCCATAAAAAAGAGGTTTGAGATAAGCGAAACCCCAACAGAACCTAACGAAATTTTACATATACGTAGACATTTATTACTTTATGAAACACCCATTTCTTACCCTTATAGACAAACTAACCAAAAAAGCTTACGCTTACTATTTAACGAACAGAAACTGGATTAAGAAAATCGAAACCCTAGAAGAACATTTTTCTAAATTTGGCAAGCCACAAAAAATTATTGCGGATAATGAATTTCAGGCAGAAAACCTAAAAGAATTCTTTAATCAGTGATATTGAAAGATTGCACTTCACCCTGCAGAATTTAGAAGAAGAAGAATTTAGATCTAACATTAATTCAAAAAGTCCATAGAACAGTTAATAACTATAATAATAGACATCATTCGACACTTAAAATGTCGCCAATGTTTGCAGACATAGCTACTCTAAGAAAACAAATTCAGATAGAAAAAGAAAACAGAACAGAAAACCTTAACAAAAACCGTGAAGAATATAATGAAAATAGACAGGTAGTACAGTAAAAAATTATAAGAGAAATTACTATAAAAATGAACCCAGATATAGATTTAAAGAATTAGAGAGAGAACATCCAAAAAATTTAAAACGACCTTGTTTATTTGCAGATGATAACTTTAGTGTACTTACTAATGACACAAGTAACAACAGTAACGTCAACGCTGACAATTAAAAAACTGACTACAGAGAACGGATACTCTATTATTAACATTGGACAAACAGATATAATTCCAGACACAAGGACAATACTACATATCATCAACACTCAGGATTTAGAGCTTACAATAACCTATATTGAAAGAACAAAGAAACATTCAAAACTTAAAATGATACAACGATCCAATATTTGATCCGTGGTTCAGGAATTTTAACTCACCAATTTCGGCGGATAACCTGTGGTTCAATGATGGTTCAGGCATGTAATTGGCTTTTAGTGCATATTAGAACCTTGAACCATCGTTGAACCTCAGTTAACCCGCCGGAATCGGCGAGTTAAAATTCCTGAACCACGGATCAAAATTTAAACCAGGATTGTACAACTGGCACTTAGAAAACAAATAGATACAATTAAACCTAAACTTAGAGCAATACAACCAATATCAAATTTGAGACAGAAAAGAGGATTAATTAATATAGTAGGAAAAGCAAGCAAATTCCTTTTTGGAACGTTAGACGATGACGATAGAAAAGATATAACAGAACACATTAGCTTATTAGAATCAAACACTGAAAATACAGTTAACACAGTTAATCAACAAATAGAAATTATTCACTATTTTAATGAAAGTATAACACATCTAAAAAATCTCATAGAAACGGATAGGATAGATTTGACAAAATCTTTTGTCGAATTAACGGACAACGAAAAGAAATATATGACGAAACAAATGAAACTAGATCAAATTCTAAAACTTAACATGTTAGAAGAGAAATTAAATCAAATCCTAGACAATATAGCTTTAGCAAAACATGGACTAATGCACCCCAGCTTACTGACAACAACAGAAATTACAGACACAAAACTTGACTTCTTAAAAATCAAAACATTAAAATAGGAACGCTCAAATATAATAGTAAAAGTTTAATTATAGCAATAAAAATCCCAAATAATTATGAACAAGTTGACTTGAAACTTATGACTCCGATTCCAAATAAACAAAATTTAGAAATTCAAATGGAAGAGCACTATTTCATTGAAATTAATATAACAGTGTACCATTATCAAAATAATGTCCAATATAAGGAGGATTTAATTCCTGTTAATAAGTGCATTACAAATAAAAATTGTACTCTTAAAGAAAACTATGTAACAGAAATAAAAAAAATTTATATGATAGCACAATATATATATGCAACAATATAAAAAATGAAAACATTGTAAACAAATGTGACGATAGAAATATCAAACTTAATGGAAACTATTTAATAAACATCAACAACTGCACAATTTCTATATTTAATGAAACAATATAACACTTCTCTTTGTACTTATATTTGTACTTGTTAATATCTCTAAAAAACATAAAATACTTTCTATTTCAATTTAAAATTTGAAAGAAAATTATATAAAGAATTTAAAAGAAAAGAAAAAAAAAGAAAAAAGAAACTCCAAAAATTCAGGAGAATTTTAACTTAAAGGGGGGAGAAATTACATATTCCACTCATTCTTTATTTTCCCAAGTACATTAAAACTTGCATTCTATATTATCCCAGGTCCAATTGCACTTAATTTCCCACAGAAATCAAGTTCATTACCTTTCAATGCACGAACCTAATACCCATTCATTTTCCTCGTAAATGTACTCGAACCCGAATCAAATTACGTTGCAATTTGTAGCAACAACATCTATTTTTTGTAAATTTGATTACGTTGCAATTGTTAGGAACAATATTTAGTTGTGCAAGATTCAAGAACAATAATAAGTTTTTAGTTCTACGATATCCGTCGACCAATAAAGGTCATTTTTTTAAAAACTCATCCCGCGGACTTCATTTCATATTTTACAAATATGTATCTAATCTAAATTTCAATGGGAACTATATAAAAAAGGGGGGTAAAAACCTTTATACTTTGATGTTTTATGACTTCATTTATATGTACTAGAAACTTCTATAATATTCAATAAAAAATAATATATGTACATACAAAAAAAATGTTTAATATAATAATTTAAAAAAATATGTATATATATAGCCCTATGTAAATAATTTTAATTAAAAAAATGTTAACGATACAAAAAGGAAGTGTATTAAATAAAAAAAATATGTATATGTATGTAAATTAATGTAAATACAAAAACAAACTAAAAATCTTCATGTAAAAACTTTTTAGTACTGAAAAAAAAACACAAACAAAAAAAATCATTATTATAATGTTTTAAATATTTTTAAGTTAAAGTTGAAAATAAAATATGGCTCGAGATTGTTAATCATTCTGCGGATCGGTTACGAGTTTTACCCGGAGTGAGAGGGATGTTGTATTCCCATACCTATCGCTATCTGACAAATTCGTCGTGCGTTGAACCAATGCATTTCCAATTGTTTTGTGTGCACGTCTATTGCTCATTTGGTATATCACCTTAATCTGGATTTACATTGCCCGATATTTCCAATTAGTTTTTTCCGGAAATCAGGTGAAATGTTTATATTGCCCGACTTTTCCAATGAGAATTTCTGTCGTTGCACTCTTTATTTTCATTGCTTTCTTTTCATTATGATTTACTCACACCATCAAATAAACGACACATTTATACTAAACACACTCAAGAATCTGGAAAGGAGGTAAAACAGAGCCAAAATAGACTGGAAAAATCGTGTGAAGGCTGTAGACTGTTTCACAATGCGTCGAGAAAACGAGACGTCAGCGTGACGAGATCTCTTCGTAGTTTCTCTCTCTTAAGAAAGAATTTTAAACAGTGAAATAATACATAATCAAGCATTTCTCGTCGTCTCGTTACGTCATAAAGCTCGAAAAATTGAAAAAGAGACGCAACGTGTGTAAGAAAGTGTACATACAATATTCATTTAGGTCCTCTCTTTCTAATACATGGTAGATTGTAGATTGTAAGATTAGCACGTAGGCAGTTGCATTGGAGATCTCACTGAATAAAGAAGACTTAGCTTAACGTCAGAAACAAGCGTCTTTTTTTAAAACACTACATAAAAAAAACAAAAAAGAAACACAAAAATCAATACAGTCAAATTAGACAAGTGAATGGGTGTATCAAAAGTTCCAAAGAGCAAATTACCCAAAGTTAAGTTACCGCGTGAAAGACCACCAAAAACACGTGTAATCAGTATGGACTTTGTAAAGAATGTAGACCCTCTAGTAATAGACGGCAACATGGCAAAGCAGTGGAAAAAATTCAAGCAAAATTTTGAAATTTTCTACATTGCTGCTGAACTTTATAAAAAACCTGATGCCATCCAGGCTGCAATTTTTTTGAAGCTGTTGGATCAGATGCAGTTGAGGTCTATAACACGTTCACCTTAATAGAAAAACAAAGAAAATCTTATAGCGAAATTGTTAAAGCATTTGAAGTGTAATGTTTGCCGAAAACGAATGAAGCATACGCAAGCTTTAAGTTTCACAGTCGTAATCAGCAACCAGAAAAACCGTTTGACCATTTTTTAATGGAAATCAAAAAATTGATCAGAGATTGCAACTTTGGAGACCAAGAATCAAGAATGCTAAGAGATCGTATTATATTAGGCGTGGCAGATAAAAATTTGCAAAAACGACTGCTGGAAAAGGAGGATGTCGACGCTGATAAAGCTATCAGCAATAGTAGAACATCTGAAATAACATTACAACAGGCATCACAAATTCAAGAACGAAGCGGGGACAGTGAGTGGAAGTAAACACAGTGAATCGAGGAGACATTCTGGCAAGACAAGATGATCATGATGATAGCCGAGCAGTGGACAGCATGAACATAAGGAGGGATGGTAGAAAATTTTCGTATAAGAATAATAATTTAAATATAAGTTCTAAATATCTAGGTATCCTGTTATCACCTTCTTTAAGTTTAAAACCGCACTTTGGTGAAAAATTAGCTGATGCTAAAAGAGCTATTTGTGCAATTTGGGAACGTTGTTTCAAAAACAATTATGTATGGCTAAGTGCAAAACAAACTTTGTTCCACTCGACTGCAGCCTCGATAATGCTCTACGGAGCTCAGATATGGGGGTATAAATACTACGATGAGGTGGAAAAATTTCTTCGCTACTTCTTGAAGAGGACTTTCCGACTACCAAAAAATACCTCTAACTATATGCTCTACATTGAAACTGGAACTCCTCCCCTGCGCTTGTACACCCTCAAAATGCACTTCAATTATGTTTTAAAAATATTAGAGATGAGTGAAACCAGAATACCAAAACTAGTATTAAAAAGCATAACTAGAACAAATGGAAAAATTTGCGAAGAATGGCAGAAAGTAGCGTCCGAATGCGGAATGAATCTGACAGTTCAGGTGAACGAGGAACCTCATCTATTAAGGGAAAAATTCAATTTAATTCTGGAGAATCTTGGCAGTCATACGTATGACCAATACATTGAAGAAGCTGAATCGTCACTATTTAGGAACTATTACAGCAAACTTAACCATTTTTTAAATGAAAAAACGTATTTCCTTAACAGTTACTCAGTTGAAAAAATAAGTACCGTCTTCAAAATTAGAGGTGAACTTGTCCATTTAAACTTCATGCCACATCGGCCAGATTTACCAATACTTTGTGACCTCTGCAACATGAAAAAGAGAGAAGATGTCTTGCATTTTCTTGGTGTTTGTCCAATTCTAAAAGAATTTCGACTATCATTGTTTGGAAAATATGTCTTAGAGGAAGATGAAGCAATAAATATCTTAAATGGAGAAAAAGGATGGGATGTCCTATATAATTACTCAGTAGCAGCACTTCGTTATAGACAGCGTATTATAGAAGGAGATTTTTAATACAAGAATTTAGTTTATATTTTGTCAACCTGGTAGACGGCCATAGGCCAAACCCATTATGACTTAGGCTAAGCTTTAATTGTAACATATTTATTGAAATAAAGTCAATTTAACTAAATTTAACTAACTTAATGCCCTCCCAAATGAAATAAAGTCTGAGCTAAGTATTAATGGCGCAAAATTTTAGACGATTTAGTATGATGCATTTTTAGTATGATGCTAGGTTAAAAAAAGGCTTTTCCAAATTTTAAACGAGTTAGCATCGTATTATCTTTTTAACATTTTACTTAAGTTAAAATCGCCAAATGCCTATTTTATCTTTTTAGTATCATACTAAATCCAAGTGTCACTTTGGCAGCTACAATTGCAAAAATAGGTTGAACTGTCACTGTTTTAGGCGTTTTCAGCAAGAAAAATACGTTTAGTATGATACTAGTTAGAAAATGTTTAAAACTAACAATTGTTTAGTAAAGAGTTTTAAAGTTAGAAAATTGTAAAATAGTACCATACTAATACCTTAACATCAGGCTGTTTAAAATTTTGCGCCAATGTTTTTAAATATAAACTTATTTCATATATTAAAAGTAGTTAATTTCATGTATAACATATTAATTTATTATTTTAAAGGTTTTTAAGACCTCATATATTGAGGTTTTTTTTTAACAGTTTAGGGCAAATATAGAGCCTAATCTTCTGCTATGCAAAGATAGGTACTCCTGGCTTTAGCTGAGATGGTTCCAGAAACTCTATTATTATTATATTATTAATCGGGTGATCTCTTGACCTGAGCCAAACTGATTCCTCTGTGTTTATGTCACTAGAACAGAAAAAAAGTAGAGTCCACTAGAGTTCGTTTTTTATCGAATTAATATTAGTATTCGAAATTTACAATCAAGTTAATATGGAAAGTTTGAATGAAACAACAACTTGAGTGAGCGACCACCAAGTTTTTTTGTTGTATAGCCTGGAGTTAAAGCTATTTCACGGTTCACAAGCCGTTGTACATTATTGTACCCCCAGTTTCTTTCTTATCTACCTTAATTGTTTAAACCCCAAACCCACTATATAAAGTAATTGTGGGACAACATTAGCTTAAGACAATATTAAACTGGGTACTTAAGTATTTAAATATAGATAATCCATACCTAGTGCCATTGGGTATTTCTCCAAATATCCCATATCGTAAAGCAGCCATAATAGCCGTTGTTGCAACTCTGCTACTTCTACACAATCCACATTAGCTGTTAAAGATATATTTATTGCAGTAACAATTGAAGCAACTTCCATATGGCGATCGCAAACTACTGGCATTCCTGATAAGTAAAGCCAAGCTTTTGATTCTATTCCTGCCGTAACATCCTGTCCACGTTTGTCTTCGCTGCCCTTTCCGTGCCAAGTAACTTCAATAGCCTCCTGACGTTTTTTACCAAACACAACCCAAGCATGATCCTCTGATATAGCTAGATGAACATCTTTGTATCCAATCAGTTGACAACCAGCAACTACCCCAAGAGCCACTCCGAAACTATCCAATTTATTGTAAGACAAATAACTATATAGGTTTTGTAAATGGGCTCGATCTTTATGACTACTCCAAAATAGAGAGTGCCAAATAATATCCGATACTCTTTTAATCACATCACGATTTGCATAACGCCCGGACTTGGGTTTCTGTATCAGTGTCAATATGTTTTGATACTTTTGGTAAAGATTATTCACCATGTCATATGTGACAATAGGAAAAGTTGAACATTCTTCATCTGCAGGATCTCCATTTGACGCACTAGAATTCTCACTGACAGCTGATTCAGCAACTTTACCAGTTGTAAGTGAAATTTCAACAAAACCGGCTACTATAGAGAGTAATGTTAGATCCGGTTCTGAATCACCTAGTGAATTCTCAAGGCATTTACGAAAAAAGTCCACGACATCAGACATCGACTTCAAGGGAAACAACTTGCTATTAACAATTGGTCGAAAGTTTCCAGATGACATCGTGGTTTTGATGTTCGATTTTAAGTAAGAATAAGACGAATTTATTCATGGGTTACAACAGCAGTACACATTGAAAATAAATCTAATGTTAAATAATAAACTGACTTATTTAAGTTAAACTGAATTATTTTTATTGATTTAATGTTAAATTTTTAAAATAATTTGTAAAAAAAATGTTTCTCTTGTCATATTAACTTCAGTTAATTATTTTTGAACAATAACAAAATATTAAAAAATAGGGGGTTCTCAACTTTGTTTTAACTGCACGGCATAAAGTGCCTGTTTTTGACCAAAAATACTGAATATAAAGATATGAATCCTCGGCTGTCATTCCGGTTTGCCTACAAACCACTGATCTAATATACTGGATAGCGCATCCATACAAAAAAGTTAAGCAAATTGAAGAATTGTTATACTGGCCACTCGTACACCAACTGTCAAAATAGATATAAAAAATATAACAATTTTGTGTTTTCAGGATGAGATGACTTCAAGAACAAAAACAAAGTAATTTGGGGTTATTTTTTTTTTGTGAAACCAACAAAATAAAATAGTCAGTCTTTTCGTTTTTTTTTTTGTGTTGTATCCGATATTGGTACAAAAATATATTTTTAAGCTTGTCAAAAGTGGAAACGAGATCCAGGCACACTGCAAGTTCGTCGAAAAATTTGGGCCTGGTCTGGACGATTATTAACAAGTAGATTTGCAGAACTTTCTGCTTATACGAAACCTCAAATGGAAAAGAACGATCTTGTTGCAGCCATGGAACAAGACAAATTCATCATTACAATGTCAAGGGATTCCCACTCACTGTTCAAGAGACACATACAGGATAAGAAGCTGGAAATGCACTCTCAGATTGTGACTAAGTATCTCCTAATTGAGAACTTCCACCAAACGTCAAAAACTCTAGATGGGGGGAAAACAAACACACTATTCAAGGCGGGAACAGTATCGGTGTGTATTTCTATTTGTTTGTATTGTTCTTTTCCCCCCATCTAGAGCTTCTTTTCGATTAAAGAACTGTCAAAATTAGAAAGAGAAAAGACAGAGTCAGATTCTGGAAAAGCCCAATTGATACTTAGGAAGAAACAGCACGCAGCAAGGCTCAGTGCGACAGCGGGTGCAATAATAGGCGAGGCTCTTCGCCAGGACAATAAAGTACGCTTGTTTTTTGGTCTCTAAAAAGAGGTAGATTTACAGAGCCTTACCATGACGACAACAGATCCACCCACTGAAGAAGAGGATGAAAACGCCATGATGCTCCAGATAGACCAAAGAAAAAGAAACCGAAGAAAGACCCGCTTTTTTCGAAAAAAAAATCGAAATCCGATCCAAACGCTGCCGCCTATGATCGTGTACCTCTGCCAGTACTTAAGGATGCTGATAATAAATTATATAAAATTTAAATAACCTTTAGTTTTGTTGCTTTTCTATAATTCAATAAAAACCTACCTACAAGTGTACTCCGAGGTTGAATTTTTTTTATAGAGCTTTGGAATTAAAACTTTTTATGCTCCTTTTAAAGAAATCGAAAGCAGATTCCAAAATGGTATCAACCACATTTGTGGCACTCTCCATTCAATAAAGAAACGCTAAAACCTTTTTCAGTTTTTTGAGTTTCTCATCAAATGACCTGCCTACAAGTGTACTCCGAGGTTTAATTTTTTGTTATAGAGCTTTGGAATCACAACTTTTTATGCTCCTTTTAAAGACATCGAAAGCAGATTCCAAAATGGTATCAACCACATTTGTGGCACTCTCCTATCAATAAAGAAACGCTAAAACCTTTTTCAGTTTTTTGAATTTCTCATCAAATGATCTGCCTACAAGTGTACTCCGAAGTAGAATTTTTTTTATAGAGCTTTGGAATCACAACTTTTTATGCTCCTTTTAAAGACATCGAAAGCTGATTTCAAAATGGTATCAACCACATTTGTGGCACTATCCATTCAATAAAGAAACCCAAATTTCTTTAAATATTTAAATTTAAAAAAAAACTGAATAAGGTTTTGGGGTTTTTTTATTGAATGGACAGTGCATGTTGGAGTTGCGGTCATATGCATTTTGCAAAAGATTGCAATTTTAAAAATCACAAATGCAATCAATGTGGGCGAACTGGACCCAAGGAAGGCTACTGTAATTGTTTTTCAAAGAAAGAAAAGCAAAACGACAAAAACTTCGAAAAAAATAAGTCGTCGAGCCAAAAAAATGTACACCGCGCAACAAGTCAATCCAAGTCAACACCATCAACCATGTCCAGAGACGGAAGTTTGTAGCAGTCGAAATTCGCTTCAATCATCAACGCGAGACGTACCCACTTAAACTTCAAGTCGATACTGGGTCAGACATCAGTATGATAGACGTTACAACATGGCGGAATCTTGGTCAGCCGGGTAAATCCCTAAAAGGAACTCAAGCAAAAAGTGCCTCCCTGGACAACATCAATTTGATTGCGGAATTTCAATGTGACGTTCATCTTAATGGGGAAGTTAAAACCTGTAAACTGTATGTTTCAAATATAAACTCTCTCAATGTTTTAGGTACAGACATGTGCGAGATATTCGGTTTGTGGGATCAACCATTGAACATCGTATGCAGTCGGATCACTCAACCGACTATCGACGAGCGAAATGCAGCCATTGCCAGCATTCAACAAAAATACGTCGAATTGTTCAAAGCCGATCCCTCTGTCTGTACCAAAACAGAAATAGAACTTCATCTCAAGCCTGATACAAACCCAATATTCAGAGCAAAGCGTCCAGTGTCATATTCGGTACTCCCACTCATCAAAGAAGAATTGCAACGTCTCCAAGCTCGCAACATCATCACCCCAGTAGACTACTCTGATTGGGCAGCACCTATTGTAGTCGTGCGAAAGGCATCAGGTGGAGTGCGCAGAGAGACTACTCTTCAGGCCTAAATCAATCATTAGAGCCTCATAAATATCCGCTTCCATTGCCTGAAGACATCTTCGCCAAAATAGCAAACAGCCCATTTTTTACGCACATCGATTTGGCAGACGCGTATCTTTAAGTTGCTGTCATACCAGAATCAAGAAAGCTCCTCACAATCAACACTCACAAAGGATTGTTTACATTCAACAGACTTGCACCTGGCGTTAAGTCTGCACCAGGAGCCTTTCAGCACCTAATGGATGCAATGCTTGCAGGTGTCGACGGTGTTGCGGCATATCTTGATGACATCGTCGTAAGTGGAAAGGACTGGCAGGACCATTTAAAGAACCTGAATACAGTGATGCAACGTCTCATGGAGTACAATTTTCGAATTAAAATTGAAAAATGTTCATTTTTTGTACCAGAAGTGAAATATCTTGGTCACATAGTCAACAAAAATGGATTACGTCCAGATCAAGAAAAAATTGACAAGATAATCACGATGCCAGCACCAACCAACATTACCGAGGTCAGATCCTTCCTCGGGGCTGTGAACTATTACGGCAAGTTTGTGAAGCAAATTCGAGAAATCCGAGCACCATTGGACAATTTGCTTCGGGAAAATGCTAAATTGAAATGGTCGGAGGAATGCCAACAATCGTTTTTAAAATTTAAAAGAATTCTCGCATCAGACCTTTTGCTAACACATTTCAATCCAAACTTACCGATAAAAGTAGAAGCTGATGCATCCAACGTTGGGCTAGGTGCATGCATCATGCATATTTTTCCGGATGGAACGGAAAAAGCTATCGCTCATGCAGCCAGATCTTTGACACCAACCGAGACGGGGTATAGTCAGATCGATAAAGAAGCCGCAGCTCTCATTTTTGCCGTGAAGAAATTTCATCGAATGATTTTTGGTAGAAAATTTCTTCTTCTCACTGACCATAAGCCGCTCCTATCCATCTTTGGTAGCAAAAAAGGAATTCCAGTGTACACAGCAAACAGACTTCAGCGATGGGCACTAATTTTAATGATGTATGATTTTGAAATCCAGTACATCTCAACAAAGGACTTTGGTTTTACTGATGTTCTATCACGTCTGATTGACACAAAATCAAAATTGAATGAAGAAACAGTCGTAGCCTGCTTGAGATCTGAAAAAGAAATTTTCATCGCATATGCTCGAAACAATCAAAGTGCTTCCGGTAAACTTCAAAATGGTGCAGAACGCTACAAAGAGCAACAAAATTCTTCAATCAGTGATCGAGTCTATGAACTCCGGATGGAAGTATCCCCTTTTACCTGAATTGTCTTCATACTACAGCAGAAGGGAAAGCCTAGCAGTAATCGATGGTGTTTTGATGTTCAACGACCGCATCGTAGTTCCAGAATGTTTTCAAAAACGAATTTTGCAACAGCTCCATCGAGGTCATCCGGGCATAGGATGAAAACCATTGCCAGATGCCATGTTTATTGGCCCAACATCGATAAAGACGTTACATTTTTTGTTAAACAATGTCATGCTTGCGCCCTCGCAGTAAAGTCTCCAGTCAAAACGACCCTACAGTCATGGCCAATAACAACATCTGCGATGGAACGGGTCCATATTGACATCGCAGGACCTTGCGAAGGTGTTTACTATTTTGTCATTGTTGACTCCTTCTCAAAATGGTTGGAAGTCTTGCAACTTCCCAACTTGTCATCATCTACCATAATAAACAAACTGACTGCTTTCTTCTCTCGCTACGGTGATTGTCAACAGCTTGTTTCAGACAATGGGACACAAATTACCAGTTCTGAATTTCAACGTTTCTTGGAGAATCGAGGTATCCAGCATCTACGAACAGCCCCATACCATCCACAGTCCAACGGACAGGCAGAACGGTTTGTAGATACGCTTAAAAGGACATTTAAGAAACTTAAGCAAAAGGGAACCAGTTCAGAAAACCTACAAACATTTTTGCAAACCTATCGATCTACACCAAATCGTAATGTCTCCGACTTCAAATCAACAGCAGAAGTATTCATCGGCAGAAAGTTAAGAACATCACTGGACTTACTAAAACCAAGTCAACAAAAGCTGATCTATACAAACGAAAAGCAGAATCTTCAGTTCAACAGACAACACGGTGCTAAGGAACGGAATTTTGTAGAAGGTGAGAT
Organism: Epistrophella euchroma; assembly: GCA_947049315.1. Taxonomy (NCBI): domain Eukaryota; kingdom Metazoa; phylum Arthropoda; class Insecta; order Diptera; family Syrphidae; genus Epistrophella; species Epistrophella euchroma. Next base: position 66,378,151 of record OX346245.1, read on the forward strand.
GGTATATGCTAAAATTTATCGAAGAAACAAGAATCACTGGGTTCCAGGCACAATAATTGAAAAAATAGGGACCGTCGGTTACAACATTCTTGTCAACGATAAAAATAAGAAAAGACTTATTCGTTCACATACGAACCAAATAAGGTCTAGATTCTCTGAAGCCAACGAGCGGCCAACTACAAACACATTCCTTGATTTGATGGAATTATTTCAAGATCGACCATTATCGACTCAACATGATGCTGAACCAGCAACTGAAAATGAAAGTTCCAGTGGATCAATCTTGGATTCATCGGACAATTTCGAAGATGCATTAGAATCAAGTTCAGAAACTTCAGAGCTGCACGATTTCCCTTCACCAAGTTCGGCTTCAGAGGTTCCGAGGATGTCTTCCAGAGGAAGAAATATTCAGACTCCTGGTTGGATGAAGGATTATGACCTCTTTTAAGTGGGGGAGGTGTTGAGAGCAAGGATAATTATACTGCTTTGGCAGCACTGCAATATTGAATTACCATCCCTGGGATTTTACCAACTGCATCGACTGAAATATGAAATACGAAAGAGATAGATTTTATTACTTACTTGATGGCGTTCTTCCCTTGCTTTTGGCGGCTAAACCAAACTACATTATATTCTTTTTTAAATAATACTTTTTAATAAATACTTATTTGTAAAGTTATTATTTGTTTTCTTGTATGACTCAAGGTCATAACAGTTTTTGTTCTTGACGTCATCTCATCTTGAAAATACCAAATTTTTATATTTGTTATATTTTGTATATCTATTTTGACAGTTGGTGAACGAGTGGCCAGTATAACAATTCTTCAATTTGCTGCAACTTTTTTGTATGGATGCGCTATCCAGTATATTATAGAGATCAGTGGTCGCGACGCATATCAAGCTGTTCTAACATTTTATCACACACATCGAGGATGAAATGCTTGAGATGTTTTAAGTTGATCTTTTTGCTGCGAATAAGGGCAAGAATTCTTCCTGGTGTGCCTACGACAATGTGTGGTGTAACATTCTTTATTTATTTATTTCGTCAATCAAGTTACAGTAACTTTATAAAGACTACGGTAAAAATAAATGAAATAATATTACAATAAGTTTAAATTTATAGTGCATTCAGTACTTCAACCTTAATTACTACGTTTATATTCAGGATCGAGTGCTCGAGTTGGATTAGGGTTGGATTTTCGACCCAGGTTTTTCGTTCATAGATTTGAGCACTGATCTCTATTGACGCATGGAGTCACAAAACCTAGCAGTCAACGCGTGAACGCTGAGTAGAAGATCAAAAAAACTTTGATTTGACGTTCAATGTACTTGCCATTGTAACGAAGCGTTACACTTTTACCCCACACCCGCATACAACTATTTATATACCGCACCGCCCCACCGAACCGTTTTACCAAATCACCGACGAATCGATTTAATTCAATAAATCAAAGCACCGAACCCTGGGTTGTCTATATGCTTTACTGCACCGCCGCACCGAACCCTGGTTCAAGTTGGTTCCTGCACCTCTCTACCTTTAACAGATATACAGATAACCATGTGATGAATGAACAGACTCCGTATGACGTCGATGACATTTTCAATTCCGTTTACTATTCATCCAATTCACATTTACTCCTGTCTGAAATGTTAACATGAGGAGGTGGAATTTCAATGCAATTTCGTCTTCTGCCTTTGATAAGTGGCTGTACCAATCTGATGTACACAAAGGAGATTTCCGTTGATCGTTGCTAATATTAAAAGCACGATAGAGACACGCTGTTTGGTACCTAGTGTACACTACATTCAGAAGTTTCACAATATTTTGGGTTATTAATAACACCCCTACCTTTTTTTTGAGGCTTCTCCTCCGCTTAGTATTATTATCGTAGAATTGTATTTGCTTTTGGACGATTCCATCTGATTATTCCATTTTATACTTTCTCAAGTATACAGTGGACGCAGTCTGCCAGCCGGGGGCAGTACACCGATTATCCTCTAGTCTTTTGCTAGGGGCGAGGACGGATCCTAACCTGATTATTCCGAGGCGCTCTTCCTCTAAGGGCACACCGGACGGAGCTATCGTGGACAGCTCACCGATTATCTTCTAGTTTGCTGCTAGGAGCGAGAAGGTAGGCCTCGTTGGCGACTACTTGATTATTCCTCGATTCATTTCTTCTAAGTGCATCTTGGACCGAGACGGCACTCCCTCGTTTGCCCCTCACCGTTCATCTCATAGCCTTTCGCTAGGAGCGGGGTCGAAGCCCATTGTTTATTCCGTGACATCTTTCTTCCAAAGTTAGCCACGGACGGAGCTGGTACGGGCAGCTCACCGATTATCTTCTAGTTTGCTGCTAGGAGCGAGAAGGTAGGCCTCGTTGGCGACTACTTGATTATTCCTCGATTCACTTCTTCTAAGTGCATCTTGGACCGAGACGGCACTCCCTCGTTTGCCCCTCACCGTTCATCTCATAGCCTTTTGCTAGGAGCGGGTTTTATCGAAGGCTGAGGTAAGCTCGTCGGTGTCCAGGGTTTTCCCAAAGAAAGCACGAAACTTGGGTTAGGAGTTTCCAAACTCCGATTCAATCAACTTTATTGTCTTTTCTTAATAACTAATACTAACAAATTATTTCATATACTGGTACAATGTATTTCTGATTGTTAAAATAATATAGCACGGTACTTCATATAATATAAATTCTTTAATGATTCGGCTGCATTATGTCAACGGCTGGATTTGGTTTTTCAGGATGCGGTTGGAGATCAGAGTGGGGAGCTGTACGCGTCTTACAGGCTTGGTCCGTGGCGCCAAGTGGCCAACAGAATAATCGGTTGGGAATCGTCCCCGCCCTTAGTAAAAGACTAAGAGATAATCAGTGAGCTGCCCGTACCAGCTCCGTCCGTGGCTTACTTTAGAAGAAAGATGACACGGAATAAACAATGGGCTTCGACCCCGCTCCTAGCAAAAGGCTACGAGATGAACGGTGAGAGGCAAACGAGGGAGTGCCGTCTCGGTCCAAGATGCACTTAGAAGAAGTGAATCGAGGAATAATCAAGTAGTCGCCAACGAGGCCTACCTTCTCGCTCCTAGCAGCAAACTAGAAGATAATCGGTGAGCTGCCCGTACCAGCTCCGTCCGTGGCTAACTTTGGAAGAAAGATGTCACGGAATAAACAATGGGCTTCGACCCCGCTCCTAGCAAAAGGCTATGAGATGAACGGTGAGGGGCAAACGAGGGAGTGCCGTCTCGGTCCAAGATGCACTTAGAAGAAGTGAATCGAGGAATAATCAAGTAGTCGCCAACGAGGCCTACCTTCTCGCTCCTAGCAGCAAACTAGAAGATAATCGGTGAGCTGCCCGTACCAGCTCCGTCCGTGGCTAACTTTGGAAGAAAGATGTCACGGAATAAACAATGGGCTTCGACCCCGCTCCTAGCGAAAGGCTATGAGATGAACGGTGAGGGGCAAACGAGGGAGTGCCGTCTCGGTCCAAGATGCACTTAGAAGAAATGAATCGAGGAATAATCAAGTAGTCGCCAACGAGGCCTTCCTTCTCGCTCCTAGCAGCAAACTAGAAGATAATCGGTGAGCTGTCCACGATAGCTCCGTCCGGTGTGCCCTTAGAGGAAGAGCGCCTCGGAATAATCAGGTTAGGATCCGTCCTCGCCCCTAGCAAAAGACTAGAGGATAATCGGTGTACTGCCCCCGGCTGGCAGACTGCGTCCACTGTATACTTGAGAAAGTATAAAATGGAATAATCAGATGGAATCGTCCAAAAGCAAATACAATTCTACGATAATAATACTAAGCGGAGGAGAAGCCTCAAAAAAAAGGTAGGGGTGTTATTAATAACCCAAAATATTGTGAAACTTCTGAATGTAGTGTACACTAGGTACCAAACAGCGTGTCTCTATCGTGCTTTTAATATTAGCAACGATCAACGGAAATCTCCTTTGTGTACACCAGATTGGTACAGCCACTTATCAAAGGCAGAAGACGAAATTGCATTGAAATTCCACCTCCTCATGTTAACATTTCAGACAGGAGTAAATGTGAATTGGATGAATAGTAAACGGAATTGAAAATGTCATCGACGTCATACGGAGTCTGTTCATTCATCACATGGTTATCTGTATATCTGTTAAAGGTAGAGAGGTGCAGGAACCAACTTGAACCAGGGTTCGGTGCGGCGGTGCAGTAAAGCATATAGACAACCCAGGGTTCGGTGCTTTGATTTATTGAATTAAATCGATTCGTCGGTGATTTGGTAAAACGGTTCGGTGGGGCGGTGCGGTATATAAATAGTTGTATGCGGGTGTGGGGTAAAAGTGTAACGCTTCGTTACACCATAAGAAAAAATGAAAAAATAGTCTGGAAAACATTAATTTTACTAATCTATTTTATAAGAACGGGTATCCATATAATAATTGCAATAGATTCACAATGTATGTTAGTTTGTTAGTCAAGAAGAATATATACCGAATGTAACTTCTTATTTTCTTTATTTTGCCCATAAAGAATGTAAACAAACGTGTATTGTTGTTGTTGTTTTCCAAAATGGAAGAACGTCGCTAGTTGAAATGAGATCATGTGCGCAGTTGGGGAAGGGGTTTCAAGGGGCAAAATCAATTGTGAATTAACTAAAATAATTTTTTAACATTATTTTATGTTTTTAAAAAATGTGTTTATCTGCTATGTGTTCCCTAGCCGAAGAAGAGTATGTAACTCTTTTGTCACAGTTTGAAATTTTATGTTTTAAATTTTAGAAACCGGGGGTGGCCCCGGCGCAGTGGAAGTATTGCTTGACTGCTACCCTGGATGTGTGGGTTCGAGCCCCAGTCTAGGCAGCATTCTTTTCTATATTCCCTCAACTGAACGCCACCCCTGGGATTTAATGAGATAATCAAAACCTTATTTCTCAGTCCACTGTGCCAACAAAAATCTATCCTATCCTTCTATTCCTTCTAACATTGCCTAATTTATAAGACCCTAGGTCTTACTGGCAAATATGTGTTTGTGTTGTTTTTTTTTTTTTTTTTTAGTGAATAAAGCCTAGTATACAGTTCCTCCTCGAAGAAAAAAATACATGTACTTCTTATGGGAGTTATTTTATCGCAAAAAAAAAGTTTTTAAGTTTTTCTGCTGAAATTTTTTTTTCTTGAACTGTGAACTAACCCCAGAAAAAGAAAATTATACTCACCACGATTGTTTTTCGCGCAAAACAATGTCAGTGACATTGTTTTGTGCAAAAAAATCTAGTTTGTGCCTACACGGTGCCTCAAGAGTAATGACTTTTTATGAACCTAAGGGAGTATGAAAGAGACAAAACATCGGAGAGTCATGACTCTTGAGGCACCGTGTAATAGTTGACCAAAAGACAATTTGTTTCACCACAGATATTTTTTTTCCCGAAAAAAAATCTTTCTTTTTTCACCACAATAGTTTTTTTTATTCAAAAGAACTGTATACTAGGCTTAAATAAAAAACATTTGAAGATATTATAAAGAAAACTCAAACAATCAATATGGAACATTTTGAAATATGTAGATACATAGACATATACAAAATAAAAACTGTTTGTTCTGGGCATGGGCACATATTTATAATTCACTAAAAATGTTATTGTTATGTATTAATATTTTTGCTAAATATTTGATGTTTTGTTTTTACTTTAAGGCTTCTAGACTTAACGAAAAGACTTTTTGCAAAAAGGTGAAAAACGGAAACATGCTTAGAGTTGCCTGGGTGTGAAAAAAATTGTTTTTGATCACAATATTTTTCACATCTCTGTCGACTTTATACTCGACATTAAACTCAATTTTACAAAAAAGAGTTTTCACATAAAAAAAATCATTCCTTCTTATTTGACAATAATTTTTGTTTACAACTCTCAAACACATTTTACAAAACACAAAATAAAAAAAAAAAACATTTTGAATAATACTGGCTACGCCCCTGTCTTGCTTTTTTTGTAGCCAAATATTGTTGTTGTTGCTTCTCGTTGTAATGTTGATTTGTTTACTAGAGCGGGATAGAGTCATACCAAAAAACCGAATGTGTGAAAGAGTACCACTATGAAGATGAACATGTTTGTAAGTGGCGGCGGCGGCTTATCGAATTTAAACAAAAAACTTTTAACCTTTCCAAATAAAAGACACTTGTAATTTTAATTGTGTATAGTTTAGTAATAAATGAATCGATTAAAAGTATATGTAAAGTTACAGAGGCTGAAGTTACAGAGGCTGAAGTTACAGAGGCTAAAGTTTTCTTAATGTTTTACGTCTTTCTCTCTTGGCGCAAATCAACTAATGATCTCTGAGCGGGAACTGTTCGTTGGAAATTCATTTTTCCCATACTCAGTATAGATCCGTCTCACTCTAACATTCCTCCCCCCGTGAATCGCTCTGGGATTCACAATCCAAGTTCAGAACGGCTTGTCTTGAGGCTGGTCGACGAATACTTGTATTGGCAGTCCTGACTTCTGCAAATCGCACTTGCCCGTCCTTGGCTGGGAACACTTTTGTGATGCGACCCTTCGTCCATTGGCTTCGCGGCTGATTTGGGTCACATATTAAAACGAAGTCGTTGATCTGCAGTGCTCGTACCTTTTCATTCCATTTGGGTCTTTTCAAAAGTTGAGGTAGATACTCGATTATCCATCTTCTCCACAGGCGATCTTTCAGGTTGAGTGCAATTTTCCACTGTTTCTTAAGGCAAATTTTTTCATCGGGTGGATATGGTGTCTGGGTAGAATTGACGCACCCTAGAAGACAGTGGTTTGGAGTCAACGGCTCCTCATCTTCTGTGGAAAGTGGTATGTCAGTCAATGGACGTGAATTTATCACGTTTTCAGCCTCGATCAGTACGCTTCTGAGGGTCTCGACTTTTGGGGCTTCGTCTGTAAGGATCTTCATCATCAGGCGTTTTACGATACGAATTAAACGCTCCCAACAACCTCCGGAACTTGGGTTTAATGGGCAATTGAAGATCCATTCTATCTCTCTGCTCGTAGCTTCCTTCTCAATGCGATCCAGATCGAATAAATGTTGTTCTTTTCTCAATTCTGGTTGAGCCCCGATAAAATTGGTCCCATTATCACTTCTGATTCTCACTGGGGTTCCTCTTCTGTTAATGAAGTTGCGAAGGCAAATGATGAAAGCATCGGTGTATAAATTTTCGGCAAGCTCGAGGTGTACTGCACGTATAGTCAGGCAAGTGAAAATGACTCCCCATCTTTTTTCTCGCTGGCGGCCAATCGTAACGCTTAGAGGGCCAAAAAGATCAACACCAGTGTAAGCAAACGGGCGGACAAATGGAGTGATACGATCAATTGGCAGTTGACCCATAATTGGAGTCTGAGGTTCGGCTCTATCGATTTTACACTGCTGGCATTTTTGTCTTACCAATTTCAAAAGCATCTTGGGGTGGGGAAACCAGAATTTATGTCGCGCTTCATTCAGGACAACAGCCGTTTTGATGATGGAACTTCTCGTGATAGAATGTCATGATAAGGATTGACATTGGATGTTTTGGTTGCAGTAAGATTGTACGTCTGGCCTGAAATGGCAGGTATAGTGCTTCGTCGAGTCGGCCTTGAATTCTTAATAGGCCTCTTTCGTCTAGGTATGGATTTAGTGTGTAGATGGAACTTTTCTTGGGCAACGGCTTTGATGACAACAGCAATTTGATCTCGTCTTCGTACTGCTCCTTCTAGACGATTTTACAAAGTTGGTTCTCTGCATTTTTTAGTTCGGCGATTGTCAGAAAACAATTGGATGTCTTTTCAAAGGGCACAATGAAGCGGAATTTTTGTGTGGCACGGATGACATATGCCATTGTTCTCTGAAGTCTCTGATAGGAAGAAAAGAGTTTAAATTTATTAAGGATTTACCATTTGGGACTTCGAGCAGAAGTAATGGCTTGACTTCTTCGGTGTCAGTCGTTGTTGTGAGCGGTTCGATTTTGTTGGCTGGCCATAATTCCTCGGGCTGTATGAGAAAATCGGGACCATTGATCCCAGCACTGTTTGTAACGAATTTTGGGAAGCCGTTTGCTCGAGTGGCTACATCTGCACAGTTCTTCTCAGTTGGTGTCCATTGCCATTGGCTTGCCTCCGATGAAGTTAGGATTTCACTTATACGGTGAGCTACAAAGGCTTTGAATTTGCGTTCGGTTGATCCAATCCAATATAGTAGTGTTTTCGAGTCGGTCCAAAAGGTTATTTTGGAAATGTTGATGTCGTGATTCCGAGTTATAATTTTGCTGAGTCGTACTCCAAGTACTCCAGCTTGGAGATCCAGGCGTGGGATGGACATAGTTTTTTGAGGTGCACCACGCGTTTTACCAAAGATAAAAGTGACTTCTATCCCAGCGTCATGGATTATTCGTAAGTAGGCAACGGCAGCGAATGCAACTTGACTTGCATCCACGAAGACATGAAGTTCAATAATTCTCGATGTGCATAGATATGATGAATAACATCGCTGGACTTGGAATGTGTGTATGTTCTGGAATTCTCTCCACCAGTTTTGCCATCGTTTGTTGGCCTCAGGAGGCAGTTGATCATCCCATGCAATGTTAGTTTTCCAAATGTCTCTTACCAATATTTTTAAATACAGGAGGAACTCTTCTAATAGTCCATAAGGATCATATATAGACATGACGATACCAAGTAATTCTCGCTTTGTTGGTGGACGGCTGCCTTCTAAGACTACTTTTGGTATGCGATGAAATTTTGTCTTAAGCTCGAAAATATACGAGGCTGTATTCCAAAACATACCAAGTACTTTCTCTGATGTGGGCTGACGTTCCATGTTAATTGTGTTTGTCATCTCTGCTGTTTCAATGTTCATCTCATTTTGAAGTTTTTTAGAGTTTGATGTAAAATCCCTGAGCTCAAAGCTGGCTTCCTTGTTGATGCGGATTACGTCTTTGCAAATGGATATGGCGTCTTTTTCATCATTAAAGCTCGCAACGTAGTCATCCACGTAGTGCTTGTTGACGATGGCTGAAGAAGCTTCAGGATAATCTTGTTGAAAGTCTTGTGCATTCATATTTTTGACATATTCGGCGATACATGGCGAGCAAATCGCCCCAAAGATCATGGACACCATCACATAGTGGTCGATGGGTTGTGTTTCATCACCATCTCGCCACAAGAATCTCTGTGCTTGTTGGTCCTCTGGACGAATTCGTATTTGCAAAACCATCTCGCGTATATCTGCTGCCACTCCTATTTTACCTTCTCGGAGCTTTGAGGAGTATATTCATCAGCGGTTTGGCTTGTTCGGGTCTTTTTAGTAGGGCTGCATTAAGGCTTATATTATTCACTGTGGCAGCGACATCGAAAACAATTCTGGTTTTCTCAGGTTTGTACGGGCTTTGAACTGCAAAGTGGGGTAAATACCACACTGGCTGAGATGAATTATCTATCTCGTCTGGTTGGAGTTTTCTAGCATAACCCTTTTGGATATATTTGGTCACCTCATCTTTATATTTTTTGGCCAATTCGGCATTAAGTTTCATTTTGTTTTCGATTCCGGACAAACGCGCGTTGCATGGCCATTTGGAAACTGTACGGCAGGATCGGTTTTGGATTTTTCCATAGAAGGCCGGTCTCAAAACGTTTTCCAATACGGCGAGTTGTGGTTTCCATCGTCTGACGGGCTGTTTGGTTGTCTTCAGACTCAAGGATGCAAGATGACGGATTGATTCCAAAATTGTCGGCGGCAAAATATTCTTTTACTAGGCAATGAATCAAAAGAACTGTTGGCGTTGACGTCACCATGTTGTTGTTAGTCGGTCCACATGCGACCCATCCAAGTCTTGTCTTCATAGCCACAAGTTTTTTTATCTCCAGCTGAGACTACTGTGGAAGATGTACCAAGGTGGATGTTGTCCAGTCCGATGAGAATAGATGGTCGGGCGCATTCATAACTCTTTATTGGAAGAAATTCCAAATGTTTGTGGTCTGATTTGTTAAACGTCTGCATGGGCAAGTTGACATTGCGCACTGTGCGGCAGTTAGAAATCGTATAGATGTTTGATTCACCTTCACCCCGAATCTCTAGGCTTACTATTTTTGACGGTTCGGTAGTGGTGTTTTGTCCATACCATTGAAGTGTCAATGGTTGCGACCTTCCTTTTAGTCCAAGTGTAGAAGCAACTTCTTCTTCGAGGATTGTCAAAGCAGATCCCTCATCGAACATGGCAAAAACTTCGGTTTTTCCATTAGGACCAAAGAGTGTTACAGGGAGGACTTTGAACAGAAGACTTGTGGCGGCTGTGGTTCGGCAACTCAATAATGGCTGAACAGCCGTGGCCGTGACGACGGAGTGGTTTCTTACTTGCGACGACTCATCGTGTAGACATGTTTTTCTTTTTCGGCAGTTTGCTATGCTGTGACCTTTACGTAGGCAAGAAAAGCATAAATGCATGGACTTAACCTTTTTCCAACGATCGTCAACACTCAAAGAACTGTAGATACTGCAACTCGAAATGATATGACTTCCACCGCACAGGTAACACTTGAATGTCGCTTGTGGATGTGATCCTTCTTGCCCGGTGGTGTTGGCATTGTTGTTCACATAAAGCATTCGGCGAGATTGTGCTTGTGGTTTCAATTTTGAAGTTGACATTTGCGGAGGTGGTGTTGGCTGCGGTGGCATCAGGCATACAATCCTGGCTAGTTGACATAGCCATTTAGAAAAATCTTCGATTGTTGTGTTCTTTTCAAGAGTCGTTGTATGTTTCACCCATTCATATTGTTTATCTTCGGGCAACTTCCCAACCAGTTCTTCGAGAATTATCGAGTTTTGAAGGCTGTGTTCGCTCTTGGAAGCTTATAATGCAACGACATTACGAACTTTCGTTGAGTAATCGAGAAGTTGATCGGTCTTGTTTTGTTTCATAGCTGGGAATTGTTGAATTTTCTGGAGTTGATGTCTTACCAGAATATCCGACCTATCGAAACGAAACTTCAGCTCCTCAATTACCTCTGGAACATTTTCCTTATTGATCAGATCGACGTCACTGCTTCTCGGGCTGGTCCGATAAGGCATTTCTGCAGTCTTTGCAAGTTTTGTCGATTATTGTATTTAAAATCAGCTGTCGAATCTTCGTAGTTGGCGAGAAAAAGTGGCCATTCGTCAGGCCGACCTGAGAACGTTGGCAAATCGTATAATTTCACTGTAGGCGGTGCGAAGTTGTTGCTTGTTGCTGGATGATGACTCCAGGACATCGGTGGCGTATACTGAAGCAGTTGGTTCTCGGTCAAGTTGGCAGGCGTCGTGTTCTCGGTGGCTTTGGACGTTTCTTTGATTACATTTGTCGGGGTTTCTCTAGCATTTGGCTGGCGTTCGATGGTATCTGTCGAGTTGTCGATGGCATTTGCAGAGTTGGCGGTATTCATTTTGGCTTGTAGCCTTTCGATTTCGTCCTGGCTTTCCTTTGTATTACTCTTAAGCTCTGCTACAGCTGCGCTGAGTGTTTTGAGACTTTCTAGAATGGTATCTAGTTTCGAACTTTCCACCATTGTTTCATCTGCTTTGTCCCCATCGTCACTCGAACAATCTTTATCTCCATCTTGTCCCCGTGTTCGTGGCATATTTAGTACTTACTACTTACTGAGAAATACAACAATGGCTGTGATTGGTCACTGAGCGTTATTTGTAAATTCTTCAAATAGAACGCTACTTCTGATTGGTTGATGCTTTGTCTGTGTGGCGCGACAAATTTTTTTCTTCTTTATTTTATTTTATCAAGCGAAAGACTTTTTATTAAGAAAAATATGTAAGTTGCGGCGGCGGCTTATCGAATTTAAACAAAAAACTTTTAACCTTTCCAAATAAAAGACACTTGTAATTTTAATTGTGTATAGTTTAATAATAAATGAATCGATTAAAAGTATATGGCCGCGTTCGGGGGGCAAGCCAAACCTATCCGGATAGGTTTGTGTTGTTGTATTGCCATAGGAAAATTCAGCTGATGAACCAAACAGCTGTTGTCAAAAACAAATCTAAAGCTATCCTAAAATTTTCGGGATACTAAACTATCCTATGCGCAATTTGAGGAACAGCTGATTACAGCTGACTTTTGGTTTTCGGGTGACGCTTGAGTAGTTGTTTGTTTTTGTTTTTTGTTGTTTGTTTTTGCCTTTTAAACATAAAAATACATATACAAATTGTTGCAAAAATAAACAAAATGAAGATATCTGTCAATTGGAAGGACACAACATACGATTTTGAAGACACAGCAGAGATCTGGGAAAAAATAATTTTTGGTACTTACTTGAACTTTTTTCAGCTGTTTTGATTTTTGATAGGTAACCTATCCGGTTCGTTCGAAAACATATCCGATACTTAAGTATCTCAGATAGCCTATCTGTGTACCCCCGGAACGCGGCCTATATAAAGTTACAGAGGCTAAAGTTACAGACGCTAAAGTTTTCTTAATGGCCGCGTTTTACGTCTTTCTCTCTTGGCGCAAATCAACTAATGATCTCTGAGCGGGAACTGTTCGTTGGAAATTAATTTTTCCCATACTCAGTATAGATCCGTCTCACTCTAACAATGTTCGTCTTCGCTATAATCTGCATCTGCGTTCCTATAATCAAAATCTCTGCATTTTGTTCTTCTCTCTCTATCCAACAAACATACTGTTAGAGAGAGAAGCCAATGCAGTGCAACGATACAGTCGTCTGCTGTTCACAATTATTCCATCGCATACTTACGAGTGTCCAGTATAATTTATAACGCCGTAGAAGACGGACATCAAAATACAATTCATAAACTTAACTTAACTAAGCCTTTGCCTTTGCATTAACCTTCTTCTGATTTCGCCTTAGCCTTAAATGTATACTTTATAAATGAGCACAAGCTCAAGTCAAATAATAACTTTTTCTACTTTTATTACTTAAATAAACATAAGAGTTCATTTCATTTAACAAGAGTAATCTTTTATTTCGAGTGAGCACTTTAATAGCAGCCGCCGCCCTTACATGTTTTATGAATTTTGTGTGTCCGTCTCCCTTCATTCGAGTAAAAAAAAAATAGAAATCGCAGAAATTTCTATCAGCCAATCAAATCGATCGTTGTATTTCATAACGACCAAACAGTTTCAAATCTGTTCCTGTCAAACACAATGCCGAAGGAAAAAGCAGGACAGGAGAACGCAGATATTCAAAGTGGGAGCGAGGATGATCTAGGAACGGGAGAAGTGACTATAGTTGAAACAAATACGATGGACGCAGATACTCTGAATGCAATCCTAAATAGCCTCAAAGATCTGGGCACAACTGTACAAGATTTGAAGAACCACACCGTGGAAAGCAAAAAGGAAATAGAAAGGCTCAACACCAAAATTCAATCGGTAAGCGAGTTAAATTCCATAATGCCAAGTGTCGCCGGCAATGCCAATGCCAATGCCAATGCCAATGCCAACGCCAGAACCGTGAATCCAGCCAGTCCAGATTGCCACTATTGCTCGATCCAAACCAATGTATGTCTGTCGCCACAAGTCATCAGCCTCCCGCAACAATGAAACTACATGAATTGCCAACATTTTCTGGCAATGTGGAAGAATGGCCTCTGTTTTTGGCTAATTATAATGATTCAACAGAAGATTTCAAATACAGCAATCGCCAAAATCATCCAAGTGCTACCAATGTGGTGAGAATCACTTCATCTCCAAATGCAACGTTTTTAACCACTCCATGAGCGTCGAGCATCGTTGGCAAAAAGTGAAATCCCAACACTTGTGTTTCTCATGTCTCAGCAAAGACCACAGCACTGAAAACTGCCGAAGCAAGAAAAAATGTGGCGTACAGAATTGCCGCAGGTATCATCACAGCAGCCTACATGACGAATCACCGAGAAATATATCCACAACTATCCAGCCTGTATTGAGTTGCCGTACAACACAGCCGATGGGATTACTTTTTAAGATCATTCCTGTTGCATTGTTCGGGCCGAATGGAAAGGTCGATGTCTTTGCCATGTTCGACGAGGGATCCGCTATTTCAGTTATAGAAGAAGAAATTGCAAATACACTAGGACTCAAAGGACGATCGCAGCCTTTAACTCTCCAGTGTTATGGCCAAAATGTTACAACGGAACCATCCACTGCAGTGAACCTTGAAATAAGAGGTGAAGGTGAGTCAGCTTCTTTTGTAATTACAAATTGTCGCACATTTTGTCCGAGAAAACAAAACCGATGAAGATCTGCATAAATTAATGGAGGAGTATTTCGCAGCAGATAACTTTGGAATCAATCCGTCCTCCTCGGTTATGGAGTCAGATGATGATAAGAGAGCCCGTTAATTAATGATAGAAACAACACGCCGCATTAGAAAGCATTTTGAAACATGGCCTACCATGGAAGAGCCCCAAACCCATCTTGCCCAACATCTTTGAGATGGCCGAAAGACGTTTGCATGGAGTAGAGAAAAAGATGAGTCTAAAACCCGACTTTGCTGTAAAATATAAAAGACCAAAAGACAATTTGTTTCACCACAGATATTTTTTTTCCCGAAAAAAAATCTTTCTTTTTTCACCACAATAGTTTTTTTTATTCAAAAGAACTGTATACTAGGCTTAAATAAAAAACATTTGATGATATTATAAAGAAAACTCAAACAATCAATATGGAACATTTTGAAATATGTAGATACATAGACATATACAAAATAAAAACTGTTTGTTCTGGGCATGGGCACATATTTATAATTCACTAAAAATGTTATTGTTATGTATTAATATTTTTGCTAAATATTTGATGTTTTGTTTTTACTTTAAGGCTTCTAGACTTAACGAAAAGACTTTTTGCAAAAAGGTGAAAAACGGAAACATGCTTAGAGTTGCCTGGGTGTGAAAAAAATTGTTTTTGATCACAATATTTTTCACATCTCTGTCGACTTTATACTCGACATTAAACTCAATTTTACAAAAAAGAGTTTTCACATAAAAAAAATCATTTCTTCTTATTTGACAATAATTTTTGTTTACAACTCTCAAACACATTTTACAAAACACAAAATAAAAAAAAAAAACATTTTGAATAATACTGGCTACGCCCCTGTCTTGCTTTTTTTGTAGCCAAATATTGTTGTTGTTGCTTCTCGTTGTAATGTTGATTTGTTTACTAGAGCGGGATAGAGTCATACCAAAAAACCGAATGTGTGAAAGAGTACCACTATGAAGATGAACATGTTTGTAAGTGGCGGCGGCGGCTTATCGAATTTAAACAAAAAACTTTTAACCTTTCCAAATAAAAGACACTTGTAATTTTAATTGTGTATAGTTTAGTAATAAATGCTCGGCAAAAATCCTCGTATCAAACCCTCCTAGTGGGTGCCGGGCGGTAATGATCACCACAGTTTTTATCTTGTGCGTTGTCAAGATGGTGATCAGCTAAGGTCAGGTCGAATTGCTGAGGTGTTCCTTTACTCCTCAATAGTAAAACACTCAGCAATGCGATTTGACCATAGATACGAGGCCCTAATTTTCAGTGGTGGAGTGAGCGATTTTTCATAATCCGTGCCGAAGAAATGGAAGGCTGGGGGGCAAACCAGTCGCTAACGAGCTCATTCGGACGCCTTGGCAGGGTCCGTCTTACTTCTTGCCTTACCCCGGTATATCGGCTCTACCGGGGCTGACCTTTCCTTTCCGACCTACTCGTGGGAACCAAATTTAAAGTTACACAAAATGGACGAAATTGACATAACAGACGACTTACCATCCGCTGACTTAGAGGATGAACTCCTGGCCTCCAGTCAGGAAACCCTAAAGGAGAGCCCAGTGACCACTGGAAGATCCGGTGTCATTGGGCAATCCGAAAAAACAGGTGACATGGGCGGTACCAGCCATAGTACCCCCATGTCTACCGATCCGACCAAACCCAACCTCGAACCCTCGTGTAGCAATGCCAGCCATAGCAGCGCTACTCAGAGGAACAAAAACAGACGATCGGCGGGCGCCCTTCTCAAGATTCAGTTCAAGAGGGCTTCCTTTATTCTTGACAAGATTGCCAGGAATGAGGAAGCTGGAACGATTCATGAGAATGACGCCTCCGATAAAATAAAATACCAGAAGATTGTTGATGAGTACAACAATCTTCTGGTAGCTCAAGAAAAGGCTGTCAAGCGAAATAGGTCTCGTGAAGAGGCCAACCGACCTGGTAAAAAAACCAAGCTTGGCAGTCAGACTAAAACTGAGGGAATGCCATCTCCTAGAGCAGCGCAACCGCGTACTGTTAGTGAGGTTGTCAGGGACGACCTCCAGGTAGCGATTGTGGATGAGCTCTCCACAAACAACAAAGGTCTGTTGAATGTGTGGAACTCAATCGAGGGCAAGCTCTCTGAGATGGTGTTCTCTTACACCATAACCGCAAATGAGGGCCCTTACCCCAGTTTCGACTCTGGCGAGATGCTCAGGGGATTCAGGGTAATCAGGTGTGCGGACAGGTTCTCTAGGGATTTCCTTAGTACAAGCATCGCTAAGGTCAGCAATGACTGGGAGGGCTTGAAGCTCAAGCTTATCCCAGCTAAGGACATCCCTAGGCAACCGAAGGCCCGCATCTGGTTGCCCCTCATGGGCATTAAGCCAAGCGGACAGGAGCTGATCCGCGGTCTTCAGAGGCTAAATCCGCTGGTTCCAATGCATGACTGGGCAGTCATAAAGGTTGAAGAACCACAGAAGAACAGCGCGCCTTATCTTCTGAAGATCAGCGAGGAAAGCTTAGGGGCTCTCGAGCAAGCCGAATACAAACTGCGTTTTGGCATCAGGAATGTCAAGGTAAAGATTCTGCAGAGTCAGGGAGCAGACCCCGACAAAGCTGATGACAATGTCGAGATCGACGAGGCCATCGGCGGCGTTGAGGTCCCTAGCAAGTCGCCAGGCCCTGACTCTGCAGAATCGACGAACTGATAAAAACGCGCTGAAGGTCATTCAGATTAATCTGAAGCACTCAAGGTGTGCTTCAGATAATCTGAAAGTTTTCCTGAGGGAGGAGAACATTGACGTCGGCGTTGTACAAGAACCGTGGGTTAATGGCTTCAGAGTCCGAGGCCTCCAAGACACCCGATACGACCTTTTCTACACAACCGTGAACCAAGACCAGGGTAAGCCAAGAACTTGCATTTTAGCTAAAAAACACTTAAAAGCTTTTTTGTGTCCAAATCTTAGCACTCCCGATCTGACAGTCGTTAGGCTGGAAGATAAAAATGCAGGCAGCCTACTACTGGCTTCTGCGTACTCAGCGCATGACAGGCCGTCACCACCTGAAGAAGTACGCAAAGTAACTGAGGAAGCAAAATCCAAGGGTCTAAACCTCGTAATTGGGTGCGACGCCAACGCACGGCATACCCTCTGGGGCAGCTCAGAAATCAATGAACGAGGTGAGTCACTTTTTGATTTTATTATTGAAAACAACCTAACCATTTGTAACAGAGGCACTACTCCTACCTTCGTGTTTCCAAGTTCGGAAAACTATGAGGGATGGGAAGATGTGTTGGATGTTACCATTACTAACAACAATTGTAAACCATCGGTGGAGAATTGGAGAGTGTCCCTGGTGAATTCCTTTTCGGATCACAGAT
The DNA here is from genome assembly GCA_947049315.1 of Epistrophella euchroma. Lineage (NCBI taxonomy): Eukaryota > Metazoa > Arthropoda > Insecta > Diptera > Syrphidae > Epistrophella > Epistrophella euchroma. The sequence continues at coordinate 66,395,743 of OX346245.1, forward strand.
GGATTCTCTTCAATATAAATTTCGAGACCGAAACACCTCCCCCGTACAGAAATCCTAAAAGAATTGACTGGCAGAAATTCAGTCAAATTGTTAATTCTAAACTGCGCAATATACCGAATCTGAGTACTGACTCGGTTGTAGACCTAGAATCAAAGATGAAAACCTTTGAAACATCATTGAGTTTAGCCTTTAAGGTCTCTTGTCCAGTGAAATATAGCCGCAAAACCCTACCCCCATGGTGGAACGAGGATCTGTCGAACCTCAGGAAGTTGACTAGAACAATTTTCAATATCTGCCACAAACATAAGTTTTACCAGCCTTATAAAGATTGTCTCAGAGTCTACAAGCGAGCGCTCGCATCAGCCAAGCAACAAGGCTGGAGAGAATACTGTCAGTCCATCGAAAACATTAAAGATTCGGCAAGGCTTAGTAAAGTGCTATCGAAGGAGCATTCTAATCCTTCCTTCTTAAAAAGACCGGATGGATCTTGGACGGCTTCTCCAGCTGAGTCCCTTGAACTACTGATGACGACTCATTTTCCGGGCTGCGAAGACAGCAGCTTCGAACCGCTTAGAACTCGTGACATATCGTTAGCTCGTGTAGAGCGTATCAATACCGTTATAACCAGAGAAAATATTGCCTGGGCAATTAATACTTTCTCACCATTCAAGTCTCCGGGCCCAGACGGCATCTTGCCAATTATGCTACAAAAGCTAGAAACTGTGGCAGTCCCGTGGCTGGAGACAATCTTCAGGGGATGTCTCCAACTTAATCATGTACCCGAGTCATGGAGACATGTAAGAGTGGTCTTTATACCAAAAGTTGGTAGGAGAGGGCATGAATCTGCGAAGGATTATCGTCCGATTAGTCTTACCTCTTTTGTGCTTAAAACCTTGGAGAGAATCCTCGACAACCATATCAGGGACATCCTAGTTGAATGCCCTCTTGTAAACTCTCAACACGCATACCTCAAGGGTAAGTCTACGGAGACGGCCCTCCACGAAGTAGTGCGCTCAATTGAGAAAACAATACATTTTAAAGAATATACCCTTGCTACCTTCCTAGACGTTGAAGGTGCTTTCAACAATGTCCTAACCGAATCCATCTGGGAATCACTCGTTGTTTTTGGTGTGGAAGACTACATCAGGGAGTGGATTATATCCATGCTCAACGATAGAAGGATTCAAGCTTCGTTAGGTAATTTAAAATCGACCAAATATATTAGTAGAGGAACACCCCAGGGTGGTGTTCTATCCCCTCTCCTATGGCTTTTAGTCATGAACAAAATTCTCGCTAAGTTGGAAAATTGTGGGGTGAAGGCAGTTGCGTATGCTGATGATTTGGTACTATTGGTGTCAGGAAAGTTCCCGCCCGTGATCAGTGAGATCACAGAGATGGCATTGAACAAGGTTAGTAACTGGGCTACGAGTTGTGGACTAGGAGTTAACCAAAGTAAAACTGAACTGATGCTCTTTACTACCAGAACTAAAATACCACCCTTCACTCTACCCCGACTTAACGGTCAAACTCTCTCATTGTCCTCCAGTGCGAAATACTTGGGCGTAGTTCTCGACCCTAAATTAAACTGGAAAATAAATATTGAAGAACGGGTAAAGAAAGCCTGCATAGCCTTCTACGCCTGCAGCAAAACATTTGGCAAAAAGTGGGGCCTCCAGTCGAAAATGATACTGTGGACGTACACAGCCGTGGTACGACCAATCCTCACGTACGGTTCAATTGTATGGTGGCCCGCGCTTAATAAAGCCTACAACATAGACAAGCTAAAAAAAGTACAAAGAATAGCTAGCGTTGGCACAACAGGGGCCTTACGAACATGCCCAACAGATGCCTTAAGCGTTTTTCTGCACCTACTACCACCCGACTTACATATAAAATATCTAGTATCCTGCAGCGCGATAAGACTAAAAGAGTCGAATTGTTGGGTTGCCAGACCTTATGGTCATAGTAATATTACAAAACTGATCCCTATGGACATGTTCTCAACAGCCACTGACTACTGCACTCCTACTCTGGACCTCAGTTCGGATTTTAAAGTTATTTTTCCTACCAGGGAGGAATGGAAAGATGACCTCGTGACGAGAGGCTTCGACACAACTATCTTCACTGATGGTTCAAAGATGGAGTGTGGAGTTGGTTCGGGTGTTTTTTCCGAATCTCTGAACATTTCCAAATCTTATCGGCTTCCTAACTTCGCTAGTGTTTTCCAGGCGGAATTGCTGGCAATCAGGGAAGCATGCAGGATACTTAAACAAGACCCTAACAAGAATCGTAATACTGCCATCCTGACAGACAGTCAGGCAGCCGTTAAAGCTATTGCTTCGCCACTTTCGTCTTCCAAACTGGTTCGACAATGTCGTGATGAGCTCGCAAGCCTAGACGGGAACCTCAAAATCTCTCTTATCTGGGTTCCAGGTCATCGTGGCATTGAGGGTAACGAGCGGGCAGACGAACTGGCCAGGCAAGGATCAGCCCTTCATGACTCTCTTGCGGAAAGAGTTAACATTCCTCTTGGGGTTATGAAGGGCAATATATTCTCAATTTTTCTAAATGAATCCAACCGTAGGTGGAGCAGTTTAGCTAACTGCGTCATATCCAGAAAGACGTGGCCCACCTATAGCAAAAACCGAACAACTGACCTTTTATGCAGACCCAGGCGAGACATAGCCAGGGTCGTTGCGACCTTTTCTGGGCACTGGCCCATCGGAGAACATGCGGTGAAACTGGGCATCCCTCACAACACTCACTGTCGTAGCTGTGGGGACCAGCAGGAAAGGGAAACTGTTTACCATTTCCTGTGTAAATGTCCCGCTCTGGCCAGAATCAGAACACAATCACTAGGAAAAGCCTTCTTTAACGATCTCAATGAACTCTCCGAACTGAAGATCAAAGACTTGATCTCCTTTCTCAACGGGTCGAAATGGCTCTAAGATGATTCTTTAAGTAGCTACTACTACTACACCATTTCCCCCGTCAGAATCCATAGACTACAGGCAGATGGTAAATGGACTTCTGAAACCAACAATCTGCCTAGCCTGGCATTTTGATCCGTAAATCCCTCTTATAACACCGATTCTTTTTTTATATAGGTCACACGAGTCATGGTATCAAAACGGCGCTCCTCAGCGCTAATTGGGTCACCGAGCTTAGGCTGCTCGGGGCCGCCATTTCTACCTACCTTAGTAATAAATGAATCGATTAAAAGTATATGTAAAGTTACAGAGGCTGAAGTTACAGAGGCTGAAGTTACAGAGGCTAAAGTTTTCTTAATGTTTTACGTCTTTCTCTCTTGGCGCAAATCAACTAATGATCTCTGAGCGGGAACTGTTCGTTGGAAATTCATTTTTCCCATACTCAGTATAGATCCGTCTCACTCTAACATTCCTCCCCCCGTGAATCGCTCTGGGATTCACAATCCAAGTTCAGAACGGCTTGTCTTGAGGCTGGTCGACGAATACTTGTATTGGCAGTCCTGACTTCTGCAAATCGCACTTGCCCGTCCTTGGCTGGGAACACTTTTGTGATGCGACCCTTCGTCCATTGGCTTCGCGGCTGATTTGGGTCACATATTAAAACGAAGTCGTTGATCTGCAGTGCTCGTACCTTTTCATTCCATTTGGGTCTTTTCAAAAGTTGAGGTAGATACTCGATTATCCATCTTCTCCACAGGCGATCTTTCAGGTTGAGTGCAATTTTCCACTGTTTCTTAAGGCAAATTTTTTCATCGGGTGGATATGGTGTCTGGGTAGAATTGACGCACCCTAGAAGACAGTGGTTTGGAGTCAACGGCTCCTCATCTTCTGTGGAAAGTGGTATGTCAGTCAATGGACGTGAATTTATCACGTTTTCAGCCTCGATCAGTACGCTTCTGAAGGTCTCGACTTTTGGGGCTTCGTCTGTAAGGATCTTCATCATCAGGCGTTTTACGATACGAATTAAACGCTCCCAACAACCTCCGGAACTTGGGTTTAATGGGCAATTGAAGATCCATTCTATCTCTCTGCTCGTAGCTTCCTTCTCAATGCGATCCAGATCGAATAAATGTTGTTCTTTTCTCAATTCTGGTTGAGCCCCGATAAAATTGGTCCCATTATCACTTCTGATTCTCACTGGGGTTCCTCTTCTGTTAATGAAGTTGCGAAGGCAAATGATGAAAGCATCGGTGTATAAATTTTCGGCAAGCTCGAGGTGTACTGCACGTATAGTCAGGCAAGTGAAAATGACTCCCCATCTTTTTTCTCGCTGGCGGCCAATCGTAACGCTTAGAGGGCCAAAAAGATCAACACCAGTGTAAGCAAACGGGCGGACAAATGGAGTGATACGATCAATTGGCAGTTGACCCATAATTGGAGTCTGAGGTTCGGCTCTATCGATTTTACACTGCTGGCATTTTTGTCTTACCAATTTCAAAAGCATCTTGGGGTGGGGAAACCAGAATTTATGTCGCGCTTCATTCAGGACAACAGCCGTTTTGATGATGGAACTTCTCGTGATAGAATGTCATGATAAGGATTGACATTGGATGTTTTGGTTGCAGTAAGATTGTACGTCTGGCCTGAAATGGCAGGTATAGTGCTTCGTCGAGTCGGCCTTGAATTCTTAATAGGCCTCTTTCCTCTAGGTATGGATTTAGTGTGTAGATGGAACTTTTCTTGGGCAACGGCTTTGATGACAACAGCAATTTGATCTCGTCTTCGTACTGCTCCTTCTGGACGATTTTACAAAGTTGGTTCTCTGCATTTTTTAGTTCGGCGATTGTCAGAAAACAATTGGATGTCTTTTCAAAGGGCACAATGAAGCGGAATTTTTGTGTGGCACGGATGACATATGCCATTGTTCTCTGAAGTCTCTGATAGGAAGAAAAGAGTTTAAATTTATTAAGGATTTACCATTTGGGACTTCGAGCAGAAGTAATGGCTTGACTTCTTCGGTGTCAGTCGTTGTTGTGAGCGGTTCGATTTTGTTGGCTGGCCATAATTCCTCGGGCTGTATGAGAAAATCGGGACCATTGATCCCAGCACTGTTTGTAACGAATTTTGGGAAGCCGTTTGCTCGAGTGGCTACATCTGCACAGTTCTTCTCAGTTGGTGTCCATTGCCATTGGCTTGCCTCCGATGAAGTTAGGATTTCACTTATACGGTGAGCTACAAAGGCTTTGAATTTGCGTTCGGTTGATCCAATCCAATATAGTAGTGTTTTCGAGTCGGTCCAAAAGGTTATTTTGGAAATGTTGATGTCGTGATTCCGAGTTATAATTTTGCTGAGTCGTACTCCAAGTACTCCAGCTTGGAGATCCAGGCGTGGGATGGACATAGTTTTTTGAGGTGCACCACGCGTTTTACCAAAGATAAAAGTGACTTCTATCCCAGCGTCATGGATTATTCGTAAGTAGGCAACGGCAGCGAATGCAACTTGACTTGCATCCACGAAGACATGAAGTTCAATAATTCTCGATGTGCATAGATATGATGAATAACATCGCTGGACTTGGAATGTGTGTATGTTCTGGAATTCTCTCCACCAGTTTTGCCATCGTTTGTTGGCCTCAGGAGGCAGTTGATCATCCCATGCAATGTTAGTTTTCCAAATGTCTCTTACCAATATTTTTAAATACAGGAGGAACTCTTCTAATAGTCCATAAGGATCATATATAGACATGACGATACCAAGTAATTCTCGCTTTGTTGGTGGACGGCTGCCTTCTAAGACTACTTTTGGTATGCGATGAAATTTTGTCTTAAGCTCGAAAGTATCCGAGGCTGTATTCCAAAACATACCAAGTACTTTCTCTGATGTGGGCTGACGTTCCATGTTAATTGTGTTTGTCATCTCTGCTGTTTCAATGTTCATCTCATTTTGAAGTTTTTTAGAGTTGGATGTAAAATCCCTGAGCTCAAAGCTGGCTTCCTTGTTGATGCGGATTACGTCTTTGCAAATGGATATGGCGTCTTTTTCATCATTAAAGCTCGCAACGTAGTCATCCACGTAGTGCTTGTTGACGATGGCTGAAGAAGCTTCAGGATAATCTTGTTGAAAGTCTTGTGCATTCATATTTTTGACATATTCGGCGATACATGGCGAGCAAATCGCCCCAAAGATCATGGACACCATCACATAGTGGTCGATGGGTTGTGTTTCATCACCATCTCGCCACAAGAATCTCTGTGCCTGTTGGTCCTCTGGACGAATTCGTATTTGCAAAACCATCTCGCGTATATCTGCTGCCACTCCTATTTTACCTTCTCGGAGCTTTGAGGAGTATATTCATCAGCGGTTTGGCTTGTTCGGGTCTTTTTAGTAGGGCTGCATTAAGGCTTATATTATTCACTGTGGCAGCGACATCGAAAACAATTCTGGTTTTCTCAGGTTTGTACGGGCTTTGAACTGCAAAGTGGGGTAAATACCACACTGGCTGAGATGAATTATCTATCTCGTCTGGTTGGAGTTTTCTAGCATAACCCTTTTGGATATATTTGGTCACCTCATCTTTATATTTTTTGGCCAATTCGGCATTAAGTTTCATTTTGTTTTCGATTCCGGACAAACGCGCGTTGCATGGCCATTTGGAAACTGTACGGCAGGATCGGTTTTGGATTTTTCCATAGAAGGCCGGTCTCAAAACGTTTTCCAATACGGCGAGTTGTGGTTTCCATCGTCTGACGGGCTGTTTGGTTGTCTTCAGACTCAAGGATGCAAGATGACGGATTGATTCCAAAATTGTCGGCGGCAAAATATTCTTTTACTAGGCAATGAATCAAAAGAACTGTTGGCGTTGACGTCACCATGTTGTTGTTAGTCGGTCCACATGCGACCCATCCAAGTCTTGTCTTCATAGCCACAAGTTTTTTTATCTCCAGCTGAGACTACTGTGGAAGATGTACCAAGGTGGATGTTGTCCAGTCCGATGAGAATAGATGGTCGGGCGCATTCATAACTCTTTATTGGAAGAAATTCCAAATGTTTGTGGTCTGATTTGTTAAACGTCTGCATGGGCAAGTTGACATTGCGCACTGTGCGGCAGTTAGAAATCGTATAGATGTTTGATTCACCTTCACCCCGAATCTCTAGGCTTACTATTTTTGACGGTTCGGTAGTGGTGTTTTGTCCATACCATTGAAGTGTCAATGGTTGCGACCTTCCTTTTAGTCCAAGTGTAGAAGCAACTTCTTCTTCGAGGATTGTCAAAGCAGATCCCTCATCGAACATGGCAAAAACTTCGGTTTTTCCATTAGGACCAAAGAGTGTTACAGGGAGGACTTTGAACAGAAGACTTGTGGCGGCTGTGGTTCGGCAACTCAATAATGGCTGAACAGCCGTGGCCGTGACGACGGAGTGGTTTCTTACTTGCGACGACTCATCGTGTAGACATGTTTTTCTTTTTCGGCAGTTTGCTATGCTGTGACCTTTACGTAGGCAAGAAAAGCATAAATGCATGGACTTAACCTTTTTCCAACGATCGTCAACACTCAAAGAACTGTAGATACTGCAACTCGAAATGATATGACTTCCACCGCACAGGTAACACTTGAATGTCGCTTGTGGATGTGATCCTTCTTGCCCGGTGGTGTTGGCATTGTTGTTCACATAAAGCATTCGGCGAGATTGTGCTTGTGGTTTCAATCTTGAAGTTGACATTTGCGGAGGTGGTGTTGGCTGCGGTGGCATCAGGCATACAATCCTGGCTAGTTGACATAGCCATTTAGAAAAATCTTCGATTGTTGTGTTCTTTTCAAGAGTCGTTGTATGTTTCACCCATTCATATTGTTTATCTTCGAGCAACTTCCCAACCAGTTCTTCGAGAATTATCGAGTTTTGAAGGCTGTGTTCGCTCTTGGAAGTTTATAATGCAACGACATTACGAACTTGCGTTGAGTAATCGAGAAGTTGATCGGTCTTGTTTTGTTTCATAGCTGGGAATTGTTGAATTTTCTGGAGTTGATGTCTTACCAGAATATCCGACCTATCGAAACGAAACTTCAGCTCCTCAATTACCTCTGGAACATTTTCCTTATTGATCAGCATCGACGTCACTGCTTCTCGGGCTGGTCCGATAAGGCATTTCTGCAGTCTTTGCAAGTTTTGTCGATTATTGTATTTAAAATCAGCTGTCGAATCTTCGTAGTTGGCGAGAAAAAGTGGCCATTCGTCAGGCCGACCTGAGAACGTTGGCAAATCGTATAATTTCACTGTAGGCGGTGCGAAGTTGTTGCTTGTTGCTGGATGATGACTCCAGGACATCGGTGGCGTATACTGAAGCAGTTGGTTCTCGGTCAAGTTGGCAGGCGTCGTGTTCTCGGTGGCTTTGGACGTTTCTTTGATTACATTTGTCGGGGTTTCTCTAGCATTTGGCTGGCGTTCGATGGTATCTGTCGAGTCGTCGATGGCATTTGCAGAGTTGGCGGTATTCATTTTGGCTTGTAGCCTTTCGATTTCGTCCTGGCTTTCCTTTGTATTACTCTTAAGCTCTGCTACAGCTGCGCTGAGTGTTTTGAGACTTTCTAGAATGGTATCTAGTTTCGAACTTTCCACCATTGTTTCATCTGCTTTGTCCCCATCGTCACTCGAACAATCTTTATCTCCATCTTGTCCCCGTGTTCGTGGCATATTTAGTACTTACTACTTACTGAGAAATACAACAATGGCTGTGATTGGTCACTGAGCGTTATTTGTAAATTCTTCAAATAGAACGCTACTTCTGATTGGTTGATGCTTTGTCTGTGTGGCGCGACAAATTTTTTTCTTCTTTATTTTATTTTATCAAGCGAAAGACTTTTTACTAAGAAAAATATGTAAGTTGCGGCGGCGGCTTATCGAATTTAAACAAAAAACTTTTAACCTTTCCAAATATAAGACACTTGTAATTTTAATTGTGTATAGTTTAATAATAAATGAATCGATTAAAAGTATATGGCCGCGTTCGGGGGGCAAGCCAAACCTATCCGGATAGGTTTGTGTTGTTGTATTGCCATAGGAAAATTCAGCTGATGAACCAAACAGCTGTTGTCAAAAACAAATCTAAAGCTATCCTAAAATTTTCGGGATACTAAACTATCCTATGCGCAATTTGAGGAACAGCTGATTACAGCTGACTTTTGGTTTTCGGGTGACGCTTGAGTAGTTGTTTGTTTTTGTTTTTTGTTGTTTGTTTTTGCCTTTTAAACATAAAAATACATATACAAATTGTTGCAAAAATAAACAAAATGAAGATATCTGTCAATTGGAAGGACACAACATACGATTTTGAAGACACAGCAGAGATCTGGGAAAAAATAATTTTTGGTACTTACTTGAACTTTTTTCAGCTGTTTTGATTTTTGATAGGTAACCTATCCGGTTCGTTCGAAAACATATCCGATACTTAAGTATCTCAGATAGCCTATCTGTGTACCCCCGGAACGCGGCCTATATAAAGTTACAGAGGCTAAAGTTACAGACGCTAAAGTTTTCTTAATGGCCGCGTTTTACGTCTTTCTCTCTTGGCGCAAATCAACTAATGATCTCTGAGCGGGAACTGTTCGTTGGAAATTAATTTTTCCCATACTCAGTATAGATCCGTCTCACTCTAACAATGTTCGTCTTCGCTATAATCTGCATCTGCGTTCCTATAATCAAAATCTCTGCATTTTGTTCTTCTCTCTCTATCCAACAAACATACTGTTAGAGAGAGAAGCCAATGCAGTGCAACGATACAGTCGTCTGCTGTTCACAATTATTCCATCGCATACTTACGAGTGTCCAGTATAATTTATAACGCCGTAGAAGACGGACATCAAAATACAATTCATAAACTTAACTTAACTAAGCCTTTGCCTTTGCATTAACCTTCTTCTGATTTCGCCTTAGCCTTAAATGTATACTTTATAAATGAGCACAAGCTCAAGTCAAATAATAACTTTTTCTACTTTTATTACTTAAATAAACATAAGAGTTCATTTCATTTAACAAGAGTAATCTTTTATTTCGAGTGAGCACTTTAATAGCAGCCGCCGCCCTTACATGTTTTATGAATTTTGTGTGTCCGTCTCCCTTCATTCGAGTAAAAAAAAAATAGAAATCGCAGAAATTTCTATCAGCCAATCAAATCGATCGTTGTATTTCATAACGAACAAACAGTTTCAAATCTGTTCCTGTCAAACACAATGCCGAAGGAAAAAGCAGGACAGGAGAACGCAGATATTCAAAGTGGGAGCGAGGATGATCTAGGAACGGGAGAAGTGACTATAGTTGAAACAAATACGATGGACGCAGATACTCTGAATGCAATCCTAAATAGCCTCAAAGATCTGGGCACAACTGTACAAGATTTGAAGAACCACACCGTGGAAAGCAAAAAGGAAATAGAAAGGCTCAACACCAAAATTCAATCGGTAAGCGAGTTAAATTCCATAATGCCAAGTGTCGCCGGCAATGCCAATGCCAATGCCAATGCCAATGCCAACGCCAGAACCGTGAATCCAGCCAGTCCAGATGCCTCATTGCCACTATTGCTCGATCCAAACCAATGTATGTCTGTCGCCACAAGTCATCAGCCTCCCGCAACAATGAAACTACATGAATTGCCAACATTTTCTGGCAATGTGGAAGAATGGCCTCTGTTTTTGGCTAATTATAATGATTCAACAGAAGATTTCAAATACAGCAATCGCCAAAATCATCCAAGTGCTACCAATGTGGTGAGAATCACTTCATCTCCAAATGCAACGTTTTTAACCACTCCATGAGCGTCGAGCATCGTTGGCAAAAAGTGAAATCCCAAAATTTGTGTTTCTCATGTCTCAGCAAAGACCACAGCACTGAAAACTGCCGAAGCAAGAAAAAATGTGGCGTACAGAATTGCCGCAGGTATCATCACAGCAGCCTACATGACGAATCACCGAGAAATATATCCACAACTATCCAGCCTGTATTGAGTTGCCGTACAACACAGCCGATGGGATTACTTTTTAAGATCATTCCTGTTGCATTGTTCGGGCCGAATGGAAAGGTCGATGTCTTTGCCATGTTCGACGAGGGATCCGCTATTTCAGTTATAGAAGAAGAAATTGCAAATACACTAGGACTCAAAGGACGATCGCAGCCTTTAACTCTCCAGTGTTATGGCCAAAATGTTACAACGGAACCATCCACTGCAGTGAACCTTGAAATAAGAGGTGAAGGTGAGTCAGCTTCTTTTGTAATTACAAATTGTCGCACATTTTGTCCGAGAAAACAAAACCGATGAAGATCTGCATAAATTAATGGAGGAGTATTTCGCAGCAGATAACTTTGGAATCAATCCGTCCTCCTCGGTTATGGAGTCAGATGATGATAAGAGAGCCCGTTAATTAATGATAGAAACAACACGCCGCATTAGAAAGCATTTTGAAACATGGCCTACCATGGAAGAGCCCCAAACCCATCTTGCCCAACATCTTTGAGATGGCCGAAAGACGTTTGCATGGAGTAGAGAAAAAGATGAGTCTAAAACCCGACTTTGCTGTAAAATATAAAAACGAGATGACAAAATATATTGAGAAAGGATACGCCAGAAAACTCCAACAGCACGAACTCGACGATGTGTTTCAGCCAGTGTGGTATTTACGTACAGACGTAGAAGAAGTCAAACATTGTCTTCTTCTACAATTTGCAAAAGGTACTTCTCTTTTAAATTTTAATCGATTTTCATCTTATCCGAAGCTCAAAAGAACCGTCGCCTATGTACTCCGTGCTGTGAGTAAATTTCGTTATCTTGGAAAGGTACCGGCTCTAGAACGAAAAACAAATTGCTTCCTAACAACACCTGAGATCAACAATGCCAAAAATCTTATATGCAAAATATTACAACAAGAGCAATACAGTGATGAAATTCAAAACTTAATGTCTTCGACGGCGATAACTAGAAAGAGTTCGATTTATGCACTGAACCCATATCTTGATGACGAAGGACTTCTACGAGTGCAAGGTCGTCTTGACGAAGCACTTTATCTACCATTTACCGCCACTTATGGGTCAATTACCCGCCGACCGTATAACTCCGTACATCCGCCCGTTTACATACACCGGAGTTGATTTATTTGGGCCTTTAAATGTAACGATTGGCCGCAGACGAGAAAAAAGATGGGGAGTAATCTTCACGTGCCTGACAGTCCGTGCAGCACATCTAGAGTTAGCTGAAAACTTGTCCACAGATGCCTTCATAATTTGTCTACGAAATTTCATAAACCGAAGAGGTACACCCGTCAGAATTAGAACCAACTTCATTGGGGCTAAACGAGAACTTGAAAATGAAAAACATTTGTTCGACATCGACCGAATTCGCGAAGAAGCCACAAGCCGAAAAATCGAGTGGATTTTCAACTGTCCATCAAATCCAAGCTCTGGTGGCTGCTGGGAACGCCTTATTCGTATCATAAAGCGCCTTGATGAAGACGCTTTCCGAAGAAGCCCCAAAAGTGGAAACTCTTAGAAGTGTCCTAATAGAAGCCGAGAACATCATTAATTCACGTCCGCTTACAGATATACCACTTAGCACTGAAGAAGAAGGTCCATTGACGCCTAACCACTTTTTAATAGGATGTGTTAATTCAACACAAACGTCTTATCGAGACGAAAACATATGCCTCAAAAAGCAATTGAGAATCGCTTTAAGCCTTAAAGACCGATTGTGGAAGCAGTGGACAATAGAGTACCTACCTCAGCTCCTGAAACGACCAAAATGGTATGACATAGTCCGTCCTCTGCATATAAACGACATCGTCATAATTTGTGACTCCAGTCAACCACGAAGCCAGTGGCGCAAAGGCCGCATTACAAAAGTATTTGCCACGAAAGATGGTCAAGTTCGTTTTGCCGAGGTCAAAACCTCCAGTGGACTTATCCGCCGACCAGCATTCAGACTAGCAGTTCTGACTATAAATAGTGAATCCCAGGGTGATTCACGGGGGGAGGAGTGTTAGAGAGAGAAGCCAATGCAGTGCAACGATACAGTCGTCTGCTGTTCACAATTATTCCATCGCATACTTACGAGTGTCCAGCACTGATCTCTATAATACACTGGATAGTGGATTCCCTACAAAGTATAACAGCTTTTCTACTTCCAATTGAAGATGACAAGTACGAAGGCAACTCAACACTTTAGGTATGTTCAGTGAGGCAACTCAACACTTTAGGTATGTTCAGTGAGGCTTTGGCAAAAACCAAAGTGGAATTTTTAAGAAAAAAAAGCAAAAGAAACGTCACTTGTTTGTAAATTTGATTTTTTGTAACTTAAAATAATTGTAAAAGTGAATTTAAAATATTTTAGTTGCAGTTTTATAAAAAAATTTGCATTTCATTATGTTATACAGTTATACCGTTATACAAAAAAATAGGCAACTCAACATTATAACAATTCTCAAATGGCATCAACTTTCTTGTATGGATGCGCTATCCAGTGTATTATAGAGATCAGTGGTGTCCAGTATAATTTATAACGCCGTAGAAGACGGACATTAAAATACAATTCATAAACTTAACTTAACTTAGCCTTTGCCTTAGCATTAACCTTCGTCTGATTTCGCCTTAGCCTTAAAAGTATACTTTATAAATGAGCACAAGCTCAAGTCAAATAATAACTTTTTCTACTTTTATTACTTAAATAAACATTAAAGTTCATTTCATTTAACAAGAGTAATCTTTTATTTCGAGTGAGCGCCGCCTTTACACATACATTTTATATTTTGTATCCCTTATTTTTTGCAGAACTCGCATGAAGATACATGTAAATCCACCATAAAGCACTTTAGTTATCAGTTTCGATACATTTTACGCTTGATTTACAAACTCACATGTTTTTTTTTGTTGAATTGCGATTGTAATACGAATACTCGTTTATTTAAAATAAATTAGGAAAATAAACTTTTTCAGACCTGTTTTTAGTATTCTCTAATGGGAAATGCATTGAACGTCAACTTAGAAAAATTTTGATCTCCTAATCGCAGTTCACGATCTGAGATGAAGGCGGCGTAGAACGCAACTTACCAGTGCCGAGATTTAGCTAATGCCGAGTGAGTGAGATGACTCACTTTTCACTGAAAATCGATTTAGCTAGTAAAAGTGAGTGAGTAGGCGAGTGAAATGAAACGTCAGTTTACTCGCCGGATGTTTCAGCGGTGACTTGGTGTATGTGTTGGTAAATTTCCACTTTGTGTTCTTTTTCAAAAGAATTTCAACATACCTATTCACGTATGTGAAACGAACTAGCAAAACAACAATGTAGGTAAAAATCACTGATCTCTATAATATATTTGAATGAAAGAACTTTTTGTTAATTATTTAGTGACGCTTTGAATAAAAGGAATACTTACAAGTGTTCCATCGGATTATTCTGGAACAATTTTTCATTCAAGTTAAAATAAATTACTGCAAAATAACAAATAATTTTAATGAAATTTAGTGTTGCTAATCTTTTTACATAAAATTTCATCCACAAAGCTCCTGCTAAATTATCAATTAACGAATATATAAAGTTCTCTTTTATTTCGCTTCAATGCATATTCTGTAAGTAAATACAGGAATTCGACACAATGTCTTTTGACTGAAATTTCAGATTGTTTTTGCGTTGAACGCAGCCATTTTTTTGTTTGGTTTGCGAGTACGAATACGAAAACAATTTCAATTCTATCTCTTTCTTTCCTTTTGTTTAAAAAAGACACAAACTGTGTGGGAAGAACGAGAACTGTCAAATTCAATTTTCTTCAAAAAAAAAACTGTTATACATATAGAGAATTCACTTTCCAGTGTTTATAGAGATCAGTGTAGGTAATACACTTATCCAGTGTATTATAGTGCCTGTTTACATTGTATTTTTGACAAAGCATATTTTCGTTCATCAAAATGTTCCTCGTGTTTACATTATAGAGAAAAAATTCTTTCATTTCAATCTACCCATCCCTATCTCACATCCTTAACAACCATGTATCTCTCACTCACACAAAAAAAACTCTTCCTGCTCAATCCGAAAACATTTAATGAAACTGGCGCATCGGCGTAATTTGGGTGGAATTAACCCTTCTCTTTCTTACTCACACAAAATATACCCATCTCACTGGATGCGCCGTTCGTCAAAAATACAATGTAAACAGGCACTTTGGGTGGTTTTTCACACACATACTTTGAAAACGTTATGAGTCAGTTGATTGCTGTAGGCTGTAGCTTGTTGGCAAGCCGGAATGACAGCCGAGAATTCATATCTTTATACTCAGTATCTTTGCCATAAACATTTCCATTTTTTTTTCAAGTTTTATTAAAATTAATTATCTAGCTAAGCTACTTCTACAACTAGGTAGTTGTTTCATTTCCACGCGTTCAGAATATTTGTATTCGATAGCCCGTACTGCCGTGATATTTTATTTTACATTCTTTTTTTCTTCATAAAATAAAATTAAAATAATTTAATGTATAACTAAAAGTTAATAGTTTATTTGGATACGACTAGAATTTATTGTTATGAGAAAACGTCGGCAGTTTGTTTTCAACACCAATGTATCAAAATAGTGGTTAGTTAATATTTTTTGTATGGTCTTATGAAAAATCAAATAAGGTACATAGCTATTTTAGTAAAAAGGCTATTTTAATGAATAGAATGCAAGGATTTTTTTCTTAGAATTGGTTGATCTTTGCATGCCTAGTCTTAAGCGTTCGTATTATTAATTTAAGGTGACGTTCATGCACAAATTTTTAAGATTTCCTTATAAATTCCTGAAAACTACTGAAAAATAAAATTATTTTCAGTACGCATAACGTACTTACCTAGTTAAGACTATTTACAAAATAAGCAAACTTGATGCTTTATTCTATGTTTTGGCTTTTCTAAAACAAAGGTTTTTGTAGAAAACAACAACCTCGGTATATCTACTAGCTTTGTTCATTAAAAAACTGCAACTTTCTTCGACAATAAATCTAACTAATAATATACGGATTCTTGTAATAAACAGGAACAAAAAGACTTTAATTTCTGCTTTGAATTGCGTTGGGCGTGTTCATGTCCTTGTGGTTATTAAAATGTAAGTTGAATTTTCTAAATTATTTGCCGGGTACTTGAATGTACAGCAAGAATAATATAATATGTATGAATTAAATAAGTTATATTTTAATGCACTATAGCGTGAGTATATCCTGCACATATTCTATTATATAGTGTCAATACTATTATGTATGTTTTACACTTATTGCTTTATAAATATTGGTGATACGTAAATACATTGCGCATAATGTTAATAAAGACACTTCTCTGAAATCAAATTGTTTACAAAATTTAAAAAAAAACACATATTTAGCTGTCTATAACCACGTAAAATGTACATATACCAGACACCAAGAATTAGAAAAATACAGAAGCCTTCATTTCATTTCGTTTTTTTTTTTTTTTGGTAATTTATGGCGGTACTCTTATATAATCACCACTGAATCCAGTATAACAACATTTTTAACTCATTTTAAGGCATCAACTTAATTGCAAGTAATTAAATAAATATGCCCAAATTAATACGTCAATTTTTTTTTGAATGCATTAAAAGTCTTACCTAGCTTCATTGAACTAGAAAGTAGGTAGCTACATATACCTAGGAAGTAGGAATTCAAAAAAGATTTTTTTCTAAATTCTAATAAATTTTATGAAATTAGCTTTGAGCTGGATATCAATGTGATGAAAGTATAATTTTAAGCGGGGCTAAATTAAGTAAATAGGAACACAGTCGTTAAATTGGATTTGTTTACCACTTATAGTACAAACAAAATAACACCCAAAACAAAATCATAAAATTGGACATTGACTGAGCTGATACATTTTCGTATTACAATTACAAATTCTTTGGTGGCTCCAACCTAAAACTAAACACATTAATTATTTAATAATTTCTCTTTTATACCAGATTGCATAAATCTGCAAAGTAGAATTCTTTCACCAGATTGCCTAAATCTGCGAAGTATAATTCTTTCACCAGATTGCCTAAATCTGCAAAGTATAATTCTTTTTTGGTCGTTTTTTAATTTAATAAATCTTTCGGCAATCTTTGGATAAAAAATCACAGTTAAGCTAAATATAAACTAAATTTGTATTACTATTTATATAAACTATTTGACTTATTATTTGCAATTGCATATATTGCAAGAAGTTTATTAAATTTGTTCGCTGATGTACACAAATCATGGTGTTAATTTACTATCAGTGGTAACGCGTGAATAAAAATTCTAGTCCTTTAGTTTATTTTGTTAATGTTTGTATTAATTAAAAGTTAAATACGACTTCAAACACCTAGATTGTGTATTTTTGTATCTTAAGCATTTTCCAAAAAGTACCCTAAATTTGGACAGGGGCTAAAATCCTTAAGGGGGATGAAAGGTGTTGAATTTTAGTTTTTCGCGAATTTCTGAAAAAATATCGGCGTTTAAAAAAAAGTGAAAGAAAAAGTTGTAGCTTATGTAATTTTACATTACAAATGTTACACTTTTTTTTGTACAGTCAATAGGTTTTGAGAAAAACGTGCACAAGCTTTGTAGTATACTAGATCAACAAAATTTATTAGCGTTCCATGTTTCGACGGGGAAATATTTTTTATGGTATGTGATTGTTATCGTATGTGTTTCCTCCTAGTAGTCGTATCTTCAAGGTTAGATTCTTTAAATAAAGCCAGGATATGAGGCTATATTTTTGCATACAAACTTTTAAAAATTTCGTACTACAGTTGTCATTAAATCCGCTGTCAATGTGATTTCCGATTTTTAAAATGCAAAACTTGAAAAATTTTACAATTTTGAAAAATGATATTTGACAAAGATATTTCACCAACACTCCTCTACAAAGTTGTCATACGTTTTGTTGGAGTAAATTCTACAGGAGAGGCAGGAGGTGTGTTTTTAAGCTAAACATTCCATTCAACCACACTAGATACAGGTGAACTTTGACAAGCTATAACTTAAAGATGAAAAAAGTCCCAGACCTCGTTGTAGGTAGTTTGATTCTCTAAAAGTTTCTCACTGGCCATTTTGTTAAAAAATAAAATCCAGGCTAGTAATTAAATAAAAATAAAATGACCAGCTGTTTCAATATGGTGGCTTTTTCCCAACCCTTACCAGACCAGAAAAACACTACGATAAAATATATTTGCCGGTCGAAACACCTCAATACATTTTTTTACTACATCCAGTATACTATAAAGTTTGTGCACGTTTTTCCCAAAAACTATTTCTTATTTTTATTGGAAAATTACATAAGCTACAACTTTTGCCTTCACATTTTTCTAAAAACACTGAAAGATTATGAGAAATTCGCGAGAAACTTAAATTCAACTCCTTTCACCCACCGTTAAAATTGTAGTTCTTGTCTAAATTTAGGGTACTTTTTGGAAAATGCTTAAGATACAAATATAAACATATCCACTAAAATTCAGCTTTGTCGGAATTTTTTCGTAATTTGGCCATTTTTTGTCTAATTTTCCTGAGCTATAAATCATTCAAGGAAAATGCTCTTACTTACACCTATTCAAAATTTAGCATTGAACTCATTTTATAAAAAGTAATGGCTCAGGTACTTATTTACCAAACCCTTTTTTTTATTAACTTTTGGCCAGCTATTAAATGCAAATGTTAAGTTTTATATGCGGCTAAGTACCTTGGTTTAACGATGGCATGGGCGCACATTGGAGTAGAATTACCCTAACGGTGGCAATAATTCAGCTGATAGAGCTAGGAATCTGGCAATGTTTATAAAACCAATCTATTGATATTTCTAAACCCAGCAATGATCACGCCCACTTCTTTGTACTAAAAAAATTGAAGAATTAATTTACCTACTATTTTTAGTATATTACAATTTAAGGCTGTAAAATTCGGGCAAAAAGCCTGCTAAAAACGAAAAAGTACCTATGTACATGTATGTATTTGTATTCATATGCCCTCTGTAGGAAATAAGTGCACTTAATTTTTTTTTGTAAAAACAACAACAAATTTTAATACAAAAATAATTTATATATTATAAAGTAAAAAGTTGGCCACTCACTCATTCATGATTTTAAGTGTGTATATGATATACATATATGTAGATATATAAACAAAATTTTTGAAATCTAATATTTGTAGAGCTCCACTAAGAAAGGATTTTTTGAAACTCTTAAAATTAATAAGGTAAACAGGGGTAACTGTAAGGTAAAGTTGGATTTCTATTTTGTAAACGCGTTGAGATAAAAATTTCATTGGATAGATTCTAAAAAAAATATTTTCTGAAATAAACGTTTGGAACTCAAAACAGCAAAAATCGATGTTTTAGAAAATAATTCTAATAAATCAGCAGATTGCTGGATTAACACCAATCGAAATAAAATTAAAAAAAAGTTATCCATGTATCAGGAATTTGGTATGGGCGTGGTTTTGTGGGCGTAAGGACGTTTTTTTAGCTCATTTTTTGACGGTTTTTATTTTTATTTTGTATCTTTTTAACGGATGTACTTAGAGAGTTGAAGTTTACTGATGTTATAAAACTTATGGACGTTAATATTTTTGGAAAATTTCAAGTTTTTAAAGTATCGTTGAGCTGAGATAATTGAGTTTAAAAAATGGGCAAATCAATTTTTTGCGGTTTTTTCGATTATCTTTTTACATAAAGAAGTTGAAAATATCACATATGATAGAATTTATTGATATTAATCAAATTGCATTTGAATTTATTTTTTTTATACCGTAAGTCAGAAATAGCGGTAAATATTGACTTCATAAACAAATCAGTTAATTACGCATCACTGAATGCACCGATTATCTTGGTTTTTCTTTAAATTGCATGTCCGTTTAACAACAAACATTTTGATACCTAATCTGTATGTTGTCTAGAAGCTTCACAATCTTAAAAGCCAATCAAGAAATCAATTAAATTGCATTAAAATTGCCTGCTTCGTTTATTGTCAATCACCATCGACCAGTGAGAAATAACAGTTATTTTATGAAAATCACAAAAATCGACTGATATTGATCGATTAAAAAATTAATAGCTTCTATATTAACTGTCCGATCGATTAGGTTAAGGTCTTAAAAGAATCAAAAAATGTCAAGCTTCAATTGTGTATACAAATTATTTTGAGGAGGAGAAGCATTCTATACGAAAAGGGGAGGGAAAGCCGTTAGCAAATTGATTTTCTTTTTTTCAAAATAAAATACAAAAATTTAAAAATTTCGAAAAACAATATACTACAAAGTTATAGCCCTAACCTTCATCTACAAATATGTCAGTGGTTATATAGCAGTAAATTCAACAGAAGAGCCTGTACTTACTTACTTTACCCTTTAATTGGTTGTATGCCCAAAAAAGTATTTTTAATCATAAAAGCAATATGAAATCATCGATTTGACTATCTTATTAGGCTTATACCTTCGCTAATAATTATCGGATCTTCTTGAGGTAAATAAATATGAAAAGATGAAATGTCAAGCTATATTTCAATGTAAAACTAATAGTAGAATCATAAAAAATCATACTAAAAAGCTGATTTAGTGAGAAATCAATTCGATTCTTATCAGTTTAAATACAAAAGTTGTTGAAAGATTTCAGATTTCTAAAAACTATTACCATATAAATAAATAAATTTGGTGGCACAAACGGCTCATGAAGAACCAGGGCCTAGTGACTTAAAACTCTCAACCATTCCTGTGTGCGTGTCTGCAGGAATGGAGGGGACCTACAGTTTATTGCCGAATCCGAACGGCTAAGGTGAGCGGTACTTTTCTATGACAAGAGATACTCTTGGAGGATTTTTCACTTCCTCGCAAGAGATAGTAGCTCCGAAAAAAACTTAAGGTGGAAGCGGCTAGTATTGAACCCAGACCTCTGGCATGACTATTACCATATATAGATTGAAAAATTCTCTCTAAACTAATGCTGAACAATGTTTGAAGATACACTTACAGGCACAATTATCCGCCCACCCAATTTTGTATTATTATTATAGATGTTTTTATTATAAGGTAATTTTTCATGGGATGTATTGTGTGTAATGCTTAAGTAATAAAAACAACCTTTTACAGTTTTTGCAACATGGATTTCATGATCTTTATCACTATAAATCGGTATTTTTATCATTGAACAAAATTAATATTTTTTCTTTTTTTTTAAATTTTGTGGTCTATTCACATTTTATTTTTTAATAACGAGTGTTACCTCCTCGGGCTCTAATGACTTCCTGGCGCCTATTTGGAAGTCCATCCATTATGTTCTGAATATCAGACTGGGGAATATTGTCCCATTCCTCTACCACAGCTATCTTGATGTCACCTATAGTGGTGGGCGCTGGTATGCCCGAACTCGTCGTTTAAGATTGTCCCATATGTGCTCTATAGTATTGAGATCCGGACTGCGAGCTGGCCACGGTAAAGTCTGAATACCGACCTCGTCAAGATATTGAGTGACGGATCTGGCAACGAGCGTTATCTTGCGATAAATGGCGCAAACACTATGACGTGATCTTGGAGAACTTCCTGCACATATCTCTGAGTGGTCACACTGTTATCGAAGACCACAAGTTCGGTACGGGCCTCGTAGCTGATGCCTCCCCATACCATTATTGACCCTCCCTGATAGCCCACTGTTTTTACTATGTAACATGGAGCATACCTCTTATTTGGTCGTCTATATACACTCTGACGGCCATCTGGGCCTCTTAAGGCTATTCTGCTCTCGTCTGAGAAAAGCACGTTCTTCCACTGAGCAATCGTCCAATTGGCATATTCTCTGGCAAAACGAAGTCTAGCTACACGGTGCTGAGGGAGTAGTTCGAGGACGCGATCTGGGCGGAATGATATAAGATTTCTTTCTGCCAACCTTCTTCTTATCGTACGTTCACTGAATTTGACATTTATCACTTCAAAGAGACGAGTACGAGCTTCAGTAGCTGTACTTAACCGATCTCTTAGCACATTGTTGACGATAAAGCGGTCGTCGCGAGCGGAGGTGCTTCGATGTCTACCTTGACCTGGCTTCCTAGTGTAAGAACCAGTCTCCCGAAACCTTCTAATAGCATCCCGGATAGTGGTTCGAGGCACATCAAGTGTCCGAGAAATCCAGCGTTGACTGTACTCAGCATCCGCTAAAGGCCCTAGCTGCTCCCGTCGCGTCTAAGGGCATTTTTTTTATTTTATCAAATCCCAGGAAGTTCACAAAGTCTAATTAAACACTTTTAAATTTTCAGAGTCAAGGAAAACAAGAATTAAGATCACATCAATGAAATCTCTAAAAACGCAAAATTACGACTAGGTCACAAACATGCATTGTATGCACAAACAAGTAAATGGACAAGTGTAGTAACTGTTTAATTTTTAGTTAAAATACCCATATAACAAGTAGCATTCATCAGAATAACCGTTACTTAATGTAAACAAACATGATGGCTCTTAACATAGGTGGGCGGCAGAGTTGTAAAAACTGCAGTCTTTTCGGTACTGCAGTTAATTGACTAAAAAGACTAATTTCAATAAAAAAATACTTACTAAACTCGAGCAGTCAGCTGTCAGTACTAATATTCCGACTGTGCAGTTAAAAAAAAAATTTAATTAACTGCAGTACTTTTTAACTGCTTTTAGTCTTTTTAGTCAGTAAAAAGTCTTTGTACTGCGATGATTTTACTTTTAGTCAGCAAGTCATTTAACTACAGTCAATTAACTGTAAGTCTTTTAACGTTTTCTATAGTCTTCTAACTAAAAGAAACAGGATGGAATAAAAATAAAAGAAATTTAAAAGAAAAAAAAGTTAAAAAAAATTATAGTTAATTGACTGTAGTTAAAAGACTTGCTGACTAAAAGTAAAATCATCGCAGTACAAAGACTTTTCACTGACTAAAAAGACTAAAAGTTAACTTACAGTTAATTAACTTTTTTTTTTACTGCACAGTCGGAATGTTAGTACTGACTGCTTGTTTCGCAGTTAAAGTACTTATTTACAGTATTAACTTACATTCAATAGGTAAGTTAATTAACTGCGACTTTAATAACTGCATTACCAAAGTACTGCAGTCTTTTACAGCTCTTGTGGGCGGATAATTGTGCCTGTGAGTCACAGTACACAAATCTATATATGTACCGTGCCTGTGAGTGTATATTCAACAGGCAAGTCACTAAAATTCGTTTTACGCGATTTTAACGATTTTAATCAAAACATGCAATAGACACGGCTTCATATATTATTTTTTTTATCTCCAAACTACTTAACGGACCTTAGGGCTTGATTCACATTACAGTGCCGATACCGATACAGTTTCGATACGATATCACTCCGATAAAAACATTCAATGTTAACATCGTTGCTACGATACCGATATCGCTCCAATATTTTGTGTATTTTTTTTTTTTAATGTCAGTTAACTTTACCGAAGAAGAACTACATTTAGTAAGTTCACGATTAAACAAATTCACGCACAGACACAGACACAACACATGAGACCGACACGAAAGGTAAAAGGCTTCATTGAAACACAAATAAACGAATTCACGCGCGAGATACCTACACTAAATAAAAAGTTTAATAAACTAATTTTTGAACTTAAATAACCGACCAACGCGAAGAATATTTTATCGGAGCGAGAATGTATCGAGATCGAATCGTTAACGAAAGTGTGAATATATGTATCTCACATTCTCGATCTAATATTTTTCATCACTTACATCAGAGAGTCCGGGTAGTTTTGTGCCATTTTTAAATCGTTTGAGACATACATCGTGCAACGTGCTAAGTTATGGCAAAATAAAAGAGGGTATTTGAAAAAGGTGTATATAAAATAATTATTATTATCATTATGTGTCCGTCGCGTTGGTCGGTTATTTAAGTTCAAAAATAGTTTATTAAACTTTCTATTTATGTCGAATTCCATGCAACAAAAAAATCGGTTCTGCTTAGAAAAAAATCGATTTGTTTAGAAGAAAAAATCGAATTTTCTAGACAAATGAAATTTTTCGTTTTTAGCAAGATTTACACGGATTTCAGTATCGTAGCAACAATGTGAACGTGAAATGTTTTTATCGGAGCGATATCGTATCGAGATTGTATCGGTATCGGCACTATAATGTGAATCAAGCCTAAATGTTAAAGTCTTAAAATACTTTCATTAAAACAGTTACAAAATGTATAGATACAAATATTATATAATTGCATTACAAACTTGGACTCATCAGTTGACTAGTGAGGGCCTTGTCGTATATGTAAACTTGGTTAGGGAAAACAAATTATAAAAATATTATTAACCAAAAGGGGAGCCGATATTAATTATTTTTGAATTAAATTTTTTCAAGACTTGCTTTATTTGTCACAGCGCTTGCCTTGTTCATTACTTTTTATTTAATCCACGGATTTAATTCAAATAACTTTTTTTCACTTACGGGTGAATAAGCGCTTAATTTTTATATATAAAACATAGCCGTAAATGACGTAGCATTTACATTAAATTTTCCAAAAAAATAATTCAACATAAAAAATAAACATACAAATTGAATACTAATTATTGTAAGTTGAGCTTTCAACCCTTACCATTTTGACCACGACCTCTATGGGTTAAAATTTTCAGAATTTAATTCCTTAAATGTTATTCAATATTTTCACACATAAAACATAGCCGTGTGTTTTTTATAAGCTCCATAAGATAGTAGCAAAATTTATGCTAATGAAATTTCGTAATATTTCTGAGGCAAATGCATGAGAAATTGCAAAATTACCGATTGAGCTGTAGAAAATCGGCTATAAGTCGAGAAATAATGATTCGATTTTTATAATTTAAATATCAATTGATAGATAAAATTATCATAAATATTTATATTTAAAAAAATATATAAATAAATACATAATTTCAATAGCTTAGAGGCTCCAGTCAAGAATAAGGCAAGTTTCCAACTAAATTGATAATTTAACACAGATTTTCCAATCGATTTTCAAGATTATAATTTATTTATTTTGTCGACTAAGCGCTACGAATTTTTGAATATCTTTAAACGGCAAATCGAGCAAAAATCCAATGTTTTGGTCGTTAAAATACGGTATTTAGAAAAGATGTCCGCAAATTGTATATAACTTCGGTTAATCTTTTTTCTTGTTTTTTAAATACGCACCCCTTATCAGAATTATTTTTCTATTTTTTGTTCTTGATACCTAATTATACAGTCAAGGACGTACGCAAAGTTGGTAGGGGGTGCTTATTACATGGAAATCGCCTAAATTTATAACTTGAATTCTAACGGTAGGATTTTAAAGGTTAATCCCCAGTTTCACAGTGTAAGTTTAGACTCTGCTTTTAGTTTAAACTTGAGTTCAACACTTAATTCAATTTCACAGTGTACGTTCAAATCTAAACTGAGTTCAACAAGTTAAACGCTTGTATTTTGCCGTTTAAATTTAAATCTCTCTAAAATGATTCCATGGTAATCACTCATGTGTTTCTCTTTTCTCCTCAAAAAAAAAATTAAAATTGAGACAATCGCGCTGACTGCGCATGTGCTTCTGAGAAAATGGTAATGTAGTTCGGTAATATAGTTCGTTTAATTGAACTGAGGTTCAGTTTATGCTGTAAAATCCAAGGAGTTAAACTTGGATATTAAGTTTAAACTTTCACTGTGAAACTGGGGGTAAAAGTTTTTAAATGAAGATTAAATTAAATGCAACACAAGGGCGTACGCAAGGAGGGGTAAATGATATTTGCACCCTAAATCAAAATTATTTTTCTAATTTTTTTATTAAGTATTAAAGAGTCAAGGGCGTACGCTAAAAAACAAAAATCAAGCTTGGGACTGCTTGGGAACAGATCTAAGGCCGATTTTATTCACTCATAGTTGAACATTACTTGAGGACTTTTACTCTCAACTTGTGAATTTGTTTTTATTCACACAAAGTTTACGTTCTTAACTTTCGATTTTCAACTGTAGAGTTGATCAACTTTAGATTTTCTTAACTCCCGGAAAAAGTAGAAGTTTACCGAGCAAACTTGAGAGTGTACATAAAAATGTTGTTTTGTCATTTAATTTTTGTTTCAAAAGCTTCAGATTCAGGGCAAAAAAGGTTAAAAATACAGTTAATGGGTTCAGACCCATTCTTTCTTGTAAATTGGCCATCAATTTTTTTGGTGAGTAACTGGCTGAACAGAATGATGACGGAGACGGAACTGGAGCCGGAGCTGGAATAGCAGTCAAAATATTGAATACATGCAAATTCAATGCAGCGAACACAATGGAACGTAGCCGCATACGGAGCTGCAGTCGCAGTCGCAGACGGAAGAGTTCATCAACTTTTAACTTTTCACGTCCGACACTTTTGACGTTTCAATTTGTATGAAGAAAAAAAAACAACTTTTTGGATCGCGAAAAAAATTATTTATTAAAAGGAAAACTATTGGAAACAAACACAAGAAAATTCTTTTGTTTTTCTTCAAAATACTTTCAAAGCTGTGCAGCTGCATTTTGGGCACGTAAAAAAATAACGTACGACACTTTTTGACAGCTCTTCCAGTTCCGTTCCAGTTCCAGCATTCTATTCTGTTCAGGCAGTAAATGCATCCGCTATTTTCTCGCACACTTTATACTTGTTGCGTTTCGTGGTATCATCAGTTTTTGCTATCATAAATGATGTGGCTATTCACAATTCAACACAAATACTTAAAAACTTCAAATTTAGTAACCTATAGGTAACAAATAAATATAAAAAATTTCATTTGAATTTTTCATAATACATTTTTGAGATGGGCCGTCAAGTTGTAGATAACTACGAGATGAATTTCTAAACAAATTTTCAAATTTTTTACAGTAGATATAAAATATAATGTATGTAAATAGGTTAGATGATATTTTCGACTGTGTTTACAATCTGTGTGTAAGACGAGTTTAGACATGACTAAAATGAGTAATTTAAAATACATAACATATGTTTAAATTTTTAACTGCCTGCATATTAAATGTAATAAAATAGTTTCTTTTTTTTAAATCAATAAATTAATACAAAATATTTATATCTATACAGGGTGTCCGGGTGACAATGGTCCAAACTGAATATGGTGATAGGCCAGGTCATGACCTCGCAGAATTTAGTAACTTGTTCTTACCAAATCATAACGGTTTTCGAGTAATGGCACTTTTTTTGAAATTTCTACAAACCTCTACCTTGAATGAGTTTTTTGTTCACCCTGCCCATAATTGATTTTTAATTTTTTTTATTTTAACACTAAAACATTTTCAAATAAAAAGGCCTTTTTTGTGCATTAAAAAAATTTTAATTTTATACACCCTTTTTCAAAAAATTATTAGATAAAGTCAAAGTTTCATCAAAATTAATTTTTTACTTCAGACTTAGATAAAGCATTCTGAAAAAATTCGTATGACTCAATATTGGTTCTCACTTTTATTGCCTTGTTCTAGCACTTTTCAGAAAGGTATAAATATTGCCAAAGTGAGCCCTAAATCAAAAGTAATAACCATTTGAACTCAATCAGGCATGGCTCTAAAAAAAATAAAGTAAATTCATTATTGAAAGAGTTTTTTGTGTGATAACACACGCGCAGTGTAGGCTGCAAAGCTTTCGCACCATCATATTAAGGGGAGGTTTCCCTCAAGAAAATAGGTGGGAACTTCACGTTTAGCTGTATAGCATCCACAATTTTTCAAATATTTTATTAAAACAAAAGGATTTTGATTGAAAAATATTAGGCAAAAATATTTGTTTACTTTAAAAATCAAAAAAAAATTCTTTGTACCTCAAATCCGCTACAGAAAATAAAATATCCACAATTTTACGAAAGGTTTTCGATAAATCACTGGGGCATATTTTAGAAATCATTTTTTTATTTTTTTTATATTTTTTTTGTAAGAAAATAAATGTTTAAAGTTAATAAATGTTTTTTTTTTAATAATTTTATAATTTATTCCAAAAAAAAAAATGGGCAATTGTTCATAATATAAGCGAATTTACAAGGTAATATGGTTACGCGATTTGACAAAACTTCAAAAGTTTTGAAGGTAACGATCCCAAATCGGGTATATTTCAAAGTCAATAAATATGGTGTGTTATTTAAATTTTTTTCAATTTTTTAAAAATACATATAAAAGTGATCTTAGGTCAAAAACAAAAAAAATACGTTTTTTTTTGGTAATATTTTTTTCAAGATCCTGGGGCAAAGTCTTGCTATTTTTTTCTTTTTTTGAAATTATTTATGTTTTAAAGAAAATATGTTTAATAAATCGATATCGTCAAAATTTTCTTATTTTTTTGTTCATAACATAATTTAAAATGCAATTTTATTTATCGACATTTGAAACGTCGTTGTGAAGAAAAGATAGCTTACTCAATTTTCAGTTATTTTTATTATTATTTTTTTTTCAATATTTTTTTAACTAGTTTCGAGGGCAGAAACAAAAATTACTTGCATAAGTTTTTTTATTAAAATAATAGAAAAAGGTTCTATTTCGCATTTTTTAACAACAAATTTCCTTGCACACGCACACAAAGAAGCTTGCAGTTCACAAGAATTCCGCTCCATCAGCGCGGGTCATTTGCAAGAAAAATTTCCCACATTCGCTCTCACTCTCCTGTCTTTTTTTTGTGTTGATTTCTTCTTCAATGATCTCTCATCTTACAGAAAATATAATAAATGATTTTTTGGTCGTGGAAGGTCGCGGTGGGATTTAGGTAGACACAATTTTTTTTAACTGTGTGCAGTTAGTAATGACGTGATGGAAAAGACTTATGTATAATTTTGCTAAGCTAACTTGAGGTTGCTTTTTACTTATGAATGAATGCATGGTTACATTATGTCTTTGTGTCGTTCGATGTGATCAATAGGTATACCGTATGCACCCAAGATTTTTTAAGGCAGGTTAAGAATAAGGAAATTAGTAATTCTGAAGATGTTTTTGATAAAATGTTCGTGTCTGCGAAAAAATGAAGAAATGTGTATAGGTAGGTAGGAAGTTAGTAAGGTATCTATCATTTATTTTTCAATGGGGATGTTTTAAAGGAAATAGGGAAAAATCTATGAAAAATCTTTAACGTACGCAAAATTAAAATACAGTTTTGAAGATAAGTTGATTCTTAGTAGGTACGTATTTATGCATAAAGTGAAGTTTGCCTCATAATTGGGCAAATTTGCTTGAGCACTACGCCACCGTAAAAATATATTGTTTTTAACTTTCCATTGGAAATTATTGTAAATGGTCCGATTTGTCGGATCGAAAATTTGAACATTTCTTCACGTTTCCAGCTCTAGTATTCATACAAATTTATCGATTTTAAGGCGCCAGTTATAGCTATCATTGAAATTCATCATTGAAAATTTTAATGATTAATTTCAAGACGTTTAGAAAGTAAAATTTAATATTTCATGTGAAAGGTTGGGCCGAATTTAGTTTTTTTTTTTTGGCCAGATTTATTAATTAAGCCATTAGCTTTATTTTGACATCAAAATAATCATAGATTTAGCACCCTAAACGTCTAAAAATGAATCATTAAAATTTTCAATGATGAATTTCAATGATAGCTATAACTGGCGCCTTAGAGATGCCTATGTAGTATGTATACGTACGTTCGTGATCTTTTTTCGTCGACGATATTTTGAGAACAAATAAAGGTATCGACATCAAATAAAGTTTATTTTATTGATAATAAGGCAATAAAGTGTAAATAAGGCTTTCAGAAAAATTCAATTAGCGCTTGTATTTTATTACAGTAATTAAAAAAGTTGTAAAATGGCTGAAATGTGGAATATTATTTAAAAAAAAACCTGCTAAAAATTGTTAAAAATGATTTTCGGCTCAAATATCTTGAGAACACACAAAGATATTAACTTCGGGCTTACATTATTCTATTGGTACACAAAACCATAGTTGATTATTTGTAGAGTTTGTAAAAAAATTCAATTGACAGTTTTGACAAAACTAAAAGAAACTGCTAAAAATTAAAAAAAAAAATTTCGTGTTGCATATATTTAGAGCAAACAGCTCAACATTTGTTTTCGAAGATTTTGAATTAGTCCTTTTTTTTATAAAAAATAACATCGGATATTTTTTTTTATTATATTGCAATTTTCTCCTTACCAGACGTGTGTTCATAAAAAAAATTATAAAATATTTGTTTTTGTTTAATTGTAATTTGTAATTAGGCTACAGACTAGGGCTCCTAACCGTAGGTACTTATAGGGTGATTTGCATAGATATGGTGTAGAATAAAAGCTAGAGCATATATGTAGGTTGGGTCGAGATTTGAGACAAGAAAAAAAATTGCATACGAATGAGGGTGTATTCCCTCTCGGTTAACAATTTTCTAAAAAATTGTCTTAAAACAAAAAAAATTATTAAAAAACAACGGTAACGATAACAATGCTTTGCTATACCTTTTTGTAAAGCCAGAAATCTTTTATTTAATTTTTTTTAAATAACGTTGTTTTAGTGAACAGTTTGGGTAAATTAATTTTTAAACTCCAAATTTGGAAAACAAAATTTAAAAAATTGTGTTCATTCGGAAGCTTTTTCGCCGACGATATCTCAAGAACTTATAGGGATATCGATTTCAAATAAAATTTTTTTACAGATAATAAGGCCATAACGTGCAGAAAGGATTTTCAAAAAAAAAATTCAATTAAGTAGTGGCTTTTTTATTACAGCAATTTTAAAAACAAAGTTGTAAGAAGGCTTGTTTTTCGAATATCTCTAGAATCAATAATGCTATCGACTTCAGCCTGGTTTCATTCTATGCATAATGACGTACAGAAAAATTGGTGCTACTTTTTTTTAATTAAAAAAAACATTACAAATTGTTAAAAAATATCGAATATCTTGAAAACACATAAAGATATTAACTTCGTGTTAACTTTATTTAATACACAAAGTTATAGTTGATAATCTGTAGTTTGTAAAAAAATTCAACTAACGGTTTTTTTTTCTAGGCCAAAACAAAAACTGCTTAATATTGTTAAAAAATGGTTTCGGCTCGAATTTCTGGAGAACAAACAATGATATTAACTCCCAGATAATTTTACCCTACACACAATGCCATAATTAGTAAATTATTAATGTTTGTAGAAAAATTCAATTGACAGTTTTTTTTCTAGGCCAACAAAAACTGCAAAAGAAACTGCTAATGATTGTTGAAATTTTTCGTGTCGCATATATTTAGATCAAACAGACTTTCCTTGATTGCAGAACTGAAAAGTTTTTCGAAGATTTTTAATTGGTAATTTTATTATAAGAAATAACATTGGGTGTCGAGTTTTAAAGGGAACCAATGGGAAGTTATCAGTGTGGGTCAAATCCTCTTTGTTTCTGTTTTAAGACAATTTTTTAGAAAATTGCCATCCTGGCTAAACGAGTCGAATAGACCCTTACTCCTATAAATTTTTTTTTTATCTCGAGTCTCGACCCAACCTATATGCTCTAGCTTATATTCATAACCCTTCTTTAGATAACTGCCTATACCGGCTAAATCGGGGATAATGGACCCCTCCTATAAGATTTATGTTTTATCTCGACCCATCTGCACGCTCTTACGCACACCTTAGGTATGTAATATAGGTAACATGTATATATGACATACCTATATCTAACTAAACGTTGACTTTACTAATGCAATCCATTTATCTACCACCTAGATACGTCACTTGAGAAATCTATTTTGCATCAAAATAATATCTACCAATTGACATTGTGCCGTCCCGAATCTGAAAAAAAAAGACCTAGGTCTCAACAAAATTTGTTCTTTTTCAACAGTTTATTAAAAAAAAAAAATACCTATTCTACCTAGGTATTCATCCTAATTTTTTCATACCTACCTAAGTTAATTTTTTTATTTTAGTCATGCACAAAAATCCTCAAAACGAAAACTAGGTACATTTATAAAAAATAATAAATGACCACGAACGAACGAAAGTAGGTATATACCTGTATCCAAAAAGAAAAGTTTCGCCACCAAACCTAAAAGAAAACAACAAAGTACTTAGGAATAAACAAAAAAAAAAAAAAAAAAAACAAAAATGCTGTTCCTTTCCCCGCCAATAAATCTCAGCAGCATTACCTTCTGTCTTCCTGCTTTAGCTCACATATTGCTAGCTATATTTATGTAAAGTACGCATACACAATGTTTTTTTTTTTTCGATCTTGTCTTGCTACTTCAACAGTTTATTAAAAAAAATACCTATTCTACCTATTCATCCTAATTTTTTCATACCTACCTAAGTCAATTTTTTTATTTTAGTCATGCACAAAAATCCTCCAAACAAAAACTAGGTACATTTATAAAAAATAAGAAATGATCATGAACCAACGAAAGTAGGTATATATATAGGTACCTGTATCCAAAACATGGAAAAAAGAAAAGTTTCGCCCACCAAACCTAAAAGAAAACAACAAAGTACTTAGGAATAAACAAAAAAAAAAAAAAAAAAAACAAAAATGCTGTTCCTTTCCCCGCCAATAAATCTCAGCAGCATTACCTTCTGTCTTCCTGCTTTAGCTCACATATTGCTAGCTATATTTATGTAAAGTACGCATACACAATGTTTTTTTTTTTCGATCTTGTCTTGCTACTTCTCGTGCATTCTGCTTGTGCGATGCGTATGTGCGTAAGTGCGTAACTCTGTCTCTGGCTCTCAGAGTAATTTCCTTTTTACATATATGGTGCCTTTTTTGAATTCTTTTGTTCTTGTTCTTGTCTAACTACTTCTAGTAGTGCTGCTTCTGCTTGTGCGTTTCGTATGTGCATAACCCTGTCTCTGGCTCTGAGAGAAAACAGAGTATTTTTTCACAAAAAGGACTACCTTTGAAGAAAAGGGAAATTAATTCTTTCACTAATACATTGAAATGCATCTACATGAAATCTGAGTTCGCTTCTGAAGGGAACCTACCCTCGAAGGTTTGAATGAAAGAACAACAACTTGAGTGAGCTACCACCAAGTTTTATAGGCTGGAGTTATAGCTATTTCACGGTCGCCAGGCCGATCATCAGACTCCTTTAGTGGTGCTTAGTCTATTTATGTTCAATTTTATTCGAAAAACCATTTGCCCCACTAAGGCTCGAACCTAGACCAAGCGTCTCCGGGCCAAGTGCACTACGCACTGCGCTACCGAAGGTCTTTTCGATCGAGTTAAGGTTTTATTGTTTGACGAATGCATTTGAATCAACTAGCATTTTTACTAGCCGTATTTTGATTGATTTTAAATTGATTTTAAATTGGTATTGGGATTTTCCTTCTCTTACCAAATGCGGATTTTCCATTTCCCAACTGTGGAGGTTATGTATGTTCACATATCCATCCTTTTTGCATGACGGCTCGTCAGTCCATAATATTTTATCAAAAAAGCCTAGATCTTCTTGCTTTTTCCGAAGCATAATTTGACAAAATTCAACCCTTTGTCTATAGTCCCTTGGAAGTAGGGTTTGGACACGCTGCACATGAAAAAGATGCAAGTAGTTCCTTCTGAGCATGTGCACGTTGTGTGCACGGTTGATTTTGGAATTCCTGTTGCCTTTTCGATGGCTCGAACAGATGTAGTAGGCTCATTTTCGATGGCACGCATAACTGCCTCATCATGATGGCCTTGATATCCACCTATTCCAATTCTGCCTGGTATTCTGCCTTCAAAATAAGCCAAGTGAACCTTGTAAAAACGCGATGGTCAGGATGGGAAGCATTTGGGTACCTCTCAGCATAGGTTCTCGCTGCTAACCTCGAGTTTCCTCTACATTCTCCGTAAATAAAGTGCATTAATGCGTATTCCCGCGGCGTGTTAGACATTTTCAACTTTTTTTGTCAGTCAAATAAATAGCTTTTTATGAAAAAAAAAAAAAAAAAAACAACACAAACATATACCGCCAGTAAGACCTAGGGTCTTATAAATTAGGCAAGAAGGAATAGAAGGATAGGATAGATTTTTGTTAGCACAGTGGATTGAGAAATAAGGTTTTGATTATCTCATTAAATCCCAGGGGTGGCGTTCAGTTGAGGGAATGTAGAAAAGAATGCGGCCTAGACTGGGGCTCGAACCCACACATCCAGACTAGCAGTCAAGCACTACTTCCACTGCGCCGGGGCCACCCCCGTTATAAAACACAAATATTTATATTTTTATTACTTTTTATAAAAAACAAATATCACACTTTGATAACTAATCAGCGCCATTAAATAAATGACTAGTACAAGGATTGGCCAAGCGTGTCTTCGCGTCAAAAGACCGTCATTTTTGGTAAAATTAAATTGGTTTGGGGATGAGATTATTAATAGAAATTGTTACTAGATGTCTCAAAAAATCAAAAAAAAAAAAACCTAAAAAATCAAAAAAAAAAAGACAAAACAAACAAAAATGAATTTATTTTATTTTTTTTTAAACCATGCCTGATTGAGTTCAAATGGTTATTACTTTTGATTTAGGGCTCACTTTGGTAAGATTTATACCTTTCTGAAAAGTGCTAGAACAAGGCAATTTTTGAAAAGTGAGAACCAATATTGAGTCATACGAATTTTTTTTCGAATGCTCTATCGAAATCTGAAGTAAAAAATTAATTTTGATAAAACTTTGACTTTATCTAATAATAAAGGGCTCCCAATCATATTCAACGCAACTAAAGAATCCACACATCCTCCATGGTTCCTGACACAAAGCTCAATCATCACCGATCTTAAGAAGCTCCCGAAAAACTCCACAAACAACGAAATCTACAAAGCTGCTTTTGCAGAATCAACCTTCAATTACAAAGACAATAACTGGTACTTTGTTTACACTGACGGTACAAAAAATCAACATGGTACTGCTTTCGCAGTAGTTGATGAATCTGAACAAATTCTCTGCAAAAGTATATTGCCATACTTTTCATCTGTATTCTCTGCCGAAGCCACTGCAATCCTTTCAGCAACAAAATTAATCAATAACCGGAAAACAATTATATGCACTGAAAGCCTTTCTACACTTAATGCTGTAAGAAACATAAATATAACAACGCTCCAACCATTCGAAACATAAGAGATACACTTATAGCGAACAAAGACAGACTAAAACTTTTATGGATACCTGGACACGCCGGTATTAAAGGCAACGAGTTTGCCGATGAAACCGCCAAAGAAGTAGCCAAGGAACCACTATTCATGACTTTTATACCTAACAAAAAAGACATATCAAAAATGGTGAAAAAACACTTTTTAAAAGAAAGACGAAACAAATGGTCAACATTATATATAACTTTTAAGGTTTTCGCGGTTGTTTACATATCGTCGGCTGGATGCTATCTTGTTCAATGTCCATTTTTCAAAATGTTGGGAAATCGATTTTTAAAGTTCAGATTGAAATTTTTTGTTTATATCAAAAAATTTTTGATTGGTGTTGATTTTTTTCTGAAAGTTTGGACAATCTTGTTTATAAATCAAGTCACAGAAATTGTCTTTCTTTTATTTTGAATTAGTTATAAATTAAAGTCAATGAGGAAGTCATTTTGGATATTGAACAAAGTTATATGGAGTGACAACAAGTAGGTAAAATTTTTGGATATTGAACAAAAAAACTCAATATTGAACAACATAGAAAAAAACACAAAAAGAGAGGAAACATAAAGTTGATTATGTTATAAAGAACAAAAAGTTGTTTTATTGTTTAAAGCTGATTTAATAAAGAGTTTTGAAAGAAAAAAGAAAAACATATAATGTTGCAATGTTTTCTTTTGGAGCGAATCAATATCATGTTGGTTTAAGTAAAAAGACTTATTTGTTTTTCAATTAAAATCTTCATTTTATCAAAAAGTTAAAAAAAAAATACATTCTTCTTTTAGGAACGAAAAACAAAACAGAAATTGATTTTATTGAATTTGTGAACTACAACAAAACTTAAAGGCGCTACCACCGATTGCTTACGAATTAATTTTTTTGGTTTTATTTTTGTTTGGCTGGAGATGTAGCTATTTCAAGGCGTGCCAAAAGCCCTATGATCAGTCTCCTTTATAGTGGTGCTGAGCTTTAGGCCCATCGCCCATTAGGCAACTTTTTGTTTTTTTAATTTCTCAAACACATTATAATTATTAACTGTACAGTTCTGTCGTGCTCTTCCTCCGTGTTTGTTGCTATTGTGATATCATCTATATAATTCGAAATATTTAAAATATCACCAAAATTTTGGTAATTGATTTGTTGAAATGCTTCTGCAGCTATTTTTATACCAAGTGACAATTTTATGTAGCGATACAAGCCAAATGGGGTACTAAAAGTACAAACTTTTTTGAAATCATCGTCAAGCTCGACATGGTGAAATCCGTCCTTGATGTCAAAAGCAGAAAACACTTATTTTCATATTTTTAAAGGATGGAATTTCATTAAAGTGCTGTATATTCATTCGCTGCGTTTAATTGTTATGGGTTGAGACAGATCATCTTTCTTTTTTCAACAATGACAATGTAAGATATCCACTCACTTGAGCTCTCACATGGCTCTAATATTCCGAGTTTGCACAACCTATCCAGCCCTTGTTTCAAGTCAATTTTGAGAGAAAGAATTACGCGTTGTGGTGGCTCCGCTACTGGATATCTATGTTAATAATTTTATAACAATAACCTAAGCCCGTGAACTCTTTTTCATACTTATTTAATAGTTTGCTTTTGTCTTTTAATTTTCTTTTTTCATCTTTTAATACCTTGTCGTTTATTATTTCACTTAAACTATTTCTAATTTGATGCAAAATTTTAGGCCTAAAAAAGGTAAAAACTTCATCACCTACAAAGTACTTTAAATTTACTATATACCTAAAATAAATAAAAAAATTTGGTGGCACAACAGCTCATGAAGAACCCGGGCCTAGTGACTTATAGGGGACCTACAATTTATTTCAAATTCCGAGCGGCTAATGTGAGTGGCACCTTTCTTTCTCTTAAAAAAAACAACAAAAACAAAAGCCTCTAAAAACCCTTTAAAATTTTATGAAGTTGTTGTTGTTTTATTGATTTAAAACAGCTTTTAACGAAGAAGAAGAATAAAAAAAACAATAGAAAACGTAGTATTTGGATGGAAGTTTTATTTGCGACCTTAAGTCCAATGTGTTTCGCCCAGGCACTGTTAAGTCAAAACGCACCGAGTAATGAGATAACAACTTTATTGATGGTCGGTCACAGTAAAAGAGAAAGAATTCATAAACTTACAATCTATTTATAGACTAGCTTAGGTAATAGTTATTAATTATGTATAATATAATGAGTATACTAATGATAGTTAGAATATATATTTAGTCGAGTACAGACTTAGGGGTAGTTATTTGACAATAATTCAAATACATAACATCTTCCCCTTTTTAATATAAGTTTCATAATAATAATAATAATTTTTTTATTTTTTGTTTAACATCTTCCATTAATATTTAATTTTCTGAAATAAATTTTTAATTCTAGAAGACCTTCTAGTTTCTTCATTATCTGGTACTTCCAATTTTTGCTTGTTTTCTGTTTAGTTATTTTCTTTTCCATTGAATCTTCAACTACTTTTTCTGCAATATCTTTAAATTCTTCAAGTCTTATATCGTCGTCGTTCTATGAAAACTCCCTAAGTCCATTTTTTTAAATTTTGTAACATTGACATTTGTTATTGAATTTTGCTAACAATAACTTGAAAATTTTTGAGTTTGATAAATTTTATATTTAGAATAAATGTAGTAAAAGAGTTGGGTACTTTTTACAAAAGTTAAATTTTGGTATTTAATTAACTATGCCGTGTTTATGAAAGGTTCTTCAGTTTCTAAAGAAATGGACTTAGGGAGTTTTCAAAGAACGACAACGATATAGTCTAGTCAAAGCGTCGTTTGACCTTGCGCGCAGAGGCATGGTCTGTTTTTTTTTCATGGATCGGTAGGGACACATAAGAAAAGCTTAAATTTGTACCACCTGACACACTTTTTTACCAAAGATATTGGCAAAAACGTAATTTTTGGCATTTTTTTGAAATATCACGGCTTCAGTATGCCGCACAGTTAAAAATGAAACACCTAAACGTGGGTAATAATATTAGCTACCATTAAATTGTAAATTTTATTTGTTTAAATAAATAAACAAAAAGATACAGTTAATTTAATTAATTTTTTTTTGGAATTATTAAGAAAAAAGCTCATCTAATGGTAAACTTTTTTTTTTGGTTATTTTTTAGCCCTTGTCATATTCTACAATTCAAAAAAAATTGAGCCCTTTAGATTTAACGAGAGCCGAGCAATCCCTGAATGAACATGAGTGCATTGGTGCTCCCACGCAAACATAATTTTATGGTTTTTGGTGAATATCTTGGCTACAGTATATCTTAGCGTAAAAAAAGTAACAATTGATTGCTAATTACATAATTAACTATCCATTTGATGCTTTTTTTTTGTTTAAATTACAAAATAAAAAGTAACAGTTAGTCTAGATGTTTTTTTTATGTTTGCAATACAATTTTTCGTAATTATTAACAAAAAAAGAATCTTATGGTGTATTTTTTTAAGTTTGTTTTCCGAAGTTCTTTTAATTCTCTACAATAAAAAAACTACCCCCTTCTAACCAATGGGGACGTAGGATATTGCATACATAAGCGCGTTTGCGCACCCATAGTAGGTGCCTATGAGGAAATTAGACTTTTGCTGAGAAATAATTCCAAGGCGCTTTTTGACTTCGATATTCGAAATTGTATTAGTTCATAACCCCTTTCTTCACACATTCTGCCATTTTGCCGCCGTTTTGTTTTTAACGGTTATTTCGATTTTCATATGTAACTTCCGTATTTTTGGTGCTAGAAAAAAATTTTGTGTCACAACTGGTAGAAAATATTTTCTACAAAATATTTTAAGTAACTATTTACGATAATCGCTTTAGTTTGAAAGTTACAGTGCATTTTATGGAAAAAATAAGTTTTTTTTTTTTATATAATTATGAAATTTTTTTTGTTTGTTTATGAGCGAGACGCGTGGTTCTCGCTCTGCAGCGCGTATAAATTTGATAAAACCAGACGTTATTTTGTTTTCAAGTTTTTTTTTAAGCACGTACTAGTCTGGCAGCCGGTGACATCAAAGTCCCTTCATCGCGGAATGATGGGGCGATACATATCATTTTAAAGTTCATAAATCCGTTTCTTCCGTCAACTTCTTCGGTAACTTACATAAGAGTCAAGTTCATATATTAAAATAAAAAGCATGAAGTTATTGTGAAATGATGATTCTATATTTGTTCGTTCAATACAATCTGCTACAATAAAATGACAAACATGATAGTTTTAATTATAATTGCATGCTTTTTACTAAAGCAGACCTCGAAGCTTTATGTAAGCTATACTTAAATATTGTTTCTGTGGCTTGAGTTTTTCTATTAAAAATTATAAAATTTTAAATTTATTAGGATAAATGAAGTACATCCGATAAAATGTTGTTTTTCAACTAAACCAGGTGTCATATAAGCGAATTTGACTGTACCATTAACATGACATATTACCGGTAGTTTTTAGACTATAAATGAAATATTTCTGAAAATGAGCTTAGCGCTGTTTTTAACCTTCCTAATACCTACCCTTTAAACAGGTGAACATATTTATCAGACAGATGCTAGGACATGTCATACCAAAATTTTCTAAAAAAGTATAAAATTATAGTTAAAATGATATATATATCACGCTATTACGCGATGACGGGACTTTGATTTCACCACGCACCAGTTGCCAGACTATTACGTGCTTAGGAAAAAATAAATAAAATAAATTTGGTGGCGGCTCATAAAGAACCAGGGCCTAGCGACTTACAACTCTCAACCATTCCTGTGTGCGTGTCTGGAAGAATGGAGGGGACCTACAGTTTAATGCCGAATGCGAACGGCTTCGAGATACTCTTGAAGGATTTGTCATTTCCTTGCAAGAGGTAGTAGCTCCGAAAAAAACTTAAGGAGGAAGCGGCTTGTATTGAATCCAGACCTCTGGCATGACAGTCCAATGCACTAACCGTTACGCCACGGGCTACTACGTGCTTAGGAACAAACTTGAAAACAAAATGACGTATGGTTTTCTCCAACTTATACGCGCCGCAGAGCGAGAACCGTCGCTCATATTAGAAAACTTTTAAAGCAAAGAATATAGATAACATTAAAGGATCTACAACTTTTATTACGACACTTTTGTTTAAAGAGAAAAAAACAAAATTTCATAAATATAAAAAAAACAACACCTTGTTTTTTCCATAAAATGCACTGTAACTTTTAAACTAATGCAATTATCGTAAATTTTTATTAAAATATTTTGTTGGAAAGTTTGTGCCACAAACTTTTTTCTAGGACCAAAAATACGGATGTTACATGTGAAAATCAAAATAACAGTTAAAAAGAAGATGGTGGCAAAATGGCAGAATGTGCAACTCTGAAGAAAGCGGTTTTGAGCTCGTGAACTAATACAATTTCGAATATCGAAGTCAAAAAGCGCTTTGGAATTATTTCTCAGCAAAAGTCTAAGTGCCTCGTAGTTACCTACTATGGGTGCGTAAACGCGCCTGTGTATGCACTATCCTACGTCCCCATTAGTTAGAAGGGGGTAGTTTTTTTTTTTTTATATTAGAGAATTAAAAGAACTTCGGGAAACAAATTAGATACCTAAAAAAAATACACCGTAGGATTCTTTTTTTGTTAATAATTACGAAAAATTATATTGCAAGCATAAAAAAAACATCTATACTAACTGTTAATTTGTATTTTTTAATTTAAACATAAAAAAATGCATCAAATGGATAGTTAATTATGTAATTAACAATCGCTTGTTACTTTTTTTACGCTAAGATATACTGTAGCCAAGATATTCACCAAAAACCATAAAATTATGTTTGCGTGGGTGTACAGATGCACTCATGTTCATATATTGATTGCTCGGCTCTCGTTAGTTGTAAAGGGCTCGATTTTTTTTGAATTGTAGAAAATGACAAGGGCTACAAAATAAGTTAAAAAAAGTTTACGATTAGATGAGCTTTTTTCTTAATAATTACGAAAAATTGCATTTTTAACACAAAATTAATTAAATTAACTGTATCTTTTTGTTTATTAATTTAAACAAATAAAATTTACAATTAAGTAGTAGCTAATATTATTACCCACGTTTGGGTGTTTCATTTTTAACTGTGCGACATACTGAAGCCGGGATATTTAAAAAAAACCAAAAAATGCCAAAAATTACGTTTTTACCAATATCTTTGGTAAAAAAAAGTTGTCAGGTGGTGCAAATTTGGTTTTAAGCTTTTCTTATGTGTCCCTATTGATCCATGAAAAAAAAGAGACCATGCTTCTGCGCGCAAGGTTAGGCCCTTTTTCACGACGCACAGTGGCCCGTATTGACTTTTTTGGTTGCAAAAGTCATATCTCTTAAACGAATAAAGATATCGCCAAAATTTTTTTTTCATCTTGAAGGAAGAGACTTCCAAGACTTTAAGGAAAAATATTTACAGGGTGTTTCAGAATCTGCTGCTGAAATAATTTAGTTAAGGTGGTTAACATAATTGGTATTTAATTCTAAAGAGGTCGAAAGTCAATGTATGAAGTAATTTGAGTGTAATTTAAGTGAAACAGTGGGGAAAAAAGAAAACAAACAAATTTTAGTGAAACAGTGGGGACAAAAAATCAGTTTTTTTTTTTTTTTTTTATTAATTGATTTTTTATCTTTTTTAATTGTTTTTTTTTTTTATAAGAGAGTACAATTATAAAGTATTTTATTGATATTACAATTCAAAAAGTAGAAAAACAAAATAAAAAGAACAAAAATTTACATACAAACATTAAATTTCTTGGAAACTATCATCTAAGTCCGGGGTAATGCATAATAGACTTATCATTTTCGGTGAGTATTGTGCTTTCAGACCTTTTTGGTTTCTTACATGCCTTAAGGAAGAAATTAGTGGGTCGGATGAGATTGTTAGCATGTTAAATAGGTCTTCATTCTGCCGAATTCTTGAAACTTTGCACGTGTTTTGATATCTGTATTTCTTGTAGTCTTTATTTTTGGACTCCTGGGCTTCTTCTGACAATTCTTTAAGTGGTAGAGATTGGTATTCGATGATATTTTGTACTCTCCAAATTTAACTGTATTCACTACTCCCCTGCCCCTGCAATTCAACACATTAAGTATTATTTTGATCCTGGTTATAACCTCTTCATTGACTCCGGTTATTCGAGCGGTTGCCTCAGATTGTTCAAAAAATCTCCTTGAAGTGTTTCTATCACTGCTATTTCCAAATCTTTGCTTTGGTTTATCTACATCAAGTCCAAGCTCATTGTGAAAACACTTTTAAATCTCTTGTTTTCTTCTCTTTTCTGCCTCCTTGATCCCAATAGAATCATCAAATTCCTTCCCCTCTTTACGGTGTATAAGCCAGTTTCAAAATAAATTCCATGCACCTGATTCTAGCATGCAATGGAGAGATTCCATATTCGTAGTTATGTTCGTCGTTATTTAATTCATCCTGGTTATTAAAGCTTTTTTGGGTCCTTTTACATATCGGATATGACCGCGTAGACTTTGTTTCTGTTAATTCGTTTAAAACTTTTCTGTCAATCATAGTTAAAAAGAACTAGTGATTCACAAATATTAGTTATATCTTCATTAAATGAATATCTGCTATTGCCTTGAATATATGCTATTTGCCTTTTTATATCGTTGACTGTTGTATTTATGAGGTCACTAGTTTCCTTAGCATATACCAGTTAAAAGCTCTTATCCATCAAATTACCTGACAATAATTAATCATACCCGAAATCAAAAACATTCATACTTAAAAGTTTTATTAGGGGTCAAAAGAAATAAGCTATAAAACCGTTTTTAAAGACTTAGGTCGGTTTTTCCTTCTAAATTACAAAGCCATTTTATTTTAAACCAACACTCATATCTGCAAAACAAAGAAAAAATATTTTTCATAATTTTTTTTTTGAACCTGACAGTGTAAAGTTGAAAAAGCGTGCAAAAATGAGTGTTTCAAAAAACTTTAAATTTTAGCAGTTTAAAAAATTTTATCATTTGTTTTTTTTTTTCATTTCTGATGATAGCAACTAACACATTTATCAAGTAAAAATAACAAAAAAAAAGTTTTATTTACACCTTTTTCCTAGTTTTTACACTCAAAACTTAAAAAAATAATTAAAAATGATTGTTTTTTTCTCACCATAAAAATGTGTTAACTT
This sequence comes from Epistrophella euchroma, assembly GCA_947049315.1. Lineage (NCBI taxonomy): Eukaryota > Metazoa > Arthropoda > Insecta > Diptera > Syrphidae > Epistrophella > Epistrophella euchroma. The sequence continues at coordinate 66,438,890 of OX346245.1, forward strand.
TGACTCGCTCTACAAGCCAAACCATTCATACAAATGAAATAATTTTTTCGATTACTAGAGCTCCATACATTTGTTAATTAAAAAAATGTAAAAGTTTTGCATTATAAACCCAACCGAAAAATGAATTTCGCAAGCACTTTTGCCTAAGCGGGCAAACTGTGCGACGGTTTGACTGGACTATATATCAGCTAAATATGATCTGTTTCGTGAATACCTTTTTTTAATTTGGTTTTCGTGTACATAACTATAAATGTTTTCTTACTAACTATTTTAAAGATTTTAGCTGGTATCCAGCTCGAATCAAAAACTTTTTTTACATCTTCATCTGGTTTGACGATTTTATGACTTGAACTCGGAATATTAATTGTACAATCATTCTTATTATTACTTCTATTGTTTAAACAATGTAATAATGTTCTCGGTTGATAACTTAATATAATTTCAGAGGGTGTTCTGCCAGTCACTGTGGTAGGAGTGTTTCGATAATTTAATAGAAATTCATTTACTTTACTAATTAGCGAAGACTCATTTTTCAGCTCCAAGCAGAACTTTTTTAGCACTGACTTAGGAGCCAGTTAAAGCGATCAGGAAAACGCATCAGGAAAAATTTTCTTTTTGGTAATTTAGTGTTTTATCATACGAGTTGAAATAAAAAAATGATAGAATCGATGATAAATAATTTTAAATATTTATTTCATTTTCTTTAGAGGAAATATATATTGTATAGAATGCATTTCCTGATGAAAACTCGTTTTCTGTACGAAATTTCCATCAGGAAAATGAGTAAGTACTTGTTTTAGACAAAGTATTTCTTCCAATTATTTATCATAGATTCGTATCCTTTTGATATTTCAAATCGTATAATAAAACATTGAACTATACAAAAGGAAATTTTTTCCTGATGCGTTTTCCTGATCGCTATATCTGGCCCCTTAACTGTCTGAACACCACGTTCAGCTAAACCATTCGATTGTGGGTGGTATGGAGGTGACTTTATAAGATTTATTCCTTTACAGATACAAATTTTTTTTTAAAACAAATGAATTAAACGGCGGGCCATTATCTGAAACTTTATTCCCCGGTAAACCAAAAACTAGAAATAAATTTGTAAGCACCTCTATTAAATTCGTTACCGATGTTTTTGGCATTAACTTAACGTCACAGTACTTCGAATACGCGTCCATGACTATGAGAAACGTTTTCCCGCTAAAGTGAAAGAAATCAAGGTGTATACGTTCAAAAGGATACTCGGCGCCAACCCACTTTGTATGAACAATTTCTTTTGGTATGTTTTGCGTCTGTTCGCATACTAAACATCTCTTAACAAAATCTTTAATGTCTTCGTCTAAAGCAGGCCACCAAACAAAAGACCTTGCAAACATTTTCATACGTATGTATGGTTTTTATGTAATAATTTGAGAACAGATTTCTGTAATGCTTCTGGTATAACTATTCTATGTCTATTTCGGATTTTTCTTTAAGTGGTAAACGCGAGAGACAATCTACATTTGACATTTTGGAACCTTTCCTATACGAAATCGTGTAATTGTACTGAGATAGGATAATCGCCCAATGGTGAAGTCATGCCGATGCGACTGCCGAATTCCCTTTGTGAGGGTTAAATATTTCTTTAAGGGCTTGGCGATCTGAACATATCTGAAATTCATGGCCATAAATATACGTATGGCAATTTTCAGCAGTTGTGAAGTTGTGAGTAGTTCTGTTCAGCCGAAGATAAAATGCATGATGCAAAATAGACTGGTTTCTCTACTCCGTGAACTATGGCACATAATTGCTCCAACTCCATAGGGACTAGCATCTGCGATCACGATTATAGGTTTTTTTTGGATCATAAAGTTCTAAAATTTTGTTTTCTAAAAGTAGCTTTTTACATTTTTCAAACGATTTTGACATTCATCTGTCCAATCATAACTAACTCCTTTTTTTAAGAGGTTATAAAGTGGATAAGCTTTACTACATAAATTTGGCAGTAACTTGTAATCATTTAAAAGACCTAAGAACGATTGGAGTTGTTGAAGATTATTTGGTGGGGGCGCATCCACAATAGCTTCAACTTTCTTATCTTTTGGGCTTATACCTTTTGCCGACAGCGTATGCCCTAAATAATCAACTCTGAATGAATGAATTTACACTTTTTAACATTGATGTGTATATTGTGGTTATGTAACCGCCTCAAAACCTCGACCAACAATTCTTCACAATTTTCCCGAGAAGAACCTCCTATTAGAATGTCGTCCAAAGAACAAAAAACTTTATGCAATCCTTTGAGAATGCCATCCATCACCGACTGAAATATTGCAGGCGCACATTTAACCCCGTAAATCAAACGAATGCACTTATAAAGACCACGGAACGTATTTAAAACAAAAATTTCTTGGGACTTTTCTGAAACTCGAAGTTGTTGATAAGCCCCTGTCAAATCAATGACTGCAAAGTGTGTACAACCCGAAAGTCCTGCAAAAATATCATCGGCTAAAGGAAAAGGATAGTGTTGCGTTTCTATACATTTATTCAATGTGACCTTGCAATCTACGCATATTCGGATGCTACCGTCACTTTTGGGTTCAATTACTATCAGACTAGTAGCCCACTTGCTAAATTCTACAGGCACTAATATATCCTCTTTTACTAATCGTTCCAACTCTGCCTCTACTTTATCGCGTAACTTGTAAGGTACCCTGTATGGTGCGTGAAAAATAGGAGTCTGGTTTGGCTTGAGAACTATGTCGGCCTCATAAACCACAATCGGATGATTCAACTTTTGAATCTCTTATCCCGCTTTTGCAATCAAAACTAGTTGTTTTATTTAAAAAAAATCGCGCGATTTTTTTTTAAATAAAACAACTAGTTGTGATTGCAAAAGCGGGATAATAAGAAACGGGATTATAAGAAACGTGATTATAAAAATCGGGATTATAAAAAACAGGATTATAAAAAGCGGGATTATAAAACCGGGATTTTAAAAAACAGGATTATTAAAATCGGGATATCGTACCCAACCCTTTTTGAACTTATCTAAATACTCCTGCTCGTTGATAATAGTCGCCGCTACTCCTGTGTCCACCTCCATCGATAACTCTACGCCAATAACCACCACTTTTATTTGCTGCGAAGGGTTTTGGCTACTTGCATCACCTACTTGATTTTAATACTATTGGTCTTATTGAATCGACACTTCAATTCCAAGTGCCCCTTTTTATTACACGCAAAACACTGCCAATTCTTGACTGGATACCTTGACTCCATATGGTCTGAACGACCACATCTACCACATTCTCTTTTCTTCGCACGTTCACTTCTTGGAACACTCATTGGAGTCCGCTTCTTATCACCTTGCTGTGCACGGGAATCACGATGTTTCCCATTAAATTTTTTGGCTCCATTATAAATTGCATTTTGGAACAAAGGTTGAATTGATTTGGAAGCTCCTTCTGATGATTCCATATTGAGTGCTCTAGCGCAGCACTTCTCAAACGTCAAAGAATCATCCCCCAGCAGAGTTTCTTGAATTTTTTCACTTTTTACACCCATGATAAAACGATCAGTCAACGCTTCATCTAATATGTACTACTTGTACAGTCCAGACTTCGAATCGACACCACTACCAGTTTTGTCTTTGGACTCGTCCGCAATCTTACCTCCAGTTTTCATCACGTGATCAACAAAATCTCCAAATCGGCATGTTTGTGCTGCTGCTTTTAAACGTACAATAAGCTCACAGAGCGGCTCCCCATCTTCTTGCTGAATTTTGTTGAACTTATACCTCTCGGCTCTTTTATTTACTTTTGGATCAAAATGATTTCGCAAAAGTGCAATCAAATCATTGAACTTCATTTCACGCGGCAATTTTGGCATCGTCAGTGACATCAGTATTTCATAAATTTCTGCGCCCACTACCGTGATGAAAAGCGCAGTTTCGGCTTCTTCTCCGATGTCATTAATCTTAAAAAATTGCCTCAGGTGATCTTCATAAGCTTTAAAATTGCTTCCCGTTACAAACGGTTCAATATACCCCACCAAACGAGACATTATGACTTATTAAATTTATAACTTGGGTTACTTTTGTAAAAAAAAATCTATATTGTAATCTTAATATTTAGATTTCAGCGAAAATATTAGGCATCAATCAAAAATTTGTAAGAACCGAATAATGTGTAAGAATCAAAGTTGATATTTACATATATTAAAAATGCTCATCCGCTCCACTTGAATAGAAATAAACTTTTCTTTACTATCAGAGCGTGTAGTCCTTTGGTAAATTTATATATCCACCTTTTTGTTTTAGGTTTCGTTAGGTTAGGTTAGGGGGCTGACAGTTGATCTTGCTACCGTCACACTTAGATCAATGTATATCCATTGTGATACCCTATTAGAGGAAACCTGTGCTAAGAACATGACATATCCCATTAGAGGGATAGATTTCGGCAAGCAATTGCTTGAAGTTATCGGGGGGTTACAGGAAATTGTTTCTTGTAAGTGTCGTCAGCACATAGATACCGGGTTGAGGGGAGGTTTCATCACAGCTGTCCTTTGAGGGCGTGATCCTCTCCGTTACCTCCACTGGGTGGATCATTTCCCCCCACCAGACCCGGAGGAGCGTGATGCTTCCCACAACGTCTAGTTGGTGGGTTATGGTGTGAGTGTCTGCTTTGTTACGGCAGGCTAAAATGAATGAAGCAATCTGACTTTTTGTTTTCTGTCAGTAACAGTATTGTTACTAATATTCAATGCTGAAAATTGGCCTAGTTGGTTTCATTGCTGAGCAAACAAAATGTCGCTTACGATACTTTTATTTTTTGTCGCTTATGATAATTTGGCGGAAAGGGCTCGATATGTAAAAGGCCGAAATAATGAAATTCTAGATAAGAATTTACCGGAAAATCTTAGCTCACTATTTATACATAGGATACATTTAGTTTCTTTAAATCCAGATTCTTTAAATGCAAAAGAAACTTTGCATACACCCAACCTCGCTCCTACCCCAAATCCTATAGTGGCCCAAGCAGGGGGTTGGGGGGGGGGGGGGGGCAGAGAGTAGCATGCCACCCATACATACCTCACTGCTTACACTCCGCCGTAATGCTGGCTGTGTCGGATTTACCGGTAAATTCTAGAATTTCATTTCGGCTTTTTACGGTAACTCATATACCAAATAATAATAAAATAATGATCTAAGTGGATGCTTTTCAATTATATCTCAACTTTTGAAATTTCTGCACTCCTAGCGAGCATGCAAAAATATTTAAACATTAGTTAAGTCATGGCATTATTATTCAAGAAAAATTGGAAAATGCATGCCTTTAAATATGGTCACTTTGAAAAATTTCACGGACAAATTTTACCAATAGCCCTTACATATATCTAAAAATGGGCGTGGCCATTAGAAACTTTGACTATGCATTAACATTGGTATCAGTAAAATTTGTGCAAAATTTCAGGTTCCTAGCCCAGTTGGCTGATTTATGGCAAAATTTTCGTGATTCTGCTCCACTGTGCGTTGTAGAAAAAATAATTATATGCCAAACTTGAAGAAAATTTTATGTTCTACAACTCTGTATTAGATTTTGTTTCCATAATATCAACCGTCAAGGATATATTAGAGAAAAACTAAAAATTGCATACCTTAAGGTGCCCTAACTCTGAAAGTATAACTCCGATAAAAAAATGTTTTCTGAAAAAAGAAAGATAATTAAATTTTCTATAAAAAAGGTACTTAGAAATTTTGTGTAGCATAAGCCGTTCTCGAGATATTGGCTAGTACGCGTTTTTCAAAATGGCGGCTGACGCACAACACTAACAGTCCCGACATTTTTTTTAGTATACTTAGAAACAACCCACCTACCAATTCCAATCATAAAATTTGATCATATTATTTTTGCATTATGGAAAATCTTTTTTACCTCTGGCGACTGGCCTATTGAAAATACTTAAAAGATAAGCCACAGGAAGCATTTTTCGTTGGATTTATAATTTTTTTGTTTCATTTTGTGTGTTTTTTTTTTGTTTTTGTTTTTTTTAACCGTTACTGTCCCTACTTATCACTAAATCACCTAAACCTATGTTAGCCGGCCAAGACAAAAGCATTAGACAGCTTTTTAATATCATACATCATATGTAATTATTAATAATGTCAGTTTTTAACCACCAGAACTGGTTTTCCTGCCTTACCCTATCTACCCTATCAGTCCCGATCGGACACAGTCCTACTGAACCGAAGGCGGTCAGCGCCGCCTTGTGCGAGGACGTCTCGGTTGTAAAGGAGACGTCCTCTCACAAGTCTAAATAGAGGCATGCATCGGGCGGAATAAAGCCGCTTAAACGAACACTTTCGTAGTATTCGTTGTTGGGGTAATATGCCCCAAAAATTAGGCTGTTTGTCGAGGACATCGCTCTTGCAATGTGACCCCGAATCAAATTAAATAAGAAATTATCTATTCTGTCTATGTTAGCCCCGTTGTAAAGAACCAGGTTGGAATAATAAAGTTTTGTACTCCGACTCTGTGTAATCCAAGACAGCGTCTAAGGCACTGCCTTTCAAACACCCGAATCTTTTTCATTTGAGATGAGGCAACGTTGACCCAAACCGGGCACCCATAGGCAATCATCGGCCGGATGAGGGCCATGTAGCAAATCACCTTCACCCTGGTGTCAAGCCGGCTGCTATAAAACAACCGTTTGGTCAGGGCAAAAGCTCCCCTAGCCATGATCAGAGCAGCATTTATATGTCTGTCGAAATATAAATACGGATCTAAGGAACCAAGGAACTTTACTACACTTTTACTCGCCAGATGATGTCCATTTGGCCCTACGATCACCAGCTTGCGCCAGTTCTTTCTCGTATCCCTTGTGGCTCCATGCAACGGAGTCCTAAACAGAATAGTTTCTGATTTCTGAAAGTTAATTTTTAACTTCCAGTCATTGGAATATCGCTGAATCTTGTCGAAGTAACGCTGCAAAAGAATTCTGATGACCTCGACTTTTGGGGCCGTTCTGTACGCAAATAGATCGTTGGCATACGCAATTGCATAAGTTAGACTTCCTATCAGATCGCTGGTGTTAATGCTGATTTTGTGAAGATTTAGGAACCATTTTACTTTTTATATTATTCGATTCAATTGACGAGTAAATAATTGGACTATAAATTAAGAGGAAAAAAAACATTCTTCAAGTTCACCGAAACTTTTGAAGTCACCCACGTGTCTCACGCTTTACATTTACTTTTGATTTTCAGCTTAGGTTTTAATAAAAATAAAAAAACATTTGTAAGAATTGGCTGCGGAAACGTGTGGTTTCAGAAGTTATCGGCAAAATAGTGATAAAAGTGATAAAAATGGAAAATCCCCGTGTGACCCGTTTACAATTCTGTATTTTGTTAACGCATTTTTAATGCACTAAAAATGAAACTTTGGTATCTAGGTAGTACAAATAATTCACTATGTAGATTCCAATTAGTTTTAAGTGCATACATATGTATATGCACTAACCCTATGTGAAAATTTGACTCCAATTTAATTTTTCAGCCATTAGCTGCTTTTTTTTACTTTTCTGGATTATGGTGGTTAGCTTTGACAAACTAGACAATGCGTTGGAATTATTCCCAAAAAAATGTCCGACCAATCAAAGTTTGTTTACAAGTAAAGCGGTCCCTGGACGCTCAATATTATTGTGCAAAATATTACATAATATTATTGGCTAGGCGCCCCAGACGGTTCAATATTTTATCCAATAATTAAGTTGACAGCTGATTCAAAAATAATTTTTCTCTCATCCTCTTTTGTTTTTTGACATTCTCACTTAATCACTCGCGGAGATGTTTACTCTTGGACACTTGAAAATTAAATAAACAAATATTGTGCAATTGTACCCACAGACGATTAGTGCAGGGGCCTAGTACTCATATGTATGATAATTGTGCACTTTGTGATAAAAGCATCAATTTTTTTTCGTCGTTGGTACATTATGTAAAAATGATTTTAAGATATTGGGACACTTAAAATTCCCGCCCCTTTGGGTGGGAGGGGCAAATTTCTAAAAAAAATACATGCAATAGAAAAAAAATTATGAAAAAACAACGGCAAGACCTACAATATCATGCTATAGCTTTTTGTAAAGCCAGAACCTCATTCTTAAAGTTTGTGTTTAAATTAAGTTTTTGAAAAAAATAATTTCAAACTCAAAATTTTGTAAAAAAAAATCCGAAAAAAATTTGTAAATTTTTTTTTCCAGATTGTACACCATTAAGTACTTTTTCAATTAAATATTTTTCGATACTCTTATTATTTTCCAATTGATTACTGAAAACTATTTAGATGTAAGTCTTAGTTTTGGAGAAAATTTAAAATTTCCATTCTGATTATAGTCATGATATAAAAATTCGTTCTATGACTAGATGTGTTAACTTATACAGGGTGATTTGCATAAGGTGTAACAAAAAGCTAGGACGTGTAGGTTGGACTTAGACAAGATAAAAATCGTATCGGAGGGGGGTCTAGCTCCCCCTGCTTAGGCGGGAGGGGCAATTTTCAAAAAAAAAATCACTTAAAACAAATAAAATTATTAAAAAATAACGGTAATACCAGCTGAGTCATGCTATAGCATGATTTTCAAAATCAAAATTCTGAAAAAAATAATTTTTTGTTTCTTTAATAATTTTTTTTTTCAAAGTTTTACTTAATTTAGTATTCCTTTTTTCCTAATATTCAATGCTGTTATTAATTTATGATCGAACACAAAGAACCGGATGTCGAAATGTTTTGTAGTTTTTTCGAAAATCAAAAATAACAAAAATTACTTTTTTCTAAGAAAAACCTTTTATTTTGGTTTTTACGCCATTGGATTCTTAGGTGAATTTACGAAAGAAAGGATTAACTTTCTTTTTACTATTTTTTTTATTATCAGTTTCATAAGCATACAATAAAGTGACAAACTACTGGAATAACCATATTTCACACATTTTTTCATTGAGAACACCTGCGTGAGAGCATTGGGTTAAAATTGACCTGCGAATATTTTTTAAATCATCCACGCTTCTAGTGGAAAAAAAATGCATTTGCAAAATAAGAAAAAAAAATATTCCTGAATCTTGAAATAAATGAAAATAAGAAATAAATGCATATTTAGATAAAAATACATCAATTTTTTAACTAAAGCTTATTATAAAAAAATTTTCTATAGGTATGATCCCCATTTTGTACAAGGCACATAAATTTATACTTGACAAATTTTCCTGTAGTTCGACTCCAGCCACTTCAATCCGTTGTTTCAGTTGTTCAAAGGATTCTATTTCCACATAGTTCTTCATGAATCCCAGGGTATAAAAATCTAACGGAGTTAAATCTGGTGATGTAGGTGGCCATTTTGTGGGACCTCTTCTTCGTATCAAACGGTCACTTAAATGGTCATCAAGCCAGTTCCTTACAGTGCGGCTAGAGCTAGAGTAGTGTGCTAGAGCTCCATCTTGCTGGTAGAATAAATTATCTGCTATGGCCAAGGGAACGTTGTCATTCAATTCGGGCAAAAGGTCTCGTAGTAATTGCAGGGGTGCCGTGACTTTTCAATAGCGACATAAGGCCAAATTTTAAGACTTGGCCTTATGTCACTTTGAACTGTTTTCTTTAAAACCGAAACTACTTATATTGAATAAATTCGGCATGTCGCCATGTAGTTGTATGTCCATGTTACTGTAAAAACCCGAAATAAAAAAATTCTGGAATTTACCAATAAATCCAAGAGCACCCAGCATTATCATTTCATTTTTTTCAGAATTTTGATTTTGAAAATTAACTTTTCAAAAACTATTATCTCGAACAACTTAATTTAAAAATAAGACTAAAGAATGGATCTTTAGCTTTTCAAAACGCTATAGCATGACTCAGCTGGTATTACCGTTATTTTTTAATAATTTTATTTGTTTTAAGTGATTTTTTTTTTAAATTGCCCCTCCCGCCTAAGCGGAGGGAGCTAGACCCCCCCTCCGATACGATTTTTTTCTTGTCTAAGTCCAACCTACACGTCCTAGCTTTTTGTTACACCTTATGCAAATCACCCTGTATAAGTTAACACATCTAGTCATAGAACTAATTTTTATATCATGACTATAATCAGAATGGAAATTTTCAATTTTCTCAAAAACTAAAAGACTTACATCTATCTAGTTTTCAGTAATCAATTGGAATATAATAAGGCCAGGCGCGCACATGCAACTAAACAGTTTGGTTTCGATTTTGAGTACTATAGAATTATATGAGAGTCTGCGCACATAAACCGGCGCGCACTCCCATATAAGCCCATTGTGCTCAAAATCGAAATCAAACTGTTAAGTTGCATGTGCGCGCCTGGCCTAAGAGTATCGAAAAATATTTGATTGAAAAAGTACTTAATGGTGTACAATCTGGAAAAAAAAAATTTATAAATTTGTTTCGGATTTTTTTTTTACAAAATTTTGAGTTTGAAATTATTTTTTTCAAAAACTTATCACTAAAATAACTTAATTTAAACACACTTAAAGAATGAGGTTCTGGCTTTACAAAAAGCTATAGCATGATATTGTAGGTCTTGCCGTTGTTTTTTCATAATTTTTTTTCTATTGTATGTATTTTTTTTTTTAGAAATTTGCCCCTCCCACCCAAAAGGGCGGGAATTTTAAGTGGCCCAATATCTTAATATCTCTTTCATATAATGTTCTAACAATGAAAAAAAATTGATGCTTTTATCAAAAAGTGCACAATTCTTCAGCTAAGCTGCCCCACTAGATACAATATTTTATATTATAAAATAAATATCAAAGGGGTTTTGATTTTTTACAATATATTGCACAACCTTGTATTATTATTATTTGTCATTCGAGATTAAAAATGTTCCCGTTTTAAAGGCTCATTATTATTTTTTGATTTTTGTAACATAAATTGTACATACTTTATTTACATACGCAAAAATATTTTTTTATTAATGCATGCTATGAATTCATGAATTAATGTAATATTTTTTTTTTTAGAATTTACTTACAAAGAATGAATCCTTCTGAATTAAGAATGATGTGGATGAGTCAATATAACCCAGATCGACTATCGCTTGAAGATGGTGCTTCTTATTTCAGTCACCCTTCAGTTGGACTTTCTGTAATGGAGGATATTTCTCAACAAGAGAATGCAATGGTAAACAAAAACAAAAATCTGTTTTTAAACTATAAAAATACGGAAAAAAGCAAACAAACAGTTGTATGCGTTTTTATATAGTTATTTCATATTTAAGTTAAGCATGTCCCACACGAGTTGTCCTATTTTGTTGAGTTTTTTTTTATTCAAAATTTGTATACATAATTTGATTTATTTACTTTTTGATTTCTTTTATGTCCTACATGTTCCTTCCCTTTACAATGAACACAACTCTAAATAAAATGCAAATCATACGTTGTTCAAAAACATTGTACAATGAATTGCATGTTTTGATGCATTTTTGTATATACCTGAATCATCGTTGACTGTGAACAAATAATGTGCCTCATGCAGGACATGAATCCAATGATGAGCGTTGTTGGCGGAGATTATAATGGTCAAGGAACAACATCTCCTGTAGTAACATCTGCTACACTAAGGGTACAGCCTACAACGGCTTTAATTGCCGCTCCAAATGCCAATGATTTATATGGAATATCGCAAGTAGGTGGCATCCATCAAATTTTACAGCAATCTTCTGCATTTCAAGGATATCCAGAAATGATTGATCAAGACGAGAGCATTGAGCACCCCGGTACACATTATGTTACTCAAGTTTTCGATCAAATAGGTGAAAGTAGGGACGACGATGAAATTGCTGGACTTACCAGTAAACAAGAAGTTATTAATATTGATGACTTTGTCATGATGACCGACAGCAACTCATATGATGGTACTGAACACATTATTGGAGTTGGAAATATCAAAACTGAACCGACAGAAAAGGAAGCAATAGCTCCAAATAAGTCAAGAAATCAAAGAAAATCGCGAAAAATTGAACCAGTTAGTCGGCCAGGATTGGTGTTAAAAACACCAATCGCTTACAAAGGAAATATAGATCCATCCGTTATACCAATACAAAAGGATGGCATGGGTAGGTTCTTTCAAACATTTTCTTTCGTTTTACATTAAACATACTTTGGTTTTCAAATTGTATAGATTTTAAATAGATTATAAGTTTTTATTGTAGTCCAATCAAAGAATGCAAGAAAATGCGTTCACCTGGGAAAAAATCTAACAGTTTTGAAACTTGGCACACTTATTAAGAAAGGCCTAGTATTGAAGTGTACAAAAGTCCCCATGATTCCGAGGCGAGCTTTAGCGGCAGGAATGTGAACTGCTAGTTTAGTATATAAAAATCTCGTGTGACGGTGTTTGTGGTCGTACTCAAAAACGGCTGGACCGATTTTTATGAATTTCTTTTTGTATATTTGGTAGGCATTAGAATAGGTTTGAAAGTATATTTTATACCGCTAGGTGATTAGGGTGACCATATACAGAAAAAAATTTCAAATTTTTTGACGCTATTATTTACATTTGAAATAAAAAAATACCTATTATTTAGATTTGAAATAAAAAAATACCTTTGACCCCAAATTTCACCCTCCTAGCACCACTTCATATTTTTTAATCGCGGTTTAAGTATTTTTGTTGGAACAATATCCAAATAAACCGTCATCATTCGTTTTTTAAACAAAACCAAATTACTTATATTGTTGAATGACAGACGGCGCTAGGTTTGCCTCATCGAATTTTCCAGGCCACTATGGAGTAATGTTGAGAAAAATAAATAAATACATTTGATGGCACAACAGCTCATGAAGAACTAGGGCCTAGTGACTTACAACTCTCAACCATTCCTGTGTGCGTGTCTGCAGGAATAGAGGGGACCTACAGTTTATTGCCGAATCCGAACGGCTAACGAGCGGCACTTTTCTGTGACAGGAGATACTCTTGGAGGATTTGTCAATTCCTCGCAAGAGGCAGTAGCCGTTTTTTCTTTTTAAATAAATAGGTGGCGAGGCTGGGGATCGAACCTTAGACCTCCGGCATGACAGTCCATCGCACTAACCATCACGCCACGGCTACTACTTGAGAAAGTCAAGCTAAAAATAAATTTCTGCACAATCGTTGTTTTTTACTGACCACATAGTCCCCGATGGTACGCACAAAATATATAAATCATGCGTGGCTGGCAGAAAGAGCCATTTTGGCAACAAAAATTTTGACGTTGACGATTTAAACTATACAGCATCAGTCAGGCGACTTGGTATCATACAAATAGATCGATATAGTTTGCGATGCCATCGAACCTGTAAATTATCCACAGAGTTTTTGAACTCACTGGATGTGTCAGACATGCCACTACATCTTCTGCATTTGAAAGTTGGATCCCGGCTATTTTACTTTGGAATTTGAACCCACCACCCCATGGCTGTACAATGGCATGCGATTGGTCATTAAAAAATTGATAAAAACAAAATCGAAGCCAGCATTTCCCACAGACATGCCAATTGAATTCAAACGCTTTCAATTTCCAAGGCCAAACGATGTGCCATTGTGGCCAAGGGCGTACGCAGGATTTCGATTAGGGGGGGCAAACTCAAATTTCATTTTTTTTTTAAACAAGATATCAGTCGGTACAAATTACTTAAAAAACTAAAGGATATGTTTAGATATTTTCTTAAGAAATCTTATTTGGCTTAAGCTTAGCGCCTTAGGTCTATTTTCTAATTTTTATAATTTTTTTTCATGTTCTCTCCATTTTATGGCTCTATCTGCTATCCAGCTTTGAAAGTAAATAAGGGCTTTTCTTATTGTGATTTAAAAAACTTAATTACATGAAGTTATTATTATTATTATTGTACTATTCATACTAGAATGTCAGTGTATTAGACTTGACCATTCTTTATTCCGTCAATTTCATTGAATTTTGTGAACAACAACAACAACTTAAAGGCGCTAACACCAATTGCTTACGAAATAATTTTGTTGGTAATTTTAATTCGTTTTATTTTTGTTTGGCTGGAGATATAGCTATTTCAAGGGGTGCCAAGCCCTATCATCCATCAGTCTCCTTTATATATAGTGGTGCTGAGCTTTAATCCTTTATAGGATATAAACCTTCAATTTCGGTGGTGTGTCTGAAGAAAAAAATTGGTCCCGTAGTGTGTATAATAGTAGCTAGTTAGTACATAAAACTCCAAAAAATTTGTATTCTTTGTTAATTTTGAAGAAAGTGTTGAAACGTTTTGTTTGTAATGACGAACGACATGTTTAAAGAAAAATTTTAACATCAAAGATAGTTTTTAAAATTAATATTGCGCATTACTCAACCAAAAAATGTAGGAAAGTAAAATTTATTAGGGGGGTAACCCCCTGCCCAACCCCCGTGCGTACGCCCTTGATTGTGGCTAAGATTTGAACACCATGTTTTTCACTCTACATTAAAATTTTAAGAGTTCAAAAAATGAATTCATATATCAGTTAAGTTAATGAAATATATTGAAGTGAGAAAATTAGTGGTTGGCGTTTTTTTTTATTTTTGTCGGCGGTCATCGTCAACAGCGCTCCATTCTTCATTCTGTCGTTCCATCCCAACATATACATTTCATAATCAACAAGAATGGACCGTCATCATACTTGCGCTCGGGAAGACCATATTTTCCCACGGCGGGGGCGCAATGCCAAGCACGTTCAAACCTTTACGTACTTGCTCGATATCCACGTGGAATCTTTCCTTAATGGCGAATAAGTTGTGTCCACTGTCGTTGTACTTGAGGTAACCGGCCCGGTACATCTGCATCCGAAAGGGCCCGAAAAATTCCTAGAACAGAACTGCGGCACACAACAACAGCACACTTTCAGCTTCAAATTTAATATTTCACTTTCGATTCTCCTGGGTGTCCAAAGGATCCGACACGAGATACGTCATGAAAATCTTGATTGCACCGATATTTCTGAAATGTTCCGTAAATAAAAATAAAATATTATCGACTTTTCTGTTTTCTATTACTTACTTTTTAGGCTTCTGAAATGGGGCTTGGGTTGGAGGAGATAGGTATAAAGTATTGAGTGTATGTTAATAATAAATGCGTATGGTGGGATCCTCAAGTACTGGAACAATAGAATGCAAGTACTAGCTCCGTATTTTTTACTTAAGAACATAAAATGTAGCGGTTTTTAGAAAATTAAAAAAAAAAATGCCAATTTTAGGGGCCAAATAACTTTATAACTATGGCAGATATGAAAAATTTGGTTATAATCAATTTTGTAGAGAATTTTATAAGCTTGTTTGAACAGATTATTTTTTGATAGGACAAATAGTTTCTAAGTTAGACCCGAAAAAACGACATGTTACACATTCCTGCCGCTAGAGCTCGCTTCGGATTCATGGGGACTTTTGTATACTTCATCACAAGGCCTCTCTTAATAAGTGTGCCAAGTTTCACAACTGTTGGTTTTTTACCTGGTGAAAACCTTTATTGACTGGACTATTGGTGTGTATTTGAGTTTATTTTTCGGGAGCACAATCAAGTAAAATACATACATTTATATAGACTAAGAGCCCACAGCAATTTTTGGGTGTGAAGTATAGCAAAAACTCAATGATGCAATAAGAAAGGTCTTTACTTTCTATTCGCAAATATGCAAGTCTGCAAGCTGTGGTTGGGGCGTTGCTGAAATAAAAATGCATTTCTTTCTGAAAGCCAAGATAAAAGGTATACCATTAAAAAAACTATATTTAATAAATGAGCTGAATTCCATAGACATGAATATGGGGGTCCAAGACCTCTTAGGTGGGCCTCCTGTATGCAAGACGCACTATAAAAATGAATTTTCAAGTGCGTCTTGCATACAGAAGGCACACCTAAGAGGTCTTGGACCCCCATATTCATGTCTATGGTATTCATCTCTTTTATTAAATATAATTTTTTAAGTGCTACATCTTTTATCTGGGCTTTCAGAAAAAAATGCATTTTCAATGCAGCATTATTTGCAAACGCCCCAACTACGGCTTGCAAGACTTGCGTATTTACAAATAAAATGTAAACGCCTATCTTATTGCATCATTGAATTTTTGCTATACTTCACACCCAAAAATTGCTGTGGGCTCTCGGTCTAATATGTTTGTTATTACTTTATATAAAATCTGAAAAAAAGTCTACGTAGATATTAAACAAGTATCGCTTTAACTCTCCTAACAAATTGCATTGTTTTCTAATAACTTTGTTTTAGTGTTTTCATTGAACAAATATTATTTATGTTAATTTTTACATTTAGGGCAGACAATCTATACAAACAAATTGGAGCAATTGCAACAGTCTGGACTGAAAATTCTACAGCACACAATAAAATTTTGGCTTATTCCCCCTCCCAGCGATCCCCCTATTATTTTTTTTAATCAATTTATTTCAATTCCTATTGGAATTATGTGTAGAAAAAAAGAATATAAAGATTACAGCTTTGGAAATTAGTGGTCTCATTTCCATCTCCCTACAGATAGTACCCAAATTAATACAGAGAGGCAATATCAATTTTTCCTGTTTCAACCTTGGTAACATTACGTTAAAAAGTTCTTAAGTTAAAAAAAAAATATTGGAAAGGTGATCGATATTGATTATATTATGCATAAATAACGGTCTATATTTCTACGGAAGTGCGTCGCTTCGTAAGGAACGACCAATGCATTAACATTTTTTTTTTGATCCGATTTTGTTAACTACTCTGCTATAGGGTGTGAGGTGTGACGTCTTGGCCTTTTCTCTGTGTTAACTCCGTATAGAAAAGCCAGCCAGCGTTAAGGAATTCCTCAAATAAAAAATAAAAAAAGAAACACTTAAACCCCGGTTGCCGTTCTGGTCGGATCCTACCAAACTTGTTAGGTTGGATTTAATTCGATTTGAGGTAGGTTTTTTTAGGACTATTTATTTATTCTTAATTATTTCTTACTCTTTACATTTTTATTAAAATGTTAATACCTCTTGTGGGATGTAGTTCAATAATTTGATTGTTAATTTATGTATGTGGATTGTAGGTTAATACATAATTTGTTTGTTATTTTATACAGATCTTTTCCTAATGTGCGTGAATTTTTGTAACAATAACAAGTGATAAACTATAAAGAAAATATATGCAAAATTGAATTATAAGTTTTAAATAATAAGAATTCTTAATTTATGATTATTATTTCACTACGTAACACATTTATTTATGCTAGCTAGAAACCTGCGATCGGATAAAAGTTACGATCGTAACGTTAATTTTGTTCATGGTATCCGTTTCGTGGAGGTAATATTGACGCGTACCAGCGCGTGTAGTTGACATCCCAGTAGGAAATTTTAAAAAATTCATTGCTGAATAAGTTGCTTTTTCCTTGAGGAAAAAAAAGCTGCATCCGCCACTTTTGTGCAGTTTTCTTTGATGAATTTAACATAGGCGTGTCACTGGCAGTAGTCGCATGCCGCTCTCGATGAAAATTCAACAACGAAATCACTGGTTTGTTGCAAGTTGCTTTTACACCAGATTGCAATACAATGAAAAATATGATGAATATTAAACAGTGAAATCACTGCATAAAAGTAACATGCTTATTCATCTGCTTATTATAATCGATGAATAATGTGATGAAAATTCACTTCAAAAGAAAAACTAACTAGAAATGAAAATATCTTAGAACAAAAGAAGATATCCAAAATGTCCAACAGGCTACAAATATAGCACGCGCCACAAAAGAAATACACAATATAAGAAAAATTCAGACGACCACTTAATCACGGCCTGTTGAATTGAAAGGATACATATTTTTGCACTACAGAAATCCTCACATTGTTTGTACCAGGAAAAAGAAAGGGAAATTTTAAGATTATAGTTACTTTTTCTCATGAATGTTATGTAAAGCGGACGACACGAGATTAAGAATTAAAACAGATAATGAAGTGACTACTTTTCATTTGAAAACGTCGACTTTAATTCAGCATTCATTTCATATTTGTGGGGGAAGTAACCCAAGGAGAGATTTCAGAATTTTTTTCTTCTCGCAGAGTACCTTTGACAAAGCAGACGAGTGGATTTAGAGAATGAACTGATGAACTTCTGCATGATTTTTTCTCAGTTGAATCATCGCTTAATTTTTCCTCTTAAAATAGCAACTTTTAATTCCGTATTGAATTCAGTTGTATTTTTTGGAACAGTTAAAAGAAGGGAAGGGAGATCGTCAACTGGTAGCCGGTTGTATTAAGGCTAATTTCACACGAGCGTCTTTTTCTGCGTGCCCATTTGGAAGTACGTCCTGAGAACCAAGAACACTTATATGAATGGACACACGAGCGTCCACTTGTTGGTTTCGTCCGCGCGTCCAACTTTGTCGATTGTTTGACTCTCATGCCGCGCAGATTGTAAAACGGCATAAGGGGTACTGTCGTTAGGGTACTGTCGTAAGGGTACTGTCGTAAGGGTACTGTCGTAGTATGGTCACACGAGCGTCCAAGTGGACGCGCTTCCAGAAAATTTTCAAATGGCTTTTTTTGTGATTTTTGTTTTTATCTCAATAGTGGGTCAATATATATTGCTGAAATTTTCGCCGACAATAGAAATAATGTATCCAAAATTAAATTAAAAAATTTGATTTCCTAAAAACCGTTGAGCTGAGATAACGGCAATATTAGAAGCCTTGTTTTACAAGCCCAT
The DNA here is from genome assembly GCA_947049315.1 of Epistrophella euchroma. Taxonomy (NCBI): domain Eukaryota; kingdom Metazoa; phylum Arthropoda; class Insecta; order Diptera; family Syrphidae; genus Epistrophella; species Epistrophella euchroma. The sequence continues at coordinate 66,457,594 of OX346245.1, forward strand.
ATCTTATCAATGCATGGTTGTTTTTTTTTTTTATTCCAAATGTCAGGAGAACAACGATTATTTTGATACTTTATTTGATATTTTACGTTCACCACAAGTCTCATAATCTTAAGCCTTTACTACATTGGCCACTTTTTGCAAATTTACAAAAGTAAACATATTTTTTTTCCCGCTAGCGCAGTTTTTTTGTGAAAAAGAATATACACAATTTTTTAAACCAAAATTTAAGCTTTCTGCATCATTTTTATAAGTTTTCCAGTGAGAAACACTATCTAAAATGAGTTTGAAAATTTTCACTTTTGTAATTTTTCACTTTTTTGGCCAATGCAGTTAAGGCTATAATTTTAATTTAGTCGAGAAATCGGAAAAATTGCATAGGAATTGTTTGGTTCATTGCTCTCGGTAGTCTACCAGTGGAGGAAGGTGCGTTAGTTACAAAATTGTGGAAATTTTCAAAGTTAAACTTTAAAAAAAAAAAAAAGATATATATGTCGTTGTAATGATCCGATTTTCAAGACCTTAAAACAAAGAAAGAAATCTCAGGATACAATTGTGTTTAAAAATTTTTGAGGAGGGGTACGCCCTCCCACCCTAAAAACAATGGCAATTGAATTTGATTCCTGGAATTCTAAATTGAAAAGTTGATGTAAAATTTCTGAAATTTGAGAAACTAATTTTGCAAAATTATTACCTGAACCCTTGCCTAAAACAATGCTGGTAATTTTATAGGCATAAACCTAACAAGCGAGGTAATGGAGGTTATTTAATCAGTTTATAAGAAAAAAAGTATTCTAAATTCAAAAGTTGATAAAAATTTTCAGAATTTTGAAAAACAATGTCCTAAATTTTTACTGACCCAACTCCCCGCTACAAAAATGCTATACATTTTATAGGGCTCATTATAACATGGAATGCGGTAGGGGGCGTTTTTTCACAATACTATGCTTTATCCAACTAAAATAGGCAGTATAGGCAAGATAGGTCGTAGTTTTTATTTTAAATGTACCCAAATATAAAAGAATATTATGTAGGGCTACCGCCCTTGTTTTTAGATAGAAATTTTCATTTATTTGTTTTATTTATAAAAATTAATAAACAAATTTTTCTTTTTCCACACCACCATGAGGTAAGATAAAAGGCGTCTCTTCAAAAATACACGAGATTAAAATACAAATGGCACAAAACTTTAAAATAAATACACATTTTCAAAAAAATTTACAAACGATTCTTAAAAAACTACCCGTCAATAAAACACAAATTGCACAAAACCTAAAACAAATACACCTTTTAAAAATATAATTTACATAAAAATTCACATTAATTAACCGCGCGCTAATGTTCTTTTTAAAAGAAAACAGCTTAAAATTTTGTAACTGCATTAAATTTTCCACACATTAAAAGAAATGCAAAAGATGAAAACACTCCACGATAACACTCATCATTAAAAACTTTTTTTAAAGCTCTAAAATCGAAAGCACCTCAACAGAAACCCAAGGAAAAAAATGCTAAAAGAGTTACTACACGGGTAACTCTGAATGCACATCAATATTTAATGGGGTTGAAGCCTGTTTCACAATAGGAAACGAGACGTGAACGTGACGTTCAAACCAATTTCAAGCAATGAATATTACCAGAGTATTTACAATAAAGCCTTTCTCGTCGTCCCGTCACGCCATGAGTTCGAAAAATTGAAAAAAAGACGCGACGAGACGACGATTTTCATTTTGACAATTGAGAACAGGACACCGAGCGTATCTGTATCTGAATTTGTATTTATATTTATTAATTCTGTAGATAAATAAATAAAATACCGAAAATGGCGAGCAAACAAATGTTTTAATTTTGCGACTAAATAATTTTGTCTTCATTAACATTCCCATCGTCTTCTTCTGCTCACACTTGGTCTTTTTTGACTTTTGCTTTTTTTGTAAATAAACGCTCTCAAAAGTACTAAAAGCATTTTTTTAACATTTTCATTTTCCTTTTTTTCAAATTTTGTATTTTGGGGAAAGATTTTATAACTAGAAAAAGATGAAAGCGTTTCTCGTCACGCTGACGTTTCGTTTTCTCGTCGCATTGTGAAACAGCCTTGAAGTTGAATAGCAGCAGAAGCCATAGACTCACAGACGTTGGGTCTGCGTCAGATGCAATCAGAAATTCACGGGCGGGCAAACACTTTTTTATGGAGGAGCTCTGTCAATTTAGTATGGGGCAAAAATATGGCACGCTACTGATTTTGAAAAAGCTTTCCCATAAGACGTGTACTGCCTATTTATGTTGGATAAACTATAATTCTATATTAATTTGATTTATCAACCAAAGAATAGGCACCAACTTAGTAAAATTTTCCGTCCGAGGGTACAAAAAGAAGTTCGTGTGACATCAAGAGAGTTTTATACTGGACCCGCTTCCACATGGAAGTTCGTTTATTTGGACGCTCGTGTGACATTGGCCTAAAAGCTAGTTGGTCTGATTATTTTTTAAAAGAAAAATACCATGTTTTTACCCACGAATAAACTACTTGTGAACAGTTGGAACTATTTTCGAGTATAGCTGGCACCAAATAAGTTCGCCATTCTACTGCGCAGGTCTCTTTAAATTTCTCTGCTCATTCTTTAATTATGAAAGATACACAAAAATCACTGCAAAAAAGATGTACATGCTGGCGTAATTGTCATTATCGCTGCTGCGAACATACTGAAGCACTAAGGAGGGTGAGTTTTGTTTATAGCTTCGCTCACATTAAAATGGAGATGAATGTCCCGCGATGGACTTTCTTACATTGAGATATGATCATGGATTATTTTTCTTTCAAAGCTTCATGTCTAAAAAAGTATTTCATCTCCGGTGGGATAAAAAGAAAAGATTTCTAGGTGTAAACTTTACTTCGAAAAGATAAAATTAAGAATTTTTGTTTTTATTATTGGGACAAGTTTCAGTGCACCTATGTTAAAAATAAATAAATCTATTGCAAAATGCAATGGGGTTAAATATAAAAAATCACCTGTGACTTCGGACTGATTTATCAATAGTTTAGGGATTATTGTTTGTTTCTATGTTTTATGGTTTAATGATTTGTAGCTAAGCAACATAAAGGTTCCGGGGGCGATATGTTTATATTTATTTCATGGCGTTAATGTTTATTTGATATATTTTTTGACCTGTGGGGTTTTGGGAAAACATTAATAGATCAGTGCTTACGAGTTTTAATAATTTTTACCTACGAGTTTTTAAGAATGAATTTTCCTTAAGTTTTAATAATTTTTACCTGCAAGTTTTTAAGATGAATGTTTTCTTCAGAGAGAAAAGTTGATCCAACAAATAATTTTAAGAAATAATTAGCATTAATTTATTTTACTTTAAAATAATTATTATAAATTATAAGAACTAATGTCGCTTTCATAGTCGGTTGAAGAATCGTCATCTGGATTAATTATAATTGAAACCGAAATTATGTCCCACATCAAATCATGAGAAAAGTATTCTTCCTCAGTTCTCACGGCTTTTTCACACACTTTTCGCCAATCTTCACCCGTTATTTTGGAAAATTCTTCCTCTTCTAATTTTTGAACATCTAACAACTTGAATGTTGTGTTTCGTGAGCCTACTCTTGCCTTGACAGTTGACCAAATATTTTCAATAGGGTGGTAAACGTAGAACCTCATGCCCCATGTCGTGAATAATATCTTCAATCTTATGCTTTGGGCTGTGTATAGCTCGGTGTTCTTCTGTGATATCAAATTCCACGAATTTCGAAATTCGTAGGAGATTTTTCACTACGAACGTAGTACTAATGGATTCTGTGATCGTTTTTTCTTCAACAACCTGTTATAACCCAACAACTGTTGGACATGCACTCTTACCTTTACGTCCACAAGTTGCGCCCCAAATGTTGTAACACATGATGTTGAATGATGATGATATGAAATGTGATGAATGCTACACATGCCCAACAGGTGGTACAATCGATTCCAACTATGGATAGGGCAAGCCATGCTGACGCATCGATATTTTAGGGACGAATGCTACACATGTCCAACATATGACTTATTCAACTGGTAAACAATCGATAGCGTGCGTGACCCAACAACATCTTATCGAGGGGAGAGTACGATAACTTAGGCGCCAAGAAATGATAACTGTTTTTTGTAGAACAGTTCAATACAAGCATTTTTTACTATGGAAGGGGGGGGGGTCTATCTCTCCCCGTTTAGACGGGAGGGGCAATTTCATTAAAAAATTATTAAAAATGTACTTATAATCAAGTGTTTTACCTTCTTTTAAAGCAAATACTCTGTTCTATTAGACAAATTTTAAATCAAATGAAATCTATGGCTAGTTTTTGAGAAAATGGGTTTTAAACTCAAATTTTGGGGAAAAAAACATCAAAAAGATGTTTAAAGTGTATTTTTTCAAAACTATAAAATGTAATTAGAGCAACGAATTTCAGAGAAAAAAATAATAGATATAATTTTATAGTTTAGGAATAATACATTTTGAACATCTTTTTGATGTTTTTTTCCCCAAAATTTGAGTTTAAAACCCATTTTCTCAAAAACTATCCATAGATTTCATTTAATTTAATAGAACAGAGTATTAGCTTTAAAAGAAGGTATAACACTTGATTATAAGTATTACCGTTATTTTTTTATATATTTTTTTAAATTTTTAGTAATTTTTTAATGAAATTGCCCCTCCCGTATAAACGGGGGGAGATAGACCCCCCCCCTCCCATAGTAAAAAATGCTTGTATTGAACTGTTCTACAAAAAACCGTTATTATTTCTTGGCGCCTAAGTTATCGTACTCTTGCCCTTATCCACATCTGCAGACATCCATAAACATAAACATCCAGTCATAAAGTACTTTCGTATATTTTAGGGTAGAGTTTTTGGCTTGAGTATTCGTAAGAATTGAATAAAGACGGAGTTCGCTCCGAACAACTTTTTAAAAAAAAATTAAAATTAAATGTTTTAATTAATTTTGGCGCAGTCGGTAGGATGTATACTATATTTGTATCATCTTTGTAAAAACCTATCGTAGTGAAAATTATTTCTCGTAACAAAGCACTCACGCAAAGAAATGCCTAAAAGTAAAAGTAAAAATACATAACGATTGTAAATTATGACACTATAGTGATCCTACAGTTCAAGTCATAAAATTAAGACAGAAACTTAATGAACTTAAAATTGAAATTGTCTAAGATAGTACCTTAATGAACTTAACGTTCAAACTATCGGAAAAAGTCAATACAACAGTGAGCCTCTTGTTAAAATTGATAAAAATCAAGTGAATTTAAAATATTGAACGAAAATTAATATGAAAAACTAACACTCAAACCTATCAAACATTTGTGAGTAACTCAATCTGGCGCAAACAGTAATGTTACGAAGTCTATACAAGACAACAAAAGTTTACATTAAGAAGATATTTAAAAATATAAAAAGGAAGACATCGGCTGAGAGCAATATCAGCGAGAGCAACATTGAAGAAGAATCAACTATCAGTGAAGAAGACCTAATCAATAAAGAAGACAACTCATCATCAGAAGAAGACAATCATCTGCAGAACATCAGAAATCAAGAAATACCTGAAACTTGTAAGAATATTTTTAGACCTATTTAAGAAGTGAATTTATAAATAAAAATATAAGTGAATTATTTTGTGACGGAAAATTGAGCGAAGAAAATTCAGATAAAATGACTCCTCCATTAACACTAACTTTAGATCCTCTTAAATATTTTGAGAAATTGTGTACTTTCGATGGTAGGCAGGAAGATTTATATAATTTTATAAATAATGTAGAGGGAATTATTCCTACTCTGAAAAAATATGACGATTAATCGCAAATAATGTGTATTAATGTCCTTAAATCCAAACTTATGGGAAAAGCTAAAAGATGTATCGAAATACATCCTCAGTTACACAAGTGAGAAGACGTAAAAGCAATATTGATAGATAACTTTGGAGGTTTTAAGAGTAGTTTTACCTTATATGACGAGCTTAGACAAATTAGTTTTAAAGGAAATGTTATTGCATTTTATAATGAAATTCAAAAATCATTATGTGCACTGAATTAAAAAACCATGCAAGAAAACAAACCTCAGGAAATCCTACATAATAATGAAACTGCACTCAATGTATTCAAGGAAAAACTTCCTGTACATATGCGTACCGTTGTATTCTCTTTAAAGCCTAAAGATTTATCATCAGCATTAAATGAATTAATTCAGGCAGGTTTTGTAACAGAACATTACACAAAAGAAGAAATAACTGAAAGACCTAGACAAATACAATCTAGAGAAAAAGGACCATTTGTACATCTAACACAACAACATAATAATTACAGACAAAATTCGGGACAACATAGGAATTAAAATAATAATAACAATTATTATTGACAACAACTGACTCCTCACAATCCTTTTAGAACACAAAACTATCAGAACTTTAGACAGCCATTTAATTATAATAATCATAATCAGAACTATCAGCAAAGACAACCTTACCTTAATAATAGCAATAATTTCGATCCTAATTATAACTGCGGACAAAATCCAAAACCTATGAGCATAGATCCTCGCTCAAGTCAATTAAGAAAAGCACAAGTAAACTATAATAAAAATAGGGATGAAATACAAGAACATGAAGATAATAACGATGCAAATTTTCGGTTAGCAGCCTAGGAAGTCTCGGAGACCTACCCTTTATTAGAATAACAAAAAACAATGTCTCAATACGAATGTTAGTTGATACTGGAGGATTTTGACATCTGTCATTAACTGAGAAAGTCAGAGTTCTGTGCGGTCCTCTTTTTTAATTGATTTATACTTTTAAAACAGTCTAATTTACTCTAAAAACTTTTGAAAACGTTAACTGAACTTAATTTGCGGAGAATACACGCCTTTATTTTGTCCAATTGCACATTTAAAACATCAAATTCTTAGATTTTCTCGGCGGCATACTCAGCAGTGCACCGTTAAAAAGGAGTAGCATATGCCGCCAAAGCGAGGTAGAGAAGAAAACTCCCCAGAAAATTCAACTAACTCAAAAAAAGTTTCCATCGAAAAAAAAATAATAATATGGCAGTTGGAAATATGTCCATCGATCAATTAAAAGTAATGTTCGATTGCATTAACGAATGTGTTAACCCCAAATTTGAAGAAGTGGCAAAAAAAGATGATGTTCAAGCAATTGCATCCCAAATGCAGTCACTTAAAGCACACAATGAACATCTTGTGCAACGAGTAACTGCAATGGAGAACTACTGTCATCTATTAGAACGACAACTGGATATCCTTACACGAAAAAACAACGAAAATACTGTTGTGGTGCATTTTCCGACAGAGGGGAAGACCAATAAAGTTGATTACGCAAAACAAACTTGCATGGGACTTCTCCATCTTCAAGAAAGTGCAGAACTTCCGATAAAAAGCGCACAAGAGTTCACAAACAACAACACAAACAAATCCACTGTGATTCTAAACTTTCACCCGGGAGACACTGCGAATAAAGTTATAGACGCAACTCCAACACTCAAAAATTCTGGAATTGTGATTCATCGTGAACAGTCGCTAATCACACGCCAAAAAAGGAAATCACTCTACGAAATCAAAAGTAATCTACTCGCCATAACACCAAGTGCGAAAATTTTAATAAGAGGAGTAAAACTTCACATCAATAACTTCGCGTTTTCTTTCAACTTTGCACGAGGATTGATTGTACACAATGCGGAGGAATATTCTTTTGTCAAAAACACATTTGGAGATAGTGGCCTACGATTTTTTGACAGCTACAACAATAATAAAGAATACTATGCGATAGCAGCGCCACCATATAGTCAACATCAACAGCCTGGATGCAGTGTACAGCGGAGTCATCATCATCAATTGTAGGATAGTGTTGCCGTCTGCCAAGTAATTTAAAAATTTAAAGTTATAATGTATCTGGTCTTAAAAACAAATTAACAATTCCAGATTTTTTTAGGTTTATATTAAATTTTGATATTATTATTTTATTAGAGACTTTTCTCGAAGATGGTCATGAAACACAATTCGCTAAATTTTTCAAAGATTTTTTTATTAAATTTATTCCCGCCACTCGCAGTAGTATTTTTGGTAGAGCAAGTGGAGGTTATTTGATAGCAGTACGATGTAATTTGAAGAGTTGTGTTAGTATTAAATCTGTAGAGAGAAAGACTATTATAATGTTAAATCACAGGCATGGACAATATTACATTCTTCCAACCTATTTAAATTGTACTAATTGGAATAACGATTTTAATGAACTGCAATCCTTTTTAAGTGAAATTGATTTTAAGAAAATTTTAATATTAGGTGATTTAAATGCTAGAATCGGTGAATTTCAAAATCCAGCTTCTCTGATGAACAACACAGCACACGCGTTTGGTAGTTTGAGAAGGTCTTTGGACGTAATTGTAAATAGTTGTGGCAGGCGTTTAATGGAGTTGGTGGAGGACTTCGGTTTAATGGTTGTAAATGGAATTTCTAAAACAGATAGCAGAGGTGAATTAACATTTATTTCTGGTCAGGGTTGTTCTATGATAGATTACTGCTTGGCTAGAGGCGATTGGCTTACTGTTATAGAGGATTTTGAGGTACAAACCGCAAGCTATTCAGCCCACCTTCCAATAGTGACATTTATGAAATTTCAAAACTTCGATTCTACGCTGAGCGAACCAGTCCGAAAATATAAATGGGTTGATAGTTAGGTAGCTGTGTACAAGCGTAGACTCGATGCGCAAGTAAATAGTTTATCAAGCCATGTGTCCTGGTCCTGTGAGCAGTCGGCTGGCGAAATAATAGAAGTTATTAAGAGTTCAGCCATGCCACCCAATAGGAAACAAAATTTTACTGCTGAGTGGTACGACTGGGAATGCATAAAACTCAGAAAAAAATCTTTTGCAATGCTTAAAATTTTCAGGAAAACCAAGTCTAATTTCTTTAAATCGCTCTACCTAGATGCAAATAAAACGTATAAGCGAGTATGCAAAAATAAACAAAAAACTTTTATGGCTGGTTTAGCAGTAAGTTTATCAAAATGTAAAGACTCAAAATCATTTTGGTCTAAAGTACGATTGTTAGGAGGCGTTAAAAATTTTTCAGGAACTAAAATAAATGTAGAGTTACTAGCAAACCATTTCTTGGAACTTCTTAACGCTCCAACAAACTCACAACTATTTCAATATGCTTTACCCTCAATCACGATTTCAGACCTAGACGACCCTATTACAATAAATGAATTGCAGGCAACCCTAAAAAACATGAAAAACAACAAGGCAGCCGGGCTAGATGGAATTCCAGCTGAATTTTATAAAAACTCATCCCCGTCTTTCCTAAATCTTCTGCTTGATTTTTTTAATAAGCTTCTTGAAAAAGAAGAAATACCTCAGCCATTTTTGATGTCACAAATTTGTCCAATTTTTAAAAAAGGAGATCCAAGCTCACCAGCAAACTATAGGGGCATTTCGATTCTTCCTTGTTTGAGAAAAATATTTACCCAAATTCTATACTGCAGGCTTATGAAGTGGGTAGAAGAGAACAAATTGCTAAGCACTTTCCAAGCTGGTTTTCGCTCTGGTCTTTCAACTGTGGATCAAATCTTCGCACTCTCCAACATAGCAAAACGTTTCATCGATAACAAACAAAAACTTTATGTCTTTTTCATTGATTTTAGGGCAGCATTTGATACTATCAACCGGAATGCACTACTTTATAAATTATCAAATTTAGGTATATCGACGAAATTTTTAAGACTCTATAAACTTCTCCTCACAAATACTTGCGCTACTGTGTCAAATGGGAGCTCCATATCCAGCTTCTTTAACACTGATTGCGGTGTGCCCCAAGAATGCCCCTTAAGCCCGATTATGTTCGCCCTTTTCATTGACGATGTCTCCCGTGATTTTCCTGGGGGTGTTAGGTTCGGAAATCTACTTATTAAGGTACTACTTTATGCGGGCGACCTTGTTGTTTTGTCGGACAACCCCACCACATTACAGTTACAAATTAATAGACTTAAAAACTTTTGTGATAATTTGGACCTGAATATAAACACCTCAAAATCAAAAATTATGATTTTTGAAAGCACCCGTCGAAGGAGAAACCCGCTAGAAGCATGGTCATTGGATCGTGAACCTATAGAGGTGGTTAACCAATTTAAGTATTTAGGTGTTCTATTTTGTAGCAATCTAGATTTCCGGCCCCATGTTAAGGAAAAATGCTTATCGGCAAAAACTGCAATAAACCTTATATGGAACAAAATCTTCTGCAATAAGTACATAGGCATCTCAGCTAAATTTAGAGTTTTTGAAGCTACTATAAACTCATGCTTATGCTATTCCAGTCAAGTTTTTGGTTACCAAGATCTCGATGAATTTGAGATAGTGCAACGCTTCTTTTTTAAACGAATCTTTAAACTTCCAAATTATACACCAACTTACGCTATACACGTGGAATCAGGTATCCCTCCGATTTTTATAAAAAATCTTAAATTTAATGCCGATTACATAGTAAAAGTAATGCAAAGGTAAAATGAAAATCTTCATAAGCAAATGATGGATTTCGCATTCCGACGGAATTTATCGCCGTTTAAAGAATGGCATGAGATAGCAAATGCACACGGATTTAATCTAAACCTTAGTACAACTAATCTTGCTAATTGGAAAGGTAGCTTTTACGAATGTATTGCATTGGTCGATGATTCTTTGTATCTCAAGTTCTTGAATAGGGCTCGAACCTCTCCAAGCAGATTGGTCTATAAGCAACTCAATCACACTTTGTTTGTAAACAATTATTTTAATAGTAAACTTTCGGCAAATCAAATAGGTTTAAAGCAAGAACTGAGATGCTAAATCTGAATTACAAACCTCACAGAAATGATAATCCCAGGTGTAACCTCTGCAATCGAAATGAAATCGAAGATGTCAACCACTTTTTAGCCGTTTGTCCGATTCTACAAGAACTTCGAAGACTTTATTTTTCAAAAAGCTTTCTCGATCACCAGGAAGCGAAACAAATTTTAAACGGAGAGTGGGGTTGGAAGGACCTTTACAATTTTATTGATCATGCCTTAGATTACCGAAATAGTTTTTTAGAGTAAATTTAAATTTTTAAATACATGTATAATTATGTACCTTTATCTAAGATGTAATGAGGAAATATATATTATAAACTTGGATATTATGTTTATTTAAATTCAATCTATTTATTCAATTGTCTACATAATCTATTTATAAACTTATTATAATCTTAAACTTTTTTTTTTTATTCTCGATAAATGTCAATTTTAAGGCAGACGGCAATTATATTTTTTGCCATGCTAATGTTCTTATATAATTTTTCAAATGTATTTCGAGTTTTGGTCAAATAAAGAATTTGTAATAATAATAATAAATAATACTGGAGCAACTAATAGCCTAATAAAAAAAAAGGATACTCCTCCAGAAATGATAACTAAAAGAGAAAAACCTCTTATAATAAAAACAGTCGGAACTCCTGTAGTAATCGACGAAGAAATCACATTACCTAAAGAAAAATTTGCTTTAAAAGTTATAGATGATTGCCAATTTCAAATATTAAATTTCAATCAAAACTTTAACGGTATCATAGGAAACAATATACTGATACAAAATAACAGTAAAATTGACTACAAAATGAGAACACTCGAACTCAATGGAGAAATTATACCTATTTTCTTTAGCGAAAATAAGGAATTAGAATATAAAAATGAAATCCATCATTTTGAGACACTCGAACCTCACACATCAATTTTTGAAGAATTAACAGAAAAACGATTAAATCACTTAAATCAAGAAGAAAATACAGAATTACTTAAAGTATTAAAAGCAAATGAAAGAACATTCTATCACAAACAAGATAATTTCACTTTTACAAGCCACGTAAAACACAAGATTACAACAACAAATGAAGATCCTATCTTCACTAGAATTTGTAGATATCCCGAAATACATAAAGAAGAAGTCAATAAACAAATCCAAGAATTATTGGATCAGAAAATAATTACCAAAAGTTCAAGCCCATATAACGCACCTATATGGATAGTTCCTAAAAAGGAAGATAAACTAGGAAATAAAGGGTGGAGGATCGTGATCGATTATAGAAAACTTAACAACGTAACAAAGAAGATAAATTCTCAATACCTATAATAGAAGATATACTTAAAATGGGTCGAGCGAACTATTTTTCTACTTTAGATCTAACTAAAGGATTTTATCAAATTGAAGTAGATCCTAGAGACCGTGAAAAAACAGCCTTTTGAACGCTCTCTGGACACTATGAATTTATTAGGATGCCATTCGAATTAAAAAATGCTCCTGCGACATTCCAACGTTTAATGAATGAAGTTTTGAAAGACTTCATAGGGAAAATTTGCTATGTCTATTTAGATGACATCATAATCTTTAGTACCACATTAATAGAACATATCACATCATTAAACAAAATATTAAAAGCATTACAAAGAGTCAGCTTAAATAAATGTGACTTTATGAAGAAGGAATCAGAATTCCTTGGACATGTTATAACGCCAGAAGGAATAAAGCCTAATCCAAATAAAATTGAAACAATTAAAAACTTCCCTATTCCTACAACAATTAAAGAAATACAATAATTTCTCGGATTAACTGGATATTATCGTAAATTCATACAAGATTATACGAAAATAATCAAACCTCTCACCTTATGTTTAAAGAAAGGAGAAAAAATAGATGTAAAAAACAATGAATACAAAGAAGCATTTGAAACACTAAAGTTATCACTACAGGATACTCTACTTAACAAACATCCTGATTTTACAAAAGAATTTATATTAAAAACAGACGCAAATAATTTTGCACTAGGAGCCGTACTTAGTCAAAGTCATGGACCTCTACCATTTGCTAGTAGAACATTAAACAAACACGAAATCAACTATTCGGCAGTAGAAAAAGAATTACTATCTATAGTTTGGGCTACAGCTCAATTTAGGCACTACTTATATGGAAGACGATTTAAAATACTAACCGACCACAGGCCTTTAGTTTGGCTAAACAACTTAAAAGAGCCCAATAATAAATTACAAAGATGGAAGATTAAATTAGGAGAATACGATTTCAAAATAGAACACATAGCTGGAAAAGAAAATAAAGTAGCAGACGCAGTGATAGTTCAAATTTAATGCCTATTACCTAAATTCATTTAAAAGAAAAATAATAATCAATTTTGGCACAGATAATGAAAAAATAAATTTTCCATTCCCAAATAAAAGACGTATTATTATAACAAAGAAACAATTTAATAATGAAGAATTCAAGAAAATAATATCAGAATGCGACACAAATATGACCAACGCAATCTACATAGAGGATAACAAGTTATTTTTAGAATTTCAGACATACTGGAAAAAACATCATACTCAACAAAAATTGTATAGAACAATGAAAGTTCTGACTGACATTACGTCACCTGAAGTTGAAGAAGTTATTAACTCAATACATACAGAATATAATCATATAGGAATCGAAAAAACATACTTAGAATTTGTAAGAAAATATTATTCACAGAACGCAAAGGAAATAATAACGAAAATAGTCAACAAATGCCACATATGCAATCTAAAAATAGAACATAATCCAATAAAACTACCATATGAAAAGACCAGTACGCCTATAGGACCACACATACACTACCACATTGACATATGGATTCTACCAAATCAAACCAAATACGTAACATGTATAGACAAATTCAGCAAATACATAGCTGCAGAAAAATTAAAGACAAAGAATCAGAAAGATGTATTGAATGCCTTAGTAAAACTTTTTAACTGTATGTCAAAGCCACAAAAAATAACAATGGATCGAGATCTAACATTCCAAACATATACAATACAACAATATTTACGCGATAAGACACACAGGAAATTCTGAAATTGAAAGACTACACGGAACATTGAATGAAAACATAAGACTTCTCGAGTCAAAAAATAATTTAGTCGACGAAGTGACTTCAGTCATTGAAGTATACAGCAGGACAATCCACTTTACAACAAAAGAAAGACCGATCGACATCCATCTAGGAAAAATAGATAATGAAATAATTTTTAAACGTATTGAAGAAAGTAAAGAAAAAAGATTGAAAGTTTTAAACAAAAATCGTGAAGATAAGAAAATAAACCCGAACTATACCAAAAAAATAACCCAGAAAAATTTAACAAACTTAAAACCAAACTTAAAACCAAACATAAAAAGGTAAAAATACAAAAAATTAAAGGAAAAAAAATTACTGTTCGACCACACATTAGAACGCAAGAATTACACAAAGATTAATTCAGACGTTTAAAGAAATACCAAGATGTTGAAAATTTGGATAATCTTAGCAATCATACTACCACTAGTAAAGCAGCAGGAGATGCAACTTCAACAAATAAACAATGAATACAGCATAATAAAAACTCAATCCGTGAAATTAATTAAAAATTATACTAACTTCATTCATTTAATTAACTTAACTAAATACGAAGTAATAATAAAGAATTTGGAAGAACAAATAAAATACTTTCCGACAGAAGCTATACGATTTACAAGAGAAATAAATAAATTAGGAAATAGAGTCGAACAATTAATACCACATTACATAATCATAAGACGAGTACTCATAAATATAATAGGAACAGGATTCAAATGGATTTTTGGAACAATGGATGATGATGATAGACAAGAAATAGGAAAAAAAATTAAAACCATTGAACTAAACAATAAAAATTTAATAAATAATAATAATGATCAAGTAAAAATAAATGAAAAATTTGACAAACAATTTAAAGTTTGTAACGAAGTTACACACTTTTTTCCCTCATCGCTAAATAATAATCATTCTACCTACCACCACACGTCGCGCTCAACGACGATTTAACTGTCACCTCAATTATTATTTTTAAAATTCAAATAGTAACATCCGCCAGCCACCGGATACGGTTCACCGTCATCAGCCAGATATATAAACACATCAATATGATGTGACGTTGGACGAGTTTTTCTGCACTTTTAAAAATTCACATTTACTCCTTCCCACGAATATGATAAGTAAATGTGCAATTTGTATGGGAATTCGTCTTCTGCCTTTACCAGTGTTGTGCGTACCATTCTCGAGTACGAAAGGAGAAGTACCAAGAAACACACTGCTGAGTGCGTGGTGCACTAGATAGGAGTTTCACCTGTTTTTGGCTTTCGAGCCGTGAAATTTAATTTGTGCCTGCAGTTTCGACTGAGGCCGGGGACTCTATCCCATTGTAGTATTTGTGCCTACAGTTTCGACTGAGGCCGGGGACTCTATCCCATTGCAATATTTGTGCCTGCAGTTTCGACTGAGGCCGGGGACTCTATCCCATTGCAGTATTTGTGCCTGCAGTTTCGACTAAGGCCGGGGACTCTATCCCATTGTAGTATTTGTGCCTGCAGTTTCGACTGCGGCCGGGGACTCTATCCCATTGTAGCATTTGTGCCTACAGTTTCGACTGAGGCCGGGGACTCTATCCCATTGCAATATTTGTGCCTGCAGTTTCGACTGAGGCCGGGGACTCTATCCCATTGTAGTATTTGTGCCTACAGTTTCGACTGTGGCCGGGGACTCTATCCCATTGTAACATTTGTGCCTACAGTTTCGACTGAGGCCGGGGACTCTATCCCATTCTACTTTTGTGCCTTCAGGCCGGGGACTCTATCCCGATCTACGTATTTGTGCCTACAGGCCGGGGACTCCATCCCAAATATATGAAGTATATTATATGAAATACCGTGTTATATTATTTTAAGTAAAGTTAGTTTGTAAGTTTTGTAAAAGTCGAATAAAATTACGATCGACAGGAGTTCCGAACTCTTCAAAATCAAACCGAGTTTTCTTGCTTTCTTCGGTCTGACCCTGGACCCGCTGAACTACCTCAGCTATAGACAAAAAAGCATCACATTTTGGCGCCCGAGCAGGGACCTCTAGAAGGTTCACCCGAACACCACCGACCGACCTGGAATCTTTTAAAGGCACATCCGACCGCCGTAACCCGTTTTCTTCTCCGTTAAGCCCTTTGGAAGATTCCTCTGTTTTCAGACCGCCGAATTATTACCAGTACCATCGAATCGCCGCCACCACCGTCCGACTTCACCATGTCCGACTCCGAGGATGCACCAGTGGGCGAATTCAACCCTTATAAAAATCTTGGGTTCATTTATTTCTTAAAGAAGGCCGAACTTATTGAAGTACTAACAGCCAGGAATTTGGACACTAGTGGCAACATCCAAATTCTTCGCAAGAGGTTAAGTCAACACTTCAAAGACCTCCGCATGCACAAGTCAACCCAGAACTTGTGTTCAGAATGGGAAGGCATTGTTGAGAAAAGAAACGATGCCGAACCGGCCGATGACGACCAGAATGTAGCTACAACACTGCCGTTCAAGAGTCACCTCAACATTCCAGTTCCACCAGCTCCACCGAGAACCCCTTTGTTTCTAACCGTTCCTGATTTAAGAAAACCGTTCACCGCAACTGCTCCGACATTTCAGACACCTTTCAATCCGACATTTCAACCCGCCCTTGACCAACAGGCAACGTCCAGATCCACGAACCCGGAACCAGTACCTCTTCCCCGATTAGAACCGCACCCATCATATAGCCGACTCACGTTAAGTTACGAAGCCGAAGTAATGAACACGGTCCGCAAATGGGGATTAAGGTTCGATTCCTCAGGGAATCCACTAGAATTTTTGGAGAGGTTAACCGAGTTGACGCGATGTTATAACATCCCGCCCAGCGATATGCTCCGGACTTTACCTGAAATATTCAGAGGAAGCGCTTTAGAGTGGCTGAAGATTAAAGGGGATAGCTTCTCAACGTGGGAAAATTTCCGAGAAACCTTTATCCAACACTTTCTACCCGCCAGATATGTCCATAAATTGGAAGATGAAATATTGCGTAAACGCCAAGGGCCGCGTGAAAAAGCAAAAGATTACATTCTATCCGCCCAATATCTTATACGCCAACATCCCCGCATGACCGTTGCCGAGCATGTCGACCGCATATTTGATAACATGCGGCCGGAGTATAGATATTATATCCGTCGTCAGGATTTTAACACCCTAGACGAACTTGCCCAGTTAGCTGAAGAATTCGAATCAATTAAAAACGAAGAACGAAACTTACGCCCCTCACCGATACTTTCACCCCTTGCACCGCCAATTACCCGCGGACTGCCGGCGGTAACTCAATATGATCGGAATACGCATTGCTGGAATTGCAAGCAAAGAGGGCACCGTAAGGAGACCTGTCAAAGACCTTACCGGCTATTTTGTTCCTTTTGCGGAACTGATGGTAAGTTAACAAAAGACTGCCAGTGCCACCGAAACCCCGTTTCCGTCGTCACCACACCGCCTAGACAGGACCCTCGATATTTCGTTCCGATCCGGGTAGAAGATAAAGTTTACCAGGCTTTAATCGACACAGGCTCCACGAAGACATACGTTGGCCAAGCGTTGAGGCAGAGATTGAGGGATTTGGATCTGCCAATGCGTGAGGAAAGCCGGCCAATTCATTTAGCTAATGGGGAGCCGATTCTAACAACAGAGCATTATACAGTAACGTTGAATCTAGGTAATACTGACTTGACTGGTGAAGTCACATACTTCCCATCGCTAGAAGAAGACGCTATTATAGGTATGGATCTGTTGGACCAGGCCGAAATACAAATTTGTATGGGAGGCAAGCCTGTGACTGGTAGAAAGTCTTACACAGGAACCGAAGGAGGATTTATTTGCTTAGCAGCTTCGCTCCTCCCATCTGCACCGCAAATGAAAAACGATAAATCTTTAAAACCCGAACTACCCAAATTTGACGAGATCCATGGGATTTCAGACGAACCGCCGCATCATATCATTCTTAACTCCGAAGAACCGTTTGAACAACGCTGCAACCCTCGCAGCCCCGCTATGCAAGGAATCATAGACGAAGCAGCTGATTCGAGAAGTATTTATTTGAATTCCCTTGGCCAACAAGTTCCAGCAATCAGTGTTAAGCCGAACACCGACAAGCTAAGACATCAGCCGCCTGCCATATCTTTCGCCGAACCAACTATAATGGAAACAATACCCGACTCATCTCCGACTAGACAACACCCAATCCGACAACCCGGGAATTTAAGACGTAGCCCAAGGAAAAATAAAGCCCGTTCCCCGAGCAGCCGTTTTCATCGGCTTTCATCACCAGAGCGAGTGGCTCGCCCCGCTACTACTTCGCAAACCACCTCGACCCGATCCAACCAAGCCTAAGCGTGTAGCTCGCCCCGCAAATAATCAACCCACCGTCACAACACGGAAGTCCGCCATTCAACCCGTCCATGGAAAACCGTCCGCCACCGCACAATCGTCCGTTGAACCCATACCTGACCCCACTGTCAGGCAGCCGACATTACCATGTCGAGTCATAGCTCCTATTAGAGCCACGGAGGGCCCATTGTACCTCACTCTTCAGGGAAAACGTCGCATCAGTCGCGTCCAACCTCCATTACATGATAAGGAAACCGCTGAGGCTATATTACCCCGTCCAACTCCCGAACTGAATATGAAGGCAGTCCGAGAGCAACGCCAAGCAGCAGAAGAAAATTGGCTGCTACGCAACCCCCCGATAGCGAAACCGCCAGTACCTTCCGCACCTGTAGCTCAGAGAACCACCTTACCCACCGATCAACCACTCATCGTGCGTTTTACTCAGTCAGTGGGAGCAGGTGGCACTATCAACCTCCGTCCGCAATCGGTCGCCGCATTACGAGACCACCCTGAGATCGCACGCGCTGTACAGAATTTGTCTCGAGCCAATGCAGCTGGTCAAACCGAAAATTAAGTTGAATTAAAAAAAAAAAAAAAAGAAAAAAAAAAGAAAAAAAAAAAAAAAAAAAACAAAAAAAAGTATACAATTACACACAAAAAAAAAAAAAAAAAAAAAAAAAAAAAAAAAAAAAATTATGAAATAAGAAAAATTCTACAAGTATTGAAAAGAAAAAAAAAATGTATATATTTAAGTATTAATATCCCTCGCAGAAGAAAGAAAAATAGAGACGAGAAGGTTCTCGTCTTCCGAAGAAAGGGGGGAATGTAACGAAGTTACACACTTTTTTCCCTCATCGCTAAATAATAATCATTCTACCTACCACCACACGTCGCGCTCAACGACGATTTAACTGTCACCTCAATTATTATTTTTAAAATTCAAATAGTAACATCCGCCAGCCACCGGATACGGTTCACCGTCATCAGCCAGATATATAAACACATCAATATGATGTGACGTTGGACGAGTTTTTCTGCACTTTTAAAAATTCACATTTACTCCTTCCCACGAATATGATAAGTAAATGTGCAATTTGTATGGGAATTCGTCTTCTGCCTTTACCAGTGTTGTGCGTACCATTCTCGAGTACGAAAGGAGAAGTACCAAGAAACACACTGCTGAGTGCGTGGTGCACTAGATAGGAGTTTCACCTGTTTTTGGCTTTCGAGCCGTGAAATTTAATTTGTGCCTGCAGTTTCGACTGAGGCCGGGGACTCTATCCCATTGTAGTATTTGTGCCTACAGTTTCGACTGAGGCCGGGGACTCTATCCCATTGCAATATTTGTGCCTGCAGTTTCGACTGAGGCCGGGGACTCTATCCCATTGCAGTATTTGTGCCTGCAGTTTCGACTGAGGCCGGGGACTCTATCCCATTGTAGTATTTGTGCCTGCAGTTTCGACTGCGGCCGGGGACTCTATCCCATTGTAGCATTTGTGCCTACAGTTTCGACTGAGGCCGGGGACTCTATCCCATTGCAATATTTGTGCCTGCAGTTTCGACTGAGGCCGGGGACTCTATCCCATTGTAGTATTTGTGCCTACAGTTTCGACTGTGGCCGGGGACTCTATCCCATTGTAACATTTGTGCCTACAGTTTCGACTGAGGCCGGGGACTCTATCCCATTCTACTTTTGTGCCTTCAGGCCGGGGACTCTATCCCGATCTACGTATTTGTGCCTACAGGCCGGGGACTCCATCCCAAATATATGAAGTATATTATATGAAATACCGTGTTATATTATTTTAAGTAAAGTTAGTTTGTAAGTTTTGTAAAGGTCGAATAAAATTACGATCGACAGGAGTTCCGAACTCTTCAAAATCAAACCGAGTTTTCTTGCTTTCTTCGGTCTGACCCTGGACCCGCTGAACTACCTCAGCTATAGACAAAAAAGCATCACAAGTTTTAACTGATATAGTGAACAAAGGAACAAAAAGGATAAATAACTTAAATTTTGAGGACAGCAATATAAATGAACTTAGGAAAGAATTAGAATTTAATAGACAGATCAGTGAAGTGAAAAATAGCTTGGAACAGGTAGAGGATATAGTATTAAATGCTAAAACAGGAATTCTAACATATGATATCTTATCGTTAGAAGAACTAAAAGAATATAATATTTGAAAAGCTACAATTCATCAAAGTAAGTTTAGCTTTATATAACGAGAATTAATTAGCAATCATATCAATTCCTCAATTTTCTGAAAATATTTATCAAAAATACTATATTGAAGATTTTCCAATAAATAATGAAACAATTGATTTAGACAATACAAGAATAATATATTTATTTAAGAATGATTTATACTATCCAAGTTTAGAAATCAAGGATTTAATAAAAATACCAAACGATTGTATTAACTTAATAATATTAGAGAATACTCCAAAAAATTGTAAACTCAGAATTATGAATGAAGAAGCTATAACAGAAGTTGGAGAACATCTCATATTAAAAAATGTATTTAACCTTAAATTAAATCAAGATTGTAATTCATATAATTACACTTTAAATGGAAATTATATTATAAAATTTAAACAATGTAAAATTACGATAAAACAAAAAACTTATAATCATAAAGAATATAAAGGAGATTTTGTGATTCCTTCAATAAATTTTGATTTCAAAAGGAATGATAATGGAAAAAAATTAGAATTAGTAACATATGAACCAATTAAAAATATTAAAGAACTAAAAGAAATAATTTTATTAGAAGATCATGTAATATCATTTGGAACTACACTTGTCAAAAAAATTAAGGGAACAAAAAAAAAATCACTTTTTTTTAGTGTTTTTTTTTGAAAAGCTGTATCTCTGTGAAAAGTGGTCGTATTGAGATAAAACAAAAAACATTCTAAAGCTTTATATTTTCTGTATTGAGAAATTTCAGCAAATGAATTTTTCAAGGTACCGTTATTGCGCAATCATAAGAAGAAGCACGAGCCAAAATTTTTATTTTTTTTTTTTTTGAACATTGGCATTTTCTTTGAAATTTTTTTTTTGAGTCAAATCAATGCTTTTTTTCGATAACTTGTTTATTCAGTTTTAAGGTCGTCTTTTTTCGTCATTCTAGAATTTTTTTTCAGAAGAATATCTGGCTTTGAATGAAAAAACAGACTTTTGACTTTGACTACCAATATCTTCGCAAGGAATAACGACACGGAAAATTTAAGGGTAGTTTTAAAAACAAAAATTAATTTACTACAAGATTTTTTCAAAACATTATAACGATTATTTTTTTTAGCTCCTTACCGTTTAATTAAGAAAAGGTCAAAAAAAGGCCTGTTTAAAGACTTTTTGTAAATCTTTTACTGCTTTACAAATATTGACTACAGGACTTAATTTGGTAAGACATTTTAAAGAACTATAGACCACCAATATTTCTGTAAAATTTCAAATTAAACCATTGAACCGTTTTCCAGTACCAAATGATCAAAGTCGTAAAAAACAATTTAAGGAACAAATTGGGTGTTTCATAAACATTGTGAAATTGTCATCAAAATGGGAAAGAAAAGAACAATTTTTGTCAACTTTTTTCACAGTTTTGCATTAGTTACAATACTGATGAGATTTTAATGGGAAGAAAAACATCTTTTCGAGAAAAAAAAATTACAACTCAAATTTAAAAATTTTGAAAAAATTATTCAATTTTTGTTCCATTTTTGGTTTTTTTTTTTGAAAAAAATGTTTTTCTTTCTTTTTAACGCTTATGTAACTGTAACTAACGCAAAACTGTGGAAAAAGTTGACAAAAACGTAAACAGGTACTAACGTAAGAAAACTGTTGATATAAATCCCGTCAAACAAAACAATCTTAAGCTGCGTACAAACGGAAATAATTGTACTTAAACGAGACATTTTCGTGTCGTTTAGGTACGGTTTAAATGGTTTTAGCTAATATTCAACATTTTATTGGTTTATTCAGTCAGTACAAAATATTCAATCGTGTTATTTTCGGCGATGATGGCTACTCAAACACATCATATTTGTGCACGTTATTCACACATCGGGATAGAGTTGACCAATTAACCAGAAAGGGCTTACTGAGAGCTGGTAAACGATTTGCTCAAAGTGTTTTATATCGCTCCATGAGCATGATATTTGTATACCGCAGTGCAAACTACATGCCATAGACCTTTAGCGATATCGCGGCCCTAAGACCACCGTAATGCACTTTCAAAATAAAAAAAATGAGTGAAGTTAAAGTGTATTATACCGCTCCAAATTTTTTGATTATAATGTTTATATGTGTCCAAATTAAATGCCATCGGTCTGGCAGCGATACCGTGGCCTTAACACCTATATAATGCACTTTCAAAATGCAACCAAAAAAATCAGAATAGTTCATGGTTACTGTCCACACTCAATTTCATCAACTTGACAGTAATACCTCATACCTAGCACCACTATAATGCATTTTCAAAATTCATTAATGCAAAAAAAAAGGTGTTTTGAATCGATCCAAATGTTGTTTACATAGTATTTTTATGTGTCCAAACTAAATTCCATCAACCCGACAGCAATACCGTAGCCATAGCACCATTATAATGCACTTTAAAAATGCTAATACTATTTTTTTGTTAGGAAAGTGCATAATGGTAGTGTAATGTTTACCGTATCGCTGCAAGACCAATGAAATTCAGTTTGGACACATATAAAATTTGGAGCGGTAAAAAAAACTTTTGTTGCAATTTATATGTGCATTATGGAGGTGTTTGGGCTGCGGTATTGCTGTTAGGTTGATGAAATTTAGTTGCCATCTTGCTTAATATAATATGATAGATATTGGAAACGAATTCACGACCGACGCGGAACTGCAACCAGATCAAGAAGAATTCAACTCGCGGCGGTAACCATATCTCCTGGAATTATTATAAGACAAAATCCAAATTAATTTCCAATTCTATCTTGTAGTGGAACCACAACACAAACCAAATTTACTTTAGTAAAGTACCTAAAATAACTTTTATCAAATGGTTCACACGTAATTTTAATTTACTAGTATCGCCCAGTGGCCAAAATTCGGCCAAAAAAACTGTCTTGGATTCGTCATTGGATAATAATTTTTGGATCTAGGCGCACGGTATTTTAAAGCCCTCATAGCTTCGGTATAGATGGAGCTAGAGAGCTCAAATTTTCAGGATTAGATGTAGTCCGCGGCCTATAAAACACACCAAATTTCATATTTCTAGCTTTTATAGTTAGGATGTGATTAATAACCAAAAACGTCGATTTTGTCACTGACCACTCACTCATCAAAACCTAAAGGGTACTTCCCGAAGTGCTAGAAAGCTGAAATTTGGAATGTAGAAATCTGTAACTTTCACCCTCCAACACCCCAAAAGTGGAGGTTCATAATAAAACCTCTAAAACAACAACAATTTTCACAATCACACAACAATGCAATGCAAACCCCGCCTATAATTGATATGAGTGTTGTTTTTTTTTTTTTATTTTATATTCACGAACACAAAAAAACAATGCACAATATGGCTTTGCTTGAAATAAGGGTTGTTTATATATTGTATGATCTTCACCACGATCGCTGAACTGTCGTCTCGTTCACAATGAAGTATCCTTTGAAATTTTATGTATGTATATGTACTTATATTCAGGGGTGTGCGATAGGTAAAAATAATGAACTTTTATTTTCGCTTCGGTCAAAATAAATAAAGAGATTTTACATTGACGGATCATTTTTTAAAGGTTTAAGTACCTTATTACCTTAATGAAAATATACGCGCTACTTTTACTTATATAATTTCTAAATAAATGCTTAGTAAAATACATAGGTATATTATTTTCATGTTTCTGGTCTTTGCTAAGAGACTTAGCTCAATATAAAGGTTAGATATGTAGGTAGTTACTTTATTCCGAGGTATTAGGCCTATTGCTACAATATCAATTGGGAAGTAGTTTCATTGGAATCAGAATCCCACCGTGAAGTTCAGGTTCAGTTCAGGGAGGTTCAGGTGTTTTTCTTATGGATAATGGATGATCCTACAAAAAGAAATGAAATCCCACCAAAAACATTTCATGTAAAATAGGTCGCCAAGACTCACAAGCTCATAACGCTTTCGCTATGAAAAAGTTGTGAGATCTCATGAAGAGCCAAGCCCTTAACTCTATTAGGCCTAACTCTCCAAGCCCTAACTCTACAAATATTAAATAGTGGCCAAAAATTATGGCTTGGCCGTTTCCCATAGATTTATTGTAAAATGAAGTCTGCCATGCTAAACTTCTATGTGAAACGACCAAGCCATAATTTTTGACCACGATTTAGGGTTTGTAGAGTTAGGGCTTGGAGAGTTAGGCCTAATAGAGTTAAGGGCTTGGCTCTTCATGAGATCTCATAACTTTTTCATAGCGAAAGCGTTATGAGCTTGTGAGTCTTGGCGACCTATTTTACATGAAATGTTTTTGGTGGGATCTATTTTTGACAGTTTGATCCAGAGAAAAGAACCCATTATAAAACTCATTAAAGAAAGAATTCTGACTTACGGGTGGTTAAAACACTTTCCCTTTATGACAACACAATGTGAACCTATTCGTATCACCCGCAGTTTCTTCTGACTTGAAATGTTTAGCATTGCAATGTGTTCATCTTAAGCTCATTCCACCCCAGTCAAAAGAATTAAAATTCTCGGGTTAAAATTCAACGCGATCTTAATGGCCATATTATTCACTCAATACATCCAGATTGAAACTTAAATCTGGATGTAAATCATACAAATTCAATGTATATATATCTGGATTTAAGTTTAAATCTGGATGTATCAAGTGAATAATATGGCGGTAAATGTGTCATTAAGTAAGTCTAATAAACTGTTAAGTAAACGCGAAACTGTTCTAACAGAACTAGGACGCGAATAATGACTATCCCTCTCATCTCTGTTCTACCAGTTAATGTTCTGCGGGGGCATAAAACTTGAACTTAAATATAAAGTTCTTAATTTTTTGTAAAATTAAAATCAAAATATTACACTTACTAAAATTGGAAAATCAAAAGAATTAGTTTTCAAGAATGTCTTCTTTTTAAATGCTTTTCTTTTCACAGAGTTTTTAATTTGCACTCAATCAAAAGCTTTATCTACGTAATAATGTATATAAAAAAAGTTAATAAATCTAAATCTCTTCTGAAAAAATTCATAGTCGTATTAATAAACGTTGTCTAACTTTAGACGACCGTCCAAGTTATTAATAACCTTTCTAATTTTTGCTAAAGTGATCTAACTTTTATCTTACTTGGACAACGAAATCGATTGTCTTAACGTTGACAAATGCAATATTTTTTTTTATTAAATAAAACATATTTTCGACTGTTTCAAAATACTTAGACACTGTTTAAACAGTCAAAAATCTTATAAATACGAATGTCAATTTTATGTTAAATAAAAAAGGACATTACAGTCACCGAAATCAAGAACTCGTTTTACAATTGTATTGCTTTTGTTTTTTTTTTTTATTTCGATTTACAGATTTTTTTTCTTTTGTTCAAACAATGGCAATATTTAAAAAAAAAAGGAAATGCAACATTATTTTTTTGTATAAAATAAAATAAGGAAATATTGCGCTTACCGACCGAAATTTGCATTCAGCATTCCTTTGAACAATTTTTTTAAAATTAAAAAAAAAATCGGTTTTCTTTTTTATTGTTTTCTTTTTATAGAACTTCTTTTTTTTCTTCCGTTTCTTTATTTATTTTTAAATCAATCAAATGCTCAATCTATGTAAACAAAAAAAAGTTATTGCGCATTCTTTTTTTTCAATTTTTTGTAAAATAAAAAAGGTTATTGCACTTACCGAAATCACGAACACGTTTTACAATTTTAAAGGGTTAATTTTCTAAAAAATGAGACAGAAAAAACATTTAGCCATATCATAGTATCCGATCGGAATGGAATTTTCTCCGAATTTTAAGAAATATTAGAAATGTAAGAAATATCACTTTAATTTTTCCTTTTCAACCGCACGTTGAAATAATTTTTCCGGAGGTGTAACCGATTTATGAGAAATTTGTATCATTAAAATGAAAAATAAAAAAAACATAACCAAGTCTCGTCTCGATCTCAGTCTCGCCTTGTTCTCGTGAAAATTTTAATGTGCCAGTCTCCTCTCGGTCTCGGTTTCGGTCTCGGTCTCGGTCTCGGTCTCGGTCTCGGTCTCGGTCTCGGTCTCGGTCTCGGTCTCGGTCTCGGTCTCGGTCTCGGTCTCGGTCTCGGTCTCGGTCTCGGTCTCGGTCTCGGTCTAGGACTAGGTCTAGGTCTAGGTCTAGGTCTAGGTCTAGGTCTAGGTCTAGGTCTAGGTCTAGGTCTAGGTCTAGGTCTAGGTCTAGGTCTAGGTCTCGATCTCAGTCTTGGTCTTGGTCTCATCCTTAGCCTTGGTTTCTTTCGTGTTTATTGGTGGTAAAAAGATGCAAGATAGGACGCCTGTTTAGATTGAAAAGATAGAGTACGATATCTCGGTAGTTTGTTGGTAAGAAAAATGCGGGGCGTAGAGTCTTGTGTGAAAAATAGTTTTCAATATATATCCACTCTCGGACCATTTATCTATGTTTTTGAAAGAGTTGACTTGCTAAGTTGACGTCAACTTAGCAGGACACCTATTTTCTCGCAAACCGAAACAGCAATTAATTTTTTTTGCGTAACTAATTAGCAATTAAGTAGTTTTCAATATATATCCAATCTCGGGCCGTTTATCTATGTTTTTGAAGGAGTTGACTTGCTTAGTTGACGTCAACTTAGCAGGACACCCATTTTCTCGCATACCGAAACAGCAATTCATTTTTTTTTTGGGTAACTAATTAGCAATTAAGTAGTTTCCGCAAACCAAAACAGCAATTAATTTTTTTTTTGCGTAACTAATTAGCAATTAAGTAGTTTTCAATATATATCCAATCTCGGACCGTTTATCTATGTTTTTGAAAGAGTTGACTTGCTAAGTTGACGTCAACTTAGCAGGACACCTATTTTCTCGCAAACCGAAACAGCAATTAATTTTTTTTGCGTAACTAATTAGCAATTGAGTAGTTTTCAATATATATCCAATCTCGGACCGTTTATCTAAGTTTTTGAAAGAGTTGACTTGCTAAGTTGACGTCAACTTAGCAGGACACCCATTTTCTCGCAAACCGAAACAGCAATTAATTTTTTTGGCGTAACTAATTAGCAATTAAGTAGTTTTCAATATATATCCACTCCCGGACCGTTTATCTATGTTTTTGAAAAAGTTGAGCTGCTAAGTTGACGCCAAGTAGAACACCCATTATTTCGCAAACTAAAACAGCAAATATTTTTTTTTTTGCGTAACTAATTAGCAATTAAGTAGTTTTCAATATATATCCAATCTCGGACCGTTTATCTATGTTTTTGAAAGAGTTGACTTGCTAAGTTGACGTCAACTTAGCAGGACACCCATTTTCTCGCAAACCAAATCAGTGATTAAATTTTTTTTGCTTAACTAATTAGCAATTAAGTAGTTTTCAATATGTATCCACTCTTAGACCGTTTATCTATGTGTTTAAAAGAGTTGACTTGCTAAGTTGACGTCAACTTAGCAGGACACCCATTTTTACACAAACCAACAGAGCAATTCATTTTTTTTTGCGTAACTAATTAGCAAACTAAGTAGCAACTAACTACTTTATACTTTTTAACATGCAACAGAAAAAGTGACCTGCTAAGTTGATGCACATAGCAAAAGTTCAAGCATCCCTAGAATCTCGAATAGTTATGATAATCAAACCAAATGTGTATCATTCCGTTTGTGGGAAAAAATATAACCGTTTTTTTTTTGACATTTTCTGCCATTGAAAATAATTTTTTTTGTAGTTTTTACTGAAAGGTCGACTCAATAATGTGTGTTCTTGATGTAATTTCGTAGTTTACTAAATAAAGCGTCAATATTATCGAAAACAGCAGTAAATATATTCATTATATAATCATAAGTGTGGTAATATTACAAAAGGTAAGACTCTCGAACCAAAATAAAATAATTATCAACAAATAAACGTAGGTGGTACAATAGTGTACCATTCGTCTTGGATGTTGGTACTTATATTTACCGCTCGCCATTTCCCCCTACAATGCTGTTTCTCTTTTATTCAAGGATTTGAATGGAGGACGAAGAAATTGAAAGATTGTATGTGTTTGGTTGATAAAATTTTTAAATTTATAAATTTTTAATTTCTATATTTTATTTATGGGCTTTTTTGATCATATGTTTCTTATGCGAATTAAAAGAATTCCATATTTACACCCTACGTTTCGTTGAATATTCTCAACTTCTTCAGGGGTCACAATTTTTTGAAACTTTAAAAACAAACAATATTAAAATTAGAACTTTTTGAACATTAGATACTTATATAATTTTTTTTAAAAAACTTATTTGCTTTTATTATTTTTACATTAAATTATATTTAAAATTAAATAAATAAATAATTTTCAAACAATTTAATACAAAAAACTAGACCAAACAGAGAAAACACTTATATCACAGGTCGGTTACTTTATCACATTAGTGTAAATGACGCTGAGCTTGTCTTTATCTTCGTTGGTATTCATAGTAAAGTTAAGCTTTTGCTGAATGCGTAAGCTCTCCAGTGTGTATCGTGTGTTTTCCCTTTTTTCTTTGTCGAGTATTCTTACGTTGTCAAAATCAGCTGTATATCTATGATCCATTATGTGCTGGGCTAAAGCTGTTGATGTTCGTTTATTACGTATGTCAGCTTGATGACACTACGAAACATATTCACAAACAATAAACCTGCAAAATCGACGTAAAACCAATACAATGTTGTATACGAAATAAAATGCAAGGGGGCAGACAATGAAACATGCGATATGGTATGAACATTGGAACTACTAAAAGACTTTTATTGATGCGTTATTTAGTTTTAAGAAATTCATTTATTTATTCATAAATACTTATAGTTATACTTAATATAATAATCACATCATTTATATTTTAATATTAATTTTAACACAATTATCTTGAGAAGGGATACAAGGTTAAGTTCGCGAACCACAACTATGAACCGCCATCAATCAACTGAACTTTGAGATCAAGCAAATAGGTATACGACAAACATGTAGGACTAGTATGTCGGTGTATGTGTATGTAAGTTTCGTATTTACATCGTCGGTCACTACATTATCAACAAGACTGACAGAGCATCAAGCTGACATACGTAATAAACGATCATCAACAGCTTTAGCCCAGCACATAATGGATCATAGACATACAGCTGATTTTGACCACGTAAGAATACTCGATAAAGAAAAAAGGGAAAACACACGATACACACTGGAGAGCTTACGCATTCAGCAAAAGCTTAACTTTACTATGAATACCAAAGAAGATAAAAGTTTTGTTCAGTGAAGAAATAGTCAGAACAGAACAGAAGAGAACAGAAGAGAACAGAACAGAACAGAACAGAACAGAACAGAACAGAACAGAACAGAACAGAACAGAACAGAATAGAACAGAACAGAACAGAACAGAACAGAACAGAACAGAACAGAACAGAACAGAACAGAACAGAACAGAACAGAACAGAACACAACATAACATAACATAACATAACATAACATAACATAACATAACATAACATAACATAACATAACATAACATAACATAACATAACATAACATAACATAACATAACATAACATAACATAACATAACATAACATAACATAACATAACATAACATAACATAACATAACATAACATAACATAACATAACATAACATAACATAACATAACATAACATAACATAACATAACATAACATAACATAACATAACATAACATAACATAACATAACATAACATAACATAACATAACATAACATAACATAACATAACATAACATAACATAACATAACATAACATAACATAACATAACATAACATAACATAACATAACATAACATAACATAACATAACATAACATAACATAACATAACATAACATAACATAACATAACATAACATAACATAACATAACATAACATAACATAACATAACATAACATAACATAACATAACATAACATAACATAACATAACATAACATAACATAACATAACATAACATAACATAACATAACATAACATAACATAACATAACATAACATAACATAACATAACATAACATAACATAACATAACATAACATAACATAACATAACATAACATAACATAACATAACATAACATAACATAACATAACATAACATAACATAACATAACATAACATAACATAACATAACATAACATAACATAACATAACATAACATAACATAACATAACATAACATAACATAACATAACATAACATAACATAACATAACATAACATAACATAACATAACATAACATAACATAACATAACATAACATAACATAACATAACATAACATAACATAACATAACATAACATAACATAACATAACATAACATAACATAACATAACATAACATAACATAACATAACATAACATAAAAGAACAGAACAGAACAGAACAGGACAGGACAGAACAGAACAACAACTGATTTTGACATTTCCCACAAATCCTGTTCTAATCTGTTCTAAGTTGTTCTACCTCAAAAGCAAGTACAGAAAATCCTGCTCTAAACTGTTCCAAACTGTTCCAAACAGACTCACTGAAAGGCAAGTCAGAACAGTTTAGAACAGAAAATTTCTCACTGACACTCACTAAACACTCCTAAAGACAAGCTCAGCGTCATTTAATGTGATGAAGTAACCGACCTGTGATATAAGTGTTTTCTCTGTTTGGTCTAGTTTTTTGTATTAAATTGTTTGAAAATTATTTATTTATTTATTTATTTATTTAATTTTAAACATAATTTAATGTAAAAATAGTAAAAGCAAATAAGTTTTTTAAAAAAAGTTATATAAGTATCTAATGTTCAAAAAGTTCTAATTTTAATATTGTTTGTTTTTAAAGTTTCAAAAAATTGTGCTCTACCATGAATTTTGTGCAAACCATCCTGTATATAATAAATAGATTTTAAAAGAAATAATCGAATCGGACTTGCACTTAAGCAGTTCGAAGTTAAAACTTTTATTGATATTGTTTAAACTAAAACTGTTTCGTTGGTCGTTATATAGGAATGAAAACTTATATTTTTGGATTTCTTATTTTTTAGCTGTCTGTGAACGTTGTGGAGCTATAGGAGTAAAGCACACTTTTTACACCAAATCCAGAAGATTCTGCAGTATGTCTTGTGCCAGAGGTGAATTATTTTCTCTGGTTTGTAACAAAATGATTGGGTCAACTGGTTCAGTAACTATCCCAACAACAACAATAGCTTCGGCCACTACGGCTTCAAATTCTGAAGAAAGTGTTATGAATTCTATAAATCACCAACGTTCTGATATTGAATTAGCTCTACGAGTGTCGCATATAAAAAGTCCAAATTCAAATTATCGTTTCAAAATTACAAATCAATCTTTAACAAATTTAAATGATAATGAGCTGATGGATATACCAGAAGAAGTTGTAGAGCAAGCCGATAATGATGAAAATCTTATTCAGAAACATTTCATGTACCGTGATGCAATTCCTCACAATGATTTACCACAGATACCAAAATATGAACGTCTTCCTTCGCCGTGTCCGCAAAGTGAAAAGATTTGCAGTGTACGTAGAAGACAAGGTGATCCCCTGCATTCGTATGATTGGACGCAAATGTTATCTCAGTCAGATTTTTATGTAGCACCAGTAACATGCTTCCCACATGCTCCGGGATACGATGTATGGGACAATATTGGAATCGACATGAAGGTAGAGGTCGAGAACACAGACTGCGACGCCCAAGAAGTAGTGCAGCCAGGACAAACGCCTCACTCCTTTTGGGTTGCTACTATTTTGAATATTTGTGGGTACAAAGCATTAATGCGATACGAAGGTAAATTTATTGCAAGAATCCGAAATATTTAAGAAATTTTATTTATTTTTAGGATTTGACGATCCCTCGCATGATTTTTGGGTAAATCTATGTTCTTCGGAAGTTCATTCGGTTGGATGGTGCGCCACTCGCGGCAAACCTTTGATACCCCCTCGAACCATTGAAAGTAAATACAGTGACTGGAAAGACTTTTTAGTTGAGAGACTTTCTGGCGCAAGAACACTCCCCTCAAGTTTTTACAATAAAATAAGCGATAGTATGAACTCTCGGTTCCGCCTTGGTCTAAATTTAGAGTGTGTAGACAAGGACAAAATTTCACAGGTCAAATTGGCTACCGTGAATAAAATTGTAGGAAAACGTCTGTTTGTAAAATACTTTGATTCAGACGATGGTTTTTGGTGTCACGAAGATTCCCCTATTATACATCCAGTTGGTTGGGCAACTACAGTTGGGCACAACTTAGCTGCTCCTCAAGAATATTTAGAGCGAATGTTGGGTACATTTTAAACGGCGGCGCTTTGTTAAAAATAATTTACTACAATTATTCTTTTTTAGCTGGGAGGGAACAAATGATTGAAGTTCATGATGATGATGCAACGATAGAATTATTCAAAATGAATTTTACGTTTGAAGAATACTATATCGATGGCAAAAAGAATGGTTTTATAGAAGGAATGAAATTGGAAGCTGTTGATCCTTTGAATCTATCAGCTATATGTGCTGCAACTGTTATGGCGGTTCTTAAGTTCGGTTATATGATGATAAGAATTGATTCTTATCAGCCAGATGCAACAGGATCTGATTGGTAAGTTTTTTTTTGTATACATTTATTAAAATCCAGTTTAGTTTAGTAGTTTAGTAGCCGTTTTAGCCAATTTGTTCAGTTATATCTACACTTTTTCTTATAATGAGTGCCGTTTGTTTAACGATAAACAACTTTTGAAGAAAATCGATAAATTAAATATGCATTTTAAACAGTGCTTACAACTACATAAAGCTGTCCAGTGAACTTTGAATACGATCGACTTTTATCGAATCGATCATTGAACGACACTCGCAAAAGGGCCAAAAATTTAGCTGTGAATGTTAGGTATCGATTACTGTATTTCAAATGAGTTTTTGGCTCAGGTTTCCATAAGGCACATGCGAACAAAAGAACGAAAAAAATGTTTTTTAGATGCCATCTGGGCCACAAAACACGAAAATAATAATTATTTTGCACAAATTATTATTAAAAAAGTTATACACAATTTAAGTTTGCACTGCCTTCCTATGAAACTATTTACTTTCACAAGAAAAAATATATGAAATGTTGGTAAAAAAGAAAGAACGAACAAATGTGTTTTAGATGCCATATGGACCGCAAAACACGAAGATAATAATTCCCGCCTGGAAAAAGAATCTAGTTTTCAATAAGGCCCTGGCAAGTTTTTCATAGTTACTAACAAGGGTCTAGCAAGGGTTACTATAGACATTCACTAGGCCCTCGCCAGTTATGAACCTTTTTGCCTCGTCAGTTAAATTCTGCCTAAGCCCTGGTTTTCCATTCAACCATTTCAGATATGGGGGTCAAAGCTAGAAGCTGTCAGTCGCTCTATATTTTATTTATCTAGATAGACATCCAGTTCCTCGTTGCCCACCACCCTGGTTGTACACTCTAAATGATCGTTGTCGTGGCTAGTCCATGTCCATGGAAGAATGTTGCTTCGAAGACTTCAGTGTACTTACCACGTCTCAGCCTGCCGATAAACTGATGGTCATCCTGGTTGGTCCTGTCTTAAACATAGCTCTGATAGTCCCTATATTCATGCCGTTTGTTTGCATTTACGTCCGTTTAAAAGCATGCAGCGGTAATGTCATCGTTTGTGCTTCTGTGGCGGTGCGCGAGATTGCGAGATTGGGATTCAAAAACACGTTTTTTCTTGTTAAAGATGATGGAAGTTCACTAATTTCACTAATTAACCGCGAATCCATTGTATTTTATTTTAATTTTTATTTTTATTTTTATTTTTATGACCACTAAAAAATTCTTGCGCATGCAAAATTGAATAAACTGACGATTAATTTATTGTCATTTACTTTGGTGTGCATGCAAGTATATGTGAAAGACTATAGGTAAGTTCAGTGAGGATCTTCGGAACAGTTTAGAACAGAAAAAAACAAGTTCAATGAGAAATTTTCTGTTCTTAACTGTTCTGGCTTGCTGTTCAGTGAGTCTGTTTGCACTTGCTTTTTAGGTAGAAGAACTGAGAACAGATTTCTGAGAAATGTCAAAATCAGTTGTGGTTATGTCTTATTCTGTTTTGTCTGCAGTTGCGATTTTACTATTTGACACACCGATTCCCAATCCTAATTTTAAATTTACACAGTTAATTAAACACAAAGATTTTTATTACGATATAATAGGATCCTTTTATTAATTTTTGTAAGATGATTTCACATAGTTAGTTACCATTAAGAGCCTCACCAGCACTTTATTAAATAAATTTTCTCAGCGAGGCACTAATTGGGGTCTGTCATGTTTTCCTCGTCCATGTTTTCCTTTCCGAAAACTTGCTAGGGCCTCGCCTAAACTTGTCATTTTTCCATGCGGGTTATTTTGCACGAAAATTATTTTTAACAAAGTTATAAACTATTTGAAACTATGAAACTATTTACTTTCAGAAGAAAAAAAATTTTTGACTATGGGTTCTCCTAAGGGTATGCTTAACTTTTATTATCATTCATTTCATGAAAATATGAGTTCAGAACTATTCTCTTAGAGGTAGGCTTTTAATGCTATATATAATATAAAATTTATAAGTGGGATATATTTATAAGTGGGCTTACATTCATTGAAGTGGGTAGTTGAAAAATTTGCAATTTAAATTTTAAAGATGTCCAAGAATAATAGTTTTCAAAAATCTGAACCTAGTTGTTCAATTGAACCTAGTTCTTCAAGTGATAATAATCATGATTCTGTGCCAACTTATAATATACAAGATTCTGTGCCAGGTGGTAGTATTCAAGACTCTGATGAACCTGGTTGTTCAAATTTATTAGATTGTAAAAGACTGATGAACTCCAGCCAAGTTAAAGCTCGATGGAGAATATCGAAGTTAGTGGTATAATTTGGTACGTTTGTTTTCTTGTATGCTGAAGCAACATTTGGCGTTGTTCCTTTTGGCAATGAGTTCAAATCTGTGGCATTTTCTGAAGCGAAGAGACTACTCCCTACTTTGAAAATCTGAGCAAACTAGGGTTGAGGATTTCACGTCAGAAGAGAGTACTCTTTCGCAACGAACAATTGCCGACTGGTTCAATTATTTTCGTGAGAACGTAGTAGTTTACTACTACGTAAATTTTGAATCAAAAGGAAAGATAGGAGGCCCAGGGAAAATAGTTCAGATTGACGAAAACAAATTTGGAAGAAGGAAATACAATAAAGGTAGACGTGTGGATGGGCATTGGGTCCTAGGGATGATTGAGGATAGGTCTAAAGATCTCCGTTTGGAAATATGTCCAGGAAATATAAGGAGTGCTGACGTGTTAATACCCATCATTCAAAAACATGTGAAGCCGGCAACAACCATTCGAATGCATTTTTGAAAGGCATATGATTGCTTAGAAGAGAAGGGATATATACATAAAAAACATTTAACCACAGCGACCCAGGCAATCCATTCGTGGCACCTGATAAAACACATTCCCAAAGAATCGAGTCCCAATGGCGTGTTGTGAAGCGGGAGTTCTTCAACGCCAATTATTCGCAAAACTTTGCCGACTGGATTGTTGAATGCATGTGGAGAAGAGACATTATAAAGAGGATGATTGATCCATTTGAAGCCATTATGGAAGGAAATCTTTATGTGTATGGTGATTTTAAGAATTAAAGCTTGAGAGTCCTTTTTATTAATTTTTATATATGCTACCATAAGGAGCCGAAATAAAGAAATTCTAGCAATCGGTAAATCCTACCTCACTATTTATACATAGGATACATTCTTACTTACTTACTTTAGATGGCGCTCACAGCCCAGGATGGACTACGGCCCCAAACAACAAGCCCCTCCAACCAGCTCGGTCCCTAGCTAGCTGCCTCCAGTTACGCACTCCAAGTTGGTTGAGGTCGTTCTCCACTTGTGTGCGCCATCTAAGGTGGGGTCTTTCTCTGCTACGCAGACCGTCAGGGGTAGATTCGAAGACTCGTCGGGCTGGTGCGTTGGTGTCCATACGCTTCACGTGTCTCAGCCATCTTAGTCGCTGTATTTTAAGCTTTTTGACCACGTCGACGTCGCTGTAAAGCCCGTAAAGCTCGTTGTTGAATCTTCTCATCCATACTTCACCGATAATCACCCGAAGAATCTTCCTTTCAAAGCACCCAAGTAGATTCTCTTCCGCTTTTGTCAGGGTCCATGCTTCTGCCCCATACATCAGGACCGGGATGATAAGGGTCTTATATAAGGTCTCCTTGGTTCTTTGAGAGAGGGCTTTATTACTCAAATGCCTTCTTAGCCCGAAGAAACAGCGATTGGCAAGAGTAATTCTTCGTTTGATCTCTGCACTGATGTCATTTTGCGATGTTATAGTGGAGCCCAGGTAGACAAAGTCTTTGACGACTTCGAACAGATAAAACCCCTCCTTGTGGAGTACCTCTAAATATCCTTACTTTAAGCTTGCCATTGCCCATTTCTGCATTTACTAGTCTCGTTTGAAGCATGGAATCGATCCAAATTGAGAGAATCAGATCAATGTTCATAGAGTCTAGGGCTGGTCGAATCGCCGTGTTTCCAACGTTATTAAAGGCCGCTTCTATGCCAAGAAATGCTCCTAACGTGAATTCTTTGATTTGGATTGATTCCTCAATCGTGCCAACCACTTCATAAAGTGCCGTCTTAACAGATTTGCCCTTCATGTATGCATGTTGGGCCTGCGAGAGAACACTATCATTTAGTTTTACGCCGAGTCCAGCCTAAACACGGGCACGATTTTTCTGGTAATGCAGTTCTCGTGCGCACCGCATTTATTTGCGTGCAATGCGAAAAGTGTCCAGTATAATGTCGAGTGTCCAGTATATGCGGGTTGTGTAACTTTGTTTAATACAATAATTCAATGTGAAATGGTTCCGGCTCTCAACTTTACGTACGATAATGCGGCCAAAATCAAACCAGTTTGATTTTCAAACAATGCGTGCGATGCGGAGACTCATTGGCCTGAAATCTTTCGTTTCAGTATGAGTGGGCTTTCCGGCTTTCGGAATGAAAATAACATTAGCCTCTCCAACCAGTTGGAATATAGGTGATATTAAGACATCCCCTAAAAATATCCACTAGAATTGGAACTTAGAACTTTGGAGCATAATCGGAATTTTCACCAGGCCCTGCAGACTTGTATGCGTAGAAGGAGTAAGGGCCCAAACAACGTTCCTATTATCTACGATTTGGTTGCTTAAGTTAGATATTACACTTACGTTTCATGGCCCTTTGTCCACTTATGAGTGCTCATAAGTGACTCTAGAGTTTCAGAGCAGGAGCCTGACCAGGTATTACCAGGGACCTGTAACAACGTGACAAGTAATTGTAGGACAAGTGAAAAGCGACAAACTTGTCCTAAATCCTGTAACACAAAGCGTCAAGTCTATGAAAGATCGTATTCTTCGGACAAGTACAGTTGGACAAGTGGATTAAGACTTGTCAACTTGTGAAGTTGTGTTATAGGCCCCAGGTCTTCTTAGGAATCCCGGGGTAGTGTTGACCTTTGACATTTCCTGAGTTCAGCGGCATCATTTATAGACTCAATGTCTGTACAGAATTTCCACCAGGCTGCCCTTTCCACAAACGTTGTTCGGTTTTTGTACAGATTTTTGCTGATATTGAAGAGATTTCATTTAGCAGGTTCGGTACTATGTTTTGCCCTATTGAAGAGCCTCCTTGAGTCTTTCCTAAGGGTGGACCTGGACAGCTCTTTGGATAACCATCCGGGGTTGAACTTGCCTCTTCCTTCGGTAATTGGGCAAGAACTTTCATAGGCATCACGGATGGCCGACGTTAGTAGGTACGCTGACATGTTTTTCAATGTCCGAGCAGTTTAACACAGGTTGACTTTCGTAATGTCGTGTTGCGGACGCCAAGCACATCCCACTTAAGTGTATTATGGTAGTGTTTTTCATTTTCAATTCACCCCAGTGCAAACGGGGTCTAAGATCCTGGTGGTTAGCTGATCTTTGAGTTGAAAGCAAAAAGAGGGAACAGCTGAAAAGATGCAAAGGACACTTGGCGAAAAGTGTCAAAGAAAAGAAAGGGTAGATAAATATATTTAACTAATACTTTGACAATTTAAATAAAACAATCAAAAAATAAAATTAAAAAAAAAAAAACACAAGTTAGCGGATGTTTTGATCGGATAATGTAAAAGCAAATAGTGTGGGAGGGAGATATGCGCGAAAGAAACGTTGTATGTTCTTGGTCACATATCCCGCAAATATAAATCGGATAACCTTTTGATACCCACCTCGAACAAAACAAAATTGAAAAAGGACAATAGTCTGTCCGTCAGTCTTCTAGTCCCGTTACATTTTTCCCTTGTTTTCCCTGCCCTGATTTATGTTTTTGTTTGCAGGCGAGGTTAGGTTTCCCGGGGCAAGATCCCCTCCCGTCCGACGAGCTGACGCCGCGCCGTGCAACCACAAGTAGGCCGCGTCCTCGGGACTTGACATTCCACCTTACTTTCTAAACACTTCCTTTCTCTCTTTCCTTCCTCTTCCTTTTCCTACTCTTCCACTTTATCGACATCTTCCTCTCCTCTTGCCCCGCAACAGTCGTAAAGATGAGGCCAGTCTTATTTTGAAGGCTACCCAGTTTGTTTTCCTGGTGATTCTATAGTGTTTTTAATTACTAGGTTAGGTTAGATTAGCGTGGCTGTCAGCACTTGCGTGGCTGTCAGCACAAGTGCTTCACACACTTAGGTGTCAGTTATAGCTTTCATTGAAACTCATCATTGAAATTTTGTAATTTAGGTTTTGAGGCATTTAAAAAGAAAAATCAGTATTTATGTATGTAGGATGACTACATTTCACAACTAAATAAACATCCTAAATTAAAACCAAACATTTAA
This sequence comes from Epistrophella euchroma, assembly GCA_947049315.1. NCBI lineage: Eukaryota > Metazoa > Arthropoda > Insecta > Diptera > Syrphidae > Epistrophella > Epistrophella euchroma. The sequence continues at coordinate 66,496,993 of OX346245.1, forward strand.
CATTTACGCTATTTAAATTTAAATCGTATTGCCAAATCATTCCATTTCGAATTTGTACATAATTTACGAACTAACTATAGTATGCAGATAAAACTTAACGTAATGAACAGGCATTCGGAAAAGTAAAGTCAAGCAAAGTCAAAGTAAAGTCAAGCAAAGTCAAAGTAAAGTCAAGTTAAGAAAGTTAAGCCAATGTCAAATTAAAGTCAAATTCAAATTATATTTTTTCTATATTTTTTCATAATTGAAATAACTAAATTACATTTAAATTAATATTTTATTTAAATCATAAACTTAAAAATTATTGAATTGAATTAAAACTATTTAAACTTAAACAAACTTTAAAGTGTTCTAATTTATTCCCTTTCCCTCCCCCTACATGTATTATGATTCCAATATGAAACTGACGACTATATACATATATTTATTGCCAAAAAAATATACATAAAAAAATAAAATATAAATCGACTTAAATTATTTCAATGATTGCACTACCTTACCAATGATCATTGAAAAAATAAAAGACATTTCAAGAGAACGGTTTGACCGAAATTAAATTTGGCCAGATATATTAATTAAGTTATAAGCTTTATTTTGGCATCAAAATAATCATAGATTTTGCATCCTAAACGTTTTAAAATACATTATCAAAATTTTCAATGATAAGTTTCAATGATAGCTATAACGGGGGCCTTAGACCATGAGTTGGTCCATTGTAACACCATATGAATCAAGTGGAATTTCTTCATACTTTTAATGAAGAATAATAAAAATAAACGCAAGTTTTAAAAGTGAATTTAATTTGTTTTATTTTTATATATTACTAATTAATTATATTTTTTTTTGTTTATAATATCACAACATTAATAATTATTTATAGCGACGCGTTTCGGATTATGTGTTTGTAGCCAAAATTGGTGTCAGGTGTCTTTTGTGGTTAATTTGGTTGAACAAAAAAATAAGTCAACCACAAAAGACACGTAACACCCATATTGGCTACAAACACCGCAGGTCTTTAGCATAAGCCCGATTTTATTAATGTTGTGATATTATAAAAAAATAAATATAATTAATTAGTAATATATGTATATAAAAAAAAAAAGTGTGTTTATTTTTATTTTTATTATTCTTCATTTAAACTACGATTCACACAAAATGGAGACCAAACCACAAACGAATTCTTCGTACTCATTGATTCATTGAACCATTTAGAGCTTTTTACAAAGCTTGTGAGACGACTAATATCTATGTTTGCCAAATTGCTTGGATCATTAAAGTAGAACTGTCCTAGATGGAGCCTACTTCTTTGAGAGACAGCAGGGCATGTAGATAGAAGATAAGGAATTGATTCTTCTTTGTCCATACAGCTTCTGCAGAAGTCGTTAGAGTATAGCCCGAGCCTTGTCGCATGTTTGCCTATTTTTTTTTTTAATTTATTAATTTATTTGGCTTAATTGCCATTAAGATACTAAAGTTATTTTACATAATTGGTTGTATAAAATTCAATTGTAATTGTTCCGGAAATTTAGTTAATAAATGATTTTACATATACTTATTTGATTTTTAAATTGATTTAAATTATTAATATTTCTAATGTTAGATGGAAGGTTGTTGTAAGCCTGTAATCCCATGTATAGTATGCTGGCCTGTGCTCTAGTTGTTCTGGTTCAAATGATGTTGAACTCTTGTAGGTTTCTTAGATTATATTGCACATTCCTTCTCGCTGGTACACTGGATTGGAGATATTCAGGGCACAAATTATTTTTTATTTTAAAGACAAAGACCATAGCCATCATAAAAAGTCTTTGATTTATATTTAACCATTGCAGAGATTCGAGCATAGACGAGATCGGGGTATAACGACCACACTGTAATAATTTTCGCATCGCTTTATTTTGCAATTTTGTGAGTTGTTACAGACATATAATAGACTTGCACAATATTCAAAATGGGGCTTGACAGTTACATTAAACACTTTTATTTCACTATTTTTGGAAATGTTATTACGATTTCTTCTAACACCTCGGGTTTTTTGAAACTTTTTTACATATGTGATCTATGTGGTCGTTAGCTTATTATCGATGACAATGCCAAGGTATGATCGATGCTACCTCTTCTAATTGTGTATTGTTAATTTGAACGTTAATTCATATTTAGCCACATATATATTGAATTTAGGCCTTTTTGAATTTTATTAGTCATAGTATTAAGATAATTTCCTGCTATATAAAGCAAAGCATCATCTGCAAATAGCACAAGTTTGGAGAATTGTAACACTTTTTCCATATCATTTATATAAAGGAGAAAAAGAACCACTCCTAGAATAGTTCCCTGTGGAACTCCAGTGGCAACTGTTGCTGAGTTGGACATTTTATTATTAGCTGACGTTTTTTGAGTTCGATTACTTATGAAAGTTTTAAACCACTTAAGCTCTGCATTTTGTATTTCATATTTTTCTAGTTTGTTTAATAAAATGACATGACATAACATGATTTACAGTTTCAAAAGCGCGTTTTTGGTCTAGGAAAACGGCAATAACACAATTTTTATTATCAATTTCTTTATTCCAGTCACCGAACACAAAATTTACACATGATTCAAAAGAGTGGTTATTTATTATTACTAACATGTTCTTGCAGTTGATTTGACGTAATTTTTTCTATGATTTTTTCATATAGTGGAAGCATATTAATAGGGCGATAGTCACTGCATTTAATTGAGTTTGCCACTTTCTTTTTTGGTAGAACAAGTGATTCTTTCCAAGTTTCCAAGACAGTGCCCGGTTATGACACCTATTACGGAGCCGATATGTGATCTGCTTAGAGATAAACACTTAGAGCACTTCAGATCTAGCTGTGGCCAAATTTGTTTTGTCGCCACACAGGTGGTGATGTTGTTCCAGTTAAGGTTTGTTTTTGTAATAGCATCTTGTTTCAGCATAAGTTTGCATGTAGCGATAGGTATACCTATATTTGCTCTGGAAGGCGAAATAGATAGTGTTATTCCTCTTTTGGCGAGTTCATCAGCTTTAAAGTTATCTGGAATGTCCCTATGACCCGGCACCCAGCATAGGTGAATATTGAACTTCTGTGCCATCTTCATAAGAGATGATCGGCAGCTAAGGGCTGTTTTAGAGTTTGTAGAGGCAGAGTTTAGGGATTTGATAGCAGCATGGCTATCTGAGAAGATACGGATATCACTATTTGATATGACGTTTTCTCTCAGTCAAGACAGGACTTCTTTTATCGCCAAAAGTTCCGTCTGGAACACGCTACAATGGTTAGGAAGACGAAAGGAGATACCTAAATTAAGTCTGTCGGAGTACAACCCTGCTCCAACCCCGTCAGCAGTTTTTGATCCATCAGTAAAAAAATTAATTGATTCATCTTCCAGGAACGTTGAGTCCTCCCAGATGGATCTGGAGGGGATGGTAACCTTGAAAACTGTAATTTAGGAGTGGTGTAGTCTGTGTTGCTTGGTATAGTTCTGAATGAATTCAGAATAGTGGAGTGACCAATGCCATTATTGGACCAATGGGAGGAAGCTTTATGACGAATGGCCGTGCTTGCAGCTGTTTGTTTACCAAAGGTATCGAGTGGTGTCAGATGGAACAGAAGATCAAGTGCAGCAGAGGGGGTTGTACGAAGTACTCCACCCATACACTTGCAGGCTGAGCGTTGGACCTTGTTTTTTTTTTTTTTTGTTAGTAGTTTTATCTAAGGCGGTCCACCATACTGTCACACCATATGTTAGGATCGGTCTGATTACCGATGTGTATAGCCAATGAGTAATGCGGGGTTGCAGACTCCATTTGTTACCAACGGCCTTTTTACATGAGAAGAGTGCCACTGTGGCCTTTTTGACCCTTTCATTTAAAGTAGGTTTCCAACTTAACTTCTTATCTAAAATAAGACCCAAATATTTCACTCCATCTGAAAAAGTTTGTGGTATGTAGTAGGTGGGTCTATATGAGGGATTTTGTATTTTCAAGAAAAGAGAACAAGATTGGTCTTATGAGGATTGACCCCCAGTCCACACTGATCTGCCCAGTTTGTAAGCAAATTTAAAGCGTTTTGTAGGAGTTCTTTCAACGTATTAGGGTGCTTTTCCGATACAGTTATAGCAACATCGTCCGCATAGGCAATCACCTTATAGCCCTCCTCTTCCAAGCTGATTAGTAGCATATTCACTACCAGGTTCCAAAGAATGTGGGAAAGAACACCGCCTTGTGGCGTACCTTTGCTGACACATCTGCTTGCAGAAAAGCCCCCCAGTCTGGAGTTAATAATTCTGCTGGTTAGCATTCTATTAATCAATTCCACAAGCGAACTATTTACCTTCAGAGATGACAATGCTGACGTGATTGCGAATGTGTCGACACGTTGTTAAAAGCACCTTCTATATCTAAGAAAGCAACCAGAGTATATTCTTTATGATGGATGGAGTATTCGATGGTTCACACCAGTGTGTGCAGAGCTGTGTCTACAGATTTCTACGCGTGTTGAGCCGTCGACATAAGTCTCGTATCAATGCTTGTACTCAAATGGATATCAACCAGTCTTTCCAATTACTAAGTGAAATTTGAATAGTTATTTGAATAAATAATAAAATTTTTAAAAAAGCTATAAATTTTGTAAATTTTATTTTTATTTCTAAAATTTAGATTTATAAAACAACAATAGTCTAAAAATAGTTTAAAATTTTTTTATTACAAAGCTACGTGTTTCGGATATAATTTTCATCTATCATCGGGCTTAATTCGGTGACTTGTGTTGTTTGCCAATTTCTTTTGTAGTTCGTGATTTTTGGTTATGTTTCTTTCTTTTTTATTATTGCTGTCTTCTTTGGTGTCAAAAAAGGCAAGGCGACTCGTTATAATGTAACCTGTTTAATATCGTTCTTGAAGCAATTGTACGCAACTCGCAAGTCAAGAACAGAGGTTCAATTTTTCAAAAGTCTGTTCAACTACTTGCTTATGCAGATGATATTTACATCATTGGGAGAACGGAGCGAGCTGTTACTGGCGCGTTTGCAAGTATTGAATCGAAGGCGGCGAAAATGGGTTTGGCTTGGAGGACAAGACGAAGTATATGCTATCATCGAGAAAGGAATCTCAACATCGTCGGCTCAAGCAAAACGTCACGTTGGATAGATACAACTTCGAAGTCGTCAAGGACTTTGTCTACCTGGGCTCCACTATAACATGGCAAAATGACATCAGTCTTCGATTTTACCCCTGACAGTCTGAGCAGCAGAGGAAGACCCCACCTTAGGTGGCTTTGGGTATGAAAACAACTTTAACTTCTCTCCATGATTTGGGTATATGGATTTAACTCAAAAAACTATTGAATATTATCTCTCTCCAAGATTGGCATTGAATTATTTGGATAGTCATTTGCAGTTCGGCTGGTATTATGCCGTCTGGTCCAGGGGATTTGTAGGGTTCGAAACTGTTGATTGCCCATTGAAGTTTGTCCCGTGTAATAAAATCTTGTGGATAGTTAAACTTTTGTGTGGGCCTTATAAGGTCGGTGTTATTTAACAACTGGGAGCTACCTGGGAAATGAGTGTCTAGTAGCAGGTTGAGCGATTCTTCGCTAGAGTTTGTCCATAAGCCATCAGGGTTTTTAAAACAGCTAGGCGTAGTAGAGTTTATTTTGAGAATTTTCCTTAATCTAGATGCTTCAGAGGTTTCTTCTATTTTTCCACAGAAGGTTCTCGAGGAAGATCTTTTGGATTTCCTCAGTTTTATCTTATACTATTTAAGAGACTCTTTATATGAGTCCCAGTCTGATACATTCCTTGTGCTTTAACTCTATTGAATAGTTTCCTGCAACTTTTCCTAATCGGATCAAGGTGTGAAATCCACCAGTGAGGCTTTCTTATACCCCTTATGTGACTAAAGGGACAAAAGTTTATCATGGAATTGTTCAGTGCTGAGGAGAGGTCGTTGACTATTTTCAAGTTCCCCTGTGTCGGAGGGCTGGCTAAGAGTTATATGTTCTACAGAACTCTTGAGTGCTTCGCTATATTTGGACCAGTTAGTTTTCCTATAATTACGAAAGGAAGGAGGTTCATCATTTAGACTCAATTCGATGTGTCTATGATCAGAGAACGAGTGTTCCTTTGATACTTTCCAATCTACAATCTTGTGATGAATACTATCGGAGACAAGAGTTATATCGAGAACTTCTTGTCGATTCCTAGTAATAAACGTTACTTACTATAAGGTTAATACTTAAGATATAATCAAAAGGAGACTCATTTCTATCGTTAATATCATTACTTCCCCGTACTGTGTGATGAGTCGGGAGCGCACCACGTGTTTGCGGTGGAGCAATATTTGAAGTGCGGTGAATCATTGGTACGTGCGCGTCGCGCTTTTTGTACTCCAAAATGTCGTTTTTAAACAATGTAAACGTTTTTGATAGCGTTCTCTAGGGTTGTTCGCATATTTAGTTGTGATCTAGCCGCCGAAGAGAAACGACGTAAAAGAATAAGAATGACTTGTAAAATGTGCAATAATAAATTTGGTAGAGAAGATTTGTGCAAGATAAGGTGCAATGAATGTAAAAAATATTTCCATGCTGACTGTACAAAACTTAATTCTAACGAAATTGAACACTACACCAAAAATAAAAAAGTTGGAATTGTGAAGAATGTACAAAGAAGCGAAACATTATTTGTGAAAATTTGCCTTTACCTCTAACATCTACAGCAACATCTTGTGATGATCTCCCGAATATTACGCTCAGAGAAATTTATAACCAATTAGTTGAGCTTAAGAGTACTATCACATCAACTGTAATTACTCTCGAAGCAATTAATATTCGTCTCACCGCATTGGAGCAGTTAGCCAAAATTTCGAATGAAGTCAAAGAGGAGAACGCAAAACTTAAATTACAGCTAGACACAAACAACGAACGGCTTAAGAGTGCAGAATGGTTACTTCATGCAAATTATTTAGAAATTCACAATGTTCCTGTTATTAACAATGAGTGCGTGAATAGTACAGTAACACAAATATTCAACATAGGACTGGGTCTTGACGTATCCAACGAAGAAATTGACCTTTGCTATAGAAAAAAAATAAAAGCTAGCGGGACAAGTGAGACGATTTCTGCATCTGGTGTTATTGTGGTAAAGATGGTGCGAAGATGCTTGAAGGAGAAAATATTGTCTACGGTTTACGAAAATAAAAAATCGATCAAGGCAAATATAATTGATTCTTCTTCGAATGGCACTATTTTCAGTAATGACTGGATATCTGGGTAGATGAAATCTCTGCTCGGGGAGGCTAAGATGGCAAAAAAACAGCATAATTACGAATTTTTGTGGGTGCGTAGGGGGCGAATAATGATGAGGCGAGCAGCTGGAGAAAAGGTCATTTTTATTCGGAGACTTGATGATCTGAAGGAGTTATAGTTAGATTTTTTCTTTTTTTCCTCTTTCTAAAATAAAAACAAAAAACGTATATAAAAAAATGTTAGAAAATTTAAATGACCTTTTAGATACTAATGCTGTAAGTCAGAGCAGTGATATTTTTGTTGGTTATAAGTTTTGTAATTCGTCAAAAGATTTAACGGTTTTTCATCAAAATATCAGAAGCCTAAGAAAGAATTTTGATACATTGTGTGCTTATTTAGATAATTGTTTTATAAAATTGCCCCAAATCATTGTATTAACAGAAACTTGGGTTTTTAATAATGAAACTTCAAACTATTCTATTCCGGGCTATAATTTGTATGCAAAGTGCAATGAAAACTATACTGCGGGTGGTACACTTGTATTTGTGAAAAATGATCTTGTGGTGGAGGTTTGTACTCCAGACCTTGAAAGCGCTGATGCTTTGCTACTCAAAATGAAAGTAGGTAAGGAATCTATGTGCTTTGTGTGCATCTATCGACTACAATTTGTTCATTGTGATGTTTTTCTGAATGACCTAAAATGTCTTTTGTGCTCAATTCACAGTAGTAATATTTGTTTAATTGGTGATATTAATATAGATATACTAAATACGACTAGGGTTAGTGAGGATTATCTGCTTCTGTTGGCATCAATGGGTTATCAATCTTTGATTAATAGGCCTACAAGAGTATCTAATCATACATCCTTATGTACTGGAACTTGACATTACCGACCATTATACTACTGGTCTTGTTTTTAAAAATATATATACTACAGGCAATGTTTCTAATGACTCAGATGAATCTCTTTCAAAAGAACAGAGTATAAAAGTTGATTTTGGGAAACTTAATTATTATCTGTCTCAAGAGCTTTGGTCTCATGTATATAACTGTGAGTGTCCTTCTATGGGGTTCTCTATGTTCATAGAAATACTTCAGAATTATATTGAGACTTCCACAAGCATAAAACATAAATCAAAAATTAAAAAAATTAAGCCGTGGATGACAGATGAAATTAGTATTAGAATAGCTGAAAAAAACAAATTTTATGCCAGAAATAAACAAAAGTTGAATGAACCTCTTATCAAGCTTCAATACAGAAACATGCAATCCATAGTTCGTAATCTAGTGACTAATCAAAAGGTCTTTTATTATACAAACAAATTCGCTGAGAATCATTCTAATCCAAGGCAACAATGGCGAATCGTAAATGATATTTTGTGTAAAGATATAAATGATCACAGCCTAAAGAAGCTAACAGTAGAAAATAAAACATTTACCAGCAATGAAGACCTTAGTAATGAATTGAACACCTTCTTTAAAAACATTTCTGCAAAATCAAAGCCAACTTCTAGTGTCACATTGAATGAAATTAATAGGAATCTTTTGTTTAATCCAACTATTTCCTGTTCTTTTTTCTTCGGTCCAGTTAGCGACATTGAACTTTTATCTGTCATAAATAGCTTAAAATCAAAGAATTCAAGCGGAATCGATGGTGTTAGTAATGTTATTGTTAAAAAAATCGGAAACTTAATACTGAACCCATTAAAACATATCATAAATACAAGTTTCCAAATCGGTGTCTTCCCTGACAATCTTAAAACATCAATCATTGTGCCAGTTTTAAAAAAGGTGATCCTTGCAACCAGAGCTGGGTTGTAATCATTACATTTGTAATTTAATTAATAATTAATTACATCTTAATTACAATGCATGTAATTGAACTAAAATTCAATTACAACGCAATTTTTAATTACCATTACTGTAATTAAAAATTTTAATTACAATTACATGTAATCGATTTTGTAATTGAATTACGTGTTGTAATTGGCAATGTAATTGAATACCATGTAATTAAGAAAGTAATTTAAAATTAGTAATTAAATTATTATAATTGTAGTAAATTTGGGCAGAATGGACATCCTTTTACTGCCACTAAGAATGTATCTTTGTAAAAATGCATAGGGGCATAAGATCTTTACATTTATCAACTTATATGAGCGTTTTTATTACCTTTCTACATCTTTTTTAGTAAAAAAGTGGATTTGAAACTTTTAAATATTTTATATCGCCAAGTGATTTATGTCAAAATTTAAGAAAATTGTTTTAAATCAGAAAATAAAATAAAATTAAATTAAATTAAATTAAATTAAATTAAATTAAATTAAATTAAATTAAATTAAATTAAATTAAATTAAATTAAATTAAATTAAATTAAATTAAATTAAATTAAATTAAATTAAATTAAATTAAATTAAATTAAATTAAATTAAATTAAATTAAATTAAATTAAATTAAATTAAATTAAATTAAATTAAATTAAATTAAATTAAATTAAATTAAATTAAATTAAATTAAATTAAATTAAATTAAATTAAATTAAATTAAATTAAATTAAATTATAAAATAAAATAAAATAAAATAAAATAAAATAAAATAAAATAAAATAAAATAAAATAAAATAAAATAAAATAAAATAAAATAAAATAAAATAAAATAAAATAAAATAAAATAAAATAAAATAAAATAAAATAAAATAAAATAAAATAAAATAAAATAAAATAAAATAAAATAAAATAAAATAAAATAAAATAAAATAAAATAAAATAAAATAAAATAAAATAAAATAAAATAAAAGAAAAGAAAAGAAAATAAAATAAAATAAAATAAAATAAAATAAAATAAAATTAAATTAAATTAAATTAAATTAAATTAAATTAAATTAAATTAAATTAAATTAAATTAAATTAAATTAAATTAAATTAAATTAAATTAAATTAAATTAAATTAAATTAAATTAAATTAAATTAAATTAAATTAAATTAAATTAAATTAAATTAAATTAAATTAAATTAAATTAAATTAAATTAAATTAAATTAAATTAAATTAAATTAAATTAAATTAAATTAAATAAAAAAACAAACAAAAAATTATTGAAAAATATTACTTCGCTCCAAATATATAACATTTTTAATTCGATGTAGCATTGTCTAACTTACAAGAAGCCTCAAGAGTTATGACTCCCTTTGATACTTAGTGAGTTCGAAGTCTACCTTCCGATCAAGTGAAAAAATTGTATCTTTAGGGCACTCCTTTAGATATCCTGTGGTAACACGATGGAACTCCACATACGATTCGGTGCAATCACAATTATAAAATCCAAGGAAATGGGAAAAGCTTTCTAAACTTTGCGACAAATTGATGATTGCCAAATTTAGGGCAGTTGAGTTGAAGTATCTGGAAGAGTATTGCAAAGTAATGGAACCATTGGCATTATGCGTGGACCTCTTGCAGGGCGAGAAGACAATCTTCTATTGTTTCCTTCAGAATTAAGTTCCAGAAAATAATTTCTGCAAGAACCTTAAAGTATTTAAGCCGAGAAGTAACAGCAATGGAGCAAGCTCTAATTCGAAGATTTCGCTTTGTTTTTGAAATCAACTTGCATTCTCACGATGCTGTCGTAGCTTCAATAGCTTGCCCAGCAATTAAAATGAAATGGTTTAATGCAGTTAAGACAACATCAGACTGCATCAAAACAGATGAAATTCCCCAACCACCTGTCGATGAAGAGTTGATTGCAACAAATGAGTTTTCTTTTTTTGAATTCGGAGATGAAAGTAAACCAATCTAAAAATTTCATTTTTGAAATGAAGCTTATGAAATGGTATATTACAGATGCTGCTTCTCAGGACCCCGACCCAGACGCTCAGAGGCTTGCCACTAATGCAACTACAGCAACAGAATTGGAATTTCTTACCTATCTTACGGATAAAGATACATCATTCACTAGTTTAGAAAAATATCCGAAAATAAAAAGAATATTTCTCAAGTATAATACTATACTGCCATCTTCGGCTCCAGTTGAGAGACTTTTCATTTGCTGGGATAATCAATGCTCCTTGCAGAAATAAGCTCTCAGTCAGACTCAAACTTTGAAAAGTTTGTATTGCTTAAAGCAAATATTAGCTATATCTGAATCAGCGTTGCGAGTTTTTGAATTAAAAAATCTTTAAGTCATAAGTCAGTAGGGCACTTATGAATTAAAACAAAATTAAATCATAAGCCAGCTAGTGTCTTATGAATTAAAAGAGATTTAAATCATAAGCTAGTTAGTGACTTATGAATTAAAAAGAATTAAATTCAAAAGCTAGGTAAAGTGACTTATGAATTTAAAAAAAAATTAATTTATTAGCTAGTTAAAACAGATTTAATTCATAAGTCAGCAAGTGACTTATGAATTAAAAAAAATTAATTCACAAGTCATCTAAAGGACTTATGAATTAAAACCGATTTAAGTCATAAGCTAGTTAGTGACTTATTAATTAAAAACATTTAATTCATAAGTCAGCTGACATAAATTAAAAAAAGACTTAGGAATCAAAAAATAACTTATTTATAAGCTGCATAATTGTTATTAACGAAAGTGGTTTTCAATTTTAAGCATATATTTTGTGACAGCTCCTAAAATGTAAGGAAGGCCTCACATGGTGCGAACAAGTCACTAACTACATAGTTATTAATTAATTTTTTTTAATTCATAAGTCACTACTAGCTTATGACTTAAATCTTTTTAATTCATAAGTCCCGTAGATGACTTATGAATTAATTGTTTTTAATTCGTAAGTCCTTTAGATGGCTTATGAATTAAATTTTTTTAATTCATAAGTCACTAGCTGACTTATGAATTAAATCTGTTTTTATTCATAAGTCCTTTAGATGACTTAGAAATTAATTTTTTTTTAATTCATAAGTCACTTGTTGGCTTATGAATTTAATTTTTTTAATTCACAAGTTAATAACTAGCTTATGACTTAAATCGGCTTTAATTCATGAGTCATTAACTAGCTTATGAATTCAATCTGTTTTAATTCATAAGTCACCAAATAGCTTATGAACTAATTTTTTTTAATTCATAATTCACCAATAGCTTGTGAATTAAACCCAAGCTTAAGCTAGGAAATGACTTAAGCTTTTGCAACTCTGATCTGAATTACTGCTAAAACCCTTTTAGCTGCTAGTAAGTTTTTTTATTTTTTTTTATTTTTTTTACGAAAATATATTGAAAATTATTAAAGTGAAAATAAAATTTAATTACAAAATTAATTACATTTTTTAATTATTTTGAAATTACTTTTTAATTACAAATTCAATTACTTTTGTGTAATTGCAATTACATTACTAATTAACTGTAATTGTAATTGTGATTTTTAATTACAATTACCAAGTAATTGGCCGGTAATTAAATTATATTGAGAATTACAAGTAATTAGCCTGTAATATAATTAGAATTTTAATTACCCAACTCCGCTTGCAACCCGAACAATTATAGACCGATCTCGTTGTTGTCAGTTTTTTCAAAAATATTTGAAAAGATTATAGTGAATAAAATGTTTGCATTCTTTGAAAAAACTAAATTTCTCAATAAATCACAATTTGGATTTGTGAAAGGTAAATCAACCGAAGACACTATGATTGCCTTTTTGAGCAGATTAAATGATGATCTAGATAAAAACCTGAAATCAGTTGGTCTATTTCTTGATCTAACAAAAGCTTTTGATTTGGTTAATCATGAAGTACTACTTCAAAAACTGGATAACGCCGGATTTAGAGGTAGTACTCACAAGTGGTTCAAGTCATTTTTGTGTAATAGAAAACAGCGGGTAAGAGTGAACGGTGTCTTAAGTAAGATAGAGTTTTGTCCTGATACAGGTGTACCTCAAGGATCTGTCCTCGGTCCGATCATGTTTCTTGTATATATTAACTCTATTTTTAATCTACCACTTAAAGGTAACATGATTGTATATGCAGATGACCTTGCACTCTCTTATGCAGAAAAATCTTTAGAAACCGTGAAACTTCATATAAAATTAGATCTGTCTATGCTTGGTACTTGGTTCAACTATCATCAGATGGTCTTGAGTTCTAAATCAAAAGCTATGTGTTTTTCCTTATCTAAAGCCAATGTAGTTTTTGAGGATATCTATTTTCATCAAACCGATTGCAACCAAATAATCTGCTCGAATAGTTGTTTTGTCCTAGATTTTGTTAAGGAATTCAAATACCTGGGAGTCATGATCGATAATCAATTGAATTGGAAGTCGCATATCTTGTCTTTAAAAAAAATACTTTATATCACTATTAGTAAATTGTATCACCTACGCAAAGTGGTACCGAACAACTTGCTTTTAACTATTTATTACGCGCTTGTTCAATCAAGACTAGAATATGGATTGGCTTGTTGGGGCTCTGCGTACATTAGTAACCTGATGCCTGTTATAGTTGCGCAAAAAATGATTATGCGGTTGATGTTATATAGAAGCAGATTTGAATCTTCACTACCCTTATTTCAATCTCTGAAAGTTCTCCCACTTCGGTATCTCTTTATCTATAAAGCACCTTAAATTTTCTTTATTCGAAGTGGTAACATAAATTACAGAAGAATTGAAACATATTCATTTAGAAACAATCTTGCCGTAATTGTCCCAAGGGTTAATAAAGAGCACACTAGACGTTTTCTTAATTGTATTGCACCTTATATTTTAAACCAATTGCCAGTGGAATTATGTAGTTTGATCACACAGGGTAACATATTTTTAAAAAAACTAAAAGCTTGGTTTCTTTCACGATCTGAGGGGGAAACCTTACTACAAGTTATATCTTAATTGAATCGTAACTTTTATCTTTGCTGTCTTTCTTACTAGCATGTCTCATCTCCACAAATTTTCTTTGCATCTTCTTGTACATTTAATCAATTTTGTCAAAATACTGGTATATTTCCTTTTTTCTCTTATTTTTCTTTTGCGGCTTTTATCTTATTTTCTGAATTATTAATAAATGTAAATGCACTTGCTACTGGTTTCTTATAAAAACCACAAAGTGTTATTATATTGTTTTTCTTTTATTCCAATAATGTAACATACGCAAAATAAAATTCGTACCTTAAAATAATAATTCATGTATATAAACTTAATTATACATAATGTTCCTATGAGCAATAGAATTTTATTAAACTAAATATGAAATTATGTAACCCAATTATGTTTGTAATTATAAATATTTTGTATGGATTATGTTATAAGAGTATAGAAAACTTGTACTTTTTTAATGAAGTGAAACAATAAACAATAAGGTATTTGTAGTATTTTGTATTTATTTTGTTTGTTAACATATCCATCAATATGGAAATGTGCTTCGTCACTGAATAAAATGTTTCCAAGCGTAAGAGCAATCCGAAAACGTTGCAGCATTGTTCTTACGAAGGATTCTCGCAAAGGATAGTCACTTTCGTTGAGATACTGAACAATTTGTATTTTGCACGGGTGGAGCTTTAATTTCTTTTTCAAAACAACATGCACTGTTGATTTTTTTATTCCTGTGGAGGCCGCAATCTTCAATATCGATTTACGTGGATTTCGAATATTTTCATTTCGAACTTGAGACACATGTTCTGGCGTTGTTGCTGACGTTGATGGTCCAGGGATAGATCTATTGATCATTGTGCCTTCTTGCCCGAATCTTTGTGCCCACGACCAGATAAGTTGCGTACTCGGCCCATCACTTAGTCGTCGATTATTAAAATGAGTACAAAAAGCGCGACGCGCACGTAATTGCTCTACCGCAAACGCGCGGTGAGCTCGCGACTAGTGACTCAAGGCGACTAACAATTCCGCAAATCCTGCGCTTTGAATGATACCCCTCCTGCTTACACTCAACCCGCTTGTATTTCGATAATCGCAATTTAAAGTTGAAAAATTCCCGCTGGACACCCTTTACCTCAAACATTACTATACGAATTCAAAAAACTAAACATAAATATTTCTTTTAAAGCCAACAACAATATAAATAATATTCTAAAACAAAAGACAAAAATTGAAAGTAAATCATGTTCTGGCGTATACAAACTTAAGTGCGACGACTGTGACAAATTTAACATAGGCCAAACTGGTAGAACTTCCAACGACAGAATTAAAGAACAATCCACATTCGTCTTACATCTAATTGAAAACAACCACAATTATACAGACATTGAAACAAACCGTAAACCAATACATATATGTAGGAAAGATAAAATACTAGACGCGACGGAGGAGTATGAAATTTATAAAGCTTACAAAATAATGAACCATAAACTGACATTTAAGACGAACGCATTATTGAATGAATGAATGAATTTATTTAATCATTAAACTTTGTTTACAATTACAAGTTTTACAAATTCTTTTTAGCAATGGCAAAAGCCGTCAGCCAGAATGATAGTCTTAATGATTTTTTAGGCACATATTTTTTTTTTCAATTTTTTGTTCCAATAAACTAATTTTAAGCAATTTTGATGATTTGTAACATAGAATAAAATAGAGTTTAAAATTAAAATTTAAATTATTTGTTAGCAATTTTGGAGTGATTTGCAACACAAAAAATTAATAATTTAATACAAACATTCTTTGGGATTTAAATCTTTTAAGGCAATTTAAATAATTTGACCATTTGTTATTGATTTGTATCATAGAAATATAGGAATACCTATTCTATTACATGTACTGGTTTCTATACGCTAAAGCATGTCATACATAAGTGCAGAGTAGTGTCCAGTCAGACTCATTAAGTATTTGATTTACTTCGTCTCTTGATAGAATAGATCGATTGTAATGAAATCTTCTAATTTCTTGTAGGATAGGGCAATTACCCGAAAAGTGATAGGTGTCTTCCTTTTCTCCAAGATTACACAATGTAAAGATTGTTGGAAGATCCTCCCTGTAGGGCCTAAAGTTCAAAGGCAACAATTCTCCCCTTGTCTTAAATATAGTACTTATTCTATGAATACTGTTATTTTCGTTGAAAAAATTCCGTTCATTCAGACTATGTAGTGGGGCGGCTTAGCTGAAGAATTGTGCACTTTGTGATAAAAGCATGGATGGCTTAGGCATCATGGATGGCTAGCATCAGAGGCGCGGCCACCTCTATTTCGCACTTCACCGTCGTAATGTCCCTTCGGCATGGCCTTTGTCTCATGATCGAGCATGAAAATGGCTTCCTGGCTTGTAGGCTCTTCCATCTCCATGACCTGCCAATCTGCATTCGGAAAGTCAGGGTTGAGTCTTCGTAAAAAATTCCCTTGCCTTTCCTTCGTCATGTGTGGGTTCGGAGTGTTTATTCGGACTTTGGGTCTGGTAGGGAGGTCGCTTTTAAAGACAACTATTAATGTTTTCCCCGGTAGTAGTTCTTTCATTTCTTGGATTTTGATCTTTAGCCAGTTGAGGGTATATTCATCGCGGCATGTGAAAATTTTAAAACCCTTAAACGTCGACAAGGGCCCGAATCTTGGCAAGGTGGTCGTGGAGGAAAGCACCTCGTCGTTCACACGATCGAGAAGCTTTTTGCTCCACTTGAGCCCACTGTTCATCACTTAGCCGACTTTCAGAGCTATCCTCGTTGGTAACGGCCACCTGGAAGCACTCTTTTACCGCTTCAGCCAGCGTGCCTGTGCTACTTGCAGTTTTTGGCTTCTTGGTGGGTGTGAACGAAGGGGGTGTCGAGTCATTGTGTCTGTTCCTCTTCTTTTGACCACTAGGACCAGCGTTATCGACCCTTAAGTGCTTTGGACCGCTGAAAGTTAACCTTTTTCGAGATCGGTCTCACTTGTGGGTTGCTGTCTTTTGTGGTTTTGGAAGAGTAGACACCCTTGCTTTTGTTTTTACTTGTGCCTGGTTTGTCGTCTTCGGGTTTGGAATTGTTCGTGACCACTAACTTGGCGAGAAGTTTTTGGGCCTAGGTAGGTAGAAATGGCGGCCAACGAACAAGCTAGCTCGCTGACCCAATTAGAACACAAAAAAAAGGCGCCGGCGCCGTCTTGGTACTATAAACTCGTTGGAACCTATTTATAGAAGAGTTGAGTAGAAGCTGGCGGGAGGCCATCCATAAACGCTCCGAGTCAGACAGTTAAGTATCAGACTAGTCACTATTTTCAGAGTTCTATACTAGGCACTCGTTGGCCGGCACCTTGCGATCCTTCGGTTACCATGCATCCCGTGTCGAAGTCCGCATACTAGCAGTCTAGCAAATCAGAAGGGGGTCGCGATGCAAAGGCTACCGTCTCATCGTCTCAAAGCCATTTCGTTGCGTTAAGATAAGAGATCAAGTCTTTGATCTTCATTTCGGAAAGTTCCCGAAGGAAGTGAACTATTGTTTCATTTTCCTGCTGGTTCGCACAACTTCGACAGTGAGCATTGTAAGGTATACCCAGTTTTGCCGCATGCTCTCCAATTGGCCAGTGCCAAGTGCAAAGTGCAACGATCCTGGCAATGTCCTGCCTTGATCTGCAGATTAGATTTTTTGTTCGGAATTTATTATAAGTGGGCCACATCTTCCTAGATATAATACAGTTGAATTCAAATGGAAGATTTTTTGCGACCTTTAGTCCAATGCGTTTCGCCCCTGCTGTCGTACCTTTCTAAGACGCAATATTTTGGTCGATGACTACTGACTCTTAATAAAATAGCGTGATGGTTAGTGCGATGGACTGTCATGCCGGAGGTCTAAGGTTCGATCCCCAGCCTCGCCACCTATTTATTTAAAAGAAAAAACGGCTACTGCCTCTTGCGAGGAATTGACAAATCCTCCAAGAGTATCTCCTGTCACAGAAAAGTCATAGAAGAGGAGAGAGAACACCACTCTGGGGTGTAGCTTGAATTTTCCTATTCCTGAGCATGGATAATATCCAATCTCTGATGTAGTCCTCTACACCAAATTCAATCAGGGACTGAAAAATAGAATCAGCTAGGACGTTGTTGAAGGCTCCTTCTACGTCTAAGAAGGTAGCGAGGGTGTATTCTTTATAGTTTAGTGTTTTATCAATTGTACGCACTACCTCATGGAGTGCCGTTTCTGTCGACTTACCCTTAAGGTAGGCGTGTTGCGAGTTTGTCTAATATGTCCATAATATGGGTGTCTAGGATGCGCTCCAATGTTTTAAGTACAAAGGAGGTATGGCTTATTGGCCTAAAATCCTTCGCGAATTCATGGCCTCGTCTACCGACCTTTGGGATAAAAACTACTCTTATATGTGTCCAAGACTCAGGTACATGATTGAGGGAGATACAATCTTTAAAAATCTTCTCCAGCCAAGGTACTGCTATGTCTTGCAGTTTTTGGAGCATAACTGGTAGTTTGCCGTCTAAACCTTGAGATTGATATGGAGAGAAAGAGTTAATAGTCCAGGCAATACTTTCTCTTGTTACAAGAGTATCTATATGCTCTACGCGGGCTATTTGAATGGTTTGAGTACTACGCGCTTCGGGGCTACTGTCTACGCAGCCCGGAAAGTGTGTCGACATCAGTACTTCAAGAGACTCGGATGGAGAAGCTGTCCAGGACCCATCACGCTTTTTCAGAAAAGAAGGACAGCGGTGCTCCTTCGATAGAACCTTGCTGAGCCTTGCAGAATCCTTTATGTTTTCAATATAATGACAGTATTCTCTCCAACCTTGCCTCTTGGCCGATGCGATGGCTCGCTTGTAGACTCTAAGACAATCTTTGTATACTTACTTTTTACTTTACTTTAGATGGCGCTCACAGCCCAGGATGGACTTCGGCCTCAACCAACAAGCCCCTCCAGCCAGCTCGGTCCCTAGCTAGCTGCCTCCAGTTACGCACTCCAAGTTGGTTGAGGCCGTTCTCCACTTGTGTGCGCCACCTAAGGTGGGGTCTTCCTCTGCTGCGCAGACCGTCAGGGGTAGATTCGAAGACTCGTCGGGCTGGTGCGTTGGTGTTCATACGCTCCACGTGTCCCAGCCATCTTAGCCGCTGTATTTTAAGCTTTTTGACCAGGTCGACGTCGCTGTAAAGCCTGTAAAGCTCGTTGTTGAATCTTCTCCTCCATACTCCATCGATACATACTGGACCGAAGATCACCCGAAGAATCTTCCTTTCAAAGCACCCAAGTAGATTCTCATCCGTTTTTGTCAGGGTCCATGCTTCTGCCCCATACAGTAGGACCGGGATGATAAGGGTCTTATATAAGGTCTCCTTGGTTCTCTGAGAGAGGGCTTTATTACTTAGATGCCTTCTTAGCCCGAAGAAACAGCGATTGGCAAGAGTAATTCTTCGTTTGATCTCTGCGCTGATGTCATTTTGCGATGTTACAGTGGAGCCCAGGTAGACAAAGTCCTTGACGACTTCGAAGTTGTATCTATCCATCGTGACGTTTTGCCCGAGCCGACGATGTTGAGATTCCTTTCTCGATGATAGCATATACTTCGTCTTGTCCTCATTAACAGCCAAACCCATTTTCGCCGCCTCCGATTCAATACTTGCAAACGCACCAGTGACAGCTCGCTTCGTTCTTCCAATGATGTCAATATCATCTGCATAAGCAAGTAGTTGAACGGACCGCCAGGTCCCTTTGTGTATATTGAGGTGTGGGAATAGAGTGCTTGCTATGATGACATTTCGCCCCGCCGCGAAATCAATGAGCCTGAGTCCGTTACCGGAAGTGTTGTCGTGCAGGCTGTGTCCTCCGACTATCGAACCAAAGATGCCCTCCTTTCCGATCTTGGCGTTGAAGTCGCCAAGAATAATCTTGACGTCGTACTTGGGGCACCTATCATACGTATCCTCGAGGAGATCGTAGAATTCTTCTTTGGTTGAGTCATCCTTTTCTTCCGTTGGGGCATGGGCACAGATCAACGTGATGTTTTTGAACTTTGCTTTGATGCGGATTGTGACCAGGCGCTCGCTTACATTTCTGAAGCCCAAGACTTCTTGCCTAAGTCTTCCCCTTACCACAAAACCACAACCAAAGAGCCGCTGACCCTGCTCCTTGCAGCACTCGCCGAAGTAGATGTCACACGATTGCATCCTTCGTATGCCCTCTCCATCCCATCGCACTTCCTGGATGGCTGTTACATCAGCCTTTAGCCTATCCAGGTTCTCCACTAATTGTTCGGCTGCACGTGGCCTGTTTAAGGTCCGGACATTCCACGTGCAGATCCGAAATTCATTGTCCTTGTTTCGTTTGCTGGGGTCGTCAACATTGAAATCATCCATATCCGAAGCTTGTTGTTGTTTCGGAACCGAAGTTTTTTTACGTGGTAGGGAAGTCACCCCGACGCACAACCCCCTAGCCACGGGGAGGTCGAGAGTAGGAGTTGATAGACAGAGGTTATAGAGGACACATATCTACCCATTTGAACGTCAATCTTTGTATGGTTTGTATGGTTTGTAGAATTTATGTTAAGGGTAGGTGTACCCGACCAGCCAACTCAAAATTCATGTAAATGAATTTGAATGTGTTAGTAAGCTCTCTTCACCGGATTCGGCATTGCAATTTTAATTATACTCTTGCTTGTACTCTGTTTTAATTGCAAACGATGGTGCAGAGAGTGAGAGAGCAGAGAATCACGCACAAGCACTACGCACTAGACTCAAGGCTGTTTCACAATGGCTGTTTCGAAAGCGAGACGTCAGCGTGACGAGATCTCTTCACAGTTGTTCTCTCTTTAAAACGAATTTCAAACAACGAAAGAATACATAATAAAGTATTTCTCGTCGTCACGTTGCGTCTTTTTTTCAATTTTTTGAACTTTACGACGTGAGACGACGCGAATTGCTTGATTATGTATTATGACATTTGTTATGGAATTTTACTAACAATAACTTGAAAATTTTTGAGTTTGATAAATTTTATATTTAGAATAAATGTAGCAAAAGAGTTGGGTACTTTTTACAAAAGTTAAATTTTGGTATTTAATTAACCATGCCGTGTTTATGAAAGGTTCTTCAGTTTCTTAAGAAATGGACTTAGGGAGTTTTCATAGAACGACAACGATGTATTATGAAGAAAAAAGAATACCTTTTATAATTTTCTAAAAGAATTGTTTGGTGTAGCGCAGCGCGGTGGTATAATTTTTTTTTTTTCGGGTTGAACAAAGTACCTATAAAAAGGAAAAAAAAATAGGAGCTTTTCTATTTTATGTTTTCTAAAAAAAATGTGTCGTACCTTTCCTAAGTCAATTTTTTCTTAGTTTAGGTACAATAGATGACGGATATAAGAAACTCAAAAAATCCAAGGATTTCAATGAAACTGATAGAGGTTATAGCTGACGGCTGTAAAGTTTGCAGAAAACAACTTCTTTCCTTTGGGGTACATATAACCGAATGATACACCAAAAATTTAGTACAAATCTAGATTAGTAACGGTTATTTAATTTTGTTTGTTGTATGTGGTCGAATTTCAACCATTGGTAAAAAAAATTCATAAATTCAAATACCAAATTGACAAAATTTAGGCACTTTCATGGTGGCGTATGACCGTCCACCAGACTTTGAATTGGTTTTAAAGTTAGTCATTGATGGTTTTGAAGAATTAGTTTTCCCTTATAATTTAACTTTTTATTTTCCTTACTAGAGTGTGTCATTTTTTGATGGCCGAATTTCGGCCGCTGGGCGATACTAGTATAAATAAAACTGCCTATAAGAAATGTCAAATGTATGGGCTTTTTTCTTTCTCCCCGATCTTCAATTTGTCACTTCTTTGGCAATTCAATAAGGGTGGGTTCAGAAATTTTGTGAAAGTTACACGGCGCATCATTTAGAAGTTTACACGGGAAAATTTCTTATAAAAGTTTAATTTTCTATGTAGTTAAAGAATAAGTTTCTTATATCAGTGTTTTTCTTTTATACGTTTTTCTTATATGAGGTGTATTTAGCATGTATTTTTATGGGAATGTGCATGGTATTTTGGAATGTCTGTCTTATAAGCGTGTTTTTCTTAAATGGGACTTTCTCATATCCATCATCTACTGTACCAACGGGAAGTTGGAAAACCAAACTTACTAATCTTTAGCCAGTTGGTTTTTATTCTGTTATTTAGGTATGTATTTATGTTTTATTATCAAATGGAAAAAGAATGCTAATGCATTTGATGGGCGTAATTTGACATGGAGTGTGGAGATTGAATTTTAAAAAAAATCAATAGAAGTTGCAGATATTGGCGAGGCTGGGATATGAGCCGTTTAAATTAGATGTAGGTACATATGTAAGCAGATTTGTGTGTTGTGTATACGTAGTAAGGTATGTATGTATTTATTAACTTCCCATGAGAACTTATTGCACCTAATTGGTCCGATTTGTCTGATATGTCGATGTGATTTATTTGTTAAATGTTATGTACATGTACACCCATATCTCGTGGCTACGTTCGTGATACCTCATTTCGTCGACCATATCTTGAGAATAAATAAAGCCATGGGCTTCGAATAGATTTGATTTTACAGATACATAATAACGTCATAAAGTGCAAAAAGGGTTGTCAAAAAAATTCGATTACTTAATTATTTTCTTATTATTATTCGAGAACAAATAATTCTATCGACTTCAGCTCAATTACATTCTATAGATAATGAAGAATAGATAAGACTTAAAAAAAAAAATCTACTACTAAAAATTGTTGAAAAAATATTTTTCGACTGGAATATCTCGAAAACAAACAATAATATCGTCTTCAAAATAATTTTTAATTTTGCCATAATTAAAAATTGATAAGAGTTTGTAAAAAATTGAATGGATATTTTTTTCTAAGCAAAAAAAAAACTGCCAAAGAAACCGCTAAAAATTCTTGAAAATTGTTTTTCATCTCGAATTGTTTTTCTAGGGAACAAATAATTTCATATGTACATATTCTACATGCATATACAAATACATATAAGATCTGGTACAATTTTTTTTGAACAAATAGGCAAGTACAAATTATGTATTTAGGTAGGTACCTACAGTGCTGCCAAAAACATTCCGGATTTTTTCCCATAGTAATGATTTTCTTAATACCAAGTAGAAAACTAACAACTTTCCATAAGTTTTTTAATAATTTGTAAAGAGTATGAGACAAGTTAATAATAACCTTAAAAATTTAATACTGCGATGACAAGAACAATAAAAAAAAATCATTTTAAAAAGTTACTCAGTAACATGCCTGTGCAAAACTAACCGGATTTCAAGAAGATTGCGAGTCTCGATGTTAAAGAAACGGTTTTTTCGAGTCTTTTGACTCAAGCCGTAGATTAAAACGTTCTTACAAGTTGAGAGCTGTGTAAGTTGAAGTTATATAGTGCATAAAATGGCTAAAACACGTTATAGCAACGCGATTCGATACGCAATAATAGAAAAGTTCCAAGCCGGTATAAAACAAAAAGTAATCGCTGAAATCTTAAAAATTCCAACGTCAACGGTTTGCGACATCATTAAAAAATTTAAAAGTGGAAAATCAGTAGAAGCAGATCATTTTGGTGGACGCCCTCGCAAAACAACAATTAAAACTGATAGGCGCATAAAGAATTTCGTGCTTAAAGACCCTTTTGCGACTTCAAAGACAATTTGTGATGAACTTAATCTACCCATAGGGCCAAGTACGGTCAGGAAGCGTTTAAGAGATTTCGGTCTTTTTGCATTTCGACCAGCTAAAAAACCTCTTCTCACTGCTAAACATCGTAAAAAAAGGTAATCCGTAAAAAGTATTTGGGAAAGACTTAAAATTCCTAATCAAAACATTTAACCCAGGGTTGAATTTGCAAAAAATCATCTTAACCGGTCTTTAAGCAAATGGAGGAGTGTGCTTTTCAGTGATGAAAGCAAATTCAACTTATTTTACTCCGATGGTGCAAGGACAGTGAGGCGCTCAAAAGGTAATGCGATTAAAGCCTGCAAATGTACTGCCTACAGTAAAGCACGGTGGAGCCTCGGTGATGGTTTGGGGCTGTTTTTTCAGGAGCAGGCTGCGGTCCTATACATCAAATCACAGGAATTATGGACCGTTTCCAATATAGGGACATTTTGGAGTCAGTAATGCTTCCATACGCAGAGCGGAAGAAATGCCTCTGCGTTGGGTTTTTTAGCAGGATAATGACCCCAAACATTCTTCAAAGCTGCTAAAAGAGTGGTTTGCGACTAAAAATATTCGTGTCTTAGAATGGACATCTCAATCACCCGATTTAAACCCAATAGAAAACTTGTGGGCCATTTTAAAAAAGGCGGGTTGGGTAAAAAAAAGCACACGTCAACAACTTCTCTTTTTGCAGCTTTGAAAAATGAATGGGAGAATATTCCTGCTTCTGTTTTCGAGAATTTAATCCAGTCAATGCCTCGTCGATGCCGAGCTGTGATAAAAAAAACAGGGGTTACTGGACAAAATATTAAATAAATAATAAAAGTTAATTGCAAAAAAATAAAATCCGGTTAGTTTGTCACATTAAAATTTTGAATTAAATTTAATTTTTTGAATTTTTTTTGTTTTGATGGATAAAGTTCCATGGTTTTTGTTTCAAATAATAAAATTGTTCAATAAAAATGGGAAAAAATTGCAAACATTTGATTTTTTCATTTTTATAATACAAACCAACAATCAATGCAGTTTACCAAAAAAAATCCGGAATGTTTTTCACACCACTGTACATATGTACATAAAACTTTAATTTATAATTGATAAAGTCTGTAAAAAAATTTAATTGAAGCTTTTTTTAAGTAAACATAAAGTACAAAAACTACTAAAAATTGTTCAAAACTGTATTTTATCTCGAATGTCTCCAGAAAAAAAAAAAGATATCTGTTGATTTGTAGATCCCATAGCAACTAAACCATACAGTTTATCATTAGCCTGGCACTGGGCTTATTCTATTTACTGGATACAAAATTTATACAAGTTAAGAACATAATTAAGCCTTGATAAATATCCATTTTTATACAGCTCAATGACATAAGCCTTCATAGATATCAAGATTAAGATTTGTTTACATTTAATTGTTAAATTTTTAGATATTTTTATTTTGTAAAAGTTTTTTCAAACGAGTTAGGTACTATAAAATGCAAACAAAATCATCACCTCTTTAAAGGTGATGGCTTTTTCCTAACCACTGCATTTTTTTTATAATGGACAGACGTAACATACTATCATAACATTTTTTTTGGATTAAATTTACTACAAAAGATATTTTTTCAGTTTTTGAAAATCTTCAAAAATAAGTGGAAGCTTTTCTCTTTGTACGATTTTATATGCTGCAACTTTTACCTTCACATTTTTTCAAAAAAAAAAACTGGTACTTTTTGGAAAATGCTTAATACATAAAAAAGCTCTTTACCAAACTTCAGCCTTGTGGTCATTTTTTGAAGTGATAGTCCAATTTTCAGGGTCTACCTATTAGTTTTTCTTCAACAACAAAATGCGATCGTCTTTCTCCTGTCTACTGATAAATATTCCTATGTAGGTACATTTACAATATACCTACATATATTTTGGCACCAACCACCAGACACATTTTATGCTTGGCGCAGTATGTATTCCACTCAAAGTGAAATGGGATCGCTATTCAATTACACAATAATAATGCTACTAATTGACTTTCACATGTACCTACCAATGTATTTTTCTAATAGATACATCCATTAACTATGCAAAATAATCAAAGCAATCCTTCAGCAACTATACCCAACATTCCAAACGTGACCTTGCACTAATACCTATCAGAAAAAAAAAACACTGAAAGAACAAAAACTCTTCTATAATCGACCTGCAATACCCATCATAATTTTTTTTTTTCCCAAAAGAAGCAGAAAAACCTTCTAACAGACTCGCGAAGAAAAAAATATACATTATGTATGTATGTGTAGTAGCCGTGGCGTGATGGTTAGTGCGATGGACTGTCATGCCGGAGGTCTAAGGTTCGATCCCCAGCCTCGCCAACTATTTATTTAAAGAAAAAACGGCTACTGCCTCTTGCGAGGAATTGACAAATCCTCCAAGAGTATCTCCTGTCACAGAAAAGTGCCGCTCGTTAGCCGTTCGGATTCGGCAATAAACTGTAGGTCCCCTCCATTCCTGGAAACACGCACACAGGAATGGTTGAGAGTTGTAAGTCACTAGGCCCTAGTTCTTCATGAGCTGTTGTGCCATCAAATTTATTTTTTATTTTTTATTTATTTATAATTTTATTTATGTATGTATGTACATATGTACCTACGTACAAGCTACACAAAATTCATCCAAATTTCCTGCAACGATCCCACCTCCGAATTGAACACGAAATTCCACCAAATCTACGTGTTTAAAAAAAAAAAAAAACAAGGCATACGTACATAACAAACCTATATTTTTTTCATGACATCTTTTTTTATCTTCCTTGGCGATTCACAGAATACTATATTTGTATGCATACTATTGTTTTCCATACAAGACAAAAAAAAATCATTGGGAGTCGAGAGCTGATACCAAACAAACAACTTATTTTATAAAAGAGAATAAGGAAAAAGAGAATGCATCACCACACTACCCAGTGGATTTCTTTTGAACCAAACTTCTTTGTGTGCGTGAGCAATGATGTTGTATGGTAAAAAAACGCGAAATGGAAAACTTTTTCAAAATTAAAATTAAAAAAACCATGAGAGAAAATATTATTTTGTTTTTTAAATTTAATAAACAAAATACCAAAAAAAAAATAAAAAAAGCATGTGGTAATTGTATTGGCTGTCCTTGCCTAACCACGGCATTACGAATAGTGTCACATTGAATTGCATTTTTTAGCATGTTATACGAAATATTTTTTTTTTAAACCCATTAGGCATTCAAGACATATGATTCTTTGATTTAAAAAACATTTAGGAAATTTAAAAAATATAACACTCAATTTCCCAGGGGGTCAAACGAAATAATTAGGAAAAAAGGAGTATATTTTTTCTCTAAAAAGTTACTGTAAAAAATAAAAAAAAATGAAAGAAAAATAAAAACAACTGCACATACATATACGCTTTGAAAAACCGTTAATTTAACTTCGTTACCTTTTATACTTCAGAAGTTTAAAATAATATAATATTAATTATTAATTAATAATATTAAAATATTCGCAAAATTGTGAACGCTATACAGTTTAGCGCAAAGCTCCAACCTATTTCACAAAGGGACACATACCCTTAATGGCAGATGTTGAAGATTGTTCTTGTCATCTTTCTAAGGTTAGACAGATCTTCATTCCACCAAGGGGGGAGGGTTTTACGGCCATATTTGATTGGGCAAGAAACCTTAAAAGCAGTGCCCCATTGACGCTTCGAAGGTTTTTACTTTTGCCTCTAAATCTTCAACCGAGTCTGGACTCAGATTCGGTATATTCAAGAGTTTTGATTTTGCAATTTGACCGAACTTATTCCAGTCAATTCGTTTTGGGTTTCTGTAGAGAGGAGGGGTTTCGGTCTCGAAATTTAAATTAAAGAGTATCCATCTATGGTCTGAGAACGACTTCAAGAGGGATACTCTCCAATTCTCCACAAGTGAGTTACCGTTACTATTAGCGACAGGTACACAGAAGCCAGAAAAAAACGCTCTGCATTCCTGTTTTCAAGCCTGACAACTGTCAGATCCGGAGCACTGAAATTAGAGCATAGAAAGGCTTTAAGATGTTTTTTAACAAGAATACAGGTTATTGTCGTTGAGGCCTCGAAATTTGAGGCCATTAACCCACGGTTCGTGGATAATGCCGATTTCAATGTTTTCCTTACTTAGGAAAACCCTCAGATTATCTGAAGCACATTTAGGGCCATTTTTTTCACTATTGCTCAACTTTAGGCAAACTCTCGAGTTGATCAACTCGAGAGTTTACCGAAACTCGAGAGTTGAAACGTAAACTTTGTGTGAATAAAAACAAATTCACAAGCTGAGAATAAAAATCCTCAAGTTATGTTCAACTTTGAGTGAATAAAATCGACCTTAGAGTGCTTCAGATTAATCTGTGTGACCCTCAGCAGCGCGTTTTTAGTTCATTGGTGGTTCTGCACGGTCAGGGCCCAGCTTCTTGCTAGGGACCTCGACATTGTCAACAACATTGTCGAAAAGCTGCCCTCGATAGAGTTCCACACAGCCAGCAAACCTTTGCCGTTTGTGGAGAGCTCATCCAGAACCGTCTCTGACAACCTCACTAAGAGTACGCGGTTGCGCCACTTTCCCAGATGGTGCCTTACTCGTCGTTGGTGGTCGTTTTGGGGCCGTCAAGCTTACTTTTTTTTCTTTGCTTACTTACTATTTCGCTTGACAGCCCTATCCTGAGCGGCCAAAAGATTGTTGTATTCGGCTAAGCTCTCTACGATGGTCTCCTGACTGGAGGCCAAAAGTTCATCCTCAAAGTCGTCGGATGGTCCAAAGTCTGTTGTGTCGTTATCGTCGTTTCAAAGTAAGTTGTTATTCATAAAATTCCCACGAGTAAGTCGGAAAAGAAGGTCGAGCCCCGGTAGAGCCGATATGCCAGGGTAAGGCAGAAATAAGACAGACCTTGCCTGTGCGTCCGAATAAGCTCGTTAAAGCTGGTTTACCCCAGCCCTTCCGTTTCCACCTCAAATCGCATTGCTGAGGGTTGAACTACTGAGGAGTAAAGGAACACCCCAGCAATTCGACCTGACCTTAGCTGATCACCATCTTGACATCGCACAAGATAAAAACTGGTGTGATCATTACCGCCCGGCACTCACTAGGAGGGTTTGATACGAGGATTTGCGCCGGGCTTTTGGGCCCAACTCAATCGTTTCCAGTTACGGAAATTAATCTTTTTGGAATCGCCCTGGCCATACCTACGTACGGCTCGCTTGGTGTTCTCGATCTTTTTGAGGTCTGGATCTTGGTTATCTTCCCTATTCTGTTCTTTTGGATGCACCACTTTCTCCTTGATAATTAATGTTGAGGAAAAGTTTAGGGCTTTTTTTTTGGATGAAGCTGCTGATCGGCCTATTGAAGAACTTAGTGGTGAATATGATATGATAATAATGACGATGATGATGATGAATGCATGAGCTTCGTATGATGGAGAAGATACCTCATCTTCGCCATCATACGAAGCTCATGCATAAAGAATGCTGATGTAATAATAATAATGCAAAACTTGTATAAAGATCGCTGATGATTATTATAATGATGATGCAAAGCTTGAATTCGCTGATGGATGATTTTTTTTTTTTTTTTAGGTCGATAAAATGATGCCCATTATGCCGAGAAACTTTTGACAAAATTCAGAATTTTGATAGTTTTTTTTTTTTTTTGAAGGGATGTGTTTTAGAGAAGAAATTTATGATTTTTTCGTTGATTAGATATTCCCACGTGTGTAGATCAGTCTTGCGGTGCTGAGCTGATTGATATTGGGAACGAAATTCCACGTTTTTTTTCTTGTAGGTGTCAAATGAGTAAACGTACTCTCATAAAATTGTAGATTTTAGTAGTTGTATAGAATGACATTGTAAGTGTTGCCGTTGTTTAATAAAGATTTTTTCAATTTTAGTCGATTTTAAAAAAAATTGCCGCTCCCGCCTAAACGGGGGAAATAGACCCCTTCCCATACGATTTTTTTCTTGTCGTAACTCAGCATACACGCTCTAGCTTTTGCCAGATCTTAAACAAAAAACGAAATAATGACATATTAAGATCCTGGAGCTACAAAATCGCCTTTTCATGTTGGGTTCCAAATCTGAATTGTAAGTTGTTAGGATGAAATTGAAATAGAGGAAGCGGAAGGATTTACAATATTTTGCTAAACTGAGTTCTACGAGTTCGAACTTCAAGAAGAAATCGGTCGTTGAAACTGTTATGCTGGAAGTTTTTAGACACTGATTTAATCTTGAATAAACGTTTGAATTTCTCACATCTATCCTTATTTTGCCTCCCTATGAAGTCTTGTGCTAACCAAATTTAATCAATTTTAAGGTTATTAATATTCAATATTTTTCAGGTTCTGTTATCATGAAAAATCTCCCAGTATTTTTCCAGTGGGTTTTTGCGAAACTCATAGTATATGTCTAACGCCCCCAAATGGTTATGATCCCAACACATTCAGTTGGATCACATATCTCAAGGAAACACAGAGTGTAGCAGCTGGAGAACATTTGTTTCATCGCATTGTTCCAAATCATGGATTCGAAGTAAATTGAAGCACCAAAATAGGACAAAATAATTCATAAGTATTTCCGTTTTAGATTGGCATGAGCTTGGAGTGTGCTGACTTAATGGATCCACGCTTGGTATGCGTTGCAACAGTTGCTAGAGTTGTTGGACGTTTACTCAAAATCCACTTTGATGGTTGGACTGATGAATATGATCAATGGCTTGATTGCGAGTCACCGGATGTTTACCCGGTAGGATGGTGTGTTTTGGTCAATCACAAGTTGGAAGGTCCACCGATGCATTCTAAAATAACTTTGAAAATGCCTGTTAAACCAAAACACAAAAAAAAGAGAAAAAAAATTGTTAAGCCCGACAATTCTTTTGGTATGTACAAACTCTTAATTTTTTTATAATTAATAAATCAATATTTTTTAAGGAGGTAAGAATTTGGGCCGACCATTAAACATTAAAAGAGAGGCACAAGATAATCAGTGCGCCGATAGAAATTTTTCTTCTGAACGCTTAGGCATTAAACTTGAAATGAAATCAGAACCATTGTATTATGATGACGAAGTTGATGAAGAAGAACTAGAGGAGGATGAACTTAGACATTCAAATAGGTCAACACCTCTACCTACGTCACCAGAACATGGCGAAAGAAGCAACATTTCTGCAACTGAGAGTGTGATTACCTTGAGTATTAACCAAAATTCAAACTCACCAGCCCCACCAATCGAGCGTAAAGCTACAAGTTACATAGGGGTACAAATTGTGTCTAAACTAAATATGAATGTTTTTTTTAATGTTTGTTCAAATAGAATTCCACTGTGTCGAATAGCAAGTACATTCCACGCCTAATTGATCTTGCACAGGACCCAATGTGCAGCCAGGCCAGTGGGGAACTTATGCCAGAGACATGGAATGTCTACGATGTTTCTCAATTTCTCCGAGTTAACGATTGCATAGCCCATTGTGACGTGTTTAGTCGGAATAAAATTGATGGAAGACTTCTGTTACATTTATCAAAAGACGAAATTATTACTTTGCTAGGAATGAAGGTTGGTCCTGCTTTAAAAATTTTCGACTTAATACAGCAGCTTAAATGTAAACTGAACCCCAGCAAATCTAGACTACTAAGGGCAAATAAGTTATTTTTATAGTGCCTTTATATTTCTTTTATTGAAAACATTGAATCGTCTTTGTTTTAATTTTTCATCTTATAGTCTAGATATTAAGAAAAATTTTATTAAGTACATACATTACTATAAGTTTTAATAAATCTACTACAGATAGTTTTAAGAATTCGATTGCAATGTTATCCAAGGAATTACAAAATTGGTTAGTAATTGATGTATATAGAATAAATCAATCACATTATATATATTATATACATATTATTCCAGTTTTAATAGTTTTTATTAAAAATAAATGGAAATGCCTTAACATGTCTGGAGGGTAAGAGTAAGAGTAGCCTTTGCCGAAAGTCTATAAGCGAGGATATGAATCTGCGAAACATTTTCGACCAATTTTCGTTACCTCTATAACTTTTAAGTTCATTCCCGGCAGCATTCTTGATATATGACACAATCTACAGACATGAATTTCCTCTTGAAAACTCTCAACACGCATAAAAGGGTAAGTCTAAGAAGATGGCTGTTAATGACGTAGTGCGTTCGATCCAAAGAATATTATTAATTATTATTTTTTAACATAAAATTAGATGTTAGACTCAAAGCCAACAGAAAATTAAATTATGTACTTAGAAAACTAATTTGTTAATACTCAGTAGCCCAGGAAAATTAAACATTCACTTCGAAAAAATTACGACAAAGCTGAATTTTGGTGGAGATGTTTATTTTTGTATCTTAGGCATTTTCCAAGAAGTACCCTAAATTTGGACCGGGTTTAAATTTCAGTTTTTTACTAATGTCTCAAAAACTATCAGTGTTTTAACAAAAGCGTGAAGGCAAAAGTTGTAGCTTATGTAATTTAACATTAAATATGTTATGACACTTTGAGGAAAACGTGCACAAACTTAATAGTGTACTGCATTAAGTCAAAAAAATGTATTGGAGTTGCATGTTTCAACGGGCAAATATTTTTGCATCGTTTGTGTTTGGGTACATCTCTACAATATAAAAAAAATTAATTCGGGGTGGTAGGGGTTAGGAAAAATCTGCATCCATCTGTGAAGAAAAATAGCTGGCACCGATGCATGTTATGCAAAATATGTACATTATAACAGTTTAAAACTTTTACAATATTAACAGCCTGGTATTTGACTATTTAAAAATAATAACAATAATAGTGGCAACTTCATTTTTTGTTGTATTGCCACCGATTGGGCCATTCTGCCCCATTGTACAACGCCAACGTCTCGACGTGTCTATATTAAATTAATTAAATTGAATAAATGCAAATAGAAGTAGACACTCAGATTAATCATCAGAAGAGGAAAAAAATTTCTTGCATCTCCGAAGGAAACCTAAACATCTTGCGGAATTCTTGGCAACGTTGAGTATGTGTTCGTTCCACAACACATTGGTGGTTGGTAATACTCATACCAAGAATCGCAAGCTGTTTGGTTTTTTCGATGCAAGTGCCACTCATGGACAGTGGAATGGGGGGTAAGTCTCGCTTTAACGACAAAAGACAGCATTGAGTTTTCGAAGCATTAAATTCTACGCGGTTTTTCATTCCCCATTGTACAATGCTATCTAAATCAGAATTTAATGAACTAATCATATATTGCGTTGCTGTTCCACATCCCAAGAGCCGGGATGTGAATCAGGAAACGTATATGAAAAGCTAAGGGTACTATCGTCAGCGAAACAGTTTATTGGATTAGAAGTTACAGACAGAAGATCATTTATAAAAACGAGAAAGAGGGTTGGGGACAGAACGGAGCCCTGGGGCACACCAGCATTTATGTTGTGGGTTTCAGACTTGAATCCGTCCAATACAACTTGTATAGAGCGGTTCGAAAGAAAGTTTCGCTGCCTAGTGCAACAACCGCTATATCCCGTTGTACCTATTTTCTTTTCTACCTATTTTTTGTTTGCGCGTGCTTTTTCTTTCAAGTTAAAATGCCCCTCGGGGAGGGGGGGTCACGTTTCAGGCAACTACCGCTTGACGTGGTAGTGTATATAATTAAACTTCATAAAAAATACAAATTAAATCCTACGCCTATGTGCAATTACCCTGGGCCCGTATTACGAATTACGATTATCGTTAAAAATCCCTCGTAATCGTTAAATTTCGATTACATTTTACGATAGTCGTTTTTCTTAAACGATACTCGTTTTCTTTTACGACTGCTTATGGCGGTCGTATTTTATAGTTTTGACACTTCTGACTTAAGTTTATTATGTATCTGTCGCATATTTATTTAAAAAAATAGATTTTTTGATTTTATCTGGCAATTTGTTCATGCATTCATTTTCGTAAATCATAATCGGTCCACGGCATGATTATCGTATTTTTGGGTATCGTTTGTTTTGCCTTTCGTTTCGTAATTCGTAATACGGGCCCTGACCTGCCTTCAACTACCAGTGCTAAAAACCAGAAATTCATAGTTATTTCTCCCAAATCCAACGAAAAGCCCATTTCATCCCTCAGTCCATTCCTTTTAAAAAAATCCATCGACAACATAAGCAAAGAATATGAAGAAATTTCCCAATTAAGAGATGGTAATCTTCTCACTTTGGTCAAGTCCCAAAAAGTCGCAGACACCTTTCTCAAGGTTAATAATCTTGCTGTCACGTGCCCCGTCACAGTTAAATACCACTAGAAATTGAATGAATCTAAAGGAATTACATACATATGCTCCCTGCATGATAAACGTAACTGAGACAAAAATTGTCACAGAAGTGAAATCGCAAGGAGTAATCGACATATACAAATTCACGAAAAATGAAGAAGGGAAGCAAAAACCAACGGGTTTAATGCTATTTACCTTCAACCTTTACCAACTTCCAAAAAACGTCAATATCGGATTCTATAATGCCAAAATCG
Source organism: Epistrophella euchroma (assembly GCA_947049315.1). Taxonomy (NCBI): domain Eukaryota; kingdom Metazoa; phylum Arthropoda; class Insecta; order Diptera; family Syrphidae; genus Epistrophella; species Epistrophella euchroma. Next base: position 66,531,305 of record OX346245.1, read on the forward strand.
CCGCAATTGTCAACGCCTTGGTCATACTACCAAACGTTGCAACAGTGAATCCAGGTGTATAACGTGCCCCCTCTCGCCTCATAACCCTGGACCATGCAAAAATAACACGTGTGTTCACTTGCTCATTCATCTTCTTCAAAAATTTGCCCGGCTTACAAACAAGCCAAGGAAATCTTGACCATTAAAACTCATAAAAAAAACTTTTTTGGCTGAAGCAAAGAAAATCTACAAAGAACAGACCTCAATCCCTTCTCTTGGCTCTTCTATATCCGAAACATTCGCTGGGAAAGTCAAAAATGCGCCAAACAAACAACTCCCAACTGCTCAACCCTCAACTGACGATAAAAACAAAGCTCCGAACTGTACCAACACCTTACAAACAACAGACTCAATCGGCCCTATCGAGGTAACCGTCGGAGCGGAATTCTCTCCGATTTCCTACGAACGGAGAAATTTAGCTTCAAGGTAGTTCTCCGACCAGCAAAACTTCTCCGATTCGTAGGAAATCGGAGAGAGTTCCGCTCCGACGGTTACCTCGATAGGGCCGAATAAATAAAAATACACTTAAGAATTCAAAAACAACAGGACAAATCCCGGCCACAACCAAACCACGAAACACTTCGACAACAACAGATCTAGGCGCACAGTAGTGCGCCCGCCAAGACGAGTGGTGAGCACTACCAATATTTTCTCGAAACGTTTCGTCGTATTTTCAAGCCCTCATAGCTTCGGTATGGATAGAGCTAGAAAGTTCAAATTTTCAGGATTAGATGTAGTCCGCGACCTTATAAAACATACCAAATTTCATATTTCTAGTCAAAAAACGTCGATTTTGTCACTGACCACTCACTCATTAAAACCTAAAGGGTACTTCCCGAAGTGCTAGTAAGCTGAAATGTAGACTAGGATTTGCATACAAACAACAACAAAATTAAGAAATCTGTAACTTTCACCCTCCAACACCCCAAAAGTGGAGGTTCATAATAAAACCTCTAAAACAACAACAATCTCACACAACAATGCAATACAAACCCTGCCTATAATTGATGTGAGGGTTGTTTTTTTTAATTTTATTTTCACGAGCACAAAAATGCACTATATGTCTTTGCTTGAAATAAGGGTTGTTTATATATTGTATGATCTTCACCACGATCGGTGAACTGTCGTCTCGTTCAGTATGACGTATCCTTGGAATTTTATGTATGTATATGTACAGGGGTGTGCGATAGGAAAAAATAATGAACTTTCATTTTTCGCTTTGGTCAAAATAAATAAAGAGATTTAACATTGACGAATCATTTTTTTAAGGTTTAAGTACCTTATTACCTTAATTTTTGCGAAGATAAAAATATACGCGTTACTTTTACTTATATAATTTCTAAATAAATGCGTAGTAAGGTACATAGGTATATTATTTTCATGTTTCTGGTCTTTGCTAAGAGACTTAGCCCTAACTCTACAAACCCTAAATCGTGGTCAAAAATTATGGCTTGGCCGTTTCCCATAGATTTATTGTAAAATGAAGTCTGCCATGCTAAACTTCTATGTGAAACGACCAAGCCATAGGGCTTGGAGAGTTAGGCCTAATAAAGTTAAGGGCTTGGCTCTTCATAAGATCTCATAACTTTTTCATAGCGAAAGCGTTATGAGCTTGTGAGTCTTGGCGACTATTTTACATGAAATGTTTTTGGTGGCATTTAAATAACGCTACCAAACCTTTCCAATCAAGTTACTAGCATAGTGCAACACTATCAAACATCACTCAATTGTCTAACTCATCTGATAAATCATCAAACTCAATCAAACCACAAATATTGGGGCGGCCTAGCTCAAGAATTGTGCACTTTGTGATAAAAGCATCAAATTTTTTTGTTGTTAGAACATTATATGAAGGAGATTTTAAGATATTGGGCCACTTTGGGTGGGAGGGGCAATTTTCTAAAAAAAAATACATACAATAGAAAAAAAATTATGAAAAAACAACGGCAACACCTACAATATCGTGCTATAGCTTTTTTTAAAGCCAGGACCTCATTATTTAAGTTTGTGTTTAAATTAAGTTATTTTAGTGCTTAGTTTTTGAAAAAAATAATTTCAAACTCAAAATTTTGTAAAAAAAAATCCGAAACAAATTTATAAATTTTTTTTTTCCAGATTGAACACCATTATGTACTTTTTCAATCAAATATTTTTCGATACTCTTAGGCCAGGCGCGCACATGCAACTAAACAGTTTGATTTCGATTTTGAGCACAATGGGCTTATATGGGAGTGCGCGCCGGTTTATGTGCGCGGACTCTCATATAATTCTATAGTACTCAAAATCGAAACCAAACTGTTTAGTTGCATGTGTGCGCCTGGCCTTATTATTTTCCATTTGATTACTGAAAACTAGATAGATGTAAGTCTTTTAGTTTTTGAGAAAATTGAAAATTTCCATTCTGATTATAGTCATGATATAAAAATTAGTCCTATGACTAGATGTGTTAACTTATACAGGGTGATTTGCATAAGGTGTAACAAAAAGCTAGGACGTGTAGGTTGGACTTAGACAAGAAAAAAATCGTATCGGAAGGGGGGTCTAGCTCCCCCCGCTTAGGCGGGAGGGGCAATTTAAAAAAAAAATCACTTAAAACAAATAAAATTATTAAAACATAACGGTAATACCAGCTGAGTCATGCTATAGCGTTTTGAAAAGCCAAAGATCCATTCTTTAGTCTTATTTCTAAATTAAGTTGTTCGAGATAATAGTTTTTGAAAAATTAATTTTCAAAATCAAAATTCTGAAAAAAATGATTTTTTGTTTCTTTAATAATTTTTTTTTTTTCAAAGTTTTACTTAATTTAGTATTCCTTTTTTTCTAATATTCAATGCTGTTATTAATTAATGATCGAACACAAAGAACCGGATGTCGAAATGTTTTGTAGTTTTTTAGAAAATCAAAAATAACAAAAATTACTTTTTTCTAAGAAAAACCTTTTATTTTGGTTTTTACGCTATTGGATTCTTAGGTGAATTTACGAAAGAAATGATTAACTTTCTTTTTTCTATTTTTTTTATTATCAGTTTCATAAGCATACAATAAAGTGACAAACTACTGGAATAACCATATTTCACACATTTTTTCATTGAGAACACCTGCGTGAGAGCATTGGGTTAAAATTGACCTGCACCTGCCATTTTTTTATTACGGTGGAGTCGGCTTGGTGACGGAGTCTACCTGTTGAGGTGAAGAAAAAAACGTTGCGTAGTTTTTAAACTAAAATTAAAATATGTGCTACCTTAAGACAAATTGCAACAACGTTTTGTTTTATAAATTATTTCTAATTTGAATGTCAAGTCGTCAATATATATAACGATGTCGAATTACTCTCGTGCCGAATTAACGGATGTGCATTACTGCTACGATATGGCTCATGGTCGAAGTCATGAAGCGCAAAGACTCTACCCTCAAATGTATCCCAATAGGAGGTGTCCCAGTTATACGATATTTTCAAGAATCGATCAACGTCTTAGAACATGGAGTACTGGAGCACCGAGGGAGAGAAAGTTAATCTTCTGCATCAGTACACATAGAGGAAAGAATTTTGGAAATGGTCCGACGTAATACCTCCATTAGCACAATGAGGATAGCTACTATGCTGCAGTTGCCCCAAACTAGAGTTTGGGCAGCGCTTCATACCGAGAATTTACACCCGTACCATATTACACCCGTTCAGGAGCTAACCGCAAACGACAAGTTACTGAGAGCTATGTTTTGTCGAACGTTATTGCTAAGAGATGAAACTGAACATAATTACTTTACGTTATTGGACGACGGTTCCTGAATTCAGTCATAAATGGAAAATCCTACCTGCAGTTACTACGAGACCTTTTGCCCGATTTGAATGACAACGTTCCCTTGGCCACAGCAGATAATTTATTCTACCAGCAAAATAGACCTCTAGCACATTGCTCTTGCTCTAGCCGCAATGTAAGGAACTGGCTTGATGACCATTTAAGTGATACCGTTTGATACAAGGAAGAGGTCCCACAGAATTGCTACCTAGATCACCAGATTTACCTACGCTACAGCCAATTTCTTGACATAGTTCTAACTCCTAAAACTCGGTTTATCGAAAAATTAGAACTTAATTTAGTTCCAACTTATTTCTTCACCGTGTTCTAACGCGTTAGAACTTCGATTTGGATCTCAGTTTGAGATAGAACTTCGATAAACTTGGACCCTCGAATTCGGGGTTCTAGAGACTTAGAACTCGGTTTAAAAACATTTTTATTTCTTCAAAAAACTTATTTGGTTAGAAACTTTGATTCGACTTTAAAAAAGAAGGTAATTCAAATCAATTTTGGATAAATTTATTTTTAGGTGCAAGCATTTTCGCGTACGTTGAAAAATTCATAGCCAGATAGCTTGCTGCATTGCTGCACAAAATACAAATTTGTGTACCTATGTACATGTTACAAGATTTTAACCACTATATTTTCCTGGTGAAGAAGGAACCGACAACAAAAATCTATCCTATCAACAAAAATCTATCCTATCCTTCTAACATTGCCTAATTTATAAGACCCTAGGTCTTACTGGCAAATATATGTTTGTGTTGTTTGTTTTTTTTTTTTTTTTTTTAAGGAAACAGAAAGGCATTAATGTTGCCGTTGTTCTTGTTGGTTAAGACAAAAAGTGAATCTAAAGCACTATTTTCCTCAAAATAAAGTAATTAATGACAATCGTTCGCATCTTGACAATGAATGAAGAGTGCGAATTTGAATCTGAGAGACATTTTGAGTAAGTTTAACCCCGGACAGAAGCCATGAAAAACACGATCTTTGGCGTTTTGGGAATGAAATTATATTGCATTTATGTAGGTTGATATATTGTTTTAAAGTTATCCTTTTTATTAATTTTAAGTAAATGGTCAATTTTGTTGTATCCAATTTAGTTGCATATGCTGGTGTTGTTTTTTAGCCTCGTGGTATAAAATTGTTTTATATTATTATTATATTAGTTAGTTTTGATTTTTGAACTCGCACCAGATTTTTTTTCATGAAAGAAAGCCAAAAGACATGTAGTATTGCATGCTCAAAGCATGTAAGTAATTGCCATTTTTCTAAACAATTTGTCAGAACCACATCTTCTGTTTTTTATTATTTTTGATGCACATGCACACTTATCTTTTTGGGTTCATTTCACGTCAAAAGTCTGTTGAGAGCTATCGGACTAATAAAAATCTTTACTACTTGCAAACACCAAGTATTCAAAAATCAATACGCGCGAAATCACACAACATAGAATTGAAAACGAAATAAAAACATCAACACAAATACAAACAAAATTGGCACAACAAAAATGAGAATGTGTTTTTAATTAATGAACAAAATAAAAGAAATATCTTCACAAAAAAGTTTCCAGCAAAGAAACTGAATATGAAGAAATGAATCCTTCGTACGTTTCACCCTCCAAAACCCATTTGTTTACATTGTTGTATTTGTAATTTAATTTTGTGTCGATGAATAGATGTGAAATCCAACAACAATATAGCAGGGTGGTGTGAAGATAAGTACTGTGAACGTGTAAGTTGTGAAGATAAATACTGTGAATGTATGAGTTTTATACCGCCATTTTTACACATACCTTCTCATTTCTTATCTGATAAAGCTTGTAGGCAAACTCAAATGACAGCCGAGGATTCATATCTTTATAAATTCAGTATCTTTGGTTTCCAGCAAAATGAAACTGACAAATATTTAAATATTTGTTGATAGATTGTCAGAAAATGATACTGGGTGCTACGAAAGAATTAAAATATACACTAGAACTTCGTTTTTTTAAACCGAGATCTAAAGTACTAAAAACTCAATAGTGATCTTAGACCGAGTTCTGAGGAAATGATTAGAAGTGAAGAAATGATCAAGTTCTAAATTTTTTTAAAACTAAGTTCCAAAGATAAACCGAGAGTTACTAAATCGAGTTTTAAATTGATTTTAGAACTTTGTGAAGAAATTGGCCGTTAGATTTTTATACTCTGGGATTCATGAAGAACTATGTGTACGAAGTGGAAATAGAATCCTTTGAACAATTGAATCAATGGATTGAAGTGGCTGGAGTTAAACTACAGGAAAATTTATCAAGCATAAATTTATGTGCAGTAATAAGAAAGCGCTATAATCTTTGCCTTCTACTAAATGGGGATCATACCTATAGAAAAATTTGTATAATAAGCTTTAGTTAAAAAATTGGACAAATAGCTACTTATGTATTTTTATCTAAATATGCATTTATTTTCATTTATTTCAAGATTCAGGAATATTTTTTTTCTTATTTTGCCAAAGCATTTTTCTTCCACTAGAAGCGTGTTACGTTGCATGATTTAAAAAATACTTATTCGCAGGTCAATTTTAACCCAGGCGTTCTCAATGAAAAAATGTGTTAAATATGGTTAATCCAGTAGTTTGTAACTTTATTACATATATGCTTAGATAATAAAGAAAATAGTAAAAAAAAAAAAGTTAATCCTTTCTTTCGAAATTCACCTTAAAATCCAATAACGTAAAAACCAAAATAAAAGGATTTTCTTAGAAAAAAGTAATTTTTGTTATTTTTGATTTTCTCAAAAACTACAAAACATTTCGACATCCGGTTCTTTGTGTTCGATCATAAATTAATAACAGCATTGAATATTAGGAAAAAAGTAATACTTAATAAAGTAAAATTTTGAAAAAAAAAATGATTAAAGAAACAAAAAATCATTTTTTTCAGAATTTTGATTTTAAAAATTAATTTTTCAAAGACAATTAATGTTGCCGTTGTTCTTGTTGGTTAAGACAAAAAGTGAATCTAAAGCACTATTTTCCTCAAAATAAAGTAATTAATGACAATCGTTCGCATCTTGACAATGAATGAAGAGTGCGAATTTGAATCTGAGAGACATTTTGAGTAAGTTTAACCCCGGACAGAAGCCATGAAAAACACGATCTTTGGCGTTTTGGGAATGAAATTATATTGCATTTATGTAGGTTGATATATTGTTTTAAAGTTATCCTTTTTATTAATTTTAAGTAAATGGTCAATTTTGTTGTATCCAATTTAGTTGCATATGCTGGTGTTGTTTTTTAGCCTCGTGGTATAAAATTGTTTTATATTGTGCATTTTGTTAGTTTTGATTTTTGAACTCGCACCAGATTTTTTTTCATGAAAGAAAGCCAAAAGACATGTAGTATTGCATGCTCAAAGCATGTAAGTAATTGCCATTTTTCTAAACAATTTGTCAGAACCACATCTTCTGTTTTTTATTATTTTTGATGCACATGCACACTTATCTTTTTGGGTTCATTTCACGTCAAAAGTCTGTTGAGAGCTATCGGACTAATAAAAATCTTTACTACTTGCAAACACCAAGTATTCAAAAATCAATACGCGCGAAATCACACAACATAGAATTGAAAACGAAATAAAAACATCAACACAAATACAAACAAAATTGGCACAACAAAAATGAGAATGTGTTTTTAATTAATGAACAAAATAAAAGAAATATCTTCACAAAAAAGTTTCCAGCAAAGAAACTGAATATGAAGAAATGAATCCTTCGTACGTTTCACCCTCCAAAACCCATTTGTTTACATTGTTGTATTTGTAATTTAATTTTGTGTCGATGAATAGATGTGAAATCCAACAACAATATAGCAGGGTGGTGTGAAGATAAGTACTGTGAACGTGTAAGTTGTGAAGATAAATACTGTGAATGTATGAGTTTTATACCGCCATTTTTACACATACCTTCTCATTTCTTATCTGATAAAGCTTGTAGGCAAACTCAAATGACAGCCGAGGATTCATATCTTTATAAATTCAGTATCTTTGGTTTCCAGCAAAATGAAACTGACAAATATTTAAATATTTGTTGATAGATTGTCAGAAAATGATACTGGGTGCTACGAAAGAATTAAAATATACACTAGAACTTCGTTTTTTTAAACCGAGATCTAAAGTACTAAAAACTCAATAGTGATCTTAGACCGAGTTCTGAGGAAATGATTAGAAGTGAAGAAATGATCAAGTTCTAAATTTTTTTAAAACTAAGTTCCAAAGATAAACCGAGAGTTACTAAATCGAGTTTTAAATTGATTTTAGAACTTTGTGAAGAAATTGGCCGTTAGATTTTTATACTCTGGGATTCATGAAGAACTATGTGTACGAAGTGGAAATAGAATCCTTTGAACAATTGAATCAATGGATTGAAGTGGCTGGAGTTAAACTACAGGAAAATTTATCAAGCATAAATTTATGTGCAGTAATAAGAAAGCGCTATAATCTTTGCCTTCTACTAAATGGGGATCATACCTATAGAAAAATTTGTATAATAAGCTTTAGTTAAAAAATTGGACAAATAGCTACTTATGTATTTTTATCTAAATATGCATTTATTTTCATTTATTTCAAGATTCAGGAATATTTTTTTTCTTATTTTGCCAATGCATTTTTCTTCCACTAGAAGCGTGTTACGTTGCATGATTTAAAAAATACTTATTCGCAGGTCAATTTTAACCCAGGCGTTCTCAATGAAAAAATGTGTTAAATATGGTTAATCCAGTAGTTTGTAACTTTACTACATATATGCTTAGATAATAAAGAAAATAGTAAAAAAAAAAAAGTTAATCCTTTCTTTCGAAATTCACCTTAAAATCCAATAACGTAAAAACCAAAATAAAAGGATTTTCTTAGAAAAAAGTAATTTTTGTTATTTTTGATTTTCTCAAAAACTACAAAACATTTCGACATCCGGTTCTTTGTGTTCGATCATAAATTAATAACAGCATTGAATATTAGGAAAAAAGTAATACTTAATAAAGTAAAATTTTGAAAAAAAAAATGATTAAAGAAACAAAAAATCATTTTTTTCAGAATTTTGATTTTAAAAATTAATTTTTCAAAGACAATTATCTCGAACAGCTTTATTTAAAAATAAGACTATAGAATGGATCTCTCCCTTTTCAAAACGCTATAGCATGACTCAGCAGGTGTTACCGTTATTTTTAATAATTTTATTTGTTTTAAGTGATTTTTTTTTAAATTGCCCCTCCCGCCTAAACGGGGGAAGCTAGACCCCCCTCCGATACGATATTTTTCTTGTCTAAGCCAAACTTACACGTGTTATACCTTATGCAAATCACCCTGTATAAGGTAACACATCTAGTCATAGAACTAATATTTATATCATGACTATAATCAGAATGGAAATTTTCAATTTTCTCAAAAACTAAAAAACTAACATCAATTTAGTTTTCAGTAATCAATTGTAAAATAATAAGAGTATCGATAAATATTTCATTAAAAAAAAAATATTTCTCGAAAAAAAAAATTACAAATTTTTTTCGGATTTTTTTTTTTACAAAATTTTAGGTTTGAAATTATTTTTTTCAAAAACTAAGCACTAAAATAACTTAATTTAAACACAAACTTTAAACATAGCTTTAGAAAAAGCTATAACACGATATTGTAGGTGTTGCCGTTGTTTTTTCATAATTTTTTTTTCTATTGTATGTATTTTTTTTAGAAATTTGCCCCTCCCACCCAAGGGGGGGGGGGGGGAATTTTAAGTGGCCCAATATCTTAAAATCATTTTTATATAATGTACCAACGACGAAAAAAAATTGATGCTTTTATCACAAAGTGCACAATTATCATATATATGAGTGCTATGCCGCTCCACTAAAATACTTTCAAATCAAACAGAAACTAAACAATCACAATCCTCGGTTACCATAGTTCCAATCACTAAACCATCGCTTTCACGTTTATCAAAGGTAACTCAAGCGTTGATAGATAAAAATAACTGTTTCATAGAAAATAACCCAGATGTCGAAATGCAACAAAAATTGCAATTTCCAAACTATTGACTCTGCTCGGATTTTGAATCATCCAGGCTCTTCCGAGAGCAGGCATGCTTCAACATCCTCGTTGCGGAGTCAAGGCTCCGAACACCATATATGTAACAACATGACTTTTCAGCAACGAATATCTAATACAACAACAAAACTACCAAAACAATCGCTCAAAATCCTTCAATGGAACATGAAATGTTTCTTAAATAACTACATTGAGTTAAGTATGCTTATCAAAGAATTTTCTTCCAGTGTAATTTCTCTTCAGGAAACACACTGTACCTATCTCTTCAACCCTCACACCCAAAATGTATAGGGGAAGTTATTTTCACAACCTCGATAACATTACTCCCACCTTCCCTAGGACACCATCGACGTTGGACTTCTTCCTGGCTTCCTCGAGCCTAGTAAACATTCTTCCGGAAATTGGGAGTTATGTCTGCACGATAGTGCCTAGTGACTCGGACCATGAAGCTGTCCAACTGTTGATCAACCTAAACCAACCCATCCTCCTCGCAGTAGAAACCCCAGAGAACTTCATCAATTTCAGGCGGCTGGATATTGATAGACTCCATACATATGGACATTGAAGACAGGGTAGCTCTTCCACCGTCAAACAGAAATCTTTTAGACACCGAAATAGACGCAGCAATTGACAACCTGGAGCATGCTGTATCTACAGCACTCGAACACCAAAAGCAGCCTCGAACATCAAAGGATAGGTACCAACACCTACCTGAGTACGTTCAGAGTTTATATACTCACAGGCAACGTCTTAGAAAGCGTCTCCAACGGATCCATCGTAGAGAACTTAACACTGCAAACAACTACCAGACAGTTTGGAATGAGCTGCAATAAGTAAACATCATGTTCCGGAACTCTATCAAACACCACAATAACATACAGTACGAAAAAAGACTACAACCTATCAAGCCAGGACCCCATGCATTCAAAAACATAAATAGAATCATTGGAAGACAACCAAAAATGCCTGACACCATCATTTGCAACAACATCGAGGTGACCTCAGCCAAGGACAAGGTGAAAGCGTTCGCGAACTGCTTCGAAGGAAACTTCACGCCGCCGAACCCACCTACCGACCCAACATTTCTGCAAAAAGTTGAGGCATCTGTCCAAACAAACCCTTCAGCCAAATCCGGATAGAATCAGCTTTGATGACATTAATCCAGCAAGTGATCCCCCAGACAATCCATATCTTTGCAATCTAGAGGAGGTTGCAGAGATCATCAGCAATTCCCAGCCAAAAAAGTCAGCTGGACCAGATGGTGTCTCCAGTTATATCCTAAAAAGGCTTCCACATGCAGTGATGATTTTCCTCACCATCATCCTCAATAACTGCATCAACAACGGCTACTTCCCCCAGAAGTGGCAGTCCCTAAACAAGGTGCTCATAATGTCATCTCGACTTACAGGCCGATTTCCCTCCTCAACAGCGTCAACAAAATCCTAGAAGAGGTCTTGCTCAGGAGGCTCAAAAAATACTGCAATGACAAAAACATCATCCCCGACATGCAGTTTGGCTTCCGAGAAGGCCACTCAACGTTACACGCGCTGATCAAGTTTCAATCCGACGTCACCGTAGCACTGAACAGCCATCATGTCACCGTTGGATGCTTTCTGGATGTCGCAATCGACAGTGTATGGATAGAAGGCCTTATCCATAAACTTAGACTATTAAGATTACCTTCACCACTGATAAAAATAATTTTTTCTTTCCTTTCTTTTAGAAAATTCTTCGTCTAACTGGACAACTGTAAGTCGACCATCAAAACCACCAAAGCCGGAGTCGCCGAAGAATCGAAGCTGGGAACCTTTCTCTACAGCCTGATGACGTCAGAACAGCCAATGCCAACGGACTGCGAAAACCTGCTCTTCGCTGACGACTCATTGACATACACTTCATCCATATCACCAACCATAGCTGCCAGGAAAGTTGAAGCTCACGTCGTCGCCAGAATCTTCGAGTACTACCAAAAATGAGGCATCAAGATAAACACCAGCAAATCAGAACTCGTGTGCTTCAGGAGACCAGCCAGAAATGGCAACCGCTGTCGTACTGCAACTACCTTCAGAAATCTGGTCCTGATGCTTCCCGATGGATCGACGATACACACCAAAAGCAATGTAAAGTACCTAGGAGTCAACTTTAACGAGCTGATGAAAATCAACCCACACACAAGGAAGGTACTGAGGAAGGCCAACTTTGCGTTCTATCGCCTACACCCCTTGTTCAGGTGGAGGAATGGACTAAGCCAGCCAACGAAACTGCTTATAAACTAGCAGTTGATAAGACCCGTCCTCAGCTACAGCTTTCCCGTTTGGTACCCTATATCGAAGACAGCGATGCAGAAGCTTAAACTCTTCGAAAATAAAATCCTAAGGATATCCACTTGACTTGGCTTTGATCGACAGGGGCAAAGGTATCACAGCAACCAACAAGTCTACACCGAGGCGAAAATAAAGCCACTGGGCGAATATCGAATATATATAAAATAAAGATTAAAATGTTAATAACTCTTGATCTAAGATTATTTATGGTAACTTTCATAACTTCCAAAATGGGGAAAGTTTTTGAAAGCCAAAACCAACATTGTGCAAGGAATTTTTTTTTTGATTTTTTGCTCCAAAAATTGAAGTTCAAAATAAAAGTTGACCGTAATTTTGGTTTACTAAGCTATTTCTACCAACTGGTAAGGATTTGGGATGGACAAATTATGATATTCTGAAAGCTAATGGCCTGAGCTTCCACGAGTTAAAATTTGAAGCATGAGCCTAAGATAACCAGTAAGAAATTAATGTGTATAAGTGAGTGACACAGTATCTTAACTCAATGCATAAATCTGGTCGGCCAGCCGATTTGCCCAGGATATGGAGTGGGCGACCAGGCGTTTATGTATCCCCTAATGATTGTATATAGCTACATAAGTAAAATTTTCTTTATATCGATGGGTGGTTACCCCCCTAAAAAATGCACTTCTTTTTTGGTCGGCTAGCCAATCTGCCCAGGGGGTGGACGACCAAGCTTTTCTATATCAACTAGTGAAGTTCTAACGCTACATAAGCAAAATTTTCTTTATATCGATGGGTGGGAATTTAGTATTGCCGCCACCCGGTCTATACAGCTATGAACAGAAAAATAGCACACTTGTGAATTTTTTTATGAAAACATAAATTATCTCTAATTTTTAAAACAAAATACTGTAATTTGTATGTATAGAACTTAGGGAAATATTGATGATTCTTAAAAATAAATTATTGGTTTAATTTCAATTGAATTGAATTTTAAAAAATATTTTAGTTTTCAATGGCGAGATTTCTGGTGGACAGAGAAATAGCACACATTTGCAGAAATGTAAAAAAACATAATTTTGGTAAGTAAACTTTTAATATAGCACAACTTATGCATTAGCCAAGTTAATACTTTCTAGATTTGACATGATTTTTTAGATAAGCCTTGCATCTTCTGTGGAAACTCCTTCCCAACTCTTTGCATCCTTTCTTTCAAATGGAGTTCCACGTTTTCTTTGTTCTAGCCCAAAGTTTGAACTAAGTTTCTGTTTTCTTTATCTGATATGAACATTCACATCATTACAAAGATGTTATAACAAAAAAGATGTGAACTTTGTGCTCACCAGCGTAAAAAATATCAATTTTTTCTTCCAAAAGCCAATTTTGTACCGAAACCGCCACATGGTTTTGGTAATTTTTATGTATTGAAATTCAAATAAAATGCAGAAAATCGAATGGAAACAGTTTGATCGGTCTTTTGATAATGTTTAGACTTCAAAATTTTACCATCCTGCCATAAATTATTAAAACTGGAGCCATTCTAAGGCATGCAAATGCACCAAAATATCGCACTTTTCTTCCATTATGATTATTGGTATTTTAGGGTTCATTTGCAGTTCATATCTGGCTTTGAGGACAATGCACAAATATTTTCCCATAGCCGAATGCGTTAAACCTTCATTTCAGAGTTCTAAACCACTGTTTTCGAAAATTGAACAGCTTTAATTCAATGAGTCTCAGCAAATATTCATACGAATTTTAAAATATGTTTTAGACAGCTACGAATTTCTTTTGCTGAACCTTCCAAATGGCTGAGCCTCTTATATAAGTTTTCTAACAAGTCTACTTGAGATATCAAGATCTAATTTTCCATTGATTTCAGCCACTATGAATGAACCAAAAGATTCGTAATGATCGCACAACCTTTTCCTAATGTTAGCTTGGTCAACTCAGATTATGACTTCGCGATGGCTAAGCCTATGAATTTAGTTTTCTAAAAAATTGACCTAAAAGAAAAAAAATTTAAAAAAACAACGGTAACACTTACAACATCATGCTATACCTTTTTGTAAAGCTTAAAGGAGGGGAACAGCCCCCATTTGCATACGATTTTGTCTAGTCTCGACCTAACCTGCACGCTCTAGGTTTTCTCACACCTTATGTGAATCACCCTGTATATTTATTTAATATTAACGTGAAGTATGCATATTTGCATGTGTATGTATTTACCTATGTAGGTATATGTATGTTCATATAACATGCATTAAACTTTCACTAAAACGCAAGAAATTTCTCTAGGAAAAACCAAGGCACACATAACATTTTTAAAATTATGTTTAATTTAACAAGTTTTTTTTTAATGATATATAAATACATTTATGTAGGTGAAATGTAAGACTGATTTTAAATTAGGCTTGATCAACAAGTTTTTTTTTTTTGAAGGTTTGAATGAAAGAACAACAACTTGAGTGAGCTCCCACCAAGTTTGTATAGGCTGGAGTTATAGCTATTTCACGGTCGCCAGGCCGATCATCGGACTCCTTTAGTGGTGCTTAGTCTATTTATGTTCAATTTTATTCGAAAAATCATTTGCCCCACTCAGGCTCGAACCACAAACAATTATATACAGATGTCTCAGCTCCATAGAAAAAAGTGTCATATGAAACTGAAAACACAAACAATTATATACAGATGTCTCAGCTCCATAGAAAAAAGTGTCATATGAAACTGAAAATCTGCATTTCGAAAAGCTTTTAACAAAGCTCTTTTCAAACAATTGTTTTGATGTCTCTGTCCAATGCTTTTTCTCTTCAAAATTGGTATTCTCTAAAAACAAATAATAATGTATTTTTTCTATTGCTCTTTTGCTTCCGTCTGTATTTTTTCTTTTACTCTTTTTTCTCAAATTCACAGCCCACCTGCCGCCACATTTTTTTGTAGCAATTTTTTAATGGTTACAGATATCGGAATCTTTTGGCAAGAAAAAAGTGTGGTGTTGTGTATTCTGATTTCTGATTGTGTGTATCCATGAGGGTGGGAAACGAAGAAGGATTTTTTACAATTATTTATTGTATCCGCTTAAAGATTTTCTTGAATTAGGGGTGCAAGTTGGAATAATGAAATGAGTGATAACCAGAGATCAGAAATAAATCTCAACCTTTTGAAAGGTCCCTTAATAACTCTTATTTGTTGCTATTTTCAATAAAAGTCACAAAATAACCTTTATTCTAAAAAAAAAAGTTTTTCGGTCAAGGTCTGAGCGAAACCTTTACTTTATTTTTTTTTATGTTACGGTCAACCAGTGAGAGAAATCGCTGAGAGAAAAAAATAAATCTCACCTGCAATTTTATCAATCAGAATGTCTTTTAGTATGGCCCTTAGTTTTTCGTTAGCACTGCATGATGAAATGCAGCTTATTAGGCTTTTTAGTCATCATCATCAAGTTTCCTGACATATTTGCTTGGCGTCCCAGCGACTGAATTCAAAATTGAAAGGGAATTTTCATCTTTAAATTTTATTTTTAGTGACAAAAAGAACAATCTTGGGTCAAAAAAACCTTGAGAGTTTATCATTAGCGAAATTTAATACCATAAATAAAAAAAAAACCATAAAAATCCGTTGCTCCGCTTAGGGGGTGATCAGTCGCCAGGCAGGCGCCAATGTGAACAGTTTTCTTGACCAAAATACCCATTAACCAAAAATTTAATTTCTCTTTACAACTCTTTTTATTAAAAGCACCTTGCCTGGCCTTTTTTGAAAGTTTTTGAAAAAAAAACAAACTCTTTTTACCAACTTTTTTATTGATTTTTTAGAACTACTGGCACTTCCTAGATCACGAATATGTATTTTTGAAGTCACTAGGTCGCTTAGTTTAGCCGCAAGTCGAGTTTAAAGATGCCAACTTTGATGCCTCTAGCACGTCTAGTTTAGCCGCAAATCGCATTTAAAGATAAAAGTCGATTTTTCATATAATGCGATGCATTAATTGAAAGGTGGCACTTCCTAGATTACGAATATGCATTTTTGAAGTCGCTAGGTCGCTTAGTTATATTATTAAAATTTTTTGTTCGAATTAACCATTTTTGATTTATTTTCTACGAAAAAGGTTAAAGGTTGACCTTTTCCATTAATTTTTTCGTAAAAAACTCAACCATTGAGAGATATTTTAAAAAATAAAAAATAAATCTCAACCGATAACCGATATTTTGTTTTTCAATAAATAAATCTCAAACCGTAACCGAAATCTTCTTAAAGAAATGTGGTAACGCTCAGAGAGAAACCAATTGAAAATAAAGGTCAACAGTTATTTCTGATCTCTGGTGATAACGATAAGATTTTGATTTTAAAAGATCTGTTTGCTTCTAAAATTAAAAGAAAGGATAGGTTAGGTAGGTATGTATATGTAGTTAAGTAGAGGTAGCTATGTAATTTTTATTTAGTACGCATAGGTTTTGTGTTTAATGCATTTAAATGGATATCTACGAAGAAACTTTATCCAATTCCGGTGCTGATTTATTAAATAAAGTGGCCATATAAATGTAGCTGAGTAGGTGCCTACTTCTTTTAATTTTATTCGTTCGGATTATGTTGTAGGTATGTACCTACTACCTACACATATGTACATACTTGTTTTGCCTTTTTTGAAAGCCAGAGTTCTGTACTTGTATTTTATTTTAACATCGTCGTTGAAATGTAGGTACTTCAAAAAGTCGTACCAACGTTGGTTGGGATTAGGTATATATTTAGATGATATGTGCCTGGGTACCTACATACATAGGTGCTAAACATATTTGTAATCAATGTAAACAGTCTGTAAGTGAAAAGAATACTTAACAATTTTTTGGTTTTTATTACATTTTAACGTAGGTCACTACCTACTTAGCTATACAAAAATGGGAGGGGGTATATTTCTCCCCGTTTAGGCGGGAGGGGCAATTTTCAAAAAAAAATCACTTAAAACAGAAAAAAATTATTAATAAAAACTCGTAGTATGTACCTATAGAGTCACGCAATAGCATTTTGAAAACATATTCTTTCTTTAATTTTATTTTGATAAATTGATTTTCAAAGTCAAAATTTTGAAAAAAAAAAATTCCAAGCTGATTTTTTTCAAAATTGTACGTAATTAAGTATTATTTTTTTTCAATATTCAATTTTCATATTAGTTTTTAGTCAAAAACAGAAAACTGGATGCTAGAATGTCTTAGTTTTTGAGAAAACTCAAAATAACGGGAGAGGCAATTTTCTAAGAGCATTGACTTAAAATAGAAAAAATATTATTAAACCACAACGGTAACAGCTACAAACTAAAATTTTTGAAGCAACAAAATTAAAAAAAATATGTTTAAACTGATTTTTTTAAAAATTTTACGTTATTTAGTAACATTTTTGTTTTTTATATTCAATGCTCCCATCAATTTAAAGTCAAACACTTAAAACCAAATGTCAAAATGTACCTACTCTAGTTTTTTACAAAATTGAAAATAACAAAAGAACTTCCATCCGATATTTTGTTGCTCTAAAGCTCCTTTTTCTACTGTTTAAGTAGTAAAGTAGATTTCATTATTTTCAATTTTTTCAAAAACTAAAGGATATTTAGGCATCGTTTTTAGTGTTTGACTAGAAATTATTAGGGGCTTCGAATTTAAAAAAAAAAAATACTACTTAATAACGCAAAATTTTGAACACAATTTTTTTTATTTATTTTGCTTCACAAATTTTAGATTAAAAATTAATTTTTGAAAAACTGTTCACTAAAGCAACTTAATTTAAAATTAAAATAAAAGCAAAAATGTCTGTTTGCTGTTGTTTTTTAATAATTTTTTTTTCTGTATTAAGTCAATTCTTTTAGAAAATTTCCCATTCCCGTTATTTTTAATTTTATTAAAAACTTAAAGATATTTGAGGATCCGGTTTTCTGCTTTTAACAAAGAACTAATAAAAGCACTACATTAAAAAAAAAAATAGTAATTAATTACGTAAAATTTTGAAAAAAATCAGTTTGAAATTTTTTGTTTACCTACATATTATGTATATTTATTTTAAATTAATATTTCAAAAACTATTCCCTAAAACAGAAAAATAATATATATACCAAAATAATTGCTGGTTAGTCAAGAAAATAAATAAATTATAATCTTGAAAATCGATTGGAAAATCGTTATTAAATTATCAATTTAGTTAAAAACTTTCCTTATTCTTGTCGGGAGCCACTAAGGTATTGAAATTATTTACTTATTTATATTTTTTTATAATTTAAATATTTGTGATGATTTTATCTATCTATTGACATTTAAATTATAAAAATCGACTTTCTCGACTTATAGCCGATTTTCCACAGCTGCATCGTTAATTTCGCAATTTTTCATGCATTTGGCCTCAGAAATATTACGAAATTTCATTAGCATACATTTTGAAATTTTTTTACGGGGCTTGTAAAAAACACACAGCTATGTTTTATATGTGAAAATATTGAATGACATTTGAAGAATGCAATTCTGAAAAAAATTAACCCATAAACTGAAGTGGTGAAAATGGTAAAGGTGGGAAGCTCAGAAAATTCAACTTAGAATAATTATTTTTCAATTTTTAGGTTTATTTTTTTATGTTGAATTCTTTTTTTGGAACATTTTATGTAAATACTACGTCAAGTATGGGTATTTTTTATATATAAAAATAAAGCGCTTATTTACCCTTAAGTGAAAAAAAGTTATTTGAATTAAATATGTGAATTATATAAAAAGGAGTGAACGATTAAATCAGGCAAGCGCTGGCCTAAAAAACCAAGTCTTGAAAAAAATTAATTCAAAAAATAATTAATATCGGCTCCCCTGTTTGATGAATGGCTTTGTTGTGTTCTACATATATTTAAAGAATATATTTCCCAATGATATTTTAATAATTTTTTTTCTCTACGATCAAGTTTACATATAGTTTTAAATTTTTTAATCAATTAAGTGGGTAAACAAAAAAAACACTATTTCAATTTGTTTTTACATTTTTTTCAAATTTGTAATGCAATTATATACATTCTTTTTTTAAAAATTGTATACCTGTTTTAATGAAAGTATTTTAAGATATTAACGTTTAAGGTCCGTTAAGTAGTTTGGAAGAAAAAAAAATAATATATGAAGCCATGCATTTTTTGACTAAAATCGTAAAAACCGCGTAAAACGAATTTTAGTAATTTTCCTGTTGAATTAACCTTAACACATTGCTTGGCATTATTTTAGAGAATGTTTTAGCCTATATATATAATATATTTATTTTTCAAAATTTTGAAATTTTTCATGAATATTTGAATTTAAAAGAATAAAAATCGAATTGATTTTGGACTAAAACACGTTTTTAGTATGACTTTTTTTATTGTATTGCAATAAATTTTATATATATATGTAGATAAACATTTCTTCTTTCTATATTTATCAACATGAAGAAGATCCGATAACTATTAGCAAAGTTATTAGCTTTATAAGATGGCCAAGTCGGTGATTTTATTTAGTTTTTATAATTAAAATGCCGTTTTTTGGCTTTAAACCAATTAAATGGCCCCTGGCTCGTCTCGTGTCGTATTTACATGTATACAACCACTGACTTTTTTGTAGAGAAATGTTGGGGCTATAACTTTGTAGTATATTGTTTTTCGATATTTGGAAATTTTTCATCATGTTTTGCATTTTGAAAAATGAAAATCGATTTGATGACGGCTTTTCATCCCCCTTTCGTATAGAATGCTTCCCCTCCCTGAAATTATTTTTACATAAAATTAAAGCTTGACATTTTTTGATTGTTTTAAGACATTAACCTTATCGATCGGACGTATAGTTTAGAAGTTATGAATTTTTTAATCGAACACTATCAATTGATTTTTAGGATTTTGATAAAATAACAGTTATCTCCCACTGGTGCATGGTGGTTGACAACGAACGAAACAGGCAGTTTTAGTGCATTTTTATTGATTTTTTGATTGGTTTTTAATTAAGATTGCGAAGCTTGTAGGGGGCGTACATATGCAAATGAGGTATCAAAATTTTTGTTGTTAAACGAAAATGCAAACTAAAGAAAAACGAAATTAATCGATGCACGCAGTGATAGGCAATTAACAGATATGTTAAAGAAGTCAATATTTACCGCTGTTTCCGGTAAAATGTTAAAAATAAATAAAATTGAAATGCAATTACATCAAACTAAATGAGTTCTATTACGTGTACAAATTTCAACTCCCTACTACTTACCAATAAAAAGATAATTGTAAAAAACTATAAAAAATTGATTTTCCCATTTTTTCAAACTTAAATATCTCAGCTTAACGGCACTTTGGAAATCTGAAATTTTCCAAATATGTCAGGGTCAATAATCCCTACAACACCTATAAATTTTTAGCATTCTCCGTTAAAAAGATAAAAAATAAAAGGTGTGAAAAAATTGAAAAAAAAATGTATGAGTTTTTAAAAATTCCTAACGCCCACAATAACCACGCCCACAAAAAATTCCTTAAACATGGATAACTTTTTTTTTAATTTCCTAATTAAAAATGTATTTGAAAATATTCTAAAAAATACACCTGATTTAAAAGAATTATTTAAAAAAAACTCGATTTTGGTGTTTTTGGATTTTAACCAAGTTTGTAGAGTAAACAAAATTTTTTAGAATTTTTTAATTAATTTTGCCATTTTAATATAATAAAACTCTATTGAATGTATTTGGTTTGAAAATTCTAAAAAATTTCATTTAGAAATTAGAAATCCGACTTTACCCTACATTTACCCAAATTTACCCTATTAATTATGAGAATTTCAAAAAATACCTTCTTAGTGGAGATCTACATATATAAGGGATGTAAAAAAAAATTTCTATATATATATAACATTTACCCACGGACCTGTAGAATGATCGGTCACAAATAATAAAATATTGTTAGTGTATCTGTATCTCTATCTTGTGTTTATGTGACAGAAGATCAAAGAGATCTTTTCACGTTGTTCTCTTTTTTATTCTCAAAAAGCTTTTCTTGGTTAATATGAAATCTAAAAAGCTTTTTGTTGGCGGATAATTTGTTGGCTCATTTTTCTTTCGATGTCATAATTTTCTATTGAGATGAGACATCTGTATATAATTGTTTGTGCTGAAAATCTGCATTTCGAAAAGCTTTTAACAAAGCTCTTTTCAAACAATTGTTTTGATGTCTCTGTCCAATGGTTTTTCTCTTCAAAATTGGTATTCTCTAAAAACAAATAATAATGTATTTTTTCTATTGCTCTTTTGCTTCCGTCTGTATTTTTTCTTTTACTCTTTTTTTCTCAAATTCACAGCCCACCTGCCGCCACATTTTTTTGTAGCAATTTTTTAATGGTTACAGATATCGGAATCTTTTGGCAAGAAAAAAGTGTGGTGTTGTGTATTCTGATTTCTGATTGTGTGTATCCATGAGGGTGGGAAACGAAGAAGGATTTTTTTACAATAATTTATTGTGTCCGCTTAAAGATTTTCTTGAATTAGGGGTGCAAGTTGGAATAATGAAATGAATGATAACGATAAGTTTTTGATTTTAAAAGATCTGTTTGCTTCTAAAATTAAAAGAAAGGATAGGTTAGGTATGTATATGTAGTTAAGTAGAGGTAGCTATGTAATTTTTATTTAGTACGCATAGGTTTTGTGTTTAATGCATTTAAATGGATATCTATGAAGAAACTTTATCCCATTCCGGTGCTGATTTATTAAATAAAGTGGCCATATAAATGTAGCTGAGTAGGTGCCTACTTCTTTTAATCTTATTCGTTCGGATTATGTTGTAGGTATGTACCTACACATATGTACATACTTGTTTTGCCTTTTTTGAAAGTCAGAGTTCTGTACTTGTATTTTATTTTAACATCGTCGTTGAAATGTAGGTACTTCAAAAAGTCGTACCAACGTTGGTTGGTATTAGGTATATATTTAGATCATATGTGCCTGGGTACCTACATACATAGGTGCTAAACATATTTGTAATCAATGTGAACAGTCTGTAAGTGAAAAGAATACTTAACAATTTTTTTAGTTTTTATTTCATTTTAACGTAGGTTAAAATGTATATTTCCCCCCTGTTTAGGCGGGAGGGGCAATTTTCAAAAAAAAATCACTTAAAACAGAAAAAAATTATTAATAAAAACTCGTAGTATGTACCTATAGAGTCACGCACTAGCATTTTGAAAACATATCCTTTCTTTAATTTTATTTTGATAAATTGATTTTCAGTCAAAATTTTGAAAAAAAAAATTTCAAGCTGATTTTTTTCAAAATTGTACGTAATTAAGTATTATTTTTTTTCAATATTCAATTTTCATATTAGTTTTTAGTCAAAAACAGAAAACCGGATGCTAGAATGTCTTAGTTTTTGAGAAAACTCAAAATAACGGGAGAGGCAATTTTCTAAGAGCATTGACTTAAAATAGAAAAAATATTATTAAACCACAACGGTAACAGCTACAAACTAAAATTTTTGAAGCAACAAAATTAAAAAAAATATGTTTAAACTGATTTTTTTAAAAATTTTACGTTATTTAGTAGCATTTTTGTTTTTTATATTCAATGCTCCCATCAATTTTAAGTCAAACACTTAAAACCACATGTCAAAATGTACCTACTCTAGTTTTTACAAAATTGAAAATAACAAAAGAACTTCCATCCGATATTTTGTTGCTCTAAAGCTCCTTTTTCTACTGTTTAAGTAGTAAAGTAGATTTCATTATTTTCAATTTTTTCAAAAACTAAAGGATATTTAGGCATCCAGTTTTTAGTGTTTGACTAGAAATTATTAGGGGCTTCGAATTTTAAAAACAAAAATACTACTTAATAACGCAAAATTTTGAACACGATTTTTTTATTTATTTTGCTTCACAAATTTTAGATTAAAAATTAATTTTTGAAAAACTGTTCACTAAAGCAACTTAATTTAAAATTAAAATAAAAGCAAAAATGTCTGTTTGCTGTTGTTTTTTAATAATTTTTTTTTTGTATTAAGTCAATTCTTTTAGAAAATTTCCCATTCCCGTTATTTTTAATTTTATTAAAAACTTAAAGATATTTGAGGATCCGGTTTTCTGCTTTTAATAAAAGCACTAAATTAAAAAAAAAAAATAGTAATTAATTACGTAAAATTTTGAAAAAAATCAGTTTGAAATTTTTTGTTTACCTATATATGTATATTTATTTTAAATTAATATTTCAAAAACTATTCCCTAAAACAGAAAAATAATATATATACCAAAATAATTGCTGGTAAGTCAAGAAAATAAATAAATTATAATCTTGAAAATCGATTGGAATATCGTTATTAAATTATCAATTTAGTTGAAAACTTTCCTTATTCTTGACGGGAGCCTCTAAGGTATTGAAATTATTTACTTATTTATATTTTTTTATAATTTAAATATTTGTGATGATTTTATCTATCTATTGACATTTAAATTATAAAAATCGAAGTATTATTTCTCGACTTATAGCCGATTTTCCACAGCTGCATCGTTAATTTCGCAATTTTTCATGCATTTGGCCTTAGAAATATTACGAAATTTCATTAGCATACATTTTGAAATTTTTGTATGGGGCTTGTAAAAAACACACAGCTTTGTTTCATATGTGAAAATATTGAATGACATTTGAGGAATGCAATTCTGAAAAAAATTAACCCATAAACTGATCGTGGTGAAAATGGTAAGGGTGGGAAGCTCAGAAAATTCAACTTAAAATAATTATTTTTCAATTTTTAGGTTTATTTTTTTATGTTGAATTCTTTTTTGTGGAACATTTTATGTAAATACTACGTCACGTATGGGTATGTTTTATATATAAAAATAAAGCGCTTATTTACCCTTAAGTGAAAAAAAGTTATTTGAATTAAATCCGTGAATTATATAAAAAGAAGTGAACGATTAAATCAGGCAAGCGCTGGCCTAAAAACCCAAGTCTTGAAAAAAATTAATTCAAAAAATAATTAATATCGGCTCCCCTGTTTGATGAATGGCTTTGTTGTGTTCTACATATATTTAAAGAATATATTTCCCAATGATATTTTAATAATTTTTTTTCTCTACGATCAAGTTTACATATAGTTTTAAATTTTTAAATCAATTAAGTGGGTAAAAAAAAAACACTATTTCAATTTGTTTTTACATTTTTTTCAAATTTGTAATGCAATTATATACATTCTTTTTTTTTAATTTTATACCTGTTTTAATGACAGTATTTTAAGATATTAACATTTAAGGTGCGTTAAGTAGTTTGGAAGAAAAAAAAATAATATATGAAGCCGTGTCTATTGCATTTTTTGACTAAAATCGTAAAAACCGCGTAAAACGAATTTTAGTAATTTTCCTGTTGAATTAACCTTAAAACCTTGCTTGGCATTATTTTAGAAAATGTTTTAGCCTACATATATATTATATTTATTTTTCAAAATTTTGAAATTTTTCATCAACTTTTGAATTTAAAAGAATAAAAATCGAATTGATTTTGGACTAAAACACGTTTTTAGTATGACTTTTTTTATTGTATTGCAATAAATTTTATATATATATGTAGATAAACATTTCTTCTTTCTATATTTATCAACATGAAGAAGATCCGTTAACTAATAGCGAAGTTATTAGCTTTTTAAGATGGCCAAGTCGGTGATTTTATTTGGTTTTTATAATTAAAATGCCGTTTTTTGGCTTTAAACCAATTAAAGGGGAAGCATTCTTTGGTATAGAATGCTTCCCCTTCCATGAAATTATTTTTACATAAAATTGAAGCTTAACATTTTGTGATTGTTTTAAGACATTAACCTAATCGATCGGACGTATAGTTTAGAAGTTATGAATTTTTTAATCGAACACTATCAATTGATTTTTAGGATTTTGATAAAATAACAGTTATCTCCCACTGGTGCATGGTGGTTGACAACGAACGAAACAGGCAGTTTTAGTGCATTTTTATTGATTTTTTGATTGGTTTTTAATTAAGATTGCGAAGCTTGTAGGGGGCGTACATATGCAAATGAGGTATCAAAGTTTTTGTTGTTAAACGGACATGCAAACTAAAGAAAAACGAAATTAATCGATGCACGCAGTGATACGTAATTAACAGATATGTTAAAGAAGTCAATATTTACCGCTATTTCCGGTTAAATGTAAAAATAAATAAAATTGAAATGCAATTACATCAAACTCAATAAATTCTGTTATGTGTAAAAATTTCAACTCCCTACTACCTACCAATAAAAAGATAATTGTAAAAAACTATAAAAAATTGATTTGCCCATTTTTTCAAACTTAAATATCTCAGCTTAACGGCACTTTGGAAATCTGAAATTTTCCAAATATGTCAGGGTCAATAATCCCTACAACACCTATAAATTTCAAGTTTTTAGCATTCTCCGTTAAAAAGATAAAAAATAAAAAGTGTGAAAAAATTGAAAAAAAAATGTATGAGTTTTCAAAAATTCTTAACGCCCACAATAACCACGCCCACAAAAAATTCCTTAAACATGGGTAACTTTTTTTTTAATTTCCTAATTAAAAATGTATTTGAAAAAATTCTAAAAAATACACCTGATTTAAAAAAATTATTTAAAAAAAACTCGATTTTGGTGTTTTTGAATTTTAACCAAGTTTGTAGGGTAAAAAAAATTTTTTAGAATTTTTTAATTAACTTCACCATTTTAATATAATAAAACTCTATTGAATGTATTTGGTTTGAAAATTCTAAAAAATTTCATTTAGAAATTAGAAATCCGACTTTACCCTACATTTACCCATATGTACCCTATTAATTATGAGAATTTCAAAAAATCCCTTCGCAGTGGAGCTCTACATATATAAGGGATGTAAAAAAAATTTTCTATATATATATAACATTTACCCACTGACCTGTAGAATGATTGGTCACAAATAATAAAATATTGTTAGTGTATCTGTATCTCTATCTTGTGTTAAGTGACAGAAGAAGATCAAAGAGATCTTTTCACGTTGTTCTCTTTTTTATTCTCAAAAAGCTTTTCTTGGTTAATATGAAATCTAAAAAGCTTTTTGTTGGCGGATAATTTGTTGGCTCATTTTTCTATTCGATGTCATAATTTTCTATTGAGATGAGACATCTGTATATAATTGTTTGTGCTCGAACCTAGACCAAGTGCACTACGCACTGCGCTATCGAAGGTCACGTGATCATGTCGATCGAGTGCAGGTTTTATTGTTTGACGAATGCATTTGAATCAACTAGCATTTTTACTAGCCACATACAAGCTTGTTGTTGTTCATTCGGGTTCTTTCTTTTTTCTCCATACTCTTCATAAGTAAACAATTCGTTGAACAATGAACATATAAGGAGGGAGATTGTGTGAAAGATTTGACGCTGGTCAAGAATTAAATTAGAATTAATTGAAAGAGTTTCTTGTGTGATAACACACGTGCAGTAGTAGCCGTGGCGTGATGGACAGTGCGATGGACTGTCATGCCGGAGGTCTAAGGTTCGATCCCCAGCCTCGCCACCTATTTATTTAAAAGAAAAAACGGCTAATGCCTCTTGCGAGGAATTGACAAATCCTCCAAGAGTATCTCCTGTCACAGAAAAGTGCCGCTCGTTAGCCGTTCGGATTCGGCAATAAACTGAAGGTCCCCTCCATTCCTGCAGACACGCACACAGGAATGGTTGAGAGTTGTAAGTCACTAGGCCCTAGTTCTTCATAAGCTGTAGTGCCATCAAATTTATTTATTTTTTAACACACGCGCAGTGTAGGCTGCAAAGCTTTCGCACCATCATATTAATATTGAAGGTTTGAATGAAAGATCAAGAACTTGAGTGAGCTACCACCAAGTTTTTATAGGCTGGAGTTATAGCTATTTCACGGTCGCCAGGCCGATCATTTGCCCTGAGTGGGTCAAATGATTTTTCGAATAAAATTGAACATAAATAGACTAAGCACCACTAAAGGAGTCTGATGATCGGCCTGGCGACCGTGAAATAGCTATAACTCCAGCCTATAAAAACTTAGTGGTAGCTCACTCAAGTTGTTGTTCTTTCATTCAAACCTTCAATAATAATATCACACAAAAAACTCTTTCTGGTTTTTTTTTTCAATTAAGTATTTGTTTTAATTTTCAAGTATAAAGAAATCAGTTGTTGGTCTTATAAAGAGTACTCTCCGCAAAATTTTTAGACGGCCACCCAGCAGAGGATTATGAAGCGAAATATTTTTTTATTTTCAGATATATTGCATATTTTCCTAATGTTTAAACATTCCGAGTAATTTTAGATAAAGGTGATATTACATTGTCATATATATATGGCAAGTTTGCCAAATAATTATGGCTCAAAAATGTCATATAAGTGTGATAGTCATATTTATATGACAAAATATATAAGACTCCATATATATGACAATCATGAACTATTTTGAATTTAAAAAAAATATATGATTTAATGAAACGTGATTGGTCAAATATATCGTATTTTTTTTAAATATTTTATTTTTCATAGCAACTGTTTCATATTTGTAAACAAAAATTGACAGAAAAATCTTGTGAACATTATATGGCATACATATATGGCATAGTCTATTAATACTTGTCATATATACAAATATTGTGCCATATTTTATATGACTAGCATTGGTCATATATATATGACAATGTAATATCACCTTAAGAATGTGTTTAATTCAACAAGTTTTTTCCAGGAATACGTTAATATTTTGCAAAAATAAGCGATTCTGACCTCCAATGGTGTATAAACTACATTTTGAATTGGGTTTAAAGGCTTGAAAAGGACATTTAGTATAGGACGGGACTTTCTGCTTTCATTTCAAGAAATATTTGACCAATGCTGAAGAAAATGAGCATTTTGTGATAGATAGACAATATGAGGTATGGTTGCTTAGGGGTCAATAAAATGTAAATTCGCAAATTTACGCAGCTAAATCAAGTTGAATTAAAAAGTACATAAATTGAACTTTTCAACACTATATAATTTTGTTGGGGCGTAGCGGGGCGTAACAGTTAAAAGTTTAACTCAAAAAACAAAACCGATTTTTTTAAATTATTTTTTATCCAAATTTAAAGGTGTTACCACTCTTATATTTAATCATAGGATGTTCTATAAAAAATAGAGAATGCAATTCTTACCTTCTACTAATATATTCAACATAAACAAAAATTTCACAAACGATGAAAACAACAAGGAAAACAAATTAAGTCGCGCTTACTTTTGGTGCACTAAAACTCAAATTCCATACTTTAAAATTAAAATTAAAATTAAAATTAAAATTAAAATTAAAATTAAAATTAAAATTAAAATTAAAATTAAAATTAAAATTAAAATTAAAATTAAAATTAAAATTAAAATTAAAATTAAAATTAAAATTAAAATTAAAATTAAAATTAAAATTAAAATTAAAATTAAAATTAAAATTAAAATTAAAATTAAAATTAAAATTAAAATTAAAATTAAAATTAAAATTAAAATTAAAATTAAAATTAAAATTAAAATTAAAATTAAAATTAAAATTAAAATTAAAATTAAAATTAAAATTAAAATTAAAATTAAAATTAAAATTAAAATTAAAATTAAAATTAAAATTAAAATTAAAATTAAAATTAAAATTAAAATTAAAATTAAAATTAAAATTAAAATTAAAATTAAAATTAAAATTAAAATTAAAATTAAAATTAAAATTAAAATTAAAATTAAAATTAAAATTAAAATTAAAATTAAAATTAAAATTAAAATTAAAATTAAAATTAAAATTAAAATTAAAATTAAAATTAAAATTAAAATTAAAATTAAAATTAAAATTAAAATTAAAATTAAAATTAAAATTAAAATTAAAATTAAAATTAAAATTAAAATTAAAATTAAAATTAAAATTAAAATTAAAATAAAAATTAAAATTAAAATTAAAATTAAAATTAAAATTAAAATTAAAATTAAAATTAAAATTAAAATTAAAATTAAAATTAAAATTAAAATTAAAATTAAAATTAAAATTAAAATTAAAATTAAAATTAAAATTAAAATTAAAATTAAAATTAAAATTAAAATTAAAATTAAAATTAAAATTAAAATTAAAATTAAAATTAAAATTAAAATTAAAATTAAAATTAAAATTAAAATTAAAATTAAAATTAAAATTAAAATTAAAATTAAAATTAAAATTAAAATTAAAATTAAAATTAAAATTAAAATTAAAATTAAAATTAAAATTAAAATTAAAATTAAAATTAAAATTAAAATTAAAATTAAAATTAAAATTAAAATTAAAATTAAAATTAAAATTAAAATTAAAATTAAAATTAAAATTAAAATTAAAATTAAAATTAAAATTAAAATTAAAAATTAAAATAAAAAATAAAACTGTGAGAACAATTTATTCAATCATACCCTATTAAGCTTTCCAGTCTACATTTGAACATACTTTTGTCATTATATACATATAACTTATGTAAATGCTTTTAGCTCTCACTTCATTTAATCTGTTCTTTTATCTTATTCATTCTGTCATTAAACGTTAATCTTAAAAGATCGGTTCTGGTTTTTTATTCTTACTTACTTTACTTTAGATGGCGCTCACAGCCCAGGATGGACTACGGCCTCAACCAACAAGCCCCTCCAGCCAGCCCGGTCCCTAGCTAGCTGCCTTCAGTTACGCACTCCAAGTTGGTTGAGGTCGTTCTCCACTTGTGTGCGCCACCTAAGGTGGGGTCTTCCTCTGCTGCGCAGACCGTCAGGGGTAGATTCGAAGACTCGTCGGGCTGGTGCGTTGGTGTCCATACGCTCCACGTGTCCCAGCCATCTCAGCCGCTGAATTTTCAGCTTCTTGACCAGGTCGACGTCGCTGTAAAGCCCGTAAAGCTCGTTATTAAATCTTCTCCTCCATACTCCATCGATACAGACTGGACCGAAGATCACCCGAAGAATCTTCCTTTCAAAGCACCCAAGCAGATTCTCATCCGTTTTTGACAGGGTCCATGCCTCTGCCACATATAGCAGGACCGGGATGATTAGGGTCTTATATAAGGTCTCCTTGGTTCTCTGAGAGAGGGCTTTATTACTTAGATGCCTTCTTAGCCCGAAAAAACAGCGATTGGCAAGAGTAATTCTTCGTTTGATCGCTGCGCTGATGTCATTTTGCGATGTTACAGTGGAGCCCAGGTAGACAAAGTCCTTGACGACTTCGAAGTTGTATCTATCCATCGTGACGTTTTGCCCCAGCCGACGATGTTGAGATTCCTTTCTCGATGATAGCATATACTTCGTCTTGTCCTCATTAACAGCCAAACCCATTTTCGCCGCCTCCGATTCAATACTTGCAAACGCGCCGGTAACAGCTCGCTTCGTTCTCCCAATGATGTCAATATCATCTGCATAAGCAAGTAGTTGAACAGACTTTTGAAAAATTGTACCTCTGTTGTTGACTTGCGAGTTGCGTACAATTGCTTCAAGAACGATGTTAAACAGGTTGCATGATAACGCGTCGCCTTGCCTCAAACCTTTCTCGACATCAAAGGGTTCGGTGGTGTTCTTGCCGACTTTGACGGAGCAGCGAGATTTCTCCATCGTCATCCTGCACAAGCGGACGAGTTTGGCAGGGATGCCGAGATGCGCCATGGCTCTGAATAGCTCGTCTCTGTCTACGCTATCATATGCGACTTTAAAATCGATAAAGAGGTGGTGTGTATCGATTTCAAACTCCTGGGTTTTTTCCAAAATCTGTCGGAGTGTGAACATTTGATCGACGGTTGATTTGCCGGGCCTAAAACCACACTGATAGGGGCCGATCAGATCGTTGACAAACGGTTTTAAGCGATCACACAGTATAGATGACAAGGTTTTGTATGCGACGTTGAGGAGACTTATACCTCTGTAGTTGGAACAGGTCAGAGCATCTCCTTTCTTGTGGATGGGGCACACTATACCGAGGTTCCATTCATCGGGCATACTTTCCTCCGACCAAATTTTGGAGATAAGCTGGTGTATACTCCCTACCAAGTCATCTCCCCCTGCTTTGAATAGCTCGGCTGGCAGGCCATCCGCACCAGCAGCCTTGTACGTTTTAAGCTTGGCTATCGCTAACCGCACTTCATTTGGGTCGGGTGGACGGAAATTTTGACCATCATCGTCCAGGTTGAATGGAGTGTTCTGTCTTACAGCGGAATTTTGGCCATCTTCGCCGTTTAGCAGTCTAGAAAAGTGTTGTTTCCAGATCCTCAGCACCGACTGTGTGTCTACCACCATATTCCCACTCTCGTCTCGGCAGGCTTCCGTTCTGGCCTTGTAACCCTGGGTAGTTTGCCTCACCCTTCGGTAGAACTTTCGAACATCCCCCCTGCCGCTACAGTCCTCAATAGACTCGACCGCCCGCTTCGCATGCTCTCTCTTTTTCCTCCTGAGAAGTCGGCGTTCCTCCCTTCGCTTTTGCCCGTAGAGCTCCCGGGCTGCTCTCTCAGCAGCTCTGGTTCTAGTCTGCAGCATTGCTTGGTAGGCCTCGTTCTTTGCTTCATGTGCCAGTCTGCATTCTTCATCGAACCAGGGGTTTCGTTGTGGTGGCCTAGTGAAACCCAAAACTCAACAAAAACTTTGGCCATCAATTTACCTCACTTATTTTCATTCCGCTCCTACAACCTCAGGGGGGTTATTACCGAATGGGCGGCGGATCGATTTAAAAGCAAAACGTCACATTCGACCGTGAGGTTTTGATTATTTTCAAATGCGATCGAGGATGCAAATGAACCTTCCAGCTTCTCTCACATACACGGCTGTTCTGATTTCCGACCGAATTGTAAAACGGTAACGAAAACTGAATCCGTACGGATTGAAAAAGATTGTTCTGACTTTGGAACGAATTCAGTTTGCAGTGCAAGCAACTTGAAATAAAAAAAAAAATTCGAAGTCAGCTGTGTCTGTTCTGAAGAGCTGTCAAACGAGTTTTGTAGCTGTTTTCAAAAGTTATTCTTTTATAATATTTTATTATTTGAAAGGTTTAATTGGATTCTTTAACAGGTGGTTTTGAGCGGTAAGTTATTCCCTTGTTTCCAACAAAGTAAGAAGAGTTATAGCCTATTCACACAGGAACAAAATCTAGATTTCGAGCAAAAATCACCAAATCTCATCGAAATCAACAAGATTTCCCATACATTTTCAGATTTCGTAATCTAGTAGATTACAACAAAATCTCCTCGAAACCGACTTGGAAAAGTATAAATGTGAAACAAACATACTTATGTCGAATTCCTTTTACCAAAAAAATTCGATTTTTTTTCTAAACAGAATCGAATTTTTTCTTTGTATACAAGGGATTTGTCCAGAAAAGTCGATTTTTTCTTCTGAACAAATCGATTTTTTTCTTAAAAGTAATTCGACATTAATTACTCATTTTTCTCTTCAGTATAACAGTTCAGTAAGAAAACATAAAAATTTAAATTTTGGAAATGGTCCTGGGAATTTTCACTAAATATCAATATATTTTTTTTGTAGTTACTATCAACACTAAGAATCATTTGAAATGTCAAACAAAATCTAGTTATGTGCGCAGTGTGAACGATTCAATGAGATTTGGTAATCTTGTTGCCGAAATCCGAGATTTCGGTTCAGTGTGTGAAAACCGTATTAGCCTCGTTAAAGAGTTTTCTTACCTTGAATCTTAGCTTTGACAAAATACTGTTCCACCAAGGAGCTTTTTTTTGCTTATTAACGGGTTTTAATGGACAACTGAGTTCATAGGCCTCATTTATAGCCCCGGTAAACTTGTTCACTATGTGCTCTAATTCAAGGTGACTGTTTGTAGTTTCAGCTGGACCTACTTTCTTAAGGTTTATCTTGAGGGCCTCCTTGTACAGATTCCAGTTTGTTCTCTGTGAGAAGGTTGTCTAAGGTAAACACTATTGGTCTTATTAATAAACACTGTCTAATAGCCTATTCACACCGGAACGAAATCTAGATTTCGAGCAAAAATCACCAAATCTCATCGAAATCAACAAGATTTCCCATACATTTTCAGATTTCGTAATCTAGTAGATTACAACAAAATCTCCTCCAAATCTACTTGGAACAGTATAAATGTGAAACAAACATACTTAATGCTTGCGTTCGGGTGGTAGTGAGATAGGCTATCCACCTATCCCAAAAATTTTCAGATACCTTGAGTTGTTGTTGCATCAGCTGACATCAGAAGTTTTTCAACAAGGGATTACAACAACACAAACCTATCCGGATAGGTTTGGCTTGCCCCCCGAACGCTGCCAATTACTCATTTTTCTCTTCAGTATAACAGTTCAGTAAGAAAACATAAACAATGAAAAGAGAGTTTGTTATGTGTAGTGTACAGAGGTGGTGGGTTTTCATTCCATTTGGTGGATTTTTTTAATAGAAAAAGAGAGAGAAAATTTAAATTTTGGAAATTGTCCTGGGAATTTTCACTAAATATCAATGGATTTTTTTCGTAGTTACTATCAACACTAACAATCGTTTGAAATGTCAAACAAAATCTAGTTATGTGCGCAGTGTGAACGATTCAATGAGATTTGGTAATCTCGTTGCCGAAATCCGAGATTTCGGTTCAGTGTGAAAACCGTATAACTTTAGACAGCCGTCCAAGTTTTTAAAAAACCTTTCTAATTTTTGCTTAAGTAATCTATCTTTTTATCTTGCTTTAGATAACGTAATCTATTGTCTAAACCTAAAGAAATGCAATATTTTTTTTATTAAAAAAGCATATTTCCGACTGTTTCAAAATGCTTAGACATAGTTTAAACAGCCAAAAATCTAATTAATAAGACCGTATAATTTTGTGATCAGACATTGACGGTTCGTTGGAGACTCTCCAATCCCTGATTAAATTACTTACAATCGGAGATCCGAAAGTTAAGTCTAAAACTTCTTTTCTATTTCTAGTTACAAAGGTAGGTGTGTTTCCCACATTAAATATATCTAGATTTTTTTCGATAATAAAGTATAAAAGGTATTCACCCCTTTGGTTTATATCGCGGTGGGCGTTTGCATCACACCCAACCATAACCACTGATCTCTATAAAACACTGGATAGTGGATTCTCTATATGTATAACAGTTTTTTTTGAAGAAAATTGAATTTGACAGTTCTTGTACTTCCCACAGTTTGTGTCTTTTTTAAACAAAAGGAAAGAAAGAGATAGATAGAATTGAAATTGTTTTCGTATTCGTACTCGCAAACCCACTGATCTCTATAAACACTGGATAGTGAATTCATATAAAAATTTTGAAGAAAATTGAAGGAAGATTATAACAGTTGGAAGGACGTGAAACGTCAGATTTTTTTTATTATATATAACACTTATAACAGTTATTACAGTTTAGATTGGCCGCGTTCAATCCATTACGTTAACATCTGAAAATTCAGATTTCTGAATTTTTGGAGCTTCTGATTGGCCAGCTTTCATAAAAAGTAAGATGACTTTTAGTGACTTTTAGTTACGTTTAGTTACGTTTAGTTACGTTTAGTTACGTTTAAGCCTTAACTACTTTGGCCACTTTTTGCAAAATTACAAAAGTAAATATATTTTTTTCTAGCTAGCGCAGTTGTTTTGTGAAAAAGAATACACACATTTTATTTTTAAACCAAAATTTAGGCTTTCTGCATCATTTTTATAAGTTTTCCTGTGAGAAACACTATCCCAAAATGAGTTTCAAAATTTTCACTTTTGTGCTTTTTCACTTTCTTGACTTATAGCTTTAAGCCTTAGAGAACTGGAGAGTGGCATAACTACTCTGCAGAGTTGACCAAATATAATGGGGAAATAAGAAGAGCTAAGAGGAAAAGTTTTGCAACGTAGGTAGGTATGTAGGTAGAAATGGCGGCCCCGAGCAAACCTAGCTCAGAGACCCAATTAGCGCTAAAGTGCGCCATTTTGATACCATAACTCGCGTGACCTGTAAAGAAAACGATTTTTAAGTGCAACTTGCCAGACAAATTGCCAGACTCGGTGATTTGTAGGCTACGGTAAACTATTGTCAAATTTGCTCGTGGTCTCAGGAGATTGACTAAGAAAGCTTGGAAGACGGTGCAGACGCGACCGATCTTGGCTCAGAGCCACTTTGTTGCGTTGAGAAAGGAGATCAGGTCTCTGATCTTCAGTTCAGAAAGTTCGTCGAGGTCATTGAAGAACGCTTTTCCCAATGAGTGTGATCTCGTTTTGGCCAAAGCGGGACAATTGCAGAGGAAATGAAAGACTGTTTCCTTTTCCTGCTGGTCCCCACAGCTACGACAGTGAGTATTGTGAGGAATTCCCAGCCTCGCCGCATGTTCTCCAATTGGCCAGTGACCGGAAAAAGTTGCAACGACCCTAGCTATGTCTCGCCTGGGTCTGCCTATCAGGTCGTTTGTTCGGGCTTTATTGTAGGTGGGCCAAATCTTTCTAGATATGACGCAGTTTGTAAGACTGCACCACCTACGATTTGATTCAGTGAGGAAAATTGAGAGAATACTGTCCTTCATAACTCCAAGAGGAATGCTGACTATTTCCGCAAGTGAGCTATGAAGGGCTGATCCTTGCCTGGCCAGTTCGTCCGCCCGCTCGTTTCCCTCAATGCCACTGTGACCCGGAACCCAAATCAAAGTGACCTTGAGGTTAAGATTCAGGTTTGAAAGCTCATCCCGGCATTGACGTACTAATTTAGAAGATGATAATGGCGAGACAATTGCTTTAACGGCTGCCTGACTGTCTGTCAGGATGGCAGTATTAGGGTTTTGGTTAGGGTCTTGTTTAAGTAGCCTGCATGCTTCCCTAATTGCCAGTAGTTCCGCCTGAAAAACATTGGCAAAGTTGGGTAGCCGATAAGATTTAGAGATATTCAGAGACTCTGAAAAGATTCCTGAACCGACACCACACTCCATCTTTGAACCATCGGTGAAAATAGTTGTGTCGAAGTCTCTCAGCACGATGTTGTCCTTCCAATCCTGCCTGGGTGGAAAAACAACATTAAAATCCCCACTGAAATTCAGAGTAGGAGTGCAGTAGTCTGTAGGTGTTGAAAACAGATCGGCAGGGATCAAGTTCATGATATTGCTATGACCGTATGGTTTGTGAAACCAACAATTTGATTCTTTTAATCTTATCGCGCTGCAAGATACTAAATATTTGATATGCAAATCAAGTGGTAAGAGGTGCAGAAAAACGCTTAAGGCATCCGTTGGGCATGATCGCAAGGCCCCTGCAATACCAACGCTAGCTGTTCTCTGAACCTTCTTGAGTTTTTCGATGTTGTACGCTTTGCTAAGTGCGGGCCACCATACAATCGAGCCGTATGTGAGGATTGGTCGTACAACGGCTGTGTACGTCCACAGTATCATCTTCGACTGGAGACCCCACTTTTTACAGAATGTCTTACTACAGGCATAGAAAGCTATGCAGGCCTTCTTTACCCGTTCTTCAATATTCAGTTTCCAGTTTAATTTAGGGTCGAGAACAACGCCTAAATATTTCGCACTAGAAGACAGAAACAGTCTGACCATTTAGTCGGGGTAGAGTGAAGGGGGGTATTTTAGTTTTGGTAGTAAAGAGCATCAGTTCAGTCTTACTTCGGTTAACACCTAGTCCACAACTCGTGGCCCAGTTACTAACCTTACTCAGGGCCATCTCTGTGATCTCACTGATCACGGGCAGGAACTTTCCTGACACCAGTACCACCAAATCATCTGCATACGCTACCGCTTTCACTCCACATATCTCCAACTTTACGAGAATTTTGTCCATGACTAACAGCCATAGAAGAGGGGATAGAACCCCACCTTGAGGTGTTCCCCTACTAACGTGCTTAATCGAACTTGTATTTCCTAACGTAGCCTGAATCTGTCTTTCCCTTAGCATGGAAATTATCCATCTTCTGATGTAGTCCTCTACACCAATGTCAACTAGGGATTCAAGAATAGAGTCGGTTAGGACATTGTTAAAGGCTCCTTCTATGTCCAAGAAGGTAGCCAAGGTGAATTCTTTAAAGTGTATTGTTTTCTCAACTGTACGCACGACCTCATGAAGGGCAGTATCAGTAGATTTACCCTTCATGTATGCGTGCTGAGATTTTGCTAACGGATGCCCAATCAGTATGTCTCTAATATGGGTGTCAAGAATGCGCTCCAAAGTTTTCAGCACGAATGAGGTCAGGCTTATAGGTCGAAAATCCTTCGCAGATTCATGACCACGTCTACCTATTTTCGGAATAAAAACTACTCGAACCTGTCTCCATGACTCAGGTACATGATTGAGGGAGATGCATCCTTTGAAAATCATCTCCAGCCAGGGAACTGCTATATCTTGCAGTCTTTGTAGCATAATTGGCAATATGCCGTCTAGACCTGTGCCGAGATTTAGCTAATGGCGAGTGAGTGAGATGACTCACTTTTCACTGAAAATCGATTTAGCTAGTAAAAGTGAGTGAGTAGGCGGGTGAAATGAAACGTCAGTTTACTTGCCGAATGTTTCAGCGGTGACTTGGTGTATGTGTTGGTAAATTTCCACTTTTGCATAAGTATGTGTTCTTTTTCAAAGGAATTTCAACATACCTATTCACGTATGTGAAACGAACTAGCAAAACAACAATGTATGAAGGTAAAAATGAGTATGCAGCACATAAAAGATTTGTTTTTTTTTTATACAAACATACATTTATGTAAAAATGATATTTGATAAACATTATTAATTTGTTATTTACATTTTATTTGTTGGTATAAATTTTTTTAACACAAGTGAAAAATATAATTCAGCATCACAAGAACGACCCCATAAACTTCGTGAGGACTAACTACAAAACTTTGGAAGAATGTTTAGGAGTGGGTAGGGCACACTAACTTCACAATAAAGTCACACATTAATTAAATTTTGTTTTCCTAAGTTTTTCGATAAAGTTTAATTAAAATAAAAATACAAAATTGAAAAATTAAACCTCAAACAAACAAAACCAAAGACAACGAATTAAAAGATAGCCTTTGTTTATGACATTTCATGTGTTCGAAACTTGATTCGAAATTACTCATTTCACTTTAATAGCTAAATCACTTTTGCGAATGAAGTGAGATGAGTCGGCGAGTAAGGCGAGTCATCTCACCTCACTCGCTGAAATAGCTAAATCTCGGCACTGGAGACTTATAAGGGGAGAAAGTACTAATTACCCAGGCAATACTTTCTTTGTATGAATTTTGAAGATTACTCTTCTTCGGCTTGTTTGGTCGAATTAATTTATTAATGAAAAATCTTCATTAGTTTTCCCGACGTTTCGACTGAGTTTTCAGTCTTCTTCAGGGGCACTTTATTAAACATGAAAAACAAAAGATGAAACAACAATTTCTTAATTTTATAAAATAAGGTTAACATGTCAACTTACAATAAGATTGAAAATTTTAAAATATTTTATAAGAGTACGTAAAACATTGTAGGTACCAAAGAAAGTTAAATTACACTTTAAAGCACTTCTTTGTTAGAAGTTTAGTCTACAACTATTACAAGTAAAAACAAAGCAATAAGATGAAAAAGTTAGATTTAAATATATGTGTGTATACATGTACTTTTGTATATACAAATTTACAGTTTTGCAGAGACTAAAGAACAATAAACTGATGAAATCGATTGTGTGTCCTGTTTCTTGTTCATGTTATTTTCGTTGTTCAAGATGTGTAATGTTTCCAAAGTATATCTTTTCGATGTGTGTTTTTCGGTTTGAAGAATTTCTGTGTTATCGAAATCAGGGAAATGGTTCTTGTCAATACTGTGGCTTGCCAGAGCGGTCTTTTGAGAATTTTTTGTTTTTATATCCGATTTGTGATTGGAGATCCGCTGTTTCAAGAGTTGTTTTGTTGTACCAATGTAACAAAGTTCACAATCTTTTGTCTCGTTGCCCAAACAGTTTACCTTATAAACAACGTCCGTACACTGATCCTTCTCATTTTTCTTTGTGAGTTTTGTGAAGAGGCTGTTGAGTGTTTTGTTTGACTTGTAAGCAATGTTTACATCTTTAACCTTACTTGTTATTGTTTTTTTAAAACTTTCTGCAAGTTTTGGCACATATACCAAACTTTTGAAAAAACCAGTTCGTGTTTCCTGTTTATTATCGGCATTGTTTCTCGTGTGTCGCTCAAGCAATTCACGGATGATATCTCGAGGATAACCATTTTCAGCCAGAATCGTAGTCACCTTTTTCTTATTGGCAGGATGGAATTTTTGGTCACTTATTGTGAAAACCTTGTGGATAAGAATAGAAAAACTAAAATCATCACTGTGGAGTTCCTTCAATATCATAATGCACGAAAATTGGTTTGTCAATAAAAGTTCCATTGAATTTCCATTGGAGATCAGATGGCTTTTATCGATGGGAAAGAAATTCGCTCTCCCGATAGAAAAGGAAAACTTTCCTCTTTTCCAATTGATAGCCGATGGTGAAGAAATAATAAGAAACATTGAGGATGAAAGAGAACAGGAACTAATAAGATCAAAGTTTGGCAATATGCTTCACTCTTTTCAAAGAAGTAACAACAATGATCAATTTGCCAAATACGTTTCGAAAGTGCGAAAAGAGACAATATCTTTTTTAAAAAGAAACAAAGACATTGTCATCGTCGCAGCTGATAAAGGCAATGTCACTGTAGCTATGAATAGAAGTGAGTACGAATATAAAATGCTAGACCTGCTATCGGATCGTTCCGTCTACAGAGGAGTGAGGAATAATCCAATTTCTTCCCTCCAAAACAAAAACAATGAATTTGTCAAATATCTACACACGAATAAATCGATAAATGATAGAGAAAAGGCAAACATGACCACGTACACCGCACAGCTCCCCTCCATCTATGGTCTCCCAAAGATTCACAAACCAAACTTACCACTCAGGCCGATTGTTTCATCCATGAAAGTTCCATGCTATGAACTGGCAAAATACATGGGACGAATTTTACATTGTGTTACACGCAACTCAAAATACACGGTAAGAAATTCGTTTGAATTTATTAAAAAAGCAAAAAATTTGAGATTGAGTGAGCAAGATGTTTTAGTTTCTTTTGATGCGGTGTCACTTTTCACTAATATTCCAGTGCAAGTGGCAATTAACATCGTAAAGAAAAAGTGGAATATAATTTGTAAAAATACGAATCTTTGCTTGAGCAAGTTCATAGAGATGTTGGATTTCTGTCTTAAAGACAACAATGTTTTCCAGTATAAAAACAACTTATACAAACAAATATATGGAGTACCAATGGGAAACCCACTCTCACCGACCATCGCTGACCTTGTTTTGGATTTTTTATTAGAAGAATCTTTCACAACAATTAGTCAACCAAAATTTATTGCAAAATATGTCGACGACATATTCGCAATAATGAAACATCGAGAGGTTGATAAGGTGCTACAGTGTCTAAATGGATTTCACCCCAAAATCCAATTTACAGTGGAGTTCGAAAGGAACAATGCGATAGCGTTTTTGGATGTAAAAATCCATCGCGAAGTGGACCAACTCTCTTTCGACTGGCATCAAAAAGAGACAGCATCTGGGAGAATTGTTAATTTTCGGTCGAATCAAGCAAAGCACATACTGATTAACACGGCTTCTAACCTTATCCACAAGGTTTTCACAATAAGTGACCAAAAATTCCATCCTGCCAATAAGAAAAAGGTGACTACGATTCTGGCTGAAAATGGTTATCCTCGAGATATCATCCGTGAATTGCTTGAGCGACACACGAGAAACAATGCCGATAATAAACAGGAAACACGAACTGGTTTTTTCAAAAGTTTGGTATATGTGCCAAAACTTGCAGAAAGTTTTAAAAAAACAATAACAAGTAAGGTTAAAGATGTAAACATTGCTTACAAGTCAAACAAAACACTCAACAGCCTCTTCACAAAACTCACAAAGAAAAACGAGAAGGATCAGTGTACGGACGTTGTTTATAAGGTAAACTGTTTGGGCAACGAGACAGAAGATTGTGAACTTTGTTACATTGGTACAACAAAACAACTCTTGAAACAGCGGATCTCCAATCACAAATCGGATATAAAAACAAAAAATTCTCAAAAGACCGCTCTGGCAAGCCACAGTATTGACAAGAACCATTTCCCTGATTTCGATAACACAGAAATTCTTCAAACCGAAAAACACACATCGAAAAGATATACTTTGGAAACATTACATCTTGAACAACGAAAATAACATGAACAAGAAACAGGACACACAATCGATTTCATCAGTTTATTGTTCTTTAGTCTCTGCAAAACTGTAAATTTGTATATACAAAAGTACATGTATACACACATATATTTAAATCTAACTTTTTCATCTTATTGCTTTGTTTTTACTTGTAATAGTTGTAGACTAAACTTCTAACAAAGAAGTGCTTTAAAGTGTAATTTAACTTTCTTTGGTACCTACAATGTTTTACGTACTCTTATAAAATATTTTAAAATTTTCAATCTTATTGTAAGTTGACATGTTAACCTTATTTTATAAAATTAAGAAATTGTTGTTTCATCTTTTGTTTTTCATGTTTAATAAAGTGCCCCTGAAGAAGACTGAAAACTCAGTCGAAACGTCGGGAAAACTAATGAAGATTTTTCATTAATAAATTAATTCGACCAAACAAGCCGAAGAAGAGTAATCTTCAAAATTCATACATACTTTTGAAATTGGTAAAAAAAAAAAAAAAAAAAAAAAAAAAAAAAAACTCTTAATAAAAAAATACTTTCTTTGGTTATAACGGTATTTATATGCTCTACTCGAACTCGAGCGAACTGTATGCTGCTGGTTCTAAGCGATTCGGGGTTGCTACTCTCGCAGTCCGGAAAATGTATTGACATCAGTAACTCCAGGGATTCAGATGGAGAGATTGTCCAAGACCCATCAGGCTTTTTCAAAAACGAGGGACAGCAATGCTCCTTCGAAAGAACCTTACTAAGCCTAGCGGATTCTTTAATGTTTTCAATTGAATGACAATATTCCCTCCATCCGTCTCTCTTGGCTGATGCAAGGGAACGCTTGTAAACCTTAAGGCAGTCTTTGTACGGTTTGTAAAATTTATATTTGTGGCAGATATTGAATATAGTTCTTGTCATCTTCCTAAGATTAGACAGATCTTCGTTCCACCAAGGAGGGAGAGTTTTACGGCTGTATTTGACTGGGCAAGAGACCTTAATAGATGCTTCGAAGGTTTTAACTCTAGCCTCTAGATCTTCTACCGAATCTCAGATTCGGTATATTCGATAGTTTTGATTTAGCGACTTGACCGAACTTAATCCAGTCAATACGTTTAGGATTTCTATATGGAGGGGGGCTTTCAAACTCGAAATTTAGGTTGAAGAGAATCCATCTGTGATCCGAAAAGGACTTCAGAGGCGATACTCTCCAATTTTCCACCGGTATATTGTCATTATTAACGATTGTAACATCAAGAACATCCTCCCAACCTTCATAATTTTCCGAACTCGGAAAAACAAAAGTTGGAGTGCTGCCTCTGTTACAGACCGATAAGTTGTTTTCAATAATAAAATTAAAAAAGGACTCACCTCGATCGTTTATCTCCGAGCTACCCCAGAGAGTATGCCGTGCGTTTGCGTCACACCCAATGAGTAAATTAGCCCTTTTTCTTCTAATAGCGGTTGTTAGAGAAAGTACTTCCTCTGGCGGCGACTGCCTGTCTCTCGCCAGGTATGCGGAAGCCAGAAACAGACCCTCTGCATTTTTGCTTTCAAGTCTGACAACTTTCAGATCAGGAGTACTGAAATTGGAACACAAAAAAGCTTTTAAGTGTTTTTTAGCTAGAATACAGGTTCTAGGAATACCTTCGTCTGGATTTACGGGTTTGTAAAACAGGTCACATGGTTGTCTTGGAGACCCCGAACTCGGAGTCCATTTACCCACGGTTCTTGTATTACGCCGACGTCTATGTTCTCCTCTCTCAGGAGAACTCTCAGATTATACGAAGCACATTTAGAGTGCTTCAGATTAATCTGTACGACTTTCAGCGCGTTTTTAATTTTCAGAAGAAGGTCCTGCACAGTCAGGGCCCAGCGACTCGCTAGGGACTTCAACGTTATCGATGACATTGTCGGACTCGACTACTTCAGCGACTTTGTCGGAGTCTGCTCCCTGACTCTGCAGAACCTTAATCTTGACATTTTTTATGCCAAACCGGAGTTTGAAGTCAGATGTTTCGAGGGCCCCCAAGCTCTCATCGCTGATCATCAGAAGGTAAGAGGCGCTGTTCCTCTGGGGTTCCTCGGCCTTAATGACCGCCCAGTCGTGCATAGGAATCAGCGGGTTTAGCCTCTGAAGACAACGAATCAGCTCCTGTCCGCTTGGTTTGACGCCCATGAGGGGCAACCAAATGCGAGCCTTTGGTTGTCTAGGGATGTCCTTAGCTGGGATGAGCTTGAGCCTCAAGCCATCCCAGTCATTGCTAATCTTAGCAATGCTGGAACTAAGAAAATCCCTAGAAAACCTGTCTACGCACCTAATTACCCTGTACCCCTTGAGCATCTCGCCAGAGTCAAAACTAGGGTAGGGACCCTCGTTCGCCGATATGGTATAAGAAAACACCATCTCCGAGAGCTTGGCCTCGATAGAGTTCCACACAGCCAGCAGACCTCTGCTGTTTGTGGAGAGCTCATCCACAACCGCTACCTGAAGGTCATCGCTGACAACCTCACTCAGGGTACGCGGTTGCGCTACGCTCGAAGATGGCATTTCCTTGTTCTTTTTGGGACCGCCAAGCTTACTTTTCTTCGAAGGCTGGTTGG
Organism: Epistrophella euchroma; assembly: GCA_947049315.1. NCBI lineage: Eukaryota > Metazoa > Arthropoda > Insecta > Diptera > Syrphidae > Epistrophella > Epistrophella euchroma. The sequence continues at coordinate 66,575,258 of OX346245.1, forward strand.
CCTCTTCTCGAGATCTGTTACGCTTGACGGCCGTCTCTTGAGCAGCCAGAAGATTGCTGTATTCCTCAACAATCTTTTGGTACTTTAATTTATCCTCGAGGTCTTTAGGAAGAGTTGTTCCAGCTTCCTCATTCTTGGCAATCTTGGCAAGAATAAAGGAAGCCTTCCTAAACTGACTCTTCATAAGAGCCCCCGCTGATACCTTTTTGTTTTCCCGTGCAACTATGCTGTGGCTGGCATTGCTACACGAGGGCTTGTTCGGGTTTGTTATTGTCGGTCGAAGCACAGGGGTACTATGGCTGGTACTGCCTGTGCTTCCTTGTTTAGGCTCCCCAGAGGCACCGGAGTCTCCAGTGCTTAGTGGGTTGCCTACTATGGTCTCCTGGCTGGAGGCCAAAAGTTCATCTTCGAGTTCGGATGGTACTAAGTCTGTTATGTCAAAATCGTCCATGATGTGAAAAATATAAATTAAAGTCCCACGAGTAGAACGGAAAGGAAAGGTCAGCCCCGGCAGAGCCGATATACCGGGGTAAGGCAAGAAGTAAGACGGACCCTGCCAAGGCGTCCGAATGAGCTCGTTAGCGACTGGTTTGCCCCCCAGCCTTCCATTTCTTCGGCACGGATTATGAAAAATCGCTCACTCCACCACTGAAAATTAGGGCCTCGTATCTATGGTCAAATCGCATTGCTGAGGGTTTTACTATTGAAAAGTAAAGGAACACCTCAACAATTTGACCTGACCTTAGCTGGTCACCATCTTGACAACGCACAAGATACACTGTGGTGATCATTACCGCCCGGCGCCCACTAGGAGGGTTTGAAACGAGGATTTTTGCCAGGCAACGTTCTGCGAGGGTATTTCTTCTTCCCCTGCAGCTGCAAGACTACACAAGGCTCTAGCAAAAGAAAAGGCTTTAACGTCGTTAGCACTTCGTTACCCTGATGGTAGCTTTACAGAAAATGAGGAACAAAGGGTCACTCTATTGTTAAACACTCATTTCCCGGGCAGTTTACCTATTATAGGAAATACAAATGAGAGAATGTGTCCAGAAAGTCATCACAACAAGAGGATGTCCTCAAGGCGGGGTTCTCTTACCCCTGCTGTGGAGTTTAAGTAGATGAATTACTAGAAAATCTTTCTTCTCAAGGCATACGATGTATCGGCTTCGCTGATGATATTGTAATAACAGCCTTGAGAAAGTTCGAAGATACTCTTTGCGATATAATACAAAGAGGTCTATCCATTACAAGGAAATGGTGTCTATCAGTGGGATTAAATATAAACCCCACAAAAACAACGATAGTTTACTAAAAAGAGGCTTCTGCCACGCATGAAACCCATCCGGTTGGCGGGAGAAGTAATCGAACCCCAGAAGGATGTTAAATATCTAGGAATTACAAGTTGGAACAAACAAGTTGAAATAACTGTCGGGAAAGCCACTAGGGCCCTTATGATATGCAAGAGACTTGCTGGTAAAACATGGGGCTGTAAGACAAACATCCTGCGATGGATGTACACCATTATGGTAAGACACATCATTACCTATGGTGCGGTTGCATGGTACAAAAGAACCGAACTAATTACAACCAGGAAATCTCTGGAAAAGGTACAAAGGCTCGCGTGCTTATGCATTACTGGAGCAATGAGAACATGCCCTACAGCAGCAAAGGAGGTAATCCTTCACCTAACCCCACTATATGTGGCCATAGAAAGTGCTGCTATGTTAGCCATCATGAGATTTGCAAAGGGGGGCACTGGGACGGGAAACTGCATAGGTCATAGGGAAAGAAATTTGATCAGCAAGTCCGCAGTAACAAACCTCATTGACATTCCTAGAGATGGCATGATTAAAAGATATAGGTTTGTTCCAGACCTTGACCAAAACTGCCACTTGTCACAATTTGTCAACAATTGTTGCCAAATCCTGTTCCACACTTCAAAAATTCGGCAGTTTTGGGCAAAAGAGAGCGTTCACAAGAGAGTAAAACATTTCACCTTCCTGACAATTTTTGCCCAAGAATTTTCTTTGGGCAGAAATTGGCAAGTTTGAGTTCTGTCAAAAAATGGCAGTTTCAATAGAGCTTTTTAACAAACAGCAATATATCTCTGTCTCGTTCGTATTTAAATGTCAAACTAAAATTCTTGGCACAATAACATTTAAGTGGCAGTCATTTGTTTGTTTTATTTTGGAGGCAAATAAATATTTGGAATTGTTTTGTTCCTATTTTTATAGAAAACCTGTAAGTAAAAATGTTTTTATACTTTATATAAGATATTTTAATCTTTTTATGGCACAAAATAGCTAGATTTTTGTAATTAAAGTTAGCCCGCCTTTTTTTTCTTTCCAATTTCATCTGTCATTGTGCCAAGTTTTTGCTGTCATTTGAAACTGACAATTTGGTAGAGATATCTATACAAATAAATTCAAATATGCTGTTGACTAAGGGTTCCCCAAGTGTTATTTTTAATTTCATTTTAGTTTTGGTAGATGTGTTTTTTTTCTATCGTTTTATCAATCTATTAATTAGTAAATTTATGTTCATAAAATTAACTATTCGTTTACCAAAAGTAAAGCTTTAACTACATAAGTCCAAAAAGTGAGAACTTTCAAACTCACCGGAAAACTTATAAAAAAGATGCAGAAAGCTTAAATTTTGGTGTAAAAAAATTGGGTACATTCTTTTTCTTAAAACAAATGCGCTAGCGGGAAAAAAAATATTTTTGCTTTTCTAATTTTGCAAAAAGTGGCCAATGTAATTAAGGCTTAATTCTGAAGAAGAAAATGTAATTAAAATTCATTAATTTCTTTTTTGAAATACTTTTCTACAACGAGATAAATTTAAATTTTATAATTTAATGTTGAATTGAAGTAAGTTGTTGTTTTATTATAATTAAATTTATGTTCTAAAAGTTTATTGATACTTTGCAATTTTTTTTTATTGTGGTTATAATTTTTTGGAATTTTCTATAATGAATTATCATTGATCCATGGCAACTCTAGTGGATTCTTGTGTTTGACGTTTAAAAAGTGGCAGAAATTGTTTGCCCAAAAAGCGTTCCACACTTTTTTCTCTCTCTGAGAGAATTTCATCCCCACTCCTCAAAATTTGAAAGATTGCCCAAAACTGCCCAAAAAAGTTGGGAACAAACCTATAATTTCGTAAAAAACTTTCGAACGGAATTATGTAGCAAAAAAAAGTGGGTAGGCGAATCAGTTAACTACACTCTTAGGGCAAATGTCATCAAGTGGTACACTGATGGTTCGAGAACAAGTGAAGGGACTGGGGCAGGAATCTTTGGGTCAAGAACCAAACTTTCCTTACCGATGGGGCAGTCTACTAGCATTTTTCAGCCGGAAGTCAACGCCATAGGAAAATGTGCAGAACGTAATCTCGACAGGAACTACCGTAACCAAAACATTGCCATCATGTCAGACAGCCAAGCTGCACTTAAAGCACTGAACTCTTACACCATCAGTTCTAAACTGGTATGGGACTGTGTGTGCAGACTGAATGAACTGGGCAAAAACAACAATGTAACACTTTGTTGGGTACCAGGCCATATTGGTGTCCAAGGCAATGAAGTGGCAGACTCTTTAGCGAAAATAGGTGCAACAACATGCTTAACGGGTCCAGAGCCCTATTGTGGAATAAGAGAAAACGTGATTAAAAATAAAATCAAAACAGAAGAGGAGGCTAAAAGACTAAAAATCTGGAAAGAACTCCCCAACCTAAGACAGGCCAAACTACTACTTGGGAACTACAACCAAGAACGTTTCAAATCCTGGACCCATGTTCTATAACTTCTCGCATGCATAAAATCGGTCGAGAAACGATGGAAACTGAAACAAATTACATGAGTTTTGTTCCATTTTTTAACGTTTCTCGACTGATTTTTTCGATGTGAGAGTTACAGAACATGGGTCCTGTATTAGCTTAAGTAGGAATAACTTAAGAATAGCTACGAGCATCCTCACTGGCCACTGTAAGCTAAGGAGACATCTCAAAATCCTTGGCTTGGTGAGCAGTGACACATGCAGATTCTGCGACAACCAAGAGGAGACACCGGACCACATTTTATGCAGTTGTGAAACACTTATGTACCAGAGACACAAATATCTGGGTCGCAACCAGATAGAAGTGAGCAAATTACCCTCCCTGAAAATACTCCTAATACTAAAGTTTCTCAAAGAAACAAATTTGGAGGAAGAGCTGTGAATGAGCTCATCTGGCTCTAAATGGGGGCACAATAGATCTAAAGATCGCAGTGCAATTATAAACCCCAATTATTCATTCATTCATTCAAAATCGCTGCTTCCGTTTTCAATTCCTCTCGCAAAATGACAGGGGAATATTCCGAGGGAAAAACCATTAAATTACCCAATAAAATTTAATTCCCGATAGGTATTTTTTCCCTCGAAATTTTTCCCTAATTTCGTAATATGTTCCCAGTACCGATTTCTCGAATATGGGAAAAATTCCGTGAATCAAATTGCAGTCGCAGCAACACATAACCGAGCTCTTGCAATTAGAAATCAACTTGAGGATAGCTTCCTTTAATAATTTGTTGAACTTTTATTGAAACGAAAACATAGATACTACTACATACCAGGTAACAGGTAACGAATTAAAGGAAATTAAAATGAATTCATTTTAAAGTAACCGAAAAACAATTTTCAAAAGTGTCTACTAACTTATGCGCCTCTGAAGATTTTCTGAGATCTTTGCTCTTCCAACGTTTTATTAATAAACTCAATTTTCTTAACAGATTGTGTTAACGGCCATGCGGAGGTTTTATTAATAAGTTTCATACATAAAATTCTTATACATATATTATATATATAAAGAAAGGAGTGCTGCCACACCTATAAGACAATTTTGATTGTGGTTGGTCGTGTTCACATTCACGATTTACACCTTCCATTTTACCCCCCCTCAATCAGAATTTTCTCATACATAAATACATAAGTATATTTAATTTACATACATTGTATTACAAAAGGTATTAATCAAATGCTTTTTCGCCTGTTTATAAAATGTTTATAGTCGTAACAAACTTAAATAATATCTTTTATTCAATTAGTTAAATATCATGTTATATAAACATTATGTAATTCATTCAATTTAATTTAACAATATCAAAAATATTAGTTCATATTCATATGTATCTTAATTTATTGATTCTTTTGTTTTAACATAAACATATACAAAAATAATTATTTTTATAATTTACAATAAGAATAAATATTTAAGAACTAAGCATTATATCTCTTAATCTTTGAAAGCATATTTTGCTTAAAGGCTTTGTCAAAATATCTGCCAATTGATCTGTTGTTGAAACATATTTTAATTCAATAATGCCATCGCTGATTTTTTCTTTTACAAAATAATACTTTATATCTAAATGTTTCATTCGCTTAAGTTGCTCATGGGAATTGCATGAACGAATTTTGGATTGATTATCTTCATATATAGTAACCTTGCATTCATTTAGAAGCTTCAAATCCAGCAATAAGTTTTTAAACCAACACGCTTCGGATACACATAAGCATAATGCTATGAATTCGGCCTCTGTGGTTGAAAGAGCGACGGTACTTTGCTTCTTGGAAGTCCATGCAACTAAGCATCCAAAAATCCAAAAACAAAAACCACTAGTTGACCTACGATCAATTGTGTCGCCCCCCCAATCAGCATCGGCGAAACCTATGATTGGATTGGTATTACATTTCTTGAATACAAGTTTTAATTCAATGGTTCCCTTGATGTAACGAAGTACTCTTTTTAAGGATATAAGTAACTGCTCACTTGCACAATTTTGAAATCTTGATAGTAAACTGATGCTTGCGCACAAATCTGGTCTAGTTCCTATCATGGCATACATTATAGACCCTATTATCTGTCTGCATTTAGTTTCAATTTCGATATTCTCAGATGCTTCTCTTTTCAAAAGATTGAAGTCGAAAACATTATCCATTGGAGTGGCCACTGGTTTACAATCATGCATGTTAAACTTTCGTAGAACATTTTCTAAATAATTTTTTTGGCTTAGAGTTATAGTTTTACTCTCTATGTCTTGTTTTACATGAATACCTAAATAAAGGTTAAGAAGGTCTAAATCTTTCATTTTAAATGCTTTCTCTAAACTATTCTTCATCTTTTTAATTTCTAGATCTGATGAACCGCACAAAAGTATATCGTCAACAAAAATAATAATGTAAACAGAAATGTTATCTCTTAACTTATAGTATACACAGTTATCGCATTTGCTTTTTACATATTTTTCAGATTTCATAAAGCTTTCAAATTTCGTATACCAATACAAAGGCGCCTTCTTAAGCCCATAAATTGCTTTTTTTAATTTACACACCAACCCACTTTTTGGCTGATGGCTTTTTGGCAGATACATGTACAAATCTTCGAGAATTTCCCCATGAAGAAAGGCATTGCATACATCCATTTGATAAACTAACCAATTATTATGAGCACATACTGCTAAAAGAGTTTTAATCGTACTTAATTTAACAACTGGAGCATAAACATCATCAAAAACATTTTGTTGAAAACCTCTGGCTACTAATCTACATTTATACCTGCTTATCTTGCCATCTTGATCTCTTTTTATTTTGAAGACCCATTTACTATCTGCTATTTCACATATACCTGGTTTTTCTACCAACTGCCACGTGTCATTTTCCACCAGTGCCTTCATCTCTTCGTCTATAGCCTGCCGCCAGTTACCTGCATTCGCACTCTTCATCGCATCTTCATATGTCGCTGGTTCATCCACATCGATAGTAAAATAGCTAACGTCATAGTCATCAAGATGTTTCGGTTGTTTTAACAAGTTCAGAGGGCGCAATCGTGAACTGCGCTCCATGTTCGATGAATTCTGCAAAGCAGCCTGACTGGTTTCTGCACCAACACATGTATTCTCCGAAATACTTTCACTTTGATTGTCTGGCAATTGAGATGGCTCTACCTCTTGTACCTCCTCTTCGTTATCTTCCTCTTTCATGTTGTCTTCTTCCAATCCCAAACTGATAAATGGTTCTGCCAAAATCTCCTCGCTTACTTGTGGTTGTGACTTCATTGGGGCGAAAATTATTTCCCTCTCGATGCATACTTTGTTTTCCTCTGGATAGTACACTTTGTATCCTTTTACATTTTCGCAGTAGCCAACGAACAAACCTGATTTGCTTTTCATGTCAAGTTTCTGCCTCTTTTGTTTGGGTATGTACGCCCACACCTCAGCTCCAAAAGGTCCTCTAAACAATTTGATATCAAAATTTCGTTTGTACCATACTTCATACGGCGTCTTATTTACAATTGGACTGACTCCTGTACGATTGAGAGTGTACACCACTGTATTTGCTGCCTCAGCCCAAAGTTTTTTTGGTAATTTATTTTCCGCTAACATCGATCGCACAGCTTCAATAATTGTTCTGAACTCCTTTTCAGCACGTCCGTTTTGTTGCGGAGTATAGGGCACTGTTGTTTGATGTGTTATGCCGTGTTGTACAAGCAGCTGTTGGACTTGCTGGTTAATGAACTCTGTTCCGTTGTCACTTCCAATGGTTTTAATTGTCATTTCAGTTTGATTTTTCACTAACAGGATAAACTCCTTCAGCTTCTCATATACTTCGCATTTATTTTTCAGGAAGTACACCGTTTTAAATGCGCTGTTGTCATCTTTTAACAGGAATAAATATCTTGAGTTGTTCAGAGATGGTTCCTCCATCGGGCCACACAAATCCATATGAATGAGTCCGCCAACTTTATCTTCCCTTGAATTGCTTAATGGAAAGGGATCTCGGTGATGTTTTCCCTGCACACAAGGTGTACAAAATGTGTCACATTCCTTAATTTGGATACTGTTGCGGCGAAGAATGTCTTTTATGTGTCGAAAGTTCTGATGTGCTAAAGTTTTGTGCCACCACATTATATCACAATCATTGTTTGCAAATAAACAATGTGTGTAGTGAGCGCGTTCAGAATTAATTTTTGGGTTTGTTTTAAAGAGCATTTTGAATAATTTGTCGCAGCGCGAGGCAACAGCAACAACTACATCTCCTCCGTTCAAAAACTTGGCCCAATTTGGCTTGGATACCATTGAAAGTCCTTTGTCTAGTGCTTTATCTTGTGAGAACAAATTTTCCTTCAGTTCTGGAACGTAGAGAACTTCCTGTAGGTTGACTTCGTGAAAGGATTTGCCATTGTATGCCAAAACGTAGACATTGCCTCTTCCGTGAGCTGTTACGAATGAACCGTCTCCTATTTTAATTAATTTTAGCGTTGTGAGATGCTCGTAGTTCGTGAAAAGATCTTTTTCCTTGCACATGTGCTGTGAAGCGCCGCTGTCCAAGTACCAACAGGTGTTTATCTGAGACTGTATATCGGTTGATATAGCAATTAAAGCATAGTCCTTTGTATTCTCTTTGCAATGGTCTGTCCCTCTGAAGGTTTGGTTTCTGCGTTTCCTGCTGTAGCAGTCTTTTAGAAGATGGCCTGGCTTTTTGCAACAGTTGCAAATAATTGATGGTCGACACTGATTTTTAAAGTGGCCTGGTTTTCCACAGTTAAAGCAATTTTTTTGAACAGCAAGCAAGGCGACATTTGTTTCTTCTTTTTCTTTTGACACTCTCTCTTCCTCTATAAGAAGTCTGGCGGTCAGATGGGATAAATCTTGTTTTTCAGCGCTAACGCTCTCCCAAGCTGAGCGAAAATGTTTATATTTGTCAGGTAGGGACATGAGTATTTTTGTTATGACCATTTTCTCTGGAACTTCTTCGCCCTGTTGCTTCATTTTGGCTCGTAGGTTTGTAAGTTTGGTTATGAAGCCATTAACACTCTCATCCATCCATTTTGAGGTTATACAATTGTTCATTAAGCAGATGTGTGCTAATTTCTGATTTTCTCTCGTATATTTCTTCAAGCTTGGTCCACATTTCCATGGAACTTTTGCACTGCATAACATGCGTCAGTGGTTCCTCCTCCATTCGAACTACCAGGGCCTCCTGGGCTTTTGCATCCCTGAGGATCCATTTTGTTTGTGGTTCGCCAGCTTCTGCCGGCATCAACTCAATCCCAGACACTATATCGAATAATCCTTTCGCCAATAACACCACCTTCATTTGGAATCTCCAAACACTCCAGTTCGATCTGTTAAGTTTACTTACTGTGATTCCTGTCTCCATTTTTTGCCACTGGGCCCATAACCTTTTATTAATAAACTCAATTTTCCTAACAGATTGTGTTAACGGCCATGTGGAGGTTTTATTAATAATGTCGTTTTCCGTTGGTCACTCCTAGCACTCTTTTTTCACTCCATCCACACTCCCAACACTCCAAAAACCTTCCATTTGCTGTTCGGAGTGATGATTTAGGAGTTTTTTTTCACTCCGGATTTTATTAAGGAGTGCTAGGAGTGCACTCTGAAAACACACATACTTTTAAAAGTATTTGGATTAATTGTCAAAATAGTAAATGCTTGTTCTTGGGATGTTCTGGAATTAAAATTATTGAAGAATTCATTTTATTTTTAACTTCTACATAGATACACATATTACGGAAGAGAGTTTTTCATATTCCATTGTCCCCTTTCACACGAAGATACTAGTTGCTGGTGATTTTTTTGACGTTTTCTTTAAATCTCCTTAACAATCTCCTGTACCTTTCACACGCAGATACAAAGTTGGAGGAGACTTGCTGTATTTTCCTTTTAAACCACCTTGGTTGAACGCACACAAACGTAGTGTGAAGAGAAACGTCAAAAAAGTTTCCTGAATTTGTTGACCGGGGAGATTTCATTTCCCCCTCTTTCTTCCTGCCCTTCTCGCCAATGAACTATTTGTTGCCGGCAACTCAGTTGCCCTGTGTGAAAGGGGACATTGGAATCAAAAAGGAGTGAAACACTCTGAAAATCCAATCGAAAACGACATAAGTTTCATACATAAAATTCTTATACATATATATATATATAAAGAAAGGAGTGCTGCCACACCTATAAGACAATTTTGATTGTGGTTGGTCGTGTTCACATTCACGATTTACACCTTCCATTTTACAACGACAGCATTTTTTCCTTTAGTTATATTTTCTGAAATAAAAGCTCCTGCTTAATTTTTTGATGAGCTGCTTTTTGTTCAATTTTCTTGGTTAAAATCTGCGCATTTCAATTTTCTTGGTTAAAATCTGCGCATTTCTTAAATGATGTTCGGCTTCATTTTCGAAATAATTTTTTCAAGAGATCAGTTTTAATTTTATGAATATCGCAGAGATTTTTAGTTGCACGGTTATTTCTTTTCAAAGATAAAGCTAATTCCTTGTTGTTGTTTTGCGTGGAACTTATTCCACATCGGCTCCTTTTTGGAGTGCAATGAACTGAATCTGGTTTCGAAATCATCAAAGAATGGTCTTTCGGCGGAGGAGTGTGTTGTTTCAATCTTGGCACTTTGTAGTTTCTTGATTTTCGGTGTTGAGAGCTTCGTTAGACGGCAAGTGAGGTTGGTTCTTAGGTTGGTAACTTGTGGGTTGGTTTGCATTTATGGAAGTGCTAAGTGGTTCAGACAGTTTTTTTTTTTCATTTCCATTAACTGCTTTTTCCATTGCCGTAAGTCTGACTACACTTTCTTCCAAAGGCGAAAGATATAATAGCTGCATTATATTTTCCCCCAGATCTGATCCGGATTGAATTTGGAAACATAAATACAAGTATTACAAAAACAACACAAGATCCAGGTCTGCCTTTGGATTTGGATTTCAAAATCCATTTTCTGAACACTTTCCTAGCAATATTTTAATTTTATAGGTTGATACCACTGCTGAGAGTTACAGAAAAATTTCAATAAAATTAAAAATTCTCGAAATTAAACACATGCCGCCATCATTCCAATTTTTTTTTATCAGTTTTTTCTTCATTTAATAGAGCCGACGCAACGCTAGGCATGGAAAAATACGTACAAATTATTATGCTAATGGAAATTAAACTAAAAAAATAAAACTGTTCCATTTTTAAACATTCGCTCTTCCTTAGATACCAAATATTAAATCAAACAAGATTTGTGAAAATTTTCCTTCTGTCAATTTTATTGTGCAAATAAATCCAACTGTGAGAAATAAATAAATTTGTGATCCAGTTTGTTTTATTATCATGATCTGAGCCGGATCAGATCTGGGGGAAAATAAAATACAGCTAATATAATTTAGTTGCTTCTTTTTTGTGCTGTATTAGCTTCTTTTTAATAAAAACTTTGTAGTCCGACCAAACCTGTAAATAACATAAGACAAACGCCCTTCTCATTAGAGTCAATTTTATGGGCAATCACTTACTTTTTTCCATTCAGAAGCGTCCCTCCTTGGCAGTCCTAAGGCATTTAAATCATTAGTCAGTTCTTCCTACAATCTATCAATACATTCTGGCCTGTTGTCAGTCTTGACCCATCCTCTCCCTAGGTCGGGGTGCTTTTCCATAAAAGCTACGAATAAGGCGACTTGTTGTTGTATTGTATGCTTCCCCCTATTTATTATTATTAAATAAAAATAAGATTTATTATTAAGAAAACATAAAAACTTACATTTATCATCAACCGAACCTTCAATCCGCCAACAAAAAGATTACCGAAATGAAAACGTAAAATTTTTCGCGGATAGCTGATCCGTTCGTTTTGTAAAACACCCTTCAATCCGTAACACGCCGCCTCCACAGGACATACAGATGCCCAAGATCCAAACCACAATCCAATCAACAATCAGCTTGCTTTTTCGCACTGGGCACTTTATGTCATGTCGATAGTTATTTCGATAAATTCCACTAATAAGTCAGAGCAAGAGGACCACACAAAAATTCCTTTCAGTACTACTTCTACCTCTCTCACACACATGGAACGTCAAATCTCATGGCCAAGCTTTGTACAGAGCTCATGTCCTGTTCAAAAATTAGTTTTCGTCGGCATGTTCATGACATGGACATGGATTTTTGTGCCTCCATTGGATTTTTTGTAGACATGTTCATAATCCTGCCATCGTTCATATCCTGTGGAGGCGGCATGTAAAATCTCAAACAATACGGAATTCAGAACTGCGAAAATTCGAAAACGGGACGTTTTGGTATTCGAACGAAAATCAGAACAGCCGTGATAATTCCAAAAATTTCCAGGCCACTCCCATTTTTACTTCCACTCTTCTCATTTAATTGTCAGCTCACAGTACACATAAGTCTGCATTTACATTGTTCAACTTTTCCAGTTCCGATCACTTGTTCCACGGTGAGCGGGGTAAGAAGTGAGGGGGATGGAAGAAATCGGTTGTTTCGCAAAACTCATCCGATTTTTCCAGCCTATTTTGGTTCTCTTTCACCTCCTTTCCTATCGCTTTCAAACCCAAAATGACATGTAGTGGGAACTTTCGCTTTGGCATGAGAAGCGAATCGCTTTTGAGAATAGGAAAATGCAAATCCACCGTCAAAAGCGATCCGCCGCGCATTTGAGAATAACCCCCCAGTTTTCGAATTTAACAATATTAGCTGTGTTTTGTTGAGCTAGTTACTGTGCCAATTCTGCAATGTTCCACATTAAGCCATAGAGTTACTGAAGATCAAATGTGCTGTTAACTTGTTGTTGGTAGAATTTGCATGTGAAAATTTTGCTTAATGTGAAGAGTTTCTTAATGTGCACATTAAGGAGTTGAACAAAACACACCTATTGATACATATAGCTTTATATATTATCGCCAACAGATAATATAATCTATCAAAAACTTTCCCACACCTTTACTACTACCTCTCTCTTTTTCTTTTTTTTGTGATCATTGTACCAAACTACCAAGTACGCACCCTTAACCAGCCTAAAACAAAATTCATTCTGAAAATGAATATTATTTTCATGATGAAAATCAAAGAAACTGAATATGAAGAAATGAATCCTTCGTACGTTTCACCCTCCAAAACCCATTTGTTTACATTGTTGTATTTGTAATTTAATTTTGTGTCGATGAATAGATGTGAAATCCAACAACAATATAGCAGGGTGGTGTGAAGATAAGTACTGTGAATGTGTAAGTTGTGAAGATAAATACTGTGAATGTATGAGTTTTATACCGCCATTTTTACACATACCTTCTCATTTCTTATCTGATAGAGCTTGTAGGCAAACTCAAATGACAGCCGAGGATTCATTTCTTCATATTCAGTTTCGTTGATGAAAATTCCCATGTTGATATATCCTATGAGTTATGAATATGTAGTAACCGTGGCGTGATGGTTAGTGCGATGGACTGTCATGCCGGAGGTCTAAGGTTCGATCCCCAGCCTCGCCACCTATTTATTTAAAAAGAAAAAACGGCTACTGCCTCTTGCGAGGAATTGAAAAATCCTCCAAGAGTATCTCCTGTCACAGAAAAGTGCCGCTCGTTAGCCGTTCGGATTCGGCAATAAACTGTAGGTCCCCTCCATTCCTGCAGACACGCACACAGGAATGGTTGAGAGTTGTAAGTCACTAGGCCCTATTTCTTTATGAGCTGTTTTCACACGCAAGCAACAAAAACCCGGAGATTTTCTTTATTTTCCTTTTAAACTACCTTGGTGGAACGCACACAAACGTAGTGTGAAGAGAAACGTCAAAAAAATCTCCTGAATTTGTTGACCGGGGAGATTTCATTTTCCCCTCTTTCTTCCTGCCCTTCTCGCCTATGAACTAATTGTTGCCGGCAACTCAGTTGCCCTGTGTGAAAGGGGACTATGCTTGTTAACAAGAAATGGTAAATCGGCTTCAGTTATTGCAGATTCGCAATGCGAGCCATATTAGGTGAGGGAGTACACCCCAATAAGAGCGATTTTAGGTGCAATAAATTGGATGAGTGCGAAATAGAAGCTAAAATATAGTGCTATGTTATTTACATATATATAAAATGAAAATTAATATGGTTCCTCAGTAGGTTAGGTACCTTAAAGTAAATATAGTCAACGTTGGTGATGTACAAGCTTATAGCTTGCGGAATAATGAAAATTTAAGACCTAATAGGTGTAATAGAAGCAGCACTCAAGAAGACTGCAAGGCATATGGGAATAAATTCATTTAATATCCTTCCAAGTGAATTAGAAAATGAGCTAAGTGTAAACGTTTTTGAAAACAAAATAATAATTTCTTATATACAAAATTGTGATCGGTAATAGCTGCATTTTATTTTCTCCCAGATCTGATCCAGAATTGATTTGAAAACATAAATACAAGTATTACAAAAACAACACAAGATCCAGGTCTGCTTCTGGATTTAAATGTCAAAATGCATTTTTGAAGACTTCCCTAGCAATATTTTAATTTTAGAGGTTAATACCACTGCTGAGATTTAAATAAACATCTTAAAGTTATGCGGAGTACAACTTTAAAAAATCTATTTTGTTTTGTTTGATAATGCTTTTGAAAAAAAAATTTTAGGTATTTATATTTCTGAGAATCCGGAAACCATGTTTATATAAAACAAAATAAACACATTTTGTTTCGAGGTAGTTCTCCGATAAGCAAAATGTCTCGAATTCGTAGGAAATCGGAGAGAATTCCGCTCCGACGGTTACCTCGCTAGGGCCGATTACTTCCTTGAGGTAGGACATTAAGCATTAGGTTGGGTTTCTTTTTAGGTTAGGTTGACGTGGTAGCCAGCAAGAGCCGACTCACTTAGACCATAATTTGGTCCATTGTGATACCACATTGAATCTAGGGGACTTCCTCACTAGTCGTTGAACCACTTGGAGCTTCTTACGAAGCGAACGAGATTATTTATATCTATATTTGCCAGATCACTAGGGTCATTGTAGTAGAAGTCTCCAAGATGGAGTCTGCGTCTTTGAGATAAAGCAGGGCATGTGCAAAGAACGTGAGGAATCGATTCCTCTTCTTCTTCGTCCATGCAACTTCTGCAAAAGTCATTAGAGTAAACACCAAGCCCTGTTGGTGCTTGCCTATAAGACAGTGTCCTGTTATGACACCTATTATGGAGCAGATATGTGATCTGCTTAAAGCTATCAAACATTTAGAGCGCTTCAGATTCAGTGTTGGCCAAATCTGTTTCGTCGCCGAACAAGTGGTGATGTTGTTCCGCCTGAGGTTTGTTTTCTGTATAGCATCCTGCTTCAGCATTAGTTTACATGTAGCGATAGGAGTGCCTATATTTAACCTGTCTGGTAAAATAGTTAGCATTGTTCCTTTTTTGGCGAGTTCGTCAGCCATACAATTTCCTGGAATGTCTCTAGGCCCGGCACCCAACAAAGGTGAATTTTAAGCTGCTGTGCCATCTCCATGAGAGATGGTCGACAATTGAAGGCTGTTATTGAGTTGGTAGAGACTATCGGCAAAAGTATATATATACTAGCCGATAAAACCCGGCGTTGCCCGGGTCTTCTTTAGTAAAACTTTTGACAACCAAATATCGACCAAAAAGATGATTTAAAATCAGCACTCGAAAAATGTTCAGCTTTAAGAGCGCTACACACCATCCATGTTACTTGTCAGGTAACATTGACGTTTTTTTTGTCAGGTAACATTGAAAATAAGCCTCCACACGTATCAATGAACATTGACAATTATTTTCCTAAAATTATGTGTGTGGGTTGTGTGGGCTTGCATTTGAATAAAAATGTAATGCACCTAATTATGTACCTAGCTGCCTGCCTATAGTGTAATTTTAAGACAACTTTGAAAATCAGACTATTTGTATGTTATGTTATACCTACCTCCCATTACCCCCTAAGGAACGAACGACCGTGAATTTTGTTAGTAACCACTTGACAAAGAAATTAATAATTTATGAATGAAAAGTTAAATTTTTTCTTCTTCTCTACCATATACCTACCATATTCTTAAAACGAAGCATTTTTTCCCAGCAAGGGTTATTGCCGTCTATGAAGAATAATTCCGTGCCAAAAAACCGGAATACATTTTTTACCACCCCACCCATCACTTATCAACATCAAAAAAATTTTACCACTTGTACTACCTAAATAAAGTAGGTACCTACCTATTAAAATAAAAATACATATGTAGGTAGGTATTACCTAAAAAAAAAAAATTTTGAGCCGATTCTGAAAACCAGATCCCTCCTTGCGCACGGGCTTGTCTTCTTGTGTTCCCACATTACATTTAATCTTCATTTAAAATCTCGAACCTTGAAAATCCGATCATTAGAACTCAAGGTGTAAATTTTGCTGATTTGAACGTAATAAGCACTCCCACATCACCTTTGCTTACCTACGCCCTTGACTGTGTAGTTACTCAACAAAATGAATTAGAAAAACAAATGTATTAGTGATTCAAGTGCCACCTTACCCCTTATTGTGCACGCGCTTGCCACTAAATAAGTTCGTTTCCATTCACCATCACCAACCACCAACCTCCAAACCAACAAAAATTTCAGTCTTACCTTAAAATCCAACAATTAGAGCTTACGTTGTAAATTTAGTCGATTTTCATGTAATAAGCATCCCCCTATCCTATTTACGTGCGTCCTTGATTGTGTAATTACTCAGAAAAAAAAATTGAAAATAATTTGTATAAGGGGCGCAAATGCCCCCTTACCCCTCCTTGTGCACGCCTTTGCCCCTAAATAAGTTCGATTCCATTCACCATCACCAACCACCCACCGCTAATAAACCAACCAATTTTAGTAGATTAGAT
Organism: Epistrophella euchroma; assembly: GCA_947049315.1. Classification (NCBI taxonomy): domain Eukaryota; kingdom Metazoa; phylum Arthropoda; class Insecta; order Diptera; family Syrphidae; genus Epistrophella; species Epistrophella euchroma. The sequence goes on from OX346245.1 coordinate 66,591,919, forward strand.
ACAAACATTTTTTTTCTGCTGCAAATACCTATTATACCTACCTACTCCAATCATTTCTTACTACACTATAGAGAATACCTACCGACTGTTTATTTTTTGTTTTGTTTTACCATACTTTCCTATACACAAAAATATCACCATGATTCGTCGACGACGAAACGCGAAAACAGTCAACTCTACTCACTATCTCGCTCCCACCTACCAAGGCACATTGCACATGGTTTGAATTGTTTTTTTTTTTTATTTTTTGACGATGAAGAATAATTCACTGCCAAAAAACCTGCATACATATTTTTACCACCCCACCATCACTTATTCTCATGAAAAAATTTGTACCTAACCTAAATAAAGTATTAAAAAACCAACCACCCACCGCCAAACCAACCAATTTCAGTCTTACCTTAAAATCCAACAATTAGAACTCAAGTTGTGAATTAACTAAGCCGATTTACATGTAATGTAAGCACCCCCCATCCTATTTACGTGCGCCCTTGATTGTTTAATTTACTTAGAAAAAAAAAATTAAAAATAATTTTTATTAGGGGTGCATTAAATGCCCATTACCCCTCCTTGTGCACGCCCCTTGCCTAATAAGTTCGTTTCCATTTACCATATCCAGCAAACACCCACCACCAAAACCAAACAATTTCAGTAGCAAACATTTATTTTTGCTGCAAATATTATACCTACCTCTCATTACATACATACCTATACTCCACTCATTTCTTACTATAGAGAAAAAATCCCTACCGTTGATGTTTTTTTTTTTTTTTATTTGAACTTTTCCTATTACACAAAAATATAAACACGATTCGTCGCCGGTGAAAACAACTCTACTCACTATCTCGCTCCCACCTACCAAGGCACATTATACTGCACATGGTTTGAATTGTTTTCTTTTTTTCGATGAAGATTTTTTACTACCCACCACTTAAATTTTCATCAAAAATTTTCCCTAAAAATAAAAAAAACAAAGATATTACCCTACCCAAAACAACTTTTTTTTTGAGCCGATTCCAGGAAATCAGCCCATTCAACCAGGAAAATTTATTATTATTCTACTAACATTTAACTTTGAATGAAAACAGACTAATTAATTTTTTTTTTAATACAACCTTCGTAATATTCAATTTTAATAAATTGTTTATATAAAAAAAGTTAATTTACAATTTAAATACAAATTACAAAATGATAATAAAAATAAACTTCTGTCGCAATCGACATAATGGCTTGAATTTTATTACCAACATACATTCTGGTTAAAAAGTCAACTAACAATAACTGAAATTAGTACGAATTAAAAACTTAAAACGAAAGTAGACTCACAATGGCTATGAATTTAAATCGCTAGTTAAAGGATTTATAGAATTTTTCAAATCCCTGCTTGCAGTTTTTCTTAATTCTGCTGCCGAATGTTTCAACTGCAGAGTACATTCTGGATTAGTTGTACTCGGCAATGCACCAAGTTCTTTTTCAAATATATTTGCTAAAATCTCCATAAGCTCAATAAAACCAATCGACAGTGCTGCTCTTCGTATGCGGTTGAGTTCTTTATAAAAATGTTGAGTTTTTTCAGGAATTTTTTTTGCATGTCTAAGAACTTTCTGTATGTCGGATTGCAGACTGCAATGTTTAATCCAAATAACAAAATTCTGCGAGTAACTCCGCTTTTCAGATTTTACTGGAAAGCACGAACTCTCGCCAGTCAGAAAATCATCTACCATTCCAAAATGTCGGAGATCACCTAGCCAAGGTATGGCATTACTTCCTTGAGGTAGGACATTAAGCATTAGGTTTGATTTCTTTTTACTATCGGCAAAAGTATATATAAAGCCAAACCAATTGTCCGATAACAGGACAAGAGCCGCCATATTCTCAATTTTCAATGCTCCATGTAGCAGGACGCAAATAGATTCTCTTTGAGTATCTGATTGTATTGAAGACCTCGTAAAGTCCTCTTCGCTGCCTTCAGACTTTAAGTAAAACGACCGTATTTCAATCTCAAGCTTTTCCAATTCATTTGAAGTAGACGGTATTTCCATTTTTGAACACTTTGTAAATTTGTCAGAACCTCGTTTATTGTGTTTCTCACGGTCCACTTTTGGAACTATTAAGTGCCGACTGAGTGATGCTGGTGATCCAATATCTGACAAACCAACATAGCCACATATTTGAATAGTATTAGAAAGAAATAATGACTGAGCAGTAGAAAGATTATTGTTCCAATTGCATAAAGTTGGTGGAGGCCAGATGAGAATAGGACATTCCATTCGAAAGTAACCACCACATTTTAAGATTGTTTCAAAAGGTTTATAACTGCTTTCGCATAAACGCTCGATCATTTCATACATAACTGTACGACCAAGCTCACTTTTTCGATTACTAGAATTTCTGGTATCATCATGGGGGCATTGATCGTTAACTTTTGGCTGAAAAAGAATTCCTTTGAGTTCACTTAGGTCAAATAAATTTTGATACATGTTTATGGCCTTTGAAAAGTAATAATCACTATTCAGACCCATACAAATGAAGTTAAGCTTTGTGGAAGATAAGCCATTCAACCAGGAAAATAGAGGTTGATTAGATGATAATCCTCGTATTATCGACGGTAATGACTTGGAACCAAATCCTATACCACAATCTGTGAAGACTACAACTTGACAAAGATTCTGTGCACCCCAGTTACTAGAGAGTATGTCACTTACACCCTTCAGCAAAATTTCTATAGATGAACTATCGTAATGGAATTGCTTCTTAACGGACTGCCTTATTTGATCATAATCTCGTGTGAAATCAACACGTACTTCAAATTCTCTAGAGAATGTAACATAGGAGACAAATTCTAGTTTTGAGTTATTTCCTAGATGTTCCAAGAACTGATTAATTCCCTTAACAGCAAGTTGGTAATAAGACATAGCGTTGTCGTCGGCACGGCCAGGAATGTATCGTTGCATTGACAAAGATACATCAAGAGCTATTATAGTTGGCATTTTTATCAATAAAAACTTTCTCTTATTTAAATTTAAAGTCCAACATTATTTAAATACAAAATGAAGAAGTAATGTGAAATTAACACAAATTTAATTTTAACAAATGCTGAATATAAAGATATGAATCAAAGATACTGAATATAAAGATATGAATCCTTTGTACCTTTCACCCTCCAAAACCAAAGAATATGAAAAAAACAAGAACTCTGTTTCATTCATTATTTTTCTTGGATATACACCACTGATCTCTATAAACACTGGATCAAAGAAACTGAATATGAAGAAATGAATCCTTCGTACGTTTCACCCTCCAAAACCACTGATCTCTATAATACACTGGATAGCGCATCCATACAAGAAAGTTGATGCCATTTGAGAATTGTTATAATGTTGTGTTGCCTATTTTTTTTGTATAACCGTATAACTGTATAACATAATGAATGCAAATTTTTGTTACAAAATTGCAACTAAAATATTTTAAATTCACTTTTACAATTATTTTAAATTACAAAAAATCAAATTTACAAACAAGTGATGGTTCTTTTGCTTTTTTTTCTTAGAAATTCCACTTTGGTTTTTGCCTCTCTTCGGTTGTAGTAGAATTTTTGAGATCTCAGCAACTTGAACTGGCCTTCTCAGCCTCACTGAACATACCTTAATTGTTGAGTTGCCAACGTACTTGTCATCTTCAATTGGAAGTAGAAAAACTGTTATACTTTGTAGGGAATCCACTATCCAGTTATTTATTATAGAGATCAGTGTCCAAAACCCATTTGTTTACATTGTTGTATTTGTAATTTAATTTTGTGTCGATGAATAGATGTGAAATCCAACAACAATATAGCAGGGTGGTGTGAAGATAAGTACTGTGAATGTGTAAGTTGTGAAGATAAATACAGTGAATGTATGAGTTTTATACCGCCATTTTTACGCATACCTTCTCATTTCTTATCTGATAGAGCTTGTAGGCAAACTCAAATGACAGCAGAGGATTCATTTCTTCATATTCAGTTTCTTTGCACTGGATAGTGAATTCTCTATATGTATAACAGTTTTTTTTTGAAAAAAATTGAATTTGACAGCTCTCGTTCTTCCCACACAGTTTGTGTCTTTTTTAAACAAAAGGAAAGAAAGAGATAGATAGAATTTAAATTGTTTTCGTATTCGTACCCGCATCCAAACAAAAAAATGGCCGCGTTCAACAGGAATTCTTAAATTTCAGAATCTGAAATATCAGATTTTTTTCGTTTTTGGATAAATTTTTTTCGTTGAACGCAAAAACAATCTGAAATTTCAGCAAAAGCCATTGTGTCAAATTCCTGTATTTACTTATAGAATATGCATTGAAGCGAAATAAAAGAGAACTTTATATATTCTTTAATTGATAATTTAGCAGGAGCTTTGTAGATAAAATTTTATGTAAAAAGATTAGCAACATTAAATTTCATTAAAATTGTTTGTTATTTTGCAGTAATTTGTTTTAACTTGAATGAAAAATTGTTCCAGAATAATCCGTTAGAGAATTCTGGGAACACTTTTGTAAGAAATCTTTTATTCAAAGCGTCACTAAATAATTAACAAAAAGTTCTTTCATTCAAATAAGTATTACAATTTTATTATAAGCCTAGTACGTAGATCGGGAAAAGACTAATTTTATCTCTACAATTCTATAATCTCTACAAAAACGTTGGAAAAGTCACGCAAAATTAATGTTCTTCTTCTTTTGTTTTCTTTTAGTAAAATTTTCAACAAACAATAGTTGATCGTGCTTATGGAGCAAAATTATTGACCTTCCCGCAAAATACCAAAAAACCCTAGCTTTGTTTCTATGTGCTGCTAACTATACGCCTAACCTTTAATTGTTAATAACTAATTAACTAAGGTTTTCCAAATTCTGAAAATGGTTTTCCAAATTTTTCCAAATGTTTTCCAAATTATAGGAATCAAAAAAATTGAAATTCCTCACTTAGTGCTGCTAACTATACGGCGGTTTTTTTGCAGCTGCTATGCAAATATTTGCCAAAAAGCATTTGAAAACTATACAGATGGAACAAATCGTTTCAAACTCTACAAAAGTTTATCTGTAAATAAGCATTCTGTATATACTGGAATATACTTATTTATAAAATTCAGAAATACATACATGAAATTAAAATGAATTTTGAAAAAGAATGTATAACTTTATTGTTTAATTATTTTTTCAGGAATATACGTTTTAAACAATTGGACAATAAGTCTTGTTCAACGGACATAATGTCCATCCATGATTTAATTAGCACAAAACGACATAATGTCCACGGACCTTTTGTCCGTCCAAAATGTACAAATCGTCCATGGACATTATGTCTTCTATAAACAGGCATAACGTCCATGGACATTATTTCTGCTAGAAGCAGCCACAAAGTCCATGGACAAAGAGTCCGTGGACGTTATGTCATATTATCTTCTTTTTAAAAAGAACTTAAGACCATGGACATTTTAAGAAAGACATAATATCCATGGACCTTATGTCCGTTTGTGCAGAATTAATGTCCATGGACATTATGTCCGCGGACATTATGTCATCCCACCGTGGGGATATAATATTATTCGAACGGATTTCGCTCGCTAAGGCATTGGAGAAGCGTGGCTGGCGCATTTTACTGTAATTGTAAGTATGAACCGGCATATACTCCTCCAATTCCACAAGATCGTCCGGACCCTGTATTACGGCGGCGAGTCCACCTTGATCACTGTCGTACTCGATCGTCCGCAAACAGTTTCTTGGTCGTTGACCCACAGCGTTAGTAACTGTCAGTCTTGAGTCTATTAGCAATAGATCCAGATAGGCACCACTTGTTGGAAACGATGGCCTTTCTGTAGCCAGCAGGTCAATGCCATACTCAATGCTGTGTTGACCCATCCAATTAAACAGATGGTTACCTCTTGGATTCTCTATTTGATTTCCCCAATTTGAATGGCCACGTTTCGGATGCACTAGGATAGCCTATCTTGGATATTCGAGTATCCATATGTGTTTCTGAACGACTAAGATCGGATAGGTTATATTTGGTTTCAAAAATCAGATGCTCTTGACATTTCCCATAGGATAGATGAGTATACCAGAATTTTTAGGATAGCTTGAGATCTAATTTTTGCAAACTGATGTATTGTAATCAGCTGTGTTTTTACTAGGGATTACAACAACACAAAGCTATCCAGATCGCTTTGGATACAATCCTGAACGTTGCCAATGTTTGGCATTCAAATCACCAGCCATCAGATAGTAGTTCTCTTCCGAGTTCATGCTTAAGGCCGTGTGCGAATTCGTTTAAAATTTCGAATAAATTTGATCCCACATTAAATTTTGACGTTTCATCAGTGGTGAACACAATTTCATCTTTTTGCTGTGTGAATTCAATTAAATGGAATTTTTTTAATTCTAATATTTTTCTTCCGTCCGCGAGTTTTGGAAAAAAGTAGAACACATTTTTTTGTAAATTTATTACAAAAAAATGTAATTTAACTCTGTGCGAGTTAAAAAATTGAACGCCCATTCTAATGAGTTCAAAGAGAATGCTCTTACCCTGGGCCTGTTATAAAAGAACGCTTATGGTTCGTCTTCTGTTGCAAGCAGCTGCAGATCAAAAACACAAGACGAAAAAAATCGAGTCGCTTGTGGTGGCCACGATGAGCTGGCAACTTTATTTAATGCTTATTATCATTGCTGCAATCAGCCAATGTTGTTCTTCAGATGAATGAAGGGGACCAATTCATTCATCTTTGAGTTGTAATGACCATTTGTATGGAGACTTTTCATTCAGAACGATGTGTTTTTCTAAGAATTTCATTTTAACCAGCAGATCCGGGGTTCTATTTTGCGTCAATTCAAACTCGTAGCGCAAAAGAAATTGTATCCAAGAGAACAAACAATGTTCTACTTCTACTTCTAGCTTCTATTTCTCTGCAAGCAGGATCCAGTAGTCTTGATTGTGGCTCTAGAAACAAGATTACACAAATTGAACTTTTTCTTAATATTTTTAGAGTGAAATCATTTAATTATACATATTTTAATGCATATTCATTGAATATGTTCTTTTTATGCACATTAAAACAAACAAAACCTTTCGTGGGTGCTGGTAAACGTCAAAATTTAATCTAGCAGCATAAATTTAACGTGCCCCCGAACCATGTTAAATTTTGACGTTTTATATTCACCTCAATAGTGTCAAAATTTTGGGATCAAATTTAATCCAATTCACACACGGCCTAAGCATTCGAAAAGTTTTTCGAGCTCTGTTATAAAATCAGTTGGCTGAGTTGATTCCGGTGCGTAAGCCGCAATCACATACATCCGCTTCCCCTGTTGGAGAGGAATGCATATGACACAAAGTTCTAGCAACCGAAATCTTAACGCATCACTATTATATATAAATTTATGATCAATGCCTTTTCGTATGAAGATTGCGAAACTACTCCCTTGAGAGGAGTTGGGCCGATCTCTTCTAACGATATTGTAATTGTTGTTAGTCAATTTATGTTTCTGGTTTAGCTTAGTTTCGCTAGCCAAAAGCATATCTGGACTTTGGTCTTTCAACAATTGGAAAAGATTAGCTCTTTGGCACAGGCTGAACCGTGCTCCCCCTTCCAGACGCCATTTGGGCGTAGGAAATTTGTTTTGCTTAATCTGCTAAAACGTCGGACATCCCCGATAATTTGCGGGGTGCCCATCGCCTCGGCAAAGTGCACATTTAAGCTGGGTCCTGTCTTCGACCATTTCCTGCCCGAGTTTACACTCCCCTATATTGTGGTTCTCTCCACACTTGACGCAGCGCGACTGCATTTCGCAATTCGCTGCGGCATGGCCAAACCTTTGGCAGCGCATGCATTTTGAAGCATGTCACCACGCCTCTTTAATTTATCCCTGGTAGTTGAGGACAGAGATGCTCTTCAATCTCTCCTGCTGGGCTCTGACTGTAGCGAACGGCTTGACCCCGATAAACTCGAGATCGTCGCTCGCTTTTTGGTGAGCTAATTTAAGAGCGCCTGTGGTTCCGTGCAGGAATCTATGCCCTTCAGAAGGACCGTTCGCAATTTTTCAACTTTAGGGGTAAAGCTGAAGAACTCAGTTGTGGATTTTTTCAATAGATCTTTAATAATTGTATGCTGTTCCACTGTACTGCAGTGGATAGCATGTCTATCTTTATTAATTCTCTCAACAGTTAAATTATTGCCTATGGCCGACTTACATAGATTTATGGTATCCTGTAGCTCCATCTTGTACGTGTTGATGGGTGGCACCTTCTCTTTTTTGTTTTTGGGCGGCTGTGGCTGCTGCTGTTGAATCTGTTGTTGATTCTGCTTCTGTTGGTTCTGCTGCTGTTGGTTCTGCTGCTGTTGTTTTATTTGTTTTGTCGTTGCTCTGTCGGCTGCTGCTGTGGCTGTTGTTCTTGCAGCTGTTTATGTTGCTGCTGTTGTTGTTGTTGCTGCTCTTTTTATGGCATCTGTACACTTTGTGCTTGTTGCTGTTCGGGTGGTTGCAACTCTTCCATATTTGAGTGTTGGTGCGCTACTTTTCGCTGTTCCTGTAGCGACTTTTTCTGAGCATGCTCACGGCGAGCTTCTTGTTTTTTCTTAAGAGCCTCTATCAGTGGGGTAAGTTGGGTAAGTTGCTCAATTTCCCATTCCACTGCACTGATCTTGTCTTGAATTGTTCATTATAGAAAATTCCAAAAAAATATAACTACAATAAAAAAAATTTGCCAAGTATTAATAAACTTGTAGAACATAAATTTAATTAAAAACAAAAACAATTCAACATTAAATTATAAAATTTAAATTTATTTTACTGTAGAAGAGTATCTCAAAAAAGAAATTCATGATTTTTAATTACATTTTTTTCTTCAGAATTATTTTTGGTAAATGAATAGTTAATTTTATGAACATAAATTTGATGAATTGAAAACGCAAAACTATATTTCAGCAAAAGTTTATTTTAATAAAAAGGAAGAATGAATGATTAACGTAAGAAGTTTCTAGAAAGAAGAAGCTGACATATTCAGTCGTTTGAATTTAAAAAGTAAAAAGCAGTGTTGCCAAGTATAAACTATATGTAAATTGTTCTGTCACTGGCAGGGCATTGCCAGAGCGCTGGTTGATATTTCATAGTTCTAACACGCCTTCCTCAATCAGCGCTTTTTACAAGTTGATATACCGATGTCTTCTATACATCTGTAGTGGGCTGGTCCAGGAAGTGGCTTGTTGAACACATGCGCTGGCATCATATTAGTTGGTGTGTAAATGACTGTTATTTTTTCATCATGTAGAAGCTGCCGGATAAAATGGTATCTGGTCGCAATATGCTTTGTTCGTGAATGACAGACTGCATTCTCGGCTATGTGTTTTGCGCCTTGATTGTCTGTTCCAATACTTATCTTGGTGAGTTGAGGCAAATTCATCTCGGTCATAAGATTCTGAAGATATGTTGCTTCTCTCGATGACTCGGACAGCGCTACATATTCTGCCTCAGTACTTGAAATAGCTACTGACCTTTGTTTCTGGGAACGCCAGGTAATTGCAGCTCCGCTCAATACAAAAACGTATCCGGTGTATGATATTCTATCGGTCTCGTCGTTCGCATGATCAGCATCCGAGTATCCTCGAAGACCCAAAGTGTCCTTGGTGTAAATGAGGTTTCCGTTCCTCGTAAATAGCGTAGAACACGCTTCGCAGCTGACCAGTGCACATCTTGATAGGATTCGTTATACTGTGCTAAACGATTAACTGTGAACGGTATGTCTGGCCTGGTTGCAATTGCCAAATACATAAGCGATCCGATGAGTTGACGAAAGGGTTTTTCGCTTTGACGCTGTTCAGGTGTTACCTTTTCCAGCAGGTAATTTCGACTTTGTATCGCTCGGTGTACTTATTGGTTTCGATTCGTCCATTGTTGTGAGGCAAGAGGATGTATGCGGAAGATATGACGGGCATTAGGTAGGAACTAGGATTGGGAAAGGAAGCGGATCGAAAAGGAACCGGATTGGAGTGTCTAGCTCGGGAACGCGGCCTGCTAGCGAAGCACGGCTCAGCTCGCCGGAATGGGGGGGGTCTTGTCCCCGAAACTAGACCTCACCTCTCAACAAAACACAAAACAGGCCTAAAGAAAAACTAAGGAGAAGACCACGGACGGACTTCACCACACTAGGGCGCTGCTGTTGTTGTTGCAGCGAGGCCTTTTATTTCCCTCCCAACCTGGAAGTTCATTGGCCCAGGAATTTTGAACTTCCCCAAGAAAAAAAAAGAACAGTGAAAAACCGTTCAGGTCACTCCTCGCACACCGATAACTGGGCTAGCCATCCGCACCCCTGAAAAATATATCTTCACTAATGCATTATTTTTAGTGAAAGAAAACTAAAAGAAATAACGCGACTCATTTTTGTTTAACAACATTGAACATAATTTTTATTTTTAATTTTTACAAATGGGTTGGAAGTTTGAATGAAAACCATAACAGTACATTAGTATTAGAAACACAAAAAAAGGTGTCCGAAATTGTTCCCCACTGTCACAATCAAAGTGGCTTTAAGTCCCACCCACACGTCAAAAATATCCCTATTCCTAATTTCCTACCTAAACAGAGCTCGGTGTAGGTATCTATTAGGATTTTACCAAAAAAAAATGGATAAATCTAATCAGCGGAAACAAAAAGGTGACACTTACAAAATATTTTACGTTACTATAATAACAAATCCAACTTCCTTAAAAATAAAGAAACAAATAGGATTTTTGAATTTCGATTGTACAATAATTTTTTTTTTATATTTGGTATTCGTTTAAAAGAATCAACTAAATGCTTTACCAAACTTTTTTTTTCAGAATTCGATTTATAAGTTTAAGAAGTTTTAAATTTTTTTACTTTGTTTTTGCTTTATGTATACATATATATATAATTTGGTGTTGCTAATCGTAATGACGAAATTTTGAAAATTGGATTCAAATTTTTAAATTAATTTTACGAAACTTTTTCTTTTAACTTTAAATAACTTTAGGTTTAGGTTGATTTTAATTTAGGTTTAGGTTTTAAGAATCTTCTTTTGAAAGTTAAAATAATTTTAAATTTTTTTCTGATTTTAAATTTAAGTTTAACCTTTGCTTTATGAAACCTTATTAAAATTTTAAGTAACTTTAGGTTTAGGATTATAAGTATCCTTAAGATTTAATATTGTAGTAGTATCTAAGTTTAATTAGCTTTAAGAAAAAAATTTTTTGTTTAAAGTAGTTTTAGGTTTCGTTTAGATTCAAATTTGTATAAATTTTAAAAAACCTTTTAAAAATTATCTTTGAGTTTTTACAGTGTAGTTTTTTTTTTTTTTTTTTATTAACTTAAAGTTGTAAACGTTTTAAGATTTTTCACCATATTAAGGTTTTGTCTTTCTATCGTAGGGTTTTTGTTTCTTTTAGATTTGTTCAGTAATCTTAAGTTTTATTAGTTTTTTTTTTTTTATATCTTTAGGTTTTGATAGTTTAAGAATTTTTTTTTTTGAATATTTAGGTTTTAATAGTTTTAAGCATTTGTGCAATTTTGGCAGGTTTTTTGTTTTTTATAGGCTATTAAGCACCATTGAATTTATATTGAATAAATATAGTTTAACAAATTAATAAAATGTTTTTTTATTCTTTAAATGTACTTATCTGGGCCCTTGAAGTATAGTGTAGGTGTATTTGTGTAAGCGTGTAAGTGTATTCGGGTGTGTGAATGTGTGTTTATGAAATACTGAGACACGATGATACTCCTGGAGGTCTCTTTCGTGCGACCGGTACGGCCACCTTAGAATCAAAAATGGACGGGAGTGTCCGAAAATCCTGCACGATAATGCTCCTGGTATGGTATCGTTCATACAACCCGTACGGCAGTTTTAAGTTCGGGAGTATAATGGGCTTTAAACACAAGCTCCAAAAGAAAATGGTGGCGGTCCGACACTTCTTGCCTAGGTCGTGACCGCCAAAAATCTATAAAGAAAAAAACCCACCTAATTAGCAATCTGTTTCCATCTATTTTTTTCTTTTTTTTTTTTAACTTTCTAACTTTCTCACAAACTCACCCCTGTAGGTTATTTTTTTCCTTTCCTTTTTTTTGTTTAAAATGTCGCTGGTGATTTATCCTCTGGCACTATTTTTTTTTCTTTACGTGTTGTTTCGCCCGATGTACCTATTTTGTTTAATTTATTTTATTTTTTTTTTTGTCTTTTGGTTATTTTTCTTTTCTAAGTTTTACCAATTATTTTAAATGATTACGCAAAAATGAACAGACGTTCCCACAATTCGTTTTCTTTTTTGTTAGATTTCTTTCCTTTTAAATGTTTTTTTGTCTTTATATTTTTTTTTTTATCGATTCACAAACAAAGTACACTTCTCCGTGACAAGAGGATCATCTACCAACTGACATACGGTACGGATAATATAGCAGATATTACCGACAGGGGTAGAACACCAATCCTATGTATATAAACACCGTAATCTCACACCACATTCTTCTCGTTTTTTTTTTTCTTTTCACTCGGCTGATTTAATGTATAAAAAAAAAATTCTGTTACCTAATACCTAGTCACCCGTTAGCCTCTATTTATTTTGGTTTCATAATTTCTCCTCTTTGAGATTGTGTGGGTGACGATCAATTCCACTCAGGAAAGCTACATCCAGGGGCCTATTTTTCCGCTACTACAGCAGCTACATCGACTACATCTTACAGCAAAATAGTATAACTACATCAACTACATTTTTCTGTTTCATAACTACAACTGGAAGTGTTGTATGATGTAGCTCGTTGATGTAGTAGATGTGTAGCTCGTTTGACGTTTATATAATTTTTTTGGGAAAAGAGTGCTAGTTTCGATTTTGGAAGACACAAATAAATAAATAAAAATAAATAAAGATAAATTAAGAATAAATGGATTTTGACATAAGTAAATATTTTCGACGATTATTTTGAATTCAACATACGTATTGAAAGAAGACCGAAAACATATTTACAGCGAATCAATTTTAATTTGGAAGACCCTTATTTTGTTGAAAGATTCAGGATGCCAAAAATGTGTATTGAATTTTTGGCTGAACGCTTGGGAGCATTCATTGCCCATCCAATCAATTGCAACAAATACACTTTATCACCGCTCCAACAGATTTTATTAACACTCCATTGGATGTTCCTTCACCGACTATATAAAAAAAATTAAAAGATAAATCATACATTTTTTGAATTTCTCATATTTAAATAACAAAAAAAAATACTTACATTCGTATATTTTCTTTTATATCCAGCCATTTTTTGATGGTATACAACAATCACAGCAAATATTTTTGTTGTGAGAATGTAACAAGAATTTATCGTTAGTTGTACTACAACAATGTAGTATCAAAAGCTGTGAAACAGAATCATACATTTTTCCAATATTTCCAGTCAATTCTCCAAAGCTACATTGATGTACTACACCAGAAAAACCAATGTATGTTTGAAACAGAAATGATGTATTACAACTGTTATACTATTACGTTGTAGCTGATGTAGTAGCGCAGAAATAGGCCCCAGGCCATGTTCCGAATCCTACCTTCCAGACTTCCAGGCTTAAGGTAGAACCTACACGGGGATATTTCCAAGTGTGGGGAGTGGGCCTCGAGAGTGGTGAATATAGTTTATTAACCAAGGTCTATTAACAATATTGTTTGGGGTGAATTCTTTAACAAAATGAGCAAAACTCATCAGCGAAGTGAGAGAGTTTCCCACCAATGAAGAAGTTAAACAAAAAGATACCAATCGCATTATCATTTTTGTGTTCAAAGCGTTAAAATCCATCACTTCTCACCATCAATCATCCGCAGTCACATCAAAATTCCACACCTTAACGAGAGATAATGACATCTAGGAGCTTTATCAGTTGTAACTTTCTCGATCACGGGAAATCGTGTAGCCGAAATTTCATAAGAAACCCAATAAAGGGGAGATTTTTTTTCTCTCATTTTTTTCTCTCGTTACGATTTTTTTTCAGTTACCAAACAGGAAAATGTGACAATTTATACGAATTTGTACAAAATCCTACGAATTTGTACGTAGCCAAACAGACCTAAAATTCTTCCTTGGCCCGTTTCTTGACATCTGTCTTACCTGCCAACCAACCACTCACCATAAATTCACCATCATTCATTATTTGGTTTTTCCCTTCTTGTATTTTCCAGTTGCTGGAAAGTTATACGTTTCTGTTATTTATCTATCCTAATTCTCCTCTTATGTCAAGTATAGTAGGTAATTCAATACATACGTTTTAACAAATATGGCAATTTCGGATATTGTCCTTTATTTTTATAAATTAGTTCTTTCGTATTAATTTATATTTTCTTTTCAGGGTTATATCTGCAGAATAAAGACGCTGGTTTGTGGATAGGCGCTAGGCACCCACAACAAATGTTCGTTCTTTCTTGGATTCACTCCAAGTAAAGGACGAACAAGAGGGTCGCCTTGTCTGGTTTTAACCTAGTGGGGAGTTAACCCACGTTGAAAGCCGGGCATAATTTGGCCATATTTTGGTGTAAAATGTAGGCTACGTATAAACTATTTGTCTAATATAGGTATAGCTATTCAAATTCGCATGTTTTTTTTTCAGTAAGAATATCCGTTCTGCCCACAAATTTTTTATTCAGCTGTAAGAAGGCCGTCCAAATAAAAAAAGCAAAACATTAATTTCATTAATTCGTCGCCTCGCCTGGTCCTAATTTGTCGGTTTGAATTAAAAACTTGATGGTCGAAGATCGGCAATCGTCTTACATGCATATGGCCTTTGGGCCGAACACAATCGTGGCAAAGACACCAACAGCTGCAGGCAACCTCCTTAAAGAACTTATTAAAGTGACTTTTCTTTTGACTACTATCAATATGAACAATCAGCAAACCTCGGATTTGCGTCTGGGTAAAAAAAAACTATGCAGTCGCAGGGCCTTCACAAGGATTGAGCTTTGATCGCTCCCATATTACTTCTGTCAGAGGGGTGTCTACAACAGGAATCAGTTCTGAACCTCAATAAAATTCATCTTAAGCACAAAATAAATGCTAATGTTAAACATGATCGTTGAGATCATATTCGTGTTCAAAAAAACTAATAAATTTATTCAATTTTGTGCTAATTCATAATAACAACAAAAACATGTTCTCTTTTATGAGGTCTTTGGTCTACATGCATTGTTTGTTTTTTTTTTTTTTTTTTATACCCGCCGAATGTTCATACCTCAGCATTTGTGGTTCAAACTCAAATAAACCCATTCGGGTTGATTCCAAACACAAACTATTAAAATAAATAAGCAGTCGGTGTTCGTATGAACCTAAGGAACCAAAATGTCATCTCAACTTACGAGGACCAGTACCAACTCAGCCGAAATCATAACCATACAAAATAAATTTACTTGAAGGATTTATAATTGGTCTACTGGTTCTACATTTTGGATTATTTATATTATTTCAGGTACGTAATGTAAATCAAATCTATTATTAAAGAGTTTATGTGCTAAGGGGACAAATAAATAACTGACTAAAAGAAATAAATATGACAAGTGTTTTATTGGAGTGTTAATAGTGTACCTAAAGGGAATAAGGAAAATGTATAAATAAAATAGAAAAAGGTGAAAATTAAATAAAAAAGAGTGTATAACTAAAAATATATAAATAAAAGGATGTGTAAAATAGAACGAGAAAAATATCACAGAAGTTTCATCACAGTTGGGTAATTTTATTATCACAGATGGTCATTCAAATTAAGAAGTATATCACAGATGGTAACCAAAAATCTCTTTTCGCGTTAGAGAAAGCTAACGATTTCCGGCACTAACCCCGAGGCCACACAGGCAAGTACTGGCAAGCAAGTTGGGTACATACACTGCCTGCCAAATTCGTATCTGTGTACTTGCTGTGACGTAGGCGGCACGCAACTTGCCGAGTAACTTGCTTCTACGTTCTGTTTTTCTCTACTATTAGTGCGAGGTGTGGTGAACGATTTGCTCAAAGCTTTTCATACACACCGCTGCAAATTTGTGGGCATGCTACTTTTATATTGAAGAACAATCAAAATTAAAAATGTGATTGATCTATTGGTTAAACAAAAATATTAAATCATTTGGGAAGAATATTCGATACAAAAAACGACGAAAGTTCACTTTAGTTAACTCAATTAAGAAAAAGAACGTACTACTTGCTTTGCTACTTGCTTCGCTACTTGCTTCTCAACTGGCTTGGAAAAAGGCGAGCAAGTAGACGAGCAAGTTGCTTCGTTTTATATGTGTTAGTAAAAAATTGAAAGTGTATTGCAACTTGCTTGCCAATACCTGCTCGTGTGGCCTCAAGGTAAGGGAAAATAGCCAGGTACTAATGTGTACAAAATTCGAGAGTGCTTTGTATGGTTAATATTAGGATAGACTAGTCTCTAGTGAAACAACGTGCAGGTATCTGAGGTTTTTATAAACCATAAGAACTAAGAACAACAGGAGTTTAAACGCAATAATAAATAAATAACAAAAAAAAATTGGAAAAATATCGCAGAATTTAGGTATATCACAGCTGATTATGGTTCTTAGTTAGATAATATCACGGTTTTAGTATTAGGACCGGAAAAATAAATTGAAGACACAGGTAAGTATTGAAGGAATAATTTAGGGTATAAGTAAATTAATAACTGTTAGCAGCTTAAAATTGAACACGACTGAGAAAAGTCCTGAACACACTCTTAAATTGAAAATTGGCTGAACGGACCCGTGGGAGAGTTGACGCGGAGAGATGACGCTAGAGTGGATTTTGAAGGAGAACGTCGAAGTATTTTTGAGTCGTGTGCGAGCTACTTAAATAAGTAATAAAAGTTTATAATAATTATCAGTAACATTGCATTGTTCTTTTCTTTAACGTAATTTATAGTATTTATTAAAAAGTACTAACAATTCAGAAGTGGGATAGTTGTATTCCATGCGCTTAACTAACTCGAAAAACAAATATCGTGAAATATATTTAGTTGTATTTCTTGGAAAACCTACATAAAGGATCAACTGATTGCTGAAAATCAATAGAACAAATTGGTTTGTATAATTCTTCTTTATATATTTCATTGCTGGTTGGGGAAACAAAATCATTGAGTGCAGCATTCGCTTGGGTAAAAATTAAAATTTCGAAGTAAGATGGTGACGCCAAGAGATGAACGGGCGTTAGAAAGAGAGAGACGACAGAGGCAAGAACAAGAAAATGCGATCTCTAATAACCAGCAAGGAGATAATATGGAAGATAGACCAAGGCAGGCAAATGATTCGCCATCAGAAAGACCATTACAACAACTTCCACCACCGCCAGAAATACCATTACAGCAAGTTTCACCACCGCAAAGTTCACCACTACAATCACAACAACCAAGAGATGAAAATGGATGGGAAACAATAATGAATTACATGATGCACGAAAACAGACAAAGAAATGAACAGATTTTAAAAAGAGATCAAACTATAGATCTGTTACTGGAACAAATTCAGGGGTTGACTCAAACTATCATCCCAAATACGCGAAGCACACCAAGAACAGATGATACGGCTATCCCGTATCAAATACTACCCGATATTACCAAGAGTGTGGAGAAATTTGATGGGGAGGGTGAATCCTCAGTGGCACTCGATTGGCTAAATGGTATTGAAAGTATGTGCCAATTGCACCGATGGGGGGACGAATATGCTTTGGATGTCGCCAAAACAAAACTAGAAGGAAGTGCCAAGCGCTGGCTAAATGCTAGACCCGAAATAAAAACCTGGTCGGATTTTAAATCAGCTTTCCGACGAACTTTTCATATCAGGGAATCCATGGCGACTAAGTGGCAGAAAATGAGTAGTCGAACACAAACTAAAAACGAAACCATAAGCAGCTATTTTCATGAAAAGTATGACCTGTGCAGGCAATTAAATCTTGGATTCGAGGAAACCAAAGAACTAATTCTATCAGGGTTGTGGTCGCGAGACACTGCTAATGCTCTCATGGCAGGAAACCATTTGGATGCAGACGATTTAATGCACTCAATTATACGACTCGAAAGAATGAACACCGCAAGGATAAATCGTATATCGTCAACGAGACAAAACCCATTAATGCCAACGGCAGAGCCACGTACGTTTGAACTAGACAGGCCAGGAACTTCAAAAAGTATTTATTGTTTTAACTGCAAAAAAGGTGGACACATATCCCGAAATTGTCCAGAGCCAAGAATCGAACTGACCTGTTTTACGTACGAACAATAACCAAGGAGTCATTAGGCAAGTTGAGGGTAATACTCTACATAATAGCATCCAGAAATACCTCAAGAAGGTACTGGTGAATGATTGCGAATTGAATGCTTTTATTGATATGGGCAGTTCAGATTGCACTATCAAAGCGACTGTAGCATTGATAAATGGGTTCAACATTCATCAAGGTATAATGGAGCTAAAAGCTTTTGGTCCAGCAGATTTCAAAGTAGTATCTCCGGGTTTTATAAGGGCCACACTTAAGGTAGATGAAGCTGAAGCAGAAGATGTTAAGGTGCGAGTCGTCCCAGATGATGTTCAAACTTGCGATGTGATTATTGGTCGTACGTACACAGAACTTCGTGAAATAGTATACATCAAGGAAGGCAATTCGTTGATGTTCCAAAAGAAGCCACCACAGGATCCCTATGTAGATTTAAATTTGGAAGAGGACGAAAGTACAACTTCAATGTGGAACGTAAAAGGTGAAACAACCATAGCCACGGGAACGGTTGCTTTTATCACAGCAACTAACGAAGACGAACATATGTTGCTACCAGTGATGAACATTGGAAAAGGAGAGGTGAAGATCGGCGAAACTTATTGTATTGAGCAAACTATAACACGTAATCCTGAAAATCGTATAAATTCGAAATCGTTAATCGGCTATGAGGATATTGATGTAGGTGAAGATGTACATGCCAACACAGTCAAAGAGCTTCTTGGAATACTGAATAATTTCCGGGATTGCATCGCGTTAGAGCCAAACGAAATCGGATGTACCAAAGAATTTACTATGAGAATCGTCGAGTTTCCAGGAAGTAAACCACCTCAGTCAAAACCATTCGCTGCAAGTGAAAAGGAAAGAGCCAAGATTCGTGAAATAGTCAACGACTGGAGAGAACAGGGAATTGTCACAGACACTGAGTCCGCATATGCTAGTCCTGTACTACTTGTCAAAAAGAAGACTGGAGATTCAAGACTTGTTGTCGATTTTCGAAGGCTCAACAATCAAACAGTTAAAATTAATTTTCCTCTTCAAAATATCGATGAACATGTGGGCTTGCTAGGGGATTGTGAGTTATTTATTGTCCTTGACCTTGCGCAAGGATATTTGCAAATACCTATTCATCCAGACGACCGGCATAAGACAGCTTTTATAACACCAGACGAGACGGGCGAATTCACCAGAATGATATTTGGATTGACAAACGGTCCATTTTATTTTTCAAAACTGATGCAAAAAGTCTTGGGACCTCTTCGCAATAAGGTGGTGTTGTACTATCTTGATGACATCCTAATACCGGGCAAAAATTGGTTAGATTTGAAAGAAAGGCTTATTTTAGTTTTTCAAGCACTTCAAAAGGCTGGCCTTACAATTAAATTAAGCAAATGCGAATTTCTAAAGAGGAAAGTGACGTACTTGGGATTTGAAATCTCTAACATAGGCATTGAACCAGGTAAAAGAAAAGTACAAGCAATTGCAGACTTCCCACAACCGAGGAACGCACATGAGCTTCGAAGATTTTTGGGATTGGCTGGCTTTTTCAGGCGTTTTGTTGAAAAATTCTCGTTGCGAGCAGCGCCAATGTATGAACTACTAAAAGCCAATAAGTCTTTTGAGTGGACAAAAGCAGTCGCCAATTCTTTTAAAGAACTCAAAAATAAGCTAACGAGCAGTCCTATACTAAAACTGTTTGATCCACAGAAACTTACCGAGCTACATTCAGATGCAAGTAGCAAAGGCTTAGCAGCTATGCTTCTACAAAAAGACGACAACAATCAACTTCACCTTGTTTATGCCATCAGTCGTAGAACAACAGAACCTGAAAAGTCGTACCACTCGAGCAAATTAGAGTTGTTGTCGATTGTGTGGGCTTGTAACCGTCTGAGATTTCTGCTAATCAACATAAAATTCAAAATTATTACTGACTGCCAAGCCCTCATCTACTTAAATGCACAGAAAACTCGAAATCCACAAGTTTGCCGCTGGTACAATCTGCTCAGTGAATTTGATTTTAGTATTGAGCATCGTCCAGGGGAAAAACTTCAACATGTAGATGCTCTCAGCCGAGCTCCAACCGAAGAATCAACAGCAGATGAAAACTTGGAAGAGAGAGCACAGATGTTTGCAGTGATAACCTACGAAGATGAAATAGTCATGTACCAATACCACGACGATAACTTGAGAACTAAAATGGAAATCTTGCAAAATAGAAAACCAAATATGCAGACTTCATACGAAAAGGGATTGGTGAAGGATTTTCTTCTTGAAAATGGGATTCTGTACAAGATGAAAGGCGAACAGAAGAAATATGTTATTCCAAAGACTATGCGTAAGGCGATAACTATCCGTTTCCACGACTTTCAAGGCCATTTCGGTTTGGAAAGAACGTTGGCAAAAATCAACAAATATTATTACTTTCCGGGAATGAAACGCTACGTAAAACAACACATAGGTGCATGCTTGCATTGTTTGTTGTCAAAAGCTAACACCGGCAAACCAGCAGGAGAACTGCATCCCATACCACCAGGCAGAAAACCATTTGCTACACTTCATTTAGACCATTTGGGACCCTTCATTACGAGTTCACGAGGAAACAAGTATATTCTTGTGCTAATTTGCAATCTTACGAAGTTTGTTCGATTGGAAGCGGTACGTAACACAAATGCCAACAACGTTGTTCGTCGATTAGAAAACTTCGTCAGTGAATTTGGAGCACCTGAAAGAATCATCACGGATAGAGGCAGCTGTTTTACCTCTTTGACCTTCCAACAATTCTGTGAAAGGCATGGCGTTCAACATCATCTGAATTCACCAAGACACGCTCAAGCAAACGGTCAGGTTGAGAGGGTCAACCGAACCTTGATCCCGACAATTATGGCAACACTCAATAAGGACAAAGACGGAAAAGACTGGGATGAGAAATTAATGCAGGTTGCATATAATCTCAACAATAGTGACAACAAAACAACGGGAAAAACCCCTTTCGAATTGCTTTACGGATATACTCCACGATTCCAAGAAGGCTTAATTCGAAACACAACTATTACCGAAGAAAGTTCCAACTACAGACGTCCAGAAGTACTACGTAAAGATGCTATCGAACGAATATTATCCGAGCAAGAAAAATATAAGAAACGCTACGACCGAGGAAGAAGACTAACTATACAGTACGACACTGGCGGGCGACATCGTTTTTATGAAGACGGTACCACCCGCAACCGGAGATTCAACGAAATTATACCCGAAGAATAGAGGTCCATTGGTTATAACTAAAGTCTTGCCGAATGACACCTATGGAGTGGCCGATCTTAGAGAAGATGTATCTGGTCGTAGATATTCTTCTACTGCACATGTCAGTCAACTTAAAATCTGGAAACCCAATTACAGTGACGATGAAGAAGACAGCGCATTGTATTCAACACGTAGCACAATTGATTTCTACGAAGACGAGCAACAAACCAAAAATGTCCAGAACCAAGACGATAAGACAGACAGCGAGATACATCTGGGTCAACAGATGAGACTTCCAATTTCACCCGAAGACGAAGTACATGATCTTAACATCCAAAGGTTGCCTACCAGACCAAACAGAACTCATAAACGTCCAGAGAAGTTCATTGATTATGTCCAATTTTAAAGATACATTCCATATTTTTATTAAATCTTGATATACATATACATATGCTTCAATTCATATTTAAAGTAACTTTAGCTAGAAACTGATAATTTTTGTTAATTTACTGAATTTTACATTACACATTAAATTACATTTTTGTTATTGTCCTACATTTGCATTTTAAATAATTCAATTTCGTAAATAAACTAAAAGCATGAACTGACGTTGAAGTCAAAGAAACAATAGAAAAAGATAAACAAAACAAAAATAATAATAAGAAACTACCGAGGTTGCCAATTAATGTATAGTTTTAAGGTTCCCACTTTGTTAGAATTAAGAGTATTATTTTCGTAAGTACGTACAAAAAAAAATAGTACTTGTATGAAATTATTTGTTATTAACGTAATGATTATTCGAGGACGAATTAAAAACAAAGGATGGCCGAATGTTAGCAGCTTAAAATTGAACACGACTGAGAAAAGTCCTGAACACACTCTTAAATTGAAAATTGGCTGAACGGACCCGTGGGAGAGTTGACGCGGAGAGATGACGCTAGAGTGGATTTTGAAGGAGAACGTCGAAGTATTTTTGAGTCGTGTGCGAGCTACTTAAATAAGTAATAAAAGTTTATAATAATTATCAGTAACATTGCATTGTTCTTTTCTTTAACGTAATTTATAGTATTTATTAAAAAGTACTAACATAACTATCAGGCACGGAGGATGTAAAATCGAATAGATGATTTTTCAGTCTTATCTCTCAGGTATGGTTTGTAGAATGGTACAGTCTTGACTCTCATGCATGTACTAGGTGACATACAAATTATAACAAATACGTGAATATGAATTGGACTTAAATACAATTTAACGTTGCCGTTGATTTACGAAGGTTTTTCGTAAGCTAATTACAAGTTAATAAAGTATAAGTATAAAGTATACGATTACACTAAGGTACCTGGAGATAGCAACTTGAAAAGATAGTTACTTAACGTTGATTAAATTGTCTTAAAGTAATTAAGGAATAACACATATAAATAAACAGTTATTTTAGAAAATTTGAAGAACATGCTACGGGCTATTAATAATCTTCTTTCTATCACTGTTTCAGGTCTTTTGCATGAAAAATACCAACTTTTTTCCCAGCTAAATTTTCTAATTCGTACATCTGATTGCCTACGGGTTGTACTATACGGCATTTTATGTATTTCGGTGAAAGTTTAGCGGACAGATACTTCGTGGAATCACTTAGGATAAAGTTTTTTCGGTATACCTCCTGTCCGGGCAGGAATCTAACAGTTTTAGTACGGGTGTTGTAGGTTTTGGCTGCTTTTTCGTTTGCCTTTAAAATATTTTCACGGAGATGGGTTCGTATGCACTGCAAACGATTTTGTCGGGGAATGGTTAACAATTCGTTGTCTACAGCATTCAGCTTCCGGGCCAGTTCATAACCACTACCGTGCGTCATCATATTAGTGCCGAACAAAGCGTAATATGGCGACACACCGATAGAGCTATGAACGGAACTCCTTAACGCACAAGCGATCTCACCGAAATGCTTATCCCATTCGCGTTGGTCGGTTTTGAGATAGGCTGCCAACAACGAACGGTTAACCCTCTCCGACGCATTCGATTGCGTTGCATAATTCGCCGTTTTGAAATGTCTCACACCGTAGCTAGACAAAAACTTTTGGAAATCTTTTGCCAAAAATTGTTTCCCATTATCGGAATGGATGATACTAGGTACACCAAACATATTAAATACGTCATCACGCAGAAACCTGATTATGCTCGAAGTATTCGCATTCTTCAGAGCTTTTAAAAACACAAATTTGGACAGATGGTCAAGGACTACAAAAACATGGGCATTTCCCGTTCTAGACCTCGGGTAAGGTCCTAAAAAATCTACATATAATTTTTCGAATGGACGGTTAGTACAAAACGAAGTGACAATAGGCGGTCGAGAAACTTGATTGCTTGCCTTGGATTGTTTACACACAGAACAATTAGAGACATATTGACGAATCTGGACAGTCATATTCGGCCAATGAAAATGTTGGCGGATCCGGTAGAGCGTTTTTGAAATTCCACCATGGGCGGATTTTGGAGGATTATGGGCCCTGAATATAATTTCTTCGGTAAGCCCAGAAGGTATCCACAATAACCATGTATGCTCTAACGTTACCTCATCATTTTCGCATCTTAACGCACGTTTGTATACGAAGCCATCTTCTACCTTTAAATCCGGTAATTCATCGGGATGTTCTTTAATTGTCTTAATTAGACTGGTATACTCCTCGGATTGAAATTCGTCGGAGTCTAAATCGACAAGGGGGGCTACTTCTTCAAGCACCAAAGAATCTACATGCACCCGAGAAAGAGTGTCCGGAACCACGTTCAACGACCCTTTTCGGTGCCGTATGTCGAAGACATAGGACTGCAACAACAAACTCCACCTGGCGAGTTTGCCGCTCAGGTCCTTCATAGTCATCAGCCACTGAAGGCTGGAGTGATCCGTAATCACAGTGAAGTCCATGCCTTCGACATACGGCCTAAACTTTTTCACGGCCATTACCGCTGCCATGCACTCCTTCTCGGTCACACTATAGTTTCTTTGGCACTTGTTAAATTTTTGCGAGAAGTAAGCGATGGGAACCTCTTCATCACCCTCCATTTTTTGGAACAATACCGCTCCTATACCAGCATCGGACGCATCACACTGGATGTAAAACCTTTTCGAAAAGTCCGGGCTGGTCAATACTGGTGCGGTAGTTAGGGCTGTTTTCAACTTTTCAAATGCTTCCATTGCCTCTTCCGTCATTTGGAATTAGCCGTTCTTTTTCTTCAGCAGGTCCGTCAAGGGTGCAGTCAGGCTCGAAAAGTCTTTGATGAACTTTCTATACCACCCTGCCAGACCAAGCAGCCGCCGTAAATTCACCATCATTCATTATTTGGTTTTTCCCTTCTTGTATTTTCCAGTTGCTGGAAAGTTATACGTTTCTGTTATTTATCTATCCTAATTCTCCTCTTATGTCAAGTATAGTAGGTAATTCAATACATACGTTTAAACAAATATGGCAATTTCGGATATTGTCCTTTATTTTTATAAATTAGTTCTTTCGTATTAATTTATATTTTCTTTTCAGGGTTATATCTGCAGAATAAAGACGCTGGTTTGTGGATAGGCGCTAGGCACCCGCAACACCATGTTGAACTTTTTTAATATTTATCTGATGTATGCTTGCTGCTTTAATTTAATCTCGCCTTCACTTTGAATTATTTCGACGCCCAAGCAAAATCGCGCCAGTCCGACATCCTTCACTTCAAATGCTGCAGCAAGTCCATCACGTATGTACTTTAGTGTCTTTTGATTTCTGGAGGCATACAGGATATCGTCCACATACACTGCAACGATGGTGAATTCTCCTTCATTTGTGTTGAAGTAAAAACATGAATCGTTAGCAGCTGGTTTCAAGCCAAGTCTACGAAGTGTTTCGTCTAACTTTTTGTGCCATTGTCGTCCAGCCTGCCGCAGACCATACAACGCTTTCCTCAATCGACAAACATAATCGCCATTCTTGAGTTTTTGCAGCATTTGTTTGGCCTTTTTCATCACACCATCATTCTTTTGGTTCTCTCTTGCAAGCATTTGCAACGACTGCGGAAGATATTTTGGAGTTTCCATGAAAATCTCTTGTTCCAACTCACCGTTTAGATACGCTGCCACGACATCCATTTGATAAACTTTCAAATTTTCATGGACTGCTAGAGCCGATTAGGAGCCTGATTGATTCGAGGCGGGCTACAGAAGCTAAGGTGTCCTCAAAATCGATTCCTTTGCGCTACGTGAAACCTCGAGCAACGACACGAGCCTTCTTTCGTTCCAAAGAACCGTCTGCGTTCATTTTATTTCGTAGAACAACTTTGCTTGTCACAACACTTCTGTTCTCTGGACGCTCGACTAGGTCCCAAGTATTGATTTTGATAAGCGCTCGAATCTCTTCTTTGATTGCTTCCAGCCATTCTTGTGCTTCTGCTCCAGACATCGCATCCTCTAGTGACAGCTCTCCAATGTTCGCCATCTCAATTTCATCTTCGTCTACGGCATCGTCGTAATCTTCATCGTCAGTTTCATCTTCGGCATCAGCATCTGCTTTTGTTGGTTGTTCAACTTGTCTCTGCTTGGCCGACTTCGAAACAGACCGCGTTTGATAAACTTCACGAACACTTTCCTTCCCCATCGGAGGCTTTAACTCATCATGTGGCTCCAAATCCATGGAAGCTGACTCCAGTTCAATTTTAGTTTCATCACCTGGAATAGTTACATGTTTTTCTTGACTTTTTACAGCAGCTAGATCATGTTCTATAACCTTGACGTCTCTTGTAATGACTATCTTCTGTTTTTCAGGGATCCATACACGGTAACCCTTGGATACGTCGGAGTACCCAACCAGGATGCCTTCCATTGAACGCGTTTCGAATTTGTCCTTACCAGGAGCTTTATCAAGAACAAAAGTCCTTGCGCCGAAAACCTTTAGATGCCTCAGGTCTGGCAATCTTTTGTTCCAGAACTCAAACGGTGTGCGTCTATCCAAACTTACTGTAGGGCATCGGTTTCGTAAATAATTGGATGCTGCAATCGCTTCTGCCCAAAATTCATTTTCAACACCAGATTGGATTAGGAGGCACCTTGCCATATCAGCAAGCGTTCGATTCTTCCGTTCCGCCACACCATTTTGCTGTGGCGTATGTGGAATTGTAAGTTGTCTTCTTATTCCGTTCATTCGTAGGAATTCGTCAAATTCGTGGTTGCAGAACTCTCCTCCGTTGTCTGACATCAAGCATTTTATTTTTCGATCAGTTTATGTCTCAACTTGGGCTTTGTAATCCTTAAAAGCGTCAATTTTGTGCTTCAAAAACCTTACTTCGCACCAACGGCTGCAATCGTCAATGAAAGTGACGAAGTATCTCGACTTTGCTAACGAATCAGCTCTGGAAGGTCCCCACACATCAGTGTGCACAAGATCTAAAACGTTTGTGCTTCTATTTGACTTTTTGGGAAACGGCAACCTCGTCATTTTTCCGCTGAGACATACGCTACAAGTACTAAGCTTTTCGTTTTCGTTCAGAGAAAGTCCAGTCACCAGATTCCTTCGATGCATATCCAGAAGGTCTCGTTTGTTCAGGTGACCGAGCCTGCGATGCCAAAAGTCAAGCTTGGATTCACCCACATTTGCCATACACGCTTGTGTTGTACTTTCTTGGACATAGTACAGTTGTCCAACTCGGCCCGCAACTACCTTAACTTCACCGTCATCTCCTCTGATGATTGCCTTCTCTTTATCGAACGTGATGGTGTTGTCGTGGTCGGTAATCCTCGCAACAGACAATAGGTTAGTCCGCAGATTCCTTACCAATAATGTATTTTCGAGTTTTACTCACCTCTTAGACATCCCGTCTGTAGTGACAATCCTTATAGCACCTCTCGCATCGACATTCGTGCTGGAATCGTTCGCTAGCAGCAGCGTTCCTTGCATCGCAGATGTGGATGTAAATAGACTCTCATCGTTGCACATGTGGGACGTGCAACCGCTATCCAGACACCACCGTCTTTCAAATTCACTCGCACTCCTCTGCATCCCTAAGGCTTGGTCTTCCGTCATGTAGATTGTACTTTCTGCTTTCGCTGACGATTCACATCGTGAAGGGCATTTAGGTTTGATGTTCTTCGTACATGTAGACGCCTTGTGACCAAGTTCATGACATTTGTAACACCTGAATTTAAAAGATGTGTCACGGTCACTCGCATTGTCATGCCTTCGTTGCTGCGCTCCTCGTTCGAACTTCGATTTACTCTGTCTAGCACCTCGTCGTACATACATTGCTTCGGATCTGTCGTCCTCCTTACGTTGATTTGTTGCATCGTACTTCTCGAGAATTTTCTCCCTCAGAATACTATAGGCTTCGGAAGGTTGTCGTTAGAAACTCGGTGGCAATCCATTCAATAAAAGAATCGACAACAACTCTTCGTGTATATCAACGTCCATACACTTTAGTTGTGACACTGCATCGAAGAATTCCATTAGATTCTTTCGTAGATCGTCGCCTTCCTGGATTCTATATGTCGCCACACGTTTCAGCAATGTTGCCTTCTTCGTTGGTCCCGTGGAAGCAAATTCAGACTTTAATCGCTCCCAGACACCCTTTGCCGTGTCCAATCCTTTAACGAGACGCAATAGACTCGGATCGATGGCAATAATCAAGTCTGACTTTGCCTTCTCGTCGTCATCCAACCACTTCTGAAGATCCTTTTTGGACTTATCGTTGTTTTCAACAAGTTCGGGTTTTGGTGCTTTTCCATTTACATGCTTCCATGTTCCAGCTTTTACCATCACGGCCTCGATTTGCATGACCCAAGTGTCATAGTTGTCGCTGACGAGTGGCCTGATGGAATTCATGCTGTTCGACATTGTTTCTTTACTTTTTACTATTTCTTAACAATGTTTATACTTCGAATTGGGACTGGGCCCATAACCTGATGAATTGAAAACGTAAAACTATATTTCAGCAAAAGTTTATTTTAATAAAAAGGAAGAATGAATGATTAACGTAAGAAGTTTCTAGAAAGAAGAAGTTGACATATTCAGTCGTTTGAATTTAAAAAGTAAAAAGCAGTGTTGCCAAGTATAAACTATATGTAAATTGTTCTGTCACTGGCAGGGCATTGCCAGAGCGCTGGTTGATATTTCATAGTTCTAACAAAATTTACTAATTAATAGATTGATAAAAGGATACAAAAAGGGAAATGTTTTACTCTCTCGTGAGCGCTCTCGTTTGCCCAAACTGCCGAATTTTTGGCACAGGATTTGGCAACAATAATAATTGTTGACAAATTGTGACAATTGGCAGTTTTGGTCAAGGTCTGGAACAAACCTAATTATTTGCTAGTTCGGTGCAGAAAGCAGATACGCTATTGTTTTACATCTCCCTTTGTCTGTGCCAAAAAATAATTCCACGATTCACACATACATACAAATCTTCTGAATTGAGTGGAAGCATTTAGCACTATTGCATTGGATTTCAGAATGAGTGTATTCCTGAGTGAAACCAATGGAAAACAACTTTAAAAAAAAAGAACAAATGAAAACAAACAACAAACTGCCTGTGCAAGAACAATTCGAATATACAATTATCCCTCGTAGCTTTAACATTCGCACTATATTCTACTCTTTCATTCTATTAAAATTTCCAGTTGTTTTCGTTGTTCAGAAAACCCATACACAGGTACACTGTACAGTGCGTAGTAGAAAACCTGCACGCTCTACCAATATGATTCCGTATTAATATAAGTTTTTTTTGACATATTTTCCCATTAGTTTCGCGACTCAGTGTGTAGAAAGTAAAACAACCCAGTAGGAAATTTCTAAAAATTCAGTGCTGAATAAGCTGCTTCTTCCTTGAGGAAAAGAAGCTGCACCCGCCACTTTTGTGCTCTTTTCTCTGATGAATTTAACATGGGCATGTCATTGGCGGTAGGCACATGCCACTTTCTCGATGAAAATTCAACAACGAAATCACTGGTTCGTTGGAAGTTGCTTTTTCACCAGCTTGGAATATGATGAAAAATATGATGAATATTAAACAGTGAAATCACTGCATAAATGTAACATGCTGATTCATCTGTTTATTTTCATCGATGAATAATATGATGAAAATTCAATACTGAAATCATTAGGTAACCGGGAGTTGCTTATTCACGGACTTATTATTGCCCGAGGAAAAATGTGAGGAATATTCAGTAGTGAAATCACCAATTACAAACGAATTGGTTTTTCACCACCCTTTTCAATATCAGAATGTACTTCCCTTATTACAATAAAAACTGATTTAATTTATGTGGTACCTACATACCTAATTATTATGTTTTTATTGCATTATTATTTACATTATATAAATTAAAATAATTACAACAAATTATTAATTATTACAAAATTATTTATTGTGGCTCCTCGAGTAACCTAGGAATAGAAAAAATATTCAGTTTACAATAATTCATACATATGTATATAACTATAAAGAGTTACCAACCTTGGCATTATTTTCCACATAAATGTAGCACCTTCTTCCACAGAAAAAGAACAACTAACTTGAAATGAAAATATAAAACAAAAGAAGATTTCCAAAATGTTCAACAAGCCAACAAATAAAGCACGCGCCACAAAAGAAATACAGAATAAAGGGAACAAAAATTTAAACGATCACGTGATCATGGCATGTTGAAATGAAAGGGTACATATTTTTGCACTACAGAAATCATCACATTGTTCGTACCAGGAAAAAGAAAGGGCAATTTTTAGATTATCGTTACTTTTTCTCGAGAAGAAGGTTATATAAAGCAGACGACGCGATTAAGAATTAAAACTGAGAGAGAATGAGAACTGACTACTTTTCATTTGAAAACGTCGACTTTAATTCAGCATCAATTTCATATTTGTGGATTGTGGCCAAAGTAAGCCAAGGAGAGTTTTCAGAACTCTTTCTCTCTCGCAGAGTATCCTTTACAAAGCAGACGAGTGGATTTAGAGAATGAACTGATGAACTTATGCATGACTTTTCGTCAATTGAATCATCGCTTAATTTTTCTTTCCTCTTTAGCAACTTTTAATTCCGTATTGAAATCAGTTGGATTTTTTGAAACAAGTAAAAGAAGGGGTTGTTTGGAAATGGTTTCCAAGTGCAAAGCAGATAATGTGATGAAAATCATGAACTTCTGAAACAATGCATTACTTTTTACTGATGTAATCAGTGCACACTGTTTCGCCTATGAAGTGGTACTTGAATTCAATGATGAATTCAGCTTAATTTTTCATTGAAGACGAAATTTCCTGCTGGGAAGGTGGCGTGGAACTTGTTTGTGTTGAGATTTTTTCCTTTTGTACGAACATGGAGGAATACTTTTAGATTAGGTAGGTAAAATTAAACTTCCATAGGTCTTGTAGGATCTTTAATTTTACGATATTTCGAGTTAAATTCCCCTTTAATGCAACATTGAAAGTGATCTTAGTTACTGTGCAAGAAATAACTTAGCACAGTTGTGATGGGTGTTATTTTGGGATTATTTGAACAAGTTTTGCGGTTAAAATGCAAATGGCAGTACACATTTGTTTGCGCAAGATCAGATAACATTTTCTTCCTCTTTGTAATGCGCCCCAGAACTTTGCGCCCTGTGCATTTGCACATCTTGCACATATGATTGGTCCGGCCCTGGGTGCGGCCAGTAAGAAGAAGATCGAAATTAGCATTAGTTAAAATGTGCCAACCTAGTCCATCAATTGTCTCTCACCACTGCTTATTTAAAAACGAAGAGTAAAATGCAATTTTAAACTAAAAAATATCACAAAAATTGTAAAAAAAATTAATACTGTAATGCATATACGAACTTTATATTACCTTGCATTTTAAATCTTTAATTAAAGGCCATATACATTTTAAAAATAATAAAGAAATTTTCAACTATACTAGCAAAGTAACTATAAAGCCTTATTTAAAATATATTTTGATGTTTTCTAACCCATAAAAGTTGTATACACGAGGTAAAATAATCCAAAAAGTATTTCTATACAAAATATATGTAAAATACTAAAAAGCGGATGCCTAAATTTCTCTTAGAATTTGAGAAAGTTGAAAAAAAAAAGAAATCTACTTTACTTCTTAATTAGTAGAAATAGGTTCCTTTCCTTGGGGCAACGAAATAACGGATGGAACATGGAAGCCGAATTTACTTTTAATTTTAATTTTTAAAACTTACTTTAACTGTTTTCAATTTTTTTAGAATACAGGCCTGCTATTCGATCCGATCGAATCTTTCGATTCACGCCAAAATTTCATCCAATTTGCTTTAAATTATGTTTTTAAATCTTCAGTCTTTAGAGTGCAAATCTTAACTGATATTTAGTTTTGAAATTCTCAAAAGAATCTAATTTTTTAAATCCTGTTTTTATTGAAATTTATACAAAATTTGGAGCAATTATTTCCTTCCGACGGATAGCAGAATAGAAACTTTCACGTGGATGCTTAGCAGAATGGGGCTGTATGTTTTGACATCTGGTTTTTAGTATTTGACTAAAAATCAATGGGAGCATTGAATATTAAAACAAAAATATTACTCAGTAATATAAAATTTTAAACAAAATCAGATTGAACACAATTCTTTTATTGCTTATTTTTTTCAAAAATTTAAGTTTGAAAAATAATTTTTGGAAAACTATTCACTAGAATAACTTTATCGTTTTCGATTGGATTTTCAGAGTGTTTCACTCCTTTCTGATTCCAATGGAATATGAAAAACTCTCTTCCGTAATATGTGTATCTATTAAGAAGTTAAAACTAAAATGAATTCTTCAATAATTTCAATTCCAGAACATCCCAAGAAGAAGCATTTACTATTTTGACAATTAATCCAACACATACTTTTAAAAGTATGTGTGTTTTCAGAGTGCACTCCTAGCACTCCTTAATGAAATCCGGAGTGAAAAAACACTCCTAAATCATCACTCCGAACTGCAAATGGAAGGTTTTTGGAGTGTTGGGAGTGTGGATGAAGTAAAAAAAGAGTGCTGGGAGTGACCGACGGAAAACGACATTAATTTAAAACGAACATTTTTGCTTAATTTTGAATTTGAAAATTAATTTTTAATTTTAATTTAATTTTTAATTTTAATTTTAACAAAATAACGGATTTCTGACTTTAAAAGAAAGTCAGCTCTAACTTTTTGTCATACAAACCAAGCCTTGTAAAAGAAAATGGTGTACTTTTTAAACTTTAAAAACAATTTAAGAAGATCTTTTTACTAATGTCGAATTCCTTTTACCAAAAATAATCGATTTATTTTCTAAACAGACTCCATTTTTTTCTTTCAATACAAGGAATTTGTCCCGAAAAATCGATTTTTTCTTCTAAACAAATCGATTTTTTTATTAAAAGGAATTCGACATAAATTAATTTCGAATTAAGTCTTAACTACATTGGCCACTTTTTGCAAAATTACAAAAGTAAAAATAATTTTTTTCCCGCTAGCGCAATTGTTTTGTAAAAAAGAATGTATACAATTCTTTTTAAACCAAAATTTAAGCTTCCTGCATCATTTTTATAAGTTTTTCAGTGAGAAAAACTATCCCAAAATGAGTTTGAAAATTTTTACTTTTGTACTTTTTCACTTTTTTGGCTTATGTAGTTAAGGCATTATGTTGATTTTTAATAATTTTTTCAATTTAAATTCTAAGTTCCATGAAGGTATATTGTATAAGCCATATATAATAGGTCAATGGTATAAGCTATGTATTGTAACGATGTAACCACTCCTTGACTTGAATTACCGCCTAATATGCTCTCATGTGACATCGGCGCCATCTTGTGTAATTTTGAGGAGTTTGTAAGAAAGAGCTTTTAAGAAAGATGGAGCTTTTATGCTGAATGGAAAGAACGCCATCTCTCCCGTTGGAATGGAACCTTCTAGATGGCTTTTGTGCCAGTACTTTCGAGTAGAGTCTCGAACCTCTCAGCTCACTATATAAGGAGAAACTTTTTGAGCACAGGGAGGGACAGTTTATTTTTGAATTTTGAAAGCGGAAGTGTAAAGTTCGAGGTGAAAAGTATCCGAAAGTGAATTTAAGTTGCAAACTATTGAGATTGAAGACTAATAAAATAATTTAAAGTGAAGTAAACACTGATCTCTATTATATACTGGATAGTGTATACCATTCAAGTATAACAGTTTTTATCATTCCAATTGAAGATGACATAAGGTGGCTGAGTGGCCAATTTTGACATCTATGTGAAACAAAAAAAAAGTAGATTGAGGTTATTTTTTTTTGTGAAATCAACATAATAAAACTGTCATTCTTCTCGTTTTTTTTTTTTCTTTGTGTTGTATCCGATATTGGCACAAAAATATATTTTAAACTTGTGAAAAGTGGAAACGAGATCCAGGCACACCGCAAGTTCGTCGAAAAATTTGGGCCTGTTCTGGACGATTATTAACAAGTAGATTTTCAGAATATTCTGCTTATACGAAACCTTCTCAAATGGAAAAGAACGATCTTGTTGGAGCCATGGAACAAGACAAATTCATCATTAGAATGTCAAGGGATTCCCACCCACTGTTCAAGAGACACATCCAGGATAAGAAGCCGGAAATCCTCGCTCAGATTGTCACTAAGTATCTCCTAATTGATACTTACGAAGGAACAGCACGCAGCAAGGCTCAGTGCGATGGCACAGCGGGCGCAATAATAGTCGAGGCTCTTCGCCAGGACAATAAAGTACGCTTGTTTTTTGGTCTCTAAAAAGAGGTAGATTTACAGAGCCTTACCATGACGACAACAGATTCACCCACTGAAGAAGAGGATGAAAACGCCATGATGCTCCAGATAGACCAAAGAAAAAGAAACCGAAGAAAGACCCGCTTTTTTCGAAAAAAAAAAATCGAAATCCGATCCAAACGCTGCCGCCCATGATCGTGTACCTCTGCCAGTACTTAAGGACGCAGATAATAAATTATATAAAATTTAAATAACCTTTAGGAGT
Source organism: Epistrophella euchroma (assembly GCA_947049315.1). NCBI lineage: Eukaryota > Metazoa > Arthropoda > Insecta > Diptera > Syrphidae > Epistrophella > Epistrophella euchroma. The sequence goes on from OX346245.1 coordinate 66,626,378, forward strand.
TAGAGATATATTTATCTTATTAAGTTTTGTTACTTTCTCTATAATTCAATAAAAATCTACCTACAAGTGTACTCCGAGGTTGAATTTTTTTTATAGAGCTTTGGAATTAAAACTTTTTATGCTCCTTTTAAAGAGATCAAAAGCAGATTCCAAAATGGTATCAACTACATTTGTGGCACTCTCCATTCAATAAAAAAACCCCAAAACCTTATTCAGTTTTTTTTTTTAATTTAAATATTCAAAGAAAGTGGGGTTTCTTTATTGAATGGACAGTGCCACAAATGTGGTTGATACCATTTTGGAATCTGCTTTGAATGTCTTTAAAAGGAGCATAAAAAGTTTTGATTCCAAAGCTCTATAAAAAAAATTCAACCTCGGAGTACACTTGTAGGCAGGCCATTTGATGAGAAACTCAAAAAACTGAAAAAGGTTTTAGAGTTTCTTTATTGAATGGAGAGTGCTACAAATGTGGTTGATACCATTTTGGAATCTGCTTTCGATGTCTTTAAAAAGAGCAGAAAAAGTTTTGATTCCAAAGCTCTATAAAAAAAATTCAACCTCGGAGTACACTTGTAGGCAGGCCATTTGATAAGAAACTCAAAAAACTGAAAAATATTTTGGGGTTTTTTTTTTATTGAATGGAGAGTGCCACAAATGTGGTTGATACCATTTTGGAATCTGCTTTCGATCTCTTTAAAAGGAGCATAAAAAGTTTTAATTCCAAAGCTCTATAAAAAAAAATCAACCTCGGAGTACACTTGTAGGTAGGTTTTTATTGAATTATAGAGAAAGCAACAAAACTTAATAAGATAAATATATTTCTCTAACTCCTTAAGGTTATTTAAATTTTATATAATTTATTATCAGCTTCCTTAAGTACTGGCAGAGGTACACGATCATGGGCGGCAGCGTTTGGATCGGATTTCGATTTTTTTTTTTTCGAAAAAAGCGGGTCTTTCTTCGGTTTCTTTTTCTTTGGTCTATCTGGAGCATCATGGCGTTTTCATCCTCTTCTTCAGTGGGTGGATCTGTTGTCGTCATGGTAAGGCTCTGTAAATCTACCTCTTTTTAGAGACCAAAAAACAAGCGTACTTTATTGTCCTGGCGAAGAGCCTCGCCTATTATTGCACCCGCTGTGCCATCGTACTGAGCCTTGCTGCGTGCTGTTCCTTCGTAAGTATCAATTAGGAGATACTTAGTGACAATCTGAGCGAGGATTTCCAGCTTCTTATCCTGGATGTGTCTCTTGAACAGTGGGTGGGAATCCTTTGACATTCTAATGATGAATATATCTTGTGCCATGGCTGCAACAAGATCGTCTCATTTTAGAAGGTTTCGTATAAGCAGAATGTTCTGCAAATCTACTTGTTAATAATCGTCCAGTTCAGGCCCAAATTTTTCGACGAACTTGCGGTGTGCCTGGATCTTGTTTCCACTTTTCACAAGTTTAAAATATATTTTTGTACCAATATCGGATACAAAACAAAAAAAAAAAACAAATGAAAAGACTGACTATTTTATTGAATTTTGAACAACAACAACAACTTAAAGGTGCTACCACCAATTGCTTACGAATTAATTTAGGGTATTTTAATTCGTTTTATTTTTGTTTGGCTAGAGATATAGCTATTTCAAGGGGTGCCAAGCCCTATCATCAGTCTCCTTTATAGTGGTGCTGAGCTTTAATCCAATTTTATTTGAAAAACTTTCTACACATCATGCGGTATTTGAACCCGCGCATCAGATTTGCTCAGTCTTCGGAGCTGTGTACCCTACGTACTACGCCACCGTTGACCACTGACGTCACAGGTCTAGATGTGCTGTTTATTTATCAATTGCATTTGGAGCATTAGCATTTTTATAAGCCCCTTAAAGTATGCTGTCTTGTTCCGCCTCCATTTTTCTCCGAACCTTATTTGATAGACTACAATTCGTAGTACGTATCAAAGGGGGAGAGGTTGGAAGATCGGTAACAAACCAGACTATTAAGTTATTATTATTTGTATTGTATTATTTATACTAGAATGTCAGTTTATTAGACTTGACCATTCTTTATTCCGTCAATTTCATTGAATTTTGAACAACAACAACAACTTAAAGGTGCTACCACCAATTGCTTACGAATTAATTTAGGGTATTTTAATTCGTTTTATTTTTGTTTGGCTAGAGATATAGCTATTTCAAGGGGTGCCAAGCCCTATCATCAGTCTCCTTTATAGTGGTGCTGAGCTTTAATCCAATTTTATTTGAAAAACTTTCTACACATCATGCGGTATTTGAACCCGCGCATCAGATTTGCTCAGTCTTCGGAGCTGTGTACCCTACGTACTACGCCACCGTTGACCACTGACGTCACAGGTCTAGATGTGCTGTTTATTTATCAATTGCATTTGGAGCATCAGCATTTTTATAAGCCCCTTAAAGTATGCTGTCTTGTTCCGCCTCCATTTTTCTCCGAACCTTATTTGATAGACTACAATTCGTAGTACGTATCAAAGGGGGAGAGGTTGGAAGATCGGTAACAAACCAGACTATTAAGTTATTATTATTTGTATTGTATTATTTATACTAGAATGTCAGTTTATTAGACTTGACCATTCTTTATTCCGTCAATTTCATTGAATTTTGAACAACAACAACAACTTAAAGGTGCTACCACCAATTGCTTACGAATTAATTTAGGGTATTTTAATTCGTTTTATTTTTGTTTGGCTAGAGATATAGCTATTTCAAGGGGTGCCAAGCCCTATCATCAGTCTCCTTTATAGTGGTGCTGAGCTTTAATCCAATTTTATTTGAAAAACTTTCTACACATCATGCGGTATTTGAACCCGCGCATCAGATTTGCTCAGTCTTCGGAGCTGTGTACCCTACGTACTACGCCACCGTTGACCACTGACGTCACAGGTCTAGATGTGCTGTTTATTTATCAATTGCATTTGGAGCATCAGCATTTTTATAAGCCCCTTAAAGTATGCTGTCTTGTTCCGCCTCCATTTTTCTCCGAACCTTATTTTATAGACTACAATTCGTAGTACGTATCAAAGGGGGAGAGGTTGGAAGATCGGTAACAAACCAGACTATTAAGTTATTATTATTTGTATTGTATTATTTATACTAGAATGTCAGTTTATTAGACTTGACCATTCTTTATTCATTTAAGTAAATTAACTTAAAATAAAAAGTGCGTGTGTGTTTTTAAATAAATAAACAAACAATGGGTAAAATTTTGAATGATTTAAATTGTGTTGAACTTAAAGCAGAACTAAATAAACGAGGTCTTCCTACTGCTGGATCAAAAAATGACCTCATTATTCGTCTGCAGGAACATTTAAGACAACAAGGTGAAAACCCAGACAAGTTTATTTTCACGATTAAAATGGAGGAAGAGCAAGTAAGTACTAGTTCAGATATGACCAATATGATGGCTCTGCTGCTCGCCCAGTTTGAAGAACAAAGAAAAGAACAAAAGAATATTCTTGAAGAGCAAAGAAAAGAACAAAAGAACCTTCTAGAAGAGCAAAGAAAAGAGCAAAAGAATCTTCTCAAACGGTTTGAAGATCAACGCAATGAGCAAAATAATCTTCTCGAACGATTTGAAGATCAACGCAATGAGCAAAAGAATCTTCTCGAACGATTTGAAGATCAACGCAATGAGCAAAAGAATCTTCTCGAAAAACAAAAAAATCTTCTCCAGCGATTCGAAGAACAAAGAAGTGAAATAAAGAATCTTGATGCTTGATGCATCAAGTGCTCTTGACGAGCACTGATCTCTATAATACACTGGATAGCGTATTTATACAAAAATTGTGGCTCCATTTGAACAATTGTTATATTATGCGCCAGACCATTCTTTGTATAACAGTATACATGTATAACATATAAAATACCAAAAATGACGGCAAAAATTCTGAATATAAAGATATGAATCAAAGATACTGAATATAAAGACATGAATCCTTCCTGCGTTTCACCCTCCAAAACCAAAGAATGTGAAAAAAAAACTCTGTTTCATATTTTATTTTTCTTGGATATACACCGAATACTAAAATATGAGTAGAGAGAGAATAGAGTAGATTATTAACCACAAATAATATTTATTTTGTGTCAGAATAAACGTCAAATTATGCGGCTGACCCACTGATCTCTATAAACACTGGATAGTGAATTCTCTATATGTATAAAAGTTTTTTTTGAAGAAAATTGAATTTGACAGTTCTCGTTCTTCCCACACAGTTTGTGTCTTTTTTAAACAAAAGGAAAGAAAGTCCCCTTTCACACGAAGATACTAGTTGCTGGTGATTTTTTTGACGTTTTCTTCAAATCTCCTTAACAATCTCTTGTACCTTTCACACGCAAGCAACAAAAACCCGGAGATTTTCTTTATTTTCCTTTTAAACTACCTTGGTTGAACGCACACAAACGTAGTGTGAAGAGAAACGTCAAAAAAATCTCCTGAATTTGTTGACCGGGGAGATTTCATTTCCCCCTCTTTCTTCCTGCCCTTCTCGCCAATGAACTAATTGTTGTCGGCAACTCAGTTGCCCTGTGTGAAAGGGGACAAAGAGATAGATAGAATTGAAATTGTTTTCGTATTCGTACCCGCATAACCAAACAAAAAAATGGCCGCGTTCAACAGGAATTCTTAAATTTCAGAATCTGAAATTTCAGATTTTTTTCGTTTTGGGATAAATTTTTTTCGTTGAACGCAAAAACAATCTGAAATTTCAGCAAAAGTCATTGTGTCAAATTCCTGTATTTACTTATAGAATATGCATTGAAGCGAAATAAAAGAGAACTTTATATATTCTTTAATTGATAATTTAGCAGGAGCTTTGTAGATGAAATTTTATGTAAAAAGATTAGCAACATTAAATTTCATTAAAATTGTTTGTTATTTTGCAGTAAAGCCAGGTACGCAGTTCAAGCTAAACTAAATTTTATCTCTACTATTCTTATCTCTACAATCGTTTGCTAAGAGCACAAATGTCAAAATTTATCTGTGAAAGAATGCGTTGAGCATTATTTCGCGCGCTAAATTAGGTGGAGACTTTTTGAATTTAGCGCGTGAACTGCGTACTGCCTAGCTAAATATCATCGCTAAAATTTATCTTTGGAGGAAATTTGTATGGAAGATAAATTTTAGCGCGATCTGCGTACTAGGCTTAATTTGTTTTAACTTGAATAAAAAATTGTTCCAGAATAATCCGTTAGAGAATTATGGGAACACTTTTGTAAGAAATTTTTTATTGAAAGTGTCACTAAATAATTAACAAAAAGTTCTTTCATTCAAATAAGTAAGTATTACAATTTTATTATAAGCCTAGTACGCAGATCGGGAAAAGACTAATTTTATCTCTACAATTCTATAATCTCTACAAAAACGTTGGAAAAGTCACGCAAAATTAATGTTCTTCTTCTTTTGTTTTCTTTTTGTAAAATTTTCAACAAAAAATAGTTGATCGTGCTTATGGAGCAAAATTATTGACCTTCCCGCAAAATAATGCTTCGAACATTATTTTTCCTGGCAAAATTTAGTGGAGACTTCACCCTACAACGGGTACAAACGTCACAATTTTGCGCGTGAACTGCGTACTGCCTGGAAAAAAAGTGAAGACAAAATTTGTCCTGGGAAAAATTTTGTATGTAAGGAAAATTTTTTCCCGATCTGCGTACTGGGCTTAAGAACTTATAAGCACAAATCCACCACACCGAAAATCATAAAGTTCAACTTTTAATTGTAGCACTTCAGCTCTTTTACACTTCCCCCACCACAAACAATTGTCATCCGAATTTCCAGACGAAATTTTCTTGTCTGAAATTTACGAATAAAGTCTTAACTACATAAGCCAAGAAAGTGAAAAAGTACAAAAGTGAAAATTTTGAAACTCATTTTGGGATAGTGTTTTTCACAGGAAAACTTATAAAAATGATGCAGAAAGCCTAAATTTTGGTTTAAAAATAAAATGTGTACCTATATTCTTTTTCACAAAACAACTGCGCTAGCTGGAAAAAATATTTTTACTTTTGTAATTTTGCAAAAAGTGGCCAATGTAGTTAAGGCTTAAACGTAACTAAACGTAACTAAAAGTCATCTAACTTTTTAAGACAGCTGCCCAATAGAGATCTCTACCAAATTGTCAGTTTCAAATGACAGCAAAAACTTGGAACAATGACAGATGAAATTGGAAAGAAAAAAATAAGGAGGGCTAATTTTAATTACAAAAATCTTGCTATTTTGTGCAATAAAAAGATTAAAATATCTTATATAAAGTATAAAAACATTTTTACCTGCATGTTTTCTATAAAAAAAAGGAAAAAAACAATTCGAAATATTTATTTGCCTCCAAAATAAACCAAACAAATGGCTGCCACTGAAATGTCATTGTGCCGAGAATTTTAGTTTGACATTTAAATATGAACGAGACAGAGATATATTGCTGTTTTTTAAAAAGCCCTATCAGAAGCTCCAAAAATTCAGAAATCTGAATTTTCAGATGTTAACGTAATGGATTGAACGCGGCCAATCTAAACTGTAATAACTGTTATAAGTGTTATATATAATTAAAAAAATCTGACGTTTCACGTCCTTCCCACTGTTATAATCTTCCTTCAATTTTCTTCAAAATTTTTATATGAATTCACTATCCAGTGTTTATAGAGATCAGTGGGCTGACCACGTATTATAATCTTCAATTGGAACCACAGAAACTGTTATACATTGAAGGTAATACACTATCCAGTGTATTATAGAAATCAGTGTTGACGAGCGTGTCGGAAAACAATTTTCGACAGTAGAAGCCAAATTCTAGAAGGTCGAAGACAAATTTGAAAGCATTACGAAGGAGTTGGAGAAGGTTCGAAAAATTAAGATTCGAGAAAGTTCTGGCGAACTTCCAAAGCGAAAGGAAATGCATCCGCCAACCTTTGATGGACAATCTTCTTGGTAGATTTACAAGAAACAGTTTGAGGCAGCCGCAGCAACAAATGGATGGGATGACGAAGACAAATTTATAGCTCTGACGCTTGCCCTAAGAGGACCTGCTGCTGAATTGTTGCAAGCCATAGCAGCAGACAAGAACGGCAACTTCACAGCTCTTGTTCGGGCCATTGACAAACGCTTTGGAGATGGCTATATGCAAGAAGTCTTTCGCGTCCAACTCAATACCAGAATCCAGAAAAGAGGAGAGAGTCTGCAACAACTTCAAGCGGATATAGAACGGCTGGCTCATCTTGCGTATCCAACTGCAGGAGATGAAATTATTAACAAATTCGCACGGAAGCGTTTGTCCGTGCTGTATCTGACATCAACTTACAGCGAGCGATTCTAACTGCCGGAAAACGCACGCTTCCTGAAGTATTGGCGTTCGCTCTAACTATTGTCGTTTTCGATTGGATTTTTAGAGTGTTTCACTGGTTTTTTATTTTAATGGAATGTGAAAAACTCTCTTTCGTAATATGTGTATCTATGTAGAAGTAAAAACTAAAATGAATTCTTCAATAATTTCAATTCCAGAACATCCCAACAAGAAGCATTTACTATTTTGACAACTAATCCAACACATACTTTTAAAAGTGTGTTTTCAGAGTCTAGGAGTGGACTCCTTAATGAAATCCGGAGTGAAAAAACACTCCTAAATCATCACTCCGAACAGCAAATGGAAGGTTTTTGGAGTGTTGGGAGTGTGAATGGAGTGACAAAAAGAGTGCTAGGAGTGACCAACGGAAAACGACATATGGATAAAGGTTTTTCAAATCCTAACGATCGGTACGTAGGTGACTGTTACTTAAGCCATGCATTTCACTCCAGTTAATTTCTGAGTTCTGACTCATTCTCACTCTGCAAGAATAAGTTATTCTCCTCAATTATCTTCCCCTATGTATGTGTAAGTTAATTGATTAGCTTCGAATATCAAGACTTTCTCTTTAAATAAATTAGGCCTATTCGGCGAGATCTTTTATTCTTTTATTCTGCTATTCTGTTATGAATTTCCATACAAAAGTTTGAGCTGTCAAAAAATCTTTTATGAATAATTATTTTGGTATTCAGCATGCAAATCTGTTATGGAATCTGCTAAAAAAATCTTTTATGAACTGTCAAAACTTCGAACTGTCACAAAATCTTTTACAAATTCCATTTTTGGTATTCAGCATGCCAAAATCGGTTATAAAATCTGTTATGAATCATAAAAGAATAAAAGGCAAATTTTTGTGTCTTTTATCATAAAAGATTTGCAAGAGTGAATTAAAAATTATTGATTTTCTTCTAAAATTGAATTAAAAATTATTTGAATTTCTTTTATTTTGTGAGCGAAAGCGAAATGCTACCAATTAATGTAAGCTCGGCGGAGAAGATGAAACGAAAAAAAACCGAACTTCGCCTGCAAGAGTCTGGGTGTTATCAGTGCAAAGTTGACAAGGATAATGGATTCATTATAACCAAAACGGACACTGATTTCTGGAACTTCAGTTGTCGGAGCACTATTCTGTGGTCTAGAGGGAAGCAATGAAATTGTAAGTAGTTTGTATTCAAAAAATAATATAACGTCTGTCTTGCAATTGTATAGATGTTCATTGGTTCTTTGGTCCATGAAATTCTCCAAAGCGTCCTCAAAATCTCAGAACCCGCCAAGACATTGAAAATGTTTCCTGAGAAATTCTCGAACCCAAACAAACCATGTACACATTGTACGACTGCAAAATTAACCGACAAGAAGCTTACATCAATGTCCAGAAATTCGCATCAGAAAACATATTCAATTTCCTTCAAAAATATGTCGAAGGAAAACATCACAACTTTTGAGGTATGTAAGTTCATGCACATGTATACATATGTACATACCTTGTCCTCCATAGAAATTAAAAATAAGTTTCTGTTTCTAGTTTCTAGATATGCCTTGTTGAATATGTGATTGTAAGCTCGATGAAGAGCGTATCTACTATAGCGTCTGGTTTCGTCTATGATTTTTCTCGGCGCACAATAACCATTAATCTTGAGAGGAATCTAGAACAGAACTACAAACGGCCGATATTCATGGTGGATAAGCACAATTCACAGTCAGAGAAAATCTTCAATTACACAAATTTGGGAGTTCTTCTGGACAACTGCGAAAACCTTAATCAACTGCGTTCCATAATAATCCAACGTGCCCTGCCGACCTTCATAAAAAAAAGTCTCGGAACCTTGAATACAAATCAACAAATCACAATAGAACGTACAATTTAGCTTAGCTAGGGATTAAAGATTTAATAAAACAAAAATTTACATACATTATGTACATTCATTTTTTGTATTTATGGAGAGGAAACAAAATTAAAAATGGATCCAGGACAGTGTTTGAATTGAGCCACATATTCATTTTGTTTTTCATACAGCACTTGGAATGGTTCAATCATTTTTTGGGAAACACATTAAACAACACATTTAGCCAGTTCACGTTTTTAAGATCTCACTGAGCAAGCTCCGTCAGCTTTTTTGCCTGTTGCTTTGTAATCACTTGATGCTCCAAAAACAATATTATGTGCAGCTACTTCAAAAAATCCATATATGTGCACCCAAATCTATTTGCACAACATCAGGATATTTACAGCCGCTACTTGCTAATGTACAACTTGGCAATGGAGTACAATACTTTGGAGCACGCATAGATGTTGCCCAATCCACAGCCGAGTAACGTGCCGACAATATTTTTTATGGGATACACTTGCCAATCGCGATCCCAGTCCAACGGAGCTACGACATATCCAGCCTAGGCACCAAAGATCGCTTTTTTGTCACTTGATGCAGTCAGGGTCATTTTTTGTTGGTGAAAAGGTTGGAAATGCATTTCCATTTTTTAAGTTTTTTGCACCCGTTGTACACATTTCCCTCACAGAGGTATCAGCACCGCGAAATGCTCTATTAACAATTTCGCCAGCCAATTTTTATTTGGTCACAACTAAATCCTCAGCGATTGTTTTCTTTTGGACTTCAACTTCGTCGGCCATTGTTAATTTGTTCGTTGTTTTATCTAAATTCGGAAATTCGTTAGTAGGAAATTGTTAAAAGAATACTTTATATGTATTTAATACCTGTAAATATTAAATTGGTAAAATTATTTTACTTTTTTGTTGGCCTTCCTTCTTCCATAACTCATTTTCATTTGACAGAACAGCTGTTGATTTATAATGATGGATTTACATGTATCTTCATCTGCAAACATCAAGAAAAGTAGAGCGGGATAGAGTGATACCAAAAAACCGAATGTGTGAAAGAGCACCACTATGAAGATGAACATGTTCGTCTTCGTTATAATCTTCGTCTGCGTTCCTATAATCAAGATCTCTGCATTTTGTTCTTCTCTCTCTATCCAACAAACACGCATTTGATATTTTGTATCCCTTATTTTTTGCAGAACTCGCATGAAGATACATGTAAATCCAGCATTATTGCGAAGATTATAACGAAGACGAACATGTTCATCTTCATGGTGGTACTCTTTCACACATTCGGTTTTTTGGTATCACTCTATCCCGCTCTACTTTTCTTGATGTTTGCAGATGAAGATACATGTAAATCCATCATAAAAGATTTTAGTTCTGTTTGCTTACATATTTTGTTTTCGAAGTTCCGTAACAGAATTTTATAAAAGTTCGAACATCTGAATACCAATTATAAAAGATCTTTTATGATGAATATCTTTTATGATTCATAACAGAAAATTCATAGCAGAATAAAAGATTCGGCAGAATAGGCCTAAATGTCTCTTTTGTTCCTTTGCCTGAGTTCCCCCTATATGGTTGATAGTAAAGTATACTTTATACTGTGGTTTATAACATTGCGGGACGCTCTCGCATCCAAATCTATTCGTCTACTCGACTCAAATGACAAAAATGTTAAAAAGTTTGAGAAGCTCTAGCTTGAGTAATCGAGTTTTTTATTGAAGCTTGAGAGTTTGAGTAAATTTTTAACAGACATATAAAAGAATGTTAGGTAATGGTATGTTATATAAGTATGTGTATTATAAATGCCGTGCATACTCGCAGGCAAAACAAATATGGGATTGAGGTAGGAATCCATATAGCTATATAGCTATATCTTTTGCGCTCTAAATAAAAATGATCTGTTAACTAATACCTCTATTATGATTATGTTATATCTTATGACTGTTACTTGTAAGTTTAACTTTGTAAAGTTAGGTCCTATTTTTTAATTCATAAAATTGTTGTTTTTATTTAATTTAAATTATAAATGAACGCCTTATGGCATATCATGCAGCTAGAGAGAGAATTTTTGTACCTAAATCTCGACCAATTTCCAAAAGTATTTTAAGAATTCGAGAAAAGGTAAAATCAAAAAAGTTAGGTCAAAAAGCTATAGAGGCAACCACTCTTTGCTCTAATGAAGATCCTCGTCCATATGCTGAGGTGACCATTTGCGGAGAAAACATGTTGGGGTTACCATACACAAAGAGGACATGGTAACCAGGTAGTGTCGTATGGTGCACCCATCGTGCGATACTGGGGTGGGACACTCCTCAGAGAGCATACACCATCCAGCGCCAGTGCAGATTGCCACCAAGAAGACCTGCATGCAAGAAGTAGAAATAATTGGGCCTATTCTGCCGAATCTTTTATTCTGCTATGAATTTTCTGTTATGAATCATAAAAGACCTTCAGCATAAAAGATCTTTTATAATTGGTATTCAGATGTTCGAACTTTTATAAAATTCTGTTACGGAACTTCGAAAACGAAATATGTAAGCAAACAGAACTAAAATCTTTTATAAATCAACAGCTGTTCTGTTATAAAAAAAAAATAACAAATGAGTTGAAAATGGAAGACCAACAGAAAAGTAAAATGAATTTATTAATTTAATTTCAGGATTTCAGGGAATACCATGGCACCATTGAATATTCAGAACATCAAAGTACGATGTACGGACACGGCTTTAGGCACAATTCAGGATATTCCCTAACCTGCTAGTTTTTTAATAATTACGAGTTTACTATTCCTACAGGAATGGTAAGTTATCATTCAACGCAGCAAATGAAGATGCTTAACACCAATTTGCAGTTCACTCAAGCACAGGAACGTATAATATAAACTTCATGATGGTTCCAGAGTCATCGGTGGGAGCTTCACACAAACATATAGTTTTCAACAGCAGCCACCATTCTTCGACTGGGTAATAGTTGTCCCTCGAAAGGCTTTCATACAGCCATCAAAAATTGTTGTTTTGCGTCCATTGCGAACTCGAAAAGTTATGTTATGTCGTCCGAGCTTTGATCTTTCGTCTTATTTTCATACAAGTACCTACCTAATTATCAATTTTTATGATAAAAGAAAGACCTCGATGCAGGCCTTATCGGCGAAAGCAGAAACCTTATACAATTCCATCAGGTGCTGATAATTTGGTGTTCGTCTGAGGATAAAGGCCACAACAAACAGCAAAGACCAATTGTATCCAGGAACTGAACATATCAGGAAGGGGTTCAAAGAAGAAGTCAGCCAACTAGAATCAGAAGCGAAAGCAAAAGTAGAATCAGCACCTACTGTTCAAACAGAAGTTTAGTTGTGTTTGCCCCAGCTAAATTAAAGTCCGTTGAAATGCAGCACAAACTTTTAGTCGGGTCCTTCCCGGAGATAAATGTTGGTTTAACGTTAAGAATTAATGTCTCAGGCAAGGAATTGAGTAGTGGGTGCAGGTGACTCCAAGAGCAACTCACCCAAGAGAGCTGCTGACGTCACAACTCAGGTCATCACCCTGGCCAAATCTGGAACGGTTACACTCCAGTTCCACCTGTGACAAGATAGCCAAGGCTGCCGAAAAAGCTGTCAAGGATAAGAAATAGCTGCATCCTATGTACCAGTGCACCAACTCAACCAGCTGAACATGACCAACAATAATTACTAAACAAAAGATAGAAAATCCTGGCGTTCGGTTAACTATCCGAGAGTTTGTCAACCCCTATCTATAATTTTTTAGATATACCTTGAATTGTTTTTGTATCAGGCGGATAGCTTTGGATAGTTACCCGAACGCGGGATAGAAAAAAAAATACATAGACGGGCAACTCTATGAACGAATAACCTTTTAAATAACATTTTTAGGGAAAAGACAGCCAAAAATTACAATAGAACAAAAAGAAATATACTGCTCCTTCATGGAGCAGAACCCAGCATTGTCAGAAAATAAAAACTGCGATGCATCCGTCAAAAACTTATGGGAGACACTATCTGTTTTGCTAAATAGCACTAGTGGAGCCCATCACTCGATTGAAGAGTGGAAGAAAGTAGGTGAAAAAATTTTAAAAATTTTCAAAACTAAGAATTTTTTGTTTAGGTTTTCGACAATTGGCGGTACGCTGTTACTTACAAACTCCGCCTACAAAAAGCGGACCTAAAACAGACAGGTGGTGGATCCCCAAAAGTGAAGAAAGACATTGAAAAGTTGGAGGAGAGGGCGATGGCCTGCTGGGGCCGCATTGTTGTGGATGGGCACAGGAATGTCTCGGTTGCAGGTTGCTCTAATTTTGAACCCATTTACAAATTTGACAATCCTGCTACAGAACATCCACAAGCCGAGATCCCTGCTTACGAAAATGTGGGTAGCTCGTTGAATTTGGACGATGTGGAGATTGTGGTCGAACCGAAACCAAAACGGCAACGTAGGAGCACTACTCAAAGTCTTGGTAAGCCTCCCCAATTCTTCCAATTTCAAGAAATTTAAAAATGGTTCTCAGGATCACAGACATTTTTCTAAATTCTACTAAAATTACAGATGATGACTTCATGCAGTTTCTCCAGACTTCAGAGGAAAATAAGCAGGTACAGGCTGACCTGATCTGCAGCAAACTAGACAACGTAGTGTCAAGCATTGACGCGTTGGCTGCGGCACAAAGGGCCACTACTGTGGCCATAGAAAATTTAACTATGGCAATCACATTTAATAATCATTAATTTTATTTAATATCCATAAATAAATAAAAATGAATGTACATATGTATGTAAATTTTCTTTTATTAAAAATATTTAATCCCTATCTAGGTACGGAGTTCTAGCTCTATATTTTACACGATTTTGTGAATGAAATTTATTTATTTTTTATGTTTCAATGTTATATAAAAAATTAACAATAACTTAAAAGTAATTCATCATAATAAAGGTTAAAACGAAGGATTTAAGAGATAAACAAACAAAACTATAATTGTTATTTAAAAACATTAATTATCAAACAAACTAAAATGTAAGAACAAATTCGTATACAATTTTTTCTTTTATAGTAGATGCAAACCACCCATATTGCTTTCTGTAGCATTACTGCTAATACGTAACATCTAAATTGAGATCATTCATGTTGGTGGATGAAGTGGACGCTAGCACAGTGTTTCGTTTGCCATTGGCATTGTCAGTGTTCATCATTGAAAGGTCGCTATTTTTCGATGCTCCGTTGTCACCATTGCATTGTAATTGATTGCCATTGGATGAACTAGCACTGCTAGTGTTATTGATACTGCTGCTGCTACTACTTCTACTATTGTGGTGGCGTTTTAAATTCTTTGATGCCGTGTTAACGGCTATCAACTTGGCAATGGTCGACTCATCAGGAAATGCAAATTCGGTACTCAATGATATATATTGCAACTTGTGTCACTTTCATCTGTGTCATCAAAATTTATATTTATATCTTCGGGTTTGACAACTTGATTCACCATCAGTGCTTGGTAGTCTTCAAGTGGGACAATTGGTGTCATTTTCTGACCACAAGATATACACATAGGCGTAGCAGGATTCTTTGAGCGCCAATACTGAAGTTCAGTTTGCATTTATTGAGTTCCTAAGTAAAGAAAGTGTCTTATCATTATCAAAAATAAGAACTTGAAATAAATCATGGTAAAACACAAGAATGATTATTTAATTTTTAGTACTTAAGTCCAATAATATTGATTTCTTAAATTGAAACACGAAAGAAATTAATTAGGTACATACTACTAAATCTCACCTAGTTTGTTTTTATAGATTAGAAATGCTTACCGCCATATTATTCACTCGATACATCCAGATTTAAATTTAAATCCAGATGAATTTACATTGAATTTGTATGATTTACATCTGGATTTAAATTTTTAATCTAGATGTATTGAGTGAATAATATGGCGGTTATAGTTCAATAACCCTGTCGCCTCACAGAAGGGAGACCTTTCATTAGATCCGGTGATTATAATTTTTTGCTGAGTTATGTATAGTATTGACCCAGCGAATAGGCCAAGTTTTCGAACGTAACATATGTCATATGGCATAATCTTCGTGCTTTGCTTTTTTTTTTCAAATAATCGTGATTTTAAACTTATGTCGTTTTCGATTGGATTTTCAGAGTGTTTCACTCTTTTTTGATTCCAATGGAATATGAAAAACTCTTTTCCGTAATATGTGTATCTATGTAGAAGTTAAAACTAAAATGAATTCTTCAATAATTTCAATTCCAGAACATCTCAAGAAGAAGCATTTACTATTTTGGCAATTAATCCAACATATACTTTTAAAAATATGTGTGTTTTCAGAGTGCACTCCTAGCACTCCTTAATGAAATCCGGAGTGAAAAAACACTCCTAAATCATCACTCCGAACAGCCAATGGAAGGTTTTTGGAGTGTTGGGAGTGTGGATGGAGTGAAAAAAGAGTACTAGGAGTGACCAACGGAAAACGACATTAAAGAACTAGTTCCTTGACTATTGCTTCGCTCTGAAAAGTTAATAAAGGGAATAGCCCATTTCTAGCCAAAAGTGTACACGAACGAGTTTGGCATCAAATGAAAAAGTTGAGCCTGTTATATGAGCGAAATATTTTCAACATTGTTCATGGGAAAGTCGAGACATTTGAGCTTAAAGCTGCCGATTGAAAAATCAAGATTTTAACTTTTTCCCCAATAGTTGTTCATAACGTCCGAAACAGTATGAGGTAGAAAAATGAGTTCTTAATTTTGTTATACATATGTCGTTTTCGATTGGATTTTCAGAGTGTTTCACTCCTTTTTGATTCCAATGGAATATGAAAAACTCTCTTCCGTAATATGTGTATCTATGTAGAAGTAAAAACTAAAATGAACTCTTCAATAATTTCAATTCCAGAACATCCCAAGAAGAAGCATTTACTATTTTGACAATTAATCCAACAAATACTTTTAAAAGTATATGTGTTTTCAGAGTGCACTCCTAGCACTCCTTAATGAAATCCGGAGTGAAAAAACACTCCTAAATCATCACTCCGAACAGCAAATGGAAGGTTTTTGGAGTGTTGGGAGTGTGGATGGAGTGAAAAAAGAGTGCTAGGAGTGACCAACGGAAAACGACAATAGATAATTTTACGGTCACCTCCCTGACTATGAATGCACTAGTTCAATTGAAAACATTTGTGGCGACCCAGTGGACAGTTACAAATAAAAAATTGAAAAATTCGTTACATATTTATATAAACATATAAAATTTCAAAACTAAAAAACTTAAGAATGTTTTCTTAACAAGAGGTTCAGCTATTCAAAATACACTCATACTCAATGGGGTATATTATCGATAGATTTGTATCCATAAAATTTTCTTATTTATCCAAATATCTGGCTAAAATAAATGCCATATAAAGACATAATTCAATATTTTTGTGGCTTTGGATCGAAATTTTGTATAGGTCATAATTATGCTTTCAAAAATTCGTTGATTTAGCTATTGAAAACAGACAGAAAATCTAAACAACATTGTTGTTTTGATGATTTAAAGATCCACTACATAGAATAAATAAATTGAATTTAATAAAGAATTGTCTATACCTGTAACAATAACATTTCTTCGTTAAAAATGGATTAAAATAAAAATCATACTAAAAAACAACGCTTTGTACTTTAGTCACTGAATGTTATTGTTCTCAGTGAGAATACAAAAAAAAACATAACAAAACTTCTTAATGGTTTCAAACTTAAAATGCATTTGAAAGCCAATCAAAGCAAATGAATTCACATTTTTGTCATAATACTAACAGCCATTTAGGATGGGTTCAGTAATAGAAACCTGAAACGTGGAGATATGAAAAAATTTTCGATTCAACCAATTATATTAACTTCAAATAAGAACTAAAAAATGTTAGCGTATTTTTCCTGCAGTATTTCCCGCATTGAAGACCATTCTTCGAATGATATCAATCTCTGTTGGTCCGAAAAAAGTGGGTAGGTATTTTAATTTTTATATTCAGCTTGGAATTTTAAATATTAATTGTCTTAAGTACGCCTCTCTTAGCTTATTTTGCCTATAGCGATAAAGTTTCCAAAAATCACTCTGGTCAAAACATGAAGGAATTGATGTTTCTAACTTTAAAACCATAGTTCATCTGTAGATCCTATAAAATTCTTTCTCATTTCCCTAACGTTCGAACTTTGCTTAAACATTTTAAAGGTAATCAAAATCCATTTAGTTGACCCTTTATTTAATTTTCTTACGACTATACCTCTTTGAATAGTTGGTGGAAGTAGAATACACAAAAAAAAGAACTATTTAAAATAAAAAGAAGATTAGAACCTAGATGATTACAGAAAAATTATTTAAAAGGATATAACAAAATTAAAAGTAATGACAATTTGCAATGAATAAAGTAGGTAGTGATTTTCCAAATAATCAATTTTTCAATAATGAATAGACTCTTTAACTAAGCTTGATGCAAGAGTTAGTGGCGGATGTTCATAAAAATGAATGGAACCATAATAGAATTTGCTTTGTCTTATAGGCAGAGCAGTTTGAAATGGACAAGTTAAAACATAAAACCACAACATGCTACATAGTTTATAAAAGAACTGCAACCAAACAATTCATTCCATTTAAATTGTTCATACCATAAAATATATCGTTGATGAGAAAAATACTTAACTAATGCGCACAATAAAGGCATCACTTCTCAAATCGAAATAAAAATTTAATTTACCTTCATTTTGTCATAAAGTTCAGGATTCTCATAACGATCTGCATTCGATATGGGAAAATCCTTCGGAGGCATAAGTCTCATCTGCTTTTTACAAGCCTCAATCCAGAGAATCAAGACAATGGGAACATTCCATTTCTTGGCCTTATTGTATGTAGATTGGAGGCCATCCTTGAATACAACATGAGTTGTGTCTCTGTGGAGAATACAAATGTACTATCATCTGCCTATTAAGGGGTTTCAACAAGTTTTCCACCTCAACAATTTGTCGTTTACTTTAGCTCCCAGAGCTGAGATCACTTTCTTAACACCTGACGAACGATTGTCTTCTTCAGTTCGCACTTCAACATAAACAACAACATCCTTCATCAGTTCTTGAATGCTTTTCACTTTCACCGGAGATTTGCGTTCCTCTTCGGTGATTATGTCCTGTTCCTCATGAGGTATATCGAAATTCCCATACGCTGACTTAGTGGGACTCCTGCGAAGAAAACACAAATCTAATGCTTACGTGTCAGTTACATTGTGACTGTGCTTACCTTAAAGCTTTAATTGCACGAACTCTGGTCGCAGCCGAAGGACTGTTCAAATCCCTGTGGATTCGAGCCATTAACTGATGGTCTTTTGGTGTGCATGAGGCCAAATTTGCTGGTATCATATTGCTGATTGGAGTTGACGGTCGTGAACCGTTCTTCCCGCCACCACTATTTCTGTACTGAACATCCAGCAGTGGCTGGTCCTTAACTAGTAATTGAAAGGCAAAAATATTTTTTAGGAACAATTTAACACACTTCAGAAAGAAGCGTTTTGCAAAATGCAGATAAACAAAGCAAAGTGAAATTTATTATAAATAAATATATATGCACCTACATATGTACTATTACTAATATATTTTTTTGTTTATCTTATGTTAGTTTTGACAATACTCACAGGTGATACACGCACTTGGAGGCGGGGTGTTCTCATCGTTGATGGGAATGAGACAGACGGTGTTCTTATCGCCGATAGAAACAGAAGCAGCGGCAGCCGCACTGCCACCAAAACTACAATTGAAACGCGCTGTTATTGGCGATAAATTCTGCTGGGTCGGGGCGACCATCAGAGGCTCATCGGCTTGGCCTGTGAAGATTTTCAATAGATTTTCATCACGAATGCTAAGTCTTTTGTTTGCTGTAGATTGCAGTTTGGAGGTTTTGGATTTATCTTCTTTTGGTGTAGATTTCTTGCCAGTGAGCGAGACATTTGCTCGATGATCGATTTAATGTGATACTATGGGTAGGTGTTTTGCTGGTGACCGTCGATTTGTGGGCCAAACTACTCGTTGTATTGTTTCTCATTGGTACGTCTTTGGCATCCAAATACAAAGTGTGATAGAACTGCTTCAATTCGTCAAGGGTGATGTGAAGCGGTTCAATTGGATTCTCGGACACACTGTGTCGCTTATCTTCGGCGGCTTTGTTGGCTTTAGTCTTGTTCTTGTCAATTTCAATCTTATCAATTCCAGATATGTTATCATCGGTGCTTGTATTGTTATTGTTCAGATTGTTTATGTTATTATTGTTGTTTTGTTTCGTCGTTTGTTCTTCCGCGAGTACTTCAAGCGATTCTTGTGGTTCGACTTCATGCTGTCTTTGTATTTACTTATTATTGTATCTTTGGCATCGGGGGGCTAAATCATATCAATCGGAAATGCATATATATCCGAATCGATTGGCACATTATATAAATCGGATATCTCACGTGTTAAAAGAGCATCGTGAGACATTGCTAAATAAATTATTTATAAAAATTTATGACAAATTAATATAATTTTTTTTTTACAACAAACCTTCATTTCAAATTTACATTCGCTTAGTTTGGTTTGGCTGACATTTGAGGTTCATTTTCTGTGTGCTTTGTTTTTTATAAATTCTTTTGAAGGCGCTTAAGGCGATCTTGTGCAAGTGTCTTTATTTTAAGTTTAGCTAAAATAAAACTTTATAATTATAAAGAAAAAGTAAAAAATTACATATATTAACCTGGAATATTTTGTTGCGTTTTGTCCGATGATTCCGTACACCGAGTCTCCCCAGTTTTTTTGTTGAACATATATATATTGGCCAGAGCGGCTTTTCGGCTGATATCACCCAATTGTTAGTTTTTACTGCGGATTTTTAATTCATTGTTGTTTTGGCTATAAATAATAACTAAAAAGAAAATAACATAGGTACACGATATTTCATTGGAAGGGTTTTTCTTCTTACCTTATTACACAGGACACACTTTAGTTCAAAAATTATATTTGAAAGAATGCGTTGAGCATGATCTGCGTACTAGGCTTAAGGGTGGTTTATTTTTTTATGTTAAACTGGCAATATATCGATCTCGAACTCGAGATCCAATACTGTGCCATTCACTGCGATTCCTTGATTGTAATTGTATCGCCTCATCATTTTCACCTTCATTTTCAGGTGTTTCCGCAGTATCATCGCCATCATCGAGAAATTGTTCTTCACCCATGGTAAACATATTGTGAATACAAAACACAGCATACACCATTTTTGCCGCTCTTTCTGGCGAATAATACAGAATTCTTTGGCGTGATAAACATCTGAACCTGCTTTTAATGACTCCAAACGATCTTTCCACAGAGTTCCTCGTGGATAAGAAGCGTTTGTTGAAGGCCGACTGCAGTGAACCCTGTGGTGGGTTATGTACCGGTGTTAATAACCACGGCTCAAGTGGAAAGCCAGAATCACCTAGTCAGGTGTAGAAAATAAATTACAAAACAACTTGTTTTATTATTAATTATTTACCAATAATGTGTGATCGTTGATTTTCTGCTGTTGTGTACCTACTTTGGAGCAACCTTCTTACCGGAGATACCATCCAAATGGCGGAATCATGTACTGAACCCGGGAATCGAGCATCGGCATACAAAACTTTAAGGTTTGCATCTGTTATTACCAACACGTTGAGGCTATGGTAACCTTTCCTATTAACATATAAATGCCCTGGTCCGTCAATTCCGTGCTGTGGAGGAGCGACAATTGGGATGTGGGTACCATCAATTACTCCTATAATACCAGGCATATTGAATTTGATTGAAAACCTGTGGAAAACATAACAAAGATAAGTAATTAAGTAAGGTATAGTAGGCTTGATTAAAACTTTCTGTCTTACTGTCTTTTTGCTTCTGCTGTATCAAGCGTAGCACTGGGGAATTTTATTGCGTCGTTAAGTAAATGGGTGTTGATTAGGTCCGTAATCAGATGGATCGACCTCGACGTACTTGGCTGTGACAATCCAAAAATATGGCTGCTGCCAATTGACGCTTGATACGAACCGTACCCATAGAAGTGAAGTGTTGATAAAAACTTTAATTAAATATTATATAAGATAGGTATAACGAGATCATAGACATAATGTTTTTTTAGATTTTTTACTTGTATTTGGAATGGAATGCTTGCATTTGTGGCTGGTGCAAATTGTTGCAATTTATCCATTAGGACCCTTGCATTTAATTTATCCAACCTAAACAACTGAATAAAACGCACGTCAGGAAGATCAAATGGGCTGCTTTTTAGTCGCAATTCCATCAGAAGAATTCTATGATTTCGTCTACAAAAATTGGTTTGTTTTAATTTCTTGTTTATTTACCTATTTTTTTTACATTCTTACATTTGTCGCCTTTTAAAAACACTCCGTTGACGAAATAAAAGATAAATATCCATTTTACTTTATAAACACCTTGTTCAAATCTTTTTTAATATTTTTTGTTATAAAATTCACAAGAATTTGGCAATTTTTTCACTTTTAACTCACTCCACTGCAAATCTTTTATGGTAAAAGTCAAAAAAATTTGTCTTTTATTCTTTTATAATTTATAACAGAATTCATAACAGATTTTGGCATGCTGAATACCAAAAATGAAATTAGTAAAAGATTTTGTGACAGTTCGAATTGTTGACAGTTCATAAAAGATTTTTTAGCAGATTTTATAACAGAATTGGGCATGCCGAATACCAAAATTTTAATTCATAAAAGATTTTATGACAGCTTAAACTTTTGTATGGAAATTCATAACAGAATAGCAGAATAACAGAATAAAAGATCTCGCCGAATAGGCCTAAATACTCGAGAGCAGGTAAGCAATAACACCAACATTCCTGCGCACCTTGTTTCCCAGCCGGGAAACGAGTAAGAACCAACTTCGAGGGGAAGAAGCTGGTTTCTGGTATCGATGGCCCCAGAACCACTATTCAGGTCTCAGAGACTAAACGAAAAAACAAAAGTCTGACTGTGGAGGCGACTTTAAACGGCAAGAAACACGTGGCTACAATCGACACAGGTGCCACTGCCTCCATTGTAAGAAGGGACTTGGTTAAGATGTCATTGCTGCATAACACCAATAGTTATCGTCTGAAAACTGCTACAGCAGAGGCAGCAAAAGTGTACGGAGAAGTTCGTCTTCCGATTCGTTTGGCACAACTGGAGTTTTCACATCTGTTTTTGGTAGCAGATATATGTGACGAGTGCATCATTGGAATCGACTTCATAAAGAACATGGAATAATTCTGGATATCGGTAAGCAAGTTCTTAATTACCAAAATGTAGAGGTTCCTATGGTTTATGGTGACGAAAAATCATCAACTCTTAGAAGTGTCATCAAAGAAGACATATACTTGCCGTCTTCTTCCGAAGAGTCCGGTTGGACTAAAATAAAAGGCGTGGTTGGTCATCGATACCTCATGGTGGAACCAGATACTGACCAAGGCTCCCAAAACATCATCGTTGGAAAGACTCTTGTGGCACCAAAGAACAACATGGTACCTTTACGAATTCTTAACATCAAAACGTACGAAATTAAATTGAGAAAAGGAGAAATAGTTGGAAAATGTAAACCTGTGTCAGCGATAACGAAGATTACAGAAGTAGAAGCCTGTGAACTCCGAACAGTTAAAGGCAAAAATCTTTGATTCAACCAATCTTAGTAAACATCAACTAAGGATTGCTGGTAGCCTTCTTCATAAGTATGCTGACATATTTTCTTCACCAAATGGGCAGTATGGCCGAACGCAACTTGTACAGCATCGAATCGATACAGGAGACGCCAGACCGATTCGTCAACCAACAATCCGAAGTGAAAAAAAATGATATCGACCATGAAGAAAGATTGGCTGATCGAAAATTCTAAAAGCCCCTGGGCATCACCGGTGGTCCTTGTCAAAAAGAAGGACGGAAGCACTTGATTTTGTGTAGACTACCGGAGGCTGAACGATGTGACCAAGAAAGACAGCTACCCTCTGCCCAGAATCAGCGATACTTTAGATGCAAATGGTTCTCTACACTAGACCTAAAGAGCGGCTACTGGCAGGTAGAAATTCACCCAGAAGATCGTGAAAAGACAGCTTTCTCCACAAGAAATGATGTTTGGTAGTTCAAAGTGATGCCATTTGGACTATGTAACGCTCCGGCTACGTTTTAGGGTTTGATGGAGTGCGTTTTACAAGGACCTACTTGGAAATCCTGCCTGATCTATTTGGACGATGTCATCGTGTATGGAAAAACATTTGACGAACATTGTGACAACCTAAGAGCTGTATTTCAGAGGCTTCGAGAAGCACACCTCAAGCTTAATCCAGAAAAATGTGCGCTTTTAAAATATTTGGGACACATCATCTCATCTCAATAAGGAGTAAAGACTGAAAATGTTGATACTGTAAAGAATTGGCCAACACCTCAGGACAAACATCAACTCCGAAGCTTCCTTGGCCTAGCCACGTATTACCAGCGTTTTGTGAAGGATTTTGCTGGAATCGCCAAAAACTTGCATCAGCTTACGGAAAAGGGAAAGCCGTTCAAATGGTCAAGTGAGTGTGAGAAAAGCTTCCAGGAACTGATGTGATACCTGTGCTGTTAGCAAGGGTCCAGGCAGGAAACTTCAAAGTAAAATGCAGCAATACAATGTGGGCACACCTTTTAAGAGGATTGCAGTAGACGTCGCAGGACCTTTTCCCGAGACCAACAGTGGAAACCGATACATCCTTGTAGTCATGGATTACTTCAGCAAGTGGCCTGAAACGTTTGCCATCCCAAACCAAGAAGCCAAAACAGTTGTGGATCAGATCGTCTCCAATTAAGTGAGCAGGTTCGGCGTACCTATGGAACTTCATTCCAAGGAAGGAACTTCGAATCTAACATCTTCCAGGAAGTTTGTTCGCTCCTTGGCATTAAAAAGACGAGGACAACGCCGCTTCATCCACAATCTGATGGGATGGTCGAACGATTCAACCGGACGCTAAAGGAACATCTATCTAAGGTTGTCGGCAACTACCAACGAGACTGGGGTAGACATTTTCCATTATTCCTAATGGCATATAGGAGTGCAGTACATAGCTCGACAGGACATACACCATCGGAAATCTTCTTTGGAACGTCCATACGACTGCCAAGTGAGGTGAAATTTGGATGCCGGACAATTGAGCCACAACGAACAGAAGAATATGTGGATAACCTCAAAGAAAGGCTCATTGACATTCATCAACGAACCAGAGCATTCATTAAAACATCTAGTGATCGGATGAAAACACGTTATGATGCCCGAGCAACAACAACAGGATTTCAAGAGTGAGACCTCGTGTGGTTTTATAATCCCCATCGACAAAAAGGACTGTCACCAAAACTTAAACAAAACTGGGAAGGGCCTTATACTGTTGTGAAGAGAATTAATGATGTGGTCTACCGTATACAGAAAGGGGCAAGAGGCTAACTAAAAGTAGTTCATTGTGACCGTTTACATCGGTATAGTAGAGAAAAGAGTGACGGAATTGTTCGGGACGATCAATCTTAAGAGGGGGGCAATGTAACGATGTAACCTACTTTTCCGCTTTGCTCCACGGGGCACTGGCAGCGTTAAGTTTTAAGTGGTACCGTCGTGAAGTTGGCTCCTGGCAGTCCATATCTAATAGGTCAATGATGTAACCACTCCTTGACTTGAATTACCGCCTAATATGCTCTCATGTGACCTCAGCGCCATCTTGTATAATTTTGAGGAGTTTGTAAGAAAGAGCTTTTAAGAAAAATGGAGCTTTTATGCTGAATGGAAAGAACGCCATCTCTCCCGTTGGAATGGAACCTTCTAGATGGCTTTTGTGCCAGTACTTTCGAGTAGAGTCTCGAACCTCTCAGCTCACTATATAAGGAGAAACTTTTTGAGCACAGGGACAGTTTATTTTTGAAAGCGGAAGTGTAAAATTCAGTGTGAAAAGTATTCGGAAGTAAATTTAAGTTGCAAACTATTGAGATTGAAGACTAATAAAATAATTTACAGTGAAGTAAAGTGTGTTTGATTTGTAAAGGAAATAAGTGATGGTTGATAAATAAAAATAAATAAGTTTTATTATCGAACCCTTGGTAAAACGTTACAGTATGTACATGTACATATTTCTTTTAGGGCCAGTTGTACAAACATTGTTCAATATTTAACCCGTTCAGCAATTTTAACTCTCCGATTTTGTCGCATCCACTCAGGGGATGGTTCAATGCTCAAGTATGTTATAATAACCAATTAAATCCCAGAACCATCTTTGAACCTCAATTAATCCCCTGAATTAGAAATGTTCAAATAAAGAGTACAATTTATATGATCGGCAGGTCCATGTTATTTTTACTTGCGATATATGAATGTACATAGGTATATGGTAAAGTTTTGGATTCGTAAAAAAAAATTTAACTCGAGATTTTGATCAAACTTGACATAACGATAAAAAAGTTGGTCTAGCGATTCCGTCCGTCTGTACCGAAACGTCTAGCACGTGCCACCCGATGCAAGTAAGTATCGGAATCTTCTGGCATGTCGTAGTTGAAAACAATATTCACACGTTCGATATCCATACCTCATCCGAATAGATTAGTTGCTACCAAAATTCTCTTTTGAAAGTCCTTAAATTGTTGATAACGCGACAAACGCTCTTCTTGGTTCATACCTCGGTAAATTCCAATTGCTGGGAAACTCTGTTCTATCAGCAGTTGTGCCATGCATCGTTGAACGGATTTTAGGAATATTACCACCTGATTTAATTCAAGAACATCGAGCAACTCAAAGAGTTTTTTGTTCTTCTCGTTTTCCTTCAATTCAACATAATGCTGATGTTGCAAACCATGTAAAGTAAGTTTGGCTTCATCAACCACATAAGCTTCCATGAAATCTTGCATAAATTTCTTGCAGACTGGACGAATGTCTTTGCTAAGTGTTGCAGAAAACATCATGACTTGTTTTCTATGTGGAGTACTGCGGAAGATTTCCTGCACGTCGCGACCACTGATCTCTATATATCGTTATTAATCACGGAATTATTTCAAATTTCCACCACGAAGTATAAAATGACACTTTTCATGAAAAATTTTATGATCAGTTTGATAATAAAACTTATGTTCTCTAGTGTCGAGTTTCACAGATGGAGAACCGTCGTTTTGTGTTTTGAACCTTGCGAACTCAAATGCTCTAACTCAAAACTGTCGTTTATAAAACATAGTTTTAGAAATGCCATTAAAAATTTTAATTTTATACTCACAACTGTCTAAAGGCTTGGTGTGCCTTGTCTCATGAAAAACAATGACTGCTGGTCCTAGTGCTTGAGCAGTTCCGGGAATAGCAAGTGATTGTAGAGCTTGGGCAAAATGTGAACACAATGCTTTTGAAGCTGTTCCCAAAAAGTCAAACATATCACTGTGTAGTCGTTCCGAACGTGTTCGGTAAATAACAAAATCCGATATGGCTAATATCTAAAAGAGAGAAAGGAAAGAAAACACTGTTTAACTATAAACGGCTGATTAGTTTTAGAGAATTCAAACCTTAAGTAACATTCTCATTCGTCGGTTGCTTTTGGCAGTAATACCTAAAAGTGGTATCCAAACAAAGAACAGCAAGTTGTTGTTGCATGGCAGCGTACACACATATGGTGCAAGAATTCTGTTCCGATGATGTTTTGAAAACTTCAGCACCACAAAAAAACGCATTGTTCATTGTATGCATTTTCCATCGCCTGTGTTTCCAAAGATTGAAATTACTTTGATCTTATCATTATCCGAACAACGAAGTTTCTTGCAAAATAACTGTGGGGTTTATACTTGAAGATTTTCTTGTTCGTCCATAAAAAGAAAAGAGCGACGGAGATTATTGTCTGATGAATCATATGGGTTTTCCGATACGGTGTTAATAAATGGTATGGATCTGAAATCAGTACCACTTACTAGGTCTAGTCGTATGGCTTCCTCCTGAAAAGAAGATAATTGTATTAAATATTGAGTACATAGTTTTAAAGGTAGTAGCCGTGGCGTGATGGTTAGTGCAATGGGCTGTCATGCCGGAGGTCTAAGGTTCGATCCCCAGCCTCGCCACCTATTTATTTAAAAAGAAAAAACGGCTACTGCCTCTTGCGAGGAACTGACAAATCCTCCAAGAGTATCTCCTGTCACAGAAAAGTGCCGCTCGTTAGCCGTTCGGATTCGGCAATAAACTGTAGGTCCCCTCCATTCCTGCAGACACGCACACAGGAATGGTTGAGAGTTGTAAGTCACTAGGCCCTAGTTCTTCATGAGCTGTTGTGCCATCAAATTTATTTTTTTATTTTTAAGAATGTACTGTGACCAGACAGAATGTAATCTTGCGCATCTAATTACGTAAATATTCTATCAATCAGCGAAAGCTGGTTACAGCCCTACAAATTAATGCTTAAATAAAAAAAAAAGAAACAAGATTTTAAATGTACTCACAATTTGTGCCATAACTACTAGGAGTCCAATTCCCCTCATCAACGTACTCGTACCTCACATATTTGGACTTGTTAGGAGAGATAGGGGCATTTCCAGATGATCCTTATACAATTCTCTTTGAAATATAAGACTGCTGCTACGCACGGATGATAACCTTCATTTATCTAAATGAATTGGAACACAAAATTTGACTTCGAGCATTTTCAGCAAGAAAGCATAGGACATCCAAAGTCGATACATTTCCACAAATCATAATGATTTGAAATTTTCTCAGACTTTTTGAGATAAATCTCGGAGAACATTATTTCTATCGTATTAAGGTTGTTGCATTTGCTTAAGGAAACTCTGAAAAAGATGTTTGAGTTGGGAATTAAATTATAGGCTTCATGACCTTTACCTTTGTTTCGCTAGTATGAAATCGGCACGACTTCGGGCCTTTTTTTTGTCCATCCCTACGTTTCTTGCGTGACTTTCGGGTACTTCAAGCTGGAAACGTTTTTGCCGCTTCCAAAGTAACATACGACCACAAAAGTTATCTTGATTTCTTCGATATTGTCTTCATTTTTCTCGGCAGCTTTGACGTCTGTCTTAAGAGCCTCTTCGTGATCAAATGGTTTCTATTAGAATAGAGGTAAATATTTAAACAAAATAATTGTTTGCCAAAAAGAAGAAGGTAGTTAAATTAAAACTCTCTTGTTTTAGTATTTAAGTTAAATGACCATAACAAGAAAGTTTTAAAAAGTGGATGTTTCTTAATTGTGTATAATGATATTTAATAAAATGACAACACTTGATTTGATTTTTTAATTCCGGAAAACATCAATTTGGTTCCAACTGCGATAAGCGTTTAATTAAACTTGACTCACATTTTCGAAAGTTACTGGAATTAGTTGCACAGTCTCAAATCCTTTTAAGATTATAAAGTTCTGAAAGAAAATTAAAATTAAAAGCTTTAGGATAAAATAAAAAGACAAAACAAAACAACTTACCTGAATTTTTTTCCTTTATACATAGATCTCATCGAAGAAAATAGCTCTTCCGTCCGGGTGACTTTGTGTTTCTATAGTTTATTACTAACTAACCTATAACATCGGTTTCCGCTCCCAGAGGAGCAAGCAAGGAGAAGCCGATGAAGGAGTCGCAGTTAATGAATCTGCGTTTAAAGCAGTCGAATTGATAATTAGAATGGATTTTTTGTTTTCGAAATTAGAATTGAATGTTCATTTTTGAATTGAATTTGGATTATTTTATTATCGCCGTTGCAATTGTTATTACTGGCACCACCCGAACTAACAACACAAAAATATGAATGAATTAGCCGACGCAAAGTACTTACAACTAACAAAATGAGGCATTCATTGAAGATAATACCTTAATGAAGATGCATATAAGATTTAAAAATGGAAAACATTTTAATAATTAAGTTCTTTTACCCTGAATTTATTTATTTTAACAAAGATTCAGCAAACAAAACAAAATCGTTTCACTTCACATTTTCCACTTCTTTGACGTTTGACTCACTGATCTCTATAATACACTGGATAGCGCATCCATACAAGAAAGTTGATGCCATTTAAGAATTGTTATAATGTTGAGTTGCCTATTTTTTTGTATAACGGTATAACTGTATAACATAATGAAATGCAAATTTTTTTATAAAACTGCAACTAAAATATTTTAAATTCACTTTTACAATTATTTTAAGTTACAAAAAATCAAATTTACAAACAAGTGACGTTTCTTTTGCTTTTTTTTTCTTAAAAATTCCACTTTGGTTTTTGCCAAAGCCTCACTGAACATACCTAAAGTGTTGAGTTGCCTCACTGAACATACCTAAAGTGTTGAGTTGCCTTCGTACTTGTCATCTTCAATTGGAAGTAGAAAAGCTGTTATACTTTGTAGGGAATCCACTATCCAGTGTAATATAGAGATCAGTGGTTTGACTTCACTTTTTTATGTTATAAGGTTATACTGTTATACAAAAAAGTAGGCAGCTCCACTATAACAGTTCTTCAAATGGAGTCAATTTTCTTGTATGGATACGCTATCCAGTCACTGATCTCTATAATATACTGGATAGTGTATACCATTCAAGTATAACAGTTTTTTTCATTCCAATTGAAGATGACATAAGGTGGCTGAGTGGCCAATTTTGACATCTATGTGAAACCAAAAAAAAATAGTTTGAGGTTATTTTTTTTTTTGTGAAATCAACAAAATAAAACTGTCAGTCAGTCTTTTCGTTTTTTTGTTTTTTTTTTTTGTGTTGTATCCGATATTGGTACAAAAATATATTTTTAAGCTTGTCAAAAGTGGAAACGAGATCCAGGCACACCGCAAGTTCGTCGAAAAATTTGGGCCTGGTCTGGACGATTATTAACAAGTAGATTTGCAGAACATTCTGCTTATACGAAACCTCAAATGGAAAAGAACGATCTTGTTGCAGCCATGGAACAAGACAAATTCATCATTACAATGTCAAGGGATTCCCACTCACTGTTCGAGAGACACATCCAGGATAAGAAGCTGGAAATGCTCTCTCAGATTGTGACTAAGTATCTCCTAATTGATACTTAGGAAGGAACAGCACGCAGCTAGGAACAGCGGGTGCAATAATAGGGCGAGGCTCTTCGCCAGGACAATAAAGTACGGTCTCTAAAAAGAGGTAGATTACAGAGCCTTACCATGACGACAACAGATCCTAACTCCTAACTCCTAAAGGTTATTTTAATTTTATATAATTTATTATCAGCATCCTTAAGTACTGGCAGAGGTACACGATCATGGGCGGCAGCGTTTGGATCGGATTTCGATTTTTTGTTTTCGAAAAAAGCGGGTCTTTCTTCGGTTTCTTTTACTTTGGTCTATCTGAAGCATCATGGCGTTTTCATCCTCTTCTTCAGTTGGTGGATCTGTTGTCGTCATGGTAAGGCTCTGTAATCTACCTCTTTTTAGAGACCGTACTTTATTGTCCTGGCGAAGAGCCTCGCCCTATTATTGCACCCGCTGTTCCTAGCTGCGTGCTGTTCCTTCCTAAGTATCAATTAGGAGATACTTAGTCACAATCTGAGAGAGCATTTCCAGCTTCTTATCCTGGATGTGTCTCTCGAACAGTGAGTGGGAATCCCTTGACATTGTAATGATGAATTTGTCTTGTTCCATGGCTGCAACAAGATCGTTCTTTTCCATTTGAGGTTTCGTATAAGCAGAATGTTCTGCAAATCTACTTGTTAATAATCGTCCAGACCAGGCCCAAATTTTTCGACGAACTTGCGGTGTGCCTGGATCTCGTTTCCACTTTTGACAAGCTTAAAAATATATTTTTGTACCAATATCGGATACAACACAAAAATAAAAAAAAGAAAAGACTGACTATTTTATTTTGTTGGTTTCACAAAAACAAAAAAAAATCTAAACTACTTTGTTTTTGTTCTTGACGTCATCTCATCTTGAAAACACAAAATTGTTATATTTGTTATATTTTGTATATCTATTTTGACAGTTAGTGTACGAGTGGCCAGTATAACAATTCTTCAATTTGCTTCAACTTTTTTGTATGGATGCGCTATCCAGTATATTATAGAGATCAGTGTATCCAGTATATAATAGAGATCAGTGGTCGCGACGCATATGAAGCTGTTCTAACATTTCATCACACTCATCGAGGATGAAAATGCTTGAGATGTTTTAAGTTGCTGCGAATAAGGGCAAGAATTCTTCCTGGTGTGCCTACGAAAATGTGTGGTGTGACATTCTTTAAGTTGTCTTCGTCTTTTTGAATAAATAAGCCGCCGAAAAAAACACCAACTTATAAGCCTATATATAAACACACAATTAAATTTTTAAAAAATGTTTCAAAGCGAATTTTGTTTGCGTGGAGTCTTATCTTAACAGATGGCATGCACTTGGAGAAACATTCATATTCTTTGCTGATTTGGAATGCAAGTTCTCTGGTGTGACACTTGACCAAAACATATATAACTTTTTCAGTTGGTTCTAGTTGTTGTAGTGTGCTGTCTTTCCCATACCTGATTTAGCTTGACGTAAAATATCCATACCTAACGGCCAATTTCTTGACAAAGTTCTAACCCCTAAAACTCGGTTTATAGAAAAATTAGAACTTGATTGAGTTCTAACTCATTTCTTCACCGAGTTCTAACGCGTTAGAACTTCGATTTGGATCTCAATTTGAGATAGAACTTTAAATTTGGACCCTCGAATTCGGGGGTCTAGAGACTTAGAACTCGGTTTAACAACATTTTTTTTTCTTCAAAAAACTTATTTGGTAATAAATTTTGATCGGCTTTAAAAAAAAGGTAATTCAAATCAATTTGGGATAAATCTAGTTTTAGATGCAAGCCTTCTCGCGTGTGCTAAAAAATGCATGTAACCAGATAGCATGCTGGACAAAACACAAATTTGTGTACTTATATGTACATATAACAAGATTTTAACTACTATATTTTCCTGGTGAGGAAATAAACAGAAATGCATTAATGCTGCCGTTATTTGTTAAGACAAAAAATGCATCTAATGCACTATTTTCCTCAAAATAAAGTAATTAATGACAATCGTTCGCATCTTGACACTGAAGAGTGCGAATTTGAATCTGAGAGACATTTTGAGTAGTCTTAACCCCGGACAGGAGCCACAAAAAACACGATCTTTGTGGCGTTTTTGGAATAACCTTATATAGCATTTATGTAGGTAGATACATTGTTTTAAAGTTATCCTTTTTATTAATTTTAAGTAAGTGGGCAATTTTGTTGCATCCAATTTAGTTGCATATGCTGGTGTTTGTTTTTAATTCTCGTGGTACCTATAACATTTTTTTACTTTGTGCATTTTGTTAGTTTTGATTTTTGAACTAGCACCAGATTTTTGTTTCATGAAAGAAAGCCAAAAGACATGTAGTATTGCGTGCTCAAAGCTCATCTTAAGTAATTGCCATTTTTCTAAACAATTTGTCAGAACCACATCCATCTTCTTTTTTTTTTTTTTGATGCACTTTGATGCACATGCACACTTATCTTTTTGGGTTCATTTCACGTCAAAAATCTGTTGCGAGCTATCGGACTAATACGCACGAAATTACACAACATAGAATTGAAAACGAAATTAAAACATCAACACCAATACAAACAAAACTGGCACAGCAAAAATGAGAATGTGTTTTTAATTATTGAGCAAAATAAAAGAAATATATTCACGAACAAAGAATCCAGCAAAATGAAACTGACAAATATTTGAATATTTGTTGATAGATTGTCAGAAATTTGTGTCAGAAAATGATACTGGGTGCTACAAAAGTATTAAAATATACACTAGAACTTCGTTTCTTTAAACCGAGATCTAAAGTACTTAAAACTCAATAGTGATCTTAGACCGAGTTCTAAGGAAATGATTAGAAGTGAAGAAATGATCAAGTTCTAAATGTTTTTAAAACTAAGTTCCAAAAATAAACCGAGAGTTACTGGATCGAGTTTTAAATTAATTTTAGAACTTTGTGAAGAAATTGGCCGTAAAATTACTTAAATTACATTTGACTGTTTGTTAGAAAGAGAAAAGTATATATTTAGAAAAATAACTCATGTGGACGGAAATTTACTTGCATATTTTAAATAAGAACGCAAAAATGGCAGATTAAAAGTTTTTGTCGGCCAAAATATTTGTTAAAAAAAAAACCAAAAATGAAAAATCAAGATGAAACAAACAAAAAAGACATATCCATCTGTACTTTTCTTTTCCACCTTTCAACATCACAACAGACAAGTGTGCACATTCAGCGACACGACACACCACACGAGATATGTGTGGTTCCGGCTTAACTCCTCAACTCAGGTTTTTTACCCAGCGTCTCCATTAGCAATTTCCGAGGCAATAAATTGCTTCCCTAATTGCCATTGACTTGAATATTGCCAATGGAGACGCTTTTGCAATGGCAATTACTACGTTTATATTCAGGATCGAGTGCTCGAGTTGGATTAGGGTTGGATTTTTGACCCAGGTTTTTCGTTCATATACTTAGTCCCCTTTCACACGAAGATACTAGTTGCTGGTGATTTTTTTGACGTTTTCTTTAAATCTCCTTAACAATCTCCTGTACCTTTCACACGCAGATACAAAGTTGGAGGAGACTTGCTGTATTTTCCTTTTAAACTACCTTGGTTGAACGCACACAAACGTAGTGTGAAGAGAAACGTCAAAAAAGTTTCCTGAATTTGTTGACCGGGGAGATTTCATTTCCCCCTCTTTCTTCCTGCCCTTCTCGCCTATGAACTATTTGTTGCCGGCAACTCAGTTGCCCTGTGTGAAAGGGGACTTACGTTTCCATGTGGTATTTAAGCGAGCTTGAAGCTCACTTTGACCCTTTGTATACCTGCATCGAGTTGAAATGAGCTTGAACCGACTCGACTGCACTTCAGGAGCGGAGTCGAGTCGAAATTTGTGCTAAAAAACCTGAGTTGAGGAGTTAACTTGAAAAACACCATTGTCATCTCGACACCATTTCAATTCAACACAATGTCGAGCTCTCAAATCTGTGAACGAAAAACCTGGGTCGAAAATTCGACACAAATCCAACTCGAGCTCTCGGTCCGGAATATAAACGTAGTAATAGATTTGAGAGCTCGATATTGAGTTGAATTGAAATGGTGTTGAGATGACATAATGGTTTTTCTCAAGTTAACTCCTCAACCCAAGTTTTTTAGCATAAATTTCGACTTGACTCCGCTCGTGAAGTGGAATCGAGCCGGTTCAAGCTCATTTCAACTCGATGCAGGTATACAAGGGGTCTAAGTGAGCTTCAAGCTCGTTTAAATACCACATGGAAACGTAGTTGTAAGTGGCGGCGGTGGCTTATCGAATTTAAACAAAAAACTTTTAACCTTTCCAAATAAAAGACACTTGTAATTTTAATTGTGTATTGGCACCAGGAGTCACGGCACCTGGCAGTCAGTGCGTGATCTACTAGAGGGGGATACAATTTTTTTCGATTTGACATTCAATGTATTTCCCATAAGAGAAAACGAAATAATGGTCTGGGAAATATTAATTTTAGTAAATAATTTTATATGAACGGGTACTCATATTATAATTAGAATAGATTGACAATGTATGCTAGTTTGTTAATCAAGAAGAATATATACTAAATTCACCTTCTTATTTGCTTTATTTTGCCCATAAAGAATGTAGACAAACGTGTATTGTTGTTGTTGTTTTCCAAAATGGATGACCGTCGCGAATTGAAATGAGATCATGTGCGTAGTGAGGGAAGGGTTTTAGGGGCAAAATAAATTATGGATTGAACTGAAATAATTTTTCAACATAGAACTATAGATATATTATGTAGGTATGTATTTGCATTTTAGTATGTGAAATAGGAGAATAGGTATGTTTTATGTTTAGAACATTTTAACGTAAAACTTTTTAACAGAATATAAAGAAAACTTAAATAATTAATAGATACGGTAAATTTTCAAACACAGGATTGGAACAGCTTGTTAAGGGCACACAATTATAATTCACTTAAAATTTTGTTATTATTGTTGCTAAATTTTTGATTTTATTTTTGCTTTTGGGAGCTTTTCTTAGCATCCAAATTAAATTTTGTAAAAAGTACAAAACAAAGTAAAAAAAATGTTCGGCATTATTCGATTTAAAAAAAAAAAAAAAAAAAATTCACCATAAAAAATAATTTCATGTATTTTCATAATTAAAAAAAAAAAAAAAAAAAAAAAAAATAAAAACAGAAACAGAAACAAAACATATTTTAAATAAAACTAGCTACGCCTCTGCCTTGCTTTTTTGTTAACTGGGTATCGTTGTTGTTGTTTATCATTGTGAGGATGATTTGTTTACACTTTTTATCTATAAATTAAAGCATTCTAGTTTTTAGTTTCGATATATTTTAAGCTCGATTCACAAACTCACATGTTTTATTCTTCCATTGCAATTAAAATACGGATACCCGTTCATATAAAATTAATTAGTAAAATTAATGTTTTCCAGACCATTTTTTCGTTTTCTCTTATGGGAAATACATTGAATGTCAAATCCAAAAAAATTGTATCCCCCTCTAGTAGTTCACGCGCTGATATGCAGGTGGTGTCGAAAGCAATTTCCCTGGTGTCAATAGTTTAATAATAAATGAATCGATTAAAAGTATATAAAAGTTACAGAGGCTAAAGTTACAGAGGCTAAAGATTTCTTAATGTTTTACGTCTTTCTCTCTTGGCGTCAAATCAACTAATGATCTCTGAGCGGGAACTGTTCGTTGGAAATTCATTCTTCCCATACTCAGTATAGATCCGTCTCACTCTAACATTCCTCCCCCCGTGAATCGCTCTGGGATTCACAATCCAAGTTCAGAACGGCTAGTCTTGAGGCTGGTCGACGAATACTTGTATTGGCAGTCCTGACTTCCGCAAATCGCACTTGCCCGTCCTTGGCTGGGAACACTTTTGTGATGCGACCCTTGGTCCATGGGCTTCGCGGCTGATTTGGGTCACATATTAAAACGAAGTCGTTGATCTGCAGCGGTCGTACCTTTTCATTCCATTTGGGTCTTTTCAAAAGTTGAGGTAGATACTCGATTATCCATCTTCTCCACAGGCGATCTTTCAGGTTGAGTGCAATTTTCCACTGTTTCTTAAGGCAAATTTTTTCATCGGGTGGATATGGTGTCTGGGTAGAATTGACGCACCCTAGAAGAAAGTGGTTTGGAGTCAACGGCTCCTCATCTTCTGTGGAAAGTGGTATGTCAGTCAATGGACGTGAATTTATCACGTTTTCAGCCTCGATCAGTACGCTTCTGAGGGTCTCGACTTTTGGGGCTTCGTCTGTAAGGATCTTCATCATCAGGCGTTTGACGATACGAATTGAACGCTCCCAACAACCTCCGGAACTTGGGTTTAATGGGCAATTGAAGATCCATTCTATCTCTCTGAATTGGATTTGTGTAGAATATTTGTGTAATGTGTATTGTTTTAGAATTTATTAATTAATTGTTGTGTGATTGTGTAATTTTAATAATTATATTGTTATTAAAATTGTATACTTATACCAGTGTCCATATGTGTTTTGTGTAATCGTGTAATTCCTGTGTGTGTTGCGTAATAATTTTCTTATTTATTTGTTTAATAAAAAATA
Source organism: Epistrophella euchroma (assembly GCA_947049315.1). NCBI lineage: Eukaryota > Metazoa > Arthropoda > Insecta > Diptera > Syrphidae > Epistrophella > Epistrophella euchroma. Next base: position 66,663,225 of record OX346245.1, read on the forward strand.
ATCCCAATTAAACGTTATAATAAAGAATGTTATTTTATTTATTGAATTGTGATGTGAACTGTACAAAATCTGTGTGAATTTATGTGACTGTATGACGTGTATAGACCAACCGATCTCGTTGGTGATTGAATATCGAATGAATAAAGTTAGCATGTTTACAAGTTAGGCAAGTCAATTTCCATAGATAACGAGATTACTTTACAGTTTTTGTTAGTACATAGAAAATATGTATGTATCGATATAAGCTGTGCATTGCGGGAAGCGCAAGTGCAAAAAAATGAAATGAATAATGTTATGATTTTTAGAGTTTATAGGGTATTATTTTATATGTTTGGCATTCTCAAACATCCAGCCCCCTCCTGAAAGCTTATGGGCTTTCTGAACATGGTAGGCGAGCTACTTTGATTGTAGGACGAACGTAGTCTCCGAATTTGGTCCGAATTGTTACAACTCGACACTTTTCATCCTTTCCTGGGTGCGTTTGGATGATTCGTCCTAATATCCATTTGGATGCTGGCAGATTGGGCTCCTTTAGTAGGACAACATCGTCGACTTCCAGATTTGGCTGTGGCGTTTGCCATGTTGAACGATGTTGTAATGAAGTAAGGAATTCTGAATGCCACTGTTTCCAAAAACCTTGAAACATTGCCTGTAAAAGAGACCAGTTAGTTTTGATTGAAATAGCATTTTTAGATAAATCAGGTTGAGGAACAGCAGTATAGGGTTCCCCGATTAAAAAATGAGCGGGTGTAAGGGCAACAGGGTCAACATCGGAAGTTTGCCACATTGGGCGAGAATTAAGAAGAGCTTCGATTTTTACTAGTAGGGTATACATCTCTTCGTATGTAAGTTTTGTATCCCCTATTACCCGTTTGAGATGCAATTTGACGGATCGAACACCTGACTCCCATAATCCTCCGAAATGGGGGGAAGATGGGGGGATAAATTTCCATTCGACGTTGTCCTTGGCCAGGTGATCGATGATGATGTTGTTGTGTTGTTGACTGCATAGTAGATTGTACATTTCGTTAAGTAGGCGTTTAGCACCAACAAAGTTGGTACCGTTGTCGCTCCAAATCTCAGACGGTTTGCCGCGGCGGGCAACGAAGCGATCTAAAGCTGATAAAAAGGCGGTTGAAGTTAAATCTCCGACTAACTCGATGTGGATTGCTTTTGTTACGAAGCAAACGAAGAGAGCTATATAGGCCTTTACAAACTTTGGGTTCCGACCTCGACTTAGACGAAGCGTTATAGGCCCCGCGTAATCGCAGCCAACTCTGCTGAAGGGTCGAGCATACCGAACGCGATCGGAAGGAAGATTTCCCATAAGTTGTTTCGTTGTTGCTTTTTGCTGACGAATACAGTCAATGCATTCTCGAACCACCTTACGAGCAAGATTTCTGCAACCGAGAATATAAAAATTTTGTTTGATTAGAGCAAATAGAAGTGAGGCACCAGCATGTAAATGATTTTTATGTGTTAATACTGCAATTAATTTAGCGATTCTGTGAGATTTGCACAAGATTATGGGGTGTTTTTCAGAATAGGTCAAGTTCGAATGTTCTAGCCGACCGCCGACACGAAGAACACCTGATGAATCTATAAATGGATTTAAACTTTTGAGTCTGCTTTTGGAGTGAAGTTCTTTCTTAGATTTTAAGCATTGAATTTCTGAGTTAAACAAAGACGATTGAACATATTTTATGATTTGAATTTTAGCAAATGATAATTCGTTAGTAGAAAGTGGCCCTAATTTCCGACGTTCTTTAGATATAAAATAGTTTTCGGTAAACCGAACCACGTACGAAGTTACTCGAACTACCTTCAACCAACTTGAAGAGTTATTTATAACAGTTTCGAATGGATGATTTGAATTATGATTTAAGAAAAATACCTTGGCGATCTTGTTTGTCTTACGCTCTTCCAACTGCTGAGTGTCGATGTCATCTGGGCTGTAACTTGACGAAGGCCATTGATCTCGTTCTTTACTTAGCCATCCGGGACCTTCCCACCAGATACTAGTTTTTTCCAACATTGATGGCAGTAATCCTCTTGTAGCGGCATCTGCAGGATTAGAGGCCGATCGAACATGATTCCACGATTTAAAAGGCATAGATGTGAGGATTTCGGATGTTCTATTTCCAATAAATACCGACCATTTCTTTGGTGCAGCGGCCAACCAATGCAGAACTATTGATGAGTCGGTCCAACCAAATACATTCACATCTGGTACCTGTAAAGAGAGCTTGATTTTGTTTATCAATCGCACAAGTAATAAAGCTCCACACAACTCAAGCCTCGGAAGAGGTAAAACCTTTAATGGGGCGACTTTAGATTTTGCTGCGACGAGAGTCACAGATATTGAATTATCAGATTTGACGTTTCGACAATAGACCACTGCTGCGTATGCATCCAGAGATGCATCGCAGAAGCCGTGCAGTTCCCAATAACGTTGTTTGTTTAGCATGATTCGCGGTATAGCAAAAGATTCGACGATAGGTAGCTCGTTTCTTATAGAGTTCCATTGTTGCGATAAAGAGTCTGGAACTTCTTCATCCCAATTGATTTGTTTTCTCCAGAGCTCCTGAAGCAGGATTTTGACTCCTATGATGACCAGCGCGAGAAATCCCAACGGATCGAAGATTTTTGAAGCTTCTGATAATATGTGACGTTTTGTGCATATATTCGACGGATTAAATTTGACTTTGTATGAAAAGACATCTTTTGACGGACACCACTGCAAACCCAAGACCTTGACAGAATTCGAATCTTCAAAGTCTACTGGTGAAAGTTCTCGCTGATCCTCTGGCAAGGAGATCAGGAGTGGCCAACAGTTCGTAGTCCACTTTCGTAGATTAAGTCCAGCGGATTTTAAGAGCTCAACTAGCTCCAACCGAAGAGATATGATATCATTAATGGTATCTGAGCCGGTGATGACATCATCAACGTAAAAATCTTCCAAGAGAATCTTTGATGCCCGAGGATGACTTACTAAAGAATCAGCAGCTAACTGTTTTAATACTCGGATAGCCAAAAAGGGAGCGGCAGCTGTTCCGTACGTAACGGTGAGAAGACGAAAATGTTTTACTGGTTCATTAGGGCTTTCACGCCAAACAATTCGTTGAAAATCTGTGTGTTTTCGAGAAACCCAAATTTGTCTGTACATTTTCTCAATATCTCCTGTCATTAAGTAGGCATGTTGACGAGATCTTAAGCAGATTGAAAATATATCGCGCTGGATAGTAGGACCGACAAGAAGAGTTTCGTTAAGAGATTGTGAAGAACGAGTTTTTGCAGACGCATCGAATACGACTCGAATTTTCGTAGTACTACTATCTTCCTTGAAGATTGCGTGATGTGGCAAATAGTAGTTCGAAGAATTTGATTTTTGAATTTCATTTGATGGGATTTCTTCCATATGTCGAAGAGAAATATATTCATTTATGAATTTTGAATATTCCGACTTAAGATTTGGATTCCAATTGAATTTCCGTTCAATGGAATGAAAACGCGCTAAAGCTGTGCCGAAAGAATCTCCGAAGTCGAAATTCGTCGAAGGTTTGAAAGGAAGTTCTACTTCATATTTTCCATCTTGACAACGAGTATGATTTTTGACGAAGTTTTCTTCCGCCAATTGCTCCTCGACAGACATTGGTTGCTCGTTGGATACTTCCTCAAGCCTCCAAAACCTTTCTAAATCGAATTCTAGATCTTGATCTAAACGAGTGTGAAGAGTCTGAATTCCTGAGGGCTGTGAATTACACCCAGCGATAACCCAGTCAAAAATGGTTGGGATCGAAGTAAGGAATTCTCCTTTTTCGATTTTAGCAGCTCCCGTAATAATATTAAAAACTCTATCAGCCCCTATCAGAATATCGATGGGACCAGGTTGATGATACTTAGGATCAGCAAGATTTGAGTCGATAAGATTTGGTAGAATTTGGTTTATGGGTAATGGTGGAAGCGATGAAGTGATGTTTGGCAATACGAAGCAGTTGATATCAATTGATTCAGAGCTGTAGCAAGAGACAAGATTAAGGCTAACTAACCCGTTGGTTACGCCAGCAGACTTAGAAGCGATTCCTACTATTGGAATCCTCACACGTTTGCGAGGAAGTCCTAGTCTTTGAGCAGCTTGCTCAGTAACAAATGACACCTGAGAACCTGAGTCGAGAAGAATGCGCACAATTTGGTAAATTCCTTGCTTATCCTGAATCCTAGCTATAGCTGTTGGTAAAATGGTAGAAGAATGATTTTTTGGATTAAAGGAGATTGAGTGATTTGCGATGAATGAATTCGAAGAATGTGAAATTGAATTTTCAGAATTAGAATTCGAAGCATTGGACTGACGATTTGAATTTGAAACTGCATGATTTGAATTGTGACTTGAACTGAGATTTGGGGTTTGATTTGATGTTTGATTAGAATTTTGAGATTGAGGTGAATGGAGAAGAGAATGGTGACGAGATTTGCAAAGATGGCAACGAACTGTAAGGCGACAATTATTGGAGGCATGCCCCGAACGCAAACAATTGTAACAGAGTGAGTTGTTTCGTACGAACTCGCGACGGGATTCGACATTTAATGATTTAAAGTCTTGGCAACTTGAAAGTAAATGTCCTTCTTGGCATTTTGGACAACTTGGGGAAGATTTTACAAAGTGTGTGCGAACAGCCCGAGTGCTGTTAGAATTTGAAAAGGAACTGCAAGCTTCAAGACATTGGCATCGTGTTTGAAGAAATTCGAGGAATTCATGCACGGTAGCATCATCTCGCGAGCCTACTTCTTCAGCCCAAGCCTTTCTTGTTTCTTGATCTACCTTTTGAAGAAGAAGGTAAATTAGCCATGGATCACGTCCATTGGTGTCCAAAGCGTTAAGTCCCCGAACTGCTTCATCAGCCCCGTTGGTAATCTTGCGAAGCGATTGATGATTGACCGTATTACATGATGGAAGCGAAAGAAATGAATGAATGAACGACCGGACAATAAGGTGCTTCTGATCGTAACGTTGCTCTAATCTAGTCCAGGCCTCGATATAATTATTTTCGGTACATTGAATATGTTTGAGAAGATTCGCGGCTTCTCCCCGGAGAAATGATTTTAAAAAATGCAACTTTTGAGTGTTTGTAATTGTTCTGTTCGAATCGACAGTTCCCGTGAACATGTCACGAAAAGTTGGCCAATCTTTATATTCACCCGAAAAAGGTTCAATGGTTATTTTTGGGAGTTTCACTGATTTATACGGCGTAAAAATTTCAGAATCTTCCGACGCTGTGTGATAGCCTTCAGTTATACCCTTCTCACGAGAATCATTAGGTTTTGCTTTAATGCGAATCGCGTCTGAAAGCAAGGCATGAGTTTCAAAATATTTTTGCTCGTATTCGGCAAATTCAGGTTCACGATCTATATAATCTGTCGTCCCGACAAAGTCTAAAAGTTCATTTTGCAAAGCAACGAACATATGCCAAGCTTCATTTAACCTTTCAAGACGAAATTGTAAAGTGTCTGAAGTCGTTGAAATAGGAATCGCACTAGCATATGTTGCTGTAAGAGTAATACAGCCCTTAGCACGACCACGCTTTGCGATTATTTTATTCATATTGAATGAAGACAATAAACAAAATGTTTTAATTGGAACCTATTTCGAATTACGAAAATGTGTAAAAGATTTGCATAAATGTCCGTTGTTAACCGTAGGTACTGTTAAGTAAAACTGTTCGTTTGTACCGTTTAACATAACCGTTTAAATAGCCGACGATATATACATGAATAACGGCATTAACATTTTCGCAAAAAAACACCTCTTCTTAATATGTGGCCAAAGTATCTCGAATAAAAAAAAAAAAAAAACTTGATCACTTTATTTCGAACCGCACTGTAAATGTGTATTTTTCTATTTAATTCAATTAATTAAAATAATAAGTCACTGATTTGCTCATAAAAAAAAAAAAAAATGTGGCTATCGAAGGACCATAAAATGAATTGGATTTGTGTAGAATATTTGTGTAATGTGTATTGTTTTAGAATTTATTAATTAATTGTTGTGTGATTGTGTAATTTGAATAATTATATTGTTATTAAAATTGTATACTTATACCAGTGTCCATATGTGTTTTGTGTAATCGTGTAATTCCTGTGTGTGTTGCGTAATAATTTTCTTATTTATTTGTTTAATAAAAAATAATCCCAATTAAACGTTATAATAAAGAATGTTATTTTATTTATTGAATTGTGATGTGAACTGTACAAAATCTGTGTGAATTTATGTGACTGTATGACGTGTATAGACCAACCGATCTCGTTGGTGATTGAATATCGAATGAATAAAGTTAGCATGTTTACAAGTTAGGCAAGTCAATTTCCATAGATAACGAGATTACTTTACAGTTTTTGTTAGTACATAGAAAATATGTATGTATCGATATAAGCTGTGCATTGCGGGAAGCGCAAGTGCAAAAAAATGAAATGAATAATTTTATGATTTTTAGAGTTTATAGGGTATTATTTTATATGTTTGGCATTCTCAAACACTCTCTGTTTGTAGCTTCCTTCTCAATGCTATCCAGATCGAATAAATGTTGTTCTTTCTTCAATTCTCGCTGAGCCCCGATAAAATTGGTCCCATTATCACTTCAGATTCTCACTGGGGTTCCTCTTCTGTTAATGAAGTTGCGAAGACAAATGATGAAAGCATCGGTGGATAAATTTTCGGCAAGCTCGAGGTGTACTGCACGTACAGTCAGGAAAGTGAAAATGACTCCCCATCTTTTTTCATGCCGGCGCCCAATCGTAACGCTTAGAGGGCCAAAAAGATCAACGCCAGTGTAAGCAAACGGGCGGACAAATGGAGTGATACGGTCAATTGGCAGTTGACCCATAATTGGAGTCTGAGGTTCGGCTCTATTGATTTTACACTGTTTTCGTCTTACCAATTTCAAAAGCATCTTGGGGTGGGGAAACCAGAATTTTTGTCGGGCTTCATTTAGGACAACAGCCGAGTTTTGATGATGGAACTTCTCATGATAGAATGTCATGATAAGGATTGACATTGGATGTTTTGGTGGCAGTAAGATTAGACGTCTGGCCTGAAATGGCAGGTATAGTGCTTCGTCGAGTCGGCCTTGAATTCTTAATAGGCCTTTTTCGTCTAGGTATGGATTTAGTGTGTAGATGGAACTTTTCTTGGGCAACGGCTTTGATGACAACAGCAATTTGATCTCGTCTTCGTACTGCTCCTTCTGGACGACTTTACAAAGATGGTTCTCTGCGTTCTTGAGTTAGGCGATTGTCAGAAAACAATTGGATGTCTTTTCAAAGGGCACAATGAAGCGGAATTTTTGTGTGGCACGGATGACATATGCCATTGTTCTCTGAAGTCTCTGATAGGAAGAAAAGAGTTTAAAATTTATTAAGGATTTACCATTTGGGACTTGGAGCAGGAGTAATGGCTTGACTTCTTCGGTGTCAGTGGTTGTTGTGAGTGGTTCAATTTTGTTGGCTGGCCATAATTCCTCGGGCTGTATGAGAAAATCGGGACCTTGATCCAAACACTGTTTGTAACGAATTTTGGGAAGCCGTTTGCTCGAGTGGCTACATCTGCACAGTTCTTTTCAGTTGGTGTCCATCGCCATTGGCTTGCCTCCGATGAAGTCAGGATTTCACTTATACGGTGAGCTACAAAGGCTTTGAATTTGCGTTCGGTTGATCCAATCCAATATAGTAGTGTTTTCGAGTCAGTCCAAAAGGTTGTTTTGGAAATGTTGATGTCGTGATTCCGAGTTATAATTTTGCTGAGTCGTACTCCAAGTACTCCAGCTTGGAGTTCCAGGCGTGGGATGGACATAGTTTTTTGAGGTGCACCACGCGTTTTACCAAAGATAAAAGTGACTTCTATCCCAGCGTCATGGACTATTCGTAAGTAGGCAGCGGCAGCGAATGCAACTTGACTTGCATCCACGAAGACATGAAGTTCAATAATTCTCGATGTGCATAGATATGATAAATAACATCGCTGGACTTAGAATGTGTGTATGTTCTGGAATTCTCTCCACCAGTTTTGCCATCGTTTGTTGGCCTCAGGAGGCAGTTGATCATCCCATGCAATGTTAGTTTTCCAAATGTCTCTTACCAATATTTTTAAATACAGTGCCGAGATTTAGCTATTTCAGCGAGTGAATTGAGATGACTTGCCTTACTCGCCGACTCATCTCACTTCACTCGCAAAAGTGATTTAGCTATTAAAGTGAAAAGAGTAATTTCGAATTTAGTTTCGAACACATAAAATGTCATAACCAAAGACTAAGTATATTTTATTTTGTTGTCTTTGGTTTGTTTTCTTTTTGTGATTTGAGGTTTCAATTTTATTAAATTTAACAAAAATAGTGTATCATAGCAATTAAATAGACAACAAAATTGAAAAATAAAATAAAATAGGAAAACTAAACTAAATAAATGTGTGATTTTAGTGTAAAGTGTCTTCTAAATCTTTTTCCAATGTTTTGTAATTGGAACTTCCTAGTATGTCGATGAGGTTCTCATTTCGATGGCGATACTTATTTTTTTTTTAAATTGAAATAAACAAAAAATATAAACAACAAATTAAAAAAATGTTCATGAAGTATTTTGTACTAAATGTGTATATTTATATAAAAATAAATCTAGTGCATACATATATGTACATTTTTAACTATGCATTGTTGTCTTGCAATTTCATTTCACAAACGTGCGTAGGATGTGTAACAATTTCTTTAGAAAAGAACAAAAACTAATGCAAAAGTATAAATTTACTAACACATACATCAAGTCACCGCTGAAATATCCGGCGAGTAATCTGACATTTCATTTCACTCGCTCACTCACTCACTTTTGCTAGCTAAATCGATTTTCAGTGAAAAGTGACTCATCTCACTCACTCGCTGCGGTTTCGAATTAGCTAAATCTCGGTACAGGAGGAACTCTGCTAATAGTCCATAAGGATCATATATAGACATGACGATACCAAGTAATTCTCGCTTTGTTGGTGGACGGCTGCCTTCTACGACTTCTTTTGGTATGCGATGAAATTTTGTCTTAAACTCGAAAGTATCCGAGGCTGTATTCCAAAACATACCAAGTACTTTCTCTGATGTGGGCTGACGTTCCACGTTAATTGTGTTTGTCATCTCTGCTGTTTCAATGTTCATCTCATTTTGAAGTTTTTTAGAGTTGGATGTAAAATTCCTGAGCTCAAAGCTGGCTTCCTTGTTGATGCGGACTACTTCTTTGCAAATGGTTATGGCGTCTTTTTCATCATTAAAGCTCGCAACGTAGTCATCCACGTAGTGCTTGTTGACGATGGCTGAAGCAGCTTCAGGATAATCTTGTTGAAAGTCTTGTGCATTCAGATTTTTGACATATTCGGCGATACATGGCGAGCAAATCGCCCCAAAGATCATGGACACCATCACATAGTGGTCGATGGTGATGAAACACAACCATCTCGCCACAAGAATCTCTGTGCTTGTTGGTCCTCTGGACGAATTCGTATTTGCGAAAACATCTCGCGTATATCTGCTGCCACTCCTATTATACCTTCTCGGAATTTGAAGAGTATATTCATTAGCGGTTTGGCTTGTTCGGGTCCTTTTAGTAGGGCTGAATTAAGGCTTATATTATTCACTGTGGCAGCGGCATCGAAAACAATTCTGGTTTTCTCAGGTTTGTACGGGCTTTGAACAGCAAAGTGGGGTTAATACCACACTGGCTGAGATGAATTATCTATCTCGTCTGGTCGGAGTTTTCTAGCATAACCCTTTTGGATATATTTGGTCATCTCATCTTTATATTTTTTGGCGAATTCGGCATTAAGTTTCATTTTGTTTTCGATTCCGGACAAACGTTGCATGGCCATTTGGAAACTGTACGGCAGGATCGGTTTTGGATTTTTCCATAGAAGGCCGGTCTCAAAACGTTTTCCAATACGGCGAGTTGTGGTTTTCATCGTCTGACGGGCTGTTTGGTTGTCTTCAGACTCAAGGATGCAAGATGACGGATTGATTCCAAAATTGTCGGCGGCAAAATATTCTTTTACTAGGCAATGAAGTTCATCTTGACTTCGAATCAAAAGAACTGTTGGTGTTGACGTCACCATGTTGTTGTTAGTCGGTCCACATGCGACCCATCCAAGTCTTGTCTTCATAGCCACAAGATTTTTATCTCCAGCTGAGACTACTGTGGAGAGAATAGATGGTCGGGCGTTTTCATAACTCTTTATTGGAAGAAATTCCAAATGTTTATGGTCTGATTTGTTAAACGTCTGCATGGGCAAGTTGACATTGCGCACTGTGCGGCAGTTAGAAATCGTATAGATGTTTGATTCACCTTCACCCCGAATCTCTAGGCTTACTATTTTTGACGGTTCGGTAGTGGTGTTTTGTCCATACCATTGTAGTGTCAATGGTTGCGACCTTCCTTTTAGTCCAAGTGTAGAAGCAACTTCTTCTTCGAGGATTGTCAAAGCAGATCCCTCATCGAACATGGCGAAAACTTCTATTTTTCCATTAGGACCAAAAAGTGTTACAGGAAGGACTTTGAACAGAAGACTTGTGGCGGCTGTGGTTCGGCAACTCAATAATGGCTGGACAGCAGTGGCATGGACGACGGATTGGTTTCTTACTTGTGACGACTCATCGTGTAGACTTGCGTGATGACATTTTTGACACTCTTGTATTCCACACGTTTTTCTTTTTCGGCAGTTTGCAGTGCTATGACCTTTACGTAGGCAAGAAAAGCATAAATGCATGGACTTAACCTTTTGCCAACGATCGTCAACACTCAAAGAACTGTAGATACTGCAACTCGAAATGAAATGACTTCCACCGCACAGGTAACACTTGAATGTTGCTGGTGGATGTGATCCTTCTTGCCCGGTGGTGTTGGCATTGTTGTTCCCATAAAGCATTCGGCGAGATTGTGTTTGTGGTTTCAATCTTGAAGTTGACATTTGCGAAGGTGGTGTTGGCTGCGGTGGCATCAGGCATATAATCCTGGCTAGTTGACATAGCCATTTAGAAAAATCTTCGATTGTTGTGTTCTTTTCAAGAGTCGTTGTATGTTTCACCCATTCATATTGTTTATCTTCGGGCAACTTCCCAACCAGTTCTTCGAGAATTATCGAGTTTTGAAGGCTGTGTTCGCTCTTGGAAGCTTATAATGCAACGACATTACGAACTTGCGTTGAGTAATCGAGAAGTTGATCGGTCTTGTTTTGTTTCATAGCTGGGAATTGTTGAATTTTCTGGAGTTGATGTCTTACCAGAATATCCGACCTACCGAAACGAAACTTCAGCTCCTAAATTACCTCTGGAACATTTTCCTTATTGATCAGCATCGACGTCACTCCTTCCCGGGCTGGTCCGTTTAGGCATTTCTGCAGTCTTTGCAAGTTTTGTCGATTATTGTATTTAAAATCAGCTGTCGAATCTTCGTAGTTGGCGAGAAAAAGTGGCCATTCGTCAGGCCGACCTGAGAACGTTGGCAAATCGTATAATTTCACTGTAGGCGGTGCGAAGTTGTTGCTTGTTGCTGGATGATGACTCCAGGACATCGGTGGCGTATACTGAAGCAGTTGGTTCTCGGTCAAGTTGGCAGGCGTCGTGTTCTCGGTGGCTTTGGACGTTTCTTTGATTACATTTGTCGGAGTTTCTCTGGCATTTGGCTGGCGTTCGATGGTATCTGTCGAGTCGTCGATGGTATTTGCAATGTTGGCGGTATTCATTTTGGCTTGTAGCCTTTCGATTTCGTCCTGGCTTTCCTTTGTATTACTCTTAAGCTCTGCTACAGCTGCGCTGAGTGTTTTGAGACTGGTGGAAAGTTCGAAACTAGATACCATTCTAGAGTATCTAGTTTCGAACTTTCCACCATTGTTTCGTCCGCTTTATCCCCATCGTCACTCGAATAATCTTTATCTCCCTCTTGTCCCCGTGTTCGTGGCATATTTAGTACTTACTACTTACTGAGAAATACAACAATGGCTGTGATTGGTCACTGAGCGTTGTTTGTAAATTCTTCAAATAGAACGCTACTTCTGATTGGTTGATGCTTTGTCTGTGTGGCGCGACAAACTTTTTTCTTCTTTATTTTATTTTATCAAGCGAAAGACTTTTTATTAAGAAAAACATGTAAGTGGCGGCGGCGGCTTATCGAATTTAAACAAAAAACTTTTAACCTTTCCAAATAAAAGACACTTGTAATTTTAATTGTGTATAGTTTAATAATAAATGAATCGATTAAAAGTATATAAAAGTTACAGAGGCTAAAGTTTTCTTAATGTTTTACGTCTTTCTCTCTTGGCGTCAAATCAACTAATGATCTCTGAGCGGGAACTGTTCGTTGGAAATTCATTCTTCCCATACTCAGTATAGATCCGTCTCACTCTAACATAGTATATGGCAATATTGCCTGAAAGATGAAAGTCAATTATTGATTTCCATCAACCAGGCAATAAATTTTGACGTTTCGTCATTTTGACGTTTCGTCATGGTTTCTCCATGATTTTGAATAATTTCTCCTTCATTTTGAAACAAAAAGTGTAAATATGAATAGAAGTGACCAAAAATTAGTGAATTAAAATTTTATATTATCAAAAAACAGTAAATTTAAGCAGTTTTTGTCGCGATTTCTATACCTAAAGTTTTTGACAACTGGAATTGCGTGGCCATGAAATGCTCCACCCAAGCTACTGATTGCAGTCGATATTGAAATTGCCACTGCTTCAAATATTGCCAATGGAGCCACAGCGTTAGCAACTCGAATCCGCTCCTGAAGCGGAGTCGAGACGGTTCAAGCTCATTTCAACTCGATGCAGGTGTACATAGGGTTGAAGTGAGATTCAAACTCGCTTAAATACCACATGGAAACGTAGTAAATGTGCACCCCACATAAAATGCGTTGAGGCATATAACACTTTCTGTATACCGCGAGACAAAAGTAGTACTATAAATTAAGCGTACAGAATTTAAATAAATTTACAACAAACAGTACGAGATAATGATTCTTCAAATTGTGTTTTAATTAAAGTCGTGTTCTTTATAATTCGTGTTACAAATTAGTGTTTAATGCCAATAAAATAAAAAGTGTCGCCGTACACTCTATAGCGTCATTTCTCATTTCTTTCTCAGCTGTTTCCCGCCACTCGTAGGAAGTTCTTGAATTTCTTGTATGTTCTGCTTTGCTTGCTCTAGTGGTACGTTTTCTTAACCCGGCGGTGTGGATGTCTTCGATTTTTTCCCTCAAAAAAAATTAAAAAATAAATCAGAAATATCTATATTCCTTACGTCCAATAAATTTGTTCGTTTATTTTTAACAATAAAATAGCAAAACTCAAGGAACAAATACAACAAACGATTTAAGTTTAGTTTTGCCTTGAAAAGTGCAAATTCACCAGCTGATTGTTGGGGAATATTTTTTTTACGATTGAGAAGTTTTTTTTTTGCAAGTGGTATCTTTTGTGTTTTGTGTGTATAAATTGTGTTATGCCTTGAATTCAGAATAGCTGTATGCCTATAAACGTTTAAAAATTTAGGATTAAATAATTTTACCATTTCAAACTTATACTGATTGAATAAAAAACACGTGAAAAAAACCAAACTAGATGTGAATTATTCTCGACCGCCGCCGCCCTACTTTGGTGAAAGTGTACATATTTAAGGTTTTTTCTTAAATAAAAAAATCTGAAACGGAAGCAAAGGTTTAGACATTATGTCCTCCGTGGTAATAAAGTCGGAAGAAGTTATTTTGGATACCAATGAGTATAATAGCGACGACCTGGACGAAGACCTTAAGTGAGTACCTATGTATGTTGATTTGTTGGTTAATCTTTATACCAGCTAGAGTTGGTGACAAAAATTATAATTTTACTATTAAGGCATTTAATAGAATAATTTACTTGTTTTTAAATGCGTTTAGTTGTACATATTAAATTCAAGTTTTCTAAAACCTGGCCAAAAAAATATTGAGAATATAATTAAAAATTTTTTTTAAACTATTGCCAAGTCTCCCTAATCACGATCAACAGATTCACATCTTTGGTATAATTTATTATATTTTTCGATTTATGCCGCCAGATCGCTGTTAGATTTTGTACATTGATATTTGGGTTTGGTATGCACAAAACGCCATTCTGAGTCACTTTTTTTGGACAATTTTTTTGTTAGTAATTTTTTTTTCTTGATATTAATGTTGAGGGTAACATTTAAGTAGTTTAAGTTTTTACTTTCTTATTGTTTAGATTGTTATTTTTTTGTCTATTCTTTTTTATTTTCGCAGGTTCATTGTAAATTGTAGGTATGTGTATGTATCTGCTTTCTGCTGTGCTGAATGAATTCCTCTATTGATTTTAGTAAATAGATATAGGCGTTTTTCTTTTTTAGTTCAGAGCAGCTCAGTAGTGCGTTCTTTTATGTTACCGTGGTTACCTGTGGTTAATGTGTCAAAAATAAAAGTTGTGCCATAGTTAAGAAAGTTAACTTTGGGTAACTTTTCATTTAGGAACGACCAGACTTAAAAATTAAAGGGGTTGAAAAAAAAAAGTAATTGTATTTGGAATGAATAACTAAGAAAAAATGTGATTGCATTAAATTTATTGCAAAAATAATTGTTAGGAATTCAATATTACATGTGAACGATTTCCAAATTAATTTTTTTTTCACTCAGTTTTCGTACAAATCGAACAGAAATAAGAGCAATTTGTTTTCATTGCTTATGTCACAGAATTTTTGATGAAAAATCGACAAAATTAAAAGAATAAAATGTTGACAGAAAGAAAATGAGTCATAAAAAAAAGACAAAAAATCTAATTGACAAAAAAAAATCAACGAAATTGATAAAAACATTGAAAACAATCCCAAAAGGACAAAAAGTAAACAAAAGATCCAACAATAGTTGTTTTCCGCACCTAGTTTCAAACAGTTGCAGACTGCCAGATTTAGTCAGTTGTGTTCCGCACCTAGTTTCAAAGACCCTGTTTAGATTGGAAAGATTGAAGCCCGTATCACGGCAGTTTGTGGAAAAGGGAAGTGCGGGGTGAAGGGTTTCGTGAAGCGCGAAGAAAACATAAAAACCGGAGTAATGAGTATCATTTACATATATCTTCATGCGATACTTTTCTTGATGTTTGCAGATGAAGATACATGTTAAATCCATCTGAACATGTTCCTCTTCGCTATAATCTTCATCTGCGTTCCTATAATCTGCATTTATGAAGATGTCTGCATTTTGTTCTCTCTCTATCCAACAAACATACATTTTATATTTTGTATCCCTTATTTTTTGCAGAACTCGCATGAAGATACATGTAAGTCCACCATAAATCTGGCTAAATGTCAAATTTCGAGGAGTGGGGATGAAATCGTTGTCGTTCTATGAAAACTCCCTAAGTCCATTTCTTAAGAAACTGAAGAACCTTTCATAAACACGGCATAGTTAATTAAATACCAAAATTTAACTTTTGTAAAAAGTACCCAACTCTTTTGCTATATTTATTCTAAATATAAAATTTATCAAACTCAAAAATTTTCAAGTTATTGTTAGTAAAATTCCATAACAAATGCCAATGTTACAAAATTTAAAAAAATGGACTTAGGGAGTTTTCATAGAACGACGACGAAATGCTCTCACAGAGAAAGAAAACTGTCAAAATGTCGGGAACAGTTTGCGCACTATTTTGTACAAATTCTTACCAATTTTTAAACGTCAAAAATATATACTCGATTAGAGTGGCCTTAGATCAACGACGAAAATTTATCATCATTGTAAAGAAACACAACCCAAAAAAATCAATTTTAACAAAAAATAAACGTACCTGCTTATATTAATATAAAAAACTAGCCGACCCGTGCTCGCGTTGCTTCGCAAGCTTTGAATATACTTAATAATATGAGTAGGTAAAAGTATATCAAATGCTCCATGAGACTAACCGCAATTTTTACTATATTATGTATAAACAAAAATTTTTTGTACATACTTCCATATGCTGAAACAGTTTCATGATGCCAACTAGGTATACATTTCCTTTTATAACTGTTTTTTATTTTTTCCCTTGGATAGAAACTCCCTTAGACGGACATCACTGTTGCGATCGTCACTGTCCGGCTAAGGGAGCTTTCACTGTATTTTTTTCCTTACTTCACTCAGTTGGAATCAGTAATGTTTCATTTTCATAATCTTTAGCAGCTTTCAGTAAACCATAGGTAATGATGGTAAAACCCATCATTACCTATGGTGCGGTTGCATGGTATAATAGAACCGAACTAGCCACAACTAGAAAATCCCTAGAAAAAGTACAAAGGCTCGCATGCTTATGCATTACTGGAGCAATGAGAACATGCCCTACAGCAGGTATGGAGGTTATCCTTCACTTGTCCCCACTACATGTGGTCGTAGAAAGCACTGCAAAGGGAGCCATAATGAGGTTCGCAAAGGAGGGAACTGGGACGGGTTAAATCATTGGTCCCAAAGAAAGAGACTCGATTTCCAGGTTCACAATAACAAACCTCCTTGACATTCCTAGAGATGGCATAACCAAAATATAACTTCGAAAGAAACTTTCGAATAGAGTTAAGCAACAAAAAAGAGTGGGTAGGCGAAACAGTGAACTACACGCTTAAAGCAAATGCCATCAAATGGTATACAGATGGATCGAGAACAACTGAAGGGACTGGGGCAGGAATCTTTGGGCCTAGAACCAAACTTTCCTTGCCGATGGGCCAGTCTACAAGCATCTTCCAGGCAGAAGTAAATGCCATAGGTAAATGTGCAGAATGTAATCTCGAAAGAAACTATAGAAATCAAAACATTGCCATCATGTCAGATAGCCAAGCCGCTCTCAAAGCCCTAAACTCAAAACTAGCATGGGAGTGTGTGGGCAGGCTAAACGAACTAGGCAAGAAAAATAATGTCACACTTCATTGGGTACCAGGCCACATCGGCGTCCAGGGCAATGAAGAGGCAGACTCCTTAGCAAAACTAGGGGCAGCCACTCTCCTAACGGGGCCAGAACCCTACTGCGGTATAGGAGAAAACGTGATAAAAAATAAAATCAAAACAGTAGAGGAGGAAAAAAGATTAAAAAACTGGGAAGAACTCCCTAGGCTGAGGCAGGCGAAACTCTTTATTGGTAACTACAACCAGGAACGATTCCAAGCCTGCATCAGCTTAAGTAGAAATAAACTCCGCATTATAACGGGCCTCCTCACAGGCCACTGTAAGCTAAGAAGACACCTTAGTATTCTTGGCCTAGTGAGCAGTGCCACTGATTCTGCAATACCCATGAGGAGACGCCGGACCACCTATTAGGCAACTGCGATGCACTCATGCACCAAAGACATAGATACCTGGGACATCACCAGATAGAAGAGAGCAGACTATCCTCTCTAAAAATACCCCAAATACTAAAATTCCTCAAGGAATCTAATTTGGAGGTTGAGCTGTAAATGAGCAACCTCATCACACAACTCTAGATGGGGAGCACAATAGATCTTAAGGTCGCAGTGTAATAACACCCAAAATTTTCATTCATTCATTCATTCAAACCTTTTTTTCATGCTGCTTTCTACTGAATGCCCTGCCTATTTTCCTCTCAAAATATGTACATTTATGTAACACTTCGGTTCACTGCAGAAGAAGCAAAAAATAAACACACTGCGTATGTAGGTATATACATATGTAACATTTTAGTTCGCTTAAAAAGAAGAAGACAAAATAAACACTATGCATTGACCGTCGTCGTTACAAAATGTCAACAATTGAGTGGAATGAAAGGAGGAATACAAATGTAAATGAGTGGATGAGCGAAAAATTGAGTGGACATAGATTAAGAAGCAAATACACAAAAGAAAATGCACAAAACACGGAACGATAATGAAATGGAACAAAGCAGCAACCCAGTCATTGCAATTGAATCGAATTCATAGATGAAAAAATACAAAAAGTTGATAAATTTATAATTAGTAAATAAATGTATTTCTCAGCTTAGAAGTACAGTTAAAAGGCCTTCCACACTATCCCACTGAGTATTAACACATGTCAAAAAAGTGGGAAGTAAATCGTGTATAATAGTGTGGAAACAAAATATGAAATCACATCCCACACGACTTGACAGCCCATCTCACACATTTTGACATGTGTTAATACATGAACATTTTTAGGATTGGTTCTAAAACCATCACACATTCTATCCCACTTGGGGGTTTGAGGTTATGGTGAATTGATTTTTTGGATTCAGGTGTGGAAGCAAAATATGAAAATCGTTTCTTCACACAAATTTGGCAGTCGTAAGTAATTCTATCACACTTTTTTTTGACATGTATTAATACTCGATGGGATAGTGTGGAACGGCTATAAGAAATGATTAAGGGCTTAGAATTTGCATAAAACTATTGACTTTATACACAAAATTCCACTTTTGCGAAATATCAAGCAGGTTTAAAAGCATAATTGAATATGTTGGTCAACTTCGACAAAAAAGTGTACGAAATTTTCTTAAAAGTTTATACTTTAATTCAAAAAATATATTTAACAAATAAAAAATTATCTATTTACATGCTTCAAAGAATAAGGAAAATTATAAAATTTGTTTCAAATAAATCGGTAGAATAACTTTCTGATATAAACGCGCACAAACTAAATATTTGTTTCGTATTTATATAATAGTATAGATATAAAAAATATAAAAACTAAAAGATCTTTAGTTGTACATTTAATCATGAAGCCCAATTGTGATTTTCTCCAATAAAACACTACAATATATAATAAGAACCAAATTGATAATTCTATATTTTTTTTTCAAAAATAATTTTGCTAAGCTTCACATATTTTAAAATAATTATTACATTAATTAAAAGATTAACAATATAATACAAAATATGCCCATACATTAAAACTAAAACGAAAATAAAATTAACACTTGGGCAACCCTTATTCAACATGGTTTTTGTTTTTTTTTTGTCATCTGACAAAAGCCAGTCTGATCTCTATAGTACACGGATAGCGCATCCATACAAGAAAGTTGATGCCATTTGAGAATTGTTATAATGTTGAGTTGCCTATTTTGTACAACGGTATAACTGTATAACATAATGAAATGCAAATTTGTTTACAAAATTGCAACTAAAATATTTTAAATTCACTTTTACAATTATTTTAAATTCACTTTTACAATTATTTTAAATTACAAAAAATCAAATTTACAAACAAGTGATGGTTCTTTCGCTTTTTTTTCTTAGAAATTCCACTTTGGTTTTTGCACCTCTTCGGTTGTAGTAGAATTTTTGAGATCTCAGCAACTTGAACTGGCCTTCTCAGCCTCACTGAACATACCTAAAGTGTTGAGTTGCCTCACTGAACATACCTAAAGTGTTGAGTTGCCTACGTACTTGTCATCTTCAATTGGAAGTAAAAAAACTTATACTTTGTAGGGAATCCACTATCCAGTGTATTATAGAGATCAGTGGCACGAAATAAGCCAGACCAAATCTGGTAGGGTGCGGAAAGTTTTTAATCTCAAGAGCGCAAGAAACAGCACAATTTTTCACTTGCGGAACGACTTTGGACTAAAAAAGTTCTGTTCTCGAGATTTTGGGCACTAAACTGGCTAAATGTCAAATTTGGAGGAGTGGGGATGAAATGCTCTCACAGAGAAAGAAAACTGTCAAAATGTCGGGAAGGGCTTGCGCACTATTTTGTACCAATAGAGCTTTTTAACAAACAGCAATATATCTGTCTAAATGTCAAACTAAAATTCTTTGCACAATGAAATGTATTTGTTTTGTTTTGGAGGCAAATAGATATTTAGAAATGGTTTTTTCCTTTTTTTTATAGAAAACCTACAAGTAAAAATGTTGTTATACTTTATATATGGCTTTACTTTATATTTTATGGCACAAAATAGCTAGATTTTTGTAATTAAAATTAGCCCGCCATTTTTTTTCTTTCCAATTTCATCTGTCATTGTGCCAAGTTTTTGCTGTCATTTGAAACTGACAATTTGGTAGATATCTCTATTCTTACCAATTTTTAGACGTCAAAAACATGTACTCGAATAGAGTTGCCTTAGATCAACGATGAAAATTTATCAACATTGTGAAGAATCACAACCCAAAAAAATTAATTTTAACAAAAAATAAACGTACCTGCTTATATTAATATAATACTCTCAAAATGTCTGAAACGGTTTGCGCACTATTTTGTACCAATTCTTACCAATTTTTAAACGTCAAAAATATATACTCGAATAGTAGTGGTGCTCATTCACACATTCGGTTTTTAGATATGACTCTATCCTGCTCTACTTTTCTTGATGTTTGCAGATGAAGATACGGGCAAATTCCTAAACGCAACATTTACAAAGCAAAACACATGCAAAGCAAATGAAAAAAGTAAGCTGAAACAAAAACAAATTGAAATGCAAGTGAAGTGCGCAAGATATTTTTGACATTTGCACAAATACATTTGCGTTTGCGCATAAAAATAAAATCTTGTACGTTTATGGACAATCTGCTTAGAAGGGATGTTTACGTTTGCATTTACGAACTGTTTGCTTAGCATAATTTGCGCAAGTTTTGCGTTAAGGAATTTGGCCTACATGTAAATCCGTCTTAGGTGCGCAAAATATCGGGAACGGAACTAATTAAAACATTGGCCGCGTTCAACCCCTTACGTTTTACATCTGAAATTTGATGTCATCGAAATTTTTATGACAACTCGCCATTCGGAAGCTCCAAAAATTCATAATTTCTCATACCGTTTTCCATTCAACCAAAATATTCGATTTGTTTTTCATTTTTTTGATCTGAGATAATATTTTATGTTCTTTTCAACCAAAAAAAACGAATCTTCTGTTCACCTAAAATCGAGATTTAAAAGATAATCAAAAAAAAATATATACACCGCCAAAAGTAATCTTTTTTGGTTGAATCGAAGGCGAAATCTGAAAAAGATCAACTTAACCCCATAAAAGTCAACTTGTTTTGGTTGAATCGAAAACCAAATTAGTTACGTTTATTCTGAAATTTCAGACAAGAAAATTTCATCTGAAAATTCAGATGACTGTTGTTTGTGGTAGGTGAAGTGTAAAAAGAGCTGAAGTGCTACACATGAAAGGTAAACTTTATTATTTTCGGTGTGGTTAGTGATTGATTTGTGTCTATAATAGTTAATTAATATGTAATTAAATTGTAATACTTGATTAAAAGAACTTGTTGTTAATTGTTTAGTGACTCTTTGAATAAAAGGAATGATTTGTCTTACAAAAGTAATCTCATAATTCTCCATTGGATTATTGTGGAACAATTTTGCACTGAAGTTATAACAAATTTATTGCATAATAACAAACAAACATGTTGGTAATCTTTTTACATAAAATTTCATCTACAAAGCTGCTAAATTAACAATTTACGATATATAAAGTTCTCATTTATTTCGCTTCAATGAAAATTTAATAAGTAAATACGGGAAATGGACACAATGGCTTTTGACTAAAATTTCAGATTTTTTTTGCGTTTGACGATTCTGAAATTTCAGATTTTTTTTTATTGAACGTATACCCATTGCATTTCAGCTGTGTTTGACAGCTCAACCATTTCAACTCATATCAAGATGATGAGTTGGAAAAAATTTACAAAAAGTTACTTTTTGACACTTGGTCAGTTTATATTTCAGAGCGCTTAGTAATTTTCCTCCGTCACTGAAAGAGCAGGAGCATTAAATATAAACAAGATTCCTCAAAAACACTTGCTTTTCCTTTCCTTCTTATTTGATTTCTGCGACAGAAAATAATTTTTATTTTTTCGTTTTTTTTTCTTTCAAGGAAAAAATTTTTTTCTTGAAGTTTTTTCACGTTATCATTGCCCTGTTTAAAATTATATTTGCTAAAAAAATCACGACTTCTTTAAAAAGGTGTGTAAATTGACGATTTTCTTTATTCAGACTGGCTAATTTTCAGTACATTAAATATCGCGAAAATCGCAAAAACATAAACTAACGCAAAATCAAATTTTAAACCGCGAAGTTCAAAAAAATATCGCACGTTTTGGGATATATCGCGCAATCTGGCAAGCCTGGTGCTCAGGTGTGTTTCATATTTAAATCGGAGTGCTCTGAACATAATCAGTTTACTCCGTTCGCTCAGAGTCTACTCAGTGCTTTGCTCTGAAAAAAATCGAACTAAAAAAGAAAAACGCCTTATGAAAAGAGGGGGTTCACATGGCATAGCTTGTGTGACAACATGGCATGATGGGAAAAATAACTGAAAAATAACTGAAACGGAAAGTTGCGTTCACATGAATACAACATTTGTGAAAACATCACTATGGGTGAAATTTTTGAGGCAGGCGAATGGAAAATAATGAAATTTTTTTCAGATAATCTGCCATACTTTGTGTAAAGATGGTATATATATTGCAAGCATAAATTTAAGATTTATTCCCAATAAAAGAAAGTGTAAATAATATAAATTAATTTAATTTAAAAAAAAGATGTCCTCTTGATCCCTTCTATGGTATTTCTGCTCTTTTTTTGCACTAAAATAGAAGATCGGGTGAAACTTGTTGTCCGATTGCATCTGGAGAAGAACAGCTCCATATCCACGACTACTGGCATCGGTATGTACTTCAATTGGTTTAGCTGCATCATATATTTGAAGAATTGGTTTATTGACTAATAAATCCTTTAGTAACTGAAATGCTGCGAATGTTGCAAATGTTGCCGCCCCATTGCACATACACACAACACATATACATAACCCTGTGCAGTCTTTTGTCAACCTTCGAACGTGACGGTCGTATTAATAATCGCTCTGCTCTTACATACATATATTAGTAATAAACCCTTTATACCTACACAAGTAGTTGCTCTTTTATTTAATCAAAATTACAGTCCACTCAAGCTCGAACATGGTCCTTTTTCGCCAAATATAAAAAAAAAAAAACTATTTAAGAAAAACAATTACAATTTATCATCGCATAAGCATAAACTAGTGCCGTTAGTATTTCTTGTGTATATAAAAGAGCTTGCGTCGTGTCTCGTGTGCGTACCGCAAAAATCCAACGGAGCTTATATACTTCTTTTCACATTTTCTCATCGCACAACTGTAACTTTTCATACGGAGTATTTTGTGCAGTTGAAAATTTATTTATCTCCCGTGCAGTTTATACCCATTATGAGCACAGAAAATAAGAACAGTGTTACCAAGCGAGATACAGCTCGCAATTCTATTAAACGTTCTTTGACGAGCAGTAAAAAAGCCGAAACGTTTGATGCCACTGAGATCAACAGCTATCTTTCACTCCTCAGTGAACAATGGAATAAATTCCAAGAGTTTCAAACACAAGTTGAGATCTCGTGCGGCACAGACACTCTTGCAGCTCAAGAGTCAGAACGAGAACAGGGTGAAACGTGGTATTTACAAGCCCTAACAAATTTCAGACGCGCGCTTTCAAAAACTGAATCGGTAAGCAACTCGCCAGACAAGT
This sequence comes from Epistrophella euchroma, assembly GCA_947049315.1. NCBI lineage: Eukaryota > Metazoa > Arthropoda > Insecta > Diptera > Syrphidae > Epistrophella > Epistrophella euchroma. The sequence continues at coordinate 66,686,729 of OX346245.1, forward strand.
CCAGAGTCAATATCCTACCAAATCCTGTTCGTACAGACGTTCGCCTTCCTCCCATGAAACTACCAAGCTTTGACGGAAACTCGAAAGAATGGAAACCCTTTGAAGACGCATTTACTGCTCTTATTCACGGGGATTCATCGATTTCCAGCGTTAAAAAACTGCATTTCTTGTTGTGTAGTCTTCAGGGACCAGCGTTGCAAGTTGTTAAAGGTTTCCGAATTACGAGTGATAACTACGATGAGGTGTGGGAACTCTTAAAAAAGCGCTACGACTCAACTCGTATCATTGTTGATTCGCATTTTCAAGCCCTTTTTTCTATAAAGAAAATACAAACAGAGTCGTCTACTGCCATCAGATCTCTTGTCGATGAAACACAAGAACATTTTCGTTCTCTGAGGGCAATAGGTAGACCCGTCGACAACTGGGATGATTGGTTGGTTCATCTAACCATGAGCAAGCTTGACGCCGAGACACACAGGCAATGGGAACTTACACAGACGGGTGACAAAGTGGCAGATTTTAATACACTTGTCGCTTTTTTGGAGAACAGGTGCCGTTCGTTAGATGCCTTTACTTGTTATCAGAAAACCGCAACATCCAGCACCAGTACCAGGAATCCAACAGGTCAACTGGCAAAAAGCAGAAAAGCCAACTCGCTTCACACAACATTACCAAACAAGCAAGTGGATAAACGTCGTATTCGTCGGCAGCGAAACCAAATGTGCCCATATTGCTCAGGTAAGCACTTCATTTTTACTTGTGACAAGTTTCGTTCCGAGGTAGTTGCAAAGCGAATTTCATTTGCTGGCGACAACAATTTATGTTCAAATTGCTTGTCTTCCGATCATAACATAAAAGATTGTCCAAGTACATGCACGTGTCGAGTCTGCAACGTACGTCATCACACGCTGTTACATAGTGAGCTGCCACCACCTGACGCCACTTCATTGGATACACCAGTTAACTCCTTGTCAACTGTACCCAATTTTACGCCCTCCTACGCTTCTCATTCAAAGAATTACGTACTACTCGGTACCGCAATGGTACAAGTTATGGATAGGTCTCATAGGCTCCAGCCAGCCAGACTTCTCTTCGACAATGGATCACATGCTTCCTTCATTAGCGAAAGCTGTGTACAGCGACTTCATTTAAGGCGTACACCAGTCACTACTGCCATTGAAGGAATCGGAGCCACAGCAGCCGGGTCCTCGAAAGGTGAAGTTGAACTTACCATAACCTCATTTGACCGAACATTCTCTGCATCGATTCACGCTCAAATTCTTAGCAAGATAACGAGCGATCTGCCAGCAGTTCGAGTTCAAAACTACAATTGGCCGCACATCCAAGGCCTCACACTAGCAGATCCCTGCTTTCATATCCCTGCAGCCATCGATATACTGCTTGGATCTGATGAGTTAGGTCAATTCCTCTGTACTGGATTGATCAAAGGTCCGGTTGGTACTCCGATTGCTCAGAAATCCACACTTGGGTGGGTTCTCATGGGCAAAGTGGCTGACTTGGCACCTGCACCTGCATATACCTATTCTTCGTTATGCTTATACACAAACGCTGCCTTAACTAAAGCAGTGTCAAAATTCTGGGAAATAGAATCATTGCCCGAAGTAAAACATCTAACCGTTGAGGAGAAATTATGTGAGCAGTTCTATGAGGAAACCCACCGACGACAGAAGGATGGCCGCTTCGTTGTACAGCTTCCTTTCAAACCTGACTGTCCTTTGGGCAACTCTCGCAACTCTGCCGTCCGCGCATTGCTCCGAATGGAAAGACTATTTGCCAAGGACAAGGAGCTCTACGTTCAGTACAAAAATTTCATCCAAGAATTTATCCAACTTGGTCACATGGAAGAGGCAAAACAGGCACCACTTCCCGGAAACCATTTTTATATGCCGCACCGAGCTGTCGTCAAAGAGACAAGCACCACTACCAAGCTGCGGGTGGTCTTCAATGCGTCTTGTCGCACCAGCTCTGGATTTTCTCTGAACGACACTCAGATGATTGGACCGCAACTACAGCCTGACTTGTTTACAACACTACTTCGACTTCGTACACATCGCTTTGCTATGAGTGCTGACGTAGCAAAAATGTACCGCCAAGTAAGAGTAGACCAAAAGCATGTTGACTTTCAGAGAATCGTCTGGAGAGATTCCCCTACTGAAGACATCAAGGACTACAGACTTTTGACAGTTACCTATGGAGTTGCATCTGCTTCTCATCTGGCTGTTAAATCTCTTCAAAAAGCTGCGAATGTCTCTACATCTAATTCCATCGCAACTGAAGTCATCATGCGTGATTTTTATATGGATGACCTCCTTACGGGTAGTTTCGAGGAAGCTGATCTCCATCGCCTGCAAGTTGAGATATCCAGCGTATTAAGCCGAAGTGGTTTTCATCTCCGTAAATGGGCCTCGAATTCAGCGGCTGTCGTCAATGCCATTCCGGTTGATCAACGTGAGGTCATGCAACCTTTCAATTTCGGTGAAGCAGACGGCGTTCGTACACTAGGACTTCAGTGGGACCCTTCATCCGACCATCTCGCATTTACTGTTCAGGTCAATGAAATATCAAATACAAACCTAACTAAACGCTTGCTTCTTTCAGATACAGCTAAGTTGTTTGATCCTTTGGGTTTGTTAGCTCCATCAACTATTATACCTAAGATGCTCTTCCAAAGTCTATGGAGACCTAAGGTTGACTGGGACGAGACTGTGCCATACGATGTCAAACGCCAATGGTTGCTTTACAGGGACCATATCACCAACCTCGCAGCAATAAAAGTGCCGAGGTGGGTTGGTACAGGGATCCCTAATGCAATAACTGACTTACACGGCTTCGCGGATGCATCGCAGTCAGCATATGCTGCGGCCATTTACGTACGCACAGTAGCTCCCAACGGAAATATAACGGTGTTTCTCCTAACCGCTAAAACGCGGGTTGCACCTATGAAGACCACTATTTTGTCGCTCCCACGCTTAGAGCTTTGTGGTGCAACACTTTTGGCACGGCTCATGAAACACGCTAAAATCTCTCTGACACCACACATTCGCAACGTTTACGGGTGGACTGATTCCAGTGTCGCTCTAGCCTGGATCCGTCAGGAACCTGGCAAATGGTCCACTTTTGTAGCAAACCGTGTCTCGGAGATCCAGCAAACAATCCCTTCTGAAAATTGGTTTCACGTACAATCATCGCAGAACCCAGCTGATTGTGCTACGCGAGGAGTACTGCCCCAGCACTTAAAAGAGCATATCCTCTGGTGGAATGGGCCTTCGTGGCTCCAAAGGGATGAATCTGCATGGTCTGTGCAACACATTTTTACGACCAACTTAGACCAACGATCGGAATCGGCCCACTTAGTAACCAGGACTGAAAGCATACCAATCTGGGAGCTCATCAACCAGTATTCGTCAGTTAGAAAATTAAAGCGCATCACTGGCTATGTTTTAAGATTCGCAAACAAAATTCGTCATGCTGTTAAGATCCGTAAGCAACAAACTTCGATTCCTCCAAAGTCGAGTCGACATCTTCATCTTTGTGAGCTAAATGATGCCCTTAACATATGGATACGATTGACCCAGGAGCATTTCTTCCCAGACGAAATTCAACGACTTCAATCTAGTAAACCTGTTGGTATGGATAGCAAAATGTTAAGGTTACATCCATTTCTCGACCGAGACGGCCTCATAAGAGTTGGTGGAAGGCTACGCAACTCATCTCTACAAACAGACACAAAATATCCATTTGTCCTTCCGGCATCTTCCAGGCTAGTTTTACTTCTTTGCGAAGATATCCACGAATTCACGCTACACGCAGGTCCCCAAACTATGCTTGCAACACTCCAAAGCCGTTACTGGGTCATCAGTGCACGCAAAATTGTGCGCAAAGTTTTTAAGTCATGTGTCAAATGCCGCAGATACTCTCCTGTCATCCAGCAACAACTAATGGGTGATCTGCCATGGTCTCGTGTTCAAACTTGTCGACCCTTCTTACGCAGTGGTGTAGATTTTGCCGGACCAGTGCAACTACGCTTTTCAAAAGGACGCGGTGCCAAAGCTGTTAAAGGATACATATCCATCTTCATATGTATGTCCACAGGTGCCATGCACCTGGAATTAGCGAGCGATCTCTCATCTGCTACCTTCATTGCCGTCTTCAAACGATTTGTCTCACGGCGGGGCCATTGTAAGGAACTGTTCAGCGATAATGGCACAAATTTCGTTGGTGCTGAAAAGGAGCTCAAGATGCTCCTTACGCTTGCCTCCAAAGACGAACAGCTGGCCAAACATCTTGCTGACGATGGAACAATCTGGCACTTTAACCCTCCTGCTTCTCCTCACATGGGAGGCTATTGGGAGACAGCTGTAAAAAGAGTCAAATTCCACCTGCGACGTACTTTAGGAGAAACTTTGCTGACCTATGAAGAATTTTCAACACTCCTAGCTGAAATCGAAGCCTGCGTCAATTCAAGGCCGCTTTGTGCCACCTCTTCTGATGTCGATGACTTATCCGCTCTTACACCGGGCCATTTTCTCATTGGGGAGCCGCTGAAAACAGTACCCGAACCCGATTTAGATGAATTCAAAGGAAGTCTGGTGAGTAGGTGGCATCTCATCTCGAGTTTAAGACAGCACTTTTGGAGAAGGTGGAGCTCCGAATACATCGTTCAGCTTCAACAACGCTCGAAATGGAATCGTGCAACCCCTAACTTCAACATTGGGGATTTGGTTTTGATCCGTGATGAAAAACTACCTGCAACTAAGTGGAAGCTAGGAAGAATCACTGATTTACACTCGGGACCTGACGGATACGTGAGAGTCGTTACCATCAAGACCGTCGATGGAGTACTTACACGACCAGTCGTCAAGATATCACCATTGCTATCTGTCATTGATGATGCTGCAGAGTCTTCATCTAACATTGAACTTTGATCGAACTTTATTTCATATTCGCTCAAGGCGGGCAGGATGTTGCCGCCCCATTGCACATACACACAACACATATACATAACCCTGTGCAGTCTTTTGTCAACCTTCGAACGTGACGGTCGTATTAATAATCGCTCTGCTCTTACATACATATATTAGTAATAAACCCTTTATACCTACACAAGTAGTTGCTCTTTTATTTAATCAAAATTACAGTCCACTCAAGCTCGAACAGGGTTTGACCCATTTCAAACTTCGCATCTCGTCGTAAAAGATCAGTCAGTGGAGCGGCTTTTAAAGCGAAGTTTGGAATAAACCTTCGAAAGTAACTCGTAAGTCCGATGAAAGATTGAAGTTGTTTTTTGTTATTTGGTGCTGGAAAATTATCAATGGCCTTTGTTTTCTTGTTGCTAATACGAATCGTCTCGTCATTAATAATATATCCAAGGTAATCGATGGTCTCTTCCAAAAATACACACTTATCCAACCGCAGTTTTAAGTTATATGTTCTCATCCTGTCAAGTATTTCTTCTAAAATTTCAATATTCTCCTCAGCTGTCACCGTCGCAATTAGTAAGTCATCAACAAATATTCGTATTTTCTTTTCCCTTTTTAAGTCACCGAAAATGTGGTCTATATTTCTTTGAAAGATCGCTGGACTGTTCATCAGACCAAAGGGCACGACCATGTATTCGAGTTGTGCATCGGGTAAAACAAAAGATGTAAATTTTATTGATTCTTCGTCCAGTTTAACATGATAAAATCCATTTTTCAAATCAAGTAAAATATTTATACCCAGAAAGTCCTGCGATGATGTCATCAATGATTGCCATTGGGAATGGATCACGGATCATCTTGGCGTTTAATTTTCTATAATCAACGCATATTCTTATTTCTCCGGTTTTCTTTTTAACTAACACCACTGGACTTGTGTATTCAGACTGACTAGGACGGATTATTCCCTTGTGTAGTTGATCGTCAATTATTTTGGCTACCTCATCTCGTTCATAAAATGATATTCTTCTTGGAGTTGAAGAAATAGGGATACAAATAAAAATAAATTTGATGGCACAACAGCTCATGAAGAACTAGGGCCCAGTGACTTACAACTCTCAACCATTTCTGTGTGCGTGTCTGCAGGAATGGAGGGTACCTACAGTTTATTGCCGAATCCGAACGGCTAACGAGCGGCACTTTTCTGTGACAGGAGATACTCTTGGAGGATTTGTCAATTCCTCGCAAGAGGCAGTAGCCGTTTTTTGTTTTTAAATAAATAGGTGGCGAGGCTGGGGATCGAACCTTAGACCTCCGGCATGACAGTCCATCGCACTAACCATCCCGCCACGGCTACTACTAAGAAATAGGGATGTCATCTATTAATCTTATCTTCATTTTATGTGGCAATTCAAGAAAGTGTGTTTGTTCATGGCACATAAAGTCACGTACTAAGGTCTGAATTTTTGTCATAAGTTTTGGTCTCACATCAGGGTTTATTTTCAGCTCCATCTCTGTCGGCTCAAATTCGATTCTCATTAACGGGTTATCACACTTCACTTCTTGGTTTTCCACTTGAGAACAGCTCTCGAACACTATATTTTTGCCATCACATCTTCAGCGTACTGTATTAAGAAAATCTTGTCCTAATATTAATTCGTCCTCGATAGCTGTTATAGGGACAACTATAAATTTAAGTCCATAGTCCTCTCCGTCGATATTTGCACTAGTGGTGACTCCAGCCTCGCATGTTATTTTAGATTGATTTAGTCCTACCAGCGAACAAGATATTTTTTCGGTCTTTGAACTATCGACAATGTCTTCGGGGTTTATATTTTTACTACTGCCAGTGTCGACCAATGCAGTAACAGCCTGGCCGTCAATATAAATAATCTTTTTGTAGCTACATGGATTTTCTACTGTTTGGACTGTTCGACATTTAAAACATAGTGGCTGGTTTTCTTTATTGCGGTCGGGAAGTCGTATCAATGGTGGATTTGTTCGTGTAGTTGCGTTTCTTTGTGCTGAAGCCGCGTTGTTCCAGGATGTTTCTTTTTGTTGATACACGTTTAAATTAGCTGAAAAACTAAGTCGCATTACAGAAGAACTTATGGATTTAATCTACTCCGTAAAATTCTGGTTGTCAGGTTGGATGATATCGTTGGACATCATGTAATTACCCCATTGTAACGAAATGAATGGTGGAAGTTTATTGATCAACAAAGGCAACAACCCATTGCAACTATTAACACCCACTTTGGCGTTCAAAATACTCGAGTAGAGTCCACGAACAGCATTGGAGTATCTTATAAAATCTACCCAACCTTCAACCATTGATATTTTGAAAACTTCTTCTTTAAAGCATACTGACTCGAGGGCTGGTCCAAACAGGGCTTTCCGAATACGTGAAACGTTTTCTTGGGGCGAAAAACCACAAATTAACGACGACTGTCTGACATCACGTATGAACGTTAACCATTCGAGTGTATTTCCACTAAATCGGATTAGTTCTGTGCTGATCGACTGCCTTGCTAATAACTCTAGTTTTTAAATTTCCTTACGTATAGATTTTTTGGAACTTACCGATGGATTTCTCTTTGCGACTGCTGTTTTGAAAACTTCTTTATTAAGACCTTTCAAAATGTCTATCAGAAGCTGTTTCCTCCTGAGGGTTGGTGTTCTTGATTTGGAACAATGACGCAATATGTTTGTCTCTTTCAATATATTCAAACAAATCACCCCAAAACTCATCCATTTTTCCGCTTTTTTCTTAGATGTTTACGAGAATTTTTTCCGAATGAAAAAATGAACTAGGCTTGACCATAATATCTGTTCCCATTGGTTGTATGGTTTGACAACTCGGCAAGTTTTCAAAATATTTTGAAAACCTGCACCATGTTTGTCAAGCTGGTTGTTTTTCCGTTTGAATGGTCACACATCAGTGGTTGTCATGCCATGTTGTCAAGAGTAACTATGAGAACACACCACTTCACATACATAGGTACATCTTTTTTTCACTGAGTTCACCTTTTATGTTCTTAGATGTTTACGAGAATTTTTTCCGAATGAAAAAATGAACTAGGCTTGACCAATATCTGTTCCCATTGGTTGTATGGTTTGACAACTCGGCAAGTTTTCAAAATATTTTGAAAACCTGCACCATGTTTGTCAAGCTGGTTGTTTTTCCGTTTGAATGGTCACACATCAGTGGTTGTCATGCCATGTTGTCAAGAGTAACTATGAGAACACACCACTTCACATACATAGGTACATCTTTTTTTCACTGAGTTCACCTTTTATGTTGGGTAATTTATTATTTTTTTATATTTAATTTTTAATTTTCATATGTTTGGTAAGAGTAAAATACCTTAATTTTAAATATGAACATAAAAATACTTATTTCTTATGGAAGCTAAGAAAGTACCTACATAATGCCAATATAGGTACTGTTTAGTATTTTGTTTTTGTACAATTTATTTAATTAGGGTGAATGCTACTTTATATATAAATAAATAATCGAGTGCTTAAATCTAGTTATATTCGTTTTAATTTAATATTATTAAGAAGGTAATTAAAAATTTGTGTTCCTTAATAAAATAACATGTTTTGTGTTCTACTATTTCTAAAAAATGGTAAGTGCAAATTTATATTATTTCTTAAATTATATGGACGCATTTCTCTTCTTGCTGTCAGTCTTCTTTCTAAATAATTGGGCATTAAATTATTTTTTACTTTGAAAATAAACATTAAGATTGTTCGACAGCTCACAGCAGCAAATGGACTGAATTTCCTTACTTTTACGTTTCACAGAACTGGGTTATTAATGAAATAGTCGAATAGCGAATGTGTATCTTTTTATTTATGTTTTTTATTTATTTCCAATCTCTATTTAATTTTAATTTCTTTTACACGGTAGAAACAAGGTTAATTTTTACTTCTTTTTCCCACGATTGCCCAAAAGAAACTGCCAACCGAAAATTAATCTCGCCAGAGACCGAGCGCCTCAACACTCGCCCTCTCGCACACACACATATCCGCGCCGTCTCTACACTCTCGCCGGCCGGACGCCCAACCACTCCTCCTCGCCACGCCTGTCACCTCCATCTCTCTCGTTTGTGTCGGTTTCCACACTGCGCCCTTGAAGTCTCTGCTTCAATATGCACCGAAATACGTCACAATTTTTGAACAGGGCGCTCCAATGCCTCCTTCTTCCTTCTTTTTTGCCCAAATTCCCAATCTGAGGAAGCCACCCTTAGTTTTACATTTCGTACTAGCCCATCTGTGCCGGGAAACACATCGGTGATTCGTGCAGTTTTCCACAATGTTGGCGGCATGTTTTCCTCGGTTATAAGCACCAGATCGCCCACTCTCAGATTCGGCTGTGCCTTTTGCCATTTCGGACGTTGTTGCAACTCGTGCAAATAGTCTATTGACCAGACCTTCCATAGTGACTGTGTCATTTTCTAATTTTGTGCTGCTAATTTTAATTTGTTGTCGGGAGTTACTTGTACGTTTGCTCCAATCAGGAAGTGTGCCGGCGTCAAAAAGTATAAGTCTTTCGGATCGTCTGATTGTGCTGATAATGGTCGCGAGTTCATGACTGCACTAGTTTGAGCTAAAATCACTCTGAAAGCACTGCTGGTTATCATGTGCGGGCCAAAAATCCTCCTTAAGTGGTACTTCATAGATTTTACCGCGCCTTCCCACAGCCCTCCCTGATGCGGTGCGTTTAGTGTTAAAAATCGCCATTCTGTGCCATATTCTTGCAATTCTTTCGCCATGTCCATTTTATTCCATGTTCGCAACATTCGTGCCAACTCTTTTCCTGCGCCCGTGAAATTTTTGCCATTATCACTCCATAAACGAGTGCATGCACCACGAAGCAAAGAAATGCCTGAGTGAAGTCCGCTGTAGATAAACTGTCGACTAGTTCTAAATGGACTGCCTTGGTGACCATACAAACGAATACTGCTACATATTTTTTCTCCAAAATGTTGCAGCGCCGTCCATAGGCTTTTAACAAAAAAAATTAATGCTCTTACGGTTTTCAAAAAAAAAGTTGCCCAAAAGTACATTAAATTAAAAATAAAAATTATATAAAATTGGTCCCCGAATAAAATGCTAATTAAATGCTCTACAAAAAAAAAATTAAAAAAACAAAATTGAAAAAAAAAAAAAAAAAATAAAAAAAAAAAATCTTGAATTTGCCAAAATCAGCTTTTCCATTTAATTGCTTATTGAATATAAAGTAATGCATTATCTCAACAAAATTTGAAATCCTGATTTCAAAAAACCAAAATTAAAAAACTGAAGTTCCGTGTTCTGCTAACTTCATCGACCATTTTGGCCATTTTCTTGAATTTTTTTAGCCAAAATTTCTTTCTACAATTAAGTGCTCATCGAGTACGAATTAAATGCTGCATTATCTTCACAATATTTTGAAATCCTGATTTCAAAAAACCAAAATTTAAAAAACTCAATTTCCGTGTTCTGCTAATTTCATCGTCCTTCACTAAATTTTGAAATCCTGATTTCAAAAAACCGAAATTTTAAAAACTCATTTTCCGTGTTCTGCTAACTTCATCGACCATATTGGCCACTTTCTTGAATTTTGTTTGGCCAAAATTTCTTTCTAGAATTAAGTGCTCATCGGGTACGAATTAAATGCTGCATTATCTTCACAATATTTTGAAATCCTGATTTCAAAAAACCAAAATTTAAAAAACTCAATTTCCGTGTTCTGCTAATTTCATCGACCATTTTGGCCACTTTCTTGAATTTTTTTGGCCAAAATTTCTTTCTAGAATTAAGTGCTCATTGAATATAAAATAAATGCTGCATTTTCTTAACAAAATTTTGAAATCCTGATTTCAAAAAACCAAAATTTAAAAAACTCAATTTCCGTGTTCTGCTAACTTCATCGACCATTTTGGCCACTTTCTTGAATTTTTTTTTGGCCAAAATTTCTTTCTAGAAATAAGTGCTCATCGAGTACGAATTAAATGCTGCATTCTTTTAACAAGATTTTGAAATCCTGATTTCAAAAAACCGAAATTTAAAAAACTCAATTTCCGTGTTCTGCTAACTTCACCGATCATTTTGGCCACTTTCTTAAATTTTTTTTGGCCAAAATTTCTTTCTAGAATTAGGTGCTCATGGAGTACGAATTAAATGCTGCATTATCTTCACAAAATTTTGAAATCATGATTTCAAAAAACCAAAATTTAAAAAACTCAATTTCCGTGTTCTGCTAACTTCATTGACCATTTTGGCCACTTTCTTGAATTTTTGTTGGCCAAAATTTATTTCTAGAATTAAGTGCTCATCGAGTACAAAATAAATGTTGCATTATTTTAACAAAATTCTGAAATCCTGATTTCAAAAAACCAAAATTTAAAAAACTCAATTTCGGTGTTCTGCTAACTTCATCGACCATTTTGGCCACTTTCTTTAATTTTTTTTGGTCAAAATTTCTTTCTAGAATCAAGTGCTCATCGAGTACGAAATAAATGCTGCATTATCTTCACAAAATTTTGAAATCCTGATTTCAAAAAACCAAAATTAAAAAAAACTCAAGTTCCGTGTTCTGCTAACTTTATCGACCATTTTTGCCATTTTTTTGAATTTTGTTTGGCCAAAAATTCAAGAAAGTGGCCAAAATGGTCGATGAAGTTAGTTTCTTTCGTGTTTTTTGGTAGTAAAAAGATGTAAGATAAGACGCTTGTTTAGATTGAAAAGATAAAGTACGATATCTCGGCAGTTTGTTGATAAGAAAAATGCGGGGTGTGGAGTCTTGTGTGAAGCACGAAGAAAATGTTTAAAACAGACTCGTGAGTCTGTTTTTTCTTTTGTAGTTGTTTCAAACAGTGAAATTGTAAAATTGTTGTTTTTTCTTTCAATGTAGTTTCAGGCGAATCAAAGTTTTTAATGTAAATACGATAAAACTTGCCAGTCAGTACTCATGCTTCTGTTTTTTTTTTTGTTGCTGTTTCAAACAGTGAAATTGTAAAATTGTTGTTTTTACTTTCAAGCCACTAAATTCCATTGAAGGATGGCTCCTATTTAAATGGATTAAAAAACCTCTCAAAATTCAAATTTTACCTCTCAAAATTCAAATTCTACCTCAGAAAATTCCAAATTTTTCTGATTTTTTTTGCTCCGGAAAAATGTGACGTTTGGAAAAAAATAATATCCAAACGTCAAAATATAGTTTGTTGCCTATCTTTCAAGCCACTCTCAAATTCCATTGAAGGATTGCTCCTATTTAAATGGATTAAAAAACCTCTCAAAATTAAAATTTTACCTCAGAAAATTCCGATTTTTTTTTTGCTCCGGAAAAAGTTGGGTGACATTTGGAAAAAAATTTAACCAAAACGTCAAAATATAGCCTACCTGTCAAGCCATGAACTGTCAAAATCTGTTGTATGATGGCTCCGATTTATGTCGAATTCCATGCAACAAAAAAATCGATTTTGCTTAGAAAAAATCGATTTGCTTAGAAGAAAAAAATTCTAGGCAAATGAAATCTGTCGTTTATAGCGGTCACACTACGAAGATTTTGAGCTGCGTGACGTCAGAACCCCGACCTCAAAATTTTTTTGAGGAAACATGTCGCATTCGTTTGTCCATCGTTAGTCCACGTTTGCCAGGCAAAAAAATCGTTTGTCCACCCTCAGAAAAAAAGTTATTAAGCTTTTCTTTTTTATAGCAAGTACTCAAAAATTAAAAAACGCCTCTACTTAGGCCCACAATTTTTAACTTAGGAAGTCCGGACCAATTGCAATCGTTTGTCCACCGGCTCCTTATAATTGTCCACCAAAAATTTTCGTTTGTCCACCCTTAGTTCAAAAGTTATTCAACATTTCTTTTTTTTTTTTTTGCGGCAGCTCGAACATTTGTGCGCTCGAACATACCGCGCATTTTTGAAGCGCGGCAATGGTCGAACAAAGTTTTGCTCGCGCGCAGTTCTGCGTTCTTTTATGTTACTGTGGTTAACTATGGTTAATGTGTCAAAAATAAAAGTTGATGTGCCATAGTTAAGAAAGTTACTCTTGGTAACTTTTTCTTTAGAAACGACCAGTGTTAACTATATTAACTATATTAACTATATTAACTCTGTCAAACGAAAGGGGTTGAAAAAAATCGAGTTTTTGTTTTGGAATCCTTGGCTGTCATTCCGGTTTGCCAACAGGCTACAGCAATCAGCTGACTCACAACCTTTTCGAAGTATGTGTGTGAAAAGCCACATAAAACGCACACATATAAGCAGCTCCTCAGTTCCACGATATACAGATACAAGGTATGCTCATTAGAAACACTTAACTCGCCATCTTGGCATTTTTATGACGTCACAATCATCTTTGAGTATTATTTTCTTTTTTAAATGAAGATTAGAATTTAGAATTTAGCATTTAAACAAATTATTTTTAAGTGATAGGGACTCCGAAGAAACCCAGATGATTGTGACGTCACACAGCTAATGAGCATACCTTGTTTCTGTTTATCGTGCTCAGTTCACTACCTCTTTAAATTGTTGTTGCAGTTCACATCTATTCATCGATGCGCACCGAAATTACAAAAAACAACAATGTAAACAAATGGGTTTTAGAGGGTGAAACGTACGAAGGATTCATATCTTTATATTCAGTTTCTTTGCTCTAGATAGGGGAAAACAACAATACAATTAAACATAAATACATACCGATACTGTTCGCGCCCACGAATGAAAGAATACAAGATTGCGCCATTTGTTATCTCATTGGTGACAAATGATATGTAAACAAATATGGCGGCCAGTAGTTTGTTTAGTTAATCGATTGTTCGGTTGTGTTTTTTCCTTTCGTGCACGTTTATTAGTTTAAAAAATCAAAGTTTTCGTTTAGAAATACGATTATAAATACCGAATTAATATTTTTCATTTGAAATAAATGTTTTTCCATTTAAAATAAATCGCCAAAAAGCAAATAAAGCGCCAATGTGTAAAGTAGAATAGATAATGCAGAACTTGTGCACTTTTATTACACTACACTTCACTTTTTATTAATTCAAATTAGAACAATGAAATAAAAATTCAAGTTGAAAACTTTTCCCGGCCTTATCTAGCAGAGTTGTAAAAACTGCAGTCTTTTCGGTACTGCAGTTAATTGACTAAAAAGACTAATTTCATTAAGTCTTTTAACTTACAAAATAACTAAAATCGAGCAGTCAGCAGTCAGTACTAATATTTCGACTGTGCAGTTAAAAAAAAAAGTTAATTAACTTTAAGTTAATTAACTGCAGTACTTTTTAACTGCTTTTAGTCTTTTTAGTCAGTAAAAAGTCTTTGTACTGCGATGATTTAACTTTTAGTTAGCAAGTCTTTTAACTACAGTCAATTAACTGTAAGTCTTTTAACGTTTTCTATAGTCTTTTAACTAAAAGAAACAGGATGGAATAAAAAGAAAATAAATTTAAAAGAAAAAAAAGTTAAAAAAAACTTACAGTTAATTGACTGTAGTTAAAATACTTACTGACTAAAAGTAAAATCATCGCAGTACAAAGACTTTTTACTGACTAAAAAGACTAAAAGCAGTTAAAAAGTACTGCAGTTAATTAACTTAAAGTTAATTAACTGTTTTTTTAACTGCACAGTCGGAATGTTAGTACTGACTGCTTACTGCTTGTTTCGCAGTTAAAGTACTTATTTACAGTATTAACTTACATTCAATAGGTAAGTTAATTAACTGCGACTTTATTAACTGCATTACCAAAGTACTGCAGTCTTTTACAGCTCTGTTATCTAGTAGGAAAAAATCATATTTTTGTCACCGATTGCGCCATACGTGCTGTCAAAAATTACAACAACAAAGCGAAAAAAATGAAATGGCGTAATCTTGTATTCTTTCATTCATGGTTCGCGCCTTTGTGTGCTTGTTTTCCCCCCATCTAGAATTTTTGACGTTTGGTTGAATTTCAGAATAGATGGGTTTCGTCGTGTTGGAATGTTTGTTTTTTCTACTTGTTATGAACGCAAAACTTTTTTCGTTTTATTTTGCAACCAAATATACATTTGTTTTAAATCGTACAAAACCACGCGTAAAACTGAGTGCACTTTAAATAATTGTTAAATACTTTGTGCGTGCAAAATTTGTTGACTTTGGCACACTTACATTTTTTACATGGAATTCGACATTAATTGGATTAAAAACCTCTACAAAATTCAAATTTCACGTCAGAAAATTCGAAATTTTTCCAATTTTAATTTTTGCTTTGGAAAACATTTAGCGACGCGTCTTCCAATTCGAGTTGTTTGGCTAGTGTTCACATTTAACGGCCTGTGTACCGATTTAATTTGCAAATTAATTTTCGAAAAACAAACATGGTACTCTTTCAATTACTTGCACAAGTACTAGCTCCTATCTTATTAATCGTTTTAAGTCTATGGCCTTAACCTCATGCACGGTACATATATTATATAGATTTGTATACTGTGAAAACCTCATGGACCTGCGTACTGCAGAACAAAAATTCTGGTTTATGATTTTCTTTGGCATAAGCAACGTACTAAGCTATATCATTAACAAATTCATTCATAATTGACAAGCAAAATAAAGTTGAAAAAGACATGCAGATTGTAGATGCCAAGTTTGACCGGATTCTTGTGATCCATATTTTTACGAATGCATAAGATTTAGCTTACACTAAAGCACACATACTCATTTTTCAAAAATAAAAGAGAACAATCAAAGTAACTGAACAACTTTATTAAATATTAATATTAATTTTTTTAAATTTATTTATTGAAAAAAAAAATGTAATATTTCTACGATAGCCAAGAATTTAAACACAATGTTGCTCTTGCTGACTCGTCATTCATTAAGCTTCTTAGTTTTGTCATGATCAGACCTGCAAGCGAAAACAATCGTTCAGCTGGCACAGATGGAAAAGTTTTTTCATTCCTCTTCCGCCATTCGAGGATATAATCATCTTTTCTAGCTCTTTTTTCAGCTTTTGGTGAGCTCACTTTCCGGATCACTTTTCTGTGAACATTTAGCATATATTGCGGTTATATCAATTTCATCTTCGGACCTTGAAAATTCTTCAAATATTTCGTCAACTTCTATTCTGGCTGCATTTTCCACACTAACATTATCTTTCTGGGAAGAATTATAGTATTGTTTGAAAACAATTTTGAATTTTTCAATTGATTTATTCTTTAAATCACGGCCTCACGATGTTGCGTCAAAAGATTCAATTTTGTGTCGGGGATCTAGGATCAAAACAACGCAATAAATCCAATTTGTTGACTTGTAATGCGTTAGCATCTTGTCTCTGGCAGCCTGAAAGCCTTTTATTAAAATTTCATCCACTTGTGACCTTTCAATTTTTTTTGTCTAACTCTTCAAAAATGTTTTGAATTCGGTCAATTAACATGTTAAAAGAAACAACGACAATTGGCAGAGTAACATATTTTTGTCCCCCTAACTTTTTAGACAAGTTTTTGAAAGGTTTTAGGAACTTATATATTTGCATCACTATTTTATTCAAATCCATTCAAAGCGATAAGTAATTTTTTATTTCATCAATTAGCTTAGTTTAACCATCACAAAATTCATTTTCATCAATATACAAAAGCACCATTTATGTTCAACTCCTCTTACCCCATACGTGTATAACTTTGTTATTAGTATATCCCCGTCTCAAAAGCTCTTTTTAGGTCAAGGAAAACAGCTGCTATTTTCTTGTTTGCATGTAATTTCTCCTGCCAGTCTGTTATTACAAAATTTAGAACAGATTCACACGAATGTTTTTGTCGAAACCCTTTTTGCTCTTCCATAAGTATGTTGTTTTCTTCAATATATTTCTCAAGTTGTATTTGCACTGATGTAACAGCTATCCAGGAAGTGCGACTGGATGGAGAGGGCATACGAAGGATGATTTCGTGTGACATCAAAATCTTACATACAAAATCCTGTCATCTATACTGTGTGATCGCCTAAAACCTTGTGTCAGCGATCTGATCGGCCCCTATCTGTGTGGTTTTAGGCCCGGCAAATGAACCGTCGACCAAATGTTCACACTCCGACACATTTTGGAAAAAAAACCAGGAGCTTTAAATCAATACCACCTCTTTATCGATTTCATAGTCGCAAGAGTTACTCTTGCCAATCGCTGTTTCTTCGGGCTAAGAATGCATTTGAGTAATAAAGCCCTCTCTCAGAGAACCAAGGAGACCTTATATAAGACCCTATTCATTCCGGTCTTGCTATATGGGGCAGAAGCATGGACCCTGTCAAAAACGGATGAGAATCTGCTTGGGTGCTTTGAAAGGAAAATTCTTCGGGTGATCTTCGGTCCAGTATGTATCGATGGAGTATGGAGGAGAAGATTTAACAACGAGCTTTATGGGCTTTACAGCGACGTCCACCTGGTCAAGAAGCTGAAAATACACTTGACTTTAAATTCAATACTCAATCAGTATAAACAAATCCATATAAACAAATCAGTAAAGATGATACGATCATAAGAGTTGTAAATCAGCACTTTTTGCCTTCTGTAACTTGTGTGACAATATCCAACAAAAAGAATCATTGCATCATCCGCAGCCAAACTAAAATTTGATGCGTTAGCATTTAAATAGTATAAAAAGGGATATCCTATCCCAAACATAGAATCGATACTTGATAAACTAGGGCACTCTTAACTACTTCACTACTCTAGACCTAACTAAAGGGTTTCATCAAATAAAAGTAGAGGAAAATGATCGGGAAAAAACCGCATTTTCTACCCTTTCAGGACATTACGAATTCATTCGAATGCCCTTTGGCTTAAAAAATGCTCCGGCAACACTCCAACGCTTAATGAATGATGTTTTAAAAGACTATATAGGAAAGATATGTTATGTTTATCAAGATGATATAATTATATTCAGTACTTCTCTCGAAGAACATGTCCTTTCACTCAAGAAAATTTTAGGAGCTTTACAAAACGCAAATTTGAAGGTAACCATAAATAAGTCTGAATTTATGAAAAAGGAAACTGAATTTCTAGGTCACATAATAACGCCTGAAGGAGTTAAGCCTAATCCAAAAAAAATTTAAGTTATTCAAAAATTCCCAATCCCTACCACAATAAAAGAAATTCAATCATTTCTAGGATTAACCGGGTACTACCGCAAGTTCATTTGTGACTATGCTGCAATTATTAAACCCATGGCACTATGTTTAAAAAAATATATAAAAATAAATATCAATGACAAAAGTTATATAGAATCATTCACAAAACTAAAAAATCTAATGGCAGATGATCTTATAAATAGACATCCTGATTTTTAAAAGGAGTTCACACTCACCACTGATGCTTCAATCTTCGCAATTGGAGTAATGCTAAGCCAATCTCATGGACCTCTTTGTTTTGCTTCACGCACATTAAACAAACATGAGTGCAACTATTCAACGATAGAAAAAGAATTATTGGCAATTGTTTGGGCTACCGCTCAATTCCGACACTATCTGTACGAAAGAAAGTTTGTTATTAAAACTGATCATAGACCATTGGTATGGTTAAATAATTTAAAAGAACAAAACAGCAAATTAGAACGCTGGAAAATCAAGCTCGAAGAATACGACTTTGAGATACAATATATTCAAGGAAAGGAGAACAAAGTGGCTGATGTCCTCTCCCGAGTGAAAATAAATATATTAGAACAAGATGATTTAGTAACACAACATAGTGCTGAATAAGATAATTCAAGTTTTATTCCTATTAGTGAAAAGCCGAATAACTTTTTAATCGACAAATACTTCTTGAAATCAACGAAAAATCATCAAGAAATTATTTACCCACATGTTGGAAAAAGAAGAATTATATTTAATAAAAAAGAATTAAAAAAAAGAAGACTATAGAAATAATAAAGGAAGTTGACACTACAATGAAAAATGCTATTTATATTAAAAATGATGTAATATTTAATAATTTCCAGGAAGTATAGAAAAATGAAAATAAAGCTAAAAAACAAATTTTATATCGCAGCACAAAATGACCTTAACACAATCGAAGCCGACGAGCTCATCCACAATATATACAAAAAATATAATCATTTAAGAATAGAGAAACTTTATTTAGAGATAATCAAAGAAAACTATATACACAATCTAAAGTTTATAATAAATAAAATTTTAAATAATTGCGCAATATGCATGACAAAGGTTGATAGAAATTCTATAAAACTTCCATATGAGAAGACACCCACACCAACAGGACCAAGACAACATTACCACATTGACATATCGTTTTTAAACAAGAAAAAGAAATACGTCACATGTTTAGACAAATTTAGCAAATACGCCGCAGCAGAACTGATAAAACACAAGACTCACATAGATACTATACAACCATTAACAAAGATATTCTCTTATATGGGAACACCGAATGCATAACCCTCGACAATGAGAATGCTTTTGTTTCAGAATCTCTTAACAACTATTTAGCAAATAAAGACATACAAATACATTACTGTACAGCCAATCGACACACAGGTAATTC
This sequence comes from Epistrophella euchroma, assembly GCA_947049315.1. Taxonomy (NCBI): domain Eukaryota; kingdom Metazoa; phylum Arthropoda; class Insecta; order Diptera; family Syrphidae; genus Epistrophella; species Epistrophella euchroma. Next base: position 66,706,189 of record OX346245.1, read on the forward strand.
CGATGTTGAAAGACTACATGGAACCCTTAATGAACATTTAGGTATTCTTGTATCAATCGAACAAACTGGCGAACAATTTGATCCAACTGATCATACCAGTTCAAGCTCTAAATGCATATAATAATATTATCCATCGAACTACTCGAGAAAAACCTTTTGATATCCATTTTGGTGTCATAAATAAAGAAATAATTTTTAAACGAATAGAAGATAGTAAAATCAAGATAATTAACAAATTAAATGAAAAACGTAAGGATATAGAAATAAACGAACTAGAGGTCTGCATGAATGTCTTGAAACTAGTTTCAAGACATTCATTAACTTTTAGTGCACCCAACTCATTGTACTCACTGCTTGATATGTGAATGAATGCATTACCTGATGTTTGAAAACAGTATGAGATGAATACTCATTTACTAACAAGCACAGCGGGGTGCAAATGCCCATTACCCCTCCTTGTGCACGCCCCTTGCCTATAAGTTCGTTTCCATTTACCATATTCAGTAGCAAACATTTATTTCTGCTGCAAATATTATACCTACCTTACTCATTACATATATACCCTACTCCACTCATTTCTTACTATAGAGAGAATTCCCTACCGTTGATGTTTTTTTTTTTTATATGAACTTTTACTATTACACAAAAATATCACCACGATTCGTCGCTGGCGAAACGTAAAAACAACTCTTACTCATTATCTCGCTTCGCTCCCACCTACCAGGCACATTGCACATGGTTTGAATTGTTTTTTTTTTCGATGAAGACTACTACCCATCACTTATCTCATCAAAAATTTTCCCTAAAACCAAAAAACAAAAATATTTCCTACCTAAAAATAAAAAACAACTTTTTTTTGGGCCGATTCCAGAAAATCAGCCCCACAAAAATTTGGATTTGACGAACCGGAATGTTACCGGTCAAATCCGCCTTCTGCCACAAAAGGCAATTTTCCATGGCAAAACAACTCTTCCTTATAAATAATTGAGCTTGAAGTAAATGTGAATTGAAGATCTATAAAACAGAATGTTGCAAGGAAAATACCTACATGCTTGATTTTAGAAAATTTCCATACGATTTTTTTTGTGGTAAGTTTTTAATTTGTTTATTATTCTGTATTTAACAAAAATTTTCTTTTCTGCTGTATCCTATAGCATACCAGATAAGTGAAATTTGTATTATATCTATTTTTTAAAAGAGTTTTTTTGTTTGTTTGTGAGTTTAGTGCATACATACAGCCAAACTGACAAACAAAAAAAGTTACTCTTTTATATAATAGTATAGATTTATAAGATTAATTAATAAAAAACCAAAACAATGGCATATAAACAGCCAAATCTCCTCGCCGGTCATCGTCCAGCAGTCAAAGCTGGTGGGTACATAAGGTACCCAATCCAGAGCGTCCAGCAAAGAATGCCGAAGATTGTACAGGATTGACTCAACCTGTCGGCTTTGACAGTATGTCTGTAAGTGGTGTCCCTGTAAAGGGTAATTCCGATTACCTACTCACCTCAAGCGGCACAAGTTGCTCACTTACCAAAGCCCCCCGACAGTTTTGCACTTAAGTACTCAATACAAATTCATCCGCCATGAAAGTAGAGTTAAAGAGCTGTAATACCAACAAAAGCAGCGACAATACCACATAAAATAAAACGATAAGACTATTTTTATTTACATCGTACAATGGGATACGATAAACTTTTTATAAACTCTCCTTTTTCAATTATTCTTTTGTTAACAATAATTAATTATTTACATTCCTTTAAATACATGTATGTACATATTTACTTGAAAATTATTTATATACATAAATAAAAGAACGAACAAATTTGTTGCAAATAAAATGCTAGCCAAGTGCTAAGTTCCAGTCGCCTTCGTTCGCCCTTCGTTTTCAACCAAATGCACCGTCACTGTGGTCACTAAACAGATTTTAGATGTTTGAAATTATATCAAAACCCATTAGGATGCTGCTACTGCTACCGCTACTGGTATGACTGTCACTGCTGCTAATGTAGCCCCGCTTGTTGATCTTTGATGATTTTCGCGCAGGAATTTGTTCACTGCCTTTGCTTTTGGTTGGACGGGGCCGCTGGTCTTTAGCTCAAAGAAGCCGTTTCCGTTCTGGACCATGCTTATCTCTTCGTTGTCGCAATCGTCAAATGCCTTCGCCAGCACCTCCGCTGCCATCAACCGAGACACCAAAGCCAATAGTTGCTGTAGCTGTAGCCGCAGCTGGGATTGGGATTTAAGTCCATTCACACTTTTTCACTGAACAATAATTTGATTTATCTGGTTTAATAACTTTGCAATTTTATTCTTTAGTGATGGATGATGGTTTGGTATATAATTACATTCGCAAATCTAATAAAAATGCGTTTGCTTTGTTTTTTTTTTCGATCTGTCATTGTTTAGACCTGTTCGGATTTATTTTTTTAATAAAGTAGTTTTAGTACGATACTAGTTAGCAAAACAATAAAAGGTGTTTAAAATTGAGGAAATGTTAGTAAATTACTTAATATTTAGAAAATTGTTAATTAGTATCGTGCTAAACTCTTAACAAAGGGTTGTTTAAAATTTTGCGCCTATGATTTTTGGTTTCACTTTTTCAGGTATCCAGAATCGAATTTCGTCTGAAACTGTAAACAAAATTATCACTTCACAGCTTCATAGAACGAGAATTAACCCCTTGGTGAGTTTCCATCAAATTTAAAAGCATTTGTTGCTTTCGATCTCAAAAATAATTGAAATTTTAATAAATTTATGTTAGTTAAAAATGAAAATCTAACATTTTTGTGACTAATTCTCCAGCAAATGTGTCGGGAAAAAACTAGCGCCAAATAAATTTAAATTTTCCTTTTTTTGCTATTTTGAATGTATACTTATTCCCGGAGCATTATTTCCCATATTCGAAATTGGTTTCGAATAGAAGAAAAGGGAAAATAGAAAAAAATTCTTCGTTTAGAATAAGATAGTAGGGAATACAGAAAAATTTCCCCGGCCATTGTTGTTTAGAATTGGGCTGATTCTTCAAATCTATTTAACTTTAGATTTTACATATCTTCTCGCAAGAATAACAATGTGGTATGTAAAAAAACATGTTTTTGAGATGCGGAGAAACCAAAATATGTTCATAACTCATAGCCTAACTAAATTCAACTAGGAAAAAAAAAACTAAATTCTTTTTAAAAATACACAGGACTTTGTAGCTAAATTTTGTACTTTGTATTCAAATTATCTAAAGAAAACGAAAATGAAAGAAAATTTATCCAATTACTGAACTATATTTTTAAAAATTTAATGGTAAAAAAATACTTATAATATTACTTCAAAAATATATAAAATGGTGTTTTTTTTATTTATTTATTTTTTTGAGCAAGAGAAAAAAAATATCAACTTTTTCTGTATAATATAAAATAAAATCTTGGTAAAATATAACGAAGTCTTTCGGGACAAGAAATTAAAAAAGGGTACATATTGCGCTATTGTAACAAAACAACCAGAACTTCGAATTTGAAATTTTTCCTTGTTATTCTCGGCTATTGAACCTATGATATACTTAAGTTTTGCAATATTATTCCATTATTTACTAATTATGAAAGTATTTTTTTAGTCTAACGTTTGAAGACACTGGAGGCGAAATTTACCAACAACGAGTTAGTTACACCAAATCTCTTCAGCAAAATCAGGAATCTTTGCATGGGTTGACATCTTCGACTGTTTTAACCTCGCAAAATCTTCGTAACGAAATGAACATCAGCGCTAGCACGGAGAAAAATGGCGTAGGAACCAAAAATTCTTCCCCCAAAAATATCTTGGAAAGTGAAAAGCGTATACGAAGAGAAATTGCGAATAGCAATGAAAGACGGCGCATGCAGAGCATTAACGCTGGATTTCAAAATTTGAGGGCATTACTACCCAGACATGAAGGAGAAAAACTGAGTAAGGTAAGTACCTAATTGAAAACGGTTTTATAGACAACGTAATAATCAATTTTATGATTACTTATGATAAAGAAGAAAAGAGTTTTCCAGGAAGAAAATGGAAATAATGGGTGGCGCATATGGTTTAATTATTAAGGAGTACATTTATCGTCCTGAAATTATTTTTTATTGTTTATTATTATAAAAATTAGTTAAAAAATAAAACATTTAAAAATAAATACAGATCTGTAGTTTCCGAATGCAAATAAAACTATTTCATTCCTTAACGACGATTCTTCGTTAGATTTCTCCAACAATTCAAAGGGTTGCCTTTATTAAGATTTTTACATTTGCAGATACTGCGGCCCAACACCTTCATAATGCACTTTGAAAATACAAAAAAAACTAAAATCGTTTTTATCGCTCCAATTTTTTTTCATTAGTACATAGTTAGTGTCCGAACTCAATTTTATCAATTTGGTAGAAAAACCTCAGCCCTAACACCTTAATAATGCACTTTCAAAATGCAACGATTTTTTTTTTTTTTATAAATCGCTCAAAATGTTGTTCATATACAATTTTTATCTGTCCAAACTGAATTTCATCGGCCTGCCAGCGATACCTCATCCCTAACACCTGCATAATGCACTTTCAAAATTAAAAAAAAAAATAAAAGTTTTTGAAACAGCTCAAAATCTTGTACACATATAATTTTTATCCATCCAAACTGAAATTCTTCGGTCTGCCAGCGATACTCCAACCGTAACCGCGGTTAGGCAATTTTAACTTTAGTAAAATGTTAAAAAGATAATACGATGCTAACTCGTTTAAAATTTGGAAAAGCCTGTTTTTAACGTAGCATCATACTAAAAATGCTTTAACGTCATACTAAATCGTCTAAAATTTTGCGCCATTATCTTTTTTAACCCCTATTAAATATAAAAACAACACATCGATTTACAAAAAAACAACAAAACTTTAATCGAATAACACAGAAGGTTACGTTATTATATAATATATTCCAAATGTAATAACTATGTCAATAATCATAAAAAGCAAGTTAACAAATTTCAAATAATTACAACTTTTATAGAAAACATATCAAGATTTTGGCGCACGTTGGAAATTCATTTCTGCATTGTTCAACTATTAATAATAAATATTGTTTCTGATCTGCATCATATGTACCAAACTCATTAAATTTTGCGATATTGGTACGAATGAAGTTGACAATGAAAACAATCTACTTTTTTTCTAATTTAAGAATTCTGTTTCAAACAATAAAATAATCTTTATTTATATTTTTGCTATACTACAGAAATGTTGAAAAATTGAAAAATCTACGTTACAATTTCATTCTTGTTGTTTTGCTATTGGCTATAGTTGAAAGTGCCGATCGTTTCAGAATATATTTATTAGGGAAATCGTTTACAGTGGTAACTGACTGCAGAGCTATAGTCACTCTCAGAAACATGACAAACTTAACTAGCCGGGTTGCTCGATGGCTGCTACGATTTCGAATTCGACATTGAATTCGTTCATCGTGCTGGAAATTTTATGTGTCATGTGGATAGTCTAGTAGGAATTTTTCTAAATGCGAAAAGGGTGCGTTCCAGATTCTCTTGAGTATCGTTTAGTCAGAAGCTGTCATGACAAAGTAGGTCACTTTGGGTTGGCAAAAACATTGGAGATATTGCAGAAACATTTTTGGTTTGCGAGGCAAAAGATTTTGTTAAGAAGTATATTGATTCATGTATCGAGTGTGTTTATTCAAAGGGTAACTATAGCAAAAACGAAGGTTCAATACATCCAATACCTCGAGAACCTGTTCCTTTCCAAATCATTCATTTGGATCACTTTGGACCGTTTTTTTAAAGCAAAACCGGAAAACTTCGCATATAGTCATGGTGGATGGTTTCACAAAATATGTTCAGATGAAAGCGGTAAGAACTACTGAAGTAAAATATGTCTTGAAATGCTTGGATGAGATGAGTAGTTACATCGGAAAACCAGCAACGATTGTGGCCTATAGAGGTATGGCGCTTACGTCGAAGAATTTCCAGAATTTTTGCGAAGAAAACTTTGTTAAGCATGTAAAAAACGCTATAGCAACACCAAGGGTTAACGGCCAGGTCGAGCGTTATAACCGTATGATTGTTGAAGCAGTGCGAACTATGAACCTACGAGCCGACAATGCTGACTGGGATCACTATTTGACCACTATACAATGGACACACATGAACTGCTTTTTGGGTTTTCGCTCTGGTCATCAGTTAAGACATGGTGTTGCAAGCTTTGCACAATTTTAGTTCAATAGAAGATAAATTGCAACTAAGTACGATACGAGAGATGGCTGCCCACAACATCAAGAAGTCGCAGTCAATGCAGAAGAAACGATTCGATCAAAAACGTAAATATCCCACTCAGTGTACTTGTGGTTATTTGGTATTGGTCCTATATGACTTGCAAACTACAGGCACATCGCGTAAGTTAGACCGACGTTGGAGAGGTCCGTATTTGGTGACTCGATCACTGGGTAATCATAGATATCTGATCAAAGATATACCGGGAGCTCAACGTACAAAGAAAAAGTTTACTTCAGTGTTTTCATCAGATTGGATGCGTAAATGATTATGTCTACCAATAGATGAAGATGATTGCCAAAAAGGTGAGGTAAAAATAACAAGTGCAAATGGTGCCGAGACGTCCTATAAAAAGGATAGCCGATTTGTGCGAAAGTACAAGCAGAATTCTACGAAGAAACACTGAAAATAAATTTCAACATCTAACCACACCATCAGCAGATTCCGCAATACAGCAAATTCAATAAATGTCATAAAATTAATGACATCAATGTATAATCGGCTATACACTTGATCATATGACTTCAATAAGACATAATTCTCAAATTTTCTAAGCAAAGTAATTGCGTTTTATTTCTTTCATAAACATCAACAGATTCCGCAAATTCAATAAATGTCATAAAATTAATGACATCAATGTGTAATCGGCTATACACTTGGTCATATGACTTCAATAAGACACAAATCTCAAATTTTCTAAGCAAAGTGGTTGCGTTTTATTTCTTTCAGAAACTCATACTATTTTTTGGCTTTTTTAAAAAACGTAGACGTTTACACGAATGTTACACGGAAACACTGCCGTGCCGTATGAGAAAATATTTTTATTGTTATTTTGAGAAAACGGCGGAATCAGTTCTCTCTACACCTCGGCCTATGTGACATCGTGTTTGGTTAAATAAAGTATATTTTTCCGAAAATAAGGGAGTTAAATTTTTATTATTTGTTTTATTTATGGTTAATAATTTAACCATTCTGGAATAATACATGTGTCTTGGTATACTGTAAATGTACCGCATGCAATCATTTAACGCGACATTTACTTTACGTGTACATTCAAAGTCTACACAAGGATAAACTATACAAGAGAAAAGAATAGCATCAATAAGGTCTCCACTAGATGTGCTTTCATTTTCGGAAGCAATAAGCTCGAAGATGATATCAGTCTATGTAATCCACTGTATACTTTTTTAATTGTATCTGATGTCGCTGTGCCCTCTCGTAGGCACAAGTGTTTTATTTATTGAAACACGTAAGCTTTTTGTTTTTTAGATTTAATTTCTATATAAGTTTTATTTAGTTTAAGTTTTAGCTTTGTAGTTTTAAGTTTTACAATTAATTAGTTTGAAGTTTTATAAAAATTGGCCAAGAACAAGAAAGGAATGACTTGACACAGTCACGTTTAGGTTTCGAATGATTTTGCTTTTCGCAGGAAGTAATATGGCAGAGAACTTTTAGGAAGAAGAGAATTAACAAAAATAAAAGAAAATTATTTTTTTTGTTGTTTTAGTGGACTGTATTGAATTAAATTCAAATGCAAAATTTTTTGCGGCCAACTTTTAGTACACTTCGAAGCAAAATGCTTTAGAAGTATTAGTACCGTTCAGATTAAAAACAACAGAAAACACAGTAATTACACGGTAGGCTAACTTAGTGTTAACACGATAGTATGTGTGACGCCACATCACTCCCCGCCGCGCCGTACAAAAGTTTATATTGGTGAAATTATTCTATATAATGCAAGAGATACTGTGTAAGTTAAAATGTGATAATCTAATCTTTTAAACAATTTGAGTTTTTCTATTTTGTATATATTTATAATTTTTAATTATACGTAGGTATTTTCATATTAGCAGTACAGTGAGTTTTGGTTTTGGTAGGAGAACTTACAATTGAATTTTTGTAAATAAACAATAAATTTTGCCAATTGTTTTTGGTGGAAGACATGTGCAATACAAAATTAGAAATAAACATTGTTTTTTTTTTTAAGAATGCTATTGGAGATTGAAAGTTTGGTATTTGTTTTTGCATCACTGTGTTTTGTATAAAAAGCTGGTTTGAGTCGGTCTATAGATATTAATTGCTCTTTATTATCTATGAGCACCAAAAACGTTTTTTCGAATCGATTAGGTATTTCAAATGGGCCTTTGTACGGTGGATTAAGACTTCCACAGTTCACCTCCTCCCGAACAAAAACGTATTTGCAAATTCTTAAATCTTTTGGTACGTATATGTATTTTTGTTTGCGATTTCTACTAGAACACGGTCGAGCTTACGAAAAATTGACCTTCTGGAACTGGAAAAATTCCGTGTTTTGAAGTAGTGTGCCCTGAAATCTTCAACTTTTGACAGGAGATACAACTTTTTGTCCATCTGTTAACATCCTTGTTTATTTTAGGCCAAAAATATTTTGCGGTAATTATTTTTTGCATTGGCTTTGAACCTGGATGTGACAGTTTGTGTTGGTTGTCAAAAATTGTTCGTCGAAAAATTTCAGGCACATACGGACGAGTTTATCCAGTAGAAGTTTCGCAGTATATTTCGACCTGGTTTATCGGAATATGAATTTTGTCTAGCTTGAAAGATGTTTTCGGAAGTTTTAAAAGTGACTTGAGCTCTTCGTCGTTTTCTTGCTCGTTTAAAAGATTTGGAATGCTCACATTGTTAAAATCAATTAAGCCGACATAAGATCTCGATAAAGTATCGGCGACGATATTTTGTATGCCTTTGATGTAACGAATGTCGGTAGTAAACTCTGCGATAAATTCTAAGTGGCGCGTTTGACGAGGTGACTTTTCAGTTTTGGAACAAATTGCGTTTGTGAGTGGTTTGTGGTCGGTAAAGACGATTAATTGTCTACCTTCCACATAATACCGAAAATGCTTAACGTTTTTGAAAATAGTGTTTTTGAAGAAACCTAAAAGCTCCCAAAAGCTATTATGGTTGTGCTGGAGTACCCCTCCAATAGCGTCGTTAGAAGCGTCTACCATAATGCTGATTTGCGTTAGAGGCTTTGGATTAAATAGCATAGTGCGCTGGGATAAGTCTCTTTTGAGAACTTGAAAAGCTTCTTCGCTTCTTCGTACAGAACTTTAGCTTTGCAGTCCACATTTGGCATAAAACGATTGTAAAAGTTAATCATACCGATTTTGTTTCAATAACTCTGCGTTTTTTTTGTGTACTCTCCAAATTTAACTGTTTTCACTACTTCCCTGCAATTCAAAACATTAAGTATTATTTTGATCCTGGTTATAACCTCTTCAGTGACTCCAGTTATTCGAGCGGTTGCCTCAGATTGTTCAAAAAATCTCCTTGAAGTGTTTCTATCATTGCTATTTTCAAATCTTTGCTTTGGTTTATCTACATCAAGTCCAAGGTCATTGTGAAAACATCTTTGAATCTCTTTGTTTTCTTCTCTTTTCTGCCTCCGTGATCCCAATAGATTCATCAAATTCCTCTCCCTCTTGTCGGTGTATAAGCCAATTTCAAAATAAATTCCATGCACCTGATTCTAGCATGCAATGGAGAGATTCCATATTCGTAGTTATGTTCGTTGTTATTTAATTCATCCTGGTTATTGAAGCTTTTTTGGGTCCTTTTTCTTCTGCTATTGCCTTGAATATCTGCTATTTGCCTTTTTATATCGCTGGCTGTTGTATTTATGAGGACACTAGTTTCCTTAGCATAGACCAGTTAATTTTTTTTTTTACCTGACAATAATTAATCATACCCGAAATCAAAAACATTCATACTTAAAAGTTTTATTAGGGGTCACAAGAAATAAGCTATAAAACCGTTTTAAACAACCCAAGTCGGTTTTTCCTTATAAATTACAAAACCATTTTATTTTAAACCAACACTCATACCTTCAAAACAAAGAAAAAATTTTCTATGATTTTTTTTTTTTTTTTTTGCACCTGACAAAAAAAACTCAGAAAAAATTACTGACTTCATCAAATCAAATCGCTCTAGCTTAGCTCTATGCAGCTGAGTTTTTGGCTTTATATGAAGAGATATATAAGGATTTACTATTCGTCGAGTTTGGTTTGATTATCTTTGAACCTTTTTTTTCTATTCAGTGTAAAGTCGAAAAAGAGTGCAAAAATGGGTGATTAAAAAAAAAATTAATTTAGCAGTTCAAAAAAAATTATCATTTTTGTTTTTCATTTCTGATTATAGTAATTAACACATATATATTTTAAGTAATAATAACAAAAAAAAAGTTAAATTTACACTTTATTCCTAGTTTTTACACTCAAGATTAACAAAAAAAATTTAAAAATAATTGTTTTTTCTCACCATAAATAGGGTGATCAATATCGGCTATAACGAATGTAAAATCGAAAACGCGGCGCGCACATGCAACTAAACAGTTTGGTTTTGACTTTGAGTACTATAGAATTATATGAGAGTCCGCGCACATAAACCGGCACGCACTCCCATATAATCCCATTGTGCTCAAAATCGAAACCAAACTGTTTAGTTGCATGTGCGCGCCTGGCCTAAGAGCCAAGTCAACTGTTAATCGTTTGCAACCGTAAGTATGGATTCTTTCACCGTTCGCGGTAAGAAGAATAAAATCGTTCGGTTGGCTGATATGATGGCAGAATCTACGAGGAATGATCGAAATCTTTGCACCATTGCCGACTAAAAATTGAAATTTTGAGTTTTTATCCCTAATAAAAAGACGGCGTGAAAAGTTTGCCTCACTCATAGCCGCGTCTGAGATTTGGCGAACTAGTTTTTAGGATTTTTATTTGCTTCGGATTCAAAGATGCAGGATTGCTTCGAACAATTCCTCGCATTCTTTCCGAACTTTCGATGAAACCAGCAAATCGATGCTTGATTGCCATGAGGCAAACGCGAATGTTTGACGGAAGTCGGTTTAACCATAATTTCATTACCAATGGCGTATTAACTAAATTGTTCCCACTTGCCTGCCAGACTCTCCATACTCCTATACAGCTCCGGTGGTTTCATGTCACCGAGTTCTACTTTATTCAACAGAGCGTCGGAACGCCTTTCCTCACTATCCCGGTTTCTCTCAAGCAAAACTTTTTTTTAATTTTCGTATTTCTTCTGCGCCGGAAGTGAAACTAGAACGTTTGCCACTGATTCCATTATTTGGCTATTCAGCGAAGCCACTAAATAATCGTATTTGGTGTTGCTGGCAGTAATGTTCTTTAATCGGAACAGAGTTTCGATTTGTAGAAACCACAAATCATGCCGATTGTTCCTAAAAGGAGGAATCTTAATCGAAATTAAAGAAGCTTCCGACCCGTCTGCTTGAATACCATCCCTAGGCGGATAAGCTTGAAAACCCGCATTGCCACCGTTGGTCTTGTCGTCGAGTGACATGATGGTAGCACGTGTACGAGAGGAGATAACCGAAGATCTTAATAAACCGTAATCGACCTAAAATAATTGTAATTGGCAGTAATCAACCGTATTAAACTTAATGGGCCGTAATCGATCGTATGTAACTAACAACGTGGTAAAATATAACCGTTCTATTAAAAACCGAGATCAAACGGGATTTCAAATCGACCGTAGCCAATAACGTAATAAATTTTAACCGTATTATGAAACGAACCGTATAATTAACACGTATCCAAAAATAAAAATGGTTTACTGAAATAATTTGTAGCTCTAGTATTGATTTAAAGAGTATTTAAAATTTTTATTATTCATTAGAAATTTATTGAAATAATGTTTATTTCAAAATACAATATTTTGTTAATTTATTAATACCAAAAGCAAAAAGGAATTTAAAAAAGTAAAATAAATTTTGAAAAGATTTAGATTTATTAAATAAGGTACTCACTGTACTTTTTTTTTTTTTTTTAATATTTATGATGAATTTTTTGGAGGCGCTGAGTGATGATGGTCTGTTGGTGTAGTGGTTGTTGCTGATGGACTCTGGATATGGTGGTTGTGGAAAGGACTAACTTAGTGTTGGTTGTGGTGCACTGATTTGTTGGTTTTTGCCCTTGCTTAGTTGCAGTTATTTCTGACTGCCGCAGCTGGAAAATGTGGCGTATGTGGTTGAAGGGTGACGTGGTGCATATTAACCGAAAGGCAAATTAATTTTTTTGCAAAATTAATTTTTTATTGTATCCGTGGATCGTGGTGGATTTACTGCGGCTGACGGGATTGTTGCACTTGCCTTGTCTGCTATGCCTCTAACTCCAATACTGTCACTCGTGCAATGTCTCTTGGGCGATGAATACGACGACTTGCCTGGTGGTGGAGATTTTTTGGCGAAATCCTGACAATGGCGGATGAAGCAACGTGACGTGGCGGCCATCGGGTTCACCTATTTGGTGGTGACGTGACGTCAAAAGGTTAATGGTTAAAACGCAAATTATCGAGGCTGTCGTCTCCTCTGCCAATTTTGCGAATATATTTATGGAAAATGTTGCACCAGAAGGTATTCCGTATTAATTCCATTGGCCGGGGTCACCAATTTGTGCCCTCTCGTTGGCACAAGTGTTTTATTGATTGAAACACGTAAACGTTTTTTTTTTTTAAATTTAATTACTATATAAGTTTTATTTAGTTTCAGTTTTGTAGTTTTAAGTTTTACAATTAATAAGTTTAAAGTTTTATAAAAATTGTTAAATACAATTCAACAAACCGACCCACAACAATAAAACAAACATGTGTATGACCTCTGCAAGACGCGCGTATTTCCTGTAGGGGAGGCGATAAAGGAGTTTGGGCAGCGAGCCCTACACCGGTTCTTGCCGCTCCTGCGGTGAATGCGTGCGTCATTGCAATTGCGAAGGTCGCCCCTTCACAAGATTGGTATAATACTCTTGTTGTAGGGACGGCCCTCTCGATTATTCCAGACTGACGTAACAAGCTGATGTATACACCATAACCACTGACCTATCAACCCACCCACCAGGCGTTGCGGGGAGCCAAACGCTCCTCCGGGCCTGGTGGGGGAAATGATCCACCCAGTGGGGGTAAAGGGGAAGATCACGCCCTCAAAGTACAACGGTGACGCAACCTTCCCTTAACCCGGTGTCTACGCACTGACGACATTTACAAGGAAAAGTTCCTGTAACCTCCGATAACTTTAAGCAACTACTTGCCGAAATCTATCCCTCTAAGGGGATATGTCACGTCCTGTTTTTAGTATAGGTTTCTTCCAATAGGGTATCACAATGGATCTACATTGATCTAAGTGTGACGGTAACAAGATGAACTGTCAGCCCACTTACCTAACCTAACCTTTATAAAAATTGGCCAAGAACAAGAAAGGAAAAAGACTTGCCACAGTCACGTTCAGGTTTAGAATGATTTTACTTTTCGCAGGAAGTAATATGACGGAGAACTTTTAGTACAATTCGAAGCAAAATACTTTAGAAGTTTTAGTACTGTTCGGATTAAAAACTACCGTGTTTACACGGTAGGCTAACTTACTGTTTACACGATAGCATGTGTGACGCCACAGTCGCATCACAACAACTTAATTTCCTATTATTCATGAATACTAAGTATTTAACCTGTTCAACATAAGGTATAATTATGCCATTAAGATTTATTGGGGGACAATCTTGTAAGGATAATTCACCTCTTGAGAGCACTATACCAACAGATTTAAGTGGATTCAGACCATGTCTGTATATGAGCGAGGTCTTCATTTACCCTAACCACGCAGTCTTCTAACAACCCTGGTCTCCTAGACAAATAGTCACATCATCTGCGTATATATATGCAAATTACTGTTAACAATTATATCAGGAAGATCGTTTATAAATATACTGAATAGAAGAGGTCCCGAAACCGACCTTTGTGGGACACCTATGTTTACAAGATACTGGAGGTTCCTTGGTCAGTTTCAACAACTTGAAAACGGTTTCTTAAATTATTGAAAATAGTTTTGAGGGCAGAATGAGAATTGAAAATATGTTTTAATATGTTTGTTTTTGTGACTTTTACTTTTATGTTTTTAGTTTAGTGGGCCATAGATCAAAAAGATAAAGATGTTAATTTAATTAATACCTCTCGTTAATTTATGTGCGACGTTTCGAGCATGTCTGCTCATCATCAGGCCTTTATTAAAAAAAATACATTTAAATATAAGTTAATGGTAACCATCAACAGAATAACATCAATAAAAAAATTTACAGAACATATAAAATATATTACATATATACATTACATATACAGGGTGATTTGCATAAGGTGTCACAAAAGGCTAGGGCGTGTAGGTTGGACTTAGACAAGAAAGAAATTGTATGGGAGGGCGGGTCTATATCCCTCCGTTTGTGCGGGAGGGGCAATTTAAAGAAAAAATAACTGAAGTTTATAATTATTTTTTTGCACCTTAATGTTTTCTCAACTTTGTGAAAACATAAAGGTGAAAAAAATAAATATAAACTTTAATAATTAGCTTTCGGTTTTCACGAGTTCAATTTTAATTACATAACTTTAATATTATGTTTAAATTAAGTTGCTCCAGTAAATAGTTTTAGAAAAATTAATTTTCAAAGTCAAAATTTTGAGAAAATTTTTTTTTTTTCTTTTTAAACAAATTTTTTTCAAAATTTCACGTAATTAAGTATTATTTTTTTCCTACTATTCAATGCTCTTATTAATTTTTGATCGAACAGAAAAAACCGGATGTCAAAATGTTTTGTAGGTTTTTCAAAAATCAAAAATAACAAAAACTACTTTTTTCTAAGAAAAACCTTTTATTTTTGTTTTTACGTTATTGAATTCTTAGGTAAATTTATGAGTGAAAGGATTAAGTTTATTTTTACTATTTTTTTTTTTTATTATCAGTCCTTTAAGCATACAATAAGTGAGAGCACTGCCATTTTTTTTTTATTACGATGGGGTGGGTTTGGCTACGACGGGGTCTACCTGGTGAGGTCAAGAAAAAAACATTGCGTAATTTTTTAAACCAAATAAAAATATGTGCTACCTAAAAACAAATGAATTTCAAGAACATTTTGTTGTACTAATTATTTGTAATTTGAATACCGAGTCGTGAACTATCACGATGTTATATTACTCCAATCTTGAATTAACGGATAAGCATTACTGCTACGGTATGGCTCATGGTCGAAGTCGTGGAGCGCAAAGACTCTACGCTGAAATGTATCCTAATAGGAGGTGTCCAAGTTTTAGGATATTTTCAAGAATCCATCACCGTCTTCGAGACCACGGAGTACTGGAGTACCGAGGGAGATAAAGTTCATCTTCTGCACCAGTACACATACTTACTTACTTACTTTAGATGGCGCTCACAGCCCAGGATGGACTACGGCCTCAACCAACAAGCCCCTCCAGCCAGCTCGGTCCCTAGCTAGCTGCCTCCAGTTACGCACTCCAAGTTGGTTGAGGTCGTTCTCCACTTGTGTGCGCCACCTAAGGTGGGGTCTTCCTCTGCTGCGCAGACCGTCAGGGGTAGATTCGAAGACTCGTCGGGCTGGTGCGTTGGTGTCCATACGCTCCACGTGTCCCAGCCATCTCAGCCGCTGAATTTTCAGCTTCTTGACCAGGTCGACGTCGCTGTAAAGCCCGTAAAGCTCGTTATTAAATCTTCTCCTCCATACTCCATCGATACAGACTGGACCGAAGATCACCCGAAGAATCTTCCTTTCAAAGCACCCAAGCAGATTCTCATCCGTTTTTGACAGGGTCCATGCCTCTGCCCCATATAGCAGGACCGGGATGATTAGGGTCTTATATAAGGTCTCCTTGGTTCTCTGAGAGAGGGCTTTATTACTTAGATGCCTTCTTAGCCCGAAAAAACAGCGATTGGCAAGAGTAATTCTTCGTTTGATCGCTGCGCTGATGTCATTTTGCGATGTTACAGTGGAGCCCAGGTAGACAAAGTCCTTGACGACTTCGAAGTTGTATCTATCCATCGTGACGTTTTGCCCCAGCCGACGATGTTGAGATTCCTTTCTCGATGATAGCATATACTTCGTCTTGTCCTCATTAACAGCCAAACCCATTTTCGCCGCCTCCGATTCAATACTTGCAAACGCGCCGGTAACAGCTCGCTTCGTTCTCCCAATGATGTCAATATCATCTGCATAAGCAAGTAGTTGAACAGACTTTTGAAAAATTGTACCTCTGTTGTTGACTTGCGAGTTGCGTACAATTGCTTCAAGAACGATGTTAAACAGGTTGCATGATAACGCGTCGCCTTGCCTCAAACCTTTCTCGACATCAAAGGGTTCGGTGGTGTTCTTGCCGACTTTGACGGAGCAGCGAGATTTCTCCATCGTCATCCTGCACAAGCGGACGAGTTTGGCAGGGATGCCGAGATGCGCCATGGCTCTGAATAGCTCGTCTCTGTCTACGCTATCATATGCGACTTTAAAATCGATAAAGAGGTGGTGTGTATCGATTTCAAACTCCTGGGTTTTTTCCAAAATCTGTCGGAGTGTGAACATTTGATCGACGGTTGATTTGCCGGGCCTAAAACCACACTGATAGGGGCCGATCAGATCGTTGACAAACGGTTTTAAGCGATCACACAGTATAGATGACAAGGTTTTGTATGCGACGTTGAGGAGACTTATACCTCTGTAGTTGGAAAAGGTCAGAGCATCTCCTTTCTTGTGGATGGGGCACACTATACCGAGGTTCCATTCATCGGGCATACTTTCCTCCGACCAAATTTTGGAGATAAGCTGGTGTATACTCCCTACCAAGTCATCTCCTCCCCCTGCTTTGAATAGCTCGGCTGGCAGGCCATCCGCACCAGCAGCCTTGTACGTTTTAAGCTTGGCTATCGCTAACCGCACTTCATTTGGGTCGGGTGGACGGAAATTTTGACCATCATCGTCCAGGTTGAATGGAGTGTTCTGTCTTACAGCGGAATTTTGGCCATCTTCGCCGTTTAGCAGTCTAGAAAAGTGTTGTTTCCAGATCCTCAGCACCGACTGTGTGTCTACCACCATATTCCCACTCTCGTCTCGGCAGGCTTCCGTTCTGGCCTTGTAACCCTGGGTAGTTTGCCTCACCCTTCGGTAGAACTTTCGAACATCCCCCCTGCCGCTACAGTCCTCAATAGACTCGACCGCCCGCTTCGCATGCTCTCTCTTTTTCCTCCTGAGAAGTCGGCGTTCCTCCCTTCGCTTTTGCCCGTAGAGCTCCCGGGCTGCTCTCTCAGCAGCTCTGGTTCTAGTCTGCAGCATTGCTTGGTAGGCCTCGTTCTTTGCTTCATGTGCCAGTCTGCATTCTTCATCGAACCAGGGGTTTCGTTGTGGTGGCCTAGTGAAACCCAGCACATCAGTAGCGGCACTTTTGATGGCATTTTGGCAGTGTTTCCATTGGTCCTCTACAGATGATGCTTGTGGCGGGCTTGTTGAGAGTTTAAGAGAGACGTGGTCTGCAAAAGTCCTGGCTATCTCTTGCGATTTTAGCTTCGCGACGTTAAATCGTTTTACAGCATCCGCTCGTCGTTGTGGCGCCATAGATATCCGCATACGTACTTGCGCTACCACCAGGTAGTGATCCGAGTCTATGTTGGCACCTCGGAACGTTCGGACATCCAGGATACTGGAAGCATGTCTGGCGTCTATCGCAACATGATCAATCTGGTTGACGGTTCGTTGATCCGGAGACCGCCAGGTCCCTTTGTGTATATTGAGGTGTGGGAATAGAGTGCTTGCTATGATGGCATTTCGCCCCGCCGCGAAATCGATGAGCCTGAGTCCGTTACCGGAAGTGTTGTCGTGCAGGCTGTGTCCTCCGACTATCGAACCAAAGATGCCCTCCTTTCCAATCTTGGCGTTGAAGTCGCCAAGAATAATCTTGACGTCGTACTTGGGGCACCTATCATACGTATCCTCGAGGAGATCGTAGAATTCTTCTTTGGTTGAGTCATCCTTTTCTTCTGTTGGGGCATGGGCACAGATCAACGTGATATTTTTGAACTTCGCTTTGATGCGGATTGTGACCAGGCGCTCGCTTACATTTCTGAAGCCCAAGACTTCTTGCCTAAGTCTTCCCCTTACCACAAAACCACAACCAAAGAGCCGCTGACCTTGCTCCTTGCAGCACTCGCCGAAGTAGATGTCACACGTTTTCATCCTTCGGATGCCCTCTCCATCCCATCGCACTTCCTGGATGGCTGTTACATCAGCCCTTAGCCTATCCAGGTTCTCCACTAGTTGTTCGGCTGCACGTGGCCTGTTTAGGGTCCGTACATTCCACGTGCAGATCCGAAATTCATTGTCCTTGTTTCGTTTGCTGGGGTCGTCAACATTGAAATCATCCATATCCGAGGCTTGTTGTCGTTTCGGAACCGACATTTTTTCCGTGGTAGGGAAGTCACCCCGACGCACAACCCCCTAGCCTGGAGGACCAGATCCTTATTATAACTCCAAGGACGGGGAGCCGGATAAACCGCTCCTTATAGGCCTGAGCTACGAATACGTCGTAGTAGCCCATAAAAGGTGTTCACTAAGTAGTTCAAACTGACTAGAACTGTAGACGCCACCGTTGATTCCATCTGGGGAATTCCTCCGCTGCCGCCTGAAAAAAGGAGAAGTGCCTTAGTGGAAACACTCCTCCCCCCCTCTCTCGTCTGCTGCCACCTTAAACCGTCCACAGGGATTGGATCCCCATCTTCAGTCAAAGGTACTAGGCACCCGATGTTCACCACGGGGAGGTGAGAGTAGGAGTTGATAGACAGAGGTTGATTGTGGACGCTTGTGTCCTCTTGAATGCACCGCGTTGTCTACCCTTTGAACATCACCAGTACACATAGAGGAAAGAATTTTGGGTATGGTCCGACGTAATCCCTCCCTTAGCACAAGGAGGATAGCTACTATGCTTCAGTTGCCCCAAACTAAAGTATGGACAGTGCTTCATAACGAGAATTTACACCCGTACCACACTACACCAGTTCAGGAGCTAACAGCAAACGATAAGTTATTAAGAGCTGCATTTTGTCGAACATTATTGCTACGGAATGAAACTGAGCATAATTACTTTGGAAGGATATTCTGGACAGGTGAAGCCCAGTTTACCAGAGATGGAGTAACAAATTTCCACAATTTACATCACTGGAGTAACAGCAGTCCGCATAACAAGAAACAAACCAAATCTCAACACCGCTTTAGCTGTAATGTTTGGCTTCGTATTGTTGGACGAACAGTTATTGGACCACGGTTCCTGAATTCAGTAATAAATGGAGAATCCTATATGCAGCATCTACGAGACCTTCTGCCCCATTTGAATGACAACGTTCCCTTGGTCATAGCAGACAGTTTAATCTACCAGCAAGATGGAGCTCCAGCACACTAAGCCGCACTGTAAGGAACTGGCTTGATGAACATTTTAGTGGCCGTTGGGAAGGAAGAGGAGGTCCCGTAGAATGACCACTTGCTTCTTAACCTAAAGGTTTTTTTTTAAATAATTTTTCATATAATTTGTATTTTATTTTTTTTTATTTGAGCGAGCGGCACATTATCTTCATCATCGCCCGAACTAGAAAGGCCATAAACCATGCGGTAAAATCATCCGGAAGGTCTTTTTGGAGTATGATGCTCAATCCTTTCTCGGATTTTTGATGTCGATGGCTCTGGGGTCATTGGCCTGGGGGAAATGTGAAGTTGAGAGTTTTCTTCATCAATATCTTCAGATACAGGAGGAGCTAAAGCTGGAGCTGGAGCTG
Source organism: Epistrophella euchroma (assembly GCA_947049315.1). Classification (NCBI taxonomy): domain Eukaryota; kingdom Metazoa; phylum Arthropoda; class Insecta; order Diptera; family Syrphidae; genus Epistrophella; species Epistrophella euchroma. The sequence continues at coordinate 66,726,123 of OX346245.1, forward strand.
GAGCTGGAGCTGGAGCTGGAGCTGGAGCTGGAGCTGGAGCTGGATCTGGATCTGGATCTGGAGCTTCTGTCAAAATAGACGGAGCAAAAGCTATTTCTGGAATAGCCTGCGGATTAAATGGATACAAACCAGTTGCTTTAAAGCCATTTGTAATGTTAGCGTGTGTCATGCATTTGGACCAGATACTTGAAAGGATAATATTAAATCGTGCCTTAGTGAGTTTCTTGTCTGGATTTTTTTCCATAAATAATAAAAGTTCAGCATCCCAGTGGTGCTCAAATGATCGGTAGACTGCTTCATCAAAGGGTTGGAGTTCAGGAGTGGTGTTTGAAGGTAAACAATATAATGATCTGTCGAGTGAATCTGCGACTTCAACGATGGATAGGTCTAAGTGACAAGCTCATCAAATATTGAAAGGTACTTTCCTGCACTTTTTTACCTGGCCAGGTTCTTCAAAAATTCTTTGAAAAGCTTATTAGTCATATAACCTTTTGTAGATTTTTCTACCAATGATCCCGCTGGCAAGTTGTCATATAATTCTGGCTTCAATCGCTTACCTTTAAATATGATCATTGGTGGTATGGCACTACCAAGTGCACTGACACATTCCGCGATGGTAACACTTTCAACATGTTCAGAAGACTGTAAATGCACTCGTTTAGCCCCCTTCTTTACCAAAACAATCTGCATACATACCTACCTAATCGTGTTTGGAGAGTTTTAGATTGCATGATTCCTCAACCATTATTTAATTGATTTTTTGTGATTGGAGGTGTGCAATTATAGGGGATAGTTTAAGCGTCATAAAAACTAAACCAATCGGAGTAGAAAAGTGAAAGTTGGTATTTTTTCTAATGAACCCATTCTACATCTAATGTGTGTTTTTTTTATATTTTTAAGTCGCAAGGAAAAAGTCTCCACTCCCAATTTTGTGTTTGCTAGTTAATTTCAATATCAAATGGTGGAGGATTTAAGTCGGGATTTTGGTAATTAGTAGTACTAAAATCAGTACTAAATTCCTGCATCATTAGAATTTCGAAATTCGTTTGTGGCGGACCCAGCTTGACGGACCTTAAATCACAGATGATATTTATATTTTATGCAAAATCAATGAACTAAGTAAATGTAAATCTTTATTTCAAATCGCATTAGAAGATAAAATTGAATGGTCAAAAAAAAATCAGGTGCAAAACTTTCAGTTTAAAAATGTAAACTAATTCATATACATATGTCGCAAACGAAATTGTCAAAAACTCAACCTTAACATAAACAGCACTATGATAAATAATGTTAGTAGTTTAAGTATTTTAGGATTGATATTTAACTGTAAATATTCTTGGAAAGAACATTTTTTAGAACTTAAGAAATCCTTAGCTGCACGAATTATTATAGTAAGATATTTAGCATTAAGCAATGCACATATTAACACCCTTTCATACATAACCAAAACTTAAGTTCTGAGTAAAACTGGTTATGGGTTGTGCATATATGGTCACTGCCCAAAGTATGTTTTAAACATTTTAAAACCCATCTATCTTACAGCAGCTAGAAGAAGCATAAACGCCTTTCCAACAACTCCAACAAAAAATATCCTAGCTGAAGCAGGACTCCCCAGCATCAAAGAACGAAGAGACACACTAACATTAAGAATGCTTGCAAAACTTGTATTCTCCAAAAACTATATCAACGACAACGACATCAAAAAGACAACAAAAAAAATCATCGCTACAATTCTTCAAGAATCAAGGCTTAACAATCAACAAAAAGAGAACGGTTCATCGCCCCACGCTACACACCATGGTTCATCAAACCTGAATCGCTGATTTTAGATCTAACCAAATACAAAAAACTAAAAACAGCAAACAGCACATATCGCCAACTATATTAATGTATCGCCTCTTACTTCAGATCTGACGGATGGAGATTTATCTTCACCGATGGCTCTAAAACTCCGGACACCACATCTTATGCGGTGACCGAATAAATCGGATCAACCATAAGCATTGCAATTCTCCCAGATTTTGTCTTGGTCTTTACAGCAGAAGCATTTGCCACACTTCAAGCGACTAATGCTGCAGCCCATCTTTCTGAAAAATGCATTATATGCTCCGACAGCATCTCAGTAATCAATGCAATTCATAACGCAAACAACAACACCGAAATCATATCAGTATAAGATATCAACTCAAAAAATTGAAAAACATTAAACTTATATGGACTCCTTGGAATATGCGGAAAAGAATATGCCGATAACGCAGTGAACTCAGCCAAAAACGCATCTGTATTAACCTTCACCATCTTCACAAAAACCGATATCCTCAAGCATACCGGAAAGATATCTATTGCAAAAAATAGCCACGACTGGAGCCTACATCACCATCACTACAAGGATATAAACCCCTTAAAATCTACCCCGATGTACCCTACTAACTGTTCGAAAAAAAAAATAACAAACTTCGCTAGACTTCCACTTGGACACACCACTGCATCCCATCAACACCTCCTCAACAAAACGACCCTCAACCTGCTCCACTTGCAACACCCGCCTTGATCTGAAACATATTTTGGAACATTGTCCGTTGTCGCAGCCCATAATTAACAAAATTTTCAAAAATAATCCCTTAACAAATATAAATAACGTCACTGAGTTTTTCAAAAAAGCAAAAATTGTAACTTAAATTCCCAATCAAAAATCCAATAGTCTCTGCAGCTAGACTTGTTAAATTTTATGTTAGCTTGTAATTTTAATTGCTTGTAAATATATATTAATAATAAGAATAATAAAAACATTCAGTTTTAGATCAGTTCGCCAAATTTATTTATCAAATCTGCAACAAAACATCGGAAGATTTGGATTAAGTAATATCTGCAATGTTGCAAATATTGACTTGAAAGCTTCTATCTTATCAGACATAATTACAGAACTTTAACTAACTTATGTTCCTGTTATAACAAAAGTCTTAAATTTTCCATGGTTTACTTCTCAAATTAAAGTACTGATTCAAGAAGGAGAACGTTTTTTCCAGAAAGTTTAAAAGAGTATAACAGATGTCAGTATATTGTAACGTTTTACCGAGGTTTCGATATAAAACGTATTTCTTTTTTAACTATCAACCGACAATTATTTCCTTTACAATTAAATACACTTTACTTCACTTCAGATTGTTTTTATTAATCATCAATCTCAATAGTAATAAAAATAAATAAATTTTATGGCACAACAGCTCATGAACAACTTGGGCCTAGTGACTTACAACTCTCAACCATTCCTGTGTGCGTGTCTGCAGGAATGGAGGGGACCTACAGTTTATTGCCGAATCCGAACGGCTAATGAGCGGCACTTTTCTGTGACAGGAGATACTCTTGGAGGATTTGTCAATTCCTCGCAAGAGGCAGTAGCCGTTTTTTCTTTTTTTAAATAAATAGGTGGCGGAGGCTGGGGCTCGAACCTTAGACCTCCGGCATGACAGTCCATCGCACTAACCATCAGGCCACGGCTACTAGTATGCAACTTAAATTTACTTCCGGATACTTTTAACTTCGAACTTTACACAATCGCTTTCAAAATCAAACTGTTTCTATCCGATTCAAGATTCAAGATTTTTTTATTGAACATTTATATATACAATTTGTTTAACTTAAAACTGTAAAGATACAATGAATATAATAATACATTTGTTGGCACATAGGGGGCCTAACTTTATACATTGGCTTAAATAAAAATGAATATAATATATATTTTACATGTCAAACTTAAATTAAAGTCGACTGACTTGGGTGTCCTCGGGGTGTTCCGTCCCGGTTGTCAATGTGATGGTTGTTGGGGGGTGACGTTTAGCCACGGCGGTGGACTGACCTAGTGTCAGCGTAGAAGGCGATGCTTTCATCGTTGTCTGTTGAGGCAAAGTTGTCGTCAGTGTGTGCATTGCGCTGAGGTACCTCGGTTGGGGCATTCGCTGTTGGTTCCAGATCCTTCTTATAAGCTGGTTCGGGTGATTGGCTGTGTTTGCTACTAGCTTCTTAGCTGTTTGGAGTAGATACTTGTCCAGCGGTGTTATATTCGCTTCGGAGTATATTACCTCGTTCCTGTAGTATTTCTGTCGGTCCATGTCGAAGATCAGTCCGGTGCAGGTCCTTAATATTTTCCTTTCGAAGACTTTGAGTTCATTCATTGCTGTTTTTGACATGGAAAACCATACTGGGAAACTGTAGGCGATGACTGGCCTCAAAAGAGTTTTGTAGTGGAGGATCTTTGTTGGCTGGCTAAGTCTGGTACTTCTCTTCATCAGGGGGTGGAGACGATGGATGGCCCAGTTGGCTTTCTTCAGGACTTTCCTCTCATGAGGGTTGAATCTTAGCAGCTCGTGGAAGTGGGTCCCTAGGTACTTGACGGTTTGTTTAGTTGTCAGTGTTGACCCATCTGTGAGTTTTAATTATATAGCCTTACATTTGGCTGCTTTTTGGCCCCTTCCACTGCTGGTCGAAGGTCTTCTGAAGCAAATAAGTTCCGACTTCGAAGCGGTTATTTTGATTCCCTATTTTTTGTAGAACTCAAATGTGGGCTTCAACTTCTTCACAGCTACAAGAGGTGACATCGATGTAAAGTATGTCAGTGAGTCATCAGCGAAGAGGAGGTTCACGCAGTTGTTGTTGGGGATGGGCTGGTCGGAGGTCATTATGTTGAAAAGAAACTGCCCTAGTTTCGAGCCTTGGGCAACTCCAGCTCTGATGGTCTTTGTTGATGATATTATTTTTCCAGCTGCACGAAAAAGTTCCTGGAAGAAAGAAAAGAGAAGATTATTTTTATTAGATCTGTTGGAAAGCTAAGTATTTGTAATTTATGGATGAGCCCGCCATCCGGTGGCTGTTTAGTGCCAAGGTGATGTCGTGCTGGAACTTCAGGAGCGGATGCAGTGTAGTTTTCTCTCGGAAGCCGAACTGCATGTCAGGGATGGTCAGGTTTTCGGTGCAGAACTTCTTGAGTTTCCTGCGAATGAGCTCTTCCAGGATTTAATTAGGTTGCTGAGGAGGGAAATAGGCCTGTAGTTGGAAATGATGTTGGATGCGCCTTTCTTGGGAATCGCCAAGATTTTGGCCGTCTTCCATTTTTGGGGGAAGTAGCTGTTATTAAGGCAGTTGTTAAAGACGATCATAACTGTGTGTGGCAGCCTCTTAATAACGAAGTTGGATATCCCGTCTGGACCAGCTGACTTCTTTGGTTTGCAGTTTGTTATGATATCGGCAATCTCCTCTGGGGTGCTCAGGTTTGGGCTGTTGATTGGGTCACTTGCGGGATTAGTCTCGCTGAAGGTGTTTGTGACGGAGTTAGGCGCCAGCGTGCGATGTATGGATTCCTCTACTTCCTAAAAGGAAGGCTGGATCGGCAGGTGGGTTAGGGATGAAGTTTCCTTCAAAATAGTCAGCGAATGCTTCCACTTTGTTCTGCGTTGATTTAGCTTCTCCGTCGCTGGTGATGATAGTTTCCGGCATGTTCGATTTTTTTCCAATGATTTTGTTGATATTCTTGAAGGCGTCAGGACCAGGTTTGATCGACTGCAGTCTCTTCAAAAATTAAAAATTGGTTGTTGTTGTGAAATTGTATGGAATTCCGGAACATCACGTTGACGCACTGTAATTCACTTCACACTGTCTGGTAGCTGATGTTGGACGTATTCAACTCTCGCTGGTGGATCCTCTGAAGGCGTTTCCTTAACCGCTGTCTGTGTGCATATAGTTTTTGCACATATTCAGGAAGGTGTTGGTATCTGTCCTTAGATGTCCGTTGTTGCTTTTGGTTGTCCAGCGCGGCACAGATAGCCAGTTCCAAGTTGTCGATAGCTGTGTCGATTTCGGTATTCGCCATGTTCCTGTTTTCAGGTGGGTATCTAATTTTGGCTTCGATATCTCTTTGAAGTTGGTCCACATCCAGTCTCCTGAAGTTGATGAAATGCTCGGGTGGCTCCGTTGCTAGAAGGATGGGTTGTTGAAGTCTTATGTTCAGCTGAACTGCTTCATGATCCGAGTCGCTGGGTACCGTTGTACAAGTAAAGTTGATGATTTCTGGAAGTAAATAGAGAAAATTAGATGAGAAGAGGAAAAAGTCTAATGTCGATGGTGTTCGGGGGTATGTAGGTTTAGGTTGTGAGATAACCACCAAAGAGTACCGTTCGCTGTTGGTATCCAGCCAGTCAGCAATCGCCTTGCCTTCAGGTGAGATAGTTGTGTCCAGCCACAGGTGATGCCTAGCGTTGAAGTCGCCGCCGATGAGTCCATATGTGTTCTTCTCCAGGATGCCGTTAAGGATGTCGAGGTCACTGTGGATATTTTTCATGCTGGATCCGCATTTGAAATAAACACTGATGACAGTAAGGGTCTCGTCTCCTCCGAGATTTAGGGTAATGGAAGTGGCTTCGCGAGTCAGCAGACCTGTAATGGAGGTTTCGCTGGTGTTTGGCGCTATATTTTTCCCAACATAGATAGCTGTTCCTCTACGGCCCTCATTCTTGTCCTTCCGGAAGGTTTTGAAGCCGGCGATGTCGATGTTGTTGCGCCTGGTGACGTTGGTCTCACTGATTAGAGCGATGTCCGGGCTGTTGTTCTTCATCCACAAGTTAAATGACGTCCTCTTCTCAAGGCTGTACAATGAATTGACATTGTACGTCAGGATGCGGAGCTTCTTTAATTGCATATTTCGAAGAGGAAGGTGGCCAATGCCACGGACTTCTCACCATCGTTAAGTTCGGCGTAGTTCGGTGGAACAGCACTTCCAGCTTTACCCATGATTGTCAGCAAGTCGGAGCCAAAGATCCTCTGGACTTCACTGTTAAATTTACTGGAGCTGCAGTTTTGGCTGGTCCGGTTTTTGCTGGGATTATCCTTGGTACTGGTCGAGGTGCGGTCATCTTGGCTGGAGTTTTTGAGATGGGTTGTGTCTTTGGGGGAGCTGGTTTTGTTGCCGGGGTTCCTTTTGCCATTGCTGCATAGCTCATTGCCGGTCAAGTGATCAAGCAAGCTGACTTAGAAGCAAACTCTTGGTGTGCCCGCTTCTCCGCCATCAGCCTGTTCCTCTCCGTCAGACGAGCCTTTAGAGTTGGGCATCCCTTAAAACTGGCCGGGTGTCCAGTTTTTTGGCAGTTGGCGCACCATACGTCCAATCCAGTGTTTTCTTTTCTTTGGCACTGTCCAGGTTCGTGGGACTCCTTGCACTTCACGCAAACGTATTGCCGTCCACAGTTGGTGGCTACATGACCAAAACGTTGACAGTTCCGGCACTGCACGATGTCGTTGGACTTAAGCTTTTCCCAGTGAACTCGCTGATTCATAATTAATGTCTTCGTGTAGACATGCTTGATGTCGCAGGTTTTTGTCAGCTCCACGACGAAGTTGTTATAGGTTTTACCCTGAGCTTTCGTGGTCTTGAAAAGGTGATACCTTAATGACTGGGAGTCCTTCGATCCTCAGTTCATCTTCTACTTCAATGGCGGCGTAGGTGTGGTGAATTCCCTTCAGTAAGTTTTTCCTGTCCTCCTTTGGTGTAAAGGAGTTATATTGGATTTTGCTGGTTTTAAGGAACTTCTTGACGGCGTCGAAGGATTCCCTGTTTCCAGCGTTGATGACAGTAGTTTTGGTGTTGCGGTTCTTAAAGGTGATGCTCAGGTTCTTGCCTTTGCAGTGGCAGCTAATTTCTGCTATATTTCCTGAGAACACGAAGATTGGCGGCATACCAGAGGCCTTGGCTGGTATCACTGACGTAGTATTCTTGGTGGCTGTTTTCGGTGGCTGGGCAGGAGTAGGCTTGACGGCTGTTGGCGTTGAGGCTGGTGGTTGGGTTGTCGGTGACGATGATGTGGTTGTTATAGTCGAGACTGGCAGGGGCGCCTTAGGCCAATTCGTGGCAGAATCTCCGTCAAGTTGGGGGCGCTTCGTTCCGCTGTCCTTATTGTCTGTTTTGCGGGGTCTTTTTTGTCCGGGTAATGGTTAGGCATTGGCTTCTTCTTCAAAGCTGGTGATATCACTGGGCCCTTCTTCAGTGGAAGATTCTTCCTCGCTACTGGCGGATGATGACTCAATATCATTGTCAATGTCCTCGGTGTCCATGTTGGTTTCTTCAACTACTTCTTCGGTCATGATTGCAAAGGGCTGCATGATGGTGTTAAAAACCATCGCTAATCTCGGGCCATATTCAGGTCCGAGATTGTTGACTATTTGTTTCAGCAATGCTTCCAGTGAAGCAAATGCTGACTCTGGGTCAATTGGTTCCATTGCTGGAATAACCTCTTTCACATTAATTGATTTATTTTTTTATCACACGGATTAGTACACAAACACTATTTTGAGAAAAACTTTTGTTCCGCGCACTTAATCCACATATATTACTTTGTTTGTTTCGTTGGGATAATCCCTTTTCTTGATGTTGGGCAGACAGGTAGCCCGCAGGTATACCTGAGTTTAATCCTTTTTATTTAGGGTTAGATTTTTATTTAAATAAATTTCTTCCGCTATCCGTGTGTACGTTGTCACTGCACTGCAATCAACTGACTGACTGCACGGCTGTTTCTATCCGCTCAAAAGCTTCGCCTTTTATAGCGTGCTGAATGCTTCGAGACCTCTTGAAAGTTCTGGTACAACAGCTTTCTAGAAAGTGGTGCCGTGTCATATGGCCATGTGTCATATCGCCATATTTTGACATATGATCAAATGACACATTGTGAAAGTGTCATTTGGCCATATTTATTTGCGACTTTTTGCCATATGGTCTAATGACACTTTTTAAAAGCGTCAAATAGCCATTTGTCACTCATTAGCACATAGATAAAAGGATAAACCTGGAATTAAAACATCATTATTTGTATAAAACAATTGAAAATACTGAATCTACAAATAAGTTTTCATGCTGTAAAATTTAAGTTGAGTTTATCTATAGAGAACATTATCAATTTGCAAGAATAGATTTTCATTTATCTTTTTACAAGAGATAAAATTTAAAATAAAAAAAATAATCGTCAATCGCGCAAAGCGTAGCGAGCGGACAAAATGTTTGCCCAAGAGAGAATCAATTTGGGGTGTGAAAATTAAAAATTCGCGAACTTTTTTTTAGCGGAATGGAACCAATTGCAATCCTTTATCCACCGGTTGTTAGTCCAAAAAGAAAAAAAAATCAACCCTTAGTTCAAAAGTTATTCAACTTTCTTTTTTTATAGCAACACCCGCAAAAATAAAAAAAAGTCCTTGAACAGCCTCAATTTTTAACTTACATAGGAGGTCCGGGCCAGATGCAATTGTTTGTTCACAGGCTCCTTATGATTGTCCACACAAAATTTTCGTTTGTCCGTTCTTAGTTCAAAAATTCTTCAACATTCCTTTTTTATAGTAACACCCCCAAAAAAAACAAAAAAGTCGTCTATTATCCCCAATTCTTAACTTTCAAGGACAAGACCAAGTGGTGGGGTCTTTTGTCCACCGGCTACTTGTGATTGTCCTATGAAAAATTTTGTTTGTCCACCCTCTGTTAAAAAAAAATATTTGAAATTTCTTTTTATAGCAACAGTCCCAAAAACAAAACAAGTCGTCTACTGCCCTCAACTGGCAACCATTGGTAAACTTGGGATTATGGGGTCAAATGGTTTCGCTTGTCTTTTGCTCATTTATGATTGACCATTACAAAAAAAATCACATTTTTTTAATAGCATCAGGGCTCCTAGCCCTCTCGTATAATTAAAAGAAAATTATTGAAAATGACATATTTCATATACGATATATAGAATATACAGGGTGATTCCCTTAGGGTGATGGTATGCTGCTTTGGATTATCGTTGCAAACTCCCCCAAAAACTAAATTATATTTATTCTGCGAAAATTATTGCAGTGCATGGCAACGGCTGACGTTTTTACCGTTATCGTTTATTCCAGTAAAAGTGGTTTAGGTTACACATATTGTATGTTTTAGCACAGACAAGAGAAATATACAGATGTGATGCATGGGTGTTATGCTTGTGTGGGTGTGTGAGTGCAAACGGGTTGATCGTGGATGCGCGGATGTGCGTGTATGTGTATTGCGAATGAATTTGTACTGGCGACAGAACAGAGCCAGGCAACCGTCAGTGACGTTTATCCTGTCTACAGGCTGCTTTCTAGCTTTACGATGATTTATCAAAAAAAATATGCGGGGTGCAGAGCCAGGCGACCAAACAAGTGTTCAGCCTGTCTACTGTGCGACAACGAAGCGAGCGGAAAGCAATCAGAAAAAATAAAGACTAGTACTCCAACGATAAGTTGTTTGTTAGTTAGCTATATTCGACAGAATGCAACTTCTTATTGATTTGCTGCGGCCTTTTATGCTCTAGAAGGCGGCAGCACATTACAATGTTTATGTTTTACAAAATGTGTTGTTCTTTATGTGTTTATGTTTTTTGGTTAGCACTTTTAAATCTAATAGAGAAGTCAAAAATGTGCTCATTAAAAATTAATGCTTTTATATAAACAAAAGTCAAGTTATTAAAAATTAAAGAAATTATACATTTAAATTAAAAAAATTTAAATATATGTATTTATGTTATTAATGTTTTGTTTACGATGAAAATTTTATAGGATGACTGCTACAGATGTAGAATATGGTCTTCATCGAGTTTAGTTTCCTTCTTTGATGGAGATAGCCTTAGTTGCCCTGTTTTTAATTTATTTTATGATCATGCAAGTCGCATTGGTTATCAAACACCTTATTTTCTATGAAAAATTTAATGTTTGCCTTTCTTAATACACGAGGAAGCGAGAGGACAATGAAGGATACAACCACTGATCTCTATAAAACACTGGATAGTGGATTCTCTATATGTATAACAGTTTTTTTTGAAGAAAATTGAATTTGACAGTTCTTGTACTTCCCACAGTTCGTGTCTTTTTTAAACAAAAGGAAAGAAAGAGATAGATAGAATTGAAATTGTTTTCGTATTCGTACTCGCAAACCAAACAAAAAAATGGCCGCGTTCAACGCAAAAACAATCTGAAATTTCAGTCAAAAGACATTGTGTCAAATTCCTGTATTTACTTACAGAATATGCATTGAAGCGAAATAAAAGAGAACTTTATATATTCGTTAATTGATAATTTAGCAGGAGCTTTGTGGATGAAATTTTATGTAAAAAGATTAGCAACACTAAATTTCATTAAAATTGTTTGTTATTTTGCAGTAATTTGTTTTAACTTGAATGAAAAAATGTTCCAGAATAATCCGATGGAACACTTTTGTAAGAAATTCATTCCTTTTATTCAAAGCGTCACTAAATAATTAACAAAAAGTTCTTTCATTCAAATAAGTAAGTATTACTTTTAATGGTAGCACTTCAGCTCTTTTACACTTCCCCCACCACAAACTACTGTCATCCGAATTTCCAGACGAAATTTTCTTGTCTGAAATTTACGAATAAAGTCTTAACTACATAAGGCTCAACTACATAAGCCAAAAAAGTGAAAAAATACAAAAATGAAAATTTTCAAACTCATTTTGAGATAGTATTTCTCACTGGAAAACTTATAAAAATGATGCAAAAAGCTTAAATTTTGGTTTAAAAAAAATGTGTATATTCTTTTTCACAAAAAAACTGCGCAAGTGGGAAAAAAAATATTTTTACTTTTGTAATTTTGCAAAAAGTGGCTTATATAGTTAAAGCTATAAGCCAAGAAAGTGGAAAAGTACAAAAGTGAAAATTTTGAAATTCATTTTGAGATAGTGTTTCTTACAGGAAAACTTATAAAAATGATGCAGAAAGCCTAAATTTTGGTTTAGAAATATGTGTGTATTCTTTTTCACAAAACAACTTCGCTAGCTTTTGTAATTTTGCCAATGTAGTTAAGGCTTAAACGTAACTAAAAGTCACTAAAAGTCATCTAACTTTTTATGAAAGCTGGCCAATCAGAAGCTCCAAAAATTCAGAAATCTGAATTTTCAGATGTTAACGTAATGAATTGAACGCGGCCAATCTAAACTGTAATAACTGTTATAAGTGTTATAAAACAAAATCTGACGTTTCACGTCCTTCCCACTGTTATAATCTTCCTTCAATTTTCTTCAAAATTTTTATATGAGTTCACTATCCAGTGTTTATAGAGATCAGTGGATACAACGTACATGCAACAAGATACAGAAAGAGATACGACAAACAACATCCATATCCAACTCGAGGGTGGCTTTTGTTTTCAGTATTTCTGTTTCATTTCTTTTCTTTATTTAGTGCAAATCAAGTTTGGGGAGGGTAAGGTCGTGATGGTCGTGCAAATAATTGTTTTTTTTTTTTTCTTTGTCAGGCTGGCTAGATATAGGCAGACAGAATAGTTTTCCAGATATTTTATGGCTGTCATCAAAACGGATGATTTTTTTTTTTTTTTTTTTTTTTGAGGGAGAGAATTTAAAAAATGTATCCTTTCGCTTAGTGTTACATTAAGAAATGTAACATTTAAATACGGTATCTGATCCGTTCCGTAACTTTGCCTGTTAGTTGCAAACATTGTAGGTATTCAAAAAAAATTACACAATAAAAGAATTGAATATTTTAATAGCCTTAATAGAAATAAAATTATCCGTATTGATGACAACCACACGAAATCTGCAAGTGCAAAACTATTCTGTCTGCCTATATATATTCAGTCTGGAAAAGAAAAAAAATCGCAAGAGCATCGACAACCTTAGCCTCTCCAAACTTGATTTATGTATGTACATATTTACATAAATGTAGGATATATATAAATATATGTATATATGCATAATTATATATATGTGTATATATACAGGGTATCCCCTAATTCGTGCTTCATGTTTTAAGGGATGATTCCTGGGGCCTATAACACAACGTGACAAGTTGACAAGTCTTAATCCACTTGTCCAACTATACTTGTCCGGAGGATACGATCTTTCATAGACTTGACGCTTTGTGTTACAGGATTTAGGACACGTTGTGTTACAGGCCCCTGGTATGTATCTATCATTCTAAAAAAAATTATATGGGCGAAAAACTCTATCTGCTCCCCCGTAAGGCGGGAAGGGTCAAATTCTGAAAAATTTACTTAAATGAAAAAAAAAAATTATTAAAAATTAAAGAAAGTACATACAGATACAATGGTATGCTATAGCTTTGTTGAAAGATTATAAAGTTTTTTGACACCTTGCATTATACATAGTCTAATGTGATTAACCTAAGGTGTGATAAAAAAAATAGAGCGTATTGGAGAGGGTGGTTTATTTCCTCACGTTTAGCCGGGAGGTGAATATTTCTAAAAAAAAATTGACTTAAAACAGACAAAAATTATTAAAAACCTTACAGTAACAATGCCATAATAATCTTTTTGTATATTATGCAAATATCTTATTTTATTAGATATATTTTTAAAAAAATCTGTTTTAAGGAATTTTGGAATATGTATTAATTTTCAAACTCAAAATTTTGAAAAAAAAAATCCAAACTGATTTTTTTAAATTTTACGTAATTAAGTACTGATTTTGTTTTCAAAATTCAATGCTTTTATTAGTTTTTAGTCAAAAGCAGAAAACGGATGCTAAAATGTCTTTCAGTTTTTGAGAAAATTAAAAATAACGTGATGGCTAAATTTGTAAAAGAATTGACTTAATACAGAAAAAAAATTATTAAAAAACAAAGGTTTTGAAAAAAAAAAAAAAAAAATTGTGTTCAAACAATTTTTTTTTTTTCAAAATTATATGTTATTAAGTAGTATTTTTGTTTTAAAAATTCGAGGCTCTTATTAATTTATAGTCAAACACTACAAACTGGGTGCCTAAATGTCTTTTAGTCTTTGAGAAAATATAAAATAACGAAATCTACTTTACTACTTTATTAGTAGAAATAGGATTATTGGAGCAACAAATTAACGGATGTTAGTCGAATTTACGGAAAACTTTCTTTGGTTATTTTCCATTTTCTTAAAAACTAGAATACATTTTAACATCTGGTTTTTAGTGTGACTGAAAATTAATTGGAGCATATCGAATATTCGAAAAACAAAAATAACCTAAAATTTTGAACAAAATCAGTTTGAACACATTTTTTTTTTTTTTTCAAAACAAAGAATTTTCAGAAAAACTCAATTAGCGGTTTTTTTTATTACAGTTGTAAAATGGCTTGTTTCTCGAATATCTCTAGAACAAATAATGCTATCGACTTCGGCCTAGTTTCATTCTATGCACAATGACGTAGTTAAAAATTGGTAATACTTAAAAAAAAAATCAACCCGCAGTTTTTTTTGTTTTAATAAAAAAAAACATTAAAAATAAAAAAAAAAATATCGAATATCTTGAGAACAAACAAAGATATTAACTTCGGGTTAATTTTATTTATTACACAAAGTTATAGTTGATAATCGGGAGAGTTTGTGAAAAAATTCAATTAACGGTTTTTTTTTCTAGGCCAAAAAACTGCTAAATATTGTTACAAAATGTTTCGGCTCGAATATCTGGAGATCAACCAATGATATCAACCCCGAAATAATTTTAATCTACACATAATACCATAATAATTAGTAATTGATAAGGTTTGTAAAAAAATTCAATTGACAGTTTTTTTCTAGGCCAAAAAAACTGCAAAATAAACTGCTAATAACCGTTGAAATTTTTCGTGTGTCGCATGTATTAAGAGCAAACAGCACAACTGATAAGTTTTTCGAAGATTTTTAATTGGTAATTTTCTTATAAAAAATAATGGGATGTTATAAGTGTGGGTCAACACCAGCCTCTTTTTTTCTGTATTAAGTCAATTCGTTTATAAAATTGCCCCTCCTGGTATTTTTAATTTTTTCAAAAACTGAAAGGCATTCTAGCATCCGGTTCTCTGTTTTTGACTAAAAAGTAATAAAAATAAAACATTCAATTTTGAAAACAAAACTGGTGCTTAATACGTAAAATTTAAAAAAAGAACTGTTTGAATTTTTTTAATTTTTAGATAAGTTTTAAAATTAATATTTCAAAAATTATTCTTTGCACGAGTACGATAACTTCGGCGCTAAAAATTTATGACGGTTTTTTTTATAGATGGGCCAAAAATAAGTACATCTTACTATAGGAGGGGGGGGCTATCTCATCCCGTTTAGGAGGTAGGGTCAATTTTAGAAAAAAACGACTTATAATAAAAAAAAAAATTAAAAACAACGGCACACTTATAATAAAATACTATACCGGTTTTGAAAGCCAGCAACCTGTTCTTTTATTTAATTATTTAAGTCAATAGTTTTCAAAAAATTCGCATGAAAACTCAAAATTTTGATAAAAAAAATGAAAAAAAAAAAGTTTAGACAAATTTTTTTTTTAATTTTGAAATGAAATGCTAAATTTTCTTTTTGTGGAAAATATATAGTATAGTATAGTGTTTGAGAAAATTATATTTATATTTAAATTAAATTAAATAATTTAATTTAAATAATATAGGATTGCAGAACAGATTTCTAGCTTTTAAAACCCGGTATAGGACTTCATTTTAAGTGTTACCGTGGTTTTTTTTTAATAATTTTGTTTTCATTTTAAGTCACTTTGTTCTAAAACTGCCCCTACCGCCTAAACGGGGTAAGATACCAAAATTTGTAATTTAAGATTTAGGGCACTTAAAAATCAAAATCAGTAATTATTTTGATGTCAATGTGAAGCTGACGACTCTATTAATATTTTATCCCAAAAAAAAATTCGTTTGGGTCCAACCTTCCGCATAAATTGACTTTCATTTTTCCAATGATTGCATGAGAAAGGTTAAGCCGAAATGAATTTTTTTTGGGCAGATATATTAATTAAGTTAAAAGCTATATTTTGGCATCGACATAATCATAGATTTTGCATCCTAAACGTCTTAAAATAAATAGTTAAAATTTTAAACGATATGTTTCAATGACGCCTTATTCTCTAAAACAGATTTATTAAAAAAATAAATAAAAGAGATTTCTGTTTGAAAAAATAATAATAACGCGTGCAACTAGAAGCTACGTCTTTGGCGATCTGAACTGAATTAATTTCCACTGTACATTAAGTCCTAAATATTTTTCAAATAAGCCGTTTTCAAAATATTCTTTCATTAAATGTCTTTTCCTTCCCTAAGATAGATACTACGTAGGTAGATAGCTACTCACTCAGTAAAAAATTTTTGAATACCTAATCGATTTTTCTATCGACATTTTTTTTTTTTTTAAATTAGAAAATGGACCTCAGAGTAGGTCCCATAAAATTGGCGGGTCAAATATATAATTATCTATCAAATACCTACTATTTAATTTTACTCTACACATCCTTTCTTTATTCATGTGAGCGTTTTGATTTTTGTAATCAAATTTAACCTTGAAATTTTACTATCAAAGAACGTCAACAAAAACATTCACTTCAAAAACTAAAATGGTTATCTTTTGAAATTTAAAAGAAAAACAATCCATAAGATAGCAAAATGTCTAGTGCTTCGTGTTCCGTCTATAGTAACACGAAAAAAAAAAATATTTCCAACCCCCGAGGATCGTCGGATCATCGCCTCAGCCATCAAGCATTTAAGCAAAAAAAGGTTGCGATGCGGTTGCATGTTCAATATTTCATACTATGCCGATGTATGACGCCTGGGTTTGTTTGGTCATCATACGAGGTATTGTATTGGGTATATGCTAGCTTTTCAATTTGGTATGCTAGTTTTTAATTTTTTCTTGAACATGCTTTTGTTCTATCATTCTACATCTGTATTTTTCTCTTGTCTGTGGTTTTAGTTAGACGAAAAAGCGCTAGATTGCAGAAAATAATTTGCTATTTATATCAAATTTAGCTAACTAAAAAATCTCTCTTTATTTCGCTTATTTTTAAGTTTCTTAAATTTTTTTTAAAATAATAGATTATAAAAAAGGAGTATACGAAGCTGGATTATAAAAAAAGGGATTATAAAGATTTAAAAAAAAACGGGATTTTAAAAAACAGAATTATAAAAAGCGGGATTAAAAAAAAACGGGATTTTAAAAAACAGGATTTTATAAAAAGTGGGATACCCAATCCAAAAAAAAAAAAACAAATCACTCAAAAACAACGGCAACACTGACAATGTCATGCTATACGTTTTTTGTAAAGACAAGATACCGTTCATTATGTTATATGATTTTAATTAAAAATTTAAGAGAAAATAGTTTTTAAAAATTAATTTTGAAACTCAAAATTTTGAAAAAATGATGAAATAAATTTTTGGAAAATTTTACTTTGATGATTGATAAATTAGAAAACATGAAGCACTCGTTTATTAATGCTAAAATCCAGTTCCCATTTTGAATAAAATTAACTCAGAAACGTTGAAAAACGGAGCGAAAATATTAAATGTTACCATTATTTCTCGAATTTAATTTTTTTTTTCAATACGAAGCTTGAGTCATTCTTATTACGAAGGTGTTTTTTGTCTTTGAATAGTTTTGCAACAGTTAAAATATTATTTTTAGTTCAAAGTAAGTCAAAGGGAAATATATGTTGAAACTGTAACGGAAGGCAATTTATCGAATGTATACACTGTTGTTTGCTTATTCCAAAATAAGTAAAAATAAAAGAAAATAATAAATCAAAAAAAAAAAAAAAATATCTGTTGCATGGGCACAAGCTCCAAAAAGCATGCAAGATAGTGTCGTGTTTGTTTAATTTTATTGTTTTAAATGTAAAAAGAGAACAAACTTGTGCCGACACATGGGAAATTAATTAGGATGGTTTTAAATTTTTGTAATTAAATGTTTTGAATTGTTTTCGGAACACTATGTTGTGATTATTATTATTTTTTTCTTTATTAATTTTTCAAATCTTCCAACTTTTGCGGAGCTCAGAAAAAAGACGTCTAATTGGAAGGATCTTGGCTGCCATCGCCATTCAACAACTGGTTAAAGTATTCTCTTCAGATTGCTAAAATTGACTGCGTATCCACTACAGTGCTTTTATCTTCATCCTTGCAGGGCGATTTGTGAATCCTGATGTTTTCATTGTTTCACTCTTCTATAGAAGTTTCGAACCCCTTTGCTGCTAAAGCATCTCTGCATCTCCTCCACTTTCTTCCTCCTTAGCAAGCATTTCTCATCCTTCCTTCACTCAACATAGAGATAACGAGACGCTCTAGTTCTCTTCCGGAGCCACGACCTGTATGCTTGCTTTGACTTTGTTTACCTGAGCACATTCGGAGTCAAACCAGGGGTTTCTCGGAGTTAGTTCATTGGGAGTTAGTTCGTAGGGCCATGATAAATATCTATTCACCCAATGAAAACGTAGAACATTTTGTCAAAATGCATGGAAAGCATGCTTTAATTTCAAAGATGGTTTGTGGCCCAGATCGGTCTTTATAAGCTTTAAACGTAAGCTGGCCAGGTAGCATACAATGCAATTTGCTATCTGGTGCAGTAAGAAAATCGGGGTCATGAAACAGACAGAAGCGTCTCAAATTTATCCGATGCATGTCGATTTTTAAGTTCCAATGAGAACAATTTCAATGCAGGAAATCGACCATTCCTTAATGCAGTGTTAATAACACCCATAAGGACAAATACGGCAGAACCAGTGATCAATGATTTTTTTTTTTGCAATGCATAATTTATCAAAATGTATTTGGGTCAAGTTTTACTTTGCAACCTTGCAAAATACGAATTTAAATATAAAGCTCTTTTTTTTTTAAATTGGTGAAAATATTTAAAAATAGTCTAAAAAATTGAAAAGTGACAAGTATTTTCACATTGCAAATTTTGTGAAAAACATTCACTTTTAATTTGCAGGAAATTATTTTTTTGCAAAGTTGCAAAGTGAAAAGTGTTTGGTGAAATAGGCCCCTGTTATATTATAACTTATTATTTTAAAACTTTTTAATCCATAATCTAATTCTTCATTTTGGCAGACTGCGCTTAGATGTCGCTCGCCAAGATTTATTTGTATTTTTCATATGACGTTCAACACTCCTTCAATTTACTCAGCTGAGGTTCGAGTGGACAAGTCAACCAAGCCGGTTGTGCCATGCACAGCCGTGCACTTTTATTTTAATATAAATAGCAACGTGTAAATTGTTTAAAACAATTAAAGTTCTAATACTAAACTTGATTCCGTTCCCAGGCAGAATCCAGTTTCAGTTTCTGCCTAGCAACCGATTCAACTTCTACTAGTTGATAACTGTCTATTTGAAAGCTGTCTATAGACACGCACCTGCACTACATACATCGCAACGGCTCTACAACAGATGTTTAATAGTGCAACGCATGCTACATATTCTGAGCCCACCTTGTCATACCCGGAAAAAAGAGAAAAATCTATGTCAACCGCAAGTTATTTTATCAACACAATGGACAAAGACGACCAGTCTGCATCGATTCCGCAACCGATAGCATCTCTTCCTTTTTTTACATAGGTTAGGTTAGGTTAGCGTGGCTGTCAGCACAAGTGCTTGACACACTTAGACCCATTGACCTATTATATATATAATAAGTCAATGCTTAGACTATAAGTTGGTCCATTTTGATGAATGAAGTAGAAATTCTTCCTACTCATTGAACCACTTAGATCTTCTTACGAAGCTTGCGAGACGACTAATGTCTATGTTTACCAAATCGCTAGGATCATTATAGTAGAACGCTCCTAGATAGAGTCTACGTCTTTGAGAGAGAGCAGGGCATGTGCATAGAAGATGAGGAATGGATTCTTCTTCTTCGTCTATACAACTTCTGCAGAAATCGTTCGAGTATAGCCCGAGCCTCATTGAATGTTTAACTATTAGACAGTGTCCGGTTATGACACCTATTACGGAGCCGATATGTGATCTGCTTAGAGATAAAAAACATTTAGAACGCAACAGAACTAGTTGTGGCCAGATTTGTTTTGTCGCCACACAAGTGGTGATATTGTTCCAGTTAAGATTTGTTTTCGCAATAGTATCTTGTTTCAGCATAAGTTTGATGGCACTGCTGTGCCTGCTTGCAATCCATAGTTTTCTAAGGCCCATTTGCTGAAACGAAACTTAAATATTTATGTTCAACTTAAGCGCTTATGTTTCACTTTTTCCTCAGCGTAAACTGTCACATAAGCTCTTATGTTGAACTTAAATACTTAAGTTTCGTTTCAGCAAATGGCCCTAAGAGTTCCATATATTCGCCCAACAAGAAAATTTATGTGATCCTTACATGATAAATAGAGCTGTGTAAATCGTTCATTTCAAATAATCGAATCGTTCAAGAATCGATTACCAAAATGATCCGATTATTTAAATCAATCGATCATTTTCATTTAACTGAATTCAGAATTTCATACTGTTCCGATTCGATTTTTCATTTCGATTTCGATGAAATTCAATCTCCGAATCTAACGAATTCAATTTAATATAGTACCGATTTTGATCGAATCCAATGAGAGAGTTTCTCAATCTTTAGTCCTCACCGATCCGATGACCGCTAGGTCGGAAATTAATAAAAATGAGTTTTTTTTTGCAAATATCTCAGGAACGGTTGGTGCTAGAAAAAAAATTTATTTTGCTTGTAGCTGACGCAATTTCCCACAAAAATTGTCTTATTATTTTTTTCGCAGCATTAACCCCTAAACACTTACAGCAAATCGAAAAGTCAAAAAGTCTCATAAAAGGGGCCAAAGATCATGAAAATGTGCCGTAACTTTTAAACGGTTAATGGTACGAAAAAAATTTTGTGGGAAATTTCATCAGCTACAAACTGTTTCTGAGATATTCGCAAAAAACTATTCTTACTGTACTTGAAATTGATGTCGAAAATCGAAATTATTGAAATGATTGAGATTGGGATGGAAAATCGAGAATCATCAAAATGATTGGGATCGATTGAGATTGATATCGAAAATCGAGATTCGTTGAAATGATTGAGATTGGGATGGAAAATCGAGAATCATCGAAACGATTGAGATTGGGATGGATTGAAATTTTCAATTTATAGTCTAGTAAGAATAGCCGAAAAAATGCCAAAGAAAGGAAGAAATTATCTAGAGGCTGAAATTTGGCATGGACGTTGGTAATGGGACTCTTTAAAAATTGAGAGAGTTCCTCAACGATCCGATGACCGCTAAGTCAAATTTAAGGGGTCAAAGGTCATAAAAATTAGTTTTTTGCAAATGTCTCAAAAACGGTTTGTGCTAGAGAATAATTTTATTCCACAATTTTGTAACTGAAGCAATTTCCTACAAAATTGATACGTATAATTTTTTCGTAGCATTAACCGTTTAAATGTTACAGCACATTTTCATGACCTTTGGCCCCTTTTATGAGTCTTTGACTTTTCGATTTGCTGTAACTTTTTAACGGTTAATTCTACGAAAAAAATAAGAAGGACCATTTTTGTGGGAAATTGCGTCAGCTACAAGATTGTAGAATAAATTTTTTCCTGAGATATTTGCAAAAAAACTGATTTTTATTACATTTGACCGCTTATACTGACCAGCCTTATCTTTTCTTTCTTTTGAATTTTTTCTTACTATAGTAGAGATTGATGTTTTAAATCGAGATGTATTGAAATGATTGAGTTTGGGTTGGAAAATCGAGAATCATCAAAATGATTGAGATTGAAATGAAAATTTGTGATTTCAATCATCAATACTTTCCGATGATCGGATCAAACAAATCTAATCGTTCATGATTGACACACCCAGAGTGGTCACATTGTGCACATTAGAAACTATTGAATTTTGCAGGGTTATCAATGGTAGATCCTCATTATTATGTAATTTTTTGGATATAACTAATGCTAACCATTCTCTTCAGTCCATTTACAGATTTTTACAAGATCTTAATTGACGCGACAGATAAGATCATCTATTAATCCAATTTTCTGTGAAAGATAAATTTGTATATCGTCAGCATAGAGTTAAATAGAGATATGCTCGTAAATAGAAAATAGAGTCTTGTGGAACGCCCATCGTCGGGAATGTAGGTTGTGAGAGATCGTTATGAACTGAAACACGCTGCGTTCTATTTCCCAGGTAGCTTTTAATCAGGCAAAATCCAAGTCAGAAAAACATACATATAAATATTATATACGAAAATTAACATTAGTATTTTAACGAAGAAATCAGTATTTAACTACTTTCGAAATAAACAAAGAGCCAAGAACAAAACTACCCTTATCGAAGATAACAACCATCTATAAAATTCCCGAGAGAACGCCATCTATCTCTAAAAATGAGTATGGAGGGGAAATGCGCTGACTGGAATACAACAAAGTCCCGAGTGGAGAAAACGCCATCTCTCTCTGGAATGGAACCTTCTAGAAGGCTTTTGTGTCAGAGCTTTCGAGTATAGTCTCGAACCTTTCAGCTGATTATACAAGGTGTTCGGTATAAGGTGTACCAAAGAGCCAGAGCGAGTAGGTTGGGTTAAGACAAGAAAAAAATCGTCTGGAGGGGGGTGGGGGGTCTTTGTCCCCCGTTTAGGTGCGAGGGGCAATTTTATAAAAAATCGACTTGGAATAGAAACAAATTATTAAAAAACAACGCTAACGTAAAATTAAAAAAAAAAATAGTTTGAACACAATTTTTTTCATTAGTTTTTCAAAATTTTGAAAATTAATTTTTCAAAAACTGTTCTCTCAAATAATTTGAACTAAAAAGAAAATAAAAGAACGAGCTTCTCGCTTTAAAAAAAAAAGTATAGCATGACATTGTAAGTATTGCCGTTGTTTTTCAATAATTTTTTTTCTATTTCAAGTCGAGTTTTCAGAAAATTATCCCTCCCGCCTAAACGGTGGAAAATAGACCCCCCCCCCCCCCCCCCCTTCCATAGAATTTTGTTCTTGTCTTTAACCCAATTTACTCGCTCTAGCTCTTTTGTGCACCTTATACCGAACACCCTGTAATAAGGAAAAGCTCTTGAGCACACAGACACAGTTTATTTTTGAAAGCGGAAGTGTTAAGTTCGAATTTAAAAGTACCCGGAAGTAAATTTAAGTTGCATACTATTGAGATTGAAAACTAATAAAACAATTTGAAATGAAGTAAACTGTGTTTAATTTAAAAACGAAATAATTGATGGTTGATAATTAAAAAAAATAAGTTTTATAATCGAACCTTGGTAAAACTTTACAATATGTATTTACAACGAACGTAGCTCCTTTTATATGTAACACTTATGTATAAAGTGTCTATTCGAAAATTAAATGATTTCATTGGAATCAGTATTAAAAAATACATGGAAACGATACCCCAGATATCAGAGGCCCTTTATTGATGACGTCATATAATTTTTCCTTTAGAAACCAACAAAAATTGTTGTCTATATTAAAAAATCGGGTTCGGCCAAAAAAGGACTATATCTAGCCCTTTCCGCCAAATTATCGTAAGCGACACAAAAAAAGCATCGTAAGCGAAATTTTGTTTTTTGTTTGCTCAGCAACAAAGCCAAGTAGGCCACATTTCAGCATTGAACATTTTTAACAATACTGTTACTGACAGATGACAAAAGGTCCGAATGCTTTTAGTGCACATGAAAAAATGAAATAATCAACCAGAAATGAATTGTTTGAATTGCTCAGGACAAAATAGAATCACTAAAATAAAACTCGCATTTTATTCAAGTAAATGCAACGGAAAGATACAACATACGACAGTTTTTCATAAACTCTCATTTTTTAATGTTTCATGGTGGCGTTTGTTTATAGAATATGTTTATATATACATATAAAAGAATTTGGTAACATGAAATTTATGGGGTTCCAATTGGTAAAATAAATCAATTCATTTTTTATTCGGATCTGTCTAAAGGACAACTACCCCTCTTTTTGGAATCCATTGGGCAATATAAATTGATTTATTTTGTATTTCAATTTGCAAATCTAAATTTTTCGGAAGATTAACTCCTCCTTTTACTAATATCACTATACACCAGTATCATTAGAGACTATATTTCACAAGATCATTTCTGTAGTCAGTCTTCTCTTACTTTTTAAAAAAGTTTGAACTCAGTTACCAAAGGAAAACCCCATTAATAATTACAAATTATTTTTGTTCACATAACTCCGTTAACTTGAAATTAAACTTTACGTTTATTTTTTTTCCTATCCATCTATTAAATCAATAAATTTATCTCTAACTACAAGTTTATTTTCTTATATCGTTTTCGATTGGATTTTGGGAGTATTCCATTCCTATCAAATATAGATTTTTTTTTTTCACTCCTACTCCAAATTTTCCAAATTTGGTAAGAATGTCACACCCCTAAAAACCAACCGAAATCGACATTATTGTGTATGCTATCAGGTAAATAAATAAATGAAATAAAACTATGGTAAAAAAACTGTAGCTGCCGTAAAAGTCCTTTCAAATACCATTTAGATCATCAGTAACTGCTGATACAGTCTGGTGGAAGTTTCCTCAATACTTTCTTGCTAAATTCGACGGCGATGTAACGGCAAAACACTTATTACTTCATATACAAACAGAATGTAATTTAAGTTAAATGTAATTATGAAATTTTTGTAATAAGAACCATATCTATCTATCCCCAGTTTTTAAAACAAACAAATTTAAACAAAAATATTTTTAATAGTTAAACCATACAGCTAATTACGCATGCCACCCAGTAGATTATATCGTCGTGTATGTGCACGTGCACTAGGCTTTATCCAATAAAATAAACAACTGTATTTTTTTTTTCAGGCTGCCATTCTTCAGCAAACTTCTCAGTATATATGTGATCTGGAAAACCAGAAAACTCAACTTCTTGCCCAGAACAGTCAACTTAAACGTACACTTGGCCAACACGAATTGTCTCTTAGTGGATACGGAAATGGTAATGGCGGATCTAATATCGATGAAGGCTGCAGCGCAATTAAAAAACGTAAGCTTACTGATAATTTAATATCGCTGCAACCGATTTCTGATTCTTCTGACGAAGGTCTTGGTTCAGTCTCGCCGGAGCCAACTACACTACAAACTAGCAATAACACAACAAGTGGGGTGTCATTAGGTTTGGCAAAGACGGCTCATGGAAATACATATATAACGCATAGTGCGAAAGAATTAATTGAATTGAAGAAACAATTGGAAAAAGAACGCCGATTTCGGGCAGTCATAGAGGACGAACTTCGTTTGATAAAAAGACAGTTATATACCGACAATTTTGTCACCCGTGAAGTCATCGAGCATACGAACAACGTCCATGAGGAAAATGGTACAATTTCATATGTAGCGCTTAATGACAAAAATGAACCATCTGAAGTTGTGGTATGCTCCTCCATTGAAGAAGTACATGATTGCACCGAAATCATAAGTGATGAAAACATCCACGAAGAAATTATTGTGGCACAAGAAGAAGACGTTAAGTACGATACTTCTGCATTGCAGCCAATACTGCAGGCGGCAATTAAAGCTCAACCAAAAGTCGAAGTTGAACGAATCAATGAGACCGTTATGAAAATTAACACAGAAAAAGATCTTCAACCCCCACAGAAAAAAGGGGGAGACAATTCCATTGGATTGACACGATCGCGGCAAAACCTAGAAACAATTGTTGAAGCTATTCGACACCTTGAAGGTGACCATCTATTTGGTGAAACCGTTGCACAGCAAAAAAAAACACAAAAATCACAAGAATCTCCATTGGCGTTGACGACTAAGCAATTAGTATCTTCTGCTGTTCAGCCACACCATCAGCAACAACAACAGCGCAAAACGATTGCCGAGTTGAGTCCGTTCCTTCAGATAAAGAACCCAAAAATTGGAGCAACTAACATCGTAACTATCGTAAGAGGACGGTCAATCTCATTAGCCCCCAGTGGTGGAGATAACTCTTTGTCAATATCGACCGTGACAAATCCATCCACTCAGAACATCAGTGCAGCAAATAACATGCCTTCTAGTAGTAGCAGCAGCAGTAATTCTAGCAACACTACGAGCAACATAATGCCAGCAAAAAGTGCTGTAATACCTACGGCAATAGTCAAAGTGCAACCGACTTTGCCGACAGCTACATCATCCATACCCATTGGTACATCTCCATCACATATCACAATAACGACAGCATCACTTAAACAATGTCGACCGGGTGTCATAGTTGCAAAACAAATATCTTGATTGCATTGTAGTAGTAGGAGTCATATGAGTAAAAACAATATGATGAGTACCACCACCAATAAAGATACTAGAAGTAAAGCTGGCGTTAGCAATAATATTAGTAATATAAATAAATGTAATAATAAACATACTAGAGATAATATAATATCAAGCTAAATTCACAGAAAAGTCAGTGATGCAAAAACTACGCATGCAAACAAAAACGATGCCAACGGTACACAACAATGTAAAGTTAATAATAATAGATATAATACTACTTATACGAAAAATAAGGATTATCAACTCGTCGAAGAAAGCGGTGACTTCAATGGCGACGGCGTAACAAATCTAATCAAACTTATTCCTCCTCGGCCAATAAGTATACCTTCAAATACAAATAACTATAATTTTACCTTATCCAGCAGCAATTATAATAACCTAGCATCATTTAGATCGTCCTCCGTTTTAAATTGGTCGAAATCAAAATTACAAGAACATCATCAGTATATACAACTCAATAGTAAAAATAAATCAAAGGAATCACATCATTTACCAATTGCATTAAAACTTTAAAGATCCAGACAAAATATAAATTAATAAAATATAAAAAAAAAAAACTAAACGCAGTGTTTTTTACGCATTCTATAAATATTATATTTATTTTGAGAATTGTAAAAAAAATCGAAAGACTCACATTTAATGGGTATACAAAAATTAAATAAAATTTAAACAAATTTGTTTTCGTTGAGAAGTAAAAACAGTTTTTTCTTTTTGCTATTGTTAAGATTCCCCAACTGATAACCAACTTATAGGTTTACTGTTAACTTTTAGTGTATTGAAAAAAAAAAAAAAAAAATTGGTGGCACGACGGCTCATGAAGAACCAGGGCCTAGTGATTTACAACTCTCAACCATTCCTGTGTGCGTGGCTGCAAGGAATCAAATCAAGTATTTAAAAAGATTTTTTTACATTATTTTTTTTACTTAATCAAATCAGAAACAAAAGTTCTTAATTTCGTGTATTACCATAAAGACATCAAAGTTTTTTCTGTTCAAGACTGCCGAAAGACCTTGAAATAGATTTATTAAAGCACTTAGGCTAATATCTTCACTTGAACGCTTCATTAAATATATTTGTACTATATTGTCTTATTTTGCATATAGTTTTCAAAAGTTGAACGCACTAAAGGATAGTTTGCAGTATATAAGTTTTGTTTAATAAAACTAAGAGTTTTTTCTTTTAAAAATTTATTTATTTAGTCTTGTAACCAAGACGAGAGTACCTCGAAGACTGAAGACTTTCTTAATTCTAACGAAACAATATTTTATTTAGCTGCTATTTATATCTACAGTTTTGTTATCTTTATTGTTACAGCTGCATGTGCTATGTTATCTTTTATTTAAGTATCTATGAGGATTAGCTATCTTGTTGCTTTGTTGCATGTGCTATGTTATCTTTTACTACAATATTTATGAGGATTGGCTATCTTGTTACTTTGTTGCATGTGCTATGTTATCTTTTATTACAATATTTATGAGGATTGGCTATCTTGTTACTTTGTTGCAGCTGCGTTATCTTATTTTGGTTTGTTGAACATGATGTCATTCTAATCATGCTGAAGATTTGTCTCTGTTGCTGGAGTGCATTTTAGAGCGTATATAACTCCTCCCCCCTTTGAATCGTCCATCTGATGAAACTCTACGGATGGTAGATTCACGGTAGTATTGGTGCTGAGACTGTTATTTTTTCTTTTTAAGCAAATGAATATTACTATTACTAAGATTACAACTGTTGATACCAATGTTAAACTATAGCTTATTGTTCTAGATTCAATGTTGCTTAGTTCTTTTATATTTTGTACAGATTTATATTCAATTAAATCAATATCTTTATTGTCTGTTGCAAATTTTTAATCTTATATTGGGACTATTAAGTCTCCAAGATATTCTTTTCGGTTAAATTTTTTATTCTTTACTTGAAGTTTACAATTTCTTAATTTAATCAGATAATTTCCTTTAATAGTGTAGTTTAAATCATTACAGTTTTGATTAATAGGAGTTTGTTCAGTATTCTTTATTACGATAAATTCTCCTTCTTCTTTTATTTCTGTGTGGTTATAATTAATTCTTTTACAATCTTTAAGTGGTTTTTGAAATATTAAATCGTTAATACATTCGTCTCTTATTAATTTTAATTTTTCTACTTAATTTTTTGGGAAATATGTTTTATTATTTTTCTCTAAAATTATGTTTGTGATTAAGTCCAAAGTTTCATTAACAGGAAAATTTTGGATATAATATTTGTTATAGCGTTCAATTGTGATTTGGGGAATAGAAATTATTATTAAGATATTTACTTTGTAAACTGCTAATTTTATCTTTAGGTGTTGTAATTTATCAAACGTTATGTTATTTTCTTGAATTTCTTCAAAAGTTAAAATGTCCTGAGTTAG
Source organism: Epistrophella euchroma (assembly GCA_947049315.1). Lineage (NCBI taxonomy): Eukaryota > Metazoa > Arthropoda > Insecta > Diptera > Syrphidae > Epistrophella > Epistrophella euchroma. The sequence continues at coordinate 66,754,592 of OX346245.1, forward strand.
CATACCTGTTCTACTTGTTAAAATAATATTCTCTATTTTTTCTAAAGCATATTTTACTTAATTAATCTGATTAAAAAATTCTATTTCCGTTCTAAGGTCATTTACATCGCTTCTTTGGCTCTTTAGTTCGTTGATTAAAGTTGTCCCTCTGTTTACTGTATCTATTAGTCTTTCAAATTGTTCATTGAAATGGTCGTTAATCTTTATCTGTTGGTTGTTATTTTTTATTATTTCTTCATTGTTTTCCTCATAGGCTTTCAGTCTATTTTCTATATTCTGGCGATCTTCATCATCCATGGTTCCAAAAAGAAACTTCATGCCTGATCCAATTAGATTTATAACTCCTCTTTTAACTATTTTATGGGGTAATAATGTTTGAATTTTAGTTTCTAATTTTGTGATTTCACTAATTTGTTTATATCGTTTGTTTGGAATCAGCCTATACTGTTCTTTAAGTTTAGATATTGCTTGCTCATATTTGGTTAAATTTATAACGTGCACTATTGTCTTGAAATCCTCTATCAAATTAATTGATTAACTTTTTATTATCACGAATTCTCGTGTAATTTCATACATTTGTATCTCTTGACTGGGTCAACGTTGACAGCCATAGAAATATTGCTATTATCAATTTTAATTTGTGTAATTTTTGAGGGTCTCTATTTGGTCGTATTGTTATTTTGTTTTTATTAATTTCTAACACTTTCACTTTATTGTGTTTTGTCTTCAACTTGTCGTATCGTTCTGGATTATTTATTTTTGTAAAACTAGGATCTATCTCCGTATCCTTTCTGTTTTTATTAATTTTATTTAAAACTTTTTCTTTAGTACTTTCAATTCTTTCAAATATAATTTTATTGTCTGTTCTACCAAAATGTATATCACTTGGTTTTTCCCGTGTAGTCAAATGAATAGTGTTATTATAAACCTCTATGGTACGCGTTACGTTATCGACTAAATTTGGTTTTTGTTTGTGTGGCGATATGGCGTGGTTATATGATTCATTATATCGTTATCTTTGAGATATTGTTGTATTGTATATGAAAGAAAAGATCTATCGTTATCGGTCGGTAAGATTTTTGGATAACCTAAGCAAATGAATATCTTTGTCATTGCTGTTAATACGTCAGCTTGGGTTTTTGTTTCTAGTCTTTCTAATGCGATAAATTAAGAGAATTTATCAATGCATGTTAGGTAGTTTCCATTTCTTGGAATGGGCCAAATGTCCATGTGATAATGTATGTTGGGACCTGTTGGTGTTGGAGTTTTTTCATATGGGAGTTTTAGTGGATTTCTTTCTATATTAAGATTGCAAGTTTCGCAATTATTGATTATTTTATTTATTTTTTTCTCTAAGATTTGGTGTATAATAGGTTCTAATGATTTCTAAGTACGTCTTTTCTATACCGATGTGATTGTATTTTTTGTGAGTTATTAATTATTTCTTCAGTTTCTGGGGAATGTAAGTTCATTAAGTTGGACATGGTTCTGTATAGTTTTTGTTTTTTATGGTGTTGCTTCCAGAATTCTTGGAATTTGAGAAATAGTTCATCGTTTGTTTCGTATCTCTTTAGTGGTAAGTCATCATTATCAAAAAATATTGCGTAAGTTTTTCCTATGTCGCATTCTAAAATTATTTGTTCAAAGTCTTTAGAGGTAAAATTCTTTTTTGTAATTACTATTTGTTTTTTTCCTACGTATGGGAATGTTATTTCTCGGGAATCTACCCTTGTTGTTTTAACAATTATTTGGCGTTCAAACATATTGAGGGGTTTATCTGATTCATTGCTATGCTGGGTACTCACGAGATCTTCAAATGCAATTATCTGTTCAGTTTTAATTCTTGACAAAGCATCAGCCACTTTATTTTCCTTGCCTTTGATGTATTCGATATCGAAGTCGTATTCTTCGAGTTTAGTCTTCCATCGTTGTAATTTTGAATTAGGTTCTTTTAGGTTTTGGAGCCAAACTAGAGGCCTATGGTCTGTTAATATTTTGAATTTTCTACCGTAAAGGTAATGTCTAAACTGTTTGATGGCCCAAACGATTGCTAAAAGTTCCTTCTCTATGGTTGAGTAATTACACTCATGTTTATTCAAAGTGCGTGAAGCAAAAGATAATGGTCCGTGGGACTGACTTAGGACTGCACCGATAGCGAAGTAACTAGCATCGGTTGTCAGTGTGAATTCTTTTGTAAAATCTGGGTGTCTGTTTATCATTGTATCTTGCAATGCCATTTTTAACTTATTGAACGCGCCAATGTATTTTTCATTTTTTAAATCTATTTTAGAATCTTTCTTCAGGTACAGGGTCATAGGTTTTATTATCTTTGCGTAGTCTTCTATGAACTTGCGATAGTAACCGGTAAGACCTAAAAATGATTGTATTTCTTTAATCGTAGTTGGAAGGGGAAAATCTTTAATTGTTTGAATTTTAGATGGGTTTGATTTTATGCCTTCTGGCGTGATTATATGACCTAAAAATTCACTTTCTTTTTTAAGAAAATCGCATTTGTTTAGTGAAACTTTAAGATTAACTTTTCGTAATCTTCAAATATTAAGGGTAGGTGTACCCGACCAGCCAACTCAAATTTCATGTAAATGAATTTGAATGTGTTAGTAAGCTCTCTTCACCAGATTCGGCATTGCAATTTTAATTATACTCTTGCTTGTACTCTGTTTTAATCGCAAACGATGGTGCAGAGAGTGAGAGAGCAGAGAATCACGCACAAGCACTACGCACAAGAAAGAAAAAAAACAGGTAGCGAGCGAGTAAGCGCAGACGAAGCAAATGTATCTACTTGTTATGTATTTACAATTAGACATACAATTTAGAGAAAATAACGATTCCGACCAGAAGGGTAGGAGCAGGAGGTAGGTAAGGTATGGATGGATTTGTTTTTTCCTTATGGATATGGTCATGGTGTGATACATAGAGTATTTATATTATCTAGAGAACCGACTAAGGGGTTCGTTCTCTTTCACCCTACAAGCTGTAGTGAGAGAATGGGACCATTTTGTCGACTATTCGTTGAGCACGTATTAGTGATCCCGTGCATTTTAAATGGAACCCCATCCACCACTGCTGTAACAAATAGTATACACATTTTTGCTCAATTATGATGGATTCCTGCGCTCAGATATTTAAAATAAGAATACGTTAAATTCAAAAATTGAAATTTAAAAACAAAATTTCAATAAAATTACTTTAAATAACTTTTTAATGGACTGAAACAAATTTGTTTAGTGTTGTCTTTCTTTTAGCATTCAAATCTAGTAATATTCATGTACATTTATGTTAATAACGCGACTCTTTAAAAAAATAACTGAGCTAATGGCGCCATTTTGTGTTTGAATCCACGATTCACACTGATTCACGAATAGGAAAAAAAGAGTAAAATAAGAGAATTTTCTCTTACTCATCTCAAATAAATTTTGCGGGTGTTTTAGGCAAGAGGGGTACGAGTCGGTTCTCTAGATAATATAGGTACTCTATGGTGTGATATGTGAATATGTATTATGAAGAAAAAAGAATACCTTTCATAATTTTCTAAAAGAATTGGTTGGTGTAGCGCAGCGCGGTGGTATTATTTATTTTTTTTTTCGGGTTGAACAAATTACCTATAAAAAGGAAAAAAAAATAGGAGCTTCTCTATTTTATGTTTACTAAAAAAAATGTGTCATACCTTTCCTAAGTCAATTTTTTCTTAATTTAGGTACAGTAGATGACGTATATAAGAAACTCAAAAAATCCAAGGATTTCAATGAAACTGATAGAGGTTATAGCTGACGGCTGTAAAGTTGGCAGAAAATCAACTTCTTTCTTTTGGGGTACATATAACCGAATGATACACCAAAAATTTAGTACAAATCTAGATTAGTAACGGTTATTTAATTTTGTTTGTTGTATGTGGTCAAATTTCAACCATTGGTAAAAAAATTCATAAATTCAAATACCAAATTGACAAAATTTAGGCACTTTCATGGTGGCGTATGACCGTCCACCAGACTTTGAATTGGTTTTAAAGTTAGTCATTGATGGTTTTGAAGAATTAGTTTTCCCTTATAATTTAACTTTTTATTTTTCTTACTAGAGTGTCATTTTTTGTTGGCCGAATTTCGACCGCTGGGCGATACTAGTATAAATAAAAATGCCTATAAGAAATGTCAAATGTATGGGCTTTTTTTTTCTCCCCGATCTTCAATTTGTCACTTCTTTGGCAATTCAATAAGGGTGGGTTCAGAAATTTTGTGAAAGTTACACGGCGCATCATTTAGAAGTTTACACGGGAAAATTTCTTATAAAAGTTTAATTTTCTATGTAGTGAAAGAATAAGTTTCTTATATCAGTGTTTTTCTTATATACGTTTTTCTTATATGAGGTGTAATTAGCATGTATCTTTATGGGAATGTGCATGGTACTTTGGAATGTCTGTCTTATAAGCGTGTTTTTCTTAAATGGGACTTTCTCATATCCATCATCTACTGTACCAACGAGAAGTTGGAAAACCAAACTTACTAATCTTTAGCCAGTTGGTTTTTATTATGTTATTTAGGTATGTATTTATGTTTTATTATCAAATGGAAAAAGAATGCTAATGCATTTGACGGGCGTAATTTGACATGGAGTGTGGAGATTGAATTTAAAAAAAATCAATTGAAGTTGCAGATATTGGCGAGGCTGGGATATGAGCCGTTTAAATTAGATGTAGGTCCATATGTAAGCAGATTTGTGTGTTGTGTATAAGTAGTAAGGTATGTATATGTATTTATTAACTTCCCATGAGAACTTATTGCACCTAATTGGTCCGATTTGTCTGATATGTCGATGTAATTTATTTGTTAAATGTTATGTACATGTACACCCATATCTCGTGGCTACGTTCGTGATACCTCATTTCGTCGACCATATCTTGAGAACAAATAAAGCCATCGGCTTCGAATAGATTTGATTTTACAGATACATAATAACGTCATAAAGTGCAAAAAGGGTTGTCAAAAAAATTCGATTACTTAATTATTTTCTTATTATTATTCGAGAACAAATAATTCTATCGACTTCAGCTCAATTACATTCTATAGATAATGAAGAATAGATAAGACTTAAAAAAATAAATCTACTACTAAAAATTGTTGAAAAAATATTTTTCGACTGGAATATCTCGAAAACAAACAATAATATCGTCTTCAAAATAATTTTTAATTTTGCCATACTTAAAAATTGATAAGAGTTTGTAAAAAATGGAATGGATATTTTTTTCTAAGCAAAAAAAAAACTGCCAAAGAAACCGCTAAAAATTCTTGAAAATTGTTTTTCATCTCGAAAATCTAGGGAACAAATAATTTCATATGTACATATTCTACATACATATACAAATACATATAAGATCTGGTACAATTTTTTTTGAACAAATAGGCAAGTACAAATTATGTATTTAGGTAGGTACCTACAGTGCTGCCAAAAACATTTCGGATTTTTTCCCATAGTAATGATTTTCTTAATACCAAGTAGAAAACTAACAACTTTCCATAAGTTTTTTAATAATTTGTAAAGAGTATGAGACAAGTTAATAATAACCTTAAAAATTTAATACTGCGATGACAAGAACAATAAAAAAAAAATTATTTTAAAAAGTTACTCAGTAACATGCCTGTGCAAAACTAACCGGATTTCAAGAAGATTGCGAGTCTCGATGTTAAAGTAACGGTTTTTTCGAGTCTTTTGACTCAAGCCGAGATTAAAACGTTCTTACAAGTTGAGAGCTGTGTAAGTTGAAATTATATAGTGCATAAAATGGCTAAAACACGTTATAGCAACGCGATTCGATACGCAATAATAGAAAAGTTCCAAGCCGGTATAAAACAAAAAGTAATCGCTGAAATCTTAAAAATTCCAACGTCAACGGTTTGCGACATCATTAAAAAATTTAAAAGTGGAAAATCAGTAGAAGCAGATCATTTTGGTGGACGCCCTCGCAAAACAACAATTAAAACTGATAGGCGCATAAAGAATTTCGTGCTTAAAGACCCTTTTGCGACTTCAAAGACAATTTGTGATGAACTTAATCTACCCATAGGGCCAAGTACGGTCAGGAAGCGTTTAAGAGATTTCGGTCTTTTTGCATTTCGACCAGCTAAAAAACCTCTTCTCACTGCTTAACATCGTAAAAAAAGGTAATCCGTAAAAGGTATTTGGGAAAGACTTAAAATTCCTAATCAAAACATTTAACCCAGGGTTGAATTTGCAAAAAATCATCTTAACCGGTCTTTAAGCAAATGGAGGAGTGTGCTTTTCAGTGATGAAAGCAAGTTCAACTTATTTTACTCCGATGGTGCAAGGACAGTGAGGCGCTCAAAAGGTACGCGATTAAAGCCTGCAAATGTACTGCCTACAGTAAAGCACGGTGGAGCCTCGGTGATGGTTTGGGGCTGTTTTTTCAGGAGCAGGCTGCGGTCCTATACATCAAATCACAGGAATTATGGACCGTTTCCAATATAGGGACATTTTGGAGTCAGTAATGCTTCCATACGCAGAGCGGAAGAAATGCCTCTGCGTTGGGTTTTTTAGCAGGATAATGACCCCAAACATTCTTCAAAGCTGCTAAAAGAGTGGTTTGCAACTAAAAATATTCGTGTCTTAGAATGGACATCTCAATCACCCGATTTAAACCCAATAGAAAACTTGTGGGCCATTTTAAAAAAGGCAGTATGTATTCCACTCAAAGTGAAATGGGATTGCTATTCAATTACACAATAATAATGCTACTAATTGACTTTAACATGTACCTACCAATGTATTTTTCCAATAGATACATTCATTACCTACGCAAAATAATCAAAGCAATCCTTCAGCAACTATACCCAACATTCCAAACATGACCTTGCACTAATACCTATCAGAAAAAAAAAACACTGAAAGAACAAAAACTCTTCTATAATCGACCCGCAATACCCATCATAATCAAGCAGAAAAACCTTCTAACAGACTAGCGAAGAAAAAAATATACATTATGTATGTTTGTACATATGTACCTACTTACAAGCTACACAAAATTCATCCAAATTTCCTGCAACGATTCCACCTCCGAATTGAACACGAACTTCCACCAAATCTACGTGTTAAAAAAAAAAAAACAAGGCATACGTACATAACAAACCTATATTTTTTTCATGACATCTTTTTTTATCTTCCTTGGCGATTCACAGAATACTATATTTGTATGCATACTATGGTTTTCCATACAAGACAAAAAAAAAGAGAATAAGGAAAAAGAGAATGCATCACCACACTACCCAGTGGATTTCTTTTGAACCAAACTTCTTTGTGTGCGTGAGCAATGATGTTGTTATGGTAAAAAAACGCGAAATGGACAACTTTTTCAAAATTAAAATTTAAAAAAACCATGAGAGAAAATATTATTTTGTTTTTTAAATTTAATAAACAAAATACCAAAAAAAAAATAAAAAAAATATGTGGTAATTGTATTGGCTGTCCTTGCCTAACCACGGCATTACGAATAGTGTCACATTGAATTGCATTTTTTAGCATGTTATACGAAATATTTTTTTTTTTTTTAAACCCATTAGGCATTCAAGACATATGATTCCTTGAATTAAAAAACATTTAGGAAATTTAAAAAATATAACACTCAATTTCCCAGGGGGTCAAACGAAATAATTAGGAAAAAAGGAGTATATTTTGTATTTTTGTCTCTAAAAAGTTACTGTAAAAAATAAAACAAATGAAAGAAAAATAAAAACAACTGCACATACATATAAGCTTTGAAAAACCGTTAATTTGACTTCGTTACCTTTTATACTTCAGAAGTTTTATCAAATAATGCATTCATACCTCTTTGTAAATTTCCTTCATTTTTCACAGTTTTGTAAATTTTTTTTGGGAATAAATAAAAACAATATAGAAAAAACAAAACCCATTTGTCAATTTGAGATGAATTGTCTCTAGAAAAAAAATATAAAAAAAATAAAAAAGTAATATTTAACCAATTTCCCTATCATTCCTATAAGCATCTCACTAAATTTTATGATTTTTCCATCTGTCTGGCGGTTTTGAGGCATATATAATTTTTTATTTTTTTTAAAGCCACAAATATATATTGCTCAACTTATTTCCAATCGATTACCGTCTGTTTCATTAAAATATTCGCAAAATTGTGAACGCTATACAGTTTAGCGCAAAGCTCCAACCTATTTCACAAAGGGACACATACCCTTAATTTTAAGTGGTACATATGCTCTTGAAGGGAAGCTGAGAAAATAATAATGCCGTCTAGGTATACGTAGCATATTTTGCCAATGTAATCGCCTAAAACTTCATTCATCATCCGCTGAAATGTTGCGGGTGCATTTTTTAAACCGAATGGCATACGCATCCATTCGTAATGGCCTGATAGAGTACTGAAACCTGTTTTTTCTCGGTCTTCAGGATCAATTTCAATTTGGTAAAAACCTTTCGTTAGGTCTAGTGTGGAAAAATAGTTTGCACGTCCCATCTTATCTAAAATATCGTCTATGAGTGGGATCGGGAATTTATCTTCTTTTGTAATCTTCTTTAGTTTTCTATAGTCTATTACTATTCTCCATTCTTTATTGCCTATCTTATCTGTTTTCTTAGGTACAACCCAAATCGGAGCATTATAGGGAGAAGTTGAATGTTTAATGATACCTTGATCCAATAGTTCTTGAATCTGGTTGTTTACTTCATTTTTGTGTATTTCAGGATATCTATAGATTCTGGTGAAAATAGGAGAATTATCCTGAACTGGTAACTTATGTTTAACGTGTGATGTAAAAGAGAGATCATCGCCTTTGTGGAAGAATACGTCTGAATATTCGTTTAAAGTTTGAAATAGAAATTTTTTCTTCTCTGAATTCATGTGGTCTATATTTTTCTTTTCAAATTCGTCGAAAATAGTTGTAGTGAGGCGTTAAGCCATTTAGGTGATTTATCTCCATGGAATAATCACGTTCATCTATTCCATAAAAAAATATTGGTATTTTAGTTCAGTTTAGTTCTAATATTTTAGTTGCATAGTCAATTTTTCCATTGTTTGGTATAAGAATGTTGTTGCCAATGATGCCGTTAAAGCTCTGACTGAAAGTCATTAACTGAAATAAACAGTCTTTATTAACTTTCCAAATGAATTTTTCTTTTGGTAGGAGTACTTCTTTTTCAACTAAGATTGGGTTTCCTACGGTATTAATTTTTAATGGTTCTGCTCGTATTTTAATTAGATTTTGAGGAGCGTCTTTCTCGTTTAATATACTATTCGTCGCTCCTGTGTCGATTAGCATTCTTAATATCCTGCCTGCTTTTTCTATCCGAACAAAAGGCAATCCGAGGCTGGTACTTGAAAATTTTCTGTTTCATTATTTGTTTTTGGATATCCCGCAGGGTTATTATTAATATTAGTATTTGTTTCTACGTATCCCGCAGGATCAGTTTTTGGGCTTACATTTCTATTGTAGTTTACCTGCCTATTGCATAGGTTAGGATTCCTCCTGAATTGGCTCGAGCCTGGATCGACTTCCATGAGCTCATTCCCTTGATTATTATAGTTTCTATTAGGGTTACGATTATTTTGAAATGGGGGTCTAAAGTTATTTTGATTACTGAAGTGATTGTAGGGTTGTCTAAAATTGTTCTGTCTAAAGTTATTAAAATTATTTCTAAATTGTTCTGAATTATTATGAGAATTATTCTGAGAGTTATTCTGAAAATTACTCTGAGGTCTAAAAGAATTATTATTATACTGTTGTGGGGTGTAAAGTTTGGGTTGGAAGTTTCTATTATTCATCTGACGTTTTTGTTGTCTTTCTTTAAAAGGATTTGAATTAACAAAACCGGCTTCAGTTAGCTGATGTAAAGCTTCTTGTAAGCTGGTAGGCTTGAGAGCAAAAAGGATGGTACGTATATGTACTGGTAGTTTTTCTTTAAAAATATTTAAAGCCGTTAAATTATTACTATCTACTTCATGTGTTTTATCTTTTTGTACACTTTTATGATTAAGATCACAAAGTTTTTTTGAATGTCATTATTAAATCTAAGGATATTTCCTCTAAAACATATCTGTCTAAGTTCTTCATACAACTGAATGCTATTTTTAAAGCCGCCAAAATTAGAGATCAACATCGCTTTGATGTCGGTCCATTTCTGTAAGTGGGGGTGTATCTCAATGCAGCGTTTAGCTTTTCCTATATATTTCGATTTAAGGATATTAATGCACATGATTTGGCTCTGATTATCATACTCATTCAAGATTGGAATAATTCCGTCAACATTTGCAAGAAATGTGTATAAATCTTTTGTCCTTCCATCGAAAGGACTTAACTTCTCTATATATTTCAGAGGGTCGAGCGTTAAGCTCTTCTTGGCTGTACCTTGATCATTATTTTCTAAGGACATTTTGTTAGTATTCTGGTAATTGATTTCTAATTTCAACTCACTTTTATTTCTATTTTCTGCTATAGTTTTTTCACCGCCAAAATTATTTTCAATATTAATTTTTAATTTATTATTATTATTTGTATTGTATTATTTATACTAGAATGTCAGTTTTATTAGACTTGACCATTCTTTATTCCGTCAATTTCATTGAATTTTTGAACAACAACAACAACTTAAAGGTGCTACCACCAATTGCTTACGAATTAATTTTGGGTATTTTAATTCGTTTTTTATTTTTGTTTGGCTAGAGATATAGCTATTTCAAGGGGTGCCAAGCCCTATCATCATTCTCCTTTATAGTGGTGCTGAGCTTTAACCCAATTTTATTTGAAAAACTTTCTACACATCATGCGGTATTTGAACCCGCACATCAGATTTGCTCAGTCTTCGAAGCTGTGTACACTACATACTCTGCCACCGTTGACCACTGACGTCACAGGTCTAGATGTGCTGTTTGTTTATTAATTTTTAATTTATTGTTTTCAAAATTTTCAAATTTATTATTTTCTAGCTTACAATTATTCTTACTGATGTGCTCAGGTATTTTCTGGTTTCTATAAAAATAAAAAATAAATTTGATGGCACAACAGCTCATGAAGAACTAGGGCCTAGTGACTTACAACTCTCAACCATTCCTGTGTACGTGTCTGCTGGAATGGAGGGGACCTACAGTTTATTGCCGAATCCGAACGGCTAACGAGCGGCACTTTTCTGTGACAGGTGTTACTCTTGGAGGATTTGTCAATTCCTCGCAAGAGGCAGTAGCCGTTTTTTCTTTTAAATAAATACTTAGGTGGCGAGGCTGGGGATCGAACCTTAGACCTCCGGCATGACAGTCCATCGCACTAACCATCACGCCACGGCTACTGTTTGTTTTGATTAGTTTTCCTCTATGGACTTTCTGACATACACCAAATGTGTTGGTTGAGTCATGGACTAATCAGGATTCACTGAACAGATTTTAAATCTTTATTTTCGCTAAGGATTCTGTCTCAAGTTCACTGAATTGATTTCAATTATTTAAATGTTTTCCGTCAATGTTGGTACGGTTTTTTACTGAAATAATTAAGTATGTCGCGGTTCCGATTTTGTTATTAACTCAAATATTCGTTTAAACTTTTTCGCAGGAAAATTTTGTAGATTTTAACAGGATAGAATCAATTTAACTCTATTCTACCGACTGCGCCAGTTTTGTTTAATAAAACTAAGAGTTTTTTTCTTTTAAAAATTTATTTATTTAGTCTTGTAACCAAGGACGAGAGTACCTCGAAGACTAAAGACTTTCTTAATTCTAACGAAACAATATTTTATTTAGGTGCTATTTATATCTACAGTTTTGTTATCTTTATTGTTACAGTTGTATGTGCTGTTATCTTTTATTTAAGTATCTATGAGGATTAGCTATCTTGTTGCTTTGTTGCATGTGCTATGTTATATTTTATTACAATAATTATTATTCCTTTTTCGTAAACAAATTGTTGCCGGCAACTCAGTTGCCCTGTGTGAAAGGGGACTTAGTACTTTATTGTCCTGGCGAAGAACCTCGCCTATTTTTGCACCCGCTGTGCCATCGCACCGAGACTTGCTGCGTTCTGTTCCTTCCTAAGTATGAATTAGGAGATACTTAGTCACAATCTGAGCAAGGGTGTCCAGCTTCTTATCCTGGATGTGTCTCTTGAACAGTGAGTGGGAATCCTTTGACATTCTAATGATGAATTTGTCTTGTTCCATGGCTGCAACAAGATCGTTCTTTTCCATTTGAGAAGGTTTCGTATAAGCAGAATGTTCTGCAAATCTACTTGTTAATAATCGTCCAGACCAGGCCCAAATTTTTCGACGAACTTGCGGTGTGCCTGGATCTCGTTTCCAATTTTCACAAGTTTAAAATATAAACAAAAATTATAAAAACAAAAACAAACGAAAAGACTGACTGACTATTTTATTTTGTTTGTTTCACAAAAAAAAATAACCTCAAACAACTTATTTTTTGTTCTTGACATCATCTCATCTTGAAAACACAAAATTGTTATATTTGTTACATTTGGTATATTTTTTTATATCTATTTTGACAGTTGGTGTACGAGTGGCCAGTATAACAATTCTTCAATTTGCTTCAACTTTTTTGTATGGATGCGCTATCCAGTATATTATAGAGATCAGTGGTTTGCCTACAAGCTAAAACACGCACACATATGCAGTTGGGCTAAATCCGCCATGAATTTCTTGCACACAGACAGTTGGGCTAAATTCACCACGAAAGCGGCGGTTATTTTAAAAATCTCATGACTATGTTCAAAAAGTATAAGAACATCGGAAATGAATTTTTAAGTGCTCACGTGTCCTTATTTGATTTAGTTTAAATTAATGTAGGTACATGGAAGATTTTAAGGTTTATTAAAAGAATACAGCCAAGAAAAGTTCATATTGAAAATAATAGCCTTGTTCCTTAACTTTGAAACTCTGTGATTTTCTGTGCATTTGTGTGAATTTCAGTCCAATATTCTGTCAAAGTTCATATAAAAAAAAATAAAATGGTAGTTAAATGCACAGAAAATCACAGAGTTTCAAAATAAAGGAAAAACCTAATAAGTCAATAATTCAAGTTAGGTATGTTGTATGTACATAGTTTAACTGAAACTTGACTACATTCAGTACTTTTCCAAAAAAAAATGACAAAACGTAGAAAAGTGAAAAACGAAAACATGCTCTAGGGAACTACATAAGCCAAAAAAGTGAAAAAGTACAAAAGTGAAAATTTTCAAACTCATTTTGGGATAGTTTTTCTCACTGGAAAACTTATAAAAATGATGCAGAAAGCCTAAATTTTTGTTTAAAAAGAATTGTATAAATTTTTTTTTCACAAAACAACTGCGCTAGCGGGAAAAAAAATTTGTTACTTTTGTAATTTTGCAAAAAGTTGCCAATGTAGTTAAGGCCTTAGGGTTCAAATTTTGTACAGGTTTCATCCTAATCGGATGGTAAATTTTTGATTTTAAGCTAATTTTGTGGTTTTGTGTTCAACGCCTACTATAACGGCCATGTTATTTACTCAATACATCCAGATTAAAACTTAAATCAGGGTGTAAATCATACAAATTCAATGTTAATTCATCTGGATTTAAGTTTAAATATGGATGTATCGAGTGAATAATATGGCGGTAAGTATTATCGGAAACTTTTTATATAAACTTTTAGTGATCTTCTTCCTGCACCTATAAGGAAATATTTAGGCCCTCTGTCGAATCTTTTATTTTGCTATGAATTTTCTGTTATGAATCATAAAAGACCTTCAGCATAAAAGATCTTTTACAATTGGTATTCATGTTAGAACTTTTATAAATTTTTGTTACGGAACTTCGAAAACGAAATATATAAGCAAACAGAACTAAAATCTTTTATAAACTGTCAAATGAATTGAATCTGTGGAAGACCAACAAAAAAGTAAAATTAATTTACTTACCACTTTAATTTCAGTCAGGTATTAAAATAATATAAAGTTAATTGGTTAAATTTCCTACACCCAAATCTACATATTTGCAAAACATATCCTTCCTTTAAAATGCATTCAGGATCATTCGTTGCTGTTGAAGTGACACACACAATTGAATGCACAGGTTGGAAATGCAATTCCTTTTTCCAAGTCTTTTTCTTTATTGTAAACTTTGCCAGTTTCTTCAGTGATTTGGTTACCCTTTCTAAAGATTTCCCTCACAGAGGCATAAGCAACAGAGATGACTACTTTTGATGTTCCATTAACAATTTCGCCAGCCAATTTATATTTGGTCAGAACTAATCCTCGGCGATGGTTTTTTCTTGGACTTCAACTGGCCGCGGGGCGTACATCGTACATCGAATATCCAATGCTGTACTGCTATACGCTTCAGCCTCCAATTTGTCTTGACCTGGTGCAATGGTATTCCCTGAAAACCTGAAACTAAATTAGTAAATTAATTTTACTTCTTATTCGGTATTACATTTTCAAGGCATTTGACATAGGTGTTAAAATCGTTTTCTGTGGTGTGAATCAATTTACCTTTTTGTTGGGTGCAGGTAACCAAAAGTGAAAGTTTTCGTCGATCTTCTTGTAGATTGAAACTTAAGTAACTTTCCCGCGAAAGTTGTAAATTAATTTTACTTTTTTTTAGTCTTCGATTTTCAATTTCAAAAACTCATTTGACAGCTGTTGATTTATAAAAGATTTTAGTTCTGTTTCCTTACCGATTTCGTTTTCGAAGTTCCGTAACAGAATTTAATAAAAGTTGGAACAACTGACTACCAATTATAAAAGATATTTTATGGTGAAGGTCTTTTATGAGTCATAACAGAAAATTCATAGCAGAATAAAAAGATTTGGCAGAATAGGCCTAAATATGTGCACCCTCCTTCCTTTAAAATGCAGTCAGGATCATTCATTGTTGGTGAAAAGTGACACACACAATAATTGTTAACTGATACACAGGTTGGAAATGCAATTCCTTTTTTTTAGTCCTTTTCCTTTTTATAAACTTTGCCAGTTTCTTTAGTGATTTGGTTTTCGACCATGGTACAGATTTCCTTCATAGAGGCACCAGAAACACAGAGATCGATGACTGCTTAAAGTTCTATTTCGCCAACCAGTTTATATTTGGTCGCAACACAACTAAATTCTCAGCGATGGTTCTTCTCTTGGACATCAACTTCGTCCACCATTGTTGTTTGTTTGATAGTTGTTTTATCTAAATTAAGAAATTCTTTAGTAGGAAATTTAACCAATTAACTTTATATTATTTTAATACCTGACTGAAATTAAAGTGGTAAGTAAATTAATTTTACTTTTTTGTTGGTCTTCCACAGATTCAATTCATTTGACAGTTTATAAAAGATTTTAGTTCTGTTTGCTTATATATTTCGTTTTCGAAGTTCCGTAACAAAAATTTATAAAAGTTCTAACATGAATACCAATTGTAAAAGATCTTTTATGCTGAAGGTCTTTTATGATTCATAACAGAAAATTCATAGCAAAATAAAAGATTCGACAGAGGGCCTAAATATTTCCTTATAGGTGCAGGAAGAAGATCACTAAAAGTTTATATAAAAAGTTTCCGATAATACTTACCGCCATATTATTCACTCGATACATCCATATTTAAACTTAAATCCAGATGAATTAACATTGAATTTGTATGATTTACACCCTGATTTAAGTTTTAATCTGGATGTATTGAGTAAATAACATGGCCGTTATAGTAGGCGTTGAACACAAAACCACAAAATTAGCTTAAAATCAAAAATTTACCATCCGATTAGGATGAAACCTGTACAAAATTTGAACCCTAAGGCCTTAACTACATTGGCAACTTTTTGCAAAATTACAAAAGTAACAAATTTTTTTTCCCGCTAGCGCAGTTGTTTTGTGAAAAAAAAATTTATACAATTCTTTTTAAACAAAAATTTAGGCTTTCTGCATCATTTTTATAAGTTTTCCAGTGAGAAAAACTATCCCAAAATGAGTTTGAAAATTTTCACTTTTGTACTTTTTCACTTTTTTGGCTTGGGTACACATAACCAAGCAACAGGCAAAAAAGCTGTGCTATCACTGAAGCCGTACAACAAGTTGCCGAATCGTAAAAATGCATATTTGAAACTCACGAAGTTTACTCAATTGATGTTATTGTCAGTTCAGGTGAAGAAGTTCATCGCGAAAAGATGCTTAAGATTCAGTCTACACGAAGACCGACAAAAACTATCAACAACTGAAGTCATCAAGGGCTCTTTTAGCTGAGGTAAAGACAAAATATGGAAATTGCCTTTGAATCTGTTTCCCACAAGATGATTGATCCATTCCAAGTGATGTATGATATGTGGCTCAATGCAGACACACTGTCCTAGATCTATTTTTAGTTAAGCGTTTTAAAAAAAATATAAAAATGAAAAATAAAAATGAATGTACATATTGTATGTAAATTTTCGTTTTATTAAATCTTTAATCCCTAGCCAGGTACGGAGTTCCAGCTAAACTAAATTGTACATGCTTTTGTGATTTGTTATTGGTGTTCAAGGATCCCAAAATATTTTCGAGAATTTTTTCATGAAGGTCCAGACGCTATAGGTACGCGCTTCATCGAGCTTACAATCACATATTCACCAAGGCATATCTAGAAACAGAAACTTATTTTTAATTTCTATGGAGGACATATGGTATGTACATATGCATTAACTTACCTCAAAAGTTGTGATGTTTTGGAAGGAAATTGAATATGTTTTCTGCGAATTTCTGGACATTGATGTAGGCTTCTTGTAGGTTAATTTTGCAGTCGCACAATGTGTAAATTGTTTGTTTGAATTTCTCAGGAAACATTTTCAATATCTTGGCGGTTATAATGAATCCATCATCCTTGTCAAATTTACACTGATAACACTCATCCCAGACAGCTTGAATCGAGACAAGTGCCGAGATTTAGCTAATGGCGAGTGAGTGAGATGACTCACTTTTCACTAAAAATCGATTTAGCTAGTAAAAGTGAGTGAGTAGGCGAGTGAAATGAAACGTCAGTTTACTCGCCGGATGTTTCAGCGGTGACTTGGTGTATGTGTTGGTAAATTTCCACTTTTGCATAAGTATGTGTTCTTTTTCAAAGGAATTTCAACATACCTATTCACGTATGTGAAACAAACTAGCAACATAACAATGTATGTAGGTAAAAATGAGTATGCAGCACATAAAAGATTTGTTTTTTTTTTTATACAAACATACATTTATGTAAAAATGATATTTGATGAACATTATTAATTTGTTATTTACATTTTATTTGTAGGTATAAATTTTTTTAACACAAGTGAAAAATATAATTCAGCATCGCAAGGACGACCCCATCAACTTCGTGAGGAGTAACTACAAAACTTTGGAAGACTGTTTAGGAGTGGGTAGGACACACTAACTTCACAATAAAGTCACACACATTAATTAAATTTTATTTTCCTAAGTTTTTCGATAAAGTTTAATTAAAATAAAAATAAAAAATTGAAAAATTAAACCTCAAACAAACAAAACCAAAGACAACGAATTAAAAGATAGCCTTTGTTTATGACATTTCATGTGTTCGAAACTTGATTCGAAATTACTCATTTCACTTTATTAGCTAAATCACTTTTGCGAATAAAGTGAGATGAGTCGGCGAGTAAGGCGAGTCATCTCACCTCACTCGCTGAAATAGCTAAATCTCGGCAAAGATCTTTGGGTGTAATTTTCGTTCGACACCAAGGATCTTGCAGGCAAAGTTCAGCTTTTTTTGTCGGTTAATCTTCTCCGCATAGCTTACATTAATTGGTACCATTTCGCTGACGAAATAGAAGAAATTTAAATAATTTTTAATTCACTTTTAGAACAAAATCAATAATTTTTATTTCATTCTTGCAAATCTTTTATGATAAAAGACACAAAAATATGTCTTTTATTCTTTTATGATTCATAACAGATTTTATAACAGATTTTGGCACACTGAATACCAAAAATGGAATTTGTAAAAGATTTTGTGACAGTTCGAATTTTTGACAGTTCATAAAAGATTTTTTTAGCAGATTTGATAACAGATTTGCAGCTGAATACCAAAATAATAATTCGTAAAAGATTTTTTGACAGCTCAAACTTTTGTATGGAAATTCATAACAGAATAGCAGAATAAAAGATCTCGCTGAATAGGCCTAATTGATGGATTTATTGCAGAAGCTGCATATACTATTGTCGTGACAACAAAGCAACAGGCCAAAAAGCTGATGTTACTCTGGATGCTCATTGGGCAGTGCAAGCTGCTGATTGAAGATCGAACTAGTAACTATGCAATCACTGAAGCCGTACGACAACAAGTCGCCGAATCGTATAAATGCAAACCAATCAAGGGCTCTTAGCTGGGGTTAAGACCAAATATGGAAATATGTCTTTCAATCTGCGACGCTTTTAAGGAGCACGAATGGGTGTTGTTGAATGTTTTTCCCATAAGATGATTGAACAATTCCAAGTGCTTTATGAGAAATCAACTTAATGTGGCTCAATTTACCAATGTTGTCAGTTTGATTACCGGCATTCTATATCGTCTGACAAATAAAGTAAAAATAGGTGGCCAACAAAAAGGTAAATTGTTTCACACCACAGAAAATGATTTTAACATGAGTTTAACAACTATATTTCTAGGAAACACCCAAGGAAGCAACCGGCTTCAACGCTCAGCTCTTCATTTTAAACCACCCTGGCCATATCTCGACAGATTACACTCCAGTGTTAGATTGCCATACCGCTAACATTGCTTGAAAGTTCTCTGAACTCAAGATATTTTCAGTTATGAAAACTGAACCCAAAACTAGGCCAACAAGTCTGGAGATGCCGCCGTCGTTACATTGATGCCAAGAAAACAACAACATTAACAACAACACCAAAGCAAGATAGAAAACAACTCTAAACTATTTTGTGCTCCTTTTTTTTTTGTTATATTAAAGTAAAACAAATGCAACATATTCTGCTTTTTAATTTGATTTCACTTGAAAAAATTATTTATCTGCAAGTATAGCATGTCCATCGGAGTTTTTTTTGTGTAAGTTCGTTTCATAAGCTTTTGGCGAGCTACTCCAACTTCTGGATCAAAGATTCAGTATCATTGTTCTGGATGTTTTTTTTTTTTAAGCGTGTATTGCAGTTATTTTTTTTTATCCTTTTCGAACTTTAGCTCGTACTTCTTCGGGTTTCTCTGGTCGAACAAGTGGTTTCTTTTCAAGAGCTTTCATCTTACAAACGACAATAGGACACAGAACAGTTCCCTGTCTAGTTTATTTCGTTGAAGCCACATACGAGTATTTAACGGTTAGGACAACAGCATTCATGAGATTTTTGGCCGCCTGTATGATAGACGTGGCACTGTCCAACCCAGAGACAATTAGTTCGCCACTAATATTCTGTACATCGGCTTTGACCTTTGATGTAATTTGAATTTGATGACAATAGAGAGCAATACGTTGCAAATAGGCTAGCAGATTTTTTTGGTGCTGCTCTCCGGGCATTGTTCAGCAATTTCTCGTGTATAAAGCTAAGTATAGACGATTGTCAGATCTTACAATATTGTCAGATCTGTCAATGGTCTGACAATAGCGGACAATTAGCTGACAATTGCCAAATTTCTTACAATGTAAAACTGTCCGTTCACACGATTGGTAGATTTTGTGCCAAAGACTGACAGTTAAATTGTCAGCTCTTGTCTGACAATTTTCGGACAATTATATATCTGACAATATTGTCAGCTTGAAAATTTTCTGTTCACACGGTTGGCAGATCAATAAAAATTCAAGTTACAATACAAATTCAATTCAATTGAGGATTTCAAGATCAAACAAAGTTTTATAGAATTTCACTTTTTTATGTATGTAGCCACTATTAAGGGTATGTTCCTATTAAAAAATCGGCTAGGGATTTTGCGTTGAGCCGTGTAGCGTCTAGAGTTCTTACAATATTTTAATGTAACAAAAAGTTTTTGATTGGTAATTAATTGGCTGAAGTTTTTTTTCAGTTTTAAAAATTAAAAAAAAATGTATTATACCTTAAATCCGAGAGAGAAATAAAAAAAAGAGAAATTTTCGGTAGCAGTTTGCAGGAATCAATGAATTATTTTATAATTTTTCGTTTTTTATTTTTTTCTTATTTTTATTTCAAAGACAATAAATGAGTGAGGTAAACGGCGATTTAATTTTTTAATATTTTTATAATTTTTTCTCAAAAAAAAATTAATAAAGTTATACACAAATAAGACGAATTTTCAAGGGGATACGGTTGTATCATTTGATAAAACTTCAAAAGTTTTCAAGATATTGAAGCCAAATAAATTTTATTTCAATGTCAGTAAACATGAGCTGTTATTTGTATTTTTTTTTTTTTTTTTTGAAAATTTTTATAATCACTTTTTAGAGACAAATGCAAAAAAACGTTGTTTTTTTTGGAATATTTCGGGGAAAATCCTTCAATAGTACTTAATTAATTTTGTTATTTTTTAAAATTATTTATTTACGAAAGAAAATATGCAAGAGTAGTAAACTGCGATTTAAAAAATATTTTTTTTTGCTTATAACATATTTAAAAATGCAATATTATAAGTCAAAATGTTAACTGTAGTTGTGGGAGCAAGAGGCACCGTAGAACTTCAAAATATTTGTATTATTTTTTTTTATATTTTCTTTATTATTCGCAGTGAAGAAAACAATAACTTTATTAACAGTTTAATTAAGTTTTATTTTAGAAAATGGGTCCATTTTGCGTTTTTTAACATAAAATTTCTTTCCACACGCACACAAAGAAGTTTGCAGTTCAGAAGAAATCTGCTGCAGTATCAGCGCCAACTCTCTTTGTTCTCACTCCAAAACAAATATCGCCATTGTTCTTGTTTTTTCTTATTATGTAGTTTTTTCCTCCTTTTTTTATTTCTCATCTCGCGTCAGAGACAGAATATAATAATAACCTGTTGTTGGATATTCATTCATATATTTGCTTAGTCTGCATTTACATTGTTCAACTTTTCCAGTTCCGATCGATTGTTCCTGGGTGAGCGGCGTAAGAAGTGAGGGGGATGAAACAAATCGGTTGTTCCTCGAAAACTCATACGATTTTTCCAGCCTATTTTGGTTCTCTTTCACCTCCTTTCCAGTTTCTTGTGTGTGTTTAGTATACATGTGCCGTTTATTTGATGGTGTGAGTAAATCTTAATGAAAAATGAAGAGGAAAGTCTGGATTTACATTGTTCAACTTTTTCCATAAGTTTTTTCCAGAAATCGGGTGAAATGTTCATATGGTCTGATTTTTCCAATGAGAATTTCTGTCGTTGCACTCTTCGGTCTTATTGCTATCCTCTTCATTTTTCATTAAGATTTACTCACACCATCAAATAAACGGCACATGTATACTAAACACACACAAGAAACTGGAAAGGAGGTGAAAGAGAACCAAAATAGGCTGGAAAAATCGTATGAGTTTTCGAGGAACAACCGATTTGTTTCATCCCCCTCACTTCTTACGCCGCTCACCCAGTAACAATCGATCGGAACTGGAAAAGCAATAAGACCGAAGAGTGCAACAACAGAAATTCTCATTGGAAAAATCGGACAATATGAACATTTCACCCGATTTCTGGAAAAAACTTATGGGAAAAGTTGAACAATGTAAATCCAGACTTAGCTGACATGTCTTTTCGATGGTCGGCCAGCAATATTTTGGATGGAGGGGAGATAAACAAGTGCAAGAAAAATATATG
Organism: Epistrophella euchroma; assembly: GCA_947049315.1. NCBI lineage: Eukaryota > Metazoa > Arthropoda > Insecta > Diptera > Syrphidae > Epistrophella > Epistrophella euchroma. The sequence continues at coordinate 66,776,320 of OX346245.1, forward strand.
GCACATGCGTTCGCATATATTTTTGTGGGTCGTCTTTCTCATCTCGCAGCAAAGTAGTTCATGTGTGAAAAAACCTGTTCCTCAATATGCAATCATGTTTTTTCTTTGTTGGTTCGATGGTTGCCCAGAATAATGTTTTTTTAGTAGGTTTGGTGGTTGATTAGGAACATTGCGAGAGGCAGGGTGGGAATGAGAGGACATTAGGTATTTTGTGCATAAAAATAAATTGCACATTTGTGTAGCTTATAAGTACCTATGTATGTACATTTTTTTGATGGCTCATCTGTTGGAATTTTTTTTAAAATAGTTCGTATAGAATTAGGTATATACCTACAGGGTGATCGGTATAAGATGCACCTGCTGGAGCGAGTAGGTTGGGTTGAGACAAGAAAAAAATCGTATAGTAGGGGGGTCTATTTCCCCCCGTTTAGGCAGAAGGGGCAATTTTCTAAAAAATTGACTTAAAACACCTTTTTGGAAAGCCAGAAATCTCTTCTTTGATTTTCATTTTAAACTAAGTTGTGTTTGTTAATAGTTTTTGAAAAATTAATTTCCAAACTCGAAATTTTGAAAAAAAGGTGAAACAAAAAAGTTTTAAACTAATTTTTTTTCAAAATTTTATATAATTAAGTATAGTTTTTGTTTTCAAAATTCAATGCTCTTATTAGCTTTTAGTCAAAAAAAGAAAACCAGATGCTAAAATGTCTTTTAGTTTTTAAGAAAATTGAAAATAACGAAATCTACCAGTGTTCAGACAAACTAAGTTCTAAGCTCTCTGGTCAGAGAACAGAAGTCAAAAAGTAGTTAATCCTTACATAAACATAAGTCAAGTGAGTAGAAGTTGTTAAGATATTTCATGATATCTTTTAAAGTATGCGTACTAAGACCTTCCAGTCTCCAATATTTGAGTTTAATTTTTTTTCTTTCAAAATTTTGAGATTGAAAGTTAATTGTTCAAAACTATTCGCTAAAAAAACTTTATTTAAAAAGTTATTTTAATAATAATTCACCTTCTTATAACGAAAATTCTTTTGAATATGTTACTAATTAACTGAAAAAAGTTTGAAAAAAAATTAATTTTCGTTTTCTTTTGATGATGATAAAAATGGTTAAAATCACTCCTTTAATTATTATTTTTTAGTTTGACCATTCTTAACGTAAAAACGGTCTTACGGATCAATTTGAAAATTTACAGGATTTTTGTTTGTTTATTTTTCTGTAAGACGTTGTACTAGTTTTAGGATTGTGATCATTAAAAAAGATTTACAAAAACACTACAAAAACTCATTTTTTTGTAGGTAGGTACCTACTTTTTCAAAAATTTACGGGGAGTGTACAAAAATTTTTCTTTATAATGTTTCAAACAAATCTTTTAGGAATTTAGCACTGTTTTTTTAAACTGGCAGATACTATTGATTAACTTAAAAAAAATGTTTGATGAAGATCTAGATGTTCAAATTTTTTTTGAAAGTTTTTGGCTTGTGCTATTTTTTGTGATTGCGCAGTAACGGTATATTAAAAAAATAATTTAAAAAAGTAATTGAAAACTAGTAATATAAATCTTACTTGCTTTTAATTTCATCTTAATACGACCATTTTTCACAAAGATTAGTAGGTACAACTCTTCAAAAAAAGACGAAAAAAATCATTCCCTAATTTTGTTTGTCTAGTACAATATGCATACATTTTTTTGCATTCGCCGTAATTTTGTTGTGTCACATATCTAAGCGTTTAGAGATTATATATTTTTTAACTATCTATATTTTTCGCCTTTACAGTTTTTGAATTCGAATAACGGCCCTTCCCGTTTAAATAATCTCTCGACCTTTACACAAACTTACTCTTTGTTACTTATGGGTAATATCTACCTAATTTTGAATTTTAAAAAATCCTATCTAACCTACCTACCTACTATCATATATTAAAAAATGTCAATTCCATACATTTTCATAATTAGGTATCTACCTATACCTATTTAGACCTACAATTTAAAAAAAATCTCAAAACGAAACTTAAATTTTACGTAATAATAATAGGTAGGTACCTACCTACCTAACTAATAAAGAACATTTTTTTCTTTTGCAATTAGAAGATTATGACAAACAAAAAATATGTTCTTGCATGCAAGGATAAAATGAAAAATCAGAAAATTAAAAAAAAAATTCACCGCCACCAAACCACCAACCCATCTCTCATTCATATGTACATTGTACCTACATATTATATTCTCATTTCTCATATCCAAAAGACAAAACAACGATAGCAAGGAAAAAACTATATAGTCGCCGCCGCCCCGTGTCGGTTAGTCTCATTAGGTTCTTTCTGCCCATAAATATATATGTGTGTATACTTGTGTGCGCTTGTGCAACTCTTTTTGCTATGCATATCATGAATACATATTATGTCTCTGTGGCTCTCATTTGGCTCTGAGAAACGAATAGCACAAGCGAAGCGAGAATGACACAGGTCATTTGGTAAAGAAGAGAATCATATTTTCACTAATACATTCAAATGCATTTACATGAACTCTGAGTTTGATGAAAAAGGGAACCCAGCTTTAAGAAGAGGATACTTTCAAAGTGATTTGAAAATCTAGTGTCATAGTGGTAATGCCAAAACCATTGGACGAGCATTTGAAACAATTTAACTACAACTGGACATCGAGGGCGACGGACTACTACGAAGGAGAAATATGCCAGAGGTCACCAAGACACGCTACGAAGAACAAAAGTCCATATTCTGTATCAAATTATTAAACAAACAAAAAAAAAGAATTTAAATTTTAAATCATTTATTTTTGAAAGATGCAAGAGTGAGAAGATCTTGTTTAGAAGAAAAAATAAACCTTTGCGTCCAAAAAATTCAGCAGGCTTAGCTCGGCTGATTTAGAAAGTGACCTTGAGACTATGTTAGGTCTGAGTTGGCGGCAGACTGCCTATTGTTACCAATTGCTTGAGCTGGTTTTTTTTTTTTCAGGTAGTGTCCCTGTCCACCCTCGTTTTGGCATTCTTCAAATTTATTTGATTGGTCGTATAGTTTCTTGGCCATTTTGAAGTCCATTTTTTTTTAACTTGTTGGAATTTGCTGTTCACTTTATTTTCATCGTATTTAATCTTCATTTGAGTAGATATCTTTCAATTGTTTTATTTATTCCGAACAAAATATACAGCACAAGGAATTTAATATAAAAGTGAGTCCAGTTGCTTTATAGATTTCTTTTATTCAGTTGTGGAACTACAAATTTCCTACAAAAATGTTTTTTTTTTATCTCTCAACTCGGCTCCAACCGTTTGACATTTCGAACAAATTGTCAGCGATTGTAAGATGTTTTCAATGAAAACATCTGACAATGACCAATGAGTCTGACAATGTCCTAATCGTCTGACAATGACACAAATTGTGCGTTCAGACGATTGTAAAATACCTGACAATTTTTTGTCAGATTGTCCTCTGACAATTACCTGACAATGACGTTTCTGACAATATTGTCAGACAAAATTGTGTGTACAGACGATTGTAAGACATTTGGGACAGTATTTTCACTGACAGATCTGACAATATTGTAAGATCTGACAATCGTCTGTACTTAGCTTAAAAGTTTATCTAATTTGGTTCCAGCTTCGGAAATTTTCTTAGCGGCGTTGATTACATCCATTGTTGTTTTCAAAGGACCACGACTACGGGTAAAATCTGTCATTTTCATCATAATCATACACATATGCTTGGCTAAGAAGATAATATCGTTGCCTGTATCGTCCCACTTTGCTACTTCAGAATCAAATGTGAGTTTTTCTCTTCGGAAAAGTTCAACTTGTTGGGCAATCTTTTGCTTATCTTCTTCTGTCATCTTACGCATTGCTTCTCGTACTGTACAAATGCCAATAATGTCTGGATAGTCATCAACCGTCTGATCACCGGTGTGGGCGCTCGATCGACTACGTGTTTCCAATGTCATATCTTCGACTGGTTCAAATTCAGTATCTGTATCTAAATTTTCTGAGCTCCTATTCATTAGGACAGCTCTACGAATCTCCCTCACGCCATTGTACACCAATCGAGAAGCATCAATGAAATCATTCTCATCGACATCTTTATTAGAATTAGTTGCGAGAGCCTCAACAGCAACATCAACTTTCTGATCAAATTTAGACATGACTTGTTCTCTCAAAACTTTTACCGCCTCCAGAACTCTCTTGGTATAGATGCACGGCTCATAGTTATCCATTTCAGCTTCAACAACATTACACACCCTGGCCGAGCGTCCCTGAATAGCTCCAGCAGTGCTTCGTAAATCCTGTGCGTCACCCACTTATTCACATCTTCTAGGATAAGATTATCCGAAACAGCCAAGAAATCATCAATAGTTGTGATATCATCAACGGCTTCGGTGAGAATTCTCACTTGAACTTCCCATGCCTGACGATACGCTGCCATATTTTCTTGAGCGACCTTTGAATTTGGTCGCACGGTCAGAATTGAAGCTGCATTGATGACCTGTGGGCAAAGACTCTCGATTTGTGCAGCAGCAAAACGTACCATTTTAACGCCATCTTCGTTGTTTGACATGCTACAGACAAGATTGGCAACTAATACTAATTTCTCAGCGTGTTTGGTGAAGATGTCGGCTTTTTCACGAACGTTTTTCTCATTGCCAGTTTTGGCTGCTTCGATTAAGTCGATTAGTGGTGTAGTGGTTTCCAAGAAAGAATCAGAAACATGATCAACAACTGCTTTACGTAGCTGACGACGTAGATCGCGTGTCTTACGACACATTTGATCGATGGCTCTATCAAGACCAGCGCTATTGTCCTTCTGACCCATGTTAGCCATATACTCAGATAGTAGATCTTGCAGTGCTTGACGAACAGCATTACACTCAGCAACAATTCTCTCACGACGTTTATCTCGTGTGCAAGCAGCATCGGCCATTAAAGCTGCTGCACTAATAATACTCTCCAATCGTTCTTCCAATAGCTGCCTCGAGCGTTTTTCACTATAGGTCAGCGGATCCATGATGATACCTTCATCGAAATCATCCAATGCAGCTGCCAATTCACCAGCTCCGCTATAGATATCAGTTGGTTGGGAAGATTTTCCCTGAGCAACATCACTGATAGTATTGACCGCATAACAAACTTGTTTGAGAATAAAATCTCTGTTGACTTTGGCTAAATCAAGTTCTGGATGACGCACATAAACTTTTGATGCTGTCAAAAGCATTGTCGAGTGCTTCTTAAGCATTGCTCGAGCAGCTGCTAAATCATCACGCAGTTGATGATCTTTAAGTTCTTGTTGGCGCTTGGCAGCTTGTTTAATCAATTCTTCAGCATTTCTTCCAAATTGCCTCATATTATTCATCAGTTCATCCTGGCTGGATGCATTTTTAAGCTGTTCAAATCATCCTCCACTACATGCAGCGACTTAAGTAACAAATGAGCATCAACCATATCGGCTAAGATCAGAAGTCGTGTTACAGCTGAAAGTAAATTACGAGCTGCACGAACCATATTGCCACATTTCAATGAACTGCACGGATCTTCGGAGAATTCTCGAGCTGCAATGCTCATGGCATCGCCAGTCTTGCGAACTTCATCAACAGCTGCCACCATTTCTTGTGTAATGTCAGGATTTTCATAGGCTATTTGTTCTCATTTCTGAATGAAGTTTTCAGTTGCTTTTTCAACAGCGGCAACCAAGGCGCTGGCACGCTTGGATTTACCTTTCTTTTTTTTTGCTGGATCCCTTTGTGTTAACCAAAGTGGTGACCTGCAGCACCAGCGGCTCGAGTGTCTTCTCCACCGACATTGTACGAATTTCCAGATTCTTTGGATCCCATTTCATGGCAATTTGTCCGAAATCAGCTAATGTTCCCATTATTACACTTTTTTTCTTTTGTTTTCTATGGATTTTATTTAATTTTTTCACAAGTTTTTCTAGACTTTTTTCCTAGCTTTGCTTCTGGGAAAATGAAGAAGTGTCAACGCCTTTTGACAATTCACCAAGAGTTCACTTTTAAAATAGGCAATTCTCACATAAATCAACTATTGGTAGGTTAGTCTTTATAGGAAATCGTTTTATAGACTTAATAATTATAAATATCTTAACAATTTAAATTGGGAAATGTCTGAATTTTCATTAAAATTGAGAAATTTTCGCGAAGTGAAAAAATCGCGATACGATAAAAAGTGAACAGTAGCGTATTAACAGATGAGTTAAAGTAAGATCACAAGGAGAAAACGACAATTTTCACTCTGCTTGCAAATCTTTTATGATAAAAGTCAACAAAATTTGTCTTTATTCTTTTATGAATTATAGCAGATTTTATAACAGATTGTGACTTGCTGAATACCAAAAATGGAATTAGTAAAAGATTTTGTGACAGTTCGAATTGTTGACAGTTCGTAAAAGATTTTTTAACAAATTTTATAACAGATTTTGGCATGCCGAATACCAAAATTATAATTCATAAAAGATTTTTTGACAGCTTATACTTTTGTATGGAAACTCATAACAGAATAGCAGAATAACAGAATAAAAGATCTCGCCGAATAGGCCTGATAGTCTCTCGTTAGGAATGGATGTACTAAGTAACATGGTTGAAAGCATGAACATTGTGAAAAAGGAAGTGGGTCTACAAAATAAAACTATACTTCCAATGGTCTTAGTTCTAAAGTAAATTTAGACGATTTAAAACTATTTGAGAAAGAGGAAATACAAGATTTGATTCAAAAATATAAAAATCTCTTGTATAGAGATGGAGATCAGCTTACTAATTTCGAAAGTATACTTTATGAAATAAAATTATCCACAGACCAACAAATAAATGCAAGACTGTACCGTCTGCCTCAAAAACATGAAGAAGAGGTAAGAACCCAAATTAATGATATGGAAAGGCAGGGCATAATACGAAAATCAGACAGCCGATACGCCTCACCAATCGTAGTGGTCGCCAAAAAACCCGATAGCGAAGGAAAAGTTAAGTACAGAGTATATGTTGATTATCGAGCTCTCAATGATATAACTGTAGATGACAAATACCCATTACCAAATATCGAAAGTATTCTCGATAAGCTAGGAAGGTCTCAGTACTTCTCAACCCTTGATTTAGCCAAGGGATATCATCAAATAAAGGTGCATCCTAATGATATACATAAGATTGCATTTGTTACACCAAACGGTCTATATGAGTATACCAGAATGCCCTTTGGGCTGAAAAACGCCCCAGCGACGTTTAACGTCTTATGAATGAAATTCTTAGAGAATACAAAGGCAAAATTTGCACAGTTTATCTTGATGACATACTTATTTTTTCCACCTCATTAGAAGAGCACATAACATCGTTAGACAAAATTTTTCAAAAATTAGCTGACTAAAATCTTAAGATACAATTAAGTAAATGCTGTTTTTTTAAGAAAAATATGGAATACTTATGTAAGTCATATACTTACTGCAGAGGGAATGAAGCCTAACCCAAATAAAATAGAAGTAATCCAGAAATATTTATTGCCTCAGACAATTAAGCAATTACAAGGATTTTTAGGTAGCACTGGATATTATAGGAAATTTATTGCTGATTACTCCAAAATAGCGTATCCTATGGTTAAATATCTAAAAAAGAACATACAAATCAATAGTAAGGACCCAGAATACATTCAAGCATTTGAAAGATTAAAAGAAAATCCTACCAAACATCCAATACTCAAAGTTCCAGATTTTAACAAACAATTTTCACTATTTACTGATGCTAGTAATTTTGCGTTAGGAGCTGTTCTAACTCAAGAAGGGCAACCAGTATGTTATGCCTCCCGAACATTAAATGACCATGAAGAAGATTATTCCACAACAGATAAAGAATTTTTAGCAATTGTATGGGCTACCACATATTGTAGACCATATCTTTGGGGGCAGAAATTTAAAATAATCACTGACCATATACCTGTAAAATATTTAAATAAAAAATATAATGGAAAGGAATTTAGTCAAAGAGTTCAAAGAGAACTTCTTAAATTAAAATAATTTGAGTTTGACATCTATACTATTATATAAAAGAGTAACTTTTTTTGTTTGTCAGTTTGGCTGTATGTATGCACTAAACTCACAAACAAACAAAAAAAACTCTTTTAAAAAATAGATATAATACAAATTTCACTTATCTGGTATGCTATAGGATACAGCAGAAAAGAAAATTTTTGTTAAATACAGAATAATAAACAAATTAAAAACTTACCACAAAAAAAATCGTATGAAAATTTTCTAAAATCAAGCATGTAGATATTTTCCTTGCAAAAATCTGTTTTATAAATTTTCAACTCACATTTACTTTAAGCTCAATTATTTATAAGGAGGAGTTGTTTTGCCATGGAAAATTGCCTTTTGTGGCATGTGGGGTGGGAAATCGGGGATTTGACTGGTTCCGGTGTAATCCGATTCGTCAAATCAAATTTTTGGTGGGCTGATTTCTGGAATCGGCTCAAAAAAAAAGTTGTTTTAGGTAGTTGTTTTCACCGGCAATCGTGTTGATATGTTTGTTTAATAGGAAAAGTTCAAATAAAAAAAAAAAAAAACATCAACGGTAGGGATTAACTATAGTAAGAAATGAGTGGAGTAGTAGGGTATATATATGTATATGAGTAAGGTAGGTATAATATTTGCAGCAGAAATAAATGTTTGCTACTGAAACTGTTTGGTTTGGTGGTGGGTGTTTGCTGGATATGGTAAATGGAAACGAACTTATAGGCAAGGGGCGTGCACAAGGAGGGGTAATGGGCATTTAATGCACCCCTAATAAAAATTATTTTTAATTTTTTTTCTGAGTAAATTAAACAATCAAGGGCGCACGTAAATAGGATGGGGGGTGCTTATAAATCGGCTTAGTTAATTCACAACTTGAGTTCTAATTGTTGGATTTTAAGGTAAGACTGAAATTGGTTGGTTTGGCGGTGAGTGGTTGGTTTTTTAATACTTTATTTAGGTTAGGTACAAATTTTTTCATGAGGATAAGTGATGGTGGGGTGGTAAAAATATGTATGCAGGTTTTTTGGCAACGAATTATTCTTCATCGTCAAAAACAAAAAAAAAAAAACAATTCAAACCATGTGCACTGTGCCTTGGTAGGTGGGATCGAGATAGTGAGTAGAGTTGACTGTTTTCGCGTTTCGCCGTCGACGAATCGTGGTGATATTTTTGTGTATAGGAAGGTATGGTAAAACAAAACAAAACATAAACAGTCGGTAGGTATAGGTATGAGTAGGTAGGTATAATAGGTATTTGCAGCAGAAAAAAAATGTTTGTAGGTATCTAATCTACTAAAATTGGTTGGTTTAGCGGTGGGTGGTTGGTGATGGTAAATGGAATCGAACTTATTTAGAGGCAAAGGTGTGCACAAGGAGGGGTAAGGGGCCGTTTGCGCCCCTTATACAAATTATTTTCAATTTTTTTTTCTGAGTAATTACACCATCGAGGGCGCACGTAAATAGGATAGAGGGATGCTTATTACATGAAAATCGACTAAATTTACAACGTGAGTTCTAATTGTTGGATTTTAAGGTAAGACTGAAATTTTTGTTGGTTTGGAGGTTGGTGGTTGGTGATGGTGAATGGAAACGAACTTATTTAGTGGCAAGAGCGTGCACAATAAGGGGTAAGGGGGCACTTGAATCACTAATATATTTGTTTTTCTAATTCTTTTTGTTGAGTAACTACATAGTCAAGGGCGTAGGTAAGCAAAGGTGATGTGGGGGTGCTTATTACGTTCAAATCACCAAAATTTACACCTTGAGTTCTAATGATCGGATTTTCAAGGTTCGAGATTTTAAATGAAGATTAAATGTAATGTGGGAACACAAGAAGACAAGAACGTGCGCAAGGAGGGATCTGGTTTCCAGAATCGGCTCAAATTTTTTTTTTTTAGGTAATACCTACCTACATATGTATTTTTATTTTAATAGGTAGGTACCTACTTTATTTAGGTAGTACAAGTGGTAAAATTTTTTTGATGTTGATAAGTGATGGGTGGGGTGGTAAAAAATGTATTCCGGTTTTTTGGCACGGAATTATTCTTCATAGACGGCAATAACCCTTGCTGGGAAAAAATGCTTCGTTTTAAGAATATGGTAGGTATATGGTAGAGAAGAAGAAAAAATTTAACATTCCATTGATAAATTATTAATTTCTTTGTCAAGTGGTTACTAACACAATTCACGGTCGTTCGTTCCTTAGGGGGTAATGGGAGGTAGGTAAAACATAACATACAAATAGTCTGATTTTCAAAGTTGTCTTAAAATTACACTATAGGCAGGCAGATAGGTACATAATTAGGTGCATTACATTTTTATTCAAAAGCAAGCCCACACACATAATTTTAGGAAAATAATTGTCAATGTTCATTGATACGTGTGGAGGCTTATTTTCAATGTTACCTGACAAAAAAAACGTCAATGTTACCTGACAAGTAACATGGATGGTGTGTAGCGCTCTTTAAGCTGAAAATTTTTCGAGTGCTGATTTTAAATCATCTTTTTGGTCGATATTTGGTTGTCATAAGGTTTTACTAAAGAAGACCCGGGCAACGCCGGGTTTTATCGGCTAGTTGAGTATATAAAAGGCAAGGAAAACAAAATTGCAGATTTCTTAAGTGGGATCCAAGAGGAAATAATCGAAACATCAGAAACTGTACATTCAGCGAATGAACAACTATACAAATCAAAGAAGGAATTGTAAACATTTACCAGACTCAGCTAATACTGACTTATTCTGTTCAAAATGAAATAAAAATTCAACATACTAAAACAGTAATTCAGGTAGATATGACGAAAGATGATATATACTAGAAAGATCTATTTAAAAGAACTATTAAATCAGGAACAATAGGAATTTACTCAGAAGTAGAAGATTCTGGATACAATAAAGTACAAAAAGTGTTAATTTAAATGTACGGATACGACAAAGAAATAAAATTCTATAAGCTCACTCAGAGAGCAAGAAATTTAGAAAAAGTTGAAGATGCTCATAGACAAATATCCCTATATTACATAGAAGAGAGTAATCACTCAGGTATAGCAGAAACATATCACAAATTAAAAAACAAAATATATTTTCCAAAACTTATAAGAGAAATTTCTAGAGTAATAGGGAATTGTCAGACTTACCAAGAAGGCAAATACGACAGAAAACCAATAAGACCTAAGTTCAAGCTAACAGAAACCCCAATTAAAGGTAATGAAATTTTGCATATGGATTAATTTCAATAAATTAACATTGACAAACTGACTAAAAAAGCTTATGGATACAATTTATGTAGTAAAAATTGGACAGATAAATTGGAATGCATTGAAGAACAACAAAGTAAATTCGGAAAACCTTGAAAAATTATCTGTGATAATGAATTTAACTCCGAAAATATTAAAGAATACTTTAGGGAAGAAAGAATAGAAATGCATATGAAAAAACCAAATTCAGATACTGGAAACTCAGATATAGATAGATTCCACTCAACATTACTAGAAATCTTACTGACAATTAAAAATAAAGACATCTCTACTAATCGCAAAATATATAAAGCTATTCAGATATACAATAATAGATACCATTCAACGTTAGGTATGACTCCAAACTCAGCTGAGAAGACGAATCAGACTAATTTAAGAAACAAAACAGAAGCTAAAAAGGACCAAATAACAAAAAAGAGGAATATTTCTAGGGAAAATTATCATGAAAAACGCAATGAAGGCTACATAAGAAACTATAAACATTTAAGACATAAAAAAAAACATACTATAGAAAATATAATTTAAAAAAAGTTGACCCAACAAATACTAAAAGACGAAATCAATTTCCAGGTAATCTTTTGGCTGCAAGTGATCTTCTGTTTGATAATAATGAGAGTAACGGAAGCAACGCTCATAATAACACCAATACAAACCAACAGAGGATATACTACCTTAAACTTAGACCTTAAACTTAGGCCCAGTAGAAATAATAAATAATAGCCAGACTGTATTACACATAATAAATACTAAGGATATATTTTCAACAATCGGAATGATAGAAGTTAATTTGCAAACCCTAAAATTAGAAAACAATACTGAAATACGGAATGAAATTTTTAACATAAAATCAAAACATAAAGCAATAGTTCCACTAAGAAGACAAAAAAGGGGACTAATAAACATTATAGGAACAGGACAGAAATAGCTGTTTGGAAGAATGGATGGACAGACAAGATATTATTGGACATATAAACGCAATTGATACCGACAATCATGTAGCCATAGCAAACCTTAACCAACAAATTCAAATTAACGAAAAATTCATGGACTCTATTAACAAATTTAAAAAAGCCATAGAATCGGATGGAGAAGCTTTATCCTATACCTACCAAAGCATTGCTTCAAACCAAAAAGACATTTTTAGAAAACAACTTATTACAGACCAACTACTAAAACTACAAATATTAGAAAGCAAAATTGATAGCGTACATAGCATCTGCTAAATAGGGAGTACTCCATTCAAGCATAATAACAGGAATGGAAATGAAGACATTATGGATAGACTTCTATTAACTCGAAAATGCTAAAATAGGACTTATCAAACTCGACCAAGATAGACTCATAATAGCTGTGAAACTACCAAAAGACTATATTTTGACACAGTTAAAAATGACTATTCCAATACCAAATAATAAAAAAAAAAAGAAATAGATATGGAAAATTTACAATTTATAGAAATAAATAATGTACAATATGAGTATAATCCAAATAACATTTATTTGAAAGATTTAAATATAAGTAATTCATGTATAACAAAAAATTCATGTACTTTTCATTACAATAAAGAAAATAAAGTAATAAAAATTGACGACGATACTTTGATATGCAAAAAAGAAAAAGAAAATGTTATCAATCATTGTGACGATAGAAAATTAATTTTAACTGAGAATTTTATACTAAATATTAATAATTGTTCAATGAATATATTAAACGTAACTATTTTTAACTATCAACCAGAATTCATTCAAAAATTTCATTATGAAGAAGATACAAATTTAAATGTAACAGACAAACTAAAGTTTGAAGAAATTTCAAAAATACAACAAATTGAAAACTTACAAAAAATTAATGAACTAACATTTGACAGAACTATAAGTCAAATCAGTAGTATAACAATGTTTTTTATAATTATAATTATTCTTATTGTAATATAATAACCTAGACAAATCGTAAAATAAAAATTAAAATACATAATGTTACTAAGCCCCAACCAAATGTTAAAATTATAGAATCTCCAACGATTCAGGAGAATCTTAAAAAAAAATAAATATTTTTTTCCAGCTAGCGCAGTTGTTTTGTGAAACAAAATATACGCATTTTATTTTTAAACCAAAATTTAAGCTTTCTGCATCATTTCTATAAGTTTTCCTGTGAGAAAAACTATCCCAAAATGAGTTTGAATTTTTTTACTTTCTCACTTTTTTGGCTTATGTAGTTAAGGCTTAAGGGGGGAGAAGTTGCATATTTGTATGGTGACCTCCACCAGTAGTGCAATAACCCTAAGTTATTCACACCCCGCAGTTTTTGCAATATGATATTTCCTCTCTTAAATTTGATCAACCAGCAATTATATAGAAATATATATTTCTGATTTATTTTGTTAAATGATATAAGTTGTTCAATTAGCATACAAATATAATAATTAATGTAATATTATATCTGATTAAACAACATAAAAATAAAAATTTAGAATAACAGTCGAAAAAGACCTTCGGGAAATAAGGATACCTACTTAAAAATAACAACACTCGTTTTTCTTATTTCACACGTTGACGACTGATGAGAGGATAGCAGCCATGTTGAGGATAGCGCAAGTTGAGATTTATGGAAGAGACATCATCAGTTTACGCAAGCACGGACAGTTAACTGTGCATAGCATAGGCTGAGAATCTCTCAAGCCTATATTCGATGATTTTAATATATTGAGGGTAGGCGGGAGATTACATAGAGCTAGTGGCGAGTATGACATGCGTCATCCAGCAATCATTCATAATGGTACACAGCTAGCATGGTAAGTGGTAGATGATGCACGTAAAAGAACAAAGCACGGTTCAGTGCAATTAATGATGCATGACGTACGATGTCGATTTTGGGTTCCGAGATCAAGAGATGAACTGCGAAATTTCATACACAAGTGTGTTACCTGTGCTAGATATAATTATCGATTAGAGCAACAGCTAATGTCGGAACTTCCAGAAGATAAGGTGCAAGTAAGCAATCCATTCCTGCATACAGGTGTCGATTATGAGGGACCTTTTACATTGAAGATAGTGAATCGCGGAGGCCGCCAGGTTAGTTTAAGGAAATCATGGGTCGCGATTTTTGTATGTTTTAAGACAAGAGCGGTGCATATAGATTTAGTTAGTGATTTAACCTCAGGGTCGTTTCTTGCTTGTTACGACCGGTTTATTAGCGGAATGGGAAGGTGCGAGCGAATTTTTAGCGATAATGGTACGTCCTTTGTTGGGGCAGCCAAAGAAATTAAGCGTGCCTGGGTGAAATGGCGGGAGAGTGATGACTTTAGTTATTTGAGCTTGAAAGGAACAGATTGGATTTTTATGGTGCCAGCAGTCCCGCATCAAGGGGGTATATACGAAGCTGCGACTTAGTCGATGAAATATCACTTAAAGCGGGGTCAGCGAATATTAAAAAGTGAGCAATTTTTAACTTTAGTAATAGAGATAGAGGGTATATTGAATTCGAGGCCGATTCATCCATTGCATGAGGATCCGACCGATTTGCAAGCGTTGACTCCGGGTCATTTTTTAATAGGTGAGCCAATTGTATTGCCGCCACCATTTTCGATAGTGCATAACACAAGCCTTCAGGGTGCTGTGGAAAGAGAGACAGAAAATGTTGAATCATTTCTGGAAAAGATGGAGAGAAGAATATTTAGTAACCTTACAAGAGAGGAAGAAGTGGAGGAGAGAGAAGGAAAGTTTGAGGATAGGGCAGCTTAAAGCTTTTCTCTGTATTCATTAAACAATAAAGTTGGGTTTTTTTACCGTCAAGGTTTTCTCAAGCAAAAACTATTTACTATAAGTCTCTGTATGTCACGTTCGTTAGGCCTCTCCTTGAGTACGCCTCCGTAGTATGATCTCCATATCACCATGTCCATACGCGGCCTTTGTTGGGACGACCCATATAATCTAGGAGAGAGAGAGAGAGTGTGCAAACAAGTCGATTTCAATCAAGTTCTCAAGTTTTTATATTTTAATATAGTTAAAAATTAACAATAATAAGTTATTTCCTTATAACATTGTTCATAACATTGGTCCCAAGGCATATACAGTGAAAATTCCTGAATTTAATTAAACAAGGTAGGAGTATTCACTTTCTAAAGTTTTGTACCTGCAACTAGAACTGCATTGACGTTTGTTGTATATGGTGCCTATACCAAAAAGAAAGTCGTCGGAAATATCTCCGGTCCACACACCCAGTAAAAAACCTGTGCACAAAAACAAACCCGAAATGGCAGCAGTAGCTTCGCAATCCAACGATTTAAAATCTATAGTTGATGGATGTCTAAGTGAACATCTAAAAAATATTGCAACAAAAGATGACGTTGCGGCCATATTAACCGACATACAGCTATTACGGTCTCAAAACGCCCAACTCTCAGAGCGCCTGTCCGTTGTTGAAAATTATTGTGGAACTCTTGAGAGGCAAATCGAATTTCTATCTAACAAAACAAACGAAAAATCTGTTGTGATGCACTTTCCTTCAGATAATAAGACAAACAAGGTTGAGTTTGCTAAACAAACTTGTTTAGGCCTTCTTGATCTAAGCGAAATTGCAGACTTGTCACTCGATAACACACAAGAATTCTATAACCGGCAAAACAACAAGACAACAATGATATTAAATTTTAAATCCGCGGAGGTCGCGAACAAAATTATTGTGGCCGCGCCAAAACTCAAGAACACTGGAGTCTTTGTGCGCAGAGAGCAATCTTTCCTTTACCGGAAAAAAAGGAGGGCACTTAACGAAATTAAAAGCAAATTGATCAAAAGAAACCCGAGCACCAAAATAAGTATCAAAGGATCCATATTGCTAATTAATAACTATGCGTTTCACTACGATTCACTTCGAGGAGTACAATTAAAAACAAACGAGGAAATTGAATTTGTCAAATCAACGTATGGAGAGGATGCAATGTGGCTTTTTGACAGCAGCAGCAGTCAAAACTCAATAAAAGCTGTAGAGCCATCTAGTGGTCAGTGGATGTACAAACAGGGTGGTCCGAGCCCGAGCTATCATCATAATCTTGCGTAGGATAAGGTTGCCGTCTGCCAAAAAAATAATTACAAATTTAAAATCTTTTGCTATAACATCACGGGCTTTAAAAACAAATTACTAATGCCAGATTTTTTTAAATTAATCTTAAGTTATGATATTATTATTTTATTAGAAACTTTTTTGGAGGAAGGAAAAGAACTGCAATACCTTAAATATTTCGAAAATTTCAACGTCAAATGTGTTCCTGCTGTAAGAAATAATAGACTTGGGAGAGCTAGTGGTGGAATATTATGTGCCTATAAAAGAAACATAAGTACCGAAAATATAAGTTTTAAAAACTATGGTAACAAATTTATAATTGATATAGTGTGTGACACAAGACATTTCCAGATATATCCCATTTATTTAAATTATAATGCTTGGAATTCTGAATTTGAGGAACTTCAAAGCTTTTTATTAAATAGTAATTTAGAGAACCTAATGATAATTGGTGATCTCAACGGTCGCATTAGCGATTTCCAAAACTCTCCGCTTTTGAACGATGGGCAATTTTTCTACACAAGAAACTCGTTAGATGAATGTCTGAATGCAAACGGGAAGTCATTGATAGATATGGTCGAAGATTTCGGGTTTTTTGTCTTAAATGGGGTTTCAAACGGAGACTCGTGTGGTAACTACACATTCATATCATCCCAAGGATGTTCTGTAATTGATTTCTGTTTGGTGAAGGGCCACTGGCTCGAAATAATAAATAATTTTGAAGTATTCCCCGCCAATTTTTCAAACCATTTACCGATTTTAGTTTCGTGTGAGTTTTTTTCCCAAAACACCAATCTCGAAGCTGACGAATCGGTTGTTTGCAATAAACTTAGATGGGTTGAAAAAAAGGCTAGTGTATATAGACGGAACTTAAATCAGCAAATGGGCATCGCTGATATTCAGTTATCACAATGTATTGAATCTGCATCATCTTCTGTCCTGGATTTAGTTAGGCAATCATCAGTTGCTCGATTACTTCCCACAACACCGCTCTCAAGTTCAAAATGGTATGATGAAGAGTGCAGACAATGTAGGAAAAAATCCTTTGCATACCTAAAACTTTTTAGAAAATTTAGCAACGAAGCTCACAAAAACCTTTACCTTGCACAAAACAAAATATACAAAAATTTGTGTAGACATAAAAAACAAATGTATTTAAACAATATTGCCCAGAAACTCTCAGACTGTAAAGACTCTAAGTCATTCTGGTGCAATGTGCGGGTTCTAGGTGGTCGGGGTAAGTCATCAACTTTAAGTATTAGTGTAGAACACCTTGCAACATACTTTGAACGTCTGTTGTTGCCAGATCCTAACCAGAACTTTATCAATTTTGCACTACCAAACACTTTAATACCTGAGTTAGACACCCCTTTTACAATGTTGGAGATGTTAACGTCGCTTAGAAAAATGAAAAATAATAAGGCTGCAGGATCAGATGGAATCCCGATTGAATTTTATAAGAATGCAACTCCTGAATTTTTAGAACTTCTTTTGGGATTATTAAATAAAATGTTTGATGAGGAGACTTTTCCGAGTTATTTTCGTTTGGCAAGCATATCCCCTATTTTTAAAAAAGGTGACCCAAATGTCCCAGAAAACTACAGAGGAATTTCCGTCCTTAGTTCATTAAGAAAGCTTTTCGCCCAAATCTTATACATTAGGCTTGCGAGGTGGGTTGAAAACAATAATATTATAAGTTGTTTTCAGGCTGGTTTTCGTTCCGGTCTTTCAACAGTTGATCAAATTTTTGCCCTTACAACTATTGCAAGAAGATTTATCGACAAAAAGAAGCCTTTGTACACTGTCTTTATAGACTTCAAAGCAGCTTTTGATACCATCAATAGAAGATCACTTTTATATAAGCTATCGGTAATTGGTCTCTCAACGAAATTCATTCGGGTCTATGAAGCTCTTTTATTAGATATGTCGGCAGTGGTTTGTAATGGCAAAAACAAGTCCAAATCTTTTAAATCAGAAACAGGTGTCCCACAAGGTTGCATATTAAGCCCGTTGATGTTCGCTCTGTTTATCAATGATATTGAAAATCATTTACCGGGAGGCGTATGCTTTGGGGATCTATCTGTTAAGCTGTTACTGTATGCTGATGACCTAGTGATTTTCTCTGATAAGCCACTGACATTACAGCTCCAGATAAACAAACTTAAAAAATTTTGTGATCTGTGGGACCTTAAAATCAATATTGCTAAATCAAAGATAATGATTTTTAGACCTCGAAATCGTTCTGATAACAATGTTTGGGATTGGAAATTGGATGGTGTTAATATTGAAGTGGTAAATGAGTTTAAGTACTTAGGATTTATTATTTCTCACAATTTAAGTATCAAAGCTCATATCAAAGAAAAACTTGTCTTAGCAAAATCAGCAATCAATACAATGTGGTCACAATTTTTTACAAGAAAATGCGTGGACCCAATATCAAAGTTCAAGGTGTTCAATGCTACAATCAACAGCTGCTTTTGCTATGGTAACGAAGTGTATGGATACCAATTGCTAGAGGAAATGGAAGTCATTCAAAGATACTTCTTCAAACGAATTTTTCGGTTACCGTCTAACACTCCTAACTACGCCATGTACATTGAATCCGGTCTACCGCAAATATGTTTAAGAAACCTGAAGGCCAATGCAGACTTTCTTATTAAGGTTATGCATAGAGCTGATACGAATTTACACAAAAAAATCTTACTTATATCATTGCGCTGTGGGTATCCCCCTTTTGAAAACTGGCATGCTCTTGCTTCGACACATAACTTAGAATTTAATTTAAACGCTAATAACAGAGATGAATGGCGAAATTACTTTTACGATTGCATCTCTAAAGTTGATGACAAACTGTACAATTCGTATCTTGAAATGGCTAGGGAGTCAGCATCTAGGGCTACGTACAGTCGTCTAAACTTGACGTTGGGTTGCAGTAATTATTTCAGTGAGGACCTATCAGTCTATGATATGAGTTTAATTTTTAAGGTACGAACTGAAACTTTTGAGCTTAATTATCGGCCACACAGATCAGATATGAATCCTATTTGTTCCCTCTGCAACCTCAGCCAAAACGAAGACGTATATCACTTTATAGCTATCTGTCCCATTCTACAAGAAATACGTAGACTTCATTTTTACAAAAGTTTTTTGTCCTCCGTGGAATGCTGTGCTGTCTTAAATGGGGAGTGGGGTTGGAAATTGCTTGTGCGTTATGTTTCCCATGCAAAAAGTTATAGAGACTCATATATGAACCTGTTTTGATGTGATAACACTATTTCAACCTCAACCAAAAATTTGTTTTAGCTAAACTAAAAGCCCTTATATTCCATCACCTAGACACATTTAATTCTTATTCCGTTTTAGCCAAACTAAAAGCCTTTGTTTTTTTTAATATTTCAGTTCTTTAACTACATCTTATATAAGATACTGTAACACTAAAAGCCATTATGTACAATCAATTATAAAACGTTGTTTTTGATCAAATTCTGTTTTTTCGTTTTACAAAATATATAAATGTATGTATGTAATGATTTTTCAAATTTATTTTGCATATATATAAAATAACATTTTACTGTCTAATTATATATATAAATAATATTGTTAATTATTTTAGAGTCAAATTGTATTATTTATTTTCCAAAATGTATAATATTACCGTTGCTCTTGTTTTTGTAATCTTTCTCAAAGTATAAATCTAGATAAAATTCCGGCAGACGGCTTTCATGCCATGCTTGTAACTCTTTATTTAAATCAATTGTAACTTTTTTTAAAACTGTAATAAAGATCTTAATCTAATCTAATCTTAACGGTCAATTAAAAATCAGTCAAATTTTTGTAATACAAATCATGCTGACCATTTAAAAGCCAGTCATAATATATCCAAGCCTAAAATACAAATAAAAAATAAAATATGTACAAAAAAAAAAAAAAAAAAAAAAAAAAATAATCTACCACCTTACGAAAACCGTCTAAAATTGATAAATTTAGAAACTTAGTAGACGTCGCGATAATGCCGATATACGTTTTGTACACCAGCTTCTTAATGGAGTCGTTGATAACGAAGGTCTACTAGATAAATTCAAACCGAACACTCGCAATCGTCAATTGAGGAACACTCCCCTCTTCTGTACTCCCTTCCATCGTACCGAATATGGCCAAAATGAACCTATTACCAAAACGATTCGAAAAGTTAATAACTGTAATAACTTTGATTTAAATCTCTCTAAAACCTCTCTCAAACATGCTCTCCTATCATTATCTTTCTCTTACCCTTCATATCATAATCTTCTTCTTAAATTTTGCTTTAAGATTTCTATTGTTATTCAGTTTTAAGATATTATTATCATTATTATTATTAATATGTGCTTGCACTAAGCGAGATAAATAAATAAATAAATAATTCATAGCGAAAGCTTTATGAGCTTGTGAGTTTTGGCGACCTATTTTACATGAAATGTTTTTGGTGGGATCTCATTTCTTTTTGTTGGATCACCTTTCATCCGAAGAAGAACAACTAAACCTCCCTTAAATACTTCACGGTGGGATTCTGCGTCCAGTGAAACTACTTCACAATTAATATTGTAGCAATAGGCCTAAAACCTAGGAATAAAATAACCAACATACCTAACCTTTATATGTATTGAGGTAGGCCTTTAAGCAAGACCAGAAACATGAAAATTAAATATACCTATGTACCTACCTACGCATTTATTACGCAGTTATATAAGTAAAAGTAACTCGTATATTTTTAATTTCGCAAATTTAAGGTATTAAGGGACTTAAGGTAAGACTGCACTCGACGGAACTGCACTTCAGCGGAACTGCAAGACAACAGAACTTCACGAAGCGACAAAATATTATTATTATTATTATAATTTTATTAAATTGTAAGTGAATTACA
Organism: Epistrophella euchroma; assembly: GCA_947049315.1. NCBI lineage: Eukaryota > Metazoa > Arthropoda > Insecta > Diptera > Syrphidae > Epistrophella > Epistrophella euchroma. Next base: position 66,797,545 of record OX346245.1, read on the forward strand.
AAATTAAAAATTACTTAGAAACTAGAGTTAGCTGCCAGGGCTTTCAACTAGGAAAATAAAAATTAATCTTAAGTTAAGTTAAATAGAGTCTTCGAGGTTTAGAGTGGTCAATATTGTGTATACAAAATTTATGTTTTCTGTGTTGATATTTGATAGTAGATGGGTGAGGCTGTAGTTGGATACGTTTTTGCAGGATTCAGAAACTTTTGTGCAGGAAAGAAGATGAGACATGGTAAGAGTGGGTTTTTCTTCACAAAGATGACATACAGCTTGTGGTTCCTTGTTGAATAGATGTTTGTGCGTTATGTACGAGTGGCCAAGTCTGAGTCTAGTGAATATCTTTAGTTTTTTAAGAGGTATATTGCTGGGGTAGATTGCTTTAACCCCGTTTGGGTTAAAGTTTTTGTATGTGTGGTTATAGTTTGCCCAGTTATTTTTCTTTTTGTATTTCCAGATATTGAGGACGAGGTTTTTAATATCTTTTTTATTGTATTGGTAGAACATTTTTAAAGGTTCTTTTATTGCTGATTTTGCTTCTGCATCGGCATTTTCGTTGCGTCTGATTCCGGTGTGGCCAGGAATCCAGACGATTTTTATTGTTTCGCTGTTGGATATAATGAGGTTGCGTATTGTTTCGATAATTTCGATGGAGTTAGAGGTATTTTTTACTGCAGATTTTGTAGATAGGCTATCCGAAAATATGATAGTCTTTTTTTTTTTTGAGCATCTTATTGCTTTAAATACAGCGAATGCTTCTGCGGTGAAAGTTGATGAAAAAATTGGTAGCAGTTCTTTAGAAAAGACTGAACCATTTTCGTCGACCACTGCAAACGATGTGTGGCTATCGGTTTTTCAAGCATCAGTAAAAAGAATATTCCAACCAAGGGATTTGTATTTGGCAGCTATGTCCAGGTACAAGGCCTTGTACATGTCATCAGAAGTGGTGGACTTGGGGTAGTTACACAGTTCCTTGTTTATAGCTTGGTTAGATAGGTTCCAGGGTGGTTGACTGTAGCTTGAGTGGATTTTAAACGAAGTTGTTTGAAGTGCCGGGTTGATTTTTTGAATGATGTTAGAAGTTAAGAAGGATATTCTTTCGGCTAGTTGCGGGAGTCCGGCTTCGGTAAGAATGTTGTTGATAGGGGTTGAGCGTAGGGCCTTTAAACTTGTTCTGACGGTAGCATGATATGGGGTTGTAATGAGTTGTAAAGATGTCTTGGAGCATTTTCCGTATATTGGTAGCCCATAGTCGATTTTTGATAGTACAATAGATTTGATTTAATTTATAAGAGTATTGATATTTGAGCAACTATTTTTTGAGGATAAATATTTAATTGAATTAACCCTGGCAGTAAGGCTTTTTTTGATGTAAGTACAATGACTTTTAAAATTAAATTTAGAGTCGAATATCAGGCCAAGAATTTTGATACAATTAACATTATTAATTTGGCTATTGTTTAAGTTAACATTGATAGTTTTATTACATTTGTGTTTGGCTGAGTTCATAATTGCAACATATTTGCACATGCAATGCATAAAATATTTATTCAATGCATTTATGAACAGAAAAACTGCGGCAAGTATGCGGCAGTTCTGCATTGCAAAAAAAGGGTTCATAAATGCAAAAGCTATTTGGCGGTAAAAAATGACAGATATTAAAATTATTATTCTCAGTGACGCGCGTTGTTTAGCAAAACATCATTTGTGCAAAATGTCTAACAAAAATGTAATAATAGGATTGATTTTTAATCTCTTAAACGGAACTAACTTTGAAAGTGTTCAGGAAGAACTTTCTGCAAGAAAAAGAAGCAAAATTAAAAGAAAGAGGATGATTCTTTTGATTAAAAAGTGGACACCAAGACATATCCCAAAAAACAGAAATTTTCTGAAAACAATAGACCAATTTCCAGACGACGTTTTTAGAAATCATTTTCGTATGAAAAGGTGTACATTTAAGGTTTGTATTTAAACAATTAAACGTTGTTGAGTCTTAAAATTGATAAAAAGTTCTTAACAGTTAGTTGAGAATGAGCTGTGTCCACTTTGGAAAAAATCTTGGCTTGGTCGACCCAAAACGGGTTTGAAGCTGGCACTTTTGCTTACAATTTGGAAACTTGCTAATAATTGCTCCTTTAGAGAAATAAGTAATTTGTTTGGCGTTTCGAAAGGATTGGCTTTTAAGACCTTCATTGAAATTACAAAATTCATATTCAAGCGTAGGAAGAAGTATATACAATGGCCAGATTTGATCGAACAGCAAAAAATAGTAATGGACAAATTTGCAAGTTTAAGGAATAATCCATTTCAGAACGTTCTGGGATGTGTAGACGGTACTCAAATACCCATAATAGCACCCAAGGAAGACCCCACGAGCTATTTTAACCGAAAGGGTACATTTTCAATTAATATGCAGGTTTGCCAAGTTATTCAATAGTATCACGAATTCCGATTATGATGGAAATCGTGAAGGCCTGTATCGTTTATTAACATTCAATAAATGGTTCCATTTCAGGGTATATGTGATCATAGCCAGAAGTTTACAGACGTGTGTTTTGGCTATCCCGGTAGTTGCCATGATGCTTCGGTTTGGGAGCGCAGCTCAATTGGCAAGGCATTGAAGACTGGCTCCAAAAGAATAATTCAAGATGGTCATATTTTGGGAGATTCCGCTTACCCATTGAGCTCTTATCTTATGGTGCCATATCGTGACAACGGATATCTTACTACCACACAAAGAACATTCAATTATATACATAGCTCAACTCGAGTATGTGTGGAGCAAGCTTTTGGACGATTGAAATCTATGTTTCGAATTCTAAAATTTATTGACATAAAGAACTTGGAATATGCTAAATACATTGCACTTTCTTGTGTTGTTCTCCATAATATTATCATAGAACATGAAAAGGAACTCGAGCCTTACTCAGCTACCCAATCGCAGGATATAGATAATGATGATGGCTGTATCAACATTTCGGAGGAACATCAATTATCTGGAGATGCTGCCAATGAAGCTAAAGCCAAAAGAAATGGAATCGCGATGCTATTTGCTTCATAATATATTTAATTAAACAAAAAAAAAAAACAGTTTTTAAACGATATGTACTTACTTGAGTTCATTTTATTAATAAAGAATTTGAACATTTATAGCTTTTGTTTTTTGTTTACAAACTAAATCTTATTCAAAAAATAAAATAAATAAAAATCTCATTCTTCTGAAAAAAAAAAAATTAAATTAAAATAAAATTTACAGCAACTTTTTTTAGGAACAACAAAAACTTATTAGGTCATTCTTTCTAATGTTTCTTGTAAGGACTTCAGAACTTCGAGTCTTTTTTTTTCCTCTTCAATTTTTTCGAGCTCCACTTTTAGAACCTCCTTGTGTCGTCGCTCGTCTCCTACAGATTCTTTTTCAAGGAACTCCATTATTTCATTGCTTGACAATTTTGAGCCATTTCTTTTAGGCTTCTTTTTCGGAATCTCATCCTGTTCTTTCTCACTTTCATCACTTTGTCCAAATACTTCTGCAACAAGCTCATTTGGAAGTTCAACATTATGACGACATCAGTACACTTCGTCAAATTGTTGGAAATATTCCCACGAAGAGACGTCTCTTCCACTTTCCTTGTTCCTTTTTTTTTATTCTTGTATACGTGACTTTTAAATTTTGGAACTTTCTTTTGATGTCTTCCTTACTGTAGGGAATCAAGGATGAAAGGGATTTCATTTCCATTATAACTTTTCCCCAAAGAACAGATTTCTTTTTCCGGCCAGCTCCATTGCCAAACGAATTGAGATCAGGAGCTTGGTATCAGCATCTGACCAAAATTTTTGCTCACTTTAATTCCTATGAAACAAAAACAATATGTTATAACTTTTTAATAGAAAAACACATCAAGTTTTCACAAAAAAATGTAAAATATTAAATTATTTTACTTACATATTTTCTCCAGCCATCTACCTGCAGCGCGGCAACAAAACAAAAATCACTGCAAACTTGATCGCATTCAGACAGTCAATTCGCTTTTATGAACACAGTTGCCGACTGCTGTAAAGCAAAGATAATGCAGTTTATCTACATTTATGAACGAAAATCTTGCATGACTGCTGCATTTTTACATTTATGAACTTAGCCTTTCTTACATATATGAAATAATTGAAACTTTGAGCATGAAATGATGGAGCCTGAGTAATCGCCCCAGCTAAGCAGAGCTTTGATAATACAAGAAAAAATATATTCCCCACCTCATGTAGGTCTTTACATTTGAGAAAATAATTAGGTCGTCGGTGTAGAGAGTATGTTCTACTTTTTGGAAGCTGTCTATTATTTTGCTAATTTCATTGAAGGCAATGGAAAATAAAACCACTGACAAGGGTGAACCTTGGGATATACCATTTTTTAGGTTGTGGACTTTGGAATATATGTTATAGTATTTAATACGAAAGCTCCTGTTGGAGAGGAAGGATTTTATGAAACCAAACATTTTAGGTCCGATTTTCCATTTAAGTAGTTGTTTAAGTACAGCATACATTCCGATCCTGTCAAAGGCTTTGTCGAAATCCAAACTGAGGATCGAGGCGTGATTTTTTTCAGATAACGTTGAAGAGATGAAATGATCAAGGTGAAGGAGTGCGTCTGTGGTAGATCTACCTTTTTTAAATGCCACTTGTCGATTGTCTACTAACTTGTCTTTTGCGAGGAACCAGGATAAGCGATTGGCGATTATTTTTTCCATTATTTTCCCTATGCATGGCAGTAGTGAGATAGGACTATATCCGGACGTGGAGGTGAGATCTTTGTTTGGTTTAGGTAATGGGATGATACTTTCCACTTTCAACGAATGCGGAATTATTCCGGTATTGAAGATGTTGTTATACAATGTCAATAGGCGAGTTTTTAATTCGATAGGTGAGTTTTTTACCATATCATAAGAAATTCGATCGAAACGAGGTGTTTTCCCTTTGACAGTATGTAAACAGGAAATAAGCTCTAAGCTATTTATATCGGATTCAATAGAAAGAGCGGAATGACTGGGATTAAATGATAGGTTTGAATCGTGTAGAATTTTTGATTTATCGTTAATGAACGTTGGTTTGAATTTCGAATCATCCGCTAGTTGTTCCCAGGTTTGAGCGAAATGTTCAACAATTTCTATTGGACAGGAGATTATTTTGGTATTGGATTTTATTGTTTTTATTATGTTGCATGCGCGTGTGCCTGTTAAAGTTCTTTTATCAGCCCAAAGTTTTTGGGACGTAGAGTTTGGACTGATGTTGGATGTGAATTTTTCAAAACAGGCTTTCTTTTCGGCTTCAACAGTTTGACGGAACTTGGCGTTTAGCTTACGGTAAAGAACGAGGTTGGAGTCATTGGGTGATTTTTTAAATGTATGCCAGGCTCTTTGTTTCTGCATTCGGAGGGAGCTAATTTCCTTATTCCACCAAGGGACTGTTTTTTTATGAATTTTTGAGTAATTCGCTTGAAATAGTGGTTCGGAATAGCTCCCAATTTGCCTTGTCAAGCAAGATTTTTTTTTGTTGTTTTACCTGTTGATTGTATGGGCCAGACGTGAGGGTAGTAAGAATGGGAAAATGATCGCTACCGGAGAGGTCATCGGAAATATTCCAGGTGGATTTGGAGAGAAGGGAAGGTGAAATGAGGGATAGGTCGACGTGTGTAAACGTTTTATGGGTGGAAAAATGAGTGGGGCGTCCATCATTTAGAATTGCTAACCGTGAGTTAGCGATAAAATGTTCGACTATTTTTCCTCGTTTATTTGTTTTTTCCGAACCCCAAGAGGGGCTCCACGAATTGAAGTCGCCTATTATTAAAATAGGTGTGTTTATCCCATCAATTATATCCTCTAGGTCTTTTATTGAAAAGTTTTGCTCAGGGGGGGTATAGAGGGAGATATTGCAGATATATTGGAGTTAATTGTGATGGGAGAATGTGGGATGGATTTGTGAATGAGAAGGCATACTCCTTGCTTGGCTCTTGAGATAGAGTCAATGTTATGAAAATATGCAGTATATTGTTTTGGTGGGGAAGGATGAAAGTATGCGTTTCCTGCAAGGAAAACGTTTAGGTTAGTGTCTTTTAATAATAGTTGAAGTTCGTGTAGGTTGTTAAAGTAGCCGTTTAGATTCCATTGTAGGACGCTAAGAAGTTGGTTTGTATTAAGTGAAGAATACCTGTCAACGCAAAGGGTTTTACGCTGAGAGGGATTCCGAGTGGTGTTGTTATTAGGGAGTTCATTATGCCTCCGCGGGGCGGATGTCGAGGCAACCAGGCTCAGCGAGGAGCCTGAATGGTTCGACATTCGCACCGCGGAGTCGTTCTTTAGATTTAATTTAGTATTATTAGATGGATTCATCATCGTTGTCATTGTTAGTTATATAGTATTTGTGGTTTGTGATAAGGTTATTTGCTATGTTGGTGAGGGGTGATGAATACGGAGACATAAACATCTGTGTTGGTGTGATTGAGGTGTGTTGGTAAGTGGTTCAGAGTAATTTTCGTTGTTGTTTAATGTTGTGTTTAGAGTGAAAACAGGATTGTTATTGTTTTGAGGAGTCCGTTGGGGTACCACTGGTGGAAGCGCAGAGCGTTCGATGATACTTGGTTTGATTGTTAGGTTTAGTGTTTTGGATAAAGTGTTGGTGGAATGGGAAGTAGTTGGGTTAGACTGAACTTGTGTGTCCAAATTGACTATATTTTTTTGAGTTGATGAGCTTTGTGCTACTGCAGAATATGTTGTGGAGAACAGAATTGGATTTTGTTCCCTAAAATTTTTTTTTGCGTCAGTCATGGAGCATTTTTTTATGGTTTTTATTTTAAGAATTTCTTTGGCATTGAAGTATCGCTTGCATGCTTTTGAGGATGCTGGGTGTTCTTCAGAGCAGTTGGCGCATGAGATACGAGTACAGTTGTCAGGTTGGTGGGGGGGGAAGGTTGCAGGTTGCGCAAGAAGTTGGGTTGTTGCATCTCTTTGCGGTATGGCCAAGGAGTTGACAATTTCGGCAGCGCATGGGGTTCGGGAAGTGTTCTTCTACTTTCACATTATGCCAGCCAATGTTGACTGAACTAAGAGGACGGAAGCGATCAAAAGAAAAAAGCATAAGTCCGGTTGCTCGGAATTTGTTCTTAGTTTGTGCATCTTCAGTTGTTGTTTTTTGGGATGTTGTTTCTGCAGAGGTTGGTTTTGTAAATTTGTAAACCGCAGTTACCCCTTGGCTTTTTATTTCTTTGACTATCTCTTCTTCAGGTACGTTTATAAGGCAGGGTGCATAAACTGTTCCTTTGGAGCAGGTTGACGTTTATAGGGCAGAGATTAGCGAGGGTTTTTTTTGAGAGTAATAAATTAGCTATTTTCTCTGATTTAACGAGGAGAAGAAGGCTGCCATCGCGTAGCTCCGTGATGCTTTCGTACCAGGTACTTATGCCATCAATAGCCTTTTTAAGCAAGAAAATGCTTATGGAAGATAAGGGAATTTTATCGTCACTAGAAGTAATGACAATGAATTTGTGGTCGGGTAGAGTTGTGTTGAACTGTATTGGTTTGTTGTAGTCTAAATTTGTATATTTGTTTTTTTTTTCTTTTTTTTCACTGGGCTCAGATTGCAGCTCTACGTCGTGCACACTAAATCTGTTGCCCAAAAGCACTGGCGGCCCAGGGGCCATATTACAATAAACGCGCAATACAGCAGTTTTGTTCTGATGTGACACGGGAATAAAGAAAAAAAATAATAAAATTTGAATTGAATGGAATGTAAAAAAGGTTGCGGTAAAATCACTAGCGTAAGCAAAACTGGGCGAAAGAATTGGAGAATGAAGTTGCCGGCTTGAAGGTGACTGAGACAAAATATTATTTGTATGAAATTGTATTGGCTATATCGCACTAAGCGATAACAGAACGGAACAGCGCGACACTAAACTACAAAGTTGCTTATCAGAGTAACTTTGTCGTGTCGGTGCAGTTCAGTTCCGTTGCCGTTATAGTGCGTTATAGCAAGCGGCGCGCCGCAGTGCGTCAAAAATTATTGAATGTTTGGTTTTAGTATAGTCAACTACAAAATGGTAGCTCTTCTTTGCATATTGTATTTTGTTCAAGTGCGGCATATTAAAAAACTGCCGCGGATTGCTGTGTAGTGTCGCGCAGTTCCGCTAAAGTGCAGTTCCGTCGGGTGCGGTCTTACCTTTAAACCTTTAAAAAATAAGCAAAGCCATATTGTGCATTGTTTTTTTGTGTTTGCGAATATAAAATGAAAAAAAAAAACCAACCCTTACATCAAGTATAGGAGGAGTTTGCATTGTTTTGTGTGAAAATTGTTGTTGTTTTACAGGTTTTACTATGAACCCCTACTTTTGGGGTGTTGGAGGGTGAAAGTTACAGATTTCTTAATTTTTTTTGTTGTTTGTAGGCAAATCCTAGCCCACATTCTAAATTTCAGCTTTCTAGGACTTCGGGAATTACCCATTATGTTTTGATGAGTGAGTGTTCAGTAACGAAATCGACGTTTTTGGGTATTAATAAAATGTCAACTATAAAAGCTAGAAAAAATAAATTTGGTCTGTTTTGTAGGTCCGGATCATCTAAGCCTGTAAATTCTGAGCTCTCTAGCTCTATTTAGACCGAAGTTATGAGGGCTTGAAAATACGACGAAACTTCTCGATAAAATAGAGGTAGTGTTCGCCGCTCGTTTGGTTCGTCTCTGCGGGGCACATTACCGTGTGCCTATAGATCATTGAAAAGGTTCTTTAGTATTTCCTACTTTCAAAACTGCTGCAAAATCAATAATATATCTACCACCTATACCTACCTTCCAAATACCTACTACAAATTGCTTTTTATCTCAACCATTTAGAGAAATATTATGTACCTAGGTACCTACCTAAAAATAGATTTAAAAAAATCATTTTATAGGTATTCACGAAAATAATTTTATTAATCTACCATTATAACAACAAATAAAATTAGAAAATGGACCTCAGAGTACTTTTCCCTCTCTTCTCTTATTTCTTTAAATTATTACAAAATCCCATGGAACTGGCCGGTCCAATATTTAATAACCTATCAATACCTTCATATTTAATTTTAATAACACACCCTTTCTTTATTCATGTGAGCGTTTGGTTTTTTTGTTACAAACAAATTCAACCTTAAAATTTAAATCTCAAAGAACGTCAACAAAAACATTCACTTCAAAAAGTTATCTTCTAAAATTTAAAAGAAAAATATTCCATAAGATATCAAAATGTCTAGTGCTTCGTGTTCCGTTTCGTCTAGTAACACGACAAACAAAATATTTCCACCCCCCGAGGATCGTCGGATCCTCGCCAGAAGCATTTATGAAAAAAAAAAAACAAAATGTTGCGATGCGGTTGCATGTTCAATATTTCATACTAACATAGGATGTCGATGTATGACGGCTGGGTTTGATTGGTCATCATACGAGGTATTGTATTGGGTATGCTAGCTTTTCAATTTGGTATGCTAGTTTTTAACTTTTTCTTAAAAATGCTTTTGTTCTACCATTCTACATCTGTAGTATATTTCTCTTGTCTGTGGTATTAGATAAAAATGAATCCTTTTTTGTGTTGGTATTCGTACGCGCATAACTCGGCTAAACATCATCCGCTATGGTTAGGGATTTTTTCACGCCCTTCAAATTACAATCAAACAATCACGCTAAAAATCTAAAAATTCATCTACCGTCCTTAGCGATTGATAAACGCAGATGTTTTCTATGGACGTAGAATAAAAAATTACTTTTCGTATGTCACTATACTTTCAGGTATTTTTTGTTATAAAGATAAATTTCTACATCACATTTTTCAAAATTTTTGCAAAGTATTTGAGGTAGTATAAATCTTGATTTGGGAGTGCTATCTATATCAACTACAACGGTGACGTTTCAAAATTCTAGTTCTCTCTAAATGAATATTTTGATATGTATTCAAGAAATAAATGAAAAGTCTTTTAGGAATCAATTGATATGAAAAAAAAATATGAGCGACTGGAAAGAATTTTCTCTTTTGAATTAGGGTTGTAATGGGAATTGAGGATATGACGCAGGTACAGATGTGTACTGTTACATTATGGAAAAAGTTTGCAAAATGTTTTTTTTTGGTTACTACAAACAAAATGGAGCTTGTAATATTTTGGAATAAAATGTAAGAGGTATTCACTATCCACTAAAATTGGTCCAGTGTTATTATAAAAGTGAAAAAAGTTACATTTTCCTACATTCTAACAACAAAATACACTGATGATTATCTCGCACTTTTGCACTTTTACTATAATCCAACCCAGTGGCGACGCGTAAATAAAATTTCTAGTAGTTCAGTTCATTTAATTTTTTTTTATATTAGAAGTCGACATTGATATATCTTCTAGAACTTATAATTAGGGTAACCTTTCGTCACGTTTTTGGGGGGTTTTTCCCCCTTTTTTATATCAAGAACTTTTTTCTCCTCCAAGACTAAAAATGAGAAAGGTGGACGCAAATGTCCTTCTTTTTTTACACATCTGTAGTTTTTGTTAATCTTAAAGCAATAATATCGTACTGCTGCGCTGTGACCTCTTTGGGGAGCCCCTTCCTTATTTCTTTCAATTATTTTCTTCGCAACACCGGTCACCACCATAACAAATAAGTTTTTACAAGCAACAGGCTCATCCAGCTGATTTATGTCTTCAATTATGAGGCAGTTTTCTTTCAAACTAAAAGATATGTTTTTGGACTACAAGCATAGCTAGAGACTTTGGCAACTTGTTGTTTTCGTAAGAATTAAGAACTCTCCCAATGCAGTTAATATAGCATCTCATAGTGTATTCCAAAATAGTTTTCATTTGACATTAGACATGAAATTTTTAAAATCATTTTATTTTTATAATTAAAAATTAATAAAAAACTTAAATTGTTTTTTGTTTGTTTTTGCAAATAAAGCAAGTTTAAGTTTGTATCCCCCTGGGACACAGTTATCCTCCCTAATGGAATCAAATATGCTCCTTTTGTTATTTTCAGAAAAGGTAATCCTACTTATAATATATATGTTAATATTTTTACATGTTTGTAGGTATTCTAGGGCAAATTTTATTTTTTTATTTTAAATATTCTTACTGTATGTTACATTTTTTACCTAACGAAGTTTTTTTTTTCCAAAAACTCACTTAAATTAAAATTTATTTGAATTCATTTCACGTTGTCGGGAAAAAATATATGTCAAATTTCACACATCCAACGCAATGTATTAAAAAATGTATCCAATGTAAAATAAAATAAATAATGTACATAATTATTTTTTTTTCCAAAAACTCACTTAAATTAGAATTTATTTGAATTCTTTTCACGTTGTCGTGAAAAAAATATATGTCAAATTTCACACATCCAACGCAATGTATTAAAAGTTTTATCCAATGTAAAAAAAAAATAAATAATGTACATAATTATTTTCACCTCATTAAAATAAAAATGTTATCCAATAATTTCCCATTTCGTTCATATTTTTCTTGCACGAATAGACCAACGCGCGATTTATGTTATGTGTCCGAACGAAATAAAAAAAAACTTTTTTATTATTATTGCTTGGTGGGCCCGTTTGTAGGAGCTATATCATATGTAACTCGCGCGCTGCCGGCCGTATTACAAACCCAACACCACAACAAACAACAAACCAAAATCGTACATAAAATTTGAGTGTACACTGTACAGACAACAGACTACAGAATTGGGAAAAACCCATATTGCTTGATTTCGTTCACAAATTATTTGAATTATGATATGAGATCTACTTTTTTTTTGGGGTATAATTTTAGTGGGTCCATTTCGTTCAAAAGTCAGATGAACGAGTTGACGGTCAAATGAGTGGGAAAGCAATGGGATATTTTTTGTGTATGCATGCATTGCATACTTGTAGCTTTGTATATAATATTCTATAGTACTCTCATGGAGAGGAACGAACGGTGCGCCGTCTAGGCGAGCACACGCAGAACTTTTAGCAATGGCACTCGTGGAGTGGTTGGAGAGTCGCGAATTGTCAGTTATTAAAAGACATAGGAATAAATATTAGGATAAAAGAAATGATAAAAGAACGAGAAGAATGTATACAAAATTTAAGAGAGCTGAAGGGAGATGAGAAAAAACCATTTTGCACATTTTCTTCCATTATTTTCTATACAAATAGGTGGGAGTGGCTTATTTTTTTCTCTGGTTAAAGAAAGAACGATAATAAATATAGTTCAAAAGACGTTACATTTTTGTCTTTTGTGAAAATGACTAGGAAAAAAATTGGCACGGTTGCCATTTTTAATATACATAAATGCTTTGTGGTTTTAAAACGAAGGGAAAAAATTTTCTATTTTGTGGGTAGCTCGTCATGATTTAGGTAGGTAGGTATAGGTATATGTATGTATATAAAATGTATTGAATTTAAATCAATTTATTGAGTGTTTGAGAAATATTTACCAAAACGTTAGAACGTGTAGGTAAAGTATAACTAAATTTTTGGGAAGGGGTTGACGGGGATGTATTACCCATAGGGAGGCGGGGGTGGTGAATAAAAAAAAATAAAAAAATAAAAAAAAAAACATTAAAAACGAAGTCATTACCCAGCTACAAAACTAAGAATCCTAAAGTATTTTTTTGTTTCGAAAAAAAAAAAAATTACTTTTATTTGTATTGAAAATATTGAATTTAAATACTTTAACAGGGTGTTTTGCATAATAAGTTTGTGTGAAAATGTTTTATCGTGAAGGTAAGTGGAACAGATTTTTTTTTGGAAGGGGTGTGAGGGGGTGCATTTTCCCCTAATGCGAGGGGAAATTATTTTCAATATTTTAAAATTAAAAAAAAAAAAACATTTTAGTTAAAAAATTATTGCCTCCGTTAAATATCATAATATCATAAAATAATTGTTTTTCTTCTAACAAATTATTTTTGTAAGTATTGAATATATTGAACTCAATTGCATTCTTCACAGGGTATTTTTCATCAAAATGTAAGACCGAGTACGTAAGTGGAAAATTGTTTGAATTGTGATGTGAGGGAGGAGGGGTTGGAAGGGGGTCTATTTTCCCTTTATAGTAGGGGCAATTAAAAAAAAAGATTTTAAAATAGAAAAACGTTTGAAAGTCATGAGAATAAAATAAATAAATTTTGTATATCAATTTTGAGAACGAAACATATAAAGATTTTCAAAAAAATAAAATTGGTGAATTTTTTCGAAAAATCATATCGGTAACGCTAAAAATTCATTTTAAGCTAGAAAAAAATTCTGGAATGCTCAAAAAAGTTTTTAAAAAAAATTACGCATCGCATAATATAAAAAATCGAAACAAAATCTTTAAACGCGATTTGAGGCTAAACTAGACGTCCTAGAGGCATCAAAGTTTACACCTTTAAAATTGAATTGCGGCTAAACTAAACGACCTAGCCACTTTAAAAAAGAATATTCGTAATCTAGGAAGTGCCAGTTCTTAAAAATAAAAAAAAAGTTGGTAAAAAAGTTTTTTTCCAAAACTTTCATAAAAATAAATAAATAGATAATTTGTACCTGTAAACTTTGTAAATTACATCTACAATTTTGTAATGCAAGTGTTTTGTCTACCTATATCGCAAGTAAAAATGACTTACCTATTGAAGAAAACAAAATACTTTTTTTAATGTTTATCATCGTATTTTGAGCAAATTGACCGCAGTTTATAAATGTTCAATTAGAATTTATTTTAGCCTTAAAACCGGCTAAAATAATTTAAATATAGAAAATTCTCAAAATAGGACAATAAACACGAAAAATATTTTCTTTTTTGTTTTTTTCAACAACTCCAAACTTTTCTTGTCTCAATTCAAGCTAAAAGCCCACTCTTTTGTCACATTTTATACAAAACACCCTTTATATGTATCTACCAACATACGTAATGCATGCACTTACCCAACTACCCACGTTGACAGATACCTACAAAATATGCTTATTGCATACACCGATGTCGCCATCTTAGATTCTTGTGACGTCACCAAACTAAAAAGAAATAACAAATAATTATTTATAAACCTACAACCAAAAATCTATTTAAAGCATATTCGAAAACAAAGCAACTTTGTGAAATCGTGAAATTTAACAACGTTGCTTTCAGCTTTCAAAAAGAATTAAAAATTCCAAATTAAATTATCAAATTGCAACAAAAAAAAAGCGGGAGAATACCTCCTGTCATATATTCTATAGCTACCTACAACAACAAAAAAAACCTCGTTGCCACGACGCTACCAGATGATTAATTTATCTCACTTACTCCACTTAATTGTTGTCAGACTAAAATTAATACAAACCTCTCACTCTTACTACTTGTCGAAATCCTTTTCCTCACCTAATTCTAAAGTCTCCGCTATCAGTCTTTCATGGTTTGTGGTGTCGACAGCGTCTCCTGTAGAGCACATGTAGTACTTAAAGTTTGTATATATATTCCATAAGAGTACTATAGAATATATATACAAAGATTATAGTAGCGGGTACTGCCGCCTTTATTCACATCACAATGACTTCATAAATTCGGTCCGGCATGGAAAAGTATAGCCTCTTTATGTAGTATAGCGAAATTTTACTATAGAATAATTTAATGGCTACAATAAGAGATTCTAATTTTTAATGATTGGAACTCAAGCTCAATAGTGCCTTTTCGACTATGATGTCGCGTCAAAAAAGTCATCAGGGCCATCAAAATTAAACTTTTACTCATTCGAAAAAACCACGTGGAGCCATTCATTTTCCCAACTCATATAGAGTCTAGAAAATTCTAAACGCATGCATTTCCGTTGCCCGTGTAGAAGTGGTTTCTTTTAGATGATTTGCTCTATTAACAACTCTAAGGACTGTTAAAACACATGGGGCCTTACCAATAATCAAATTTAGTTATGACTTAAATATTGCAGTGAAATTAACCATAATGTAATGGATCCTAAATAATTAACCATACATTATATTCTCAAGTTTTTAGAGTCAATTGGATATATGGTTCATTATTTATAGTCCACATAAATATTAAGGTAATACCATGCACGGTTTATTATTTAGAGCCCATTCCATTATGGTCCATTTTACTGAAATATTTAGGTAGTAGCTAAATTTGATTATTGGTAGGGCCCATGCACTTACACCAGCTTTTTGTTTTATTTTTGCCGCAGTCACAATAATTGGAAGCACATCTTAAATTTCCTCTTCGATCGACTGCTTTTATTGCCTCCTTTCATGTTTTTTTCCGTTCGAATCTTTATTTCTTAAGTGGGAATAGATCAAACTAAAACTTCATTCAATTTTGTTAGCTATAGCACGCCCGGTTATTCCTTGTCCTCTTAATAAAACGATTTTACCTTTTGCAACACTATTTAGAGATTTTGATCCACTCATCTTTATTCAAATTTCTTTAACGGTTAAATTTGACCTAAAACACCTCAATTGCTCATCTTATGTGTCAAAAACCTCAGAACGCTCATAAATAATGAAGATAATGACCATGTGTCTATTCAGTTGAATTGCATGTTTCCATATGGAACATTTTGCAAGAGTGCAAGAGAAAATATAGCGATACTTTTTGAATAATTCTTTCTTATTTGTTTTATTAGCATCACAAGACACCTGTTATAGCTTCATCAGATGATACATTAAAGCCCAACATTTTGAAAAAATCGACAAAGTAGCCTAGAAAATTGTTGTGCTTACTCAGTTGAAGCGAACCTATTTGTAACTTCACAAATTGACTTACTTTTTTTTTAATACTTAAGTATACAAAAACCAAGCTCAACAAATACATAGGTAAACAAATATACCATAAGTCGAATCCTCTTATTTTAAGAATTTTTTAAGAAGCCAACAATTCTCTTCATTGTATCTATTTATTGAAAAAAATAAGCTCAAATTCATTTATTTATTTTTTGTGCATCAGTATAGTATTATGTATAATCTCAAAAACTACAATTACATTCGCAAAGTAAGATTGGTTTCTATACCAAAAAGGGCTTAAAATTTAAATTTCGATTATCTGCCATGGTGATTGAAATTCCTCATAGGTATACCAATAAAAATATGACATGATATTTCAATTGTTATACGTACCTATGTATAGCATAACATCTCATATAGTGCAGTATTTTATTTAGGTTGGGACCTGCGCGTTTGAAGGATGACGAGAATTGAAAACTAGTAGGTACTATCGATTTTCTTTTTTTCCCAAACAATGTCAGATATCTGCTACATACTTTTGCTTTAAAAATACAATAGCGCTTTTTTGTGCCACTAAAAATACATTTAAAATATTAGATGCTAAATTCAAAAAAGGCAGAGGATAAAAGTTATAAACTGGCTTTGGAAAACAGAATCAGAACGCAGAACAGCAAGGTACATCCGAGTCCGGGGGCCGCCCGTAGTGTTTGGGCGCTACCCTTGACTGCATCCTGCAATATGGTAGCTGAAGAAGACAGTGCATCTCGCTCAAATCAGGATGTAGACCATTCGCCACTGGAGGAACAATGTGAAAATACTTTACTCAAAGAAAACACTGATGGAAAAATAACAACAAACACAGATGATATATTTGAGGTATTTAAAAATGGAGAAGTTGGTGATGTTGAGCTATTGATTGAAAGGTATGGTTTGGAATATTTGTCTGCAAGAGATTGTCATGGTTACACTCCGGCACACTGGATAGCCTTGAACGGAAACGTTGATATCATGCGTTTCTTGATAGAATGTAATGCTCCTATTGATTTGCCTTGTTTGGGAATTCAAGGTCCTCGTCCAATTCACTGGGCGTGTCGAAAGGGTCATGCCGATGTTGTACAAGTTCTTCTGCAGACTGGAGTTGGGGTAAATGTTGCTGATTTCAAAGGATTAACACCTCTGATGACTGCTTGCATGTACGGCCGGACAGCAACAGCAGCGTTTCTTTTAGGGATGGGTGCGTTAAATCATTTAACTGATATAAATGGAGATACTGCCCTTCATTGGGCTGCATACAAGGGGCACGCTGATTTGATGAGGCTACTTATGTACAGTGGCGTCGAGCTGCAAAAAACTGATAATTTTGGATCGACCCCTTTGCATTTGGCTTGTTTGTCTGGTAATACCAATTGTGTTCGTCTCCTTTGTGAGAAAAATAGATTAGATCTAGATCCAAGAGATAAAAATGGAAAAACTCCAATAATGCTTGCTCAATCACACCGTCATCATGAGATTGTTAAAATATTATACAATGAAGTCAAAAAGAAATCTCGATGGATTCCGTCAGTATCTGAAATCTGGGGGATGCTATTTGGAGGAGCTGGTGATACAAAGGGACCACTCTTGATGTTCCTGTTTTCAGTGCTATTGTGGGGATATCCGATGTATATGATAAGAGTAAGATTTTTGTTTACTTTAGTTCGATAAAATCCAGCTACATAATTATTTGAGCTGACATAGCTATTTTGTATCAATAGATAAAATTTACCAAAACCCGAATCTACTTTGTCTGTTTGGTAACGTAAAATGCCTAACAAACCTCGGCACCTAGATTAAGTAAGCATAATGAAAAAAATTTAATTTAAGATTTAGGGCACTTAACAAGCAAAATTAGTTATTATTTTGATGCTAATATCACAGATAATAAACTATACAGATGTCTTATCAACTTAGAAAAAATATCTCAATTTTTCTTCTTTACCTGATGGTCATAGTGAAGCACAGAAAGCTCTTTCTCATTAAATTATTTATTTTGGTGATCATATAATTATACTCTCACCCTCGTTATCGTTAGACAGGCAGACAATGGCCAATGGGTAGAGATAAAAATGAATGAGAAAGAAATATAAATGTACGTGTATCTATTTGCCATTTGATTTTGTCGCTTATTTTCAATAAAAATGCCCCCAAAATTAAAAAAAAAAACTGGGCCAATCTCCTAATTTTTCACACTTTATGCTTATTATTTTTAGCTATACATACAAAATGTACAACAGAATTGTTATGAGAAAGAACATAGAGAATTTAATTCTCTTTAAATTTGATTATAACCATTTTTAGCGAGAAATGCAAAATACGCCCGCAAATCGAAAACACGCAGAAGTCAAAATTTCGGTCACACACCATATTAAATTTTGGTCTAAAACTGTGATTTCATATTCTATTCCATAATTGGAGCACTTCCCGACACCATAGATTCTTGTTATTTCGCACAACGGTAGGCCTTGTGCTATATACAGAGAAAAAAATCGAAAATTTTGGATTTTCCATATAGGGGGCGTGGTATCCACCCACTTCCTCAAACTGTTTTCTGATTGTTGCAGAATGATGAAATTTTGTATAGAGGTAGAGCTTGCAATGTGTGTAAGGAAAACAAAAATTAAACTTGAGATTTTTCATTAAGGGGCGTGGCATCCACCTCCTTTCTTAGAACTATGTCTGATTGTTATAGGATGATGAAATTTGGTAGAGCGATTTGATATTTGACATCAGGGGCGTAGTATCAACCCGCTTTCTCAGAAGTGTTGTCAATTATATGAAGCATTTCTGATTGTTGTAGAATTATGAATTTCGGTAGAGAGGTAGCATTCATTATTCATGCTGAGGAAAATTTAAAAAATTGGGGTTTATCATTCAGGGGGCGTGGCATCCACCCACTTTCATAGAATTATTATTGTTTGCTGTACAATGATGATTAGTTAGAGTGTTGGACCTCAGGTGCATTCGAAAATTGAAAATTTAAGATTTTGTATTAAAAAAAATTCTTTGCAAAAAGAAGTGAAATCACACCAAAAACAAAAATGTTAAAAAATGTTTTTTCCATCTGATTACTCAACATTCAAAATGTTTTGAAAACTTGCCAAGTAAACATACCAAATTTTAGTCAGTTATCATTAAATAAGAAATTTCTCTTATAATTTGGAGTTATTACGATATTACTCTACTTAAAATATTTGATAATAAACCCTTCATAAACTTAGAACTTGGCGTACTTTTAGATCTCATTACTTTTCACGGCTGACTTGTTACATAAAGGTTTTTTTTGTATACATGGAGAACTTGGCTCTTTTTTAACATTTATGTTTTTGGTGTGATTGTATTATTCATACTAGAATGTCAGTTTCTTAGACTTGAACATTCTTTATTCCGTTAATTTCATTGAATTTTTGAACAACAACAACAACTTAAAGGCGGTACTACCAATTGCTTACGAATTAATTTTAGGTATTTTTATTCGTTTTTATTTTTTTTTTGGCTGGAGATATAGCTATTTCAAGGGGTGCCAAGCCCTGTCATCAGTCTCTTTATAGTGGTGCTGAGCTGCCAATTTCAGTTCAAATCTCATGTGCATGTAAAAAGTTTTTTAAAATAAAATTGGGGGTGGCCCCGGCGCTGTTGAAGAAGTACTTGACTGCTAACCTATGTGTGGGTTCGAGCCCCAGTCTAGGCAGCATTCTTTTCTATATTCCCTCAACTGATCGCCACCCCTGGGATTTAATGAGATAATCAAAACCTTATTTCTCAGTCCACTGTGCCAACAAAAATCTATCCTATCCTTCTATTCCTTCTAACATTGCTTGAAGCATCAGCATCAGCTGTTTGACCTGTGACGTCAGTGGTCATAAGTAGTGAAATGCGTAGTGCATATGACCTCAAAGACTGAAACAGCTCATGAAGAACTAGGGCCTAGTGACTTACAACTCTCAACCATTTCTGTGTGCGTGTCTGCAGGAATGGAGGGGACCTACAGTTTATTGCCGAATACGAACGGCTAACGAGCGGCAATTTTCTGTGACAGGGGATACTCTTGGAGGATTTGTCAATTCCTCGCAAGAGGCAGTAGCCGTTTTTTCTTTTTAAATAAATAGGTGGCGAGGCTGGGGATCGAACCTTAGACCTCCGGCATGACAGTCCATCGCACTAACCATCACGCCACGCGAAAAAGGCACCCCTTAGAATATCTATATTTCCAGCCAAACAAAAATAAAAACGAATTAAAATACCTAAAATTAATTCGTAAACAATTGGTGTTTGCGCCTTTAAGTTCTTGTTGTTGTTCAAAAATTTAACTAAGTATTTATTTATCCACTTAATAAATTCAAGAATGGAAATTTCAATACGGAAAAAAGCATGAAATACGTTCTTTAAATTAATAAAAAAAATCACTTAAAATGTTTTAATCTCAGAATAAAGAAAGCCATCTCAACAAATGTGAATTTATGCAGAAAAAATATTTAAAATCGTTGGAGCGGATTTCTTAAAAAAAATATTTTTTATATAAAAATATCTTCAATTTTTTAGAAAAAACAATTTGGTATGCCATTTTTAAGAATAATAATAATAATGCAGTTGATGCTGAGCCCGTGTATATATCGTTGTTGATATTTTGCAATACTGCACCCAGTTTGATGGGACGAGTTGCGCGCGCTTGCTTTACAAATTGAGTTTTGCATACATTCGATTGAAATGAAACAATTATTAATGATTTTTCAGGGTTTTTTGTTTTTGTTTTATATATGTCAGTAAAATCGTTGTCGTGTAGTTCGTGATTAATAGTTTTACCTATTTCTTTTTCATTTGCATTATGTGGAATATTTTTTATTTCATTGTTATTTTTGAGCATTTCTTGCTCCATTGAATTTATTTGGGATTGCATGTTTTTTATAATTTCGTCTTTCTTTTTCACTTGCTCTTATTTCAAAACTACTTGCCTCATTGCGGTGATTGAAGTTGTTTTTAATTTTACTTAAGTCATCTTTGCGATTTTTTAAACCTTTTCCAATTCGACCAAAGATTCGAAAGAAAATCCATACAAAAGTAATTTCGGCTTTTTTCGTTTTCAAGCAAGTCCCGAAATTACTTTTGTATATACTTTTTTTGGATCTTTGGTCGAATTGGAAACGGTTTCCAAAATTCACAAAAAGGACTTAATTTAGACTAAAAACCACTTCAATCACCCCAATGCAGTAGTTATCACCTACTATTTTGCAAGTGATAAATTTTGACATTTAAAATGAGAAAGGTAACGATTCTCAAAGATACAGAAACCCATATTATCGCGTTTTAAGCTGAATAATTTAATCCGTAATTATTCACAAAAAACTGCGGTCATCCACAGACGAAATAATTAATAACGTTTCGTAGACAATTTTTTGTATCTGGTACAGTATTTATTTAAAAATATACAGTTTAAACTTTAAGTTTGAAATTTAACACCCACAACACACCACACCGGCCTTACGTTCCATTTTTTGTATCAAGAAAACAATTCAAATGTATTTTATATTAGTGGAGCGGCATAGCACTCATATGTATGATAATTGTGCACTTTGTGATAAAAGCATCAATTTTTTTTTGTCGTTGGTACATTATATAAATGATTTTAAGATATTGGGCCACTTAATATTCCCGCCCCTTTGAGTGGGAGGGGCAAATTTCTAAAAAAAAATACATACAATAGAAAAAAATTATTAAAAAAACAACGGCAACACCTACAATATCACTCTATAGCTTTTTTTAAAGCCAGGACCTCATAATTAAGTTATTTTAGTGCTTAGTTTTTGAAAAAAATAATTTAAAACTCAAAATTTTGTAAAAAAAAAAAATCCGAAAAAAATTGTAAATTTTTTTTTTCGAGATTGTTCACCATTATGTACTTTTTTAATAAAATATTTCGATACTCCTATTATTTTCCCATTGATTACTGAAAACTAGATAGATTTAAGTCTTTTAGTTTTTGAGAAAATTGAAAATTTCCATTCTAATTATAGTCATGATATAAAAATTAGTTCTATGACTAAATGTGTTACCTTATACAGGGTGATCTGCATAAGGTGTAACAAAAAGTTTGGACGTGTAGGTTGGACTTAGATAAGAAAAAAATCGTACCGGGAGGGGCAATTTTCAAAAAAAAAATACCTAAAACAAATAAAATTATTAAAAAATAACGGTAATACCTGCTGAGTCATGCTATAGCGTTTTAAAAAAACAGAGATCCATTCTTTAGTCTTATTTTTAAATTAAGTTGTTCGAGAAAAAAGTTATTGAAAAAAAAAATTTTCAAAATCAAAATTCTTTAATAATTCTTTTTTTCAAAATTATACTTAATTAAGTATTACTTACTTTTTTTCCAAATATTCAATGCTGTTATTAATTTATGATCGAACAAAGAACCGGATGTCGAAATTTTTTGTAGTTTTTGAGAAAATCAAATATAACAAAAAATACTTTTTTTTAAGAAAAACCTTTTATTTTGGTTTTTACGTAATTGGATTCTTAGGTGAATTTACGAAAGAAAGGGTTAACTTTCTTTTTACTATCAGTTTTATAAGCATTCCATAAAGTGACAAACTACTGGATTAACCATATTTCACACATTTTTTTTATTGAAAACACCTGCGTGAGAGCATTGGAATAAAATTGACCTGCAGCTGCCATTTTTTTATTACGGTGGAGTCGGCATGGTCACGGGGTCTACCTGTTGAGGTGAAGAAAAAAACGTTGCGTAGTTTTTAAACTAAAATAAATTGCAACAACGTTCATCTTCTGCATCAGTACACACTTAATTTAAACACACACTTAAAGAATGAGGTCCTGGCTTTAAAAAAAGCTATAGCATGATATTGTAGGTGTTGCCGTTGTTTTTTAATATTTTTTTTTCTATTGTATGTATTTTTTTTTTTTAGAAATTTGCCCCTCCCACCCAAAGGGGCGGGAATTTTAAGTGGCCCAATATCTTTAAATCATTTTTAAATAATGTACCAACGACAAAAAAAAATGTATGCTTTTATCACAAAGTGCACAATTCTTCAGCTAAGCCGCCCCACTATATTGTAATACAAAAGTTAAGATTATTTCCATGATGTTTTTTCAGTGCTTTTTGAGATCCAAAATATTAATGTTTTGAAGTATTGCATCACATGTTTTTTTTTTTTTTGATACTTATGTAGTCAAAATTTATTGAAATTTTAAATTAAATGCATAGCATTTATGCTCTAGTACCTACTTTTTTCGCGTTATTTTGTTGTTTTTAAATATTATTACCACCGATGTGAATAATAGAGAATAAAAAAGTCAATCAACTGGACTTGCCCAGTTTTCTTTTTATTCCAAACTTTACATGTAATGAAAAGAATGCATTCCAAATATTCTAGAATGAATAAAGAAACAACGGAATGGTTTATCCGGAATATTGCGTTGAATAAAGAAACGCAAACGTATTCCAAATAACCGTTTCCGATTCGACCAAAGATTAAAAAAAAAAAACATACAAAATTAATTTTGCATTTGCTTGAAAATCGATAAATGCCGAAATTGCTTTTGTATAGACATTTTTTGGCATTTTCAGTCGAATTGGAAACGGTTTACAAAAATTGCAAATAGTGCTTAAGTAAAACTAAAAGCCACTTCAATCACCCCAGTGAAGCAAGCAGTTTTAAAATGAGAGATTTCAGTCAAATTTTGTGTCTTAATTTGTATAATATGTTCGTCGCATTCCAATATTTTGTATTATTTTTTCTTTACAGGCAATCCCGATCACTTGGAATGTCCTTCGCCGTTCTCACTATTGCTTCATTTATTGGAACGCTATTATGTGGATCAGCTGGATAGTAGCAAACCGCCGAGATCCCGGTTATATTCCATTAAGCTCAGACGCTTATTATTCAGCTATTAAACAAATTCCGTATTTTGATAAGTGGAAGAAAAGAAATATCATTCTCACAAGACTATGTCACAGCTGTCGGTGTTTAAGACCATTAAGGGCAAAACACTGTCGTGTTTGTAATAGATGTGTTTCATATTTTGACCATCATTGTCCATTTATACACAACTGTGTTGGATTGCGAAATCGAATGTGGTTTTTCCTGTTTGTTTTATCAGTTGCTATAAATTGTTCATTTACAATATATTTTGCATGCTATTGTGTTATGATTGAGGGATTTTCTTGGCTCTATGTCCTTGGCCTCATTGAGGCTATTGTATTTTGCGGGCTTGGCTGGATTCTCACATGTACTTCTGTAAGATGATCTTAATAATATACGAACAAACTGAAAGATACATTTTTTTTTCAGATATTGCACGCATGCATGAATCTTACAACAAATGAGATGTTCAACTATAAAAGATATCCATATTTAAAAGACAAGCGTGGACGGTATCATAATCCTTTTTCTCGTGGACCGATTCTGAACTTGTTAGAATTTTTTGTTTGCTTGCCGGATCATGGAGATGAAAATTACATATTATCTGATGATACTATTTAAAATTCGTTATTTTCATCATATTCAAATATATTGCAAAACGTTTTAACCAAGGCTCGATAATAAAACTTATTTCTTTTTAGCTATCAACCGTCAATAATTATTATTTCCTGTACAAATTGAACACACTCTCAAAATCAAACTGTTTCTACTCGCTCAAAAGTTTTGCCTTTTATAGCGAGCTGAATGATTTGAGACTCTTCTTGAAAGTTCTTGTAGGCGGTTGGCATCTTCGTTAATTAGTAAGTATATTAATTAAGTTTATACTTGGCTCTTCGTTAATTCCGAAAGTAGTTAAGTACTGATTTCATTGTTGCATTGCCCCCGTCCTTAGATTGATCGTCCCAAATAATTCCGTCCCTTCTTTAACCATTATAACAACGTAAACGGTCACAATGAACTACTTTCAGCTTCCCTATTCCTTTTCTCTGTAGGCGGTAGACCACTTCATTGATTCTCTTCATAACAATGTAAGGTCCGTCCCAGTTCTGTTGGTTTTGGTGACAGTCCTTTTTGTCGATGGGGATTTTAAAACTACTCGAGGTTTCCTTCTTGAAATCCTGTTTTTGTTGCTCGTGCGTCATAACGTGTTTTCATCCGATCGCTAGATGATTGTTTGAATGCTCTGATTCGTTGCATGATGTTGCATGATGTATGTCAATGAGCCTCTCTTTGAGATTATCTGTTATAAATATATATAATAATTTATGTGACCTTTGTTATATCAACAATTTGTAACTGGTTAGTGGGCTTTAGGTCAAAAAGAAAGATATTATATTCGAAGCGACGTTTCGAGCATGGTTATGCTCATCATCAGGCCTTTATTTCACATAACATATAAAATACAATTATATTACATAAGTATGAGCTTTTGTAAAAAAATTATCGTCAAAAAAACTTACAAAAAACATTATGGACATCTAGCGAATAGATCTTAACATTTAAACACTTGTGGATTGAAACTATAGAAATAAAAATAAATAACTGTCAGTTCAATGTTCAAATTCTATTTTAAAATTTTTAAATTTTTAAAGCAGTAACTGGCAAATATCACTCCACGCTTTTCACACTGTCACCTATATTTAATTTTATGGTTATTTGGCATTGGTCTTCTTATAAGTTGCCTGTATGTGTTGCTAAGATTTTCACAATCGGATCTGCGATTGATAGCATTATTGTTGTTGATAATATTCAACATTTCTAACAACATTTTTTTGGAATAATGTTGCTCAGTCTGCAAAATTTCTACATTCTCCAAATCTGGTGTATGTTTTTCTTCTATGCAATGGAGAGCAAGAGCAGTTTTTTGTGCAGATCCATTATTTAAATCAGATCTATGACCAGAGAAGGCTGTTTCACAATGCGACGAGATCTCTTCACAGTTGTTCTCTCTTTAAAACGAATTTCAAACAACGAAATAATACATTATGAAGTATTTCTCGTCGTCACGTTGCGTCTTTTTTTCAATTTTTCGAACTTTACGACGTGACGAGACGACGAGAAATGCTTTATTATGTAATATTTCACAATTTAAAATTCTTTTTTAAGAGAGAGATTCTACGAAGAGATCTCGTCACGCTGACGTTTCGTTTTCTCGTCGCATTGTGAAACAGCCTAGAGCCTGCTTTTTAATTTTTGCTTAGAAGTACCTACATACACAGCAGAACATGCCGTTTCTTTTCCTCCCATGCAATTTATCTTATATACAACGTCAAGGCTGTTTCACAATGCGACGAGAAAACGAGACGTCAGCGTGACGAGATCTCTTCGCATTTGTTCTCTCTTTAAAACGAATTTAAAACAACGAAATAATACATAAGAAAGTATTTCTCGTCGTCACGTTGCGTCTTTTTTTTCAATTTTTCGAACTTTACGACGTGACGAGACGACGCAAATTGCTTGATTATGTATTATTTCACTGTTTAAAATTCTTTTTTAAGAGAGAGAAACTGCGAAGAGATCTCATCACGCTGACGTCTCGTTTTCTCGTCGCATTGTGAAACAGCCTTCAGACTTATCCATCGTATCAACTTTGGCTTTAGTGTTGGTGAAAATTTGGTTTCTAAGAGAATTTGCCGATGTAAATGCAATTCTCGTTTTTGGTTTTTCTATTATAGGTGCTGCATTGATGCGATTAGAAAGGTGAGGGATGTACAACATTCTCTTGTATACCACCGTTTGTTTTTCTTCTTCGTCACCTTTCTCTTGGGTATGAATTTGCCGGTAGTTTTTGATGAGCTTCTCAACTATTGCAGGGGAGAAGGAATTGGAGTGCAGGGTGTTTCGAATTATAACTTTATTCTTATGATGAAAAGAAATGTCACTTGTTTCGAGAACACGATTAACGAAGTTCTGTGCTGTGTTAATTATAACTTGTTTTGGTTGGTTTGAATGAAAGTTAATAAGGCGTCCAGATGCACTGGGTTTCTTGTACCAATCAAATAACAATTTGTTGTTGCGTCTCTTTACTTTGACATCTAAATACGGAATCTCACCATCCTTCTCGATCTCTACGGTGAATTTTAATTTGTGATTAAAACCATTTAACGCATTAAGCGTGCTTTCTATCTGGTTAGATTTAATCACTACTACTATCATCAACATATTTAGTTATTATCTTCGGTTTTTATTCAAGTTTAGCCACAACATCATCTAAAAGGGTTTCCATAACTAGGTCAGCCAGAACAGTGCCGAGATTTAGCTTTTTCAGCGAGTGAGGTGAGATGACTCGCCTTACTCGCCGACTCATCTCACTTCATTCGCAAAAGTGATTTAGCTATTAAAGTGAAATGAGTAATTTCGAATCAAGTTTCGAACACATGAAATGTCATAAACAAAGGCTATCTTTTAATTCGTTGTCTTTGGTTTTGTTTGTTTGAGGTTTGATTTTTCAATTTTGTATTTTTATTTTTATTAAACTTTATCGAAAAACTTAGGAAAACAAAATTTAATTAATGTGTGACTTTATTGTGAAGTTAGTGTGCCCTACCCACTCCTAAACATTCTTCCAAAGTTTTGTAGTTAGTCCTCACGAAGTTGATGGGGTCGTCCTTGCGATGCTGAATTATATTTTTCACTTGTGTTAAAAAAATTTATACCTACAAATAAAATGTAAATAACAAATTAATAATGTTCATCTAATATCATTTTAAATAAATATATGTTTGTATAAAAAAAAAAAAACAAATCTTTTATGTGCTGCATAATCATTTTTACCTACATACATTGTTGTTTTGCTAGGTCGTTTCACATACGTGAATAGGTATGTTGAAATTCCTTTGAAAAAGAACACATACTTATGCAAAAGTGGAAATTTACCTACACATACACCAAGTCACCGCTGAAACATCCGGCGAGTAAACTGACGTTTCATTTCACTCGCCTACTCACTCACTTTTACTAGCTAAATCGTTTTTTTTAGTGAAAAGTGAGTCATCTCACTCACTCGCCATTAGCTAAATCTCGGCACAGGAGATGCTGGACTGCCCATCGGTACCCCTTGTTTTTGTTGGTAAATCATACTATCGTACTCTAAGTAATTGTTGTCTATGATGCAAAACCTTAATATTTCAATAAACTTTGATTTTTTGATGTTAGTGTACTCCTTTATATTCTGCCATTTGTTCTTGATGACATCTAAGATTAAGCCGATAGGTATACTCGTAAACAAGGAAATGATAACAAATGAAGCCAAAATTTCATCGTTTTCCAATTGAATAAGAGCAACTTTTTCAATAAAATCTTTTGCATTTCTTACGTTGTATTTGGAGTTTCTTGTTAGGTTCTGAAGAATTTTTGTCATAAATCTTAAAAGTTCGTAACAGGGCACGTGCATGGATGAACAAATTGGTCTGTTATACATGCCACTCCAAATAGTATTGCCTCTCCAAATAATATTATTATATAAAAGAAATATGATTACGTAAAAAAGACAACGAACTCTAATATTCATTGCCATTTGTACTTAATCATGAAATACACTTTTGTGCAATAGTTCCAAGAATTGTTTTCTTGAAATCGAGTTGCATATTGCGAACGATTCCAAGAAATAGTTTCGTTGCACTTAATGTGAGTTTCTTTAGGCAAAAAGTATTTTAAAACAAAATATATTCATTAGTCTTAAGGAAGAACTCAATAAAGAAAGTAGAGTTTAAAATATAAAGTTTGTTCTTTTTTAAGCTTCGCTCCAACGCTCATAAAATTATTATCCACATTCTTCTGTTCTTTGCGGCTCAATTGTGTGGCACCCAAATTTCACTTCGCTATAGTAATCTCATGAAGAGGAATGACCGAAGCGATGCGACGCGACGTCTAGTGTGGCGAGTGCGCACTTACTCAATCGTAGAGTTTTTTAGGCTAAGTACAAACGATTGTCAGATCTTACAATATTGTCAGATCTGTCAGTGAAAATATTGTCCCAAATATCTTACAATCGTCTGTACACACAATTTTGTCTGACAATATTGTCAGAAACGTCATTGTCAGGTAATTGTTAGATGACAATCTGACAAAAAATTGTCAGGTATCTTACAATCGTCTGAACGCACAATTTGTGTCATTGTCAGACGATTAGGACATTGTCAGACTCATTGGTCATTGTCAGATGTTTTCATTGAAAACATCTTACAATTGCTGACAATTTTTTCATTGTTCGAAATGTCAAACGGTTGGAGCCGAGTTGAGAGATAAAAGAAAAACATTTTTGTAGGAAATTTTGTTGAAATAAAGCAACTGGACTCACTTTTATATTAAATTCCTTGTGTTGTATATTTTGTTCGGAATAAATAAAACCATTGAAAGATATCTACTCAAATGAAGATTAAATACGATGAAAATAAAGTGCACAGCAAATTCCAACAAGTTAAACAAAATTGAACTTCAAAATGGCCAAGAAACTATACGAGCAATCAAATAAATTTGAAGAATGCCAAAACGAGGGTGGACAGGGACACTACCTGAAAAAAAACCAGCTCAAGCAATTGGTAACAATAGGCAGCCTGCCGCCAACTCGCTCAGACCTAACATAGTCTCAAGGTCACTTTCTAAATCAGCCGAGCTCTCTAGAGTAAGCCTGCTGAATTTTTTGTACGCAAAGGTTTATTTTTTCTTCTAAACAATATAGTTCAATTATTGCAAGATCTTCTCATTCTTGCGTCTTTCAAAAAATAAATGATTTAAAATTTAAATTCTTTTTTTTTGTTTAATAATTTGATACAGAATATGGACTTTTGTTCTTCGTAGTGCGTCTTGACGACCTCTGGCATATTTCTCCTTCGTAGTGTGTAAAGTCGTCCGTCGCCCTCGATGTCCATTTGTAGTTAAATTGTTTCAAATGCTCGTCCAATTGTTTTGGCATTACCACTATGACACTGGTTTTCAAATCACTTTTAATGTATCCTCTTCTTATACGGATTCACGTTTTTAAAAAGTGAAATTCTATAAAAGTTGTTTGATCTTGAAATCCTCAATTGAATTGAATTTTTATTGTGACTTGAAATTTTATTGATTTACCAACCGTGTGAACAGAAAATTTTCAAGCTGACAATATTGTCAGATATATAATTGTCCGAAAATTGTCAGACAAGAGCTGACAATTAAATTGTCAGACTTTGGCACAAATCTACCAATCGTGTGAACGGACAATTTTACATTGTAAGAAATTTGTCAATTGTCAGCTAATTGTCCGCTATTGTCAGACCATTGACAGATCTGACAATATTGTAAGATCTAACAATCGTCTATACTTAGCTTTACAGAACTGGAGATTTGAGGATGGGTGATAAATTTGAAAAAATTCCAATAATTTTAACGTTAAAGACACACAGAAGATAGGGAAGAACTTATACAAAATGTGTGAGAGTTCAAGGGAGATAAGAATAAAATTATTTTTTGACATTCCTTTTTGCATTTTTTATTAAAATAGGCATAATAAGGAATTTGTTTGCTTTGGCATAAAGAGAAAACGATGATTAGCAAGTTTTTTTGTGCTTATTTATCCTCGCATAAGAAAACGTCCTTGTTGTATAGCTGCATGTGTTGTTGTATTTAATATGGACATTTTTAAAAGGGAAGATAAAAATGCGAACAAAAAACACGGTATCGTTGCAATGCCGACGGAATTTCAAGATTTTATATACAATGGTGTGGCGTATCATTGTAATACAAAAACCTTTAAGGGTTACCATTTTGTAAAAATAGAGGTATTTTTTAGTAAATGAATTTATAGGGAAGGATAATTTTAAAATATTTGTAGATGTAGGTAGGTATTTATTTTCGTTAAAAGTGAAGCATATCAAATCAAATAAATATACTACATTACATGTAAAATATAATATGGATTTTTGCAGTTTTGGTAAAATTCTATTTTTATAAGTAGGTACCTATAATTTTAAAAAGTAAAATTTTGGGAAATAAGTTTTTGAAGAGATGAATTTTGGAAACTAAAATTTTGAAAAGTATAATTTTGAGAAATAGAATTTCGTCAAAAAGAATTTTTAAAACTAGATTTTATAAACACAGAATTTAGAAAATTAGAATTCTGACAGGAAGAATTTTGACAAGTAGATTTTTGAAAAGTAGAATTGGAAAAAATAAGTTTTTGAAAAGTAGATTTTAGAGAATCTTAATTTTGAAAAATAAAATTTGGAAATTAAATTTTGGAAACTCAGAATTTTGAACTGCTGAATTTCGACAAGTAGAATTTTGAAATGTAGAATTTTGAGAAGCAGTAGGTATATTTTAAAAAGTAGTATTTTGAAAATTAAAATTTTAACAAGTAGAATTTTGACAAGTAGAAATACGATAACTAGGTACAATTTTGAAAAATAAAATTTTGAAAAGTATCGACAAGTAGAATTTTTAAAAGTAGAATTTCGTCAAGTAAAATATTGATTGAGATATCAATTTGAACGTTAGCTTTCCAAATTGCTGGTAGAAGAAAAATGAAATTTATAGATGCATAGCATCTATCTCATATCTCAAGTTGGCGTTGTTGAAAAAATTTTAAATTTTTAAAATATTTATAAGTCAATAGTATCCATCAGGTGTAGAAATTTCAGAATTTTAGAACCACCTATAAAAATATAAAAAATCAAAAACCACAAAAAATGGGCAGAAAAATGTGGGTTTTTCAAAAATCAAAGTGTGTGAAAAAAAATTTCCATCAAAAATTCTTGAAACATGAATAATTTTTTTTATTATCTTTGTAATGGTGTAAAATTTGTTTCCGTAACTAAAACCCTCGATTTGCAAAATTCAACTTTTAAAATTTTATAACTAGCTTCGTAGATTTTCTAGAATTTTTTTTTTTAAACCTAGAACTTTCTTTTATTCAAAAGATCTATCTATTAAAATTAAAACAAACTCTCTACCCCCTCCCGTTTTGAAAATAGTTTTTCGACCTTTAATCAGAAAAACCCGATTTTACCCTACTTAAAATTAAATTTTCAAAAAATCCCGTCCTATTGACACCCTTCATAAAATTCCCTATTGAATATAATTTAATATATATTTTTATCAGTTACAGTATTTTTTTTTGATACTTAAGCCTAGTACGCAGTTCGGGACAATTTTTCTTTTCATACAAAATTTTTCCCAGGACCAATTTTGTCTTCAGTTTTTTTCCAGACATTACGCAGTTCACGCGCGAAATAATTTTGAGATCTTCCTGCACGATAATGGATAGAAGAGTTCTCAAAGTCGTTATTCTGGCAACTGGAGCGTATGTTTCTGTGTAGTCGTACCCTGCTCTTTGAGCGCAACCCTTAACTACCAGTCTTGCTTTATACCTTTCAATGTTTTCATTTGCGTCTCTTTTCAAGCTAAATACCCACTTGTTGTTAATTAAGCGTTTGTCTTCAGGAAGTGTACAAAGTTCCCATGTTTTGTTCTTTAACAGTGTTGACATTTCTTCATTGACTGCTGGCATCCACTCTTTGTCGTTTCTGGAAGCTATTTCTTCAAATGTTTCCAGTACGTCTTCTATGAATGTTTCTGCATGAAGCGCTAGAATGGCGTAGTCTTCGAGATATCGAGGTATTGTCGTTTTTCTGTTGGATATTCGAATCACATCTTGAACCTCTTCGTGTTCCTCGAGGTCATTATTTGTCGATTTTAATGGTTCATCTTTATTTTCGAAGTTCAGTTGTACTTGTTCTTCTTCTTTGAAATCTTCTTTTTCTTCAACTTGAAGATCACTGTCTTCTTTGGGTTGAGTCCAATCATAACTGCTGGAGCTTTCGAGAGTGAATTTTTCTTCATCAAATACGACGTCACATCCATAAATGATTTTCCGATTTTGTGGATCCCAAAGCTTGTATCCGTTGGGACAGTATCCAACGAAGTAACATTTCTTAGATCGTGAATCAAATTTCCCTTGCAGCAACTGCTTGGGAATCTTTAAGTATGCAATGCAACCAAAGATTTTGAGTTTGCTAAACTTTATATTTTCTCCATACCAGAGCTCAACTGGAATCTTTCCTTCGAGCGATGACGTTGGGCTTCTGTTTATCAGGTAAACTGCAGTTTGGACAGCTTGAGACCATAAGGTCTTACTACATTTACATGTGAGCATCATGCACCTTGCTTTATCGAGGATGGTCCGATTCATCCTTTCGGCTACTCCGTTCTGCTGAGGTGTATATCTTATGGTAAATTCAAATTAGATTCCCTTTCTTCAAAGAACTCTCTAATTTCTTTTGAAATATATTCTCTTCCATTGTCGCACCTAACATCTCTCATGATCAATGGACAGACGTCAGGGCTCATCTCGGTTTCAGTTTTTATCTGTCATCGAGGAGAATCCAGGGCCTCTCCCAGACACAGCCGATGCAGGATGGTACCAAAATCGTATCAAACTCATCGCCTGTGGAGATCAGAGATCTTTCGATCTATACAGGGCTGCTGTCAATGGCTTGCCAGAAGTCTGGCCGGGTGCCAAGCTCGAGGTCGTTACAAGGGAGAATATTCCTTGCCGACCAAGAGCACGCATAATGGTTCCGGCACTACACAACTGCCCAGACATGATTATGAAATTAATCAAAATGAGCAATCCAAACCTGCCTACTCACGATTGGAAAGTTCCAATGGTTGAGAAGGAGACAGTGGGTCGCTATATATCAGCTCTCTTGGTGATCAATAGGGAATCACTGGCTCTACTGACCGCAACCGAAGGCGTGATTAGGTACGGTTTCGATGAAATCATGGTCCGAGTCTATAAAAAAGATGAAGACACGCAGAGTGCAACCCCTTCAGAAGCCCCTTCAGCGAAAGGAAACGCTTCAAACAGCAACATTATGGAGGTCGACGCAACACCATACGTGGAACCATCGACCTCCACAGCCTCTAACAAGCCATCCGACGCGGAAGCTAACCTCACTGTCGACAGTAATTCCGACATGGAAACTGAAGACTATACTTTAGGCATCACTCTGAGCGAGGAAGAGCTACTTCATTCCTCCTCAGACGATGAAAACGCCGACAAGACAGTGGTGGAGGTTGATCTGGCTAAAAGTAGCAATGCTGCGATTAGTTCAGATTAATCTTCACCACGCCATCATGGCCTCTACAAACCTACTACTCCGACTGCATAAAACCAGAGAGGACATCGTCCTTATACAGGAGCCGTGGATCACAAAATCCACGATTAACGGGCTCAGGACTCCTGGCTATAACTTATTATATGCGTCGGAAAAAGGTGAACCAAGGTCATGTATATTAGTAAAAAAAGACTTAAATGTATTTTTACTCCCCAATTACAGCGACAAAGATACAACGACTGCTGTCATCACCACCGACAAAGCCACCTACTGGCTTATCTCGGCATATCTTGGCCACGACAGCCCAATTCCCGGAGAGACACTGAAGAGAGCAATTGCGGACGCGCATTCTAAGAAAGTGGATCTCCTCATCGGAGCGGACGCTAACGCCCATCATACAGTATGGGGTAGCTCTGACATTAATGAAAGAGGTGAGTCCTTATTTGATTATCTACTAGGCACTAACCTCCTTATATGTAATATTGGTAATGAACCTACATTTATTAACAAGAATAGGAAAGAGGTATTAGACATAACACTTACCTCTGACTCGATCCATAATTTAATTTCGAACTGGCTAGTCTCAAAAGAAAACTCCTTCTCTGATCATAGATATATTCAGTTCGATCTCAATGATGTGGCAAACGTATCTACGGGTTTTCGCAATCACCGTAATACAAACTGGGAACGATATAGAGAAGTACTAGCACAACTGCTTGATCACAACCTTCTCAAACGCTCCTCCACCATAGATGAACTAGATCTCTCCGTGAATCATCTCACTGAAGCCTTTAATGAATCAATGAGGACTTCATGCCCCCTAACCGTGGTAAAGGGTAAAAAGAAACCTAACTGGTGGCACAAAGAACTAGAACCATTCAGGAAGAGTTGTCGCAAACTCTTCAATAGATCTAAATACACAAGATCTCCCTCTGACTGGGACTTATATAAGCAAGCTCTAAAGCGATATAAGAAAGAATTAAGAAAGAGCAAGAGGTCCTCTTGGAGAAACTTCTGTGGAAACATAGAAAATACTTCAGAAGCCTCAAGACTCAGGAAAATTCTATCAAAAAGTCCCATAACACCCAGTGCTTTAATGACTGAAGCGGGATCGTGGACTACCACAGATGAAGAATCCCTAAATCTGTTATTAGACACCCACTTTCCAGGTAGCTCTAACATTTTAAACGACTTAACTTCTGAGTCTCAACCCGTTACTAACAATATAGTTGATCTAATAACGCGGGAAAAACTGCAATGGGCTGTAAACAGTTTTGAACCATATAAATCTCCAGGACCAGACGGAATCATTCCTGCCGAATTACAAAAATGCTCAGAGATGATCATTCCACCATTGGAGATCATTCTGTCTAGCTGTGTAAGGTTGAGATATATTCCCAAAGCCTGGAGAATGTAGTCTTTATTCCAAAAGCAGGAAAACCTTCCCACGTTAACCCTGAAGATCTACGACCAATTAGCCTATCATCCTTCTTTCTTAAGACCCTGGAAAGATTGATAGAAATTCACATCAGACATAACTTAAAACCATGTCTCATTTCCACAGCTCAACATGCGTACTCTAAGGGAAAGTCAGTAGAAACAGCACTTCATTCACTGGTGCGTAGCATTGAATATTCCCTCAAATACAAAGATTACAACCTAGTGGCTTTCCTAGATATCGAAGGAGCATTCAATAACGTCAGCTACCAGGCAATCACAACAGCAATGAACAAGCTAAAAATAGAGAAATCACTCATTGATCTAATTAGTCTCATGCTTAACAGCAGGACAATAATTTCCAACATGAGGAGCTTTACCACCACCAGATTGGTGAATCGAGGAACCCCCCAAGGTGGGGTCCTTTCGCCTCTTTTATGGAACATAGTGGTAAACGACCTCTTAACATCATTGGAAGCAGAGGGTTTCAAAGTGATTGCCTATGCTGACGACGTTGCAATATCTGTATCTGGGAAACACCCACAAGTTCTTTCGGAACTCCTACAAAATGCCTTGAACAGGCTCACAAATTGGGCAAAGCATTGTGGCTTGGACGTCAACCCACATAAAACGGAACTAGTACTCTTTCCGCGAAGGTACAAAATTCCTCAAATTAGCCCACCCACAATTAAAGGAATACCCCTAAACTTCTCCCACCAAGCCAAATATTAAGGCCTTACTTTAGACAAAAAACTAAATTAGAAGGCAAATATTGATGAAAGAGTAAAGAAGGCTACTGTAGCACTCTTTACATGTAAAAAGGCCATAGGCTCAAAGTGGGGTTTTTCCCCAAAAATAACCCACTGGCTATATACCTCGGTAATCAGACCGATACTCACTTATGGAGTTGTCGTATGGTGGACCGCACTGGACAAAATGGTAAATTTGAATAAACTCATTAAAGTCCAGCGGTCAGCAGGTATGTGCATCACGGGAGCACTTCGCTCAACACCAACAGCAGCTTTAGAAGTATTTCTAAACCTAACACCTCTTGACATCTTCTCCAAAATGGTGGCAGCCAACTCATGCGTGAGGCTTAGAGCCACCTCTCAATGGATCAGTAACAACACTGGTCATACTACTATTTTAGACAATTTCAGATCTATCCCAGATCGCTTAGACTATACCACCCCAAAAATGGTATTCGACAATAACTTCCATATTTCTATCCCCTCAAGATCCTTTTGGGAAGAAGGAGGACCTCAAGAAGAAAACACGATACACTTCTATACAGACGGTTCAAAGACCGACGACGGGGTTGGAAGTGGCATCTATTCGAAACAACTGAATCTCAGTCTATCATATAGACTTCCCAATCAATGTAGTGTGTTCCAAGCAGAAGTAATGGCGATAAGAGAGGCATTATCCTGGCTCAAAGAAAACGTTATATCTTGTAAGGATATACGTATCTTCTCAGACAGCCAAGCCGCTCTCAAATCTCTCGCGTCTGTCTCCACAAACTCTATCATAGTCCACGACTGTCGATCATCTCTGAATGAGATGACAGAACAGTTTAACATTCACCTCATCTGGGTGCCGGGCCACAGGGACATTCCGGGAAATTGTAAAGCTGATGAGCTCGCCAAAAACGGAACACTTCTGCCCACTGTTAGACAAAGACAGAACATAGGAACACCACTTGCTACATGCAAACACCTCTTCAAACAATATGTTCTAGAATCAA
This sequence comes from Epistrophella euchroma, assembly GCA_947049315.1. Taxonomy (NCBI): domain Eukaryota; kingdom Metazoa; phylum Arthropoda; class Insecta; order Diptera; family Syrphidae; genus Epistrophella; species Epistrophella euchroma. Next base: position 66,834,511 of record OX346245.1, read on the forward strand.
CAAGTGCTAGATGGTCACAGGGTACCACCTGCCTAGCAACTAAACAAATATGGCCATACATAGACCTGAAGCGGTCAAAAGGCTTGATTTCCCTGAGCAGACAAAGTTTAAGCTCCACAATTGGAGTCATAACAGGTAGACATGCTAAGAGGCTAGGGGTCTACACTAATGACTTCTGCAGAAGCTGCATGGACGAGGAAGAAGAGGAGTCAATCCAACATCTTCTATGTACATGTCCGGCACTCTCCAATAGAAGGAACACCTACCTAGGTAGCCCCTTCTAAGATAATACCAGTGAACTGGCAACGATCGACAAAAAATGTCTCTCAAACTTCATTAAAAGTACAAAATGGTTTGATTAATTTCATACTCTCCCATGAGTAACTTTCCTTAGTGGTACCACAATGGACCCTTAGAGTCTAAGTGAGTCAACAACATCTAGACGGCCACTCTAACCTAACCTAACCTATTGTCGCACCTGAAACGACTCAACTTTGAATTAATATGCGCTGTTGCCATAGCCTCGTAAATTTTGAAATATTTTAAAACTTCAGTTTTTTACTGTAAAAGATAGCTGGCAGTTAGATGGGTACAGTCGTCGATAAACGTAAGAATATATTTTTTTATGTCATGAGAGATGGGACTTATGGGACCAACTATGTCGCTGTGCACTAGTTGTAATGGTCGCGTTGCCTTGTGCCTTTCTTGATTATGAGAGACTACTTTGTTTTCCTTCAATACATATTTCACATGGTTCCTTTGGTATGTTGGAAGCATCAATCTTGATATCGCTCGTGTGTTTTTGGAGTTTCTTAATGTCTTCCGCATTGAGATGACCCAATCTTTTATGCCATTTTTTGTAATTGTCGCTTATCTGATACAATCCTGTCAGACTTCTTTCTGCCACTGTAATCGTATGATTGTTCTTTGAAATCTTCCCACATCCATTTTCAAACTTTACACCTAATCCATTCATTTCAAGTTTTCGAACTGAAAAAAGTATTATTCAAGGTTTGGAACAGAGAGAACATTTTTTACGGTAATGAGATTTTACTTTTTGTTGACAAAACTTGACTGTTGAATTTCTTTCTGCTAGTAGGAAAGTTCCAGATTTAGCAACTTTTATTTTTATTGGCTCGTGCAATTGTTTGGTGTTTGTCAGAGAAACATTGCTGTTCATCAGATGTTCTGATGCGCCTGAGTCGAGAAAACATTTTATCTTGTCTGAACTTTCTCCTATGAAAGCTGGAAAACAAAAACCACCTGAGTTGTTCGGATTATTATCTTCGGTTGCTGTATTTGCCCAATTTTTATGTTTATTCTTCACGTCGTATGCTCTTTTTCTGCAAACAGCCATTTTGTGACCTATTTTTCCACAGTAGTTGCACTTAAATGGAAAGCGACTCGGTACTTCGTTCATAGGCTTTCCTGGTTCCCATATAAAAGCTGTAGAAGAAGCAGACTCTTCTCCGATCAATTTTCTCAAATCCAGTTGTTTCGATTCTTCATCTTGCAACCTATTTTTTACGAAAGACACGGTAAGATTCTCACAGATAGAGTTTCAATTGCAGTGACTACATTGTTGTATTTCGAAGGCATAGTAAGCAGCAGGTGACATATAATGTCCAGTTCTTCAATCTTTGCTCCTGTTGACCTCAGATCACGAATTAGCTTGTCGAAAGTCACAAAATGGTAAGCAATAGTGTCATTTTTCGCATCATACTTCATACTGAGAAGTGATTTACGGATCAGTAATTGGCTGGCTATTCCTTTGCGTTGGAATGTATCACAAAGAGTTTTCCATACTTCGAGGTAGGTAGGTAGGTAGAAGTGGCTGTCGGGAACCGACTCACGTAGGCCAATCAGTAGCCCGTTGTGATACCACATGGATCTAGGAGATACTTCCCCTACTCGTTGAACCATTTGGAGGTCCTTATGAAGCGTACAAGATTGCTAATATCAGTATTAGCCAGATCACTTGGATCATTATAGTAGAAGTCTCCCAAATGGGTTCTACGTCTTTGGGATAGATCAGGACATGAACAGAGAAGGTGAGGAATGGTTTCTTCCTCCTCCTCTTCCATGCAGCTTCTGCAGTAGTCATTGGCAAAGATGCCAAGTCGCGTGGCGTGTCTGCCTATAAGACAGTGTCCAGTTAAAACGCCTATAACGGAGCTTATGTGCGATCTGTTAAAAGAAATCAGACATTTAGTGCGTTTTAGATCTAGCTTTGGCCAGATTTGTTTAGTCGCTATACAAGTGGTGATGTTGCTCCACCTAAGGTTTGTGCACCTTATAGCTTCTTGATTTATTATAAGTTTGGTTGTAGCGATGGGTATACCAATATCTTTCCTCTCTGAGAAAAGAGGTATTATTATTCCACTTTTAGCGAGCTCGTCAGCTCTGCAATTCCCTGGAATGTCCCTGTGGCCCGGCACCCAACAGAGGTGAATATAAAACTGCTGCGTCATCTCCATAAGAGATGATCGACAGTTTAGGACTGTTTTAGAAATAGCAGAGACCGAGTCCAGGGATTTCAGTGCTGCTTGGCTGTCGGAGAAGATGCGTATATCAGTTGTTGATATGACGTTTTCTTTAAGCCAAGACAAAACTTATTTGATCGCTAAAAGTTCCGCTTGGAAGACGCTACAATTATCTGGAAGACGAAAACTTAGTCTGTCAGAGTACACGCCTGCACCAACCCCGTAATCGGTTTTGGATCCATCAGTGTAAAAGTGAATCGATTCATCATTTAGGAATGACTCATCCTCCCAGATTGATCTGGATGGGATGGTAACTTGATAATCTTTACCAAAGTGCAATTGGGGGGTGGTGTAATCAGTGCTACTTGAAAGTGATCCGAAATAATCTAGAATAGTGGAGTGGCCAATTTTATTATTGATCCACTGTAAAGAGGCCTTAAGTCGAATGGCTGTGCTTGCGGCCGTTTGTTTGCTATAAATATCGAGTGGGATTAAATGAAGCAGAATGTCTAGTGCCGCAGAAGAAGTAGTACGTAGTGCTCCACTTGTGCACAAACAGGCTGATCTTTGGACTCTCCCAAGTTTGTCGCGGTTTGTCGCTATATCCAGAGCGGTCCGCCAAACTGATACACCGTATGTAAGAATCGGTCTTATTACCGAAATGTATAGCCAGTTAGTAATGCGGGGCTCAGGTCCCCATTCGTTTCCAATGGCTTTTTTACAGGAGAAAAGGGCTACTGTGGCCTTTTTGATTCTTTCTTGTATGTTAGTCTTCCAGTTTAATTTCTTATCTAAAATAAGACCCAAATATTTAGCTTCATCAGAAAATTTTAGTGGTGTGTCTTTAATAGTAGGGGGGTCAATATGCGGAATTTTATACTTCCTAGTGAAGAGATCAGTTTTGTGGGGGTTTATACCCAGTCCACACCGATCCGCCCAGTGTGTTAGCTTATTGAGAGCATATTGTAAGAGTTCTTTTAAGGTGTTAGGATGCTTCCCAGATACCGCTATAGCAACATCGTCTGCATATGCAATAACTCTATAGCTCTCCGCCTCCAGGCACATTAGCAGTTCATTCACCACCAAGTTCCACAGGAGGGGGGATAGGACGCCGCCTTGCGGCGTACTTCTACTAACATATCTTCTTGCAGAGAAGTCGCCCAGTCTTGAATTGATAACCCTGCTTGTCAGCATTTGATTAATCAGTTCACTAAGCGACTTATCTACTTTCAGAGATAAATCTAATCTTAATGTCAGATTGGCAGGTACAATTGAAAAAATGCTTTGAACTGTCGCTGTCTTAGGCGTGTTCAGCTGGAGTTTCTTAAGAAAAAAGGTTTTGTATGATACTATTTAGAAAGGGCCTTACCAATAATCAAATTTAGTTATTGTAGCAGATGACATATTAAGATGGACACTAAAATATAATAAATAATGAATCTTAATTAAAACTACTGACGAAGCGTCAATTAGACATTTTAGACAATGTCTACCCAAACCATTTAAAAAAAAAGTCCTCAGAAAGTATTTTCCATAACATTATATTATGTGTTCAAAATATCTAGGAACTACCATTTTGTTTATAATGCCCCTTCTTACCCTATATGATTATGATTAAAGAAGCTTTACTACCAATTTGCTTTGCTTGTTTCACGATCGCACGCACGCTAAGCTATCGCTGTTAGGAAATTCATCCTCAATGAAAAACAAGTAAACGCTCTGCACGCACACACTCAAACATTTTTCATTTTCCATTCAAAACAAAGTATCAACTATCAACAACGAACGGAATCGATTCCGAGTTAATCCGAAGGTTGCCGAAGACAGTGTCTTTGTTTCCTACCAAACTGTATGGTAAGAGAAAAAAGTTATGTTTGTAGGTATACCATTCTCATATGTGTTTTATAAGGACAAAATAGACAAAATTGAAAATTAGTCCATTGTAATGTTACAAAATTTTTGCCAAACCTTGCATTTTGTACAGGACAAAATTTTGTTGATGGATCTGTAGGAAGCTGTGTTAACTTGGCCCCAAAAATTGTCTAATTTTTTTGTAAAAGATGACCAATTAAATGACCACTTTTGACCACCCATTAAAATTGTTTGACCACCCACAGTTATCGAAAAAATCGATTTTTAAAAATGGGGGGCTAAAAGAACGCTGCCCCCAAAAAATCGATTTTTTCAAATTTAATTGATCGTTATGATAGGTCGCACGGAAAAGATTATTGACCACCCTTTAACTTTTTTTGACCACATCTAGAAATATTTTTTTTTTGATTTTTTGAAAAAAAAAAAATTGAGAAATTTAAAGATACAGATTATAAAAAGAACAAAATTAGCTAAAATGACCACTCTTTAGAATTTTTCGATCTTTTGAAAAAATATTTTTTTCGAATTTTTAAAGATGACCATTGTAAAAAAAACACTCAGTTTTCTTAGATAACCATCCCTTAAAATCGCTCTAACTTCTTAAAAAATACTTTTTTTTTCAAATTCGAGCAGATGACCATTGTGAAGAACATACATATCTAAAATGACCACCCTTTAGAATTTTTCGATCTTTTGAAAAAACTCTGATCTGAGCAATTACAGTGGACCTATTCGAGCAGATAAATTTATCGTCACTCACCTGCGATCAATCGAGGCAACATGTAAGTTTGAAAGAGCAGCTGCAAAACGGAGAGCAAAATTCAACATTATGGAATCAAATGTTGAACAAAAGAGAAAGTTTGTTTTAAAGTCCAATAACCATCTGAGTCAAATTGAGAATTGGAAAGGCAGAAATACGAAAGAATTTCTACTTGAAGAAGAAATGGTCAACATAGGTTCACAAACGTATCAACGAGTAACATCATCGCGGACGCCCTATCAACCCATTGTTGAACCAAACCATTTTCAGATTCCAGAAACAAAATGTGATGTTCTAAAAAAACCACGAGGAAAATATCTAACTCCTTCAATTGACATTGAATTAATTCACAATAGGTAAGTATAACAAAAAAAAATATGAACTTATTTGAAATAACTTACGTAATTAATAGGCCACTCAGTAGAAAAAAAATGGAATTTTGCGTAATGGTAACAGCCTGGGTTGGCGAAACACTGGTAAAAATAAAAAACACTTGTCCGTTTGATTCCTGCTCTTGAACTGCTATCAACAGCTTATACAGACAATAATACCTACAAGGAAAAAATCGACAGACTAAACGACACCAGTTTGACAATTACTTTAATGGAAAACTACGTTAAAAATGGTCTAACAACTCAGCTATACCAACAAAGAGCATCCATTCTTTACGAAATCTATGGCCATCAAAATAATGTAATGGATTGCAAGGACAATGTAACATTTCTCATCAGTCAAATTTTGAAAGATGTACCAAGTTGTACTCAAGTAAAAACTTGTAATAATTGCGGATCGAATTGCGAACTCCGAACATCCGTCGAACTCGATCATACAGCGGTATCCAACTTGGAAATACAAGACTTCATAGCCGATTACTTTTTCGACCGGACCTCAACTTGCAGAAAATACAATGCTATCTCCACAACAAAAATAGATCCAGGGATACATTTAATGCTAGTTGTTGAATTTGCACTCGACAGCGAATTTCATCACGATATACATCCCAATGCACCTGATAAAATAAATTTAATTGATTTACCAAAGAAAATATTTATAAAAGAAAATAGTTATATTTTAACCGGCTTGATTGGATATTTTCCTGCACACATAGAACATGAAGTTGGGCATTATATTGCAATCTGCCGAAGAGTAACCGACTGTTGGGAGATTCACGATGACCGCTACCTGGAGTCGGAAAGAATCAATAATATTGAAAAATTTGCAGTTAAGGCCACCCTTGTAATGTATACTCTAATTTAAGATACGTAAGATACGAATAAAATGTACTCTACTCAAATTTTTGTTTATTTTTTTTTAAACAATTTTTAAGGTAATGTAACCGCACATTTTACAATTCAGAGATTTGACTGTACTTATCTTACAACTGAAACATTATCTTAATACTATAAATAATAAACATTTGGGAAATATTGTTGTCTGAAGGAAAATGCATTTAAAAAAACCTTCAATTTAAATAAATTAAATAAGCACAAGAATAAATAAGCAAAAAATTAAAAACGTAATTGAATAAATTGTTGAATAATAAAATAATAAACAAATAAATAAATACAAATGAAAATAAATAAATAAATAAGTTAACAAAAACAAATAAATAAATAAATAAATAAATAAATAAATAGATAAATAAATAAATATATAAATAAATAAACAAATAAATAAATAAATATATAAATAAATACATAAATAAATAAATAGATAAATAAATAAATAAATAAATAAATAAATAAATAAATAAATAAATAAGCAAATAAATAAATAAATAATAAAAAAAATACATACATAAATATATACAAAAATAAATAATAACAAGCAAACAATAAATAAATAAATAATTTGTTATAATAAATAATTTACAGAAAAAAAAACAAAAAATAATAATCATACAAATTGTTTAAGAAAAAAAAACCAAAAAAGGAATTATCACAGTTTTTAAGCATGTATTTGGTGAATGAGTGGGTTATCAGAATTATCACAGCTATAAAGAAAGTTACTTTCAAGTTTTTGAATTCGTTCGGAAATCATTTCAACATTCGCTCCTTGGTGAATATCTATAGTCGAATGACGCCAAGGTAGATTTAACATCATTTTAAGCAATTTATTTTGTGCCACCTGGAGTTTTTTTATGTGGCACATAGCAGCTCTTCCCCATACAGGACAACCATAGGGCAATATTGCTTGGAATATTACCTTGAATATGATGATTTTGTTTTCATTTGTTAATACAGAATATCGATTTATAAATGGATAAAGCATTTTAATTCAAGGGCGGATCCAGACTTTGAGTCAGGGGGGGGGGGTCACACTTCAAAATGCAATCGCGCTAAAAATTTAATAATTCATCTACCGCCTTTTGCAATTGATGAACACCTACATGTTTTTTATGGACTTAGAGTGAAAAATGACTTTTTGTATGTAACTATACTTTCAGGCAGACCTGTGTAATTTAAGCTTAAGTACAATAACAAGTACAATTACCTTGTACTTTAATATTTTAAGTACAAGTACAATTCCATGGTAATTGTACTTAAAATTTCCAAGTACCAGTACCGGTACTTGTACTTGTAATTATAATTCCACAAAAGAATTGAAAATTTTGTACTAATTACTTTAATACTTAAAATTGTTGTACTTCCCATACAATTTGTATGAAAAAAAGAAATTAGCGATGAGCAACCTCTAAATATTAATCTAAACGGCTGAAATTTTACCAGGCTTATTATTTCACTAAACTCTAACTAAAAAGCTAGTGGCATTGAAAATCGAAGACAATTTAATATAGTAATATACACTCGTGTATTTGAAAGCACGTTAAATGTAATTTGTACTGTCAGCTATTGTTCTTCTATAAAGTTCTGTGGTTTTGCTAGACTTTTCCTACATATGCTATATATATGATATGTAATGTTATTTTTTATAAGAAATTTACCAATTAAAAATCTTCAAAAAACTTATCAGTTGTGCAAACAAGTGAAGGCTGTTTGATCAAAATATATGCGACACGAAAAATTTCAACAATTATTAAGGGCCTTCCACACTATCCCACTGAGTATTAACACATGTCAAAAAAGTGGGAAGTAAATGCTGTATAATAGTGTGGAAACAAAATATGAAATTTCATCCCACACGACTTGACAGCCCATCTCACACAATTTGACATGTGTTAATACATGAACATTTTTAAGATTGGTTCTAAAACCATAACACATTCTTTCTCAGTTGAGGGGTTTGAGGTTATGGTGAATTGATTTTTTGGATGCAAGTGTGGAAGCAAAATATGAAAATCGTTTTCTTCACACAAATTTGGCAGTCGTAAGTAATTCCATCACACTTTTTTTGACATGTATTAATACTCGATGGGATAGTGTGGAACGGCTATTAGCAGTTTCTTTTGCTGTTTTTTTGGCCTAGAAAAAAAAAACAGTTAATTAATTTTTTTTACAAACCTTATCAATAACTAATTATGGTATTGTGTGTAGATTAAAATTATCCCGGAGTTGATATCATTGGTTGTTCTCGAGATATTCGAGCCTAAAACCATTTTTTAACTTTTTTTAGCAGTTTGTTTACAGTTATTTTGGCATAGAAAAAAACCGTTTATTGATTTTTTTTTTACAAACTCTAATCGGTAGATTAGGTGTATACTAAATAAAATTAACCCGAAGTTAATATCTTTGTGTGTTCTTAATATTCGATATTTTTTTAACAATTTTAAATGTTTTTTTAATTACAAAAAAACTGTGGGTTGGTTTTTTTTTTTAAGTATTACCAATTTTTCACTACGTCATTATGCACAGAATAAAACCAGGCTGAAGTCGATATCTAGAGATATTCGAGAAACAAGCCATTTTACAACTTTTTTTTAAATTACTGTGATAAAAAAAGCGCTTATTGAATTTTTCTGAAAGGCCTTTCTACATGTTATGACCTTATTATCTGTAATATAAAATTTATTTGAAGTCGATATCTCTATGCGTTCTCGAGATATCGTGAACGAAAAAAAACTTCCGAACGTACGAACGTACGTACACAGACATCTCTCTAAAAACAATGTAATCCGACTCCAGAAACCTTGAAACGTCGAGAAATGTCAAAGTTTTCAATTTCACAAATCGGACGGATTACAATAACTTCCAATAGGATGTTAATAATATCAATGTATAGCAGCAGATCTAGATGTGTGTAGTGCTTTTGATATGGCCCAGGGGAGGGTCAAGTTCTGGATTTATGTTATTTTTGCATGCAAAGTCTCTTTTTCTATGAATGTAATCAGTATTAATAAGCGAATGTATATGGCCCAGGGGGGGGATCATGACCCCCACGTCCCCCCCTGGATCCGCCCTTGTTTTAATTGCTAGACTTACTTTTTTAAGTGTATTATTGATATGATCGCTGAAAGTAAGTTTAGTGTCAAGGTGTACCCCCAAGTATTTAACGGATTTTTCCCAAATTATTTCCTTTCCATTAATTTGAAATTGACTGCTGGGAAGATAACAAGGCTTTCTTTTCCGTGATAAAAAGATAGCTTGAAATTTGTTTGCATTCAATTTTATTTTCCACTATGTTTGCAATATTTCAACAGAAATTTTTGATGTGTTTTAAAAATTTTATTTTATTTTATAAAGCAATATAATTCCAGAACGATTCCCTTGCAAAAGTTTTATAATCTTCAAGTTAAAGAACTTGAAAAAAAAAAAAATAGTTTGATACCTAAGTCAGAGCGATTTAAAAATGTTATCTTCGAAAAAAAATATTTTTTCAAAATATCGAAAAATTTTAAAGGGTGGTCATTTTAGATATGTATGTTCTCCACAATGGTCATTTGCCAGAATTGAAAAAAAAAAGTATTTTTTAGGAAGTTAGAGCGATTTTAAGGGATGGTGGAATGGTCATATTTAAAACTTCGAAAAAAATATTTTTTCAAAAGATCGAAAAATTCTAAAGGGTGGTCATTTTAGATATGTATGTTCTTCACAATGGTCATTTGTCACAATTGAAAAAAAAGTATTTTTTAGGAAGTTAAAGCGATTTTAAAGGATGGTTATCTAAGAAAACTGAGTTTTTTAAAATGGTCATCTTTAAAAATTCGAAAAAAATATTTTTTCAAAAGATCGAAAAATTCTAAAAGGTATTCATTTTAGATATGTATGTTCTTCACAATGGTCATCAGCTCGAATTTAAAAAAAAGTACTTTTTAAGAAGTTAGAGCGATTTGAAGGGATGGTTATCTAAGAAAACTGAGTTCTTTACAATGGTAATCTTTAAAAATTCGAAAAAAATATTTTTTCAAAAGATCGAATTTGCCAGAATTGAAAAAAAAAAACATTTTTTTAAGAACTTAGAGCGATTTTAAAAGAATGGTTATCTAAGAAAACTAAGTTTTTTTTACAATGGTCATCTTTAAAAATTCGAAAAAAATATTTTTTCAAAAGATCGAAAAATTCTAAAGAGTGGTCATTTTAGCTAATTTTGTTCTTTTTATAATCTGTATCTTCAAATTTTTGAAATAAGAAAATTAAGAGAAAATTTTAAACAAAAAAATAATCTCATTTTTTTTTTTTTAAATAAAAAAAAAAAGAATTTCTAGGGGTGGTCAAAAAAAGTTAAAGGGTGGTCAATAATCTCTTCCGTGCAACCTATCATAACGATCAATCAAATTTGAAAAAATAGATTTTTTGAGGGCAGCGTTCTTTTAGCCCCCCATTTTTAAAAATCGATTTTTAGATAAAATATGGGTGGTCAAAAGTGGTCATTTAATTGGTCATCTTTTACAAAAAAATTAAAAAAATTAGACAATTTTTGGGGCCAAGTTAACACAGCTCCAAATATTATGTAGCCCAACAATTCGCCTTATTGGTTGCTTTTATGGAGAAGCATCCCGACTTATGGAGAGGATGGATTTAAATTGACAACAGGCCAGAATATATTGATAGATTGTGGGAAGAACTGACGAATGATTTAAATGCCTTAGGACTACCAAGGAGGAATGCTTCTGGATGGATGTAACAGTAGCTTCTTCTTCTAGTAAAATCCAAAGAGGTACATCCATCTTCCGAATCAAATACAAAAACCTTTGAAATGAAACTAACGAACATAGCTCTTCTAACTTTGTTTAAAACAAGGGTAGGGAACATGCTCTATTCAACAAAAACAAAAACCTTGCAGCCGGAATAGCTGTCAAAATATTGAATACACGCAAATTCAATGTTGCGAACACAATGGAACGTAGACGCATACGGAGCTGCAGACGCAGACGGAAGAATTCACCAACTTTTAACTTTTCACGTACGGCACTTTTGACGTTTCAAATTGTATGAAGAAAAAAAAACAACTTTTTGGGTCGGAAACAAATATTGTGGTTATTTGTATCGCCAAAAAAATTATTTATTAAAAGGAAAATAATTGGAAACAAAAAATGTGAATTCTGAGCTTGTACACAAGAATATTCTTTTGTTTTTCTTCAAAATACTTTCAAAGCTGTACAGCTCCATTGTGGATATGTAAAAAAAATAACGTACGTCAATTTTTGACAGCTCTTCCAGTTCCGTCTGCGGCTCCAGTTCCGTCATTTTATTCTGTTTAGCCAGTAAGACAGTCGATTTTGCGGTTCAAAATTAGGCAAAAGTTATAAATTTTCATTCATAACTTGGACGACTGTCCAAAGTTAGACAACTCATGTTAATATACGCGTATATCTTTATTCCATCCGCCCAGTTAACTTCAACAATGTATTATATATTTTTTTTTAATTCGGCGATGGTGCTACTGAAGTGGAATATGCTTCAGTGTTTAAGACAAATTTTACTTACAAAATTGCCACACCATCCTACCGGCTGCGCCATTGTTGTATAATAACATTTCAGAGTTCACTAGGTAGGTGAAAACGAAAATTGTGGGAAGGATGTCGGAGGGTAGTTCCTAGTTATTTTTCAAGCTCGACCAGGCGAGCTAGAATTGAGAGGCAATTGAGCCCAATTCCTAAAAATGTAAAATAGAAAATTAAAATTAGTTAAATAAAAATTCTTACTTTTTATGCTGGTAGTATTATTTATTCCGCTTCTTGACTTCAACTAAATCGACTGTTTTTTGCCCAACGTTGATACTTACGTTGATGATATCAATGAATGTTCAAAATCTTTAATAGAAATGAGAAGGTGGAACAAGTGATTTTTTAATTAATAAATTTGTCTTTTATTGTCCGTTTAGGTCTCCTAACACTTCGTTAATAATTTAAGACTAACTATAATTAGTTAAAATATCTAATTTCAAGTGATGGTCTTGACATATACGACCGTCTAACAATTTCCACTTGAATTGCTTACAAAAACTTGTTAGTTTAACTAATATAAAATAAAAAGAGTTATCAGATTATGTTCGGATGACGTGTAAGTTCATCAAACGATTTCAATTTGATTTCCCCCCTTTTTTGTATCTACTACAAGGTGTTAAATTATTAAATTTATCAAAATATATTTGTTGGACGTATAAATCGTCGAGCTATTTCAAATTGATTTACTATATATGTACTTATTCGCAGGTGTTGACTTCTTGAATTCAGGAATCCAAAGATAGCCTTACTGCTCGATTGGCTCGCCTTTTATACCCAATTTCGTGCAGCTTAGTGTTGCCAATTTGACTTTTTGGCTGTTGTTTTAATTCACCACATGAAACGAAAATTTGAACTGTTAATATTATATAAAAAATATAAGTTATGTGAGCTAAATGTTGCTTAGATTATGTATAATTAGACATTTTACTAAATTTCTTACTTTTCCTCGCTTTAGCTATTTTTTATTTCATATATAAATTATTTTTTAGTCTTTGTGGTTAATAAAAAAAAAACAACTTTATTTAAAATTCAATTAATAATACAATATTCAAAAAAAACCTAATTTACGTCGTGCGTTACTTATCGAGACTGAGCTGATGTTCTTTCAGACAACCTGCTTTTATATCATCCTTGATATAGTTGATGTCGGGATCTATTTTTGGATTTGATGAGTGTTGTGTGCAAATCAGAGGATCATGTGTCGATCGTCACTTCGTCACTTATGCTCTGTATGCACAATTGATGATTGTGGTGCAAGTTCCAATCTTACGTAGGTTGAGGATGTAAGTTTCAATTACTTACGTAGGTTGAAGATGAATGACCAAGGGATCGTCACTTCTTAATGTATAGTTGATGAGTGTGGACTTAACTCCCCCCATGGTTGAAGATTGGTCGCCGGTCAATGGTTTCTTGTTAAGATTTTTAGTGATGTATTTCGCCGGTCAATGGTTTCTGGTTAAGATTTTTAGTGATGTATTGGAGGCCCTCTAGATACATTTCATTTGTGTAAACGTTTCTCTTGGTCGTCTGTTTATAGAGAATAAAGAGTTTAATGGTTATGTAAATACAAAAAATTGAAAGAATCAGTATCAATGTATTGCGGATGGGATGTTCCTCATAGTCTATTTTTATAGATGTCATAACGTTGATATTTTGTATGCTTAGTTTTTTGTTAACTGATTCAACGTAGTTCTCGATTAAAGTGTCTTGAGTAAGATAACCCTTGAAAAATTTCCTTATTTCTGCGGTTGGATTGATATAAGTAGTTCCATCGATGTTTATTTTATCTTCGAAAGTAAGCAGGTTTATTCCGTCAATGGTTTCGTTATTGATTTGATGTTTTCCAGTGAGTAGATATGTACCTTCGGTTATGATTTCGATTTCATTGTTCCTTTCTCTTATCTTAGAACAATTAGTTTTGATATTATTTAGAATATTTGTAAGACAATTAGGTTGTTTCTTAAGTTTATAGTAATAATTGTTTAATTCTAACTTACATTTTTCTATATTTTCATATAAAGTGCATTTTACAACTTCATTTGGGATTATTAGTTTTCCGTCTGTGCCGCTGATGGCCAAATTTTAAAATGTTCACATTTATTAGTTATTATTGGATATTTGATTAAAATTCCTATAATATTATCTTTTTGTAATATCTTAAAAGTAGAGGTATCCATTAAATCAGTAATAGAGAAGCTTATATCCTCATGTTTTAATATTTCGTTTATTTCTTTAATATTAAGAATGTTAGGGTTGAGAATCCCTAGTTTAGATAGAGTTATAGTGTTAATTACATTATTTAATTCTATAGTAAGAGCTCTATTTTGTTGATAAATTGCGTCATTTAAGACTTGACTCTTTTCCTTATTTAATATTTTCAAAAGTTGTGAGTTTATTACAAATTGTTTATTGTTATTTTCGATTAGATCATTAAGTTTTTCTTCAATTATGACTTTGTCATTATAATCTGGACTACCAGCTATGTATTTCCATGCTGTTCCTATAAATTCTAGTGCTCTCTTGTTTCTAGTTACATTTTTTAGTTTTAGTTCATGTATTAATAATTGTATGTGATCAAAGTCTATTTCATGAATACTATTGTTATAGATTTCAACAGAATTTTTTGAATAATCAAGAATGTCTTGATACATTGTTACATTGGTTATATGAAAAAGATTGCCGTATTCTTCGTAGATTAGGGCGTCTGTATCTTGTACCAGAACATAGTCATCTTTATCGTGGTTTATAAGCTTATAGCTTGAAGTGGATCCTATTAGGATAAAGGTTAGGAGTATAATTGTGCTCATTGTGGTGTCTGCAAAGAAGAAAACTTTACATTATCCTTGTGTATTACTTTGTTTTTCCGTTTGATTTGAATTTTATTTCTTAAGTCTTTGTTTACAATTTCTTTTCTGTATTTAGGTTCGAGTTTACCTTGTTTTTCGTTTATACGTTTAACGTATACTACACAGTTGTCTGTGATGGGTTTTGTTGATTTATTTTTGTTGTTATGTTTTAACATGTTCTCTTGGGCAATGAGTATTTTTGCTCTAATGTCGTCGTGTTTAATTTTGTTGAACAATATGGCTATAGGTTTGTTGTCTGTAGTGGAATGTATAGTCTTGTTGTATTCTAAGGTTGACTTTAAAAGTACTTCTTCATCATTTAGTAAATGGTATCTCTTGTATAGTGGAATGTGCTCTTTCTATTTGTCCGTTAGATTTGGAATGTTGGATTGGTACGTAGTAAGGTGTAATTCCTTGTCTTATTAACATGTTTTTGAATTTGAACGATGTGAAAGATGTGTCGTTGTCGCATATTATGTGTTTGCAGTTTGGAAAGACTTGTAAGATTTCTAGAAATTTTATTTCCATGTCGATTTTTGAATCTATAATTTTTAAGACAAGATACTTGGAGTATTTGTCAATTGCAGAAATACTGCGAATGTTTTGTATTTTGAGGATGTCGATGTGTATAACCTCCCCTTCGTTTTGAGGAATTGGTGTCTCACCAATTTGTTCTTTATGAGGATTACTCTCATATTTGTTTTGTTGGCATATGTCACAGAATCTTGTGTAAAGTTCGAAATCTTTTCTCATAGTGGGCCAGAAATATATTTTTTCTATTTGTTTTATGTTTTCTTTATGGTTTCGATGGGCTCGGTTGTGAGTTTGGGAAATTATGGCTTCTTGGTCTTCCTTATTGGGGATGTCTGTTGCAAATGTGTTGCAAAAAACAAATTTATTATTAAAATGGTCTAGAACCGTTTTTAAATCGTACATTGTTTTAGCTGTACAATAGATTCCTATGTTTCCCGTTTTTAATTGGGTTTTTATAATATTAAGTACATAATTTTTATTGTGATATTCAATTAAATGTCTTTTATAACCTGTAAAGGGTTCTAGTGTGTCATGTTGAACACATTCTTGTTTAGATTTGTTTATTACAATCTGTTGTTTGGAAGAATTTACTGCTTTGTCGTATGTTTCAAAGACAGTGTTTTCTGAAGTTTCTGCTGAGTGTACTGAACAATCATCAGAGATTTGATTGAGGTTTTGCCGACTTAGAGCGTCAGCTACAATGTTTTCCTTACCCGGCTTATATACGAATTTTGGAGAGAATTCTTCAATAAAAGCGTGCCAGCGCTTCATTTTGGAGTTCGGGTTTCTGGGAGAAACAGCGAATGTTAACGGCTGATGATCCGTATGGATTTCCAAATTTGTGATGCCGTATAGGTAATTTCGTAAATTTTTTAAGGCGAACACTATCGCAAACAATTCTTTTTCGTTGGTTGCGTAGTTCCGTTCGGTTTTATTTAATGTTTTGGAGATAAATGTGATAGGGCGATTATCTTGAGTTAATACTGCTCCTATTGCGTCATCAGAGGCGTCTGTCGTTAAGACAAAAGGTTTCTTATAATTTGGTTGATTTAACTCAATTTGATTAATCAAATGTTTTTTTAATATTTGAAAAGCGTGTATCGCGTTTTCATCTAGCTGTATGGCTGTTTTTTTTGCCATATGTGTCGAAATTTGACCATTTTCCGATTGTAGGTATTTTGTCAAAGGTTTTGCTATTGAAGCGGAATTCTCAATAAATTTTCGATAATAGCCTATCATTCCGAGGAATGATCTAAGTTGTCTTACCGTTTGTGGTAAGGGAAATTCGTCGATAGTTTTTACTTTCTCAGGATTTGTTTTTATCACATTGTGTGCAATTACATATCCCAAAAATTCAACTTCTTTTTCGAATAGTCGAAATTTCTCAACTGAAATCTTCATGTGGGCCTTTTCTAGTTCGTACATGATTGTTTCTATGTCTTGAACATGTTGTTCGAGTGTTTCAGAGTAAATGATGATGTCGTCTATGTATATATGACATATTTTACCTACATATTGTCTTAAAATATTGTCCATAGCTCTTTGAAAAATACTGGGAGCGTTTTTTTAGACCGAATGGCATACGTACATATTCGTATTTGCCATTATTGACGGAAAAAGCAGTTTTCTCAATATCTTCTTCCTTCATTAGGATTTGGTGAAATCCTGACTCTAAGTCAAGTGTAGAAAAGTATTTGGCTTTCCCTAAATTGGATAATATCACATTTGTTTCAGGGATGGGGTATTTATCTGCTATTGTATTTTCATTCATCTTTTTATAATCGATTACTAATCGATGTTTGGCTGATCCGTCCTCATTCATGCCTTTCTTGGGCACTATCCATATAGGGCTATTATATGGGCTTTCAGAAGGTCTTATGATTCCTTCTTTCAACATACGATTGATTTCGTTATTTACGAAATCGTTAACAGAGAATGGGTAAGGGTATTGTTTAGACCATATTGCTTTATTATTGATCGTTCTGATTTCAGCTTTAATATCGGTCCTAAATGGTAGAGAGGTATCAACATTAGCATGTGTACTTTGTACTTTCGACATGGTGACATCTCTTAATTTACCCAAATTTTCTGTAGAAATTATATTGTTAATTTCCAGCTCGTCATTGTTCATGAAGAGTTTCTCTTTTTTATTATCGTAAAATATTGTTTGTTTATCAATATCTATTCTAGCTTTTGCTAGTTTCAGTAGGTTAGTGCCTATAAGAACATCGAATTCTAAGGTTTCTAGAACATAGAATCTTGTTTTTCTGTTCAAGATTAAAACATTATGATATGTTTT
This sequence comes from Epistrophella euchroma, assembly GCA_947049315.1. NCBI lineage: Eukaryota > Metazoa > Arthropoda > Insecta > Diptera > Syrphidae > Epistrophella > Epistrophella euchroma. The sequence goes on from OX346245.1 coordinate 66,852,149, forward strand.
AATTACTATATTGCCGTTAGGTGTACGGGCTTGTTTATAAATTGCTAATTTAAGGGGATTTGTGAAAAGATTAGGTCGACAATAGTTGCAATTTGCTCCTGTGTCAATCAAAATGTTAATACTTTCATTATTTAGTTTTCGTCTGATGCAGGGCAATCCGATACATCTTCTAAAAAATTGTCATCCTCATTCAAATTATTGATTCGTTCGGCCTTTATTGCTGGTCGGTAAGATTGTTGTGAATCTTGTAATGTTCTTTTGAAAATCGGACGTTGAGGATTATTATATGTGTTTTCTTTAGGAGTTTGATTGTTTGCGTGGCCTGTTTTTTCGCAATACCTATTTAAAGAACTATCTGTTTCCATTTTGTCATCCTGTTGGGGATTTTTTTGCTGGTTGTTACAGCGATTTTTATGTTCTTTTTTAGGAAAACGTAAATGATTTTGAGTTTGTTGGTTAGTCCCCTGTTTATCATTTGAAAATTTTTGAAATTGTGTAGCAAAGGTTGATCTTTCTTGATTACTCTGTAATTCTTGTGCTTTGGCAAGCGCGGATGGTAAATGCGGAGGATTTATTGAAAACAGGATGTTTGCTAGGTTGCCGTTAAGGCCAGAAATGAAAATTCTGAATGCTTTTTGTCTATTAAGTTCATTTAGTTCTAATGTTACTTCAGAGTTGTTTCCGTGAGTCATTTTGGTCTTATTTATGAGAGAAGTAAGTTTTTCATTTACTGAGTTATAATAGTCAATGAGTGTGGAATTATTTCGTCTTAATATACTCATTTCTTGTTCTATTATGTGTATGGGACGTTTGTCCGCGTAAGCAAAGTCTAATCGACTCAAAATAGCTTGATTGAGTACTGTTCCATGATTGGTTAGTACTGCGTTTGCGTCATCAGTAATTTTGTTTCGTAAAATTGTGAGGGCGGCTCCCTGGAGTATACAATGACATACTATTGGTGCTGGCTTCTCGCCATGAGACGTATGTTTGGGCGTTGCCCGAGAAATTAGGCAAACTTTTTATAACATCTAGTGCTTCGTTGTCTACTATATTTGGATTAATAGTCTGTTTCTTGAAATCTATAACCATGTTGGATTCATATTTAGATTTAAGATCTGCTATTTGTTCCTCGAATTTAGCTTTTACTTGATCAACGGCCTCTTGTATAAGAGTTCATTTTACAATATTTTTTTATTTTAAATGCACTTTTATAATAATATTTTTCTTACTTATACACTTTTTCTCCTGTCTTTGCTGGATACTTGTGCTATATTTTCAAGCTTCTTTGTGATGAGTCCTCTTGATGGGTCTGGTTCACTGCTTTACTTTGTTTTGTGATACGCTTTCAAACCTTTTATGGTTTTACTTTGGTTTATAGGTTGGCGGAAGTTGTCACTAAAGTTTATACTTTTTATTTTCTTAACACTTTGGAATAGCGCAACATCCCGGTTGAACCCCCAATTATTTTTTAGTCTTTGTGGTTAATAAAAAAAAAACAACTTTATTTAAAATTCAATTAATAATACAATATTCAAAAAAACCTAATTTACGTCGTGCGTTACTTATCGAGACTGAGCTGATGTTCTTTCAGACAACCTGCTTTTATATCATCCTTGATATAGTTGATGTCGGGATCTATTTTTGGATTTGATGAGTGTTGTGTGCAAATCAGAGGATCATGTGTCGATCGTCACTTCGTCACTTATGCTCTGTATGCACAATTGATGATTGTGGTGCAAGTTCTAATCTTACGTAGGTTGAGGATGTAAGTTTTAATTACTTACGTAGGTTGAAGATGAATGACCAAGGGATCGTCACTTCTTAATGTATAGTTGATGAGTGTGGACTTAACTTATATAAGCTGAAAGAACAAATTTGTGGTGAGTATAAGTCGTGTTCTTCCAAACAATTTTACCGAAAGAATTGGGTTTTGGCAACACTGTTCATTTTTTCATTAATCTTTTTCGGGCGCTTGCATTTTTTGTTTCATACCTTTTTTCTCTTTCCCGCTCATTGGCTATATGAAAGTTTATAAATCGTTAAATATTAAATAAACAAATAAAAAAATTAATAAAAATTTCTTTAAATTTTCTTCCTAGCATAAACATTTTCATGCTGAGTGTACCTTGTTTGTCCTATCTATAAAGTTGACGTGGCAAATTAACTCAATGTTTTTGCACATGTCATGAAGTGACGTTGACAACATTTGTTCAATTTATTTGTAAATTATTCGCGATTTGTTCAATTTTTTTGTATAAAGACATTAATTATTCTATAATTAAGTTAATTAAAGTGTTTGTTTATTGAAAATAATAAAGTTAATGGTGTAATTTTTATGTGTAAAATTCAATGTTTTATAGGTTATATTCAATAACCCTTTTTATCTTGAATTTGGGTATTTTCATGTTTATATGTTGTTAAACGTTTCTAATTGGTTTGGTTTTATTGTTTTTAATTGTTTAAATCTATAATTTAAGTGTTTTGATGTGGAATAATTATAATAAACAATGAACAAGAAAGTTTGATTTGCCCCTTCAGGGTCGGTCAAGTGTATTTTGTTGTAATTTATGTTGATTGTTATTTGTTTTTGTACTTATATTTGTTAATTATTCAGTTTAATATTATTTAATTTGTTTTTTAATTACAGATTTTATGTATTTCATGTTTAAAAGGAGGAACATTTTGTTGGCGCTCCGTTGGACATAATTGGGTTTTTTGTTTACCTATCTTAGTTGGAGTTCATAGGGTAAGCTATACGCGTTCTCCAACTGAAACACTTATTAAATTTGTATACCTTTTTTTTCTTCCATGTTCTGGATTTTGAGTGCTTCTGATGCTGTTTATATTTAAGATCTATAAATGAATTAAGAATGAAATGTAACATTGATCATATAATCTCAATTAAATCTTTCAATTAATGTAAACATTTACTTCCTTTTTTAATTAACTTCATTAATGGCCGATTGCACCAATATTTAACAGGGCTTTTAAATCTTTAAATGACGTTTTTTCCATACAAAATAAGTCATTTAAAAATTTAAAAGCCCTATTAAATATTGGTGCAATCGGCCATAAATTTCATTAAAATGTAATAGTGTCTTTTGTTTTTTTTTTTTTATTTGTTTTGTGATTGTTTTATTAACATCGGCTATTACAACTGATTCTATTAGTTCAACTATTACAACTTATCCCTTTTTACATTTTTTACTTAATTTTTATACTTAAAATTATTTTACAATATAGCTTTCTCACTATTTTCTTAACCTAGTTCTGACATCGAAATCATTAATTTCGACATCAGAAATACTTTACTTACTTCATTGGTTTCGTCACATGCAAACCTCATTTCTTTATTATTGTTATTACTTTCTTTACGTCACACCAAGTCATAGCACGGATTTTCTGGTGACGCTTCAGTGTATACCTCAATGGGTATACGAAGCGTTGACCAGTTATTAGGTTACATTGTTTATAGAATAGTGTTGTTATTGTTTAGGCAATTATAATTTGCATTTGGTAAACAATAAAATGAATCGTTTATACACTTGACCTTTATTGTGACGATGGATAATGTTTGGGGTAGGTTTTGGTTTATATGAGGAGTTTTGTTTGCGTCTCATATAACAGCCCTCTGGTGGTAAAGTCCTCCCGGTTTTGCTTTATATGAATCTTCTATTGATTTAAACTGTTTTCTTTTCGGGATGATTTATGTTTTCGTGATAGGTGAGAAGGTGCTGTCTGGACAAGGACCCCACTCATTTCCCGCGAGCTCAAGCCGAGCACCGACCAGCATGTCAGTCCATGACACGCCTCAACAGTATTCATATTTGAACTTTATTGTTCACACATCTTCAAGCCTATTACAAATTAAGTAAATTTTTTTTTATTGTTGAAAATCTGCACATAGTTTTCTTGTTAAAATTCATTCCCTTGCAATGTTAAAATGCGATTCTTATAGACAGGCACGCATTGATTTGTTTCGGTGATTTTAATGTGAAGGGCCCTGTTAAGCGCCCTTTATATGAGGAAATTATTTTCTTGTTACTGAATTTGATTTTGTACTTTGTTAATTTGCGCCTATGTCAGTATGTTTACCTGTGTTTGAAAACATTTTATTAGTTCATGTTCATTTTGAAATGAATGTATACTACTGAATATATACTATTGGAAAATATAAAAGGATTGGAAAACATGAATTCAGAAAACAACACCCTCAACTTTCTTGGCGCCCTACTGAACTATTATCAAAAGTAAGTATTTATTTTTAGACACATCACCGAAACATTTCCATGTACAAAACAACACAAATGATTATTCTAGAACCCTAGTAGATTTCCATCAATCAACACTCCGTCTCTGAGGTAGTGCATTTGTGTTAGTGATTACTCACACTATTATAAAAAATGCCACAGTTTTTTCTTCTAAGGGCACTTCCTTTTTTTTTATATTCTAAGCATACGATTTTGTTTCTTCGTGTGAAAGGTAAAGATATGTTAAAAAAAAACATGACAAAAATCTCCAGCAACTTTTATCTTCTTGTGAAAGAGGAAAATTTATGAAAGTTTGTAAAAAAACTTTACGTTACCAAAAACAAAGATAGAAAAACATCGACGTAGAAGGTAACCGCGAAAACGTAACGAGTAGCCTTCGACCTAACATAGGGTGTTCTATCATTCAAAATTTCATTAAACATTCAAAAAGATATGCTTTCGTACCACGTTAAAGGAACTTGAATTATTTTTTAATTAATAATTGAAAATACTTATCCAGTTGATGTGGAATGGTAAATGGTGTGGTGTGGTCTCGACAGCGATCTCTATCAAAGTGAACGATCCTAGCAAAAGTTATCGGAGATTTTCCTTCGCATGCAGATTCGCACAAGAGTGCATTGTTGTTGCGAATTGTGGATGCTGTCGGAGCAAGAGCAAGCTTTTATGATTTGAGCACATCACACCACATCATCGACCAGCACAAGAGTACAAACAAAATTTAAATACGATTAAATGTGCAGAAAATACACGGTAAAAAATTAAATTTAGAATGTTTAGAAAGACAAGATTATTGATTAAGTTGAAATATAGTTATATATGTAGCAACAAAAGGCAAGTAAGAAAAAATATTAATTGTTATGTATGTTGGTTTTCAAACAGAGAGGTTAATGGGGAGGAGGGCATTATGTTTTGTGGATTCTAGCACCTCCCCTTTTGGGATGCGATAGTATCCTATCTTGGGTCCTTGACATACAAACCTGAATATTCGATGATCTACCAGTTGCAATTGATTGACTACACAGAATAGCTATGAACAAAGTTGCCACACAAACAACATATCGTCGGCTCGGAAGAAAAACGACACAACTCAACAAATTTCATTTTTCAAAATAGGCAACACAAAATTGAATGAAAATTTGAATTTCAAGTAATCTTTTAAAATATCAAGCCTACGCAACAGCTCATAGTATTGTTGAAGAGTCTGATACTTTCCCAATTGATAATTTTTCTTTGATTTACAAAAATTTATTGTTAGCTCAAAAATTTCATTTATTGAGTTGTGTTGTATTTCTATATATCATATATAGTTTTATAATTTAAAAAGAGAAGCAAGGATTGGTTTTATTTAAACTTTACTTAATCTAAATTTTATTTCATTTGAATCTGAAATTCATATTTAACAAAAAATAATAGTTTCATATGCAAGTGTTAAATATTTATTTATCATAAAAATAGCTTGCAAGAGGATAACGAATAATAAATGCAATTAAAGTACATGCTATTTGAATGCCCAAGAGTATATTTGTTACAATTGATTCATGTACTGGGCCAAAAACTACTAAAACAAAATTTATAAGTGTAAAATTATTCGTAATAACAGTTCCATCAGATTTTTCACTCCACGAAATTAGTTTAATTTTTCGAAATATCGAAACAAACAGTGTTCCTAAGAGGCCTATCTCGTTTTTTTTGAATGTTGTTGTGCTTATATGCAAAAGGTCTGTCTTGAAATCATACTGCGGCAGTCGGTGACGTGGACAAGGTACAAAATGGAAAAGCTGTGGTACCGAATATAAAAAGTTGATTATTTGTGGCAAAAAAAACAATAGTAAGGTTTTACTAAAGTGTCCTAATATGCCAACAACTGCGAATGTCATTCCGGCAAAATAACAAAAGGTGTCACCAACAAAAATCGTCGCGGGATACCTGAAAAAAAGAAAGAAAATACCTGTGAAAGAATTTTAGCTGAGCAACTTATTTAACTAATGTTGAAAGAATTTAATGCTTTCAGTAACCTATCCGAGAGATAAGATACTGAATATAAAGATATGAATCCTTCGTACGATTCACCCTCCAAAGCCCATTTGTTTACATTGTTGTTTTTGTAATTTCGGTACGTGTCAATGAATAGATATGAATTGCAACAACAATTGGGGAGAGTACGACAACTCAGGCGCCTCAAAATAATAACGGATTTGTATAGAGGGGTTTAATACAATCATTTTTTACTATGGGAGCGGGGGTCTATCTCGCCCCGTTTACGACGTATGGGCAGTTTTAGAAATAGATGACTTAAATCAAAAAAAAAATATTTAAAAAAAAACAACGGCAACACTTACAATGAAGTACTATACCGGGTTTGAAAGCCAGAAATCTGTACTTAAATCCTATATTTAAATTAAATTATTTAAGGCAATAGTTTTTAAAAAATTCGCATGCAAACAAAAAATTTTGATAACAAAAATTTAAAAAAAAAGTTTTGACCAATTTTTTTCAAACTTGAAAGGAAATGCTGAATATAAATTCTAAATCGAACACAAAGAACCGAATAGTTTTATGTCTTCTAGTTTTTGAAAAAATTGAAAATTACTAAAACTACTTTTGTATGAGATTTTTGTTTTTGGTATTTACGGTGATGTAGCTTTGAGGATTAATGTTGATGATAGGTTCATCTTTGTAAGTATAGTTCAGCAATTCATTTAGCATTACCCATCCATAATGCACCACGAGGGGGTAAACTTACATTGCATTCCATGTCCTAGTCGGTCAGTAACTCAGTTAGGTAAAGTCAAGACAATGTGCAATAACCTGTTATTTTATGATCAAAGTAGGTATGCATACTTTGAACATTACGATTGCATTATATAAATATGTAAGACAAACAAACATTAAAAAATTATATAAATTTGCTGCAGTCGTACAGTATTACCTAGGTAATGTGAATTTTTTAAAATGCATTACATTTTCAGTCATGGAAATTTTAAATGTGCAAATTTAGCTACGTATTTATATGTATGTTACCGTTAGAAGCCGAAATAATGAAATTCTAGAATTTACCTGTACATCCTACATCACTGTTTATACCAGTGCTGGGGGATCGTGGGAAAAATCCCATTTTGTGGGAATTTTAACCTCTAAAGGGAAAAAGGGAAAACCGACCCATTTTGTGGGAATTCTTTGATTTTTGAAATTTTACCCGGAAAAGAGCAAATCAACAAAATTATAATCAATTAATTCGAAACAAGTGAAAATAAAGTTCAAGAAATGTCAGAATGATTTCTTAGAAGATTTTATAACACCTGATAAATTACACAATAGGTACAAATCGCGATCGTGAATAAAGTAGGTACTATCAATGACTAGATATATATCTTTAGTGATTATTTCTATATTTGTGTTCAGTTATATATCTTTAGTGTTTAGAAAAAACATGATATATCCAGAAATAAATTGCTTCTTCACTTTCACAGTTAATAAAGCATAAACGCTTGGACCGATTTGCTTCAAGTTTGGTACTTGTATGCACTTAATAATATATAGGGTGTCATTTACTTCGTGTAATACATTTTAGGGGGATGATTTTTGGGTCATTCTATGGGGGAACACCCCTGAGGCTCGAGGTGGCATTTTCTGAAAAGTTAATTTATAATGGAAAAAATTATTTAAAATAAAATGATGTTTTGAGGGCTAATATTTCATTTGTTTTTAGTAATTTTTTAAATCAAGTTGTTTTAAAAAGTTTTTAAAAAAATTAATTTCATTTTTAAAATTTTCGTCTTTTTGTTTTTTAAGCTCCCAAAAATTTAAATTAAACATTATTTATGTGCTTTGTTGGTTTTTAATTTTTTTATATTTTTCATTTTAAGTCCACTTTTCAACTTTTTTTCTGTGGGAAATAAAAAGGGACAAAAGAAAATATTTGTGGGAAAAAAGGGAATTTACCGACTGCGTGGAGGGAATTCTGTTAAAAATGCCCCCCAGCACTGGTTTATACACAGGATACATTCAAAGTTTATTTTAAATCCATATTCTTTAAATGCAGAAGAAACTTTGCATACCCAACCTCGCAACACCCCCAGAGGGGTTGCAGTGGGACACCATTCCGATCCCTTACGTACCACACTGTACTGTATATACGCCATAACTCTGGGTGCTCTAGGATTTAGCGGTAAATTCTAGAATTTCATTATTTCGGCTTTTTACGGTATATGTTACCGGTTACATGTATATGTTACCGTAAAAAGCCGAAATAATGAAATTCTAGAATTTACCGGCAAATCCTACCTCAATGTTTATACAAAACAAAGTTTCTTAAAATTCGGATTCTTTAGATTCAAAAGAAACTTTGCATACACCCAACCTCGCACCTATCCCAAATCCCAAAGTGGGCTAGGCAGGGGCATTGCAGGGGGCAACATGCCCCCTTACATACCTCACTGTTTATACGCCGTAATGCTGGATGCTAACATTGAATAATTACAAATAGAAGTGGACACTGAGAAACTACAAGGGCCAGTGATTTCGTGGTCATTATCGGCAACATAATAAATTGTTGTTTGGTTGCGATAAGCGCTAAGCAGATTCACATAGGGATATTTTTATTTCTTTAGGAAAATTCCCTCACAGTATACGTATGTACATACATACGTAACGTAGGAAGTAGGAAAAGAAGGTATTAAAATGTTTTTTATTTGACATGAACAACAAACAACAACGAAAATGCCTGCCAAGGTCAATTGAAAGCGTTCGGTAGAATAGTTAGGTAGCTACATCAAGCATTGTTTTTGCATTTTTTGTGGTTTCTCGCAAGTAAGGAAGGTGACGGTGACGATAAATGATATTTCTTTGTTTTTGTAATTATTATTTTCAGTTTAATAAGTAAGAAAGAAGTTTCTATATACATAATGTAGGTGGTATGTATGTTTTTTGAAAGATATTTTCTATTTTCCTTTGAGATTTGTAGATATAAATCTCATTTAGGTATAGGGGTAGGCACAGGTACCTATCTAAAGTTGCCTATCTAAACGTTTCTTTCACGGTTGCTCAAAGGTTTATTAAACGATTGTTAAAAATTTAAGTTTTTAGATATCATATCGTCGGAATACTAATTTCTTAGTTTAAGGTTTTATATATTTTTAAATCATGTGTAAATGTTAAATGGTAAAATATTTTGCTCGAACGGAGATTTAAACAATCAGGTTGTTTTGCGTAAGATGCGATAAAAGGCTAGGGCATGTAAGCAGGTTGGATCGAGACAAGAAAATAATCGTGTGGGAGAAGGGGTCTAATTTACCCTGTTTATCCGAGACGGTAGATCATTTCCCAAAAAAATCCACTTGAAATAAAAAAAAATCATGACTCTTACAGTGACATGCTGCACTTCCTTTTTTTAAGCCAATCAATTCCTTAATTCTGTTTTAAAATCAAGTTATTCTAATGAATAGTTCTAAAAAAAAAAATTTCCAGCTCAAAATTAAATTAAATTACTCTTTTTTTCAAAATTTTGATTGTGAAAAGCAAAAACATTAAAATAAATTTACTACAACAATCATGGAAATGCGCATTTAATAGTTTAACATTGAAGCAAATACAAAATATGGAAACTAACATTTTCAAACGAAAAACAAAAAATATAACAGCAGGTATAACTACCTACTTACTTTTTTAAGAATGAGTAAAGACAAATTTTTAATAGCATATCAATGCATAAGATAAGCCTTATTTTTGCATCAACATACCTACCTAATGGATTCTTTTTTACTTTTTTACACGTCTCAGAATGTCAGTATGAAAATAAATAAAGAATTTGTGGATTTTCACGCGGTGTTGTATACCGTCATAGAAAAGTTGTCATAGAAAAGTGCCCCTCACATTAGCCGTTCGGATTCGGCAGTAAACTGTAGGTCCCCTCCATTTCTGCAGACACGCACACAGGAATGGTTAAGAGTTGTAAGTCACTACGCCCTAGTTCTTCATGAGCTGTTGTACCATCAAATTTATTATTTATTCTGAATTTCTATCGATTTAAGTCTTAGTTTCAACGATCTTAGAAATCCATACAACTAAAGCGAAAAATTAATTGAAGTTCGTCAGTATGAAAATACAAAAAATGGAGGCTTTTGACTGCTCCATCAAAGACATTAGTAGGACTTATACAAAATATTGTAAAATATTTTGAAGACAATTTTGAAGAAGTGGGTTTTCAACTAAATGTTTTATAATGCTTATACAGGGTGTTTGGGAAGATGCGCCAAAAAGCTAGAGCGAGTAGGTTGGGTTAAGACAAGAAAAAAATCGTATGGGAGGGGGTCCATTTCCCCTTGATTAGACAGGAGGGGCAATTTTCTAAAAAAATCTACTTAAAATAAAAAAAAAATATTAAAATCCAACAGCAACACTTACAATGTCAAGTTGTAGTTTTTTTAAAGCCAGAAGTCCGTTCTTATATTATGTTTTTGATTCAAATTATTTGAGAAAACAGTTAATGAAAAACTAATTTTCAGACTAAAAAATTTTAAAAAATAATGAAAAAAATTGTATTTAAACTAATTTTTTTCAAAATTTTACGTTATTAGGTAGTAGTTTTGTTTTCAATATATAAATAATAATATAAATGCTCTTATCAATTTCTAGTCAAATACTGAAAACCGGATGCCAAAAAGTCTTAGTGTTTTAGAAAATTTACAATAACCAAATCTACTTTACTACTTTGTTAGTAGAAATAGGATCTTTGGAGCAACAAAGCAATGGATGGAAGTCGAATTTAAGGAAAGCTTACTTTTGTTATTTTCAATTTTCTCAAAAACTAGAATACATATTGAGATCTAGTTTTTAGTGTTTGACTAAAAATTAAAAAAGAGCATTAAATACTAAGCACAAAAATACCACCTAATAACTTAAAATTTTGAACAAAATTTGTTTTATTTTTTCAAAAATTTGAGTTTGAAAATTATGTTTTGAAAAACTGTTTGCTAGAACAACTTAGTTTGGAAACAAAATGAAATCAGATATTTCTGGCTTAACTAAAAAGTATAGCGTGTCGTTGTAACCATTGCCCTTATTTTTTAATAGTTTTTTGTCTGTAATAAGTCAATACTTTTAGAAAATTGCCCCTGCCGTTATTTTTAATTTTATCAAAAACTAAGAGACATTTTAGCATCCGGTTTTCTGTTTTTGAGTAAAATCTCATGAGAGAATTGAATTTTAAAAACAAAATTAGTTCTTAACTACGCAAATTTTTTAAAAAATCAGTTTTAAATTTTAAAAAAAAATTTTTTCTTCAGTAACAATACTGATGAGATTTTAAGGGAAAGCACAACATCTTTTCGAGAAAAAAAAATTACAACTAAAATTTGAAAATTTTGAAAAAAATGTTTAATTTTTGCTCCAATTTTTTTTCTTTGAAAAAAATGTTTTTTTTTCTTCTCCACGTTTATCAGTATTGTAACTAACGCAAAACTGTAAAAAAAGTGGGCAGAAATTGGTGTTTTCGTTTCCATTTTGATGACAATTTCACAATGTTTACGAACCACCCAATTTGTTCCCTTAATTGGTTTTTACGACTTTGATCATTCGGTACATGAAAACGGTTCAATGGATTTATTTGAAATTTTACAGAAATATTGGTGGTCTATAGTTCTTTAAAATGTCTTACCAAATTAAGTCATACAGTCAATATTTTTTAAATCAGTAAAAGATTTACAAAAAGTCTTTAAAAAGTCGTTTTTTAGCCTTTTCTGAATGTAACATGAGGAGCCAAAAAAAATAATCGTTATAAAGTTTTGAAAAAATCTTGTAGAATATTAATTCCAGTTTTTAAAACTATCCATACATTTTCGGTGTCCTCATCCCTTGCGATAATATTGGTAGTCAAAGTCAAAAGTCTGTTATTTCATTCAAAGCCAGATATTCTTTTGAAAAAAATTTTTACAATGACGAAAAAAGATGACCTTAAAGCTGAATGAACAAGTTATTGAAACAAAACATTAAATTGGCTCAAAAAAAATTTTCAAAGAAAATGACAATGTTCAAAGAAAAGAAAAAAATTTAAAATTTTTGGGTCGTGCTGCTTCTTATGATTGCGCAATAATGGTACCTTAGAAAAAACATTTGCGAAAATTTCTCAATACAAAAAGGATTAAGCTTCAGAATGCTTTTTGTTTCATCTCAATACGACCACTTTTCACAGAGATACAGCTCTTCGAAAAACACTAAACAAAAAAGTGATTTTTTTTTTGTTCCCTTAATTGTTTTGACAAGTGTATTTGACAAAAATTTTTATGTATTTCTAATAACTTATTAACAAAATAATAAATTTTGTACAAAATTTTACGTTATTAAGTACTATTTTTGTTTTAAATATTCGATGCTCCTATCAATTTCTACTCAAATACTAAAAACTGATGCCTAAATGTCTTTTAGTTTTTAAGAAATTTGAAAATAACGAAACCTACTTTACAACTTAATTAATGGAAATAGGATCCTTGTAGTAGCCATGGCGTGATGGACTGTCATGCCGGAGGTCTAAGGTTCGATCCCCAGCCTCACCACCTATTTATTTAAAAGAAAAAACGGCTACTGCCTCTTGCGAGGAATTGACAAATCCTCCAAGAGTATCTCCTGTCACAGAAAAGTGCCGCTCGTTAGCCGTTCGGATTCGGCAATAAACTGCAGGTTCCCTCCATTCCTGCAGACACGCACACAGAAATGGTTGAGAGTTGTAAGTCACTAGACCCTAGTTCTTCATGAGCTGTTGTGCCATCAAATTTATTTAATTTTTATTTAGGATCCTTGAAGCAACAAAATAAAGAATGGAAGTCGAAGAAAAATTACTTTTGCTGTTTTCAATTTTCCCAAAAACTAGAAAACATTTTGACATCTGGTTTTTAGTGTTTGACTAAAAATTGATGGGAGTATTGAATATATAGATAACACAAAAATACTACTTAATAACCTAAGCGCTCTAGCTTTTTTCACAACTAAGGTGAATCACCCTGTATATATATTGTATTGTATCGTTGAAAAACAATAAAATCAAAAATATAGGTATGTACCTACCTATCGGGTTTTAAAAAACTAAAAAATTAGTATTAAATGTTTCCCTTCTTTGATCTTCTTAAAAATTATGAGCTTACAAAAAAGGATTTAGTAAACTTTTTCAATGGGTAAGCTTCTAATCTACCTACATAGACTATCCGCATATACATAGGTACCTACCTCTACACAATTACAAAACTTTAAAATTAGGAGTAAGAGTGTTCCACTATAGTCCAGTCAACGAAGACTCAAAATCATAAAATAAATTAAATAAATCGTGTAGTCTGGATTATTTTTTTAAGTGGTAGGGGTGACCCCCAGGTACAACATACTAAAAGTCCCCAGCCCAGGCCCGCGAGCTTTAGACAGGAGGGGGGGGGGTAAAGGTCCCCTTTTTTACTATATCGTAAATATTTTGAAAACCAAGAGTATTAGCGGAAAAGTTTACACTACAATATGAAAGTAAATTGAATTTTCTTCAAATTAGGTTTTAGTCATATTTTTGCTAGAAGCAATACTAAAAGAGATATGGGGGTACAAAAGTCAGAAAATCTGAAAAACCATGTTAATGCGTTAAAAATTTAATGTTTTTTGATGAACTAACTTTGAAATTATAGAAAAGGTAAATACGTATCGATTCATGATATTTCCATTGACTTGATGAGAAAGAAGGTATGGGGTTAAAGAAGGTGGCGAAAGTTAAAATATCCTTATTTAATTTATTTGATACAGTGTTTTTTGTGATATGAAAAATACTGTATCTTCAAAGGTAAGAAGTATGCAATGTATTTCCAAGTAATTCACCAATATTTTGTGAAATAGTTTAAAGAGATATTTTTAAAAAAAACTTGCTAAGGAGGGGGGGTCTAGGTAAATTAAATTTGCTACACTTCTAGCGAAAATATGAACAAACCTTTTCTGTAGCAAATTTAATTTACTTTCATTTTGTGTTGTACACTTTTCTTAAACGCTTGGTTTTCGAAATATTTACGAAATAGTACAAAAAGGGATTTTTACCCCCCTCTCCTGGCTAAAGCTCGCGGGTCTGGGCTGGGGACTTTTAGTATGTTGTACCTGGAGGTTACCCCTATCACTTAAAAAGATAATGCAGACTACATGATTTTTTTAACTTATTTTTTATTTGTTAAAACATTGACCGTTTCAATGTACTAATTACTCTACAGAAATAATTTTCTGAAAAAAATAGTAGCTTTCATAATTTTCAATTTTCTCTTAAACTCTTATAGCCATCTAGTTTTCAGTGTTCACCTAAGGATTAAAAACAGTATCAAACACTAAACGAAAATCTAGTACTTTGTAACAAAAAATTTTGAAAAAATATTATCATAAGTTAACTTTTTTTTTTTTTTTTTTTAATTTTTGATTTAAAGTCAATTTTTTTCAAAAACTTTTAACTAAAATTACTTGCTTTAGCAGTGGAGTAATAAAATATGTTTTTGCATTTTCAAAAAGCTATAGTAGAGCATTGTAGATGTTTCCGTTGTTTTTAAATGATTATTTATGCACTTTGATCCAATTTTTTCAGGAAATCGTCCCTCCCGTATAAGTGGGGGCAACTAGACCCCCCCTCCTTAGCAAGTTTTTTTTAAATATATATCTTTACATTATTTCACAAAATATTGGTGAATTATTTGGAAATACATTGTATACTTCTTACCTTTGAAGATACAGTGTTTTTCATATCACAAAAAACACTGTATCAAATAAATTAAATAAGGATATTTTAACTTTCGCCACCTTCTTTAACCCCATACCTTCTTTCTCATCAAGTCAATGGAATTATCATGAATCGATACGTATTTACCTTTTCTATAATTTCAGGGTTAATTCATCAAAAAACGTTAAATTTTTAACGCATTAACATGGTTTTTCAGATTTTCTGACTTTTGTACCCCCATATCTCTCTTAGTATTGCTTCTAGCAAAAATATGACTAAAACCTAATTTGAAGAAAATTCAATTTACTTTCATATTGTGATGTAAACTTTTCGGCTAATACTCTTGGTTTTCAAAATATTTATGAAATAGTAAAAAAGGGGACCTTTACCCCCCCCCCCCTCCTGCCTAAAGCTCACGGGCCTGGGCTGGAGACTTTTAGTATGTTGTACCTGGGGGTCACCCCTACCACTTAAAAAAATAATACAGACTACACGATTTATTTCATTTATTTTTCCTTCGTTGACTGGACTACTAAGGCACTTCTCCTTTATCCAGGCGCCAGCGGAAGAATTCCGCAGATGGAATCAACGGTGGCGTCTACAGTTCCAGTCAGGTTGAGTTACTTAGTGAACACCTTATATGGGCTACTACGACGTATTCGTAGCTCAGGCCTATAAGGAGCGGTTTATCCGGCTCCCCGTCCTTTGAGTTATAATAAGGATCTGCTACTCCAAGCTAGGGGGTTGTGCGTCGGGGGTGACTTCCCTACCACGGAAAAAAATCGGTTCCGAAACGACAACAAGTCTCGGATATGGATGATTTTAATGTTGACGACCCCAGCAAACGAAACAAGGACAATGAATTTCGGATCTGCACGTGGAATGTCCGGACCCTAAACAGGCCACGTGCAGCCGAACAATTAGTGGAGAACCTGCATAGGCTAAGGGGTGATGTAACAGCCATCCAGGAAGTGCGATGGGATGGAGAGGGCATCCGAAGGATGAAAACGTGTGACATCTACTTCGGCGAGTGCTGCAAGGAGCAGGGTCAGCGGCTCTTTGGTTTTGATTTTGTGATAAGGGGAAGACATAGGCAAGAAGTCTTGGGCTTCAGAAATGTAAGCGAGCGCCTGGTCACAATCCGCATCAAAGCAAAGTTCAAAAACATCACGTTGATCTGTGCCCATGCCCCAACGGAAGAAAAAGATGACTCAACCAAAGAAGAATTCTACGATCTCCTCGAGGATACGTATGATAGGTGCCCCAAGTACGACGTCAAGATTATTCTTGGCGACTTCAACGCCAAGATTGGAAAGGAGGGCATCTTTGGTTCAATAGTCGGAGGACACAGCCTGCACGACAACACTTCCGGTAACGGACTCAGGCTCATTGATTTCGCGGCGGGGCGAAATGTCACCATAGCAAGCACTATATTCCCACACCTCAATATACACCAAGGGACCTGGCGGTCTCCCGATCAACGAACCAACAAAACGATTTAACGTCGCGAAGCTAAAATCGCAAGAGATAGCCAGGACTTTTGCAGACCACGTCTCTCTTAAATTTTCAACAAGCCCGCCACAAGCATCATCTGTAGAGGACCAGTGGAAGCACTGCCAAAATGCCATCAAAAGTGCCGCTACTGATGTGCTGGGTTTCACTAGGCCACCACAACGAAACCCCTGGTTCGATGAAGCAAAGAACGAGGCCTACCAAGCAATGCTGCAGACTAGAACCAGAGCTGCTGAGGGAGCAGCCCGGGAGATCTACGGGCAAAAACGAAGGGAGGAACGCCGACTTCTCAGGAGAAAAAAGAGGCGAAGCGGGCGGTCGAGTCTATTGAGTACTGTAGCGGCAGGGGGGATGTTCGAAAGTTCTACCGAAGGGTGAGGCAAACTACCCAGGGTAAGACGGCGAAGATGGCCAAAATTCCGCTGTAAGACAGAACACTCCAACCTGGACGATGATGGTCAAAATTTCCGTCCACCCGACCTAAATGAAGTGTGGTTAGCGATAGCCAAGCTTAAAACGTACAAGGCTGCTGGTGCGGATGGCCTGCCAGCCGAGCTATTCAAAGCAGGGGGAGATGACTTGGTAGGGAGTATACACCAGCTTATCTCCAAAATTTGGTCGGAAGCAAGTATGCCCGATGAATGGAACCTCGGTATAGTGTGCCCCATCTAAAAGAAAGGAGATGCTCTGACCTGTTCCAGCTACAGAGGTATAAGTCTCCTCAACGTCGCATACAAAATCTTGTCATCTGTACTGCGTGATCGCTTAAAACCGTTTGTCAACGATCTGATCGGCCCCTATCAGTGTCGTTTTAGGCCCGGCAAATCAACCGTCGATCAAATGTTCACACTCCGACAGATTTTGGAAAAAAACCCAGGAGTTTCAAATCGATACACACCACCTCTTTATCGATTTTAAAGTCGCATATGATAGCGTAGACAGAGACGAGCTATTCAGAGCCATGACGCATCTCGGCATCCCTGCCAAACTCGTCCGCTTGTACAGGATGACGATGGAGAAATCTCGCTGCTCCGTCAAAGTCGGCAAGAACACCACCGAAACCTTTGATGTCGAGAAAGTTTTGAGAAAAGGTGATGCGTTATCATGCAACCTCTTTAACATCGTACTTAAAGCAATTGCACGCAACTCTCAAGTCAACAACAGTGGTACAATTTTTCAAAATTCCGTTCAACTATTTGCTTGTGCAGATGATATTGACATCATTTGAAGAACGAAGCGAGCTGTTACCGGTGCGTTTGCAAGTATTGAATCTGAGGCGGCGAAAATGGGTTTGGCTGTTAATGAGGACAAGACGAAGTATATGCTATCATCGAGAAAGGAATCTCAACATCGTCGACTCGGGCAAAACATCACGATGAATAGATACAACTTCGAAGTCGTCAGACTTTGTCTACCTGGGCTCCACTATAACATCGGAAAATAACATCAGTGCAGAGATCCAACGAAGAATTACTCTTGCCAATCGCTGTTTCTTCGGGCTAAGAAGGCATTTGAGTAATAAAGCCCTTTCTCAAAGAACCAAGGAAACCTTATATAAGACCCTTATCATCCCGGTCCTGCTGTATGGGGCAGAAGCATGAACCCTGACAAAAACGGATGAGAATCTACTTGGGTGCTTTGAAAGGAAGATTCTTTGGGTGATTTTCGGTCCAGTCTGTATCGGTTGATTATGGAGAAGATTCAACGAGCTTTACGGGCTTTACAGCGACGTCGACCTGGTCAAAAAGCTTACAATACAGCGGCTGAGATGGCTGGGACACGTCAAGCGTATGGACACCAACGCACCAGCCCGACGAGTCTTCGAATCTACCCCTGACGGTCTGCGCAGCACAGGAAGACCCCACCTTAAGTGGCGCACACAAGTGGAGAACGACCTCAACCAACTTGGAGTGCGTAAGTGGAGGCAGCTAGCTAGGGACCGAGCTGGCTGGAGGGGCTTGTTGGTTGAGGCCTTAGTCCATCCTGGGCTGTTAGCGCCATCTAAAGTAAAGTAAGTAAGTAAGTAAGAAAAGCTCATACCAATATCATCAAGGCCAAAAAACGCAACAAATTAAAACATAATCATCATCATCCCAAATTGCATGAAAGCACCAACAAAAGTAAAAAAAAGAAACAACCCTTGAAAATACATTTAGTCCGCAAACGTACTTTGACCTTGTCTGGCATGGCAGACAACAATTCAACTGCAAAACCAAAGTGGTTGTTTTTGTTGTAAAGCCAATTCAGCACTATATTTCACAATTTTGAAAAAAAAAATAATCTTAACTGTTTTTTTCATTTTTTTTTTATCAAAATTTTGAGTTTGCATGCGAATTTTTAAAAACTATTGCCTTAAATAATTTAATTTAAATATAAGATTTAAATAATTTAATTTAAATATAAGATTTAATTACAGTACTTCTGGCTTTCAAACCCGGTATGGGGTCCGATAGAAAAATCTGCTTGTTTTTGACCCCTCTTAAAAAAAACCGTTATCAATTTTTGGCACCTTATTTATCGTACTCGTGCCCAATAATTTAACGGGGCAGTGAACTGAGGAGCTGCTTGTATGTGTTCGTTTAACGTGGTTTTTCACACACGTATTTTGAAAAGGTTATGAGTCAGCTGATTGCTGTAGCTTGTAGGCAAACTAAAATGACAGCCGAGGGTGTCAACCTACCCAAAAATTTTTAGATACTTAAGACCCTGTTTTCATTGGAAGATTGAGGTCAGTAACAATTCTTCTTTATCGTTTAAAATCGGCACAAATTTCATTTATTGTTTTTTTATGCCGTTACCTCACCAAAAGCAAAACAAATTTGACTTGTTATCTGCTCACATGTGCATTTTGACAG
Source organism: Epistrophella euchroma (assembly GCA_947049315.1). Taxonomy (NCBI): domain Eukaryota; kingdom Metazoa; phylum Arthropoda; class Insecta; order Diptera; family Syrphidae; genus Epistrophella; species Epistrophella euchroma. The sequence continues at coordinate 66,871,501 of OX346245.1, forward strand.
ATCAACACTTTCACTATATCCACCACTTGACATCGGCTAAGAAATATAAAATAAAAGACATTTTGGTCTTCGCTATAGCCTAGTACGCATATCGGGAAAAAACAAACTTTATCTCTACAATTCTAATCTCTACAAAAACGTTGGAAAAATCGGGCGAAATTAAAATGTTTTTCTTCTTTTTTTCTTTTTGTAAAATTATCGATAAATAATAGTTGATCGTGTTTATCGCGCAAAATTATTGACCTATCAAAATTTTTCCCGCAAAATAATGCTTCGAACATTATTTTTCCTGGCAAAATTTAGTGGAGACTTAACCCTACAGCGGGTACAAACGTCAGAATTTTGCACGTGAACTGCGTAGGTACTGCCTGGAAAAAAACTGAAGACAAAATTTGTCCTAGGAAAAATTTTGTATGAAAAGAAAAATTTCGATCTGCGTACTAGGCTTATCCGACTATAATGGGATTATTACATCATATTTTCGTTAGAGATTCTTGAGAACGTATTGTAACGTTTTACCCAAGGTTCGATATAAAACTTATTTTCGTTTTAACTATCAATCGTCAATAAAGTTATTTAGAAATTAAATATAAATTTATTTAGAATTAAATTTATTTAGAAATTAAATCAAATTGTTTTATTAGTCATCAATCTCAACAGTATGCAACTTAAGTTCACTTCCAGATACTTTTTAACTTCGAACTTAACACAATTGCTTTTAAAATTAAACTTTTATAGCGAGCTGAATGCTTCGAGACTCCTCTTGAAAGTTCTGGTACAAAAGCTTTCTAGAAAGTTCTTTTCCAGTTGCCAACCATTTCCCCTACATAATCTACTTAGAGAGAGATGGCGTTCTCTCCACTCGGGAATTTCTTCTATTCCAGTAGTCAAAATATTTTCCATCGGGAATTTTCGTAGGTGGTTGTTATCTTCGGGTATTACTCAAGGGGAAGGTTAACACTTGGCTCTTTGTTAATTCCGAAAGTAGAAAGTACTGATTTCATCGTTACATTTCGTCACTTCTTTCACCATTATAACGATGTAAACGGTCGCATTGAACTACTTTCAGCTTCCCTCCTACATATAGGGTAGACCACATCATTAATTTTCTTCACAACAGTATACGGTCCTTCTCAATTCTGTTGGTGACAGTGCTTTTTGTCGATGGGGATTGTAAAACCACACGTGCTCGTGCGTCCTAACGTGTTTTCATCCGATCGCTAGAAAATTTTATGAATGTTCTAGTTCGTTCATGTATGTCAATGAGCCTCTCTTTTAGGTTATCCACATATTCATCTGTTCTCTGCTGCTCAATTGTGCGGCATCCAAATTTCACTTCAGTAGGCAGTCGTAAAGTCGTTCCAAACAAGATTTTCGATGGTGTATGTCCTGTCGAGCTATGAACTGCACTCCCATATGCGATTAAGAAAAATGGAATGTGTCTATCCCAATTTCGTTGGTAGTTGCCGACAGCCTTAGATAGATGCTCCTTTAGCGTCCGGTTAAATCATTCAACCATCCCATCAGATTGTGCATGAAGCGACGTTGTCCTCGTCTTTTTAATGCCAAGGAGCAAACAAACTTCCTGGAAGATGTAAGATTCAAAGTTCCTTCTCTGGTCCATAGGTACGCCGAACATGCTTACCCAATTGAAGACAATCTGATCCACAACTGTTTTGGTTTCTTGGTTTGAGATGGCAAATGGCTCTGGCCACTTGCTGAAGTAATCCAAGACTACAAGGATGTATCGGTTTCCACTGTTGGTCTCAGGAAAAGGGCCTGCGACGTCTACTGCAATCCTATCGAAAGGTGTGCACGCGTTGTATTGCTGCATTTCACTCTTAACCTTCCTATCTGGACCCTTGCTAGCGGCACAAGTATCATATTTTCGGCACCACTTTTCAACGTTTTCTCCTGCATGTAGCCAATTAAACCGTTGTCGTATCTTTTTCAAAGTTTTACTGACTCCTAAATGACCTCCAGAAGCTCCATCATGAATCTCTCGAAGAAAGTCATTAACCTTGGACCGAGGTACGACCAGCTGCATCACATGGGATTTACCGACTGCAGATTCCCACTTTCGTCTTAGGATACCTTCTTTCACATGAAGCGAGTCCCACTGTGCCCAATATGCTTTCAGGGCCCGATTTCTGTCAGAGATGTTATACCACCCTTGTTTCTCTTGGTGTTCTTTCCACGCAAGAGTGGGTCTTGTTGTTGGGCAGTCCTTAATTCATCATTACTTCAACCGTAAATGGGATCAGCTCTCATTCGTTGGACGGCGACTATCTCCTTTTCTTCTTGACGTGTGCAATGCTTGCAGTCTTGTTTGTAAGATCGGCGAGATAAAACGTCTGCGTTAGAATGCAACTTTCATCTTCGATGTTGGATATGATAGTCATATATCTGCAGTCTCTCGATCCACCTTACTACTTGACTTCAGGATTTAGAAAGTTCAAAAGCTAATTAGGTGCGCCATGCTCTGTTCGGAGAAGAACCTTTTGTCCATAGATGAGTTATGGAAATGCTTTGTTGCCAGTATCAGAGCTAGAAGTTCTCTTCTGGTCACGCAATAATTCTGTTCTGGCTTCGAAAGTACTTTACTGTAAAAGGCGACACCTTTTCTTCTCCGTTGTGGACTTGTGACAGTACAGCTCCAATTCCAACAATACTTGCATCCGCGTCGATTATGAAAGGCTTTCCTGGAGTCGGGTAAGTCAGCACAGGAGCATTACATAAATGCAGCTTCAGTTCTTGGAAGCTTTTCTCACACTCACCCGACCATTTGAACAACTTTCCTTATTCCATAAGCTGGTGCAAGCTTTTGACGATTCCAGCAATACGTGGCTAGACCAAGAAAGCTTCGAAGTTGATGTTTTTCCTGTGATGTTGGGCAATTCTTCACAGTGTCAACTTTTTCAGGATCAGTCTTTACACCTTGGGATGAGATGATGTATCCCAAATATTTAACTTAGGTCTTGAAAAGCGCACATTTGTCCGGATTAAGTTTGAGGTGTGCTTCTCGAAGCCCCTGGAATACAGCTTTTAGGTTGTCAAAATGCTCGTCAAATGTTTTTTCATACACGATGACATCGTCCAAATAGACCAGGCAAGATTTCCATGTTAGTCCTTGTAAGATGCACTCCATCAAACGCTCAAATGTTTGCCGGAGCGTTACATAGTCCAAATGGCATCACTTTAAACTGCCACAGACCATTTTCTGTGAAGAAAGCCGTCTTTTCCCGATCTTCTGGGTGTATTTCTACCTGCCAATATCCACTCTAGGTCAAGTGTAGAGAACCATTGAGCACTTTCCATTGCATCGAAGCTATCGCTGATTCTGGCCAGTGCGTAGCTGTCTTTCTTTGGCACATCGATCAGCCTCCGGTAGTGCTTCCGTCCGAGTGCTTCCGCCCGAGTGCTTCTGCCCGAGTGCTTCCGCCCGAGTGCTTCTGTCCGAGTGCTTCCGTCCTTCTTTTTGACAAGGACCACAGGTGATGCCCAAGGGCTTTTAGAATTTTTGATCATCTCATTTTTCTTCATGCTCGATATCATTTCTTCAACTTCAGCTTGTTTGGCTAAGGGGAGTTGCTGGTTGACGTATCGGTCTGGCGTCTCCTGTGTTGATCCGATGCTGCACAAATTATGTTGCCCACTGGATGAAGAAAATATGTCAGCATACTCATGAAGAAGGCTACTAGCAACACTAAGTTGATCTTGACTTAGATTGGTTGAGTTAACATTTCGGAGTTTGCAGGCTTCTGCGTGTCCAATTCTGTGGTCTTAGTTATCGCTGACACAGGTTCACATTTCCCGACTATATCTCCTTTTCTCAACTTAACTTCGAACTGGCGCCATGTTGTTCTTTGGTTCCACAAGTCTTTCCAACGACGATGTTTTGGGAGCATTGATCAGTATCTGGTTCCACCATGAGGTATCGATGACTACCCAAATCGCCTTTCATTTTAGTCCAAACGAACACTTTGGAAGAAGACGGCAAGCATATATCTCCTTTGATGACAGTTCTTAGAGTTGTTGATTTTTCGTCACCATAAACCATAGGAATCTCTACATTTTGGTAATTAAGAACTTGCTTACCAATATCCACCTCCTCACCGGTTTTCGCCTTGACATTGGCGAGGGGGCTAACTTTTGACTCTCCAGCAATCCAGCTGCAGAGTCAAAAAACTAAGCAAGACCAACAAAACAGGGATGTTATCCTAACAAAACACATAATGAACATGGACAAGTTTACTAGACAATAAAATCAGAGTGGGGATATACACTCAAGTGTCGACAGAAGTCATGGCTGTCGGCGAGGGCTTGGCTTCGCAAGAAGCAATTAACACCCGAACACTGAAAGACCGGGCAAGGACAGAGTTTGGGCTTCCACATCTAGGTAATTAATGCCATTAATTCTGATCAACGCACCGGCTCAAAAACGAAACTGGGAACTTTCATTAAGAGACAGCACGCCAACGCGACATCGAACCTGAAAAGGAACGATCAAGCACAGGTCGGCAACCCTTCTGGGACGAAGCCTACAACATCCAAAAGAGCAAGATCGGAGGAGGAAAACAAGACCGTAGGTTCTAAAAAGCCTAAGCCCAGATGTTTTGATACCAACCCGATTGATCTGCAAGTTGCCATAATAAGCTGAGACAACCCGGATGGGAAAATCTCGGCAAAAAATTGGTTGCTTGTAGAAAACGAAATCCTCAGTCATGATGACAACATCTGAAAACGATAGCTTTGAGGACTATACATTTGATGGAGCTGGATGGCGGAAAGGAGTTAAAGTGGTTTCTTGTGGGGACCGGAAATCCCAAGAGTTCCTCACTACACAATCACCAATATTGGCGAAGGCATGATGGCAAAGGGGAGTCAAAAGCTGCTGGTGGTGCAATTTAATTTGCATCACGCTAAAGCAGCAACGCACGATCTAATGCTCTAGATGTCTCAGGAGACCGTGGATGTGGCCTTAATCCAAGAACCATGGATTCGAAAAAATCAGGTCAGAGGATTAAGGTCAACAACCTTTTCCACTCCACGTCAGAAGGTAATATAAGAAGTTGTATTCTAGTGAAAAAGTCAATTAATGTTTTCTTATTATCTAGGTACAGCAATCAGCGTTGAAACCAAAGAAGGAAACTTTGTCTTGGCACCAACGTACATACCGTACGATGAAGAAAACCCTCCAGCAAAGACAGTCCGTGACCATGTGGATTATACCACAGCACGAGGGACACCTTTGGTGATGGGATGTGATGCCAATGCCCACCACACTCAGTGGGGCGGTAAGGAAATCAACAAAAGGGGTGAGTCAATTTTTGATTACATTCTCTGTTCTAATCTAATGTAATGTAATGAGGGCGACCATCCAACATTTCGTAATAAAAACAGGGAAGAAATTCTCTTATGAGTAATACTGAGAAAATATCTGTAGGGAATTGGAGAGCCTTACCTAAGGAATCCTTTTCGGATCACCTTAGGATACTTTTTACTTTAGACAGAAACCCAAAGGAGATTAAGCCTTTTAGGCCGATTTTATTCACTCAAAGTTGAATTTGTTTTTATTCACACAAAGTTGACGTTTTTAACTTTCGATTTTGAACTCTAGAGTTGATCAACTTTAGATTTTCTAACTCCCGGAAAAAGTAGAAGTTGACCGAGCAAACTTGAGAGTTTACATAAAAATGTTGTTTTGTCACTTAAATTTTGTAACAAAAGCAGATTACGGACAAAAAAAAGGTTAAAAATAAATCAGGAAATGCTCCGAAGCAATTCTTTTTGGAAATTTTCTATCAATTTCTTTGGGCAGTAAATGCATTCGCGATTTTCTCCGACGATTTGCCCATATTTCGTTTCGTGGTATAATGTCACACACAATTTACCACTAAATAACACACAAATAATATTAAAAAACTTCAAATTAATAACACAATAAATCAAAACTAAAATTGAAAATGACAGTTCTGTTGAATTTTCACAAATATCCCAGGGATATTATTCAACTGGGGAGTTGAGAAAAAACAAGTGAATAAAAAGAAATTCAAATTTGTGTTTCAACTCTCGAGTTATAGTAAACTCTCAAGTTGATCAACTTGAGAGTTTGCCTCAAGTTGAGCAATAGTAAAAACAAATGGCCCTTAGAAACCCAACCAGAAATAATTGAACAGAGTACACAAAATGGCTGAACAAACGTATCGATCCTCCAGAGGAAGAAACGATTTCGTTAACCTCCACCATAGACACTGTTGTTCAAAACCTTACTAGTAAAATGAAAACGGCATTTGAAAAACACTGCCCTATATCTAGTAATATTAACCCCACTAATCCACCATGGTGGAGTAGTGAACTTAAGAAACTAAGAACAGGGGTCAGAAAACTTTTCAACAAAGCCAAACTGAGCAAATTAGAAGAAGACTGGAATTTATATAGAGCTGAACTTAACTCATACTTCAAAGAGTTAAGGAAGGCCAAGAAGATTTTCTGGGCTAAACATTGTGAATCCATTGAGAACACAAGTTATGCAGCGAGGCTTCGCAAGATTCTTGCTTCAAAACCCGCGATTCTGGGGTATATCAAACATCACAACGGATCGTGGTCGAACTAGAGCCAGAAAACACTTGAACTCAAGCTTTACACAACCAGACCCTTCATGCATTATTCAACCAGCACCAAAATTGGATCAGGTTATCACAGAGCAGAAGATTATGTGGGCAATAAACTCGTTCAAACCCTACAAATCAGCGGGACCAGATAAGATTATCCCGGCATTCCTTCAACGTGCTCTACAGATAATCACTCCATGGCTAAGAGTTATCTTCAATAGTTGTATTAAACTTAGGTATGTCCCTATCAGCTGGCGGAAGGGTAAAGTGGTCTTCATTCTAAAAGCTGGAAAACCGACACACTCGACTGCAAAAGATTACAGACCGATGAGCCTCTCTTCTTCCCTCCTCAAAACACTGGAGAGGATTATTTATCAGCATTTTAGGGACCTTCTCAATCCAAATAATTTGTGCAAATACCAACACGCTTACCTTAAAGGTAAGTCAGTGGAGACAGCGTTGCACGACGTAGTTTCCCTGGCAGAATTTTTAGACATCGAAGGAGCGTTTAACAACATAAAAACGGAATCCATTAAATCAGCTCTGGAAGAGGTTGGAGTTGAATCAGCCATTGTGGACTGGATTTATTCCATGCTCAATGGTAAGGTCATAAACTCGCAACTTGGAGACACTATTGTTGAGAAAACAGTTAAAAGAGGCACACCACAGGGAGGGATAATCTCACCTCTCCTCTGAGTCCTCGTTGTTAACAAAATTCTTACAAGTTTTAGGAACAAATGTATCAAAACAGTCGCCTATGCAGACGACAGATCAAAACAAATCGGTAACTGAACTGGTTCTGTTTACGAAGAAAAGAAAACTAGAGGATTTTACTCCTCCCAAGCTAAATGAATTGCCTCTGAAACTCTCCAATGAACCCAAATATCAAGTAATCCTTGATTCAAAACTAACATGGAAACAGAACACAGATGAAAGAACAAAGAGAGCACTTTTTGCTTTCTACACATGCAAAAGAACCTTCGGTACACTGTAGGGAATGCGAACGCAAGTTATCCAATGGATGTACACGGCGGTCGTTTGTCCCATACCTACCTACGTTTCGATTGTATGGTGGAAGGCCGTAGAAAAGGATAGCTACCTCAAAAACCTGATCAAGGTACAGAGATTAGCCTGTTTATTTATTTATTTATTTATTTATTTCATCAAGCAGATTTATACAAGTAATATATAATCTTACAGACTTCAGATGCTAATTATTCTATGAAAATAAAAAAAGTACGGCATTGCAGTAGGAACAAAAAAAAATTATATATAAATAAACTTAAGACAAAACTACTTAAACCACCAGGTTATAGATTTAATATAGATAATATGAGTTGTTTAAAAGAATTGCGGCTTTGTTGAGAAAAAAAATCAACATGAATACAAACTACATTGGCTTCTCTAATGCAACGAGTTAAAGGCTCATTTTGACCATAATTTACGCGATGATGAGGTTCCTTAAAAAGAAAACGGGATCGTAGATGTCTTGAGGGAGCATACACACTTACCAGAGATAAAAGTAAAGGGCAATTTATATGGGATGTGATTATATCGCGCAAAATATTTACGACGAACAGCAAGAGATTGTAGGCCAAGAAGTTGACACCTAGTTTTATAATTTGGGATACGGATATTCCAGTTAAGACGACGCACTGCAATACGAGAAAACTTTTTTTTAATGTTTTCAATCCTCCTAGAATAAACTTGATAAAAAGGATCCCAAATTACACAGCAATATTCTAACGACGATCTAACATACGCAAAGAAAAGAGATCGGAGAGTAAAAGGATCCGTAAACTCTTTAGAGTTACGTGTGATGAATCCTAACATAGAGTTAGCTTTTGCAACCACAAAGTCTATATGAGACTTAAAGCAGAGTTTAGAATCAAAGATGACACCAAGATTTTTTTTCGTTTAGTATTAAAAGTTCCGTATCATCGATAGAATAGTGAAAAGTAAGAGGTGAGAAACTTCTGGAAAAAGACAAAGATTGACACTTTGATACGTTTAGGAAAAGCTGATTATCTGAACACCATTCAGACAATCGCTGAAGGTCGCTTTGGAGTAATAGGCAGTCATTGAGTGATTTAATACAACGGAATATTTTAATGTCATCTGCGAACATCAAACAAGGAGCATTTTTAAAGAAATATCGTTGATCAGGAGCAAGAATAAAAGGGGTCCCAAGTGACTTCCTTGTGGTACTCCTGAAGTGACCTTAATTTCATCAGATAGGACGTCATTTATACGCACGAACTGTTTTCTGTCATTCAGGTAAGATTTAAACCACTTAAAAATGTTCGAATGAAAGCCAATTGATTCCAGTTTTTTTATTAATATAAGATGGTTTACCCTATCGAATGCTTTGGAAAAGTCCGTATATATGACGTCTGCTTGAAAACCATTTTCAAGATTTTTAGTAATCTGATTACTAAAAATTGTGAGGTTGGTTGTTGTTGACCTGCCAGCAACAAAGCCATGTTGGAGTGGGGAAATAGTTTTTTTAAGTAAAAAACTAATTTTATCATAAACAATTTTTTCAAAAATATTGGTTATCGTTGATGGTTTACATATAGGGCGATAGTTCGAAACATCTTGTTTTGACCCCGATTTATGTATAGGAATAACATACGAGATTTTCCAATCATCAAGAAAAACACCCTTTTCAAGAGAACCATTAAATAACAATGTTAATGGTCTCGAAAGGGCAGATATACAGTTTTTCAAAATAATCGGAGGAATGCCGTCCGGACCTGGTTGCTTATCCTCTTTAAGTCCGTTTAAGGCTAATTCAACATCTTTGTTGCTTAAATTTAAGCGACCGATATTGACTGAATTGGAGCATGAACTATTAGAAAAGTTAGACGGGATACTATGAGTAGTATAAACCGAGTGAAAAAAGTCAGCAAATAAGTTGCAAATAGTGACGATGTTACTAGATGTAATACCTGAGTATTGCATGCTATTGGGGATTCCATTTGTGCATTTTGTATCATTAATAAACCTGAGGGAGGAGAAAATTGACGTCGGCGTTGTACAAGAACCGTGGGTTAATGGCTTCAAAGTCCGAGGCCTCCAAGACACCCGATACGACCTTTTCTACACAACCGTGAACCAAGACCAGGGTAAGCCAAGAACTTGCATTTTAGCTAAAAAACACTTAAAAGCTTTTTTGTGTCCAAATCTTAGCACTCCCGATCTGACAGTCGTTAGGCTGGAAGATAAAAACGCAGGCAGCTTACTACTGGCTTCTGCGTACTCAGCGCATGACAGGCCGTCTCCACCTGAAGAAGTACGCAAAGTAACTGAGGAAGCAAAATCTAAGGGTCTAAACCTCGTAATTAAGCCTTTTAGGCCGATTTTATTCACTCAAAGTTGAATTTGTTTTTATTCACACAAAGTTGACGTTTTTAACTTTCGATTTTGAACTCTAGAGTTGATCAACTTTAGATTTTCTAACTCCCGGAAAAAGTAGAAGTTGACCGAGCAAACTTGAGAGTTTACATAAAAATGTTGTTTTGTCACTTAAATTTTGTAACAAAAGCAGATTACGGACAAAAAAAAGGTTAAAAATAAATCAGGAAATGCTCCGAAGCAATTCTTTTTGGAAATTTTCTATCAATTTCTTTGGGCAGTAAATGCATTCGCGATTTTCTCCGACGATTTGCCCATATTTCGTTTCGTGGTATAATGTCACACACAATTTACCACTAAATAACACACAAATAATATTAAAAAACTTCAAATTAATAACACAATAAATCAAAACTAAAATTGAAAATGACAGTTCTGTTGAATTTTCACAAATATCCCAGGGATATTATTCAACTGGGGAGTTGAGAAAAAACAAGTGAATAAAAAGAAATTCAAATTTGTGTTTCAACTCTCGAGTTATAGTAAACTCTCAAGTTGATCAACTTGAGAGTTTGCCTCAAGTTGAGCAATAGTAAAAACAAATGGCCCTTAGAAACCCAACCAGAAATAATTGAACAGAGTACACAAAATGGCTGAACAAACGTATCGATCCTCCAGAGGAAGAAACGATTTCGTTAACCTCCACCATAGACACTGTTGTTCAAAACCTTACTAGTAAAATGAAAACGGCATTTGAAAAACACTGCCCTATATCTAGTAATATTAACCCCACTAATCCACCATGGTGGAGTAGTGAACTTAAGAAACTAAGAACAGGGGTCAGAAAACTTTTCAACAAAGCCAAACTGAGCCAATTAGAAGAAGACTGGAATTTATATAGAGCTGAACTTAACTCATACTTCAAAGAGTTAAGGAAGGCCAAGAAGATTTTCTGGGCTAAACATTATGAATCCATTGAGAACACAAGTTATGCAGCGAGGCTTCGCAAGATTCTTGCTTCAAAACCCGCGATTCTGGGGTATATCAAACATCACAACGGATCGTGGTCGAACTAGAGCCAGAAAACACTTGAACTCAAGCTTTACACAACCAGACCCTTCATGCATTATTCAACCAGCCCCAAAATTGGATCAGGTTATCACAGAGCAGAATATTATTTGGGCAATAAACTCGTTCAAACCCTACAAATCAGCGGGACCAGATAAGATTATCCCGGCATTCCTTCAACGTGCTCTACAGATAATCACTCCATGGCTAAGAGTTATCTTCAATAGTTGTATTAAACTTAGGTATGTCCCTATCAGCTGGCGGAAGGGTAAAGTGGTCTTCATTCTAAAAGCTGGAAAACCGACACACTCGACTGCAAAAGATTACAGACCGATGAGCCTCTCTTCTTCCCTCCTCAAAACACTGGAGAGGATTATTTATCAGCATTTTAGGGACCTTCTCAATCCAAATAATTTGTGCAAATACCAACACGCTTACCTTAAAGGTAAGTCAGTGGAGACAGCGTTGCACGACGTAGTTTCCCTGGCAGAATTTTTAGACATCGAAGGAGCGTTTAACAACATTAAAACGGAATCCATTAAATCAGCTCTGGAAGAGGTTGGAGTTGAATCAGCCATTGTGGACTGGATTTATTCCATGCTCAATGGTAAGGTCATAAACTCGCAACTTGGAGACACTATTGTTGAGAAAACAGTTAAAAGAGGCACACCACAGGGAGGGATAATCTCACCTCTCCTCTGAGTCCTCGTTGTTAACAAAATTCTTACAAGTTTTAGGAACAAATGTATCAAAACAGTCGCCTATGCAGACGACAGATCAAAACAAATCGGTAACTGAACTGGTTCTGTTTACGAAGAAAAGAAAACTAGAGGATTTTACTCCTCCCAAGCTAAATGAATTGCCTCTGAAACTCTCCAATGAACCCAAATATCAAGTAATCCTTGATTCAAAACTAACATGGAAACAGAACACAGATGAAAGAACAAAGAGAGCACTTTGTGCTTTCTACACATGCAAAAGAACCTTCGGTACACTGTAGGGAATGCGAACGCAAGTTATCCAATGGATGTACACGGCGGTCGTTTGTCCCATACCTACCTACGTTTCGATTGTATGGTGGAAGGCCGTAGAAAAGGATAGCTACCTCAAAAACCTGATCAAGGTACAGAGATTAGCCTGTTTATTTATTTATTTATTTATTTATTTATTTATTTCATCAAGCAGATTTATACAAGTAATATATAATCTTACAGACTTCAGATGCTAATTATTCTATGAAAATAAAAAAAGTACGGCATTGCAGTAGGAACAAAAAAAAATTATATATAAATAAACTTAAGACAAAACTACTTAAACCACCAGGTTATAGATTTAATATAGATAATATGAGTTGTTTAAAAGAATTGCGGCTTTGTTGAGAAAAAAAATCAACATGAATACAAACTACATTGGCTTCTCTAATGCAACGAGTTAAAGGCTCATTTTGACCATAATTTACGCGATGATGAGGTTCCTTAAAAAGAAAACGGGATCGTAGATGTCTTGAGGGAGCATACACACTTACCAGAGATAAAAGTAAAGGGCAATTTATATGGGATGTGATTATATCGCGCAAAATATTTACGACGAACAGCAAGAGATTGTAGGCCAAGAAGTTGACACCTAGTTTTATAATTTGGGATACGGATATTCCAGTTAAGACGACGCACTGCAATACGAGAAAACTTTTTTTTAATGTTTTCAATCCTCCTAGAATAAACTTGATAAAAAGGATCCCAAATTACACAGCAATATTCTAACGACGATCTAACATACGCAAAGAAAAGAGATCGGAGAGTAAAAGGATCCGTAAACTCTTTAGAGTTACGTGTGATGAATCCTAACATAGAGTTAGCTTTTGCAACCACAAAGTCTATATGAGACTTAAAGCAGAGTTTAGAATCAAAGATGACACCAAGATTTTTTTTCGTTTAGTATTAAAAGTTCCGTATCATCGATAGAATAGTGAAAAGTAAGAGGTGAGAAACTTCTGGAAAAAGACAAAGATTGACACTTTGATACGTTTAGGAAAAGCTGATTATCTGAACACCATTCAGACAATCGCTGAAGGTCGCTTTGGAGTAATAGGCAGTCATTGAGTGATTTAATACAACGGAATATTTTAATGTCATCTGCGAACATCAAACAAGGAGCATTTTTAAAGAAATATCGTTGATCAGGAGCAAGAATAAAAGGGGTCCCAAGTGACTTCCTTGTGGTACTCCTGAAGTGACCTTAATTTCATCAGATAGGACGTCATTTATACGCACGAACTGTTTTCTGTCATTCAGGTAAGATTTAAACCACTTAAAAATGTTCGAATGAAAGCCAATTGATTCCAGTTTTTTTATTAATATAAGATGGTTTACCCTATCGAATGCTTTGGAAAAGTCCGTATATATGACGTCTGCTTGAAAACCATTTTCAAGATTTTTAGTAATCTGATTACTAAAAATTGTGAGGTTGGTTGTTGTTGACCTGCCAGCAACAAAGCCATGTTGGAGTGGGGAAATAGTTTTTTTAAGTAAAAAACTAATTTTATCATAAACAATTTTTTCAAAAATATTGGTTATCGTTGATGGTTTACATATAGGGCGATAGTTCGAAACATCTTGTTTTGACCCCGATTTATGTATAGGAATAACATACGAGATTTTCCAATCATCAAGAAAAACACCCTTTTCAAGAGAACCATTAAATAACAATGTTAATGGTCTCGAAAGGGCAGATATACAGTTTTTCAAAATAATCGGAGGAATGCCGTCCGGACCTGGTTGCTTATCCTCTTTAAGTCCGTTTAAGGCTAATTCAACATCTTTGTTGCTTAAATTTAAGCGACCGATATTGACTGAATTGGAGCATGAACTATTAGAAAAGTTAGACGGGATACTATGAGTAGTATAAACCGAGTGAAAAAAGTCAGCAAATAAGTTGCAAATAGTGACGATGTTACTAGATGTAATACCTGAGTATTGCATGCTATTGGGGATTCCATTTGTGCATTTTGTATCATTAATAAACCTGAGGGAGGAGAAAATTGACGTCGGCGTTGTACAAGAACCGTGGGTTAATGGCTTCAAAGTCCGAGGCCTCCAAGACACCCGATACGACCTTTTCTACACAACCGTGAACCAAGACCAGGGTAAGCCAAGAACTTGCATTTTAGCTAAAAAACACTTAAAAGCTTTTTTGTGTCCAAATCTTAGCACTCCCGATCTGACAGTCGTTAGGCTGGAAGATAAAAACGCAGGCAGCTTACTACTGGCTTCTGCGTACTCAGCGCATGACAGGCCGTCTCCACCTGAAGAAGTACGCAAAGTAACTGAGGAAGCAAAATCTAAGGGTCTAAACCTCGTAATTAAGCCTTTTAGGCCGATTTTATTCACTCAAAGTTGAATTTGTTTTTATTCACACAAAGTTGACGTTTTTAACTTTCGATTTTGAACTCTAGAGTTGATCAACTTTAGATTTTCTAACTCCCGGAAAAAGTAGAAGTTGACCGAGCAAACTTGAGAGTTTACATAAAAATGTTGTTTTGTCACTTAAATTTTGTAACAAAAGCAGATTACGGACAAAAAAAAGGTTAAAAATAAATCAGGAAATGCTCCGAAGCAATTCTTTTTGGAAATTTTCTATCAATTTCTTTGGGCAGTAAATGCATTCGCGATTTTCTCCGACGATTTGCCCATATTTCGTTTCGTGGTATAATGTCACACACAATTTACCACTAAATAACACACAAATAATATTAAAAAACTTCAAATTAATAACACAATAAATCAAAACTAAAATTGAAAATGACAGTTCTGTTGAATTTTCACAAATATCCCAGGGATATTATTCAACTGGGGAGTTGAGAAAAAACAAGTGAATAAAAAGAAATTCAAATTTGTGTTTCAACTCTCGAGTTATAGTAAACTCTCAAGTTGATCAACTTGAGAGTTTGCCTCAAGTTGAGCAATAGTAAAAACAAATGGCCCTTAGAAACCCAACCAGAAATAATTGAACAGAGTACACAAAATGGCTGAACAAACGTATCGATCCTCCAGAGGAAGAAACGATTTCGTTAACCTCCACCATAGACACTGTTGTTCAAAACCTTACTAGTAAAATGAAAACGGCATTTGAAAAACACTGCCCTATATCTAGTAATATTAACCCCACTAATCCACCATGGTGGAGTAGTGAACTTAAGAAACTAAGAACAGGGGTCAGAAAACTTTTCAACAAAGCCAAACTGAGCCAATTAGAAGAAGACTGGAATTTATATAGAGCTGAACTTAACTCATACTTCAAAGAGTTAAGGAAGGCCAAGAAGATTTTCTGGGCTAAACATTATGAATCCATTGAGAACACAAGTTATGCAGCGAGGCTTCGCAAGATTCTTGCTTCAAAACCCGCGATTCTGGGGTATATCAAACATCACAACGGATCGTGGTCGAACTAGAGCCAGAAAACACTTGAACTCAAGCTTTACACAACCAGACCCTTCATGCATTATTCAACCAGCCCCAAAATTGGATCAGGTTATCACAGAGCAGAATATTATTTGGGCAATAAACTCGTTCAAACCCTACAAATCAGCGGGACCAGATAAGATTATCCCGGCATTCCTTCAACGTGCTCTACAGATAATCACTCCATGGCTAAGAGTTATCTTCAATAGTTGTATTAAACTTAGGTATGTCCCTATCAGCTGGCGGAAGGGTAAAGTGGTCTTCATTCTAAAAGCTGGAAAACCGACACACTCGACTGCAAAAGATTACAGACCGATGAGCCTCTCTTCTTCCCTCCTCAAAACACTGGAGAGGATTATTTATCAGCATTTTAGGGACCTTCTCAATCCAAATAATTTGTGCAAATACCAACACGCTTACCTTAAAGGTAAGTCAGTGGAGACAGCGTTGCACGACGTAGTTTCCCTGGCAGAATTTTTAGACATCGAAGGAGCGTTTAACAACATTAAAACGGAATCCATTAAATCAGCTCTGGAAGAGGTTGGAGTTGAATCAGCCATTGTGGACTGGATTTATTCCATGCTCAATGGTAAGGTCATAAACTCGCAACTTGGAGACACTATTGTTGAGAAAACAGTTAAAAGAGGCACACCACAGGGAGGGATAATCTCACCTCTCCTCTGAGTCCTCGTTGTTAACAAAATTCTTACAAGTTTTAGGAACAAATGTATCAAAACAGTCGCCTATGCAGACGACAGATCAAAACAAATCGGTAACTGAACTGGTTCTGTTTACGAAGAAAAGAAAACTAGAGGATTTTACTCCTCCCAAGCTAAATGAATTGCCTCTGAAACTCTCCAATGAACCCAAATATCAAGTAATCCTTGATTCAAAACTAACATGGAAACAGAACACAGATGAAAGAACAAAGAGAGCACTTTGTGCTTTCTACACATGCAAAAGAACCTTCGGTACACTGTAGGGAATGCGAACGCAAGTTATCCAATGGATGTACACGGCGGTCGTTTGTCCCATACCTACCTACGTTTCGATTGTATGGTGGAAGGCCGTAGAAAAGGATAGCTACCTCAAAAACCTGATCAAGGTACAGAGATTAGCCTGTTTATTTATTTATTTATTTATTTATTTATTTATTTCATCAAGCAGATTTATACAAGTAATATATAATCTTACAGACTTCAGATGCTAATTATTCTATGAAAATAAAAAAAGTACGGCATTGCAGTAGGAACAAAAAAAAATTATATATAAATAAACTTAAGACAAAACTACTTAAACCACCAGGTTATAGATTTAATATAGATAATATGAGTTGTTTAAAAGAATTGCGGCTTTGTTGAGAAAAAAAATCAACATGAATACAAACTACATTGGCTTCTCTAATGCAACGAGTTAAAGGCTCATTTTGACCATAATTTACGCGATGATGAGGTTCCTTAAAAAGAAAACGGGATCGTAGATGTCTTGAGGGAGCATACACACTTACCAGAGATAAAAGTAAAGGGCAATTTATATGGGATGTGATTATATCGCGCAAAATATTTACGACGAACAGCAAGAGATTGTAGGCCAAGAAGTTGACACCTAGTTTTATAATTTGGGATACGGATATTCCAGTTAAGACGACGCACTGCAATACGAGAAAACTTTTTTTTAATGTTTTCAATCCTCCTAGAATAAACTTGATAAAAAGGATCCCAAATTACACAGCAATATTCTAACGACGATCTAACATACGCAAAGAAAAGAGATCGGAGAGTAAAAGGATCCGTAAACTCTTTAGAGTTACGTGTGATGAATCCTAACATAGAGTTAGCTTTTGCAACCACAAAGTCTATATGAGACTTAAAGCAGAGTTTAGAATCAAAGATGACACCAAGATTTTTTTTTTCGTTTAGTATTAAAAGTTCCGTATCATCGATAGAATAGTGAAAAGTAAGAGGTGCGAAACTTCTGGAAAAAGACAAAGATTGACACTTTGATACGTTTAGGAAAAGCTGATTATCTGAACACCATTCAGACAATCGCTGAAGGTCGCTTTGGAGTAATAGGCAGTCATTGAGTGATTTAATACAACGGAATATTTTAATGTCATCTGCGAACATCAAACAAGGAGCATTTTTAAAGAAATATCGTTGATCAGGAGCAAGAATAAAAGGGGTCCCAAGTGACTTCCTTGTGGTACTCCTGAAGTGACCTTAATTTCATCAGATAGGACGTCATTTATACGCACGAACTGTTTTCTGTCATTCAGGTAAGATTTAAACCACTTAAAAATGTTCGAATGAAAGCCAATTGATTCCAGTTTTTTTATTAATATAAGATGGTTTACCCTATCGAATGCTTTGGAAAAGTCCGTATATATGACGTCTGCTTGAAAACCATTTTCAAGATTTTTAGTAATCTGATTACTAAAAATTGTGAGGTTGGTTGTTGTTGACCTGCCAGCAACAAAGCCATGTTGGAGTGGGGAAATAGTTTTTTTAAGTAAAAAACTAATTTTATCATAAACAATTTTTTCAAAAATATTGGTTATCGTTGATGGTTTACATATAGGGCGATAGTTCGAAACATCTTGTTTTGACCCCGATTTATGTATAGGAATAACATACGAGATTTTCCAATCATCAAGAAAAACACCTTTTTCAAGAGAACCATTAAATAACAATGTTAATGGTCTCGAAAGGGCAGATATACAGTTTTTCAAAATAATCGGAGGAATGCCGTCCGGACCTGGTTGCTTATCCTCTTTAAGTCCGTTTAAGGCTAATTCAACATCTTTGTTGCTTAAATTTAAGCGACCGATATTGACTGAATTGGAGCATGAACTATTAGAAAAGTTAGACGGGATACTATGAGAAGTATAAACCGAGTGAAAAAAGTCAGCAAATAAGTTGCAAATAGTGACGATGTTACTAGATGTAATACCTGAGTATTGCATGCTATTGGGGATTCCATTTGTGCATTTTGTATCATTAAGAAACCTGAGGGAGGAGAAAATTGACGTCGGCGTTGTACAAGAACCGTGGGTTAATGGCTTCAAAGTCCGAGGCCTCCAAGACACCCGATACGACCTTTTCTACACAACCGTGAACCAAGACCAGGGTAAGCCAAGAACTTGCATTTTAGCTAAAAAACACTTAAAAGCTTTTTTGTGTCCAAATCTTAGCACTCCCGATCTGACAGTCGTTAGGCTGGAAGATAAAAACGCAGGCAGCTTACTACTGGCTTCTGCGTACTCAGCGCATGACAGGCCGTCTCCACCTGAAGAAGTACGCAAAGTAACTGAGGAAGCAAAATCTAAGGGTCTAAACCTCGTAATTAAGCCTTTTAGGCCGATTTTATTCACTCAAAGTTGAATTTGTTTTTATTCACACAAAGTTGACGTTTTTAACTTTCGATTTTGAACTCTAGAGTTGATCAACTTTAGATTTTCTAACTCCCGGAAAAAGTAGAAGTTGACCGAGCAAACTTGAGAGTTTACATAAAAATGTTGTTTTGTCACTTAAATTTTGTAACAAAAGCAGATTACGGACAAAAAAAAGGTTAAAAATAAATCAGGAAATGCTCCGAAGCAATTCTTTTTGGAAATTTTCTATCAATTTCTTTGGGCAGTAAATGCATTCGCGATTTTCTCCGACGATTTGCCCATATTTCGTTTCGTGGTATAATGTCACACACAATTTACCACTAAATAACACACAAATAATATTAAAAAACTTCAAATTAATAACACAATAAATCAAAACTAAAATTGAAAATGACAGTTCTGTTGAATTTTCACAAATATCCCAGGGATATTATTCAACTGGGGAGTTGAGAAAAAACAAGTGAATAAAAAGAAATTCAAATTTGTGTTTCAACTCTCGAGTTATAGTAAACTCTCAAGTTGATCAACTTGAGAGTTTGCCTCAAGTTGAGCAATAGTAAAAACAAATGGCCCTTAGAAACCCAACCAGAAATAATTGAACAGAGTACACAAAATGGCTGAACAAACGTATCGATCCTCCAGAGGAAGAAACGATTTCGTTAACCTCCACCATAGACACTGTTGTTCAAAACCTTACTAGTAAAATGAAAACGGCATTTGAAAAACACTGCCCTATATCTAGTAATATTAACCCCACTAATCCACCATGGTGGAGTAGTGAACTTAAGAAACTAAGAACAGGGGTCAGAAAACTTTTCAACAAAGCCAAACTGAGCCAATTAGAAGAAGACTGGAATTTATATAGAGCTGAACTTAACTCATACTTCAAAGAGTTAAGGAAGGCCAAGAAGATTTTCTGGGCTAAACATTATGAATCCATTGAGAACACAAGTTATGCAGCGAGGCTTCGCAAGATTCTTGCTTCAAAACCCGCGATTCTGGGGTATATCAAACATCACAACGGATCGTGGTCGAACTAGAGCCAGAAAACACTTGAACTCAAGCTTTACACAACCAGACCCTTCATGCATTATTCAACCAGCCCCAAAATTGGATCAGGTTATCACAGAGCAGAATATTATGTGGGCAATAAACTCGTTCAAACCCTACAAATCAGCGGGACCAGATAAGATTATCCCGGCATTCCTTCAACGTGCTCTACAGATAATCACTCCATGGCTAAGAGTTATCTTCAATAGTTGTATTAAACTTAGGTATGTCCCTATCAGCTGGCGGAAGGGTAAAGTGGTCTTCATTCTAAAAGCTGGAAAACCGACACACTCGACTGCAAAAGATTACAGACCGATGAGCCTCTCTTCTTCCCTCCTCAAAACACTGGAGAGGATTATTTATCAGCATTTTAGGGACCTTCTCAATCCAAATAATTTGTGCAAATACCAACACGCTTACCTTAAAGGTAAGTCAGTGGAGACAGCGTTGCACGACGTAGTTTCCCTGGCAGAATTTTTAGACATCGAAGGAGCGTTTAACAACATTAAAACGGAATCCATTAAATCAGCTCTGGAAGAGGTTGGAGTTGAATCAGCCATTGTGGACTGGATTTATTCCATGCTCAATGGTAAGGTCATAAACTCGCAACTTGGAGACACTATTGTTGAGAAAACAGTTAAAAGAGGCACACCACAGGGAGGGATAATCTCACCTCTCCTCTGAGTCCTCGTTGTTAACAAAATTCTTACAAGTTTTAGGAACAAATGTATCAAAACAGTCGCCTATGCAGACGACAGATCAAAACAAATCGGTAACTGAACTGGTTCTGTTTACGAAGAAAAGAAAACTAGAGGATTTTACTCCTCCCAAGCTAAATGAATTGCCTCTGAAACTCTCCAATGAACCCAAATATCAAGTAATCCTTGATTCAAAACTAACATGGAAACAGAACACAGATGAAAGAACAAAGAGAGCACTTTGTGCTTTCTACACATGCAAAAGAACCTTCGGTACACTGTAGGGAATGCGAACGCAAGTTATCCAATGGATGTACACGGCGGTCGTTTGTCCCATACCTACCTACGTTTCGATTGTATGGTGGAAGGCCGTAGAAAAGGATAGCTACCTCAAAAACCTGATCAAGGTACAGAGATTAGCCTGTTTATTTATTTATTTATTTATTTATTTATTTATTTCATCAAGCAGATTTATACAAGTAATATATAATCTTACAGACTTCAGATGCTAATTATTCTATGAAAATAAAAAAAGTACGGCATTGCAGTAGGAACAAAAAAAAATTATATATAAATAAACTTAAGACAAAACTACTTAAACCACCAGGTTATAGATTTAATATAGATAATATGAGTTGTTTAAAAGAATTGCGGCTTTGTTGAGAAAAAAAATCAACATGAATACAAACTACATTGGCTTCTCTAATGCAACGAGTTAAAGGCTCATTTTGACCATAATTTACGCGATGATGAGGTTCCTTAAAAAGAAAACGGGATCGTAGATGTCTTGAGGGAGCATACACACTTACCAGAGATAAAAGTAAAGGGCAATTTATATGGGATGTGATTATATCGCGCAAAATATTTACGACGAACAGCAAGAGATTGTAGGCCAAGAAGTTGACACCTAGTTTTATAATTTGGGATACGGATATTCCAGTTAAGACGACGCACTGCAATACGAGAAAACTTTTTTTTAATGTTTTCAATCCTCCTAGAATGAACTTGATAAAAAGGATCCCAAATTACACAGCAATATTCTAACGACGATCTAACATACGCAAAGAAAAGAGATCGGAGAGTAAAAGGATCCGTAAACTCTTTAGAGTTACGTGTGATGAATCCTAACATAGAGTTAGCTTTTGCAACCACAAAGTCTATATGAGACTTAAAGCAGAGTTTAGAATCAAAGATGACACCAAGATTTTTTTTTTCGTTTAGTATTAAAAGTTCCGTATCATCGATAGAATAGTGAAAAGTAAGAGGTGAGAAACTTCTGGAAAAAGACAAAGATTGACACTTTGATACGTTTAGGAAAAGCTGATTATCTGAACACCATTCAGACAATCGCTGAAGGTCGCTTTGGAGTAATAGGCAGTCATTGAGTGATTTAATACAACGGAATATTTTAATGTCATCTGCGAACATCAAACAAGGAGCATTTTTAAAGAAATATCGTTGATCAGGAGCAAGAATAAAAGGGGTCCCAAGTGACTTCCTTGTGGTACTCCTGAAGTGACCTTAATTTCATCAGATAGGACGTCATTTATACGCACGAACTGTTTTCTGTCATTCAGGTAAGATTTAAACCACTTAAAAATGTTCGAATGAAAGCCAATTGATTCCAGTTTTTTTATTAATATAAGATGGTTTACCCTATCGAATGCTTTGGAAAAGTCCGTATATATGACGTCTGCTTGAAAACCATTTTCAAGATTTTTAGTAATCTGATTACTAAAAATTGTGAGGTTGGTTGTTGTTGACCTGCCAGCAACAAAGCCATGTTGGAGTGGGGAAATAGTTTTTTTAAGTAAAAAACTAATTTTATCATAAACAATTTTTTCAAAAATATTGGTTATCGTTGATGGTTTACATATAGGGCGATAGTTCGAAACATCTTGTTTTGACCCCGATTTATGTATAGGAATAACATACGAGATTTTCCAATCATCAAGAAAAACACCTTTTTCAAGAGAACCATTAAATAACAATGTTAATGGTCTCGAAAGGGCAGATATACAGTTTTTCAAAATAATCGGAGGAATGCCGTCCGGACCTGGTTGCTTATCCTCTTTAAGTCCGTTTAAGGCTAATTCAACATCTTTGTTGCTTAAATTTAAGCGACCGATATTGACTGAATTGGAGCATGAACTATTAGAAAAGTTAGACGGGATACTATGAGAAGTATAAACCGAGTGAAAAAAGTCAGCAAATAAGTTGCAAATAGTGACGATGTTACTAGATGTAATACCTGAGTATTGCATGCTATTGGGGATTCCATTTGTGCATTTTGTATCATTAAGAAACCTGAGGGAGGAGAAAATTGACGTCGGCGTTGTACAAGAACCGTGGGTTAATGGCTTCAAAGTCCGAGGCCTCCAAGACACCCGATACGACCTTTTCTACACAACCGTGAACCAAGACCAGGGTAAGCCAAGAACTTGCATTTTAGCTAAAAAACACTTAAAAGCTTTTTTGTGTCCAAATCTTAGCACTCCCGATCTGACAGTCGTTAGGCTGGAAGATAAAAACGCAGGCAGCTTACTACTGGCTTCTGCGTACTCAGCGCATGACAGGCCGTCTCCACCTGAAGAAGTACGCAAAGTAACTGAGGAAGCAAAATCTAAGGGTCTAAACCTCGTAATTAAGCCTTTTAGGCCGATTTTATTCACTCAAAGTTGAATTTGTTTTTATTCACACAAAGTTGACGTTTTTAACTTTCGATTTTGAACTCTAGAGTTGATCAACTTTAGATTTTCTAACTCCCGGAAAAAGTAGAAGTTGACCGAGCAAACTTGAGAGTTTACATAAAAATGTTGTTTTGTCACTTAAATTTTGTAACAAAAGCAGATTACGGACAAAAAAAAGGTTAAAAATAAATCAGGAAATGCTCCGAAGCAATTCTTTTTGGAAATTTTCTATCAATTTCTTTGGGCAGTAAATGCATTCGCGATTTTCTCCGACGATTTGCCCATATTTCGTTTCGTGGTATAATGTCACACACAATTTACCACTAAATAACACACAAATAATATTAAAAAACTTCAAATTAATAACACAATAAATCAAAACTAAAATTGAAAATGACAGTTCTGTTGAATTTTCACAAATATCCCAGGGATATTATTCAACTGGGGAGTTGAGAAAAAACAAGTGAATAAAAAGAAATTCAAATTTGTGTTTCAACTCTCGAGTTATAGTAAACTCTCAAGTTGATCAACTTGAGAGTTTGCCTCAAGTTGAGCAATAGTAAAAACAAATGGCCCTTAGAAACCCAACCAGAAATAATTGAACAGAGTACACAAAATGGCTGAACAAACGTATCGATCCTCCAGAGGAAGAAACGATTTCGTTAACCTCCACCATAGACACTGTTGTTCAAAACCTTACTAGTAAAATGAAAACGGCATTTGAAAAACACTGCCCTATATCTAGTAATATTAACCCCACTAATCCACCATGGTGGAGTAGTGAACTTAAGAAACTAAGAACAGGGGTCAGAAAACTTTTCAACAAAGCCAAACTGAGCAAATTAGAAGAAGACTGGAATTTATATAGAGCTGAACTTAACTCATACTTCAAAGAGTTAAGGAAGGCCAAGAAGATTTTCTGGGCTAAACATTATGAATCCATTGAGAACACAAGTTATGCAGCGAGGCTTCGCAAGATTCTTGCTTCAAAACCCGCGATTCTGGGGTATATCAAACATCACAACGGATCGTGGTCGAACTAGAGCCAGAAAACACTTGAACTCAAGCTTTATACAACCAGACCCTTCATGCATTATTCAACCAGCCCCAAAATTGGATCAGGTTATCACAGAGCAGAATATTATGTGGGCAATAAACTCGTTCAAACCCTACAAATCAGCCGGACCAGATAAGATTATCCCGGCATTCCTTCAACGTGCTCTACAGATAATCACTCCATGGCTAAGAGTTATCTTCAATAGTTGTATTAAACTTAGGTATGTCCCTATCAGCTGGCGGAAGGGTAAAGTGGTCTTCATTCTAAAAGCTGGAAAACCGACACACTCGACTGCAAAAGATTACAGACCGATGAGCCTCTCTTCTTCCTTCCTCAAAACACTGGAGAGGATTATTTATCAGCATTTTAGGGACCTTCTCAATCCAAATAATTTGTGCAAATACCAACACGCTTACCTTAAAGGTAAGTCAGTGGAGACAGCGTTGCACGACGTAGTTTCCCTGGCAGAATTTTTAGACATCGAAGGAGCGTTTAACAACATTAAAACGGAATCCATTAAATCAGCTCTGGAAGAGGTTGGAGTTGAATCAGCCATTGTGGACTGGATTTATTCCATGCTCAATGGTAAGGTCATAAACTCGCAACTTGGAGACACTATTGTTGAGAAAACAGTTAAAAGAGGCACACCACAGGGAGGGATAATCTCACCTCTCCTCTGAGTCCTCGTTGTTAACAAAATTCTTACAAGTTTTAGGAACAAATGTATCAAAACAGTCGCCTATGCAGACGACAGATCAAAACAAATCGGTAACTGAACTGGTTCTGTTTACGAAGAAAAGAAAACTAGAGGATTTTACTCCTCCCAAGCTAAATGAATTGCCTCTGAAACTCTCCAATGAACCCAAATATCAAGTAATCCTTGATTCAAAACTAACATGGAAACAGAACACAGATGAAAGAACAAAGAGAGCACTTTGTGCTTTCTACACATGCAAAAGAACCTTCGGTACACTGTAGGGAATGCGAACGCAAGTTATCCAATGGATGTACACGGCGGTCGTTTGTCCCATACCTACCTACGTTTCGATTGTATGGTGGAAGGCCGTAGAAAAGGATAGCTACCTCAAAAACCTGATCAAGGTACAGAGATTAGCCTGTTTATTTATTTATTTATTTATTTATTTATTTATTTCATCAAGCAGATTTATACAAGTAATATATAATCTTACAGACTTCAGATGCTAATTATTCTATGAAAATAAAAAAAGTACGGCATTGCAGTAGGAACAAAAAAAAATTATATATAAATAAACTTAAGACAAAACTACTTAAACCACCAGGTTATAGATTTAATATAGATAATATGAGTTGTTTAAAAGAATTGCGGCTTTGTTGAGAAAAAAAATCAACATGAATACAAACTACATTGGCTTCTCTAATGCAACGAGTTAAAGGCTCATTTTGACCATAATTTACGCGATGATGAGGTTCCTTAAAAAGAAAACGGGATCGTAGATGTCTTGAGGGAGCATACACACTTACCAGAGATAAAAGTAAAGGGCAATTTATATGGGATGTGATTATATCGCGCAAAATATTTACGACGAACAGCAAGAGATTGTAGGCCAAGAAGTTGACACCTAGTTTTATAATTTGGGATACGGATATTCCAGTTAAGACGACGCACTGCAATACGAGAAAACTTTTTTTTAATGTTTTCAATCCTCCTAGAATAAACTTGATAAAAAGGATCCCAAATTACACAGCAATATTCTAACGACGATCTAACATACGCAAAGAAAAGAGATCGGAGAGTAAAAGGATCCGTAAACTCTTTAGAGTTACGTGTGATGAATCCTAACATAGAGTTAGCTTTTGCAACCACAAAGTCTATATGAGACTTAAAGCAGAGTTTAGAATCAAAGATGACACCAAGATTTTTTTTTTCGTTTAGTATTAAAAGTTCCGTATCATCGATAGAATAGTGAAAAGTAAGAGGTGAGAAACTTCTGGAAAAAGACAAAGATTGACACTTTGATACGTTTAGGAAAAGCTGATTATCTGAACACCATTCAGACAATCGCTGAAGGTCGCTTTGGAGTAATAGGCAGTCATTGAGTGATTTAATACAACGGAATATTTTAATGTCATCTGCGAACATCAAACAAGGAGCATTTTTAAAGAAATATCGTTGATCAGGAGCAAGAATAAAAGGGGTCCCAAGTGACTTCCTTGTGGTACTCCTGAAGTGACCTTAATTTCATCAGATAGGACGTCATTTATACGCACGAACTGTTTTCTGTCATTCAGGTAAGATTTAAACCACTTAAAAATGTTCGAATGAAAGCCAATTGATTCCAGTTTTTTTATTAATATAAGATGGTTTACCCTATCGAATGCTTTGGAAAAGTCCGTATATATGACGTCTGCTTGAAAACCATTTTCAAGATTTTTAGTAATCTGATTACTAAAAATTGTGAGGTTGGTTGTTGTTGACCTGCCAGCAACAAAGCCATGTTGGAGTGGGGAAATAGTTTTTTTAAGTAAAAAACTAATTTTATCATAAACAATTTTTTCAAAAATATTGGTTATCGTTGATGGTTTACATATAGGGCGATAGTTCGAAACATCTTGTTTTGACCCCGATTTATGTATAGGAATAACATACGAGATTTTCCAATCATCAAGAAAAACACCTTTTTCAAGAGAACCATTAAATAACAATGTTAATGGTCTCGAAAGGGCAGATATACAGTTTTTCAAAATAATCGGAGGAATGCCGTCCGGACCTGGTTGCTTATCCTCTTTAAGTCCGTTTAAGGCTAATTCAACATCTTTGTTGCTTAAATTTAAGCGACCGATATTGACTGAATTGGAGCATGAACTATTAGAAAAGTTAGACGGGATACTATGAGAAGTATAAACCGAGTGAAAAAAGTCAGCAAATAAGTTGCAAATAGTGACGATGTTACTAGATGTAATACCTGAGTATTGCATGCTATTGGGGATTCCATTTGTGCATTTTGTATCATTAATAAACCTGAGGGAGGAGAAAATTGACGTCGGCGTTGTACAAGAACCGTGGGTTAATGGCTTCAAAGTCCGAGGCCTCCAAGACACCCGATACGACCTTTTCTACACAACCGTGAACCAAGACCAGGGTAAGCCAAGAACTTGCATTTTAGCTAAAAAACACTTAAAAGCTTTTTTGTGTCCAAATCTTAGAACTCCCGATCTGACAGTCGTTAGGCTGGAAGATAACAACGCAGGCAGCTTACTACTGGCTTCTGCGTACTCAGCGCATGACAGGCCGTCTCCACCTGAAGAAGTACGCAAAGTAACTGAGGAAGCAAAATCTAAGGGTCTAAACCTCGTAATTAAGCCTTTTAGGCCGATTTTATTCACTCAAAGTTGAATTTGTTTTTATTCACACAAAGTTGACGTTTTTAACTTTCGATTTTGAACTCTAGAGTTGATCAACTTTAGATTTTCTAACTCCCGGAAAAAGGAAATGTTCCGAAGCAATTCTTTTTGGAAATTTTCTATCAATTTCTTTGGGCAGTAAATGCATTCGCGATTTTCTCCGACGATTTGCCCATATTTCGTTTCGTGGTATAATGTCACACACAATTTACCACTAAATAACACACAAATAATATTAAAAAACTTCAAATTAATAACACAATAAATCAAAACTAAAATTGAAAATGACAGTTCTGTTGAATTTTCACAAATATCCCAGGGATATTATTCAACTGGGGAGTTGAGAAAAAACAAGTGAATAAAAAGAAATTCAAATTTGTGTTTCAACTCTCGAGTTATAGTAAACTCTCAAGTTGATCAACTTGAGAGTTTGCCTCAAGTTGAGCAATAGTAAAAACAAATGGCCCTTAGAAACCCAACCAGAAATAATTGAACAGAGTACACAAAATGGCTGAACAAACGTATCGATCCTCCAGAGGAAGAAACGATTTCGTTAACCTCCACCATAGACACTGTTGTTCAAAACCTTACTAGTAAAATGAAAACGGCATTTGAAAAACACTGCCCTATATCTAGTAATATTAACCCCACTAATCCACCATGGTGGAGTAGTGAACTTAAGAAACTAAGAACAGGGGTCAGAAAACTTTTCAACAAAGCCAAACTGAGCAAATTAGAAGAAGACTGGAATTTATATAGAGCTGAACTTAACTCATACTTCAAAGAGTTAAGGAAGGCCAAGAAGATTTTCTGGGCTAAACATTATGAATCCATTGAGAACACAAGTTATGCAGCGAGGCTTCGCAAGATTCTTGCTTCAAAACCCGCGATTCTGGGGTATATCAAACATCACAACGGATCGTGGTCGAACTAGAGCCAGAAAACACTTGAACTCAAGCTTTATACAACCAGACCCTTCATGCATTATTCAACCAGCCCCAAAATTGGATCAGGTTATCACAGAGCAGAATATTATGTGGGCAATAAACTCGTTCAAACCCTACAAATCAGCCGGACCAGATAAGATTATCCCGGCATTCCTTCAACGTGCTCTACAGATAATCACTCCATGGCTAAGAGTTATCTTCAATAGTTGTATTAAACTTAGGTATGTCCCTATCAGCTGGCGGAAGGGTAAAGTGGTCTTCATTCTAAAAGCTGGAAAACCGACACACTCGACTGCAAAAGATTACAGACCGATGAGCCTCTCTTCTTCCTTCCTCAAAACACTGGAGAGGATTATTTATCAGCATTTTAGGGACCTTCTCAATCCAAATAATTTGTGCAAATACCAACACGCTTACCTTAAAGGTAAGTCAGTGGAGACAGCGTTGCACGACGTAGTTTCCCTGGCAGAATTTTTAGACATCGAAGGAGCGTTTAACAACATTAAAACGGAATCCATTAAATCAGCTCTGGAAGAGGTTGGAGTTGAATCAGCCATTGTGGACTGGATTTATTCCATGCTCAATGGTAAGGTCATAAACTCGCAACTTGGAGACACTATTGTTGAGAAAACAGTTAAAAGAGGCACACCACAGGGAGGGATAATCTCACCTCTCCTCTGAGTCCTCGTTGTTAACAAAATTCTTACAAGTTTTAGGAACAAATGTATCAAAACAGTCGCCTATGCAGACGACAGATCAAAACAAATCGGTAACTGAACTGGTTCTGTTTACGAAGAAAAGAAAACTAGAGGATTTTACTCCTCCCAAGCTAAATGAATTGCCTCTGAAACTCTCCAATGAACCCAAATATCAAGTAATCCTTGATTCAAAACTAACATGGAAACAGAACACAGATGAAAGAACAAAGAGAGCACTTTGTGCTTTCTACACATGCAAAAGAACCTTCGGTACACTGTAGGGAATGCGAACGCAAGTTATCCAATGGATGTACACGGCGGTCGTTTGTCCCATACCTACCTACGTTTCGATTGTATGGTGGAAGGCCGTAGAAAAGGATAGCTACCTCAAAAACCTGATCAAGGTACAGAGATTAGCCTGTTTATTTATTTATTTATTTATTTATTTATTTATTTCATCAAGCAGATTTATACAAGTAATATATAATCTTACAGACTTCAGATGCTAATTATTCTATGAAAATAAAAAAAGTACGGCATTGCAGTAGGAACAAAAAAAAATTATATATAAATAAACTTAAGCCAAAACTACTTAAACCACCAGGTTATAGATTTAATATAGATAATATGAGTTGTTTAAAAGAATTGCGGCTTTGTTGAGAAAAAAAATCAACATGAATACAAACTACATTGGCTTCTCTAATGCAACGAGTTAAAGGCTCATTTTGACCATAATTTACGCGATGATGAGGTTCCTTAAAAAGAAAACGGGATCGTAGATGTCTTGAGGGAGCATACACACTTACCAGAGATAAAAGTAAAGGGCAATTTATATGGGATGTGATTATATCGCGCAAAATATTTACGACGAACAGCAAGAGATTGTAGGCCAAGAAGTTGACACCTAGTTTTATAATTTGGGATACGGATATTCCAGTTAAGACGACGCACTGCAATACGAGAAAACTTTTTTTTAATGTTTTCAATCCTCCTAGAATGAACTTGATAAAAAGGATCCCAAATTACACAGCAATATTCTAACGACGATCTAACATACGCAAAGAAAAGAGATCGGAGAGTAAAAGGATCCGTAAACTCTTTAGAGTTACGTGTGATGAATCCTAACATAGAGTTAGCTTTTGCAACCACAAAGTCTATATGAGACTTAAAGCAGAGTTTAGAATCAAAGATGACACCAAGATTTTTTTTTTCGTTTAGTATTAAAAGTTCCGTATCATCGATAGAATAGTGAAAAGTAAGAGGTGAGAAACTTCTGGAAAAAGACAAAGATTGACACTTTGATACGTTTAGGAAAAGCTGATTATCTGAACACCATTCAGACAATCGCTGAAGGTCGCTTTGGAGTAATAGGCAGTCATTGAGTGATTTAATACAACGGAATATTTTAATGTCATCTGCGAACATCAAACAAGGAGCATTTTTAAAGAAATATCGTTGATCAGGAGCAAGAATAAAAGGGGTCCCAAGTGACTTCCTTGTGGTACTCCTGAAGTGACCTTAATTTCATCAGATAGGACGTCATTTATACGCACGAACTGTTTTCTGTCATTCAGGTAAGATTTAAACCACTTAAAAATGTTCGAATGAAAGCCAATTTATTCCAGTTTTTTTATTAATATAAGATGGTTTACCCTATCGAATGCTTTGGAAAAGTCCGTATATATGACGTCTGCTTGAAAACCATTTTCAAGATTTTTAGTAATCTGATTACTAAAAATTGTGAGGTTGGTTGTTGTTGACCTGCCAGCAACAAAGCCATGTTGGAGTGGGGAAATAGTTTTTTTAAGTAAAAAACTAATTTTATCATAAACAATTTTTTCAAAAATATTGGTTATCGTTGATGGTTTACATATAGGGCGATAGTTCGAAACATCTTGTTTTGACCCCGATTTATGTATAGGAATAACATACGAGATTTTCCAATCATCAAGAAAAACACCTTTTTCAAGAGAACCATTAAATAACAATGTTAATGGTCTCGAAAGGGCAGATATACAGTTTTTCAAAATAATCGGAGGAATGCCGTCCGGACCTGGTTGCTTATCCTCTTTAAGTCCGTTTAAGGCTAATTCAACATCTTTGTTGCTTAAATTTAAGCGACCGATATTGACTGAATTGGAGCATGAACTATTAGAAAAGTTAGACGGGATACTATGAGTAGTATAAACCGAGTGAAAAAAGTCAGCAAATAAGTTGCAAATAGTGACGATGTTACTAGATGTAATACCTGAGTATTGCATGCTATTGGGGATTCCATTTGTGCATTTTGTATCATTAATAAACCTGAGGGAGGAGAAAATTGACGTCGGCGTTGTACAAGAACCGTGGGTTAATGGCTTCAAAGTCCGAGGCCTCCAAGACACCCGATACGACCTTTTCTACACAACCGTGAACCAAGACC
Organism: Epistrophella euchroma; assembly: GCA_947049315.1. NCBI lineage: Eukaryota > Metazoa > Arthropoda > Insecta > Diptera > Syrphidae > Epistrophella > Epistrophella euchroma. The sequence continues at coordinate 66,903,334 of OX346245.1, forward strand.
AGGGTAAGCCAAGAACTTGCATTTTAGCTAAAAAACACTTAAAAGCTTTTTTGTGTCCAAATCTTAGCACTCCCGATCTGACAGTCGTTAGGCTGGAAGATAAAAACGCAGGCAGCTTACTACTGGCTTCTGCGTACTCAGCGCATGACAGGCCGTCACCACCTGAAGAAGTACGCAAAGTAACTGAGGAAGCAAAATCTAAGGGTCTAAACCTCGTAATTGGGTGCGACGCCAACGCACGGCATACCCTCTGGGGCAGCTCAGAAATCAATGAACGAGGTGAGTCACTTTTTGATTTTATTATTGAAAACAACCTAACCATTTGTAACAGAGGCACTACTCCTACCTTCGTGTTTCCAAGTTCGGAAAACTATGAGGGATGGGAAGATGTGTTGGATGTTACCATTACTAACAACAATTGTAAACCATCGGTGGAGAATTGGAGTGTCCCTGGTGAATTCCTTTTCGGATCACAGATGGATTCTCTTCAATATAAATTTCGAGACCGAAACACCTCCCCCGTACAGAAATCCTAAAAGAATTGACTGGCAGAAATTCAGTCAAATTGTTAATTCTAAACTGCGCAATATACCGAATCTGAGTACTGACTCGGTTGTAGACCTAGAATCAAAGGTGAAAACCTTTGAAACATCATTGAGCTTAGCCTTTAAGGTCTCTTGTCCAGTGAAATATAGCCGCAAAACCCTACCCCCATGGTGGAACGAGGATCTGTCGAACCTCAGGAAGTTGACTAGAACAATTTTCAATATCTGCCACAAACATAAGTTTTACCAGCCTTATAAAGATTGTCTCAGAGTCTACAAGCGAGCGCTCGCATCAGCCAAGCAACAAGGCTGGAGAGAATACTGTCAGTCCATCGAAAACATTAAAGATTCGGCAAGGCTTAGTAAAGTGCTATCGAAGGAGCATTCTAATCCTTCCTTCTTAAAAAGACCGGATGGATCTTGGACGGCTTCTCCAGCTGAGTCCCTTGAACTACTGATGACGACTCATTTTCCGGGCTGCGAAGACAGCAGCTCCGAACCGCTTAGAACTCGTGACATATCGTTAGCTCGTGTAGAGCGTATCAATACCGTTATAACCAGAGAAAATATTGCCTGGGCAATTAATACTTTCTCACCATTCAAGTCTCCGGGCCCAGACGGCATCTTGCCAATTATGCTACAAAAGCTAGAAACTGTGGCAGTCCCGTGGCTGGAGACAATCTTCAGGGGATGTCTCCAACTTAATCATGTACCCGAGTCATGGAGACATGTAAGAGTGGTCTTTATACCAAAAGTTGGTAGGAGAGGGCATGAATCTGCGAAGGATTATCGTCCGATTAGTCTTACCTCTTTTGTGCTTAAAACCTTGGAGAGAATGACATCCTAGTTGAATGCCCTCTTGTAAACTCTCAGCACGCATACCTCAAGGGTAAGTCTACGGAGACGGCCCTCCACGAAGTAGTGCGCTCAATTGAGAAAACAATACATTTTAAAGAATATACCCTTGCTACCTTCCTAGACGTTGAAGGTGCTTTCAACAACGTCCTAACCGAATCCATCTGGGAATCACTCGTTGTTTTTGGTGTGGAAGACTACATCAGGGAGTGGATTATATCCATGCTCAACGATAGAAGGATTCAAGCTTCGTTAGGTAATTTAAAATCGACCAAATATATTAGTAGAGGAACACCCCAGGGTGGTGTTCTATCCCCTCTCCTATGGCTTTTAGTCATGAACAAAATTCTCGCTAAGTTGGAAAATTGTGGGGTGAAGGCAGTTGCGTATGCGGATGATTTGGTACTATTGGTGTCAGGAAAGTTCCCGCCCGTGATCAGTGAGATCACAGAGATGGCATTGAACAAGGTTAGTAACTGGGCTACGAGTTGTGGACTAGGAGTTAACCAAAGTAAAACTGAACTGATGCTCTTTACTACCAGAACTAAAATACCACCCTTCACTCTACCCCGACTTAACGGTCAAACTCTCTCTTTGTCCTCCAGTGCGAAATACTTGGGCGTAGTTCTCGACCCTAAATTAAACTGGAAAATAAATATTGAAGAACGGGTAAAGAAAGCCTGTATAGCCTTCTACGCCTGCAGAAAAAGTGGGGCCTCCAGTCGAAAATGATACTGTGGACGTACACAGCCGTGGTACGACCAATCCTCACGTACGGTTCAATTGTATGGTGGCCCGCGCTTAATAAAGCCTACAACATAGACAAGCTAAAAAAAGTACAAGGAACACCTAGCGTTGGCACAACAGGGGCCTTACGAACATGCCCAACAGATGCCTTAAGCGTTTTTCTGCACCTACTACCACCCGACTTACATATAAAATATCTAGTATCCTGCAGCGCGATAAGACTAAAAGAGTCGAATTGTTGGGTTGCCAGACCTTATGGTCATAGTAATATTACAAAACTGATCCCTATGGACATGTTCTCAACAGCCACTGACTACTGCACTCCTACTCTGGACCTCAGTTCGGATTTTAAAGTTATTTTTCCTACCAGGGAGGAATGGAAAGATGACCTCGTGAAGAGAGGCTTCGACACAACTATCTTCACTGATGGTTCAAAGATGGAGTGTGGAGTTGGTTCGGGTGTTTTTTCCGAATCTCTGAACATTTCCAAATCTTATCGGCTTCCTAACTTCGCTAGTGTTTTCCAGGCGGAATTGCTGGCAATCAGGGAAGCATGCAGGATACTTAAACAAGACCCTAACAAGAATCGTAATACTGCCATCCTGACAGACAGTCAGGCAGCCGTTAAAGCTATTGCTTCGCCACTTTCGTCTTCCAAATTGGTTCGACAATGTCGTGATGAGCTCGCAAGCCTAGACGGGAACCTCAAAATCTCTCTTATCTGGGTTCCAGGTCATCGTGGCATTGAGGGTAACGAGCGGGCAGACGAACTGGCCAGGCAAGGATCAGCCCTTCATGACTCTCTTGCGGAAAGAGTTAACATTCCTCTTGGGGTTATGAAGGGCAATATATTCTCAATTTTTCTAAATGAACCCAACCGTAGGTGGAGCAGTTTAGCTAACTGCGTCATATCCAGAAAGACGTGGCCCACCTATAGCAAAAACCGAACAACTGACCTTTTATGCAGACCCAGGCGAGACATAGCCAGGGTCGTTGCGACCTTTTCTGGGCACTGGCCCATCGGAGAACATGCGGTGAAGTTGGGCATCCCTCACAACACTCACTGTCGTAGCTGTGGGGACCAGCAGGAAAGGGAAACTGTTTACCATTTCCTGTGTAAATGTCCCGCTCTGGCCAGAATCAGAACACAATCATTGGGAAAAGCCTTTTTTAACGATCTCAATGAACTCTCCGAACTGAAAATCAAAGACTTGATCTCCTTTCTCAACGAGTCGAAATGGCTCTAAGATGATTCTTTAAGTAGCTACTACTACTACACCATTTCCCCCGTCAGAATCCATAGACTACAAGCAGGTGGTAAATGGACTTCTGAAACCAACAATCTGCCTAGCCTGGCATTTTGATCCGTAAATCCCTCTTATAACACCGATTCTTTTTTATATAGGTCACACGAGTCATGGTATCAAAACGGCGCTCCTCAGCGCTAATTGGGTCACCGAGCTTAGGCTGCTCGGGGCCGCCATTTCTACCTACCTACCTACCTATCATTAATAAATGCCCAAAAAAACTTGCTGTTTTGTTTTAGACTCGATTCGGCTCGGATTAAGTAGTCCTTGTATAAAAATTTATTTAAAAAATCAAATTCTTTTTACAGTCGTACATAGTTAAACCGAAGATCATCATTATTAGGAGACTTACGAAATAATGTGTATGATTTATTTTTTTTTGTTATTTATATTACATAAACGTTTATTGTACCAAGGTGGTTTAGAATTATTATGAATAAATACTTTGGGAATAAATAAATCAATTGCCTCTTTAATTATCCTTAGCAATATGTGATACGCTTCAAAAAGCTGGTTGTAGAAAAATATATCGATCCATGAAAAACTATTTAAATAATTCGTCATGCCCTCGAAGTTAGCTTTTTTGTAATCATGCCTGATTGTTCTTCCCATTACAGGTTTCATATAATCAAAAATACTAAATTCAACACTTAAGGCTTTATGATGAACACTATTAGGAAAAATAGGGTTAGAACATTCTAATACGTTATTAGTGAAATCCTTATCAACAAAGATAAGATGAAGAATACGATTTAAACTATTTGTAAGCTGATTTATTTGAGTGAGATTGTGTTCAGATAATGAATCTGTTAACTCGTATTCACACTAATTGTTAACATTAAATGGAAAAAGACATGATTCGTCTGGGTCCCAAACCCAATTAATGTTACCTAAGTTAAAATCACCGAGTATTATTACATGATGTTCACTATTTAATGAAGAAAGAACAGAACGACAGTTATCTATGTCCATTTTAAATAATTCTAAAGAACTACCTGGTGATACATAACTTATTAAAATAATTAAATCGCAGTCTTTATTAATATTAACTCTTACAACAAGTTGGTCGATATCAAAATCCGATGACACAGCAGGAGATGAAGGATGGAGTTTAATTTCGTAGCAGGAAAATGATGAATGCACAGCGATCAATACGCCGCCGCCTCTGGTTAGATTAGTTTTAATTAAGCATCTGTCTTTGCGAAAAACAGAATAGAGTTTGTTATCGAAGAGTTCTGCATTATTGTGTTCACTTGTAAGCCAAGTCTCAGTAAATGTAAAAATATCATACTGACACGATGATGAGCTTAGGCGAAGTTTGCTTAGCTTCGTACGTATACCACCAACGTTTTGATAATACAACGAGAAGTTTTTAATATTTCTTGATGGAGAATTGTTAAGAGAAACAGAGTTTAAGAGAGGAGTCGATATTATGTTATGTTGACTGGGGTAGGAGACTCTTAGTTTTTTTTATGTGTGATAAATTTTTTGATTTGCACTGATTTGGGCCAAAGCTGTGGATTCATGGCTACATCAAGCAAATTAGAGGGGACACTGATCTTAAAGTTGACAAAATTCATATTTGATAAGTCCGTATCTGACCATTTTTTTTATTAGCTTAAAGCATTTAATTTGATTGATAGGAATTTCTGTTTTTGATGCAATATTATTGATTAAAAGGTTAGGATCAGTATCAGTACGGAATTTGGAAACATGAAACCATTTATAATAAGAAACGGTTGATTCACTCAACGATGACAATAGGTCGGTGCCATATTTTATATTAATTTTATTATGATTTTTTCTTTGATTATGATTGTTTTTGCGAGTGCGAATATTATTCTTTTTACTTAAAACTGTTTGGAAAGTATCACTGTCATCACTTGAAGATTCATAGGCAGGTGGTGATAGAGGTTGAGAATCTAATTCAGATGACGATTGAATTTCGTTAGGATTAGAGTGATTAGCATTTTGATGAGAAGGGGACATAAAAGGCAACACCTCCGCGTGAGTTGGGGGGACAGTCTCTTTAACGTTCTCTTCATTATTCGTTGAAAGTTCTTTGTCTAGAGAATAGAGGTGAGATCGATAGGCAAGACCATCGCTGGGGCAAGGGAAGTAGAATCATTATCGCTCACTTGATTATTAAAACAAATATCGTCGCCTTTCGATTGCACATTAGAAATATTGTTAACCAATTTAGTCGGAATGATTGGGTTTATATTTAGAGAGTTTTCAATATTTTCAACGGTTTTTTCATTTAATGCACTGTTGTTTGCACATATTTTAGATTTGATACATAACACATCTTTACTAAGCTCAACGATTAATTTAGAAAGCTCATTGAAACGATGATCAAAGCAAGATTGAACAGAAGAGCATATACAGCATTTCCAGAAAATATTTCCATTAGAAAGTAATTTTAATTCATCATCATGAATTTGCAAACATTTTTGGTGATAAGATTTGCCACAAAACAATTCACACACAAAACGAGGTTTATTGCGTTTGATTGCAACGTCACATTTAGCACAATTCAATACCATTTCAAAGAAAGAATAAGAGAACATCTTTACAGAAAGGCAACTCGACGGTCAACCTTCCAGCCATAGACGAGTACATAAGGTGTATAGCTGCCAAAAGTGCATTTCGACTTAAGGAAATGGACTCTTGGAAGCACAACACCTTTGCTCATGGGTCTATCTGGCAACTATATGCCGGACTTGACGTGACCACTGACTACCTTCTCGGTACTAATACCCGAAAGACATGGATGGAAACCCAACTCACTTCTCAGTGAACGGGGTATCCCCTTCTACACTGATGGGTCAAAAATGGAAGAAGGAACAGGAGCTGGGGTGTTTTGCGAAGCTCATTAGAGAATCTTACAAACTCCCAGATGAGTGTAGTGTCTTTCAAGCTGAGATTTATGCTATTGAAAAAGAAGCCTAAATTGTTCATGAGAAAAAACTGAGCTCTTCAGAGATCACTTTTTTTCGTGGACATCCAAGCTGCTATCAAAGCATTAGCCAGAGAGACTATAAGATCAAAGGCAGTAGTAAAATGTCGAGGCATACTGAACAATATTAGACATGTGACTAAACGTCCCAATTTAGCGTAATAAAAAGGAAGATAGACCTAATAACGAAAGAGCAAATCAATAACTCCTGGATATCCAGGAATGATTGCGCCATCTCTAGAAGCTCATGGCCAAGAATTAATAAAAAGGAAACTCAGTATATTTTATCGCTGAGTAAAAAGAATATTAGAACCCTGATAGGTGTACTGACGGTACATTGTGCCTTTGACATAATGCCCACTAGATTCGGTGTATAATCCGATTTCTGTAGGAGCTGTCAGGATGTTGAAGAAACCATTAAACACCTGCTCTGCGATTGCTCAAACCTCCAAACAAACCGCCTCCGTTACCTGTGAAACAGGTTTGTTAGAGTATGATAACATACCAGCCAATATGAGTTTTTAGAAAATAGACTATCACAAGGAAACTAGGTTGTCACAAACGATTTTATTACTTAATTCCATTTTTTTAAACATTTTTGAATCGAATGAGTATGATTACAAACCAGCCAACATGAGTTTTTAGAAAATAGGCTATCACAAACAAACTAGGTTGTCACAAACGATTTTTACTTATTTCCAATTTTCTAAACATTTTTGAATCGAATGAGTATAAATACAAACCAGCCAACAAGCTATATTGAACAAATCTTATACTACCTACAAATACTTTTCAATCGATTAAGTTAGTATCTACCTATATACCTACATTAAATATTGTATATCTGTAATAGCTTCGTTGAAAAATTGGATGTCGCAAACTATTTAGTTCATTAATTCAAAATCCAACACCATTTCCGACTTATTGAGTGAAACAACCATCTTTCATTTTAAAATCGAACAACTACACGAACAATTAAATTGCAACATGTTTCTCACCTCAAACCATAATTACTCAGCTCAGCATCATGAATCAGAGACACATACGTCAGCACTATGCATATCTCCGCCCATAAACAATAAAATAAAATGAAAGTGTGGTGAAATTAAATTCGTTTTTCTAATTTTCCGGAAAAACTACGTTGTCACAAACGTTTTTATTGTTAAATTCAGGAGTCACAAACGATTTCTGATCGATTGAACCCAAAAAACCCTATTTAAGTACAGTTTTGAATTGTTAATAACTAAATAACATGAGCTGTTGTGCCATCAAATTTATTTATTTTTTTAAATAACTAAGGAGTCACAAAACTTTATATTGTTGTCACAAACATGCACAAACGAATCACAAACGATTGGCGTTAAAAAATATTTAAAAAGTCGATTTTTTAAAATTCGTGTTGGCTAACTGGGATGAGCTGGATACAATAGACATTTAAATTTTTTTTTTCAAGATAAGATATTTAGATAGTTTTGAGAATTTGTTTTGAGATTATTTTGTTGTGGTTTACATTTACTTATGAGCTAGGTACAATATTTGGTTAAGTGCAAAGCAAACAATTAAAGATAAGTAATGGCCAGCTATAGTTTCGAATGTTATTAATGAAAAGGTAATTTGATTGAGAGTTTATTTGAGTATGTTTTTAATTTTAGATTTTTTTTTTTTATTTTTTTTTTTTAGATTTTTTTTTTTATTTTTTTTTTTTAGATTTTTTTTTATTTATTTATGTTTCTTTTTCTTCTAATTTGTTGTTTTTCATTTTATTTTGTTTTGATATTGGTGATTTCAGATTTTTCTTTTACTTTCTAATTTTTTTTTTTTTAATTTTTTTTTCAATTTTTATTTCAGGATGGGAAACTTTGCAGGTTTGGCTGGTTTAGCCTCTATTGCTTCTTCTTATTGTTGATACGAAGAACTCAGAAGCTGAATGGAGGTCTTCGTTGATAACTCCGATTGGGGATGGGTAAAGAGACTCAGACCAGGATATATTTTTTTTTTGGATTCGTAAATTCCTTTTATCAAATCATTGTCTGAGGAGTTCATTTTTTCAATGTTTTTTTTTTTCATTAATTCGACACTGTGTTTAATTAATGGAAATATATTTGCTTCTTTGTAGATGCAGTTATTTGAAAATCTTTTATTTCTTGTTTTAAAGTTTTTGCTGACACAAACGAGTAATATTTTCCTTTCGAAGACTTCGAATTCTTTTATTAGTGTGGGGGAAACACTGAACCATACCGGGAATGCATAGATGAGCACTGGCCTTATTAAGGTTTTATAGAAGAGTAGTTTGGTTTTTTTGCTTAACATGGTGTGTCTTAGGAAGGGCATAAGCATGTTTGATAGCTTTCTGTCTTTTAATTTGTTTGTACGGGGGCGTGTTGATTAAATTTTAAAAGATTATTGAATTGGACGCCTAGGTATTTTATTTGGTTTTTGAAGTTAATGTTAACTGAATCTAGGGACAGCGTAAGGTTTTTACTTTCAGCTATTACTCCGAGTTTGCCCTTTCCGCTGGCGTTTCGGAAGCATATTGCTTCGGATTTATCTTTATTTATGTGGATTCGACCGATTTTATGAGGGCAAACATGTTCGAATCGCTTTTACACTTTCCGAGCACATCATATTCATTATTTACTTATCGACTGTAGTAGCCGTGGCGTGATGGTTAGTGCGATGGACTGTCATGCCGGAGGTCTAAGGTTCGATCCCCAGCCTCGCCACCTATTTATTTAAAAGAAAAAACGGCTACTGCCTCTTGCGAGGAATTGACAAATCCTCCAAGAGTATCTCCTGTCACAGAAAAGTGCCGCTCGTTAGCCGTTCGGATTCGGCAATAAACTGCAGGTTCCCTCCATTCCTGCAGACACGCACACAGGAATGGTTGAGAGTAGTAAGTCACTAGGCCCTAGTTCTTCATGAGCTGTTAGGCTATCAAATTTATTTATTTTTATGTGGATTCCTCACTTTTTGTAAGAGCTGTCTATTACCTCGAGGTGAGTTTTGAGATTATTTAGTGCTTCTGTAGGATGGTCTGCAGAGGCATGAACTAATGTGTCCTCTGCAAAAAGGATGGCTTCGGACACTATTGTGTTGTTTACAAAGACTGTGTGGGGAAAGTCATATAAAAACAGGTTGTTGCTTTAGGCCAAGGATCAGGGTTGCCACTTTTCGGCAAACTTTCCGCAGTATATTCACAAAAAAATGCAGTAGATTGAACTTTTTTGCAGTAGATTTGTTTTATTATCATTGTTTTTTCAAAAAACAAGGAAGATAAAAATTTAAAAAAAATATTACAAGTATGTAATTAAAAAAAGTAATTACCTTACATATTTTTCATCAAAAATAAAGTGTTGTTTAAAATGCATACCTGTTGTTAAATATCAGGCTATAAGTTATCTCAAACAAAAAGAAAAGGTGTCGTATTAATTAGGTATAACTATTTTTTAATTTTAAATCGCTTTCATGACTAGCCTTTACCAACAATGTACATCACTACTGAAGAAATGCATATTAAGTACAATTAACATTTTTGTGCAGATTTTATTAAAAACTTGCCCATATTATCACAATTTGCAACATTTAAAAAAAAAACGCAAATTAACAAAAGCAAGATTTCCGTCAGCTTTCAATATTCATCAAAACAGAGCCGATATAGTTGAAAGCCGTAGATATTAATAAGTTAAGTAAGATGTCAGTTTTCCTGAAGAATTAGAATGATTGCAATCAATGCCAAAATTAAAAAATTATTTGTGAGTTATTTGTTTAAGGACAATTTTTTTGTAAAACCAAAAATGCAGTAGATTTGATTTAAAGGCAGTAGATTTATTTTAAGAAAAAAATGCAGTGGATCTACTGCAATTTCAGCAAAGTGGCAGCCCTGCCAAGGATTGAGGCTTGCGGGACGCCTCTGTAGGATTGGAATTTCTCAGACTTTAATTGTTGCACTTGTGTGAAGAATGTTCTGTTGGAGAGGAAGCTGTGAAGTAAGTTAATAAGGTGAGGTGGGAAGTCTAGTTGTCCAATTTTAAACAATAGACCGTCTCTCCACACGCTATCGAAGGTTTTCTTGATATCGAGAGAGCAGGCTGTGGTACATTTTTTTTTGTCTCAGGTTGAATGTGATATCGTTATGAATTGTAAGGAGAGGTAGAGTGATTCTTTTTGAAACCGAATTGGTAATCGGGAATGAACTCAATGTTTTCTTCTATGTGTAATTCTAGTTTATTCAGTAAGACTCTTTCAAAGATTTTGCCTACGTTTGAAAGTAGGGAGATAGGTCTTAAGTTATCTAGTGTATAAATGTTGGGTTATTTCAATAATGGGATGATTTTAGCTGTTTTCCATTCTGTTGGGAAGTACCCGTTGTTTATACAATTATTGAAAATTATTGTCAAAAATTTTATAGCTTCAGGAGTGATTTTTTTTTAAATAAAGTTGGAGAGATTATCTGGACCTGATGATTTTTTGGCTTTAATTTGCTTAATAATGTTAGTAACTTTAGTAATTGTTGTGAAGAGTTGGCTGTTTTGACTAATAGCTGAGTTTTGCTCGGAGAACGTGAAAATTCTTTGAGGTTTTGAAAGGATTAGTTGATTTATTTCGGCTTGGACTGATGTTGCAATATTGGGGTCGTTAGAAGGGGTTGATTCACTATAGAGTTCTTTAAAGTGGTCTTAAAAGGCTTCAACTTTATCTGTCTCTTCTGTTAATACTTGACCTTCCACCAAGACTTGTTCACATACAAATCTTTTCTTTTTGCCTGTAAGTTTGGCTGCTTTTTTAAAAGCTTGGGGCCTGGTTTAATATTACTAAGTTTAAGACTGATTTGGTTGTTTAGCCATATACTTACTTTCTCTTTGATAAGAGTTTTTAGGAGAGAAATTCTACTAGATAGTGATTGGTAGTCACTATTTACTCTATTAAAAGATCTATGAAAATTTTTTTAAGTTCTTTTTGCCAACGGTGTTTAGTTTTGAACAGGATGTTTATGTCATTTGGGAGGTCTTTGTATTTCCTAAAGTTATTTATGGATCTGGTGGAATGAAGGTCAAGGGTTCTTTCACGGATTCGTTAAAGGAGGCTATTTTTTGATCTATTTGAGAGTTAGATAAGCATGTGTCAGTGGATAAAAAAATTGAACACAAGGCCAAATCTAGATCATTCCTAAAGTGCGACCAGTTTGTGTTTTTATAAGATACATTTGAGGTGGGTTCGACTAGAGATAGAATTGAATCTGCTAGAGTCAATTCGAGTTTTGCTGGAAAATGGTCACTAAAAGTTGGAAGAGTACAAATTGTGTAATTTTTATCAAGTCTATTTATAAAATTCGGGGAAATTAGAAAATGATCTAGATAGGCCGAGCTTCTAGGGAAGGTAGGATCTGGAGGGGTGATATTGGTTAGTAGTGGGTTGCTAGAGTTGAACCAGTTAACTAAGGTTGTGCCATTTTGGTTAATTTTTGAATCGCCCCAACTAGGGTGCCTGACATTAAGGTCGCCCCCCAGGATGGCCCCATCAAATGATTCAGATAGAACGTTAATTTTGTCAAGTTCTTCTAGCATTTGATTGGGCTGGCAGTTAGAGGGAAAGTATAATTTGTATCAGTCTTTAAATTCGGTTTTGAGATAAAAAATGTTTTTAAAGTTGTTCGTAATTAAAAAACAAATTTCAATTCCACCTCTACAACCCCCCTTTAGAATGTAGACCCTAAGATAAACCCTACTTGTCTATGCGCGCCTACATTAAATTTTTAATTCATAGTGGGAATAAGAAATTCAGTATCTATGTTTTTAATAAGTTAATAGTAAACTAAAACCAACCAATATACCTATAACAACAACATTCATAAGTCACTAAAAGCAAATAAGGTATAACAATATAGATACATACATACCTAAAACTACATACATACCAACATAAGTACTCTGAACTAAAAGTCTAATAGCCCATTCTATTTCCCGAATCCCCATACAAAACAAAATACCTTGACACATTTTTTTTCTCTAACTATTACGGAATAAAAAAATGTAAGCAAACAAAGAAAAAAACAACAAACACACAAAATTGTTTTTGTTTACAGGATGTTTTTCATTTTTATCATCAAAAATGTGTTTTTTTATTTCTCTCATTCGAACTCTCATATATTTACAGCATTCCCGTTGTTTCATTTATCGACATTTTTCATTTATCGACTAGTCGGGACACCTCCAAACACTGCCTCACGGAAGTACAACCCATGTCCTGTAGGTGTCGCCACCATCGCCGCTCACCATGATAGTACTATAGATTTTATATACAAAGATGACATTTTTGGTGTTTAAATCCGGATAACGGGTATGATATTTTTTTAAACTTTTTTCTGAAAGTTGCGCCCGTTAAGACACGTTTGTTGAAATAAATTCAGCTAAATACAAAAAAAATATAATTTTTTTTTTTCGGTACGAAAAGTAATGGAATTCATAATATTAATGTTTTGAAAAATTGACCCACATACGCATAGTCACCCCGAGGCCATACGACTCAGTATTGGCTAGCCAGTTGGGTTCATATACTGCCTGTCAAATTCGTATCCTATGAATAAGAAGTAGAGGAATAAATGTATATCACATTTACAGTGTACGTGAGTAAGGCCGCAAAAACTGAAAAAAAAAAAGAAAAAAAAACAAATTGAACCACAGCTGTCATTTTGCCGACGTCTTAAAAAGTGTATTGAGATTTTTTAATCGTGTAAAAAAGTAAAATAAACCTAACAAACCTAAACAAAAAAAAAAAGTGAAACAAATTATAGAATTTCTTACGAGAAAGCGAGTCAAAGCGTAGAGTTTGTTTATTTTTCAATGTGTTTTATGTCTGTTGTGTTGGTGATTCTGAAAAATATTCTTATCCTCTTGTTATTTATTTTCCGTTCATGCAATTAACAAACGATAAGTTCTTATTTATTTATTTAAACTGGGATAGTTATCCTGAGTTTTATATATTTATCCGTTCATTTGGAGCAAGTAGCCCTTAGATAAATACATTTGTCATATTTTTTTGTGGCATTTTGCTTTAAAAAAGCAAATTGGTTGAAAATTAATAATAATTAATAATAATTAATAATACTTTAATTTCGTGATTTAACTAAAATGCCCCTGTCAAGATTAGAAATTCTCGTCCAGGATCGTATTAATGTTTGTTGGTGATGGCAAGGCACTCAAATTCGTTGAGCGACCGTAGGTCAACTATTTAAATTTTTGATTGTGATTTCAATTTATAAATAGAAATTAGAAATAAATTAAAAAAATATTTCATTTCAGAGGAATGTAGCCAGAAATAAAATCTGAATTAAATTAATTTGAAGGAAATTATTTGTGATAGTGGTTTTTCATTAAACTTAAAGTACGGGAGCTAGCAACGTCGAAAAAAAGTTGATTTTAACAGTCCTGGTTTTTTAATATATTGTTCCTCTCACTACCACGGTTCGAATGAGGGGAGTCTGGCTGGTGGGAGGTGTTGCGTTTTCCTGGGAGCGCACCTTTTCTAACGCAAAAAAATGGTTTTCAAAGTCATTTTAACAGTCTTAATTTTTGTTTTCATTGAGTTCTAAGAACTGTTCATAATATGAATAAACATGTCTGGCAGGTGTCTGACGTTGCAAAATCCTCGCCAGGCGCTATTTTATATTGAAGAAAAATAAAAATTATGTGAGCATTCGCAGCAGGAAATAATATGTCCTTTTTAAGTTACAAAATAGTGTCCGGCAAGGTTTTAGCAACGTCAGACACCTGCCAGACGGGTTAATAAATATTGCAAATAGTTTGTAGAACCGGATGAGATAAAAATTTAAACTGTTAAACTGTGAAAAGGTTTTTTCTTTGAAAAAAATAGTTTTCGTAATTTTCAATTTTCTCGAAAACCATAAGATTTAGAATCATCTAGTTTTTAAAGTTTGACTAAAAATTGATAAGAGTATTGAAAGTGAAACTGGTACTTAATAACGTAAAATTGTTAAGAAAAAAAATATTAAGTGTAGCATTTTTTTTTTGTTTTTTAATTCTGAGTTTGAAATTGAATATTAAAAGAACTATTCAATTAAATTTAATAAATTAAAAACATAAATAAAGAATACATTCTATAGTTTTAAAAAAGCTATATTACACAACTGTAGGTGTTGCCATTGTTTTTTAATACATTTTTTTCCTGGTGCGAATGCTCATATAATTTTTATTTCTCTTAAATATAAAATATCGTCTGGCGAGGATTTTGCAACGTCAGACACCTGCCAGACATGTATATTCATGTTATGAACAGTTCTTAGAACTCGATGAAAAAAAAAATTAAGACTGTTAAAATGACTTTTAAAACCATTTTTTTGCGTTAGAAAAGGTGCGCTCCCAGGAAAACGCAACAACTCCCACGAGCCAGACTCCCCTCATTAAAACCGTGGTAGTGGGAGGAACAAAATACTAAAAAACCAGGACTGTTAAAATTCTTTCTCAGAAACGTTGCTAGCTCCCGTACTATTAAATTAAAACTAAAAACTGTATTTGATTTTTTATATAATACTTCAGGAAACAACCCAACAAATAAATCTGAATAAAAAGTTTATACAACTCATTTTAGATTAATTTTTCATTTATATCTCTACACATGTATATTTCAAAAGTTTGTAATCGTGGTGAAATTTACACTTTTTTTTTAAAGGTTCTTACGCTCTTCTGAGAAGATAAAAATCGTAATCTAGTTCTACATGCTACACTACTTTCCTGACCAAAAAAATAACATAACAAAAATCATTTGGGCGCCCCAGCCCTTATCCGTCTAACCTCACGCCGACCCTGTGGAAATGCATTTGTATTTGTGTAACTCACACTATTTTGAAAAAAACCTCAGTTTTTCCAAAATATACCCGTTCCTCTAATTCTTCTTCTATGTTCGTATCTGTAAACTTGGAATTGCTGTGACACCTGTGTCAAATTCACATAAAATATGAATATTCAATAAAAATAACGATTGGTTATAGTTCATCTTTGTAACAAAAAGAACGCACTACTGGCTTCTCAATTGGCTTCGAATGGTAAGCCAGTTGACGAGCAAATTGCTTAAGTTTGTGTGTGTTGTGGGTCAAGTAAAATTTGTTTCGGAATTCCATCTTGATATCTTGAAATTTGGTACTTATTCATCGATTTCAACTAACATTTACAAAGATTACAATATAAATAACGTAAATGTAATCTTTTAAATTGTAGTAACAGTTAATAATTAGATTTTTTAATGATTTAAATAATTAAACAATTTGGTTGAATTAAATTAAAGTTAAAGTTAATAATAAATAAAGAAAAAGTTAAGAAAAATTATAACAATAAAGTTTAAATTAATTAATATATGCAGATATTCAGGTTTTACTGAAGTTATAATTTTAAGAAATTATTTTAGCGTGCAGTAGTTCAAATTCCAGTGTTAAGCCCAGAATAATGTTGTTAACGATATTGGTAGAATTTTTTCATTCAGTGAGCAGCAGTGTGCACACACGCATAGCGGAAGATATTTATTTTAAATAAAATAAAAATCCACCACTAGGCAAAAAGGACAAACATTCAGGTATACCTGCGGGCTACCTGTTTTTATTGTCCAACAGCAAAACAAAAGGGATTATCCCAAAACAATAAAAACAAAGTGATTAATGTGGATTAAGTACGCGGAGCTATAGTTTTTCTGAAAATAGTGTCGTGCGCGTTTAATCCGTTATAAAATCATAAAAAGTGATAAGGGCTAATCCAGCAATGGAACCCTTTAATCCGGAATCAGCATTTGCTTCACTAATGCATTTGCTAAAAAGGATTATTAACGACCTCGGGCCTGAATACGGACCGAGATTAGCGATGACTTTTAAAAACATCGTTCAGCCCATCGCAGTCAACAACCAAGAGAGTAAAGAAGACGCCACAATGGAGACAGAAGACATCGCCAGTGAAGTTGAATTATCAACTGCCAGCAGCGATGTAGAATCCTCCACCGAAGAAGAGCCAAGTGACGCCAACACCTCGCCCATACCCGGACAAAAGAGACCTCGTAAGACGGACAACGGCACGAAGCGCACCCAAATTGACAGGGATTCAACAAAGAGTCTACCAAAAGCGCCATTGCCAGTCCCAAACGGAGGAGCTACTTCAGGAGTGACAGCAAACATAAGAACAAGATCACCAGCCCCAACATCAGCAGCCGCCAAGCCTACTCCAGCCCAGTCACCGAAACCAGTCACCAAGAACACCACGACAGTGGAAGTAACCAAGGCCCCGGCATTGCCGCCAATAATCTGCTTCTCCGGGAACGTTGCCGAAATAAGAAGGCACTGCAAGGCCAACAACTGCAGTGTCACCTTCAAGAACCGAAACACCAAGACTACCATCATTAACGCTGGAGACCGAGCATCTTTTGAAGCAGTAAAGAAATTCCTTCTCACAACGAAAATCCAGTTCAACTCTTTTACACCAAGAGAAGATAGGAAGAACCTCCTCTTGCTCAAAGGAATCCACCACACATACGCTGCGATTGAAAGTGAAGAACTGAGGATCGAGGGACTCCCAGTTATCAAGGTGACCCACTTCAAGGCTAAGAAGGCAGTTGGAAAAACATACAACAACTTCGTGGCTGAACTCTCAAAGACCTGCGACATCAGTGAAGTTTATACGAAGACGCTCATAATGAACCAGAGAGTACATTGGGAACGTCTCAAGTCCAACGACGTAGTTCAGTGCCGAAACTGTCAACGCTTCGGACACGTAGCCACCAACTGCGGACGGAAGTACGTATGCGTCAAATGCAAGGAAGACCACGAACCTGGTCAGTGCAAACGGAAGGAGAACACCGGAATTGACGTCTGGTGTGCCAACTGCCAAAAAGAAGGTCACCCAGCCAGCTTTAAAGGATGCCCTACACTAAAGGCCCGATTAACGGACAGGAACAAAATGATGGCGGATAAGAAAGCACATAAAGAGTTTGTTGCCAAATCTGCATGTCTGGTTAGCCGCCCGACTGTCAGCTATGCAGCAATGGCGAAGAAAAGCTCCACTACTACGAACATTCAGCAACAGCAACAACAACCAAGAAACTCAGCAAAAAACATCTCTGCCACGGCAAGATCAGCACCAACAAAAGTTACTAGACCGTCATCAGCTCCAGCCCCCATGAACCTCAACAACAAAGTTCAGCGCATCTTCGGATCCAATCTCCTGTCCGTCATGGAGAAAGCTCGCAGTGCCGTACCAGTCAATTATGGTCAACCGACCGAAGGTGAAAAGTCCGTGGCGTTGGCTACCTTCATTTTCCAAATATGCAACTAAAGAAGCTACGCATCCTGACCTATAATGTTAATTCATTATACAGCCTGGACAAGAGGACGTCATTTAACATCTTTATGAAGAACAACACTCCGGACATCGCCCTCATCAGCGAAGCCAACGTAACAAAACGCAACAACATTGACGTCACTGGATTCAAAACCTTCCGAAAGGACAAAAGTGACACCTATAGAGGCACGGCCATATACAATTCTCCCCCAACACAAACGAAGTGATCATCCCAGGACTACGGACCAGTGAAGCCACCGCCATCACGATAACGTAAGGCAGAGGTGAGACCCTAACAGTCATCAGCATCTACTTCAAATGTACATCCAGTGCAAGGAACATTCAAAGTGACCTGCATGTCCTTAATGGCATCCTGAAGCATAGCACCTACGGAGTCATTGGCGGTGATTTCAATGCGAGACATCAGTTGTGGCTGGACACTACGATCAGCAATGCAGGCAAGGCAATTGTGGACTGGATGGAAGTCAAGAGCAGTGAACATTCTCTGGTAGTTATATCCCAACCTAGACCAACATTTCCCAGAACACCATCGACGTTGGACTTTTTCCTGGCATCTTCAAACCTGGTGCATATTCTGCCGGAAATTCGGAATTATATCTGCACTATAGTGCCCAGTGATTCGGACCATGAAGCTGTTCAACTCTCGATTAATCTCGACCATCCGATACTCCTAACAACAGAGCCACCAGAGAACTTCATCAACTACATACGGTTGGATGCTGAAAAACTTCAAAAGGACATCGAAGAGAATATCTCAATTCCACCTTCAAACAGGAACCTCCTAGACAGTGAAATCGATCGGCTATAGATGGTTTGGAACAGGCTGTGTCTGATGCACTGGAGAACCAAAAAAGGCCTAGGACGTCAAAGGACAGGTACCAGCATCTCCCCGACTACGTGCAGAACCTATATGCTCACAGACGGAGGCTGAGGAAACGACTCCAAAGGATACACCAGAGGGAATTGAACACAACCAACAGCAACTACCGGACAGTGTGGTGCGAACTGCAACAGGTTAACATCATGTTCAGGAACTCCATAAAACACTACAACAACGTCCAGTTCCAGAAAAGGCTACAAGTGATCAAACCAGGAGCTGATACCTTTGAAAACATAAACAGAATCATCGGTAAACACCCGCCAGTTCCGGATATCATAATAAGCAACAACAATCAAGCAACTTCAACACAGGACAAAGCCGAAGCATTCGCCAACTATTTTGAGGGAAACTTCACACCGAATCCACCTTCTGACCCGGCGTTTTTGGATGAAGTTGAAGCATCAATGCATCACACCCTGCAGCCGAATCCTGAGGAAGTCAGATTCAAAGACACAAATACAGCAAGTGACCCAATTGACAGCCCGCATCTATGTAATCTGGAGGAAATAGCAGAGATCATCGTCCAATCCAAGCAAAAAAAATCAGCTGGACCGGACGGAGTCTCAAATTACATCCTGAAAAGGTTTCCACGTGCAGTAATGATCCTCCTCACAATCATACTCAACTGCATCAACAACTGTTATTTCCCCCAAAAATGGAAAACAGCAAAGATCGTGGCAATTCCAAAGAAAGGCGCTTGCAACTTGGTGTCCAACTACAGGCCTATATCGCTCATCAACAACATCAGCAAAATATTGGAAGAAGTAATCCTGCGGAGGCTTAAGAGGTTCTGCTGTGAAAATAGGATCATCCCTGACATGCAGTTTGGCTTTCGAGAAAAGCACTCCACGCTGTATCCGCTGCTGAAGTTTCAACATGACATAACCATTGCCCTCAACAGACATCGCGTCACCGTCGGATGCCTTCTGGATGTCGAGAAAGCATTCGACAGTGTGTGGATAAATGGCCTCATCCATAAACTTCGCATAACTGGCTTTCCGATATCACTAATCAAAATTATCTTTTTTTTCTTGCAGAAAATTCTTTGTACAACTGGAAAAATGCTCATCGTCAACGAAGAACATCAAAGCTGGAGTTGCCCAAGGCTCGAAACAACTGTGAGAACCTTCTTTACGCTGATGACTCCCTGACTTACTGCACATCGATGTCACCATTGATAGCTGTGAGGAAAATTGAAGCCCACATCCAGCGACTCTTTGATTTCTACCAAAAGTAGGGTATCAAGGTCAATGCAGCAAAATCGGAACTCATCCGCTTCAGGAGACCATTAACAGTCACCCGAAGAAGAAGCCAAACAGCTGCTAAATGCAGAAGCATTCGCCTCAAACTCCCAGACGGATCCACACTGACCACAAAAAGGAGCGTTAGATACCTTGGGATCCATTTCCATGAGCTGCTTAGGTTCAACCCCGCAAGGATGTGCTTAAGAAAGCCAGCTGGGCTTTCCATCGTCTCCACCCATTAATGAAAAGAAGAACTGGACTAAGTCAACAGACCAAGATCCTGATGTACAAGCAGCTCTTGAGACCAGTCATCGGATACTGCTTTCCCGTCTGGTTTTCCATCTCTAAGACGGCCATGCACCAACTTAAAGTCTTTGAAAGGAAGGCTTTGAGGACTTGTACCGGACTATTCTTCGATAGACAGCGCCAGAAGCATTATAGGAACGAAATTCTATACTCAGAAGCCGGTATAAAACCACTGGACAACTACCTACTAGTTTTGGCCAAAAAATTAGTAGGAAACTCAGCCAACCACCCCAATCACCTAATAAGAAGGATGACAACCCAACAGCGTCTACCCCAGCCGATGTATCTCAGTGCAATGGACATACTGGAGGATAATATATTTACAACTGACAACGAAGAAGCCGTCGCATTCTATGCTGACCCTGGGTCAGCCCACCGCCGTTGCTAAGCGCCACCCTTTCCCCAACCACACCCAAAATCACCACAGACAACCGGGACGGAACACCCCGAGAACATCAAAGTCAACCGACTTTTAATTTAGGAATGTCATGTAAAATATATACTATTTTTATTTTTATTTTAAGTCAATTTATAAAGTTAGGCCCCCTATGTGCCAACAAAGGTATTATATTCATTGTATCTTTATAGTTTTAAGTTAATCAAATTTTATATATAAATGTTCAATAAAAAAATCTTGAATCTTGGTAGAATTTTAGATCTGATTTATATTCAAAACGATCTCGATGTTTTAGTTTTAGAAGATGAAAACCCACTTTTAAATAATAGTATTCATGATAAAGCGTTAAATGAATTGTTTAATTTACCAATTTTTCAATCTATATCTGATTCTTTGGGTTTGTTTCACAATGCCTGATTAAAGTTCCCCATAAACTATCCGACACTTAAATCATCATTAAATCATTAAAAAACTTTGCGTTTCACAATCATAAATTTATGTGTCGATTAGATAGTAGTCAATTGTAGTTTTCCAAAAAAATTGACTGATTGAAAATGTTCAATCAAATAATATTAGTATAATTCTAAAATTGTCAATTTTCAATTAAACTTTTCAGCTGGACGTGGATACATGGATGTGAGCGGTTTTTTTGTTTTTTTGCATTTTGAAAGTGCTTTTTTGTGTTGTTAGGGGCGGTATATTTCCCTGAATCTTTGTAATCTGGGTCTCAACGCAAAATAAAAGACCTCTTCTCAGCTCTGTTACACAAAATATCCGTAAGTCCTAAGCATTATTTTGATGTACATATGTATGTACATATATACATATGTATTTGTTGTGTGAGTCGCACTGACAGCAGCTGTAGATATTTTAAATGCCAGTTTAATTTTTTAATCGGAACTTCAACCGGACTGTAAAATATTCAGAACTTTAAGTGCCACTTAGACCTATTCAAATATTGTGAAACGTAAATGCGGTTTTTAAGTTTCAAATAAGTTCCATGTAGCTTAATTGGAACTTTAATCAGACATTGTGAAACAGACCCTTACTCTAATATAAGTTATAAATACGACTTTAACAGGGCCGATTATGTTTGCATCAACGGTTACATCAATACTTTAGATTTGGTTTCTCTTTTATCCCATTCTTGTTTATATTCTAGCTATTTAGTTTTTGTAAAATTAATAGAAAACGTATTTGAAAGATTTGTACCAAAGAAGGCTATTAAGGGCAAGTCAAATAAACCGATTTGGTATTCTAAAGGCTTAGTAAGATTAAAAAATTTATTGCTCAAGACTTATAAAAAAAGCAAGATTAATTCACATTTTCGAAGCAATTACTATCGTTTGCGTAAAGAATATGATTTTTTAAAAAAGTTTTTATACAATCAGTATTTATGGTCTCTTGAATCAAAAATCAAGTGATTCTAAAGCTTTTTGACAATTTTATAATTCAATAAGAATGTCTATGGGGATACCCCCTAACATGAAGTACTGTGAAAAAGTTAGTAGTGATCTTTCTGAAATCTGTAACATGTTTGCAGCTTATTTCAAATTTAACTTTATAGTTGATGCTTCAAGTTTAGAGATTTCGCCAGCCATCACTCAAATAACTCAAATAACGGATATGGGATCCATGTTCATATCTGAAGATGAGATAATTGCAGAGCTTTCTAGCCTTAATAGTAATCATAGCATCAGTCCTGATAATATTCCTGTAGTGTTCCTCAAAGAATGTGCATATAATTTGGCGAAACCCCTATGCATTATATACAACCATTCACTTGCCAGTGGTGAGTTTATAGATGCATGGAAATATTCGTATATCACTTCCATCTATAAATCTGGTCCAAAACAAGCTGTTGAGAACTACAGACCCATTTCTAAATTGCAACTGATTCCGAAGATTTTTGAATCTATTGTCAAACAAAAATCTATGGTGCCGTTAGGAATCATATATCGGTTAACCAGCATGGATTTGTCCAGGGGCGGTCTACTGCGACTAATCTTTCGCTTTTTACAAATTTTTGTTTAAAAAACATGGAAAATAAATGTCCAACCGATGTTATTTTTACTGACTTTTCTAAAGCGTTTGATCGGGTTAGTCATCGAAATTTAATTAAAAAAAATTGGAAATCTTGGGATTCCACTCTGCCCTTCTTAAATGGATTAGTAGCTATTTGGTGGATCGTTCACAATTTGTAAAAATTGGTTCTAAAATATCTTTTAAGGTATTGAACCATTCTGATGTACCGCAAGGCAGTCACTTAGGCCCTTTGTTGTTCTTGCTTTTCATTAATGATCTCCCGTCTGTAATTATTTTCTCAAATTGTCTTATGTTCGCAGATGATGCTAAAATCTTCAAATCTACTAAATCTATTGCTGACAGTTATGATTTACAGACAGATATTGATAAAATGAATGATTGGTGTTGTAAAAACTCCTTGTTCTTGAATATAGACAAATGTATCACTATGTCTTTTTCAAGGTCTGCATTTCCTATCTTATTGATTATAAGCTGCAAAATGTTACACTTCAAAGAGTTATTAAAAGCAAGAGTTCGACCAACAAGACTTAAAATTCAATTGTTATAAAAGTCAATAAAAACACCCTATAGTCTTGTTCAAATTATTTTATTAAATGACGCGTTTCGGCATAATAGCCATCATCGGATCAAAATCTACTAAATTGCATTTCAATAACATACATATTATCATTGCAACCAATGGTAAAAAAAACAACAATAATTAAGAAAAGAGCTTTCCAATTCATGTTATACATATAGCAAAAACAAAATTATTCTTTACAACAGAACTTAAAGGAAAGCTTTAAACAGAATACAAAAAGAAAATATATAAAGGAAAAATCAAAACCAAAAATCAGCAAAACCAAAGTTGTCATTTAAAGCTGTTCTATGGAATTTGTTGATGTAGATTGACTCCCACACGTTCAACTGCCTAAAACCTTGCACTTCTTTTAATAGTGTTATGTTGTCGGTCACCACTCCGTGTTGTTTTTGTTTTCTTCTTCCTATTCCCATAGCGCTATTTTCTTCACTTACATGTTTTGCGAAAGCAGTTTTCCCGGTTTTATTTTGAACATCCAGCTGATGGTCTCTGAATCGTTTGTTTAATGATCGACAGGTCTGGCCGATGTATACCGCATTACACCCGCTGCATTCTAACTTATAAGTATATCCCCTATTTCTCAAGTGGATTAGTTTTTTGTTATATATTACCCAGCTGACTTTTAACAGTGCAACCAGACTTGTAACCTAGTCTTATATTGTTGCGAGCGAGAACATTGGAAATTTTATTTGTGAGAGGAGGATAGTAAGTCATTTTTGCCCACTGTTCTGATGCCGGCCTTTCTTTTACCAATGATATATTCTGTTCTATGAATTGTTTTTATAATTTTTTCCTTATTGTGTTTTGGATTATATTTTCATCTAAAAGGAGTGTTTATCATTCTATGAATCATAGAGTTCATTGCAGCGTATTTTTGTGCAAAACAGTGAAAAGAATCATTTGTTATATACCTTTTTGTCTGGGTTGGTTTCCGATATATATTAAATTTCAATGAATTATTTGCACAACGTTCAAGCCAAAGGTCAAGGAAAGGTAGTTTTTTATTCTGTTCAGCTTCAACAGTGAATTTTACAGAATTATACTGGGAGTTTATAAGACACAACGTTTTTGGATATTGTTCAAGAGTAGATACAGCAAATACATCATCAACGTAACGCAACCAAATTCGCGGAAAATCAATGTTATTTTTTATCTTTTCTTCAAAATGCCACAGGAAAAGGTCGGCAATGAAAGGAGAAAGATTGTTGCCCATGGCTGTTCCATCATCTTGTTTATAGAACTGGTCATTGAATATGTTTTGATTCATGCAGATCTCAGTCATCTCAACTAGCATGTCCACTCTTGAAGTAGAGATATTTTTAGGGTATAGCCAGTCCCTTAAGATACGTAGAGTTTCTGGTATCGGAACGCTGGGAAATAGACCCGTAACGTCAAAGGAAACCAAAATTTCATTTTCCTTTAAACTCAAGTTTTTTGTCCGTTCTATCAATTATTCTCTATTATTTATTCGAAAACTTTCAATTCTGCCAAGTTTATTCAACTCATTTAGAATCCAACGAGATAATTTTTGAGTTGGTGCATTTATGTTTGAAACAATAGGTCTCATCTTGTCCTCTGCCTTATGTATTTTTGGAAGACCATAAAGTTTTGGTACTTGTGGGTTTGACTACATAATTTCTAGAGCTAACGCTATGTGGGGATTTCTATTTAGGAACTCCTCTGAATTCAGAGATCCTTATACATTGAAGGCTCTATATATTTCCTTAGTTCGTCCCATTCTAGAATATTGCTGTGTAGTATGGTCTCCTTTATTTAATAAAGATATGCAACGTATTGAAAAAAATCAAAAAAGATTTTTTAGATATGTGCTTCGAAAACTGAATTGGTCTACTTCCTTACCATCGTACAAGAGCAGGTGTAAATTAATTGGTTTAAAGCCTCTATCATTTAGAAGAACATATTATTTTATAACTTTTGCGAGAGATGTCATAACAGGGCATATTGACTGTGCTCCTCTTTTAGCTTTGTTTGGTATTTATGCTCCCTCAAGAACTCTAAGACCTAGAATTGAGGAATTTTTCTTTATTTCTCATCATGCTACAAATTATGGTCGTATAAATCAATCACCAATGCTTGTATTAACTTTAACCGTTATGCAAATGTAATTGATCTTGATTTAAATAGAAATATTTTTAAGTATAGTATTCTTGAAGCCATTAATGAATAAGATAATTATTTTGTTAAAGTATTTAAGTTATTTTAGGTACAAATCTGCTTAGTCTAAGAAAGTTTTGTTACTTATAGACGTAAATAAATAAATAACCAAATAAGAATATTGCTTTTATAAGCCGAAATATGATCATAGCGAGTAATATTATTGAAGGCTACATTAAGTCGGCATTGCAGTACATTGTTACTTCAGATCCAAATGTTATGATTAGTACTATAAGTGATTTCACTAACAATAATCTAGTTTTGATAGGAGTATAATACTGTGACATGTAAAGGTTTCGTAAACATCCATATATTTTCCAACAGTAATGCGAGCATGGAGATCCCATTTTAAGTTGTTACTAAACCAAATTCCAAGGTTCTTAGCCTTATCAACAAATTCTAATTTTGAGTTTCCAAGATAAACTTGTGAAAAACCACTTGGATCTAAGCCATTTTTAGATATCAGCATACACTTGGACTTTTTTGGATTTAAACAGAGATCATTACATTTGGACCACTGAAGAAGGCTTTTAAGGTCATGATTAAACTTAAATATAGCATCCTCAATAAGACCTTAATAATCATTAACAAGGTAAATATGTTCTTCTTCTTAGTTTAAAATTTCGATTACATTTTATCCGAGATTAAAATTTGACATTTCTAAGTGCAGATTTATGTATCTCACTAGTGTCAAAAATCAAACTTCGGATAAATTTTAACGCGATTTTAACCCAATTCACACACGGCCTTAAAAATTTAATCTGGGATAAAATGAACTAAATGGAAATTTTAATCTAGTTCCCACACGACTTAGCTATGAAACATTTGGTCACTGCACTGCCCTTGAAGCAAATTCTTTGACCCAACTTTCTCAGTCTGAGTGTCACACACACCTACAAAAATTTTTTGTATCTACAGGCCTTTTGTCCCCCCACCTTTGTTTAGTCCATCTTTGCGAGTAGCGAAGACGCAGTTCTTTTTGGGTTCTCTTTTCTTGTATTTTTGTATTCTATTTTTATGAAAACTTGAGAAATGGTCGGTTCATAAATAAAATGTTAATATTTTTCGTTCATTTAATTTTTTTCTTGTGCAATAAAATGGCCGCGTTCAGACGGCATTCAGGCTATCTGAGATACTTTAGTATCTGATATGTTTTCGAACGAACTGGATAGGTAACCTATCAAAAATCAAAACAGCTGACAAAAGTTTAAGTACGTACCAGAAATTATTTTTTCGCAGATCTATGCTGTGTCTTCAATAACGTGGTTGTGTCCTTCCAATTGACAGATATCTTCATTTTGTTTTTGCAACAATTTTGTAGGTATTTTTTTGTTTAAAAGCCAAAAACAAACAGCAAAACATAAAAATAAAAAACTACTCAAGCGACGAAAACCAAAAGTTAGCCGTAACATTGTATACATATTCTATTGACACCAGGTAAATTGCTTTCGACACCACCTGCGTATCAGCGCGTGAACTACTAGAGGGGGATACAAAATTTTTGGATTTGACATTCAATGTATTTCCCATAAGAGAAAACGAAAAAATGGTCTGGAAAACATTAATTTTTCTAATTAATTTTATATGAACGGGTATCCGTATTTTAATTGCAATGTAATAATAAAACATGTGAGTTTGTGAATCGAGCTTAAAATCAATCGAAACTTAAAACTAGAATGCCTTATTTTATAGATAAAAAGTGTAAACAAATCACATTTACAACGAGAAACAACAACAACGATACCCAGTTATGTAAAAAGCAAGGCAGGAGCGTAGCCAGTTTTATTCAAAATATGTTTTGTTTTTATTTTGTGCTGTGTAAAATGTGTTTGATAATTTTAAAGAAATTATGGGCTAGTTATGAAAATACATGAAATTAATTTTAAGTTGAAAGTTTTTTGTTTTTTTTTTAAAAGAATAATGCCGAAAAATTTTTTTTATCTTGTTTTGTACTTTTACAAAATTTAATTTGTATCCAAAGAATGCTAAAAAAAACTCCCAAAAGCAAAAAAAGAATCAAAAATTTAGCAAGAATAGTAATAAAATTTTAAGTGAATTATAAATGTGTGCCCTTAACAAGCTGTTCTAATTCTATTCGTTTAAAAATTTATCGTATCTATTAATTATTTAAGTTTTCTTTATATTCTGTTAAAACGTTTTACGTTAAAATGTTCTTAACATAAGACATACCTATTCTCCCATTTCACATACTAAATGCAAATACATACATAGGTAATATATCTATACTTCTATGTTAAAACATTATTTCAGTTCAATCCATAATTGATTTTGCCCCTTAAAAACCTTCCCTCACTACGCACATGATCTGATTTCAACTGGCGACGTTCATCCATTTTGAAAAACAACAACAATAATACACGTTTGTTTACATTCTTTATGGGCAAAATAAAGCAAATAAGAAGTTATATTCGGTATATATTCTTCTTGATTAACAAACTAACATACATTGTTAATCTATTTCAATTATTATATGGATACCCGTTCATATAAAATTAATTAGTAAAATTAATGTTTTCCAGACTAGTTTTTCGTTTTCTCTTATGGGAAATACATTGAATGTCAAATCGAAAAAAATTTTATCCCCCTCTAGTAGTTCAGGCACTGACTGCTAGGTGCCGTGACTCCTGGTGCCAATAGTATTCTCATGCAAAACGATTTTGTACTTCTTAACCGCTGCTATTGGTGGCGCTTCAATCACCACAAATGTTTCTTTGTAGTCTGATGAGAGAAGGGCGAACAAGCAGTAGGAACAAGAGGTTCGTGGTGTTTATTTTTTAGGAACAATAATGCGTGTAAGTGAGATACGTACAAACGGCTGTTTACTTTGGGATCTGTACCAGAATAAGAAGAGGAAAATAAATTTAAAAAAACACAGTTTTGTCATGCACTTGGAATTGTTTTTTTTTTAAGCCTTTATCGGCAGGTACACAAGTAATGAGATTGCACAACGCAAAGGAAAAAAAGGGTTGTTTTGTATTCTTTTTGTGGGCTTATAGGGAATATGATCATGAAATGAAGAAAAGGTCGAATTTAGAATTGTCTATCGGTATGTAGGTAGGTATGTACATATATAATTTTGTATTATTTTCTGTTGGGTAGGTATTTCGTTTGTTTTTGGTTTTTGTTGTTGAATTATTTTAATACATAGAAGAAACGGCAATCGATAGAATTGGTTTATTATCTGACTTATGATTGTTAAAGTTATAATAAAAGTAGGTCTAAAAATGTAAAAAAATTGCATTGAATTGAAAATTTTATAGTACCTACATATTCCAATTAGGTACGTTAGGTAGGTTGGTAGGTAGGTATATGAAGGATAAAATAGTGTTTATTTGATTAAGTGAGGGTTGAAAAATTATATTTTAAATACGAAGTGTTCGTGTTTATTTTTTTTAATCAATATAAATACAAGAAAATTAGGTAGGTACCTACCAAAGGAGTAGATTTATTAAAAAATTCTAGAAAATCTAGAAAGCGAGATACATAGGTAGGTACATATGTACCTAACTTATGAAAATAAATTCAGAATTGCAGAAAAGCTACTTATTGAAAAAAAATAACTCATGGTTCAGGAATTTTTTATAGGTTTTTTTTGCGGCTCGTTATTATTTTTTTCTTTTTAAATGTAGGTAGGTAGGTATGTATGTACATATGTATGTAGGTACACAATATATTTAATATCTACAGTGGAGTAGATTGGATATATGTAGGTATGTAATTAAATATTACTGTTACTGGTTGAAAAATTATATTTGTACTTTGTACATACATAGCTAGGTATGCAGTTAGTCTTAATTCCGATCGTTAATATATATTACAATTATTTGTTTTATCTTACCTAACTAACCTATGCTATTGCTATACAAGTTTCACAATAGTAAATTCTAATCAGCTTCAGTGGATTAATGTTCGTTTTGTGTCATATAATAAAACGAGTGGATATACATACCTATACAGGGTGATTTGCATAATTTTTTAATGCGAGTTGAAAACATTTCGCATTAAAAAAATTTTTTAATGCAAGTTGAAAATATTTTCCATTAAAAAAAAATTTTAATGTGAGTTGAAAATATTTTGCATTAAAAAAAACTTTGAAAATATTTTCCAATAAAAAAAAAACTTTCAATGCAAGTTGAAAATATTTTCAATAAAAATAAAATTCAATACAAGTTGAAAATATTTTCCATATAAAAAAAAATGCGAATTTATTTCAAAAATATTTTGCACTCAAACAAAAATGCGAATTTATTTCAAAAATTTTTTGCGTAAAAAAAAAAAATGCGAATTTTAAAACGATTTTTTCCATTAAAAAAAATGCTAATTTATTCCAAATATTTTTTGCATTAAAAAAAATCCCAATTTTTACAGGAATTTTTTTGCATTGAAAAAAAAATGCGCATTTTTTCCAAAAATTTTTTGTAATAAAAAAGAACGTGAATTTATTTTCAAAAATTTGTTTCATTAAAAAAAAATGTGAATTTCTTTAAAAAAAATTTTT
Source organism: Epistrophella euchroma (assembly GCA_947049315.1). NCBI lineage: Eukaryota > Metazoa > Arthropoda > Insecta > Diptera > Syrphidae > Epistrophella > Epistrophella euchroma. Next base: position 66,933,245 of record OX346245.1, read on the forward strand.
GCGTTACAAAAACAGGCGAATTTATTTCAAAAATATTTTGGATTAAAAAAAATGCGAATTTATTTCAAAAATGTTTGCAAAAAAAAAAATGTGTACTAACAACGTACGCCCGCTGGAAGTTATAATATTTTTGCGAGATGAACATCTGTTTTTTTAGAAATGACACTTCCTATATAACGAATTTGCAGTTTTGAAGTCGCTATGTCGCTTAGTTTAGCCGCAAGTCAAGTTTAAAGGTGTAACTTTGATGCCTCTGGCTTATCTACTTTAGCCGCAAATCACGTTTAAAGATAAAAGTGGACTTTTCATATAATGCGATGCATCAATTGAAAGGTGGCACTTCCTAGATCACGAATATGCGTTTTTAAAATCGCTAGGTCGCTTAGTTTAGACGCAAGTCAAGTTTAAAGGTGTAAACTTTGATGCCTCTAGCTCATCTAGTTTAGCCGCAAATCACGTTTAAAGATAGAAGTCGAGTTTTCATATAATGCGATGCATCAATTGAAAGGTGACACTTCCTAGATATCCTCAATACCGAGCTCTCAAATCTATGAACGAAAAACCTGAAAATACAACCTTAATCTAACTCGAGCCTTTGATCCTGAATATAAACGTAGTGAAATTCCTTTTAACGAAGTTTCCCAACCAATGCATTCTGTGAACATAAAATTACAAGTAACAAATACAAACATACCTATGCATCTGAAATCTTTTTGTGTAGATAATTTTAGATTGCATACAAATATGTTTAAAGAGCTGGAATTGGAGTTTAAAATTTCAAATTGACAACTTTACTAAAGTAATTATCTATTTTTTTTGAAATTTATTTATTGATAATCAATTCCAATTTGGGTACGACAGTAACAACTTGTAGTAGAAAAATATATATTGTAATTGTAATTGTAAACTTTTATTTGGCCTGAAAGTGCCATTTCATATTACATGAGTTATTTGTTTTACATTAAATTAAGTTAAATTAAATTAAATTATATCAAAATAAATTAAACCAAATCAAATTAGATTAAATTAAATTAAATTAGCAGTGATGTTGAAAATACATAGAAAGACAAATTTACATTCAAATATTTAGACATTTTGAAATTTATATTACATAGTCTTTAGTGTACATTGATAGAAGTCTTTTAAATGTGTTTATGTTGTTTTCATTTTTTATGTGTTGCGGCAGTTGGTTGAACTCTCGGAAACCAGAGCTGTAGATGGATTGCTGTCCTCTTGTTGTTCTCATTCTTTGTACCACAAGATCATTCCTATTGCGAAGATTATATGCTGCATTGATATTAGTTGATGTTCGTTCACTTAAGTATTCAGGACACATGTTGTTTTTTATTTTATAAACAAAAGTCAATGTCAATATATAAAGTCTTTGATTTATATTGAACCAGTTTAAAGACTCATGCATATCTCTTATGCTGGCATAGTGATCGCGTTTCAATATAATGCGCATTGCTTTATTTTGCAACATTTGCAATCTACTTTTTTGGGATATATTACAGAAATACAGCAGGCTTGGACAATACTCAAAATGGGGTTTAATTATAACATTATACACTTTTATTGCACTATTTTTTGATAGGCTGGGCCTTATTTTGCGTAGAACTCCCAACTTTTTTGACACTTTGTTACATATGTAGTCAATATGCTCTTTCCATGTGAGTTTATTATCTAATATAACACCAAGATATTTAATATGGGTCACAATTGCAAGGGATTTGTTTTCTACGTGGACGGATATGTCAGATGGTAATGACGAAACATTTAAAAACATACACTTAGACTTTTCCATATTTAACAACAGACGATTCATTTTGAGCCAGTTATTTATTGCACAAAGATCTTCATTCAGTTTGTTTATACACGTTATTAAATCACCACCGGAAATACACAATAGACCATCATCAGCAAACAGTTTAAGCCATGAATGTTTTAATACTTTTTCCATATCATTGATATAAACAAGAAACATTAACACACCAAGCAGAGTCCCTTGGGGTATCCCTATGTTTACCGGCAAGGGTCCAGAAATTTTACCATTTACTGTGGTCCGTTGCGACCTCCCTTCAAGAAAGCTCCGAAACCATTCCAGCTCAGTTCCTCTTACACCAATTTTATAAAGTTTTTGCAAAAGAATAGAAATGTTCACCGTTTCAAAAGCCCGTTTGAGGTCTATAAATACAGCTACGATTAAGTTTTTATTGTCTATTTCTTTCTTCCAATTGTTAATTACAAGATTCAAACATGTTTCACAAGAGTGATTTTCACGAAATCCAGACTGATTTGTACATAATATTTTTTCTCGAGTAAGGTGTTCCTGGAGCTGTGTCATAACTACTTTTTCAAGGATTTTCTCATATATGGGTACCATATTTATTGGTCGGTAGTCAGAGCAGAATTTCGCGTCAGGTATTTTTTTTGTAGGAACGATTAATGATTCCTTCCACGTACTAGGGAAAATCCCAGATGCCAACGATGTGTTAATAATTCGTAGAATTACAGGTCCCACTATATAAATTGCGTCCAAAAGCATTTTCGCATTCATGAAATTGAAGTCATTTTTTTGGCTTATGGTTTTTATTGCACTTAATATTTGCTCTATGTTAACTTGAGAAAACTTAAAGTCTATATTGCACTCTTCAACTATACATATGTAACTAGGATACGCGACGGAACAAGACAAACTAACAATACTTTGCACAAAAAATTTGTTAAGCTCAACACTTAGTATTGCACTATCGTTTACTTTATTGCCATTGTCTAATTGCACTTCTATTATGTTTTCTGTTTTATTTTTATGTAAAACATACCTTTTTAATTGTTTCCACATATCCTTTTGAGATCGTGCATTATCTACTTTCCTTCTTATAAAACTTGATTTTACATTTAACAATTTTTTCTTATATGTGTTTCGATATCGTCTATATTCATCCCAGTCACTAATATTGTTTGTTAGAGTCGCTCTGCGATATAAATTTATCTTATAGGCTTTATCTTGTTGTAGATCATAATTAAACCACTCGGCATTCATATAAGGGACACTTTTCTCAACTACCATAGAACTTATAATATTTTTTAAGTTTGTAGCAAAATGTTCACTTAGTGTACTTATATTATATGGTTGATCCAAGTCAAAATTTGAGAATAAGGTACTACTATTTAGCTTAAATAAAAATTCATGGGAGTCGTACTTACAATATTTGATCACTTTTTTATTAATAGTTTTCTCTCTTCTGCATTTAACTATTATTTCTATTGTTTCATGATCACTTATTTTAAAAGAACTATTTACTTTTGATGTAATAAGGGAATCATCATTTGTCACAACATAATCAATTAGGGTTCTCGAAGTTGGTGTAATTCTTGTTGGTTCATTGATTGTCATACTTAGATTATTATCATTCAAACATTCCGCGATTTTACGACGGTACGTATCTTGAATCTCAAACCAATTAATATTAACATCACCACATAAAACATAGAAATTATTGCACTGTTGTAGGAAATCGACCCATTGGACAAAATTATTACAAAATTCAACTTTAGAACATAAGTGGGATCTATATATTGCACCTAAGTGTATCACAGAATTATTACAGTATTGCACTTTTATAATAAAACACCAGCATTTCATCTCAATAACGAACTTTTTTACTAGTGAACATTTGAAATTATTTTTAATGTAAAACGATATTCCACCAGTGTGACTTGATTCACTTAAGCAATTTAAAAACAAATAACCATCCAATCTTAGACTGTCGATGTTATGATTTAACGTTACGTGCGTGAAAATAAAATTGCCCTAAGTGTGGTGAAGATCACATATTGGAAGAATGTAAAAGTGAAGTTCTAAAATGTAGAAACTGTGTTCTGACAATAGAAAATTTGGGTATGGAGATTGATCCTAATCATGATGCCCGAGATGTAAATTGTCCAGTGTATATAAGAAGAATTAATAAAGAACGTACTAAATTTGCCTATTAGCAATCAAAGTCATTTTTTGACTGCGCGCTTTTAAACATTCAAGGACTTACAAATAACTTTACAGACTTTAAAAACTTAGTAATTGAAAAGAAATATGATATAATAGTTCTAACTGAAACTCATTTAGGTCAATGGGTGTTTGACAGTGAAGTGAATATTAAAAACTATAATATAATAAAATGTGAGAGTACGTCGTCCTATACGGGAGGAATAGTAATATATTTTAAAAATTTTATGAATTTACTCTTTTAAAGAACTTACAACTAGAATTAAATATATGGATTTTAATTATAGAAGTGAAAATTGATAATAAAAGAGTTATATTTTTTTGTGTATATCGTTCACCGAGTGGATCAATCAGAACTTTCTGTGATAATATGAATCAATGGATGGATGAATTGGAAGGAAAAGAAAACATAGTAATACTAGGTGATTTCAATATAGATTGGTTTGTAAATAGTGCATATAAAAAAGAACTTGAGTGTATTTTTCGGGAAAATGTGTGCAAGCAATTATTAACTGAACCTACAAGGATAACTTAAACAAGTAAGACACTTTTAGATTATGTAGTTACAAATACTAAAAACTGTATAGTAAGAGTTGATAATCAATTAAAAATTAGTGATCACGAGACTGTGACATTTAAAATAAAATTTATTTCAAAACAAAAAAGTGATGAACAAAAATTAGTTAAATATTTAAAATATAATAGTTTTCAATTTGTACAAAATATAAGGGGAACGAAATAAATAATATAAGCATAATAACTCAAGTGAACGATCAAACGAGCAATATCTTTGAAAGGACAATTTTAGCTGTGACAGAAAAATTTGTGGTACAAAAGAGTGTCAAATTTGTTAATAAAACAAATTGGTTTAGTGATGAACTTCGAACACAAAAACCTCAAAAAATTCAGAGCTATTCAAGGTTTATTATAACTGGTTCTTTAGAAAAAGAAAAAAATAAGAAATTTATATAAACAAAATTTAATTAAAGCTGAACGAATATATATAAAAAACAAAATAAATGAATCAGATAGCCAAAAATATATGTGGAAAACAATTAAAAATTTAGTACTTGGTCAAGTGCAATCTGAAAATAAAAGTATTGCATTCAATCAAATTAAAATTGATGATAATAAAGAAATAGCAAATAATTTAAATCAATATTTTATAACAAGTGTTAAAGAAATTAATAAAGATATTCCTTATGTACCGTGGATAAATTTTGTTGAACAAAGTGAACAGTGTTTTAAATTTAAAACATTAGATACGATAGATGAACTTTTGAAAATTATAGAAATGATGCCCAACAAAAATGACTATAACTTCATGAATAAAGAAATGCTGAAAGATAGTTTCAATTATGTGGGACCAGCTTAACTTAAAATTATAAACTATTCGTTCATATATGAAATTTTCCAGAAAACTGGAAAACATCTGTAATAGTTCCAGTTCAAAAAATTGCTCAAATACATGTGAACACTTTAGGCCAGTCAATTATGTTACCTCTGCATGAAAAAATATTAGAAAAAGTTGTACAAATTCAGTTTGAAAAATACTTGAAAGACAACAATATAATAATGGAAGAACAATCTGGTTTTCGTCGAAAACATTCTTGTGAATCTGCATTAAACTTCGTCATAGCTGATTGGAAGGAGAAAATACACGGGAAAAAGAAAATAGCTGCAGCTTTCCTTGATCTTAAACGTGCATTTGAAACGGTAGATAGGGAGATATTGTTAAACAAATTATACAGTTATGGGGTAAGAGGAAGAGAATATTTGTGGTTCAAATCATATTTAGAAAACAGAAAACAAATAGTAAAATTTAATAATGAAATGTCAAAAAGTATTTCTATTAAACTAGGTGTACCACAGGGGCAATGTTGGGGCCATTATTATATATATATTATATATTAATGATTTAAAAAAAATAATAAGGAATTGTGAAATAATGCTTTTTGCCGATGATGGTCTTTTGTATGTTAATGAAGATGAAGCTAATAATGCTGTAGATAAGTTGAAGGAAGATTTAAATAATGTAAAAATTTACCTTAATATGAATAAATTAAAACTAAACACAGAAAAAACAAAAATAATGTTAATACCGCCAAATAGAGAAATTAATTGTATTGAAGTATTTGAATGTGTACAAGAAATAAAATACTTAGGAATTATAATAGACAGCAACGTAAACTTTAAACAACACTTTGAAAATATATGCAAAAAGATAGCCAAGAAAATCGGTTTCTTTCGTAGAATAAGAAAAAAAATTATGTATTACAATGGCAATTAAAATATATAATACCGTAATAAAACCCCATTTTGAGTATTGTCCTACGATACTATTATTGGGATCTACAGGCATGATTGAGAAACTTCAAAAATTGCAAAATAAAGCTATGCGATCGATTCTATATTGCAATAGGTATACACCAATACACCATATGCTTAATATATGACATTTTAAGATTTTCGGATTAGCCGCGTTAATAAATAATAGATATTAAGCGAGTTCAATACAGTACTCACCCCGAACGTTTCGCTACAAATTTCATTGAGCGTGGTCACCGGGAAACTGCCTGTCATATGCAAACAACCGCGAAAACCTTAAAAGTTATATGCTTAATATGTTGAAATGGCTAAGTATTAAAGCCTAGTACGCAGATAGGGAAAAATTTTTCTTTTCATACAAAATTTTTCCCAGGAAAAATTATGTCTTCAGTTTTTTTTCCAGACAGTACGCAGTTCACGCGCAAAATTGTGACGTTTGTACCCGCTGTAGGGTGAAGTCTCCACTAAATTTTGCCAGGAAAAATAATGATCGAAGCATTATTTTGCGGGAAAAATTTTGACGGGTTAATAATTTTGCACAATAAACACTTATAATTTTTTATTTATCGATAATTTTACAAAAAGAAAAAAAGAAGAAAAACATTAATTTTGCGCGTTTTTTCCAACGCTTTTGTAGAGTTTAGAATTGTAGAGATAAAATTTGTCATTTCTTGATCTGCGTACTAGGCTTAAACAAAGAATAATATTTTGTACCCTGTTATTTATATTCAAAATTAAAAATAATTTAGTGCCAAACTATCTGCAAAGAAGACTGTTTAGAAGAGGTGAAGTTCAGCCATATAATCTAAGAAACAAAAATAATTTTAATGTACAATTTTTTTTTAAACAATCGAACACAAAATATGTTATTTTATAAAGGTATACAAATATTCAATAGGCTGCCAGATATTGTTAAAATTGAAACGAATATAACAAGATATAAAATTGAAGTATTACAATTTGTTAAAACTAATTATTAAGCTATAATAATATTTTATTAAGAAATTTATTTATTTATTTATTTATTATAACATGAAATGAAAATGTAAATAAACACTAATCAAAAAACTTATTTTCGTTTCATTCGGATTCTGTGATATCAAATTCCACGTTTTTTTTTTTTTTGTATGCAAACTTTTTTGAAAAAAAATCGCATTTTTTTTTTAATGCAAAATATTTTCGAAATAAATTCGCATTTTTTTTTAATACAAAAAAGATTGAAATAAATTCGCCTGTTTTTGTAACGCAAATTTTTTTTTAAAGAAATTCACATTTTTTTTAATGAACAAAATTTTTGAAAATAAATTCACGTTTCTTTTTAGTGCAAAAAATTTTTGAATTAATGCGTATTTTTTTTTAATGCAAAAAAATTCCTCTAAAATTCGCATGTTTTTTAATGCAAGAAATATTTGGAATAAATTCGCATTTTTTTTAATGGAAAAAAAATCGTTTTAAAATTCGCATTTTTTTTAGTGCAAAATATTTTTGAAATATTTGAAAATATTTTCAACTTCCATTGAATTTTTTTTTTAATTATAAATATTTTCAACTTGCATTGAAAAAAATTTTTAATGGAAAATATTTTTATTTTTTTTTTTAATGCAACAATTTTTCAAGTTGCATTGAAATTTTTTTTAATGGAAAATATTTTCAACTTTCATTAAATTTTTTTTTTTAATGCAACAAATTTTTCAACTTGCATTTTTGAAATAAATTCGCATTTTTTTTTTAATGGAAAATATTTTCAACTTGCATTAATTTTTTTTTTTTAATGCAAAATATTTTCAACTTACAAGCAAAAATGCATTAAAAAAATGCATTTTTACAACTCTGCTTACAAATTTCACATATGTATGTATATACATACATGACGTATCTACATTTTTGGCATTTTGAGATAAATGCGTTTTCCTGTTTTTGTCTGTAACTTTTTTGTTTTTGGATGAATGTCTTTCATATTTTGACAAAATAATAAGTAGAGAAGTTATTATTTTTTGACCAAAAATGTATGTTTTGGTAGTTACGTCATTTTGTCTTAAGCTTTTCGTGTAGTTACGGCATTTAAGTGTAATTATTGTCTATAATAAACTGACATTCTAGTATGAATAGTACAATAATAATAATAAAAAGAGAAACACTTTTATCCCAGTTGCTTTTAAAAGTTTTTTTTTTTAACAAAAATAATATATTCATAAATTCAAATAATAAAATAAATAAAAAATTAAACGTTTCAAAATATTATAATAAAAAGACAAAAATGATTTTCATCAGCTTTAAAGTTTTTCACAGCATATTATAAGTAATTAAGTAACAATTTATTCGTCGTCATCTCCGAAATCGTCAGCGAGCTGTTCAGTTGCGTTATTTACTGGTAAATCCTTCCAAAATGTAATTCGATTTATAAGAGAAAACGACGTACATATGTGACATTCATGTATTAAGATTATTTGCCGTATTTACAAATGATATGGTAGTTACATCCTTTTGTTTTAAAATGAGCAGATACGTCAATTTCTCTTAAAAATAGGATGGTTCTTTGCACATACGTCATTTTTCTTAAGCGTTTTAAGCCGAAATGAAGCAAGATATTGTTAATATTATAATAGAATAAAATAATAACTGTATCAGAGATATCAAAAGTGGTCTTAACTCAAAAACTCCAAAAATGCAGATACGTCATTTTCAGTTAACACGGCAGCATAGGTAACTACTCTCAAAACAAGCGCAAAAATTACAAAAAAAAAATATGTATATAAACCACCACCTCTTTCTTTGCACAAAACAAAATCACAAAATTATCTTTTTTAACTTCTCTAACTTCAAAACATTTTGCATAGGTACCTACATACACATACTTGCACAAAAACTGAACTGGATGATGCTTGTGGAGCTTTTTGTCTTTTCTTATCAAGCATTTCTCGTCGTCTCGTCACGTTCGAAAAATTGAAAAAAAGACGCAACGTGACGACGAGAAATACTTTATTATGTATTATTTCGCTGTTTGAAATTCGTTTTAAAGAGAGAATAACTGTGAAGAGATCTCGTCACGCTGACGTCTCGTTTTCTCGTCGCGGTCGCATTGTGAAACCACAGTGTAGGCTGTTTCACAATGCGACGAGAAAACGAGACGTCAGCGTGACGAGATCTCTTCGCAGTTGTTCTCTCTTTAAAACGAATTTCAAACAACGAAATAATACATAATAAAGTATTTCTCGTCGTAACGTTGCGTCTTTTTTTCAATTTTTCGAACTTTACGACGTGACGAGACGACGCGAATTGCTTGATTATGTATTATTTCACTGTTTAAAATTCTTTTTTAAGAGAGAGAAACTGCGAAGAGATCTCATCAAGCTGACGCCTCGTTTTCTCGTCGCATTGGGAAACAGCCTTGTTGTGAAACAGCCTACAAAATAGAGAAAATTGTCTTTTTCTTGTCCCCCTTTGTTTGCCGTGGATTTTGTATGTAGCGTTCTCGTTTTATTATTATCAGCATTTCTTGCTTCAAATTCCCCTTCGTTAATCTCTACAGCCGAGAGCGTCTTACTGGCTGAACAGAATAGACGCGCGGTCGTTCGCGCGGCACTTGAAAAATCGCTCTGTCAAAGTTAAAATGCATTTAAACTCGTTTGAGTGAATTGGGCTTTTCCAGAATCTGACTCTGTCTTTTCTCTTTCTAATTTTGACAGTTCTTTAATCAAAAAGAAGCTCTAGATGGGGGGAAAACAACAATACAAACAAATATAAATACACACCGATACTGTTCGCGCCTTCAATAGTGTGTTTGTTTTCCCCCCCATCTAGAGTTTTTGACGTTTGGTGGAAGTGCCCAATACAATGGAGCCGCGGACGCGAGCCGCGACGCTAGACATTGGTTAACTTTTAACTTTTGCCGCGCGGTGTTCGACAGATAAGGTGAAAGAGTAAAGCTGGCCATACACGATAGAGCCAAATGGCTCGTCCGAGCCAAATTGCATCATGTAAATGAGTTTGGCCGAACCATTTGGACTTTTAGCAAGTTATAAATCCACCAGTCCATTTGGCACAGAGCCATTTGGCTCTATCGTGTATGGCCAGCTTAACCACGGCTACATTTAATTGTGTCTCAGAACTTTCTATGTTATCTATTTTATTTTAAAAATGCAAAAATACACATTCACAATAAAACTTCAAAATAAAAGTTTAAGAAATAGCTACAAAATCAATTAAAAACAATAATTTCGATTTGTTGTTCGCGTGGTCCATTGTATTCAATTTTTTACGGAAGCGTCGCTTCTCGCGGCAGCGGCTGATTCGCGCGGTTGACCGAGCGTCTATTCTGTTCAGCCAGTTAATCGCCACTATAGACGTCGCCACTATCTTTCGCTTCCATGAAGGCTGTTTCACAATGCGACGAGAAAACGAGACGTCAGCGTGACGAGATCTCTTCACGGTTGTTCTCTCTTTAAAACGAGTTTTAAACAACGAAAAAATACATAATAGTTGTGTTTTGTTGAGCTAGTTACTGTGCCGATTCTGCAATGTTCCACATTAAGCCATAGAGTTACTGAAGAGCAAATGTGCTGTTAACTTGTTGTTGGTAGAATTTGCCTGTAAAAATTTTGCTTAATGTGAAGAATTTCTGAATGTGCACATTAAGGAGTTGAACAAAACACACCTAATAAAGTATTTCACGTCGTCACGTTGCGTCTTTTTTTCATTTTTTCGAACTTTATGATGTGACGAGACGACGAGAAATGCTTTATTATGCATTATTTCAATGTTTAAAATTCTTTTTTAAGAGAGAGGCTGTTTCACAATGCGACGAGAAAACGAGACGTCAGCGTGACGAGATCTCTTCACAGTAGTTCTCTCTTTAAAACGAGTTTCAAACAACGAAATAAAATAGGTCTGTTTGGTTACTTTTGTAGCACAAAGTTGAAAATCTGTCAAATTTCTAAAAGAAGAGAAAAATTCTATCAAAGAGAGTAAAACCTGGCACAAAGTTAACAAACGCCTTGTTGCAGTATGTATTTGAAACGTCAAACGTAAGTTACAGCAGCCAACGATAAAAATTCATTATAATCCATTTATTATAATTATAGAAACTAACTAATACTATATGGCTGTAAAATTAATTATAATTCATTAAAATTCATTAATTTAAGTATAAAAACCATCAACAAAACATTAATCCACTACATGATCGATTTATTTATTACAAGATGTATCTTTCAATACCACTTTGTATCAATAATAACAATCATATTATCCATATAGTACAAAGCAATTACTTGCAACATATCACTTTCGTGATAGACACAAAAGAATTTGTATAAAAAACACCCTCTGGTGTATCGTACCTGAGAATAAGTATACTTAATATACTCGTCTCTCTTATTCCTTTAGTTTTAAGTTATTATATATTGTATATTATAGTGACTACAAGTCACACTCAAATGTATATATTATGCTCGTGAGCAAGAGCAATCTATAAATTTAAAATGTCAGCCATGAGGCATTCTTTTGTAACACAGATAAAGCAGGCAATACTCTATAGCCGCAGATATTCGCTTAACTAAACAAAGGAATTGTAATTCACTGTAAATTTTCTAAAGTCTCAATAAAATTCAATTCAATTCAGCCAACGATAAACAAGACAGAACATAGAAGGTATGCTCATAACATACACCCTATTCTCCATCTTTGGATTTTTGTGACGTCATAATCATCTTTTTATATTATTTTTTTTCTTAAAATGAAGAATATTAATATAGAATTCAGCATTTAATAAAACTAATTTTAATAAAACAACAAATATGTTTATATAATATATAATTATAAATAATATTTATATATTGACGATTAAAAACTTTGTCCGCCATATTGCAATTTTAAATTAATAAAAATCAGCGAAATGATTTGGCCAGAAGAGGGCAGTTACGGATTTTGACAGTTGTTAAACTCCTTGCAACAAGAAATTTGTGTAGCAGAAAGTTGCAAGGAGGGGAAATTTCTTATTCTCTCGCTGTGCTCTCTTCTTGCTACTTTCTGCAACTTTCTTGAGTAAACAAACAGGAATTTGTGAAAATTTGTGCGACGTCGTACGAATTCGTACGACGTTTCAGTAACCTTATACATAATAAACTATTTCTCGTCGTCACGTTGCGCCTTTTTTTCAATTCTTCGAACTTTACGACGTGACGAGACGACGAGAAATGCCTGATTATGTATTATTCACTGTTTAAATTTTTTTTAAGAGAGAAACTGCGAAGAGATCTCGTCACGCTGACGTCTCGTTTTCTCGTCGCATTGTGAAACAGTCTTGTGCCTTGAGAATACTATAGAATGTATATACAGTGGCTGTAATCAGCTGTTCCTCAAATGGAGCATCGAAAAATTTTAGGATGGCTTTGAGGGCCCGACCCATATAGACCGAGAGCTGGCGACGGATTTTCTGCGTGAAAGGAAACCAAACGGTATTAATGTTACAACTAGTCCTAGAGAAGGTGATAACGAATACGAAAGTCTGTCTGCACGTAGTGGCCTCGTTTCCGCGAAAAAGTGCATCAAAAGTACAACTTTTCTGAAAATAGAAATAGTGAGGGAAACCACTTAAAATGCATCGCATCCCGACGCCACGGACTCGCTGATTACATGGATTCGACAGACGTGTAGGTGGCCGCAAAACCCTTGACAGACGCCGCCAAAAATGCGTTTTTTTTTTTGCGTTTTTTACTTTTTAGAAAACCACTTAAAATTGGGGTCATTCGAAAGCTCTCAACTCCCTGAGTGCGAATATGCAAATGACAGACGTCTAGGTGGCAGCAAACTCGCGACAGACACGATTAAAATCGCGGCTTCTTTTACGAAATTCTAGATAACTCATGTTACACACCTAAATACATCGCAATCTGAGGCTGTTGACTGCCAAGAGTATAAATATGTGAAAAAAAAAAACAACTTTCAGCTTTATGCAACAGCTGGAAAGCGCGATTAAAATCGCGGATTTTTTCAGTGTACGACTATTTAATGGGATTTTGCGGGAAACCACTTAAAATGTATCTTAATTGAAAGGTCCTGACCTCTACAAAATTAAAATTTAAACGACAGACGCGTAAGTGGTGATAAACGGATGGTAGCCACTAAATAAGTCGCGGACGTTATTTACTGTTTTTAAATTGGGTTTTAGTGGTAATCTCTTCAAATGTTACTCAAGTTAAGGGTTTTAACTCCACTAAGAACTAAATGTAGGTGACAGACGTTTTGAGTTATATCAACATGTTGAAAACCGCGATAAAATTCGCGCATGTTTTTATTGTTTTATTAGTTGGATTTTGGTGGTAACCTCCCTAAAAGGGTGTCTAATCAACGGTTTGAACTCCCTGACCAAGCAAGTTTTACTGATAGACGTTTTGAGTCACACCAAGCCGCCGAAAAGCAAGATAAAAGTCGCGCATGTAATTATTGTTTTATTGGTTGGATATTGGTGGTAACCTCCCCAAAAGGGTGTCTAATTAAAGGTTTGAACTCCCTGACCAAGAAACTTTTACTGACAGACGTTTTGAGTCACACCAAGCAGCCGAAAACCGAGATAAAAGTCGCGCATGTTATTATTATTTTATCAACTGGATTTTTGGTGGTAACCTATTCATATGTATGCCAATTCAAAGGTTTTACCTCCCTCGTTTGAAAAATTTTACCCACAGACGTTTTGAATTACACCAAAACTATCTAAGTCCGCGAAATAAATCGCGGATTTTCAAAGAAGAAAAATATAATCTCACACTCAGCAAAGGTTTTTATAAATGTAGGTAGTAACCATACTGTCATTGTTTTCTGATATTTACGTGGATAGAATTATAGAAATAAAATCGCGGAAAAATTAAATACATTTTTATTTTAAATTTTACTTGTTGGTTCTAAAACTTTTTTGTTCTCAAAATGAGTGCAAATTTGAATTGCTGTCTCCATAATACTCATTGCACCAAAACCTTTGGAAGTGTTAAAAAATTTTCGGTAAAAACCTTGCAAAGGTGTACGGAAATTCTAAAAGTAAGAAAACATTTTTCCCTTGCATGTAGTCATGTATATTATTATATTCTTAAAAATGGCATACCAATTTTTTTTTTTCTAAAAAATTTCAAGAAATTTTATATAATATAATTTAAAAAAAAAAATTTTTCTGCATAAATTCAATTTTTTTAAAGAATTGAGATAGCGTTCTTTTTTCTGAGATTAAAAAATTTTAGGTGTTTGTTTTATCAATTTAAAGAACATGTTTCATGCTTTTTTCCATAGTTCAAACGAGGGAGGTAAATCCTTTGAAATGGCATACATATGAATAGGTTACCACCAAAAATCCAATTGATAAAATAATAATAGAATGCGCGACTTTTATCGCGGTTTTCGACTGCTTGGTGTTACCCAAAACGTCTGTCAGTAAAAGTTTCTTGGTCAGGGAGTTTAAACCTTTAATTAGACACCCTTTTGGGAAGGTTACCACCAATATCCAACCAATAAAACAATAATAACACGCGCGACTTTTATCGCGGTTTTCGGCGGCTTGGTGTGACTCAAAATCTATGTCAGTAAAAGTTTCTTGGTCAGGGAGTTCAAACCGTTGATTAGACACCCTTTTGGGGAGGTTACCACCAAAATCCAACTAATAAAATAATAATAACATGCGCGAATTTTATCGCGGTTTTCAACATGTTGATATAACTCAAAACGTCTGTCACCTACATTTAGTTCTAAGTGGAGTTAAAACCCTTAACTTGAGTAACATTTGAAGAGATTACCACTAAAATCCAATTTAAAAACAATAAATAACGTCCGTTAGTGGCTACCATCCGTTTATCACCACTTACGCGTCTGTCGTTTAAATTTTAATTTTGTTGAGGTCAGGACCTTTCAATTAAGATACATTTGAAGCGGTTTCCCGCAAAAGCCCATTAAATAGTCGTACACTGAAAAAATCCGCGATTTTTATCGCGCTTTCCAGCTGTTGCATAAAGCTGAAAGTTGTTTTTTTTTTCACATATTTATACTCTTGGCAGTCAAGAGCCTCAGATTGCGATGTATTTAGGTTTGTAACATGAGTTATCTAGAATTTCGTAAAAAAAGCCGCGATTTTAATCATGTCTGTCGCGAGTTTGCGGCCACCTACACGTCTGTCATGGGCATATTCGCACTCGGGAAGTCGAGAGCTTTCCAATGACACCAATTTTAAGTAGTTTCCCAAAAAGTAAAAAAGCGCCAAAAAAACGCATTTTCAGCGACGTCTGTTTCGGGTTTTGCGGCCACCTAGACGTCTGTCATTTGCATATTAGCACTCAGGGAGTTGAGAGCTTTCGAAGAATATAAAAGAATATAAAGCCAAAAATGCGCATCTCATACAAATTTTCTACTGCACATTTTCATATGGCGGGTTCCAATATTGCGACCTGCTCCCAGAGCAACATTGAAACCCGCCATTTTCTGAAGAAAATTTGTATGAGATGCGTCTTCTTGGTAACTTTATATTCTTTGCCTATAGGCGATGCATGCACCGGACGCAACGCAAAAAGTAGCTGAACTTTTAACTTTTCTCTCCGGCAGGTCCGTTGACATCAATTGTCAATAGTAGGTTTGTTCGATGATGGCATTGCATTTCGTTCATTGCTGTTCTCTAAACTCGTTCTGATGAGATTTGTTCACTCTAGTTTCTTTTTTAGTTCAGAGTTTGTTCAGAGCAGAGCACTGAGTAGACTCTGAGCGAACGGAGTAAACTCTGAGCAGAGTATGTTCAGAGCACTCCGATTTAATTATGAAACACACCTGAGGTGCGTTCTTTTATGTTACTGTGGTTAACTATAGTTAATGTGTCAAAAATAAAAGTTGATGTGCCATAGTTAAGAAAGTTACTCTTGGTAACTTTTTCATTTAGGAACGACCAGAGTTAACAATAGTTAATCTGTCAAACGAAAGGGGTTGCAAAAAAAAAATTGAATTGTATTTGGTATGAATAACCAAGAAAAAAATGTGATTGCATTAAATTTATTGCAAAAATAATTATCAGGAATTCATATGTAATATTTCCAAATTAAATTTCTTTACACTCAGTTTTGTATAAATCGAACAGAAATAAGTGCAATTTTCTTCATTGCTTATGGCACAGAATTTTTTGATGAAAAATTAACCAAATATAAAGAAGAAAATGCCGACAGAAAAAAAATGCATCAGAAAATAAAAGAAAACTATTCCAAAAATCAAATTAGACAAAAAAAATCGATTAAATTGGTAAAGACATATTTTAAATATTGAAAACAATTCCAAATCAAAAGGGCAAAAAGTAAACAAAACATCCACCATTGCATTTCAGCTGTGTTTGACAGATCAACTATTTCAATTCATATCGAGATGAGTTGGAAAAAGTTACAAAAAGTTACTTTTTGACACTTTTACTTTACTTTGGAATTTAGGAACGATTTAATGACGTCATAAAGTTACTCGAAGTAACTTTTCTGAATTAAAGGAACGACCGAAGTTAACTATAGTTAACTATAGTTAACCACAGTAACATAAAAGAACGCACCACTGAGCACTCAATTGTCATATCTGTCAAATTACATGGAAACTGTATGAAGTTGGCCGCGCTCAGTTTTTTACTTCGTCTGCTCGGTTATTTTATTCTGAGCTCATAGAGCACGCTCTGAACGCGCTTTGAACGAAAAAAGAAACACAAACTCCATGCTCTGAGCGCTCTGAACTAAAAAAAAAAAACACAACATTTTTGTTTGACAGTTCGGGCTCAGCTCTGAACTGCTCTGAACTAAAAAAGAAAAACCCCTATTAAAAAAGTGAGTTTTGTCTACGCGCATAAAAATTCGCGTACACATCAAATTTGTTTGCAAAATTGGATTGATTATTTTTTTTTTAGATAACGTGTACACAGATAGGTAAATTTATTCGAACATATATTGAGCGTGAATAGAAAGGGTAGACGAAAAAAATTGTTCATGCTTAGGGAATTGGACTGTAGCTTCTGTATTTTTGTAACAAATCGATATACACGACAAAACTGACAAAATGTTACTGTTTTTCTTTTATCGTGTAAATCTGCAACAATAAGGAAAAACACAAAGAATATATGCAACTCTGCAATTTTGTAAACTATTGCAAAATACAAGCGAAAATGAGCTTGCTCATTATTTTCTTTATATTGTCCATTATTTTGATAGTTTTGTGACGTTTGTCCATCATACGCATACAAGATATAAAATAAAGCAAGTTATATGAAATGCGCTGACCTTCCTCAGTGCGCAATAGGTTCGAAAAATCGAACGCACTTTATTTGAATGAAGCTGTCGAAACAACGCAACGTATCCATTGGGACACCCCTATCTGTTGCATAAGTCAATGGCCTCGTTCAGGATTGTATCCAAAGCGATCTGGATAGCTTTGTGTTGTTGTAATCCCTTGTGAAAAAACAGCTGATGCAACAACTAAACGAATCTGAAATTTTTTGGATAGGTTGACACCGCCTTGGATAGGTTTTTGAACTCGAGGAATGTCAACGGATCTGTTGCCGCAACGCATTTGTTTTTGACAACAGCTGTTTGGTTCATCAGCTGAATTTTCCCATGGGATTACAACAACACAAAACTATCCGGATAGGTTTGGCTTACCCTCCGAACGCGGCCAGTGTAAATGGACTTGGACTTATCACTTTTGGTCTGTTTGGTAACGTGAAATTCCTTACTAAGTTTCCCACACTTGGATTTTTTCTAGTTATGGGTTTTGACAGCAAAATGTGAAAATTGGCCGCGTTCAACCTACATCTAAAATTTCAGATATCTGAATTTTTGGAGCTTCTGCTTGGCCAGCTGTCATAAAAAGTTAGATGACTTTTAGTGACTTTTAGTTACGTTTAGTTACGTTTATTCTGAAATTTCAGACAAGAAAATTTCATCTGAAAATTCAGATGACAGTTGTTTGTGGTGGGGGAAGTTTAAAAAGAGCTGAAGTGCTACACATCAAATTGAACTTTATGATTTTCGGTGTGGTTAGTGGTTGATGTGTGCTTAAAGTTTTTATAATAAAATTGTAATATTTACTTATTTAATTAAAAGAACTTTCTGTTAATTGTTTAGTGACTCTTTGAATAAAAGGAATGATTTGTCTTCGAAAAGTATTCGCATAATTGTCCATCGGATTATTGTGGTACAATTTTGCATTGAAGTTATAATAAATTTACTGCACAATAACAAACAAACCTGTTGCTAATCTTTTTACATAAAATTTCATCTACAAAGCTCATGCTAAATTAACAATTTACGAGTATGTAAAGTTCTCTTTTATTTCGATTCTATGCAAATTCAATAAGTGAATACGGGAATTTGACACAGTGGCTTTTGGCTGAAATTTCAGATTTTTTTTGCGTTCAATAAAGAAATCTGAAATTTCAGATTTCTTTGCTTTGAACGTACTTATTTACAACAAATTTCACGTTACCAAACAGACTGACTACGAACACTACGCAAAAATATATTTGGAAATAAATTTGAGTTTTCTGCGATATAAAATCCAAGCACTACGTTTTAAACATCGCGTAGTTTAAATTTTTTAAATATTTTGCATATATTGCATTCAACATTTTAAGATGTCCTTTCGGTATACATTCCTTGCAATCGGCAACTTATCGGAGGGTAAAAATATATCCAAAAATTTTTTAGTTGAGTTGTTGCATCAACTATTATTGTTTTACAAGGATTTGCAACAAATCTATCCGAATAGCTTTCGATTGCTAACCGAATGCAGAAACTATTTTTTAAAAATATCGAACTTACTTGTTGTATTTCCAAAGAGCCAATGTCGTTGCTAAAAATGGTGAAATTAAGTACAATGAAAACTTGTGTGCGTTTACTTGGTTTCCCAGAAATAGTTCAGTTAAATTGAATAGAATAATCGAAGCCGAAATAATTATAGACTGACCAACTTCCAGTCCATTTATACCCGCTAGAATATTGATTGCATTGGTGCAAAACACTGCAAGCATACCCATATACATATAATATAGTACACCTAAAAGAATAAGGTTGTAAATAAGACATAAGTATATCGAAATGTAAAAGCTTACCTATGTCAACCGACAGTCCTAAAAATGACCTCGCAAATTTTGGCACAATGATGGTTGTTGAATTATAATTTACATAGTACACCATCAAGAGAGGAAGAGTTGCTATGGTGGGAAGGAGCACTTTATGCCTCCATCGGAGATCGAGGACATCGTCAGCGAATCCCAACAAAATCATACAGCAAATTGACAGTAGGGCTACTATTAATTCTACAAACTGAAAGTTAATTGATTGATTTAGTCTTTGAGTGCTAAAATGCAGATATGGCTTACTTCTTCGTGTGAAAAATCATCTTTGGCGTTTAAGAAAAAACTAAACGGCACTGGTATGAAGAAGAACATTGCTACCAGGAACACGCAAGCTGTAACAACGCCAAGGGACTCAGGCCTGAGACAAACCATTTATTTTACCATTTTCATTTTTATCGATATGGACATGAAGACTTACACTTTGGTTTTATCTTTTTTGCATAAATCATGTCCAAAAAGGTTGGCTTTTATAAGTTTTTCTCGAAAAGATGGTATAATTCGTACGGATGTTACATATGCTCCTATTGATATAACAAAAATGGTGACCAGCGAAAGCTCCATCTTGTAGTTTTAATAGAAAATGCGGCACCGCCTGCAAAAGGTGTAACAGTGTACACTAACACTGGTATTAAGTTAAGATGGTAATCAATTTCATTCGTGGTAATCAATCCTCGTCTGTCTGGTCTGTCATTCTAGTTTGCCAACACGTCTGTTCCTTTACTTTGAAACTGTACTTTTCTGTGCATTTTACCGCCATTTCATTTTTTTTATATGAACTTTGACAGAACGTTGGACTGAAAATCACACAAATGCACAGAAAATCAGATATTTAAAATAAAGGAACTAGACTGTGTAGTGTGGTTTTTCTCAAAAATACTGAATATAAAGGTATAAATCCTTCGTACGTCTCACCATCCAAAAACTCTTTATTTACATTTCTGTATTTGTTATTTATGTCGAATTCCTTTTAAGCTTAGTTCCTCCTCGAAAAAAAAATACATGTACTTCTTATGGGAGTGATTTTATCGCAAAAAGTTTTTTTATTGAACTGTACCACGATTCTTTTTCGCGCAAAACAATCCGTGCGTTCAACTACATCTGAAATTTCAGATTTCTGAATTTTTGGAGCTTCTGATTGGCCAGCTGTCATAAAAAGTTGGTCCCCTTTCACACGAAGATACTAGTTGCTGGTGATTTTTTTGACGTTTTCTTTAAATCTCCTTAAGTGCCTGTTTACATTGTATTTTTGACGAACGGCGCATCCAGTGAGATGGGTAGATTTTGTGTGAGTAAGAAAGAGAAGGGTTAGTTCCACCCAAATTACGCCGATGCGCCAGTTTCATTAAATGTTTTCGGATTGAGCAGGAAGAGTTTTTTTTGTGCGAGTGAGATATACATGGTTGTTAAGGATGTGAGATAGGGATGGGTAGATTGAAATGAAAGAATTTTGTCTCTATAATGTAAACACGAGGAACATTTTGATGAACGAAAATATGCTTTGTCAAAAATACAATGTAAACAGGCACTAACAGTCTCCTGTACCTTTCACACGCAGATACAAAGTTGGAGGAGACTTGCTGTATTTTCCTTTAAAACTACCTTGGTTGAACGCACACAAACGTAGTGTGAAGAGAAACGTCAAAAAAGTTTCCTGAATTTGTTGACCGGGGAGATTTCATTTCCCCTCTTTCTTCCTGCCCTTCCCGCCAATGAACTATTTGTTGCCGGCAACTCAGTTGCCCTGTGTGAAAGGGGACTTGGATGACTTTTACTGACTTTTAGTTACGTTTAGACCATGGTTTAGACGCTGATTACACGATTCTTTTTGACGCTGATTACACGATTCTTTTTTTCGGTTGTTTCGTCTTTCGTTATTTTGACAGATATGGTGAGGGGTGTAGAAATGTAAGGGGAATGAAGTAACGAAAGCAGGAATGAAAATTTGAGCCTGATTACACGATTCTTTTTTTCGTTCGTTTCGTTATTCGTCTTTTTGACAGGTACGTATCCTCGTGATTACACGATTCTTTTTTACATTCGTGAGACTTTTTTCGTTATTTTGACATTCAGAATTTCCGCGGTGGATTTATTGGAAAATAAACATTAATAATAATTAAAAAAGGGGTTTCATCACTTCTTGTTCAAATGTATACCCTATTTAGCAATGAAAAGCAATGTTAAAACTTATAATTTAAAGTTTAAAAGTTCCTCGCATAATGCTTTGATTTTAGGGATGAGCCATATTGAAAGATTCTCAGCGATAAATCGGCACACACATTTATCGAACCGAAACATCGGTATTTTTCGAAATCGATACTTGAAAACAAAGGTAATACTTGTTCCTTGTTGTTCCTTTTCTATTTTAAGGACCAAATATGTTAAAATTTTCAAAACGTGTTTTTGATTTAAAACGTGAAATAATATTGGTGTCTTTCAAAATTTATAAACTACTTTCTTCCATTAAATCTTCAATATTTTAATTAATAAACAAAAATGATTTGATAACATTTTGGAAAGTTAAAAAATTAAAGCTACTAAAGCATAGGCTTCTTCTTTGTACAAATGTAGACATTTTTCATATTAAGCTAAGTTCTTACATGTAAATCACACCAACAAAAAGCTAGCAAAACATTTACTTCTTCAATAAAGCCTTAACTACATAAGCCAAAAAAGTGAAAAAGTACAAAAGTAAAAATTTTCAAACTCATTTTGGGATAGTGTTTCTCACAGGAAAACTTAAAAAAATGATGCAGAAAGCTTAAATTTTGGTTTAAAAATAAAATGTATATATTATTTTTCACAAAAGAACTGCGCTAGCTGGAAAAAAATATTTTTACTTTTGTAATTTTGCAAAAAGTGGCTTATGTAGTTAAGGCTTAACTCATAAAATATACCACCATAAAGCCAGGTACGCAGTTCAAGCTAAACTAAATTTTATCCCTACACTTCTTATCTCTACAATCGTTTGCTAAGAGCATAAATGTCAAAATTTATCTGTGAAAGAATGCGTTCAGCATTATTTCGCGCGCTAAATCAAGTGGAGACTTTTTGAATTTAGCGCGTGAACTGCGTACTGCCTAGCTAAATACCCTCGCTAAAATTTATCTTTGGAGGAAATTTGTATGGAAGATAAATTTTAGCGCGATCTGCGTACCAGGCTTAACCTGAAAAATGATTTTACCACACCACGTATGTTTTCCCCAATCCCCAAAGGAAATTTTATAAAAAAAAACACGACTTAACAGTTAACGTGTTTAATGCGATAACAGCTAAGTACTTTTACAAAAGCCCAGAGAATTTTCGACTTCTAATCTAAGCGCGAAGAATAGACGTGAATTTCATGCTTGTTATCGATTGTTTGTATTGAAACCTATGTGAGTTGTCGGCTTCGACAACCTATGTTGTGGTTTTTTTCAACCAATTGGAAATAGTCATACTCGTTTTATTAAAAAACATTTTTAGACTAACTTTGGTGTGAACATTTATTGTCGTATTTAAAAACTAGATATTGACATAATTTGGAATTTGTACCTGATTTATAACTAGTTGTTACGCACCCTCTTTGCTGAACTCTTTGCTAACTCATTTAGGTATTGAAATTATCCTTATTCCCTTTCCATGAAATAGTACCTAATGAACTTTTGTCAATTTTTTTTAAATCCATCAAATTCAATAAATTATAACAAATTAATAAAATTACAATATGCTTTCACATGATAATTTTCTTATTGAAAGAACACACAACTTGATAGAAAACAACAAATATTTTTGTGAACTTTCTCTCTTTTCATTTGATTTACACAAACTATTTTATTTGCAAGTTTCTATTTTCTTGTATGGTCGATGTAATTTATCTAAAAATCGATACTGATATATGTATCGATGTTTTACTTTGAATAACGAATCCCGGTTACATCGATTGCCACCATGCTCATAACTAATCGGTTGTCAAACCAGAACGTCAAATGTTCAACCAGAAAAAGTCTTGAAATTTTCATTCCTGCTTTCGTTACTTCATTCCCCTTACATTTCTACACCCCTCACCATATCTGTCAAAATAACGAAAGACGAAACAACCGAAAAAAAGAATCGTGTAATCAGCGTCTTTCAAGACTTTTTCTGGTTGAACATTTGACGTTCTGGTTTGACAACCGATTGATGAGCGATGATGGCAATCGATGTAACCGGGATTCGTTTTTCAAAGTAAAACATCGATACATATTTCAGTATCGATTTTTTGAAAAATTACATCGACCATACAAGAAAATAGAAACTTGCAAACAAAATAGTTTTTTTAAATCAAATGCAAAGAGAGAGAGTTCACAAAAATATTTGTTGTTTTCTATCAAGTTGTGTGTTCTTTCAATAAGAAAATTGTCATGTGAAAGCATATTGTAATTTTATTAATTTGTTATAATTTATTGAATTTGATGGATTTTAAAAAAATTGACAAAAGTTCATTAGGTACCATTTTATGGAAAGGGAATAAGAATAATTTCAATACCCAAAGGAGTTAGCAAAGAGTTCAGCAAAGAGGGTGCGTAACAACTAGTTATAAATCAGGTACAAATTCCATAAATTATGTCAATATCTACTTTTTAACCACGACAATAATGTTCACACCAAAGTTAGTCTAAGTGCCTGTTTACATTGTATTTTTGATGAAGCATATTTTCGTTCATCAAAATGTTCCTCGTGTTAACATTATAGAGAAAAAATCCTTTCATTTCAATCTACCCATCCCTATCTCACATTCTTAACAACCATGTATCTCTCACTCACACAAAAAAAATTCTTCGTGCTCAATCCGAAAACATTTATTGAAATTGGCGCATCGGCGTAATTTGGGTTGATTAACCCTTCTCTTTCTTACTCACACAAAATCTACCCATCTCACTGGATGCGCCGTTCGTCAAAAATACAATGTAAACAGGCACTAAAGCCTTAACTACATAAGCCACTTTTTGCAAAACTACAAAAGTAAAAATATTTTTTTCCAGCTACCGCAGTTGTTTTGTGAAAAATAATATATAAATTTTATTTTTAAACCAAAATTTAAGCTTTCTGCATCATTTTTATAAGTTTTCCTGTGAGAAACCCTATCCCAAAATGAGTTTGAAAATGTTCACTTTTGTACTTTTTCACTTTTTTGGCTTATGTAGTTAAGACTTAAAAATGTTTTTTTAATAAAACGAGTGTGACTATTCCCAATTGGTTGAAAAAAACCACAACACAGGTTGGCGAAGTCGACAACTCACATAGGTTTCAATACAAACAATCGATAACAAGCATGAAATTCACGTCTATTCTTCGCGCTTAGTTGAGAAATGGAGATATAGTCGGAAAATGTGAACCTGTATCAGCGATAACTACTGTCGAATTCCTTTTAACAAAAAATTCGATTTGTTTAGAAGAAAAAAATCGATTTTTCTGAACAAGTTCCTTGTATTGAAAGAAAAAAACCGATTCAGTTTTAAAAAAAATCGAATTTTTTGTTAAAAGGAATTCGACATAAGATCACAGATGTGGACACACAGAAGCCCACGAACTCCAAAAAGTTAAAGGCAAAAATTTTTAACTCAACCAATCTAAGTCAACATCAACTAATGTCGAATTCCTTTTACCAAAAATATTCAATTTTTTTTCTAAACAGAATCGATTTTTTTCTTTTAATACAAGGGATTTGTCCAGAAAAGTCGACTTTTTTTTCTGAACAAATCGATTTTTTTCTTAAAAGGAATTCGACATAAGTATCGCTGGTAGCCTTTTTCATCAGTATGCGTATATTTTCTTCACCCAGTGGGCAGTATGGTCGAACACAACTTGTGCAGCATCGTATCGACACAGGAGATGTCAGAACGATTCGTCAACCTGCAAGAAGTCTCCCCTTGGCCAAATAAGCCGAAGTTAAAGAAATGATATCGAACATGAAGATGGGCTGATCGAAAATTCTAAAAGCCCTACGACATCACCGGTGGTCCTTGTCAAAAAGAAGGACGGAAGAATTTGATTTTGTGTGGACTACCGGAGGCTGGACGATGTGACAAAGAAAGACAGCTAGCTTCTGCCAAGAATTAGCGATACTTTGGATGCAATGGAAGGTGTTCAATAGTTCTCCACGCTGGACTTGAAGACTGAATATTGGCAGGTAGAAATGCACCCAAAAGATCGGGAAAAGATGGCTTTCTCTACAGGAAATGGTCTATGGCAGTTTAAAGTGACTGTGTAACACTCCGGCTACATTTGAGCGGTTGATGGAGTGCGTTTTACAAGGACTAACCTGGAAATCTTGACGTTCAAATGGGTAGATAAGTGTCCTCTATAACCTCTGTCTATCAACTCCTACTCTCGACCTCCCCGTGGTGAACGTCGCACACTGGGGCAGAATGTCCCTATCGGTGGCATTAAATCAGCCAATAGAGCTAGGAACCTACAAATTTCTGAAAATGTTTATATAACCAATCTATTGATATTTTTGAGCCCAACAATGACCACGCCCACCAAAACGCCCACTTTTTTGTACTTCAAAAAAATTACTTAGCACATCCTTACTTCTTATGGCCTCTGTTAAAAATAAGTACACAAAATTTTTTCCAGTAATAACCGAACAACAAAGAAATTTTTAATTTAAAAATAACAAATTAAATTTACATAATTAAAACAAAATCATCATCGATTTCTTCACCACTGTCATCTTCCTCGGCCTCAGAATCATTGACGTTTTCCACAAGTGGAGCTTTAAGCAAACCCAATGCTTCAATTGGCAGGTGTTGTTGTTTTTTTTCGGGAAGTTTCCTCATGCCTGTGATTATGGGATCAGAACTTAACAAAAAAGAGTTAAAAATATCTCGGTTTGTATTTTCTCTGCTTGTTTTCCGAGAATGATGCTCCCTAAAATTTTTGAAGTCCTTGTTTCTCGATTCTTGTGCTTCCTCAGTTAGTTGACCAATTGGTAACAGAGCGTGGGTTATTCAGCCATATCATAGTATCCGATCGGAACGGACATTTCTCCCACTCATACAAAATGTTTTTTTATTTTTCATTTTAATGATACAAATTTCTCATAAATCGCTCACACCTCCGGAAAATTATTTCAACGTGCGGTTGAAAAGAAAAAATTAAAGTGATATTTCTTATATTTCTAATATTTCTTAAAATTCGGAGAAAATTCCGTTCCGATCGGATACTATGATAGGGCTGATTATTTCCGGTCCATGAATGAAATTCTTATGAAGGGTTGGTGACATATAGTACCAGGGATACTTTCCTACATAATATCTGTCAGTATCAATTGCAAAACTCTTAAACTTCTCGACATCAATTTTATAGCCACTAGCCACAATAATCATAATAGTATGCATCTTTTTTATGAGTTGAACATCAATATTTGTAATTTCTGCGGAAATTTCAGCCTTTTGAAAGAAACGTCTTGCAGTATTACCATCATTAGAGTTCCCGAACCCGGGCTTTGGTTTATCTATAATCAAACCACAACGATCTTTAAACTCTTTTTGTATTCTTTTTTTATTCTCGGCAACAATTATCTTGTCATCCCCTCGAGCTTGCCATTTCTTAAGAGGCAATTTGTAGGATAAGTGCAGTAAATTTTCGAAAAACCTTATCCATCCATGAAGAACGGACGCAAGTTTTCTGTTTTAATTTCCCTTGTCAGCATACTGTCTATATCATTAAAACTTTTAGAAGAAGCACCACATATGAAACACTTTTGTGTTAATGACGTCTCCGTAATAGCGTTACAAACTTTTCCGTCAATCATTCTAAAAAGGAGAGTATGACGAACTTGTAACTGTCTTTCCTCAATTAAGATGGTTGTCTTTTGCAAATTTTTCACTTCGTTTTCAACTCTGTTTTTTTCTGCAATAGACATTTCTGTAGATTCCTTTACAAACTATTTATATTTTTAATGGCCTGCAGTATCTTGTGGAACCTGGTCGTGGATACAACTGTGCAATTTGAACAAATTTTAAGAGGAACAACACATGTTATAAAAACCGAAGAATCAGTAGCTTCAAGGCCATGGAAAGCTTGTTTGTAGGAGCTGTGTCCTGAACTTCCGTCAAATCCCCACTTGCAAAACAAACACAGGTTTTCGATTTCGATTGTTGTAAGTACACTAATAACTTCCTTCTGCGATTCCAACAAACGCTTTGTGGCAAGATCTAGCAGGGCCTGTAATGTAACCTCTACTAATGTTTCGGTAACTCTTATGTATTCGAGAGGTGGATAGCATTCTTTTTTTGCAGCTTGTATGACTTTATATGCAGGAAATTTTTCTGGTGCACTCATTCTTATAACATTATATTGATGCCGAGATAGTTGCGCTTCAACAGCAACCCCTAATGCTTCTTCGCCTGACATTTTAAAACTTTTTGTTTCAAGAGACTTTTTATTTGATTTCCTGTATTTTTTTGTTCGGTCAGGAGTTGTTGTTGTTATATCTTTCAATACTTCAGAAGCATTTCCCTTTCCTACTGCTCTCAAGCTCATTTGAGTGGCATAACTCAACATAGAAATTGATGTTGACTCTCTCAATTTCTCTGTTTTCAATCTTTTTGTACGTTCAGTACTTTCATCGAACGAAATACTTTGTCGACTACGCTTAGACCTTTCTTCAGGACAACAAAGAAAAGCAATAGATATTTCAAGCCAAGAACTATTTGTTTTTGAAAAAGTCTCGAATTTTCGAAAAGCCTTTTCCCATCGAGATTTATACTAGGATTAAAAATACGATAGTGTTTTATTTAAGCCTATGTTGTCGAAGTTTCGAGTTCGCTTTTTTAACTCCTCTCTCAGAAAAACAAAAAAATAACAATGGCCCCATACGAGCAATTTCATTTTTTGATTTATTTTGATCGATAGGGCCATTCTGCTCCAGTGTGCGTCGGGTGCCCAGTACCTTAACTAAAGATGGGGTTCCAATCCCTGTGGACGGTTTAGGCGGCAGCAAATGAGAGAGGGGGGGAGGAGTGTCCCCACTAAGGCACTTCTCCTTTATCCAGGCGGCAGCGAAAGAATTCCCCAGATGGAATCAACGGTGGCGTCTACAGTTCCAGTCAGGTTGAACTACTTAGTGAACACCTTATATGGGCTACTACAACGTATTCGTAGCTCAGGCCTTTAAGGAGCGGTATCCCCTGGATAGGCTAAAGGCTGATGTAACAGCCATCCAGGAAGTGCGACGGGATGGAGAGGGCATCCGAAGGATGAAAACGTGTGACATCTACTTCGGCGAGTGCTGCGGTAAGGGGAAACCTTAGGGAAGAAGTCTTGGGCTTCAGAAATGTACGCGAGCGCCTGGTCACAATCCGCATCAAAGCAAAGTTCAAAAACATCACGTTCATCTGTGCCCATGCCCCAACGGAAGAAAAGGATGACTCAACCAAAGAAGAATTCTACGATCTCCTCGAGGATACGTATGACAGGTGCCTCAAGTACGACGTCAAGATTATTCTTGGCGACTTTAACGCCAAGATCGGAAAGGAGGGCATCATCGATAGTCGGAGGGCACAGCCTGCACGACAACACTTCCGGTAACGGACTCAGGCTCATTGATTTCGCGGCGGGCCGAAATGTCATCATAGCAAGCACTCTATTCCCACACCTCAATATACACAAAGGGACCTGGCGGTCTCCGAATCAACGAACCGTCAACCAGATTGATCATGTTGCGATAGACGCCGGACATGCTTCCAGTATCCTGGATGTCCGAACGTTCCTAGGTGACAACATAAACTCGGATCACTACCTGGTGGTAGCGCAAGTAGGTATGCGGATATCAATGACGCCACGATGACGAGCGGATGGTGTAAAACGATTTAACGTCGCGAAGCTAAAATCGAAAGAGATAGCCAGGACTTTTGCAGACCAAGTTTCTCTTAAACTCTCAACAAGCCCGCCACAAGCATCATCTGTAGACGATCAGTGGAAGCACTGCCAAAATGCCATCAAAAGTGCCGATGCGTAACTGGAGGCAGATAGCTAGGGACCGAGCTGGCTTGTTGGTTGAGGCCGTAGTCCTTCCTGGGCTGTGAGCGCCATCTAAAGTAAAGTAAGTAAGTAACCTGGAAATCTTGCCTTGTATATTTGAACAATGTCATCGTGTATGACGAGCATTGTGACAAGCTAAAAGCTGTACTCCAGATGCTTCAAGAAGCAAACCTCAAGCTTAATCCGGATAAATGTGCGCTTTTCAAGACGGAAGTTAAATATTTGGGAGACATCATCTCATCCCAAGGTGTAAAGACTGATCCTGAAAAAGTTGACACTGTAAAGAATTGGCCAACACCACAGGACAAACATCAACTTCGAAGAGTATTACCGGCGTTTTGTGAAAGATTTTGCTGGAATCGCCAAAAGCTTGTATCAGCTTACGGAAAAGGAAAAGCCGTTCAAATGGTCAGGGGGGTTATTACCAAATGCGCGGCGGATCGCTTTAAAAGCAAAACCTCACATTCGACCGTGGTCGCTTTTGGTTATTTTCAAATGCGATCGAGGACGTAAATGAACCTTCCAGTTTCTCTCACATAATTCCAAAAATTTCCAGGCCACTCTCATTTTTACTTCCACTCTTCTCATTTAATTGTCAGCTGTTTCCAAAAATTTGACAGTAGGTAGCTATTTGCCGTTCAAACAAGTTGTTTTTTGTTTTTTGTGTTTAAAGTATTTGCATTTACGTATAATTTTGTAATGTTTGTTGCTCTTAACAAAAAAAAAATAAAAACATTTTGATGGAATTGTGTGTGTTTTTATTTGCCGAAATTGAAGAAGATACATAATTACTTGCAAATTATTTATGTATTTACAATTTCTTTCAATCCGCCACCTAGACACTCATCGCTTTCAAACCCATACATAACCCAAAATGACATGTAGTGAGAACTTTCGCTTTGGCATGAAAAGCGAATCGCTTTTGAGAATAGGAAAATGCAAATCTCCCATCAAAAGCGATCCGCCGCGCATTTGAGAATAACCTCCCAGGTGTGTGAGAAATTTTGAAAGTCTACGACGAAGAAGAAAAAGTTGGCGGCTACTACAGCAAGGTACTCTCGAAGCCGGAACGAAATTATTGTGTGACCAGGACCCATGTTCTGTAACTTCTCGCATGCATAAAATCGGTCGAGAAACGATGGAAACTGAAACAAAATACATGAGTTTTGTTCCATTTTTCAGCGTTTCTCGACTGATTTTTTCGACGTGAGAGTTACAGAACATGGGTCCAGGGGGGTTATTAACAAATGCGCGGCGGATCGCTTTTGATGGCGGATTTGCATTTTCCTATTCTCATTTTGGGTTTGAAAGCGATAGGTGTCTAGGTGGCGGATTGTTGGCGGGTTGAAAGAAAATGTAAATACATAAATAATTTGCAAATAATTATGTATCTTCTTTAATTTCGGCAAACAAAAACACACTATTCCATCAAAATGTTTTTATTTTTTTTTTGTTATGAGTAACAAACATTGCAAAATTATAGGTAAATGCAAATACTTCAAGAAAATAAAAACCATGCAAATACTTTAAGAAAAAAAAAACAACTTGTTTGCACGGCAAACAGCTACCTACTGTCAAATTTTTGGAAATAGCTGGCAATTAAATGAGAAGAGTGGAAGTAAAAATGGGAGTGGCCTGGAAATTTTTGGAATTATGTGAGAGAAACTGGAAGGTTCATTTTCGTCCTCGATCGCATTTGAAAATAACCAAAAGCGAACACGGTCGAATGTGAGGTTTCGCTTTTAAAGCAATCCGCGCATTTGGTAATAACCCCCCAGAAGGGAACTTCTAGCTCTGATACTGGCATCAAAGCACTTCCATTAGTACATCTATGGACAGAAGTTCCTTCTCCGAACAAACCATGGCGCACTCAATTGGCTTTTGACCTTTAAAAATCCTGAAGGTCAAGTAGCGAGGTGGATCGAGAGACTGCAGACATATGACTACCAAATTCAACATCGGAGAGGAAAGATGCATTCAAACGCAGACGCATTGTCTCGAAGACCTTGAAAACATTGCACCCGTCAAGAAGAAAAGGAGATAATTGCCGTCCAACGAATAACAACTGATCCCATTTACGGTTGGAGCAACGAAGAACAAAGGACTGCCCAACAAGAAGACTCGAATATAGAGCCCATTCTTGCGTGGAAAGAACACCAAGAGAGACCAGAATGGTGTGATATCTCTGACAGAAGTCCGGCCATTAAAGCATATTGGGCACAGTGGGACTCGCTTCATGTGGAAGGTGTCCTAAGGCGTAAGTGGGAATCCGCAGACGGTAAGTCCTATGTGATGCAGCTGGTCGTTCCTCGGTCCAAGGTTAGTGACGTTCTTCGAGATGCATGACGGAGCTTCTGGAGGTCATTTGGGAGTCAATAAGACTTTACGATAACGGTTCTATTGGCTACATGCAAGAGAAGACGTCGAAAAGTGGTGCCGAAAATGTGATACTTATGCCGCTGGCAAGGGTCCAGGTAGGAAGCTCCAAAGTAAAATGCAACAATACAACGTGGGCATACCTTTCGAGAGGATTGCAGTAGACGTCACAGGCCCTTTTCCTGAGACCAACAGTAGTCATGCATTACTTCAGTAAGTGGCCCGAAGCATTTTCCATTACAAACCAAAAACACAATCTGATGGGAATGGTTGAACGATTCAACCGGACGCTAAAAAAGCGACAAAAGTGAAAAACTTAAACATGCGCAAGAAATGCCTGTGTGCGAAAAAGCCTGCGAAAATAGTGTTTGGTATGTCATTTCAGTTTGATACTACAAAACACAATTTTTTCGAACGGGCATCTCTAAGCATATTTTTGCTCATCACATTTTCACTTTTTGTCCAACTTTTTGCAAAAAGACTTGAGCCCTCATTATGAATAGCGAATCGAACTTAAAACTTTGCGAATTCGCTAATTTCGTATTATGAATAGCGATTCGCTTAAATTAAGTGCGCTTCAAATGTCAAAACACCATTGCACCATAGGCAAGTTTCTAGTTTCTGATTGGTCAGCTGTCAAAAATATGCATTCCAATCTTTGGCAAATTTTATTGGAAAATGGCTGGAGAGCTAGGTGAGAAATATCTCCCTACATTTCTAGTCAAGTGCATTTGTGTCAGATTATATTTTGTCATTAAACAGCAAGATGAACTTTATTCTTTCGTGACTTGTTTTTTTTCACGTTTATGTATCTTAAATAAATAAATAAGGATTCAATTAAAAAAGTATCATTAGTAAGAAAAGTTTGCAAATAATGTTTGCAAATATAGGTCGAATTTGCGTTCAACGAACGTAGTTGACTACATATTATGAAGTTCCCTATGTCTTCTGAACGCACCCATTGTCTTAGTTCGCTAACGATAATACCTTCAGAAGAAAAGTCCGCTTAAACATTGGCCACGTTCATAACAACGTTTTTGACAGATCTAAAAATTCAGTTCTGAAAAACGTAACACTGAACGCACAAAAAAGTCTGAAATTATTTATTCTGTTTTTATTATTTTTTGCACTTTAAAATCAAAATCCGAAAAGCGATACAAGACCCAGACGATCAGACCACACACCAAAAAAAAAAACTGGATCAAAAACTGTTTTTTTGTTGCTTTTAGCTGTCATCTGAATTTTCAGATAGAATTTTTCATCTGAAAATTCAGAAAAAAACGTAAGAAACGTAACTAAATGTCAATCGACGTCAACTGAATTTTTATGACTGCTGGCCAATCAGAAGCTCTAAAAATGACAGTTCAGAACTGTCAAATGTCGATTTTTTTCTTTCAATAAAAGGAATTTGTCCAGAAAACCCGATTTTTTCTTCTAAATAAATCAATTTTTTTGTTGAAAGGAATTCGTACATTAGTTTAACTGTCAAAACGCACGCTAAAGTAGATTTTTTTCAACTTTAACGTCGAGGTAGCGTATGTTACGTTGGTTTTTGTACATGCTAATAGGTGCCAAATCATAACATAATACCCAACGCGTCATTGTAAACAATTTGCTTAAATTGCTATGTGTGAGCTTTCGCGTTGAAAGAAAAATCTGTCAAAGCGACACCCAACGCGGCATTGGAAATCAGTCTTAATGCAGAAGGAAGTGGCCGCGTTCATCAGCACATTTGACAGTTCTGAACTGTCATTTTTAGAGCTTCTGATTGGCCAGCAGTCATAAAAATTCAGTTGACGTCGATTGACATTTAGTTACGTTTCTTACGTTTTTTTCTGAATTTTCAGATGAAAAATTCTATCTGAAAATTCAGATGACAGCTAAAAGCAACAAAAAAACAGTTTTTGATCCAGTTTTTTTTTTGGTGTGTGGTCTGATCGTCTGGGTCTTGTATCGCTTTTCGGATTTTGATTTTAAAGTGCAAAAAATAATAAAAACAGAATAAATAATTTCAGACTTTTTGTGCGTTCAGTGTTACGTTTTTCAGAACTGAATTTTTAGATCTGTCAAAAACGTTGTTATGAACGTGGCCAGTTACTAATTCAGGGCGTGTGAGTTAAGGAAGTAAATAAGGATGTGGTCGAGGAATGTTTTTTATGTATCTGTCCGAAATTAATTGAAGTTCAGTCAGTAATCAGCAAGATGTAGATATTATAATGGAATTATAGTGCCCGCAAAATACCCTCATCGTTTTTATTGATGTCATGATACATGTCATTATACATAGGTACATACATATATGGAATGCATTTTAACTTTATTGGCACAACAATATTTTTAAAATGATAGTGAATGTTGCTTTTTCGACGCAGTATATTTTGACACAACTCATTTGAAATTAATACTAAAGGGAATTGAATGATAAATCCTTTTTTCATTTTGGTAGCGTAAGCGTATTTTGGTGAGCAAAATTCATAATGCAAGGTTTCTTAAAATAACCAATGCAATTTGCAAAATAACAATTTTGTAATTCTATTTCATTTATAGATCTAGTACAGTCCAAATTTGCCTTTTGACAGAGAACTAGTTGTGATCGATAATACCGATTTCTGCATTACAAATCAACTTCAGTCGCAGTTGTCTTACATAAAAGTAAAACGTTACAGTATCATAACCAAATTAACAATAACTCGTTAAAGCAAATCGCTATCTAATCTAATCGAATCTTGATAAAACCAGGTTAAATGGTCTGATATAGCAGACATTTAAAAAGAACACATTGTTTTTTTTTATATTTTATATTTTTTAATCAAATGTTTCCGTTAATTTATGTAAGATAGTTCAGATATATATAAAAATTATTTTTAATTTTATATGAACCAGTAAGCGTTAATCATTCAAGTTTTATTTTACATACCTATGTACGCGTTTATTTAAAACATATTTTAACATCATTCAAATGTCCCAGCCAGTAAAATATTGATTATTGGGTACATTTTTTCTATGAATTTGAGTTTTTTTTAAATTTATTCAGAAGCTTTCCACTTTTGAAATTTATTTAGGTAATTATGGAAACAGTTGTTCTTTGATTCAATGCCACTTTCCATTTTAAAGTCCACAAGATTATTTACATAAAACAAACCGCAATGTTGTCCCATGACCATTAAGTGTTTTTTTTTTAAATCCAAAATAGGGTATTCTTTAAAACGAATAACGATAAACGACAGCAGCAAACAAAGCAAAGATTCATAGACACTTCAGAAGACGTAATATAAATATTCCTAAAGAACACATCATTTTAATCTGTGTTTTACTAATTTTTTAATATGTTACCTTTTTAGTTTATGGTGGCGACAAAGACCAGTGCTGATTTTGTATTTTTTATGTACATAGATGGTATTGAACTTGCGGCGCTCGTTTTGAAAAAAAAAAAAGAAAACATAGAAACAAAGATCTACGCGCGTTCATCTTTAAATTATTTGACTAACTCTGATACGGAAAACTGAAAATATATATTTGTTTCCCAAAAAAAAATTTAATGAAAAACTGTCCAAGGAAAACTAAGTCTTGTTATGCAAATTAATTAATGAAAATTCAAATATTTCCAGAACAAATATTAAATGACAGTTTGATCTAGAAGATAACGTATAGTTAAATTATTTTCTTGGGAAAGAAATGTTATGAATATAGGATTAAAACTTCTTTGAAAATACAACCACAGATCATGTAGTCCTTGTGTAACTTTTGAATCTGAACCGTGGATGTAACATAAATATAGTATCAAATAATTAGCGTAGCTTTTAAAACGATATTCAGTATCGACGTCTGTCGCGACTGTTTGTTCTTCGGTGGCCATTGGAACGATCTCTCTCACGCCGACGTTCCTTTTCCCTTTCCCGATCTCTTTCACGTTCCCTCTCACGATCTTTTTCTTTTTCGAGTTCCCTTTGCCTAATGCGTTCTTGATGTTCAGCGACGCGTCTTAACCGGAATGCTTCTTTTTCGGCAATCTAGAAGAATAAGTTTAAAAAAAAAAATGTTCATAACAAAAATTGTGAACAATTACCTGTTCAGGTGTTAGAGGAAGCCAATATATGCATGGAGTAGTCTTTGTTTTTCTAAACAAATCATCAAGCAGTCGAAGTGGGGGGTCGTTAATCTTTTTCCTAATTTTTCTTGCTGCAAAAAGTAATTATTGGTTAAAAAAAAAGTAAAACAAAAAACAAGATCAATGATACATCTCCTGCACCTAAAAACCAGATACCATGTTCTCTTGAGAAAAAGATCTTCATTTATTTAAAATGGGCAGAGTTTTTCTCCTCTAGTTTATTTCATTTGTTTAACGGGAGTTTCTTTAAACAAAGACTAAGATTCCAGGCTCGTCAAAGAAGGTCATTTTATCAAAGCCAAACTTTTTTTGTGAATCAACCATAGATCAGAACGAATTAGGGGGCTTTGGGAGAAATCAAATGGAAGGTGCAAGGTATAGAGCTGATTTCTTGATATTAAACAACTTCTTAAGCTGCCAGACCCCTACACTTTCACTTTAGTCAGACTTATGTTCTTTAAAAAAATATTCGGAAATATTATAGCCATGTAATACCACCTTTCTTTAAGCACAGATGTCTGTTATTTTATTCTATTTTTAATTAAAATTGGTTGAGCGATTAGTTAAAAAAAAAAAAAAATATTTTCAAGCTCAACATTTTGAGAAAAAAAATGTATTGTTCAAAATTTTACGTTGTTAAGTAGTATGTCTGTTTTATGTATTCAATGCTCCTATAAATATCACTAAAAACCAGTAGCCGTATTAATTATTTTCTTAAAACGTCTTAAGAGGTCAAGTGTGCTTAAATATTTGAATTGCCTTTAAATGACGTAAATTAAATTCTCATCTCAGCCACCGACTAACCTCCTCTAAGCAGACAGCATTGTTTCTCTTTTCGAGTGTATCTCGCTTGTTTTCGTGTGAACTTATTCTGCTATCTCAATACATGTTTTTTTCTTTTTCTTTTCTCTTTCCTCTCCGTTAGTAAGTACAAACTCTAATCTAGTTAGAATAAACAACTGTGCAATAATGGCCTACGGGCCTTAGAATGAGCTCTCAAGTAATCGGTTCAGCACTATAGAAATAAATGCGTATGGCAAACTTTTACCCAAAAACAAAAGAAAACCAAATTATACAAACTTAGACTTCAATCCTGCAATCGCAATATCTTCAACATGTGCTAATCCTAAATTCATAGTGGTCTCAACAGATAATGAAAAAAATATCCTGCGCCTCCAAGAGAACAGTTTACGCACCATACCTTGTAAACGTACCCGAGGATGAAATTGTCAAAGAAAGCAAGCTCCTACCGGTCCAATTCTTTTTACATTCCTCTTCCGTCTACCGAATTGTCAATATTGGTTTCTACAACTGCAAGGTAGCAGAGTACTTCCCACATCTCATGCGTTGCAAAACCTGCCAAAACTCGGCTATACTGCAAACAGGTTCAATAATGCTCCTTCCTGCGTAAACTGCAACCTTCCTTCACACAAGACCCTCGCACATACACGCGCACCTTCTGTACAAACTATGCCGAAGAACATCCCGCCTCTTCAAAATCTTGCAAAAGCTTTTTAAAAGCTAAAGATATCATCAAAATAAAAACAACCGTAAAATGTACTATTTTCGAATCTAAATAAAGATTAAAACCCAGAATGCCCATCTGCTCAAACATACGCCTTACTTACTTTACTTTAGATGGCGATCACAGCACAGGATGGACTACGGTCTCAACCAACAAGCCCCTCCAGCCAGCTCGGTCCCCAGCTAGCTGCCTCCAGTTACGCACTCCAAGTTGGTTGAGGTCATTCTCCACTTGTGTGCGCCACCTAAGGTGGGGTTTTCCTGTGCTGTGCAGACCGTCAAGGGTAGATTCGAAGACTCGGCCGGCTGGTGCGTCGGTGTCCATACGCTCCACGTGTCCCAGCCATCTCAGCCGCTGTATTTTTAGATTCTTGACCAGGTCTATTTCTTAAAGGTAAACATTTTACTGGTTCGATTTTAATAAGTATTTTTAAAATACTTAAAAATCATGAGGTAAAACTTATATTTACATTTAAAAAAGTAGTTTTTCATTCGTTTTTGTGATTGCAGAAATGGGTTAGTCAGACGTTTATGAAAACACTCCGTTTTTGGTAGGGTCCATGCTTCTGCCCCATATAACAGGACCAGGATGATTAGGGTCTTATATAAGGTCTCCTTGGTTCTCTGAGAGAGGGCTTTATTATTCAAATGCCTTCTTAGCTCGAAGAAACATATGCCAGTGATAAATAACTGAACCTTACCTAAACCAGCCCCAATTAGCAAATCATCTTCTTCTGCACAAGCCACAAATTAAGTCCAAAACGACCAATTAATATACAAACTGCAACATAGCCCATACTATTAAAAATAATAAAGTACCAAAAAGATCACAGAACGTACATAAAAACTTCCATCTTACACAACATCTAATTCTAATACTCAAAATGACTTAACTAACTCAAACAACTCCAAATTACCTCAACATCCCTTGATTCAAAATCTACCAAATATACCACCTCGCCAAAATAAACTTGTATGTCGCAGTTGCATTCTGGCAAACGCCGTGATAAGACGTGTTAGTCATAGCAATACTATTACACAAGTGTCATATTAAACCACGTGTTTTGCAAAAAACTAACTTTTTCTTCTCTTCCTCATTCTAATTAATAAATAAAATACTAAATCCAAAAAAGTTTAACAAAACAAAAACATGAAAGGGGGTTCCGATCCCCCCAAAAAAAACCGGTATATAGAGTTGGACCCTGATTCCCCTCTTAACCGGTTAAATGAAGGCAAACGTAAAATAAACGAAGAATTTCCCGAGATGCCAAAAACCATAAACACGGACATCAATATACCTCGCTACATCGTCATCTCTGGTCTGGAAAAAGTTGGAGAAACTAATAAACCTCTCGCCTCTTATAACCCTTTCCAAATTAATCGTGGCATCGACTATATTTCTAAAGAAATTTTAGAGGTTAAGCCCATGCGCTCCGGTGATCTTTTAGTGAAAGTGACGAGCCTCCCTGTTGCCCAAAAATTCCTAAAAGAAAAATTTATTGATTCCATCCCAGTTAAAATAACGTCCCATGTCCTCCTTAATTCGGTTCAAGGCACAGTGTTTTCTAAATTCATAATCGATATCCCAGAAAATGAGCTTCTCAATGAACTTAACTGCCTTTTACACATGACGAATGTAACAGGATTTACTGCATAAACTGCAAGGAAGAATCCCACACCTCTTACGAACCAGCTTGTCCTACATTTTTGCGGCACAAATCTGTGAACAAAATTAAAGCCGACCGGCGCACACTGGAGCAGAATGGCCCTATCGGTGGCAATAAATCAAAAAATGAAATTGCTCGTATGGGGCCATTGTTATTTTTTTTTATAGTCAAATATCCCACTGTTAATATTGTAAAAGTTTTAAACCGTTATCATAAACAGAATTACATCCATCGGCGCAAGCCATTTTTGTTATCAGATTACTGGAGTTTGTTGTGAAGAAAATTGTTAGGTGTTTCTAATTGCTTAAAAAAAATTACGGTTGTATAAAATTAAAATTTTCGGTATGGGGCCTTCAAGTTCTGGTATGTGTTAAGCTATTTAAGAGATTTTTTTGTGAGAAATTGCTTTAAATGATATAAAACGGTGATTATCAAAAATCAACTTTAAAATGCCTGATTTTTTTGCTTCTTTGTGCAAACATTGATCGATTTAGTTGTGTTCCGAGGGCTTCCAAGCAAAAATTTTTGTTTCTGGTAGCTAGTCATGTCCTTTTTAAGGAATTGTAAAAAAATTTTGCGGATTTTAGCGGTTTTTATTAAAAAGTTTGTTTTGAAAAATGTGCTTTCTGACAAAAAAAAAAAAAAAAATTTTTTGTTTATTTCTAAGATTTGTTTTAAACTTTAGGTATAAGCTCAAATACAATTTTTATAACCCGGAGGAAGCTTGTAAATATAATTCGGACAGCAGAGAACAATAATTTACAAGCCCAATTTGTTTTTCTGAGAGAGGAGTTAAAAAAGCGAACTCGAAACTTCGACAACATAGGCTTAAATAAAACACTATCGTATTTAAAATCCGAGTATAAATCTCGATGGGAAAAGACTTTTCGAAAATTCGAGACTTTTTCAAAAACAAATAGTTCTTGGCTTGAAATATCTATTGCTTTTCTTTGTTGTCCTGAAGAAATGTCTAAGCGTGGTCGACCAAGTATTTCGTTCGATGAAAGTACTGAACGTACAAAAAGATTGAAAACAGAGAAATTGAGAGAGTCAACATCAATTTCTATGTTGAGTTATGCCACTCAAATGAGCTTGAGAGCAGTAGGAAAGGTAAATGCTTCTGAAGTATTTGAAGATATAACAACAACAACTCCTGACCGAGCAAGTGGGGATTTGACGGAATTTCAGGACACAGCTCCTACAAACAAGCTTTCCATGGCCTTGAAGCTACTGATTCTTCGGTTTTTATTACGTGTGTTGTTCCTCTTAAAATTTGTTCAAATTGCACAGTTGTATGGCAAAATCCACGACCAGGTTCCACAAGATACTGCTGGCCATTCAAAATGGAGTTTGTAAAGGAATTTACAGAAATGTCTATTGCAGAAAAAAACAGAGTTGAAAACGAAGTGAAAAATTTGCAAAAGACAACCATCTTAATTGAGGAAAGACAGTTACAAGTTCGTCATACTCTCCTTTTTAGAATGATTGACGGAAAAGTTTGTAACGCTATTACGGAGACGTCATCAACACAAAAGTGTTTCATATGTGGTGCTTCTTCTAAAAGTTTTAATGATATAGACAGTATGCTGACAAGGGAAATTAAAACAGAAAACTTGCAGTTTGGCCTGTCCGTTCTTCATGGATGGATAAGGTTTTTCGAAAATTTACTGCACTTATCCTACAAATTGCCTCTTAAGAAATGGCAAGCTCGAGGGGATGACAAGATAATTGTTGCCGAGAATAAAAAAAGAATACAAAGAGTTTAAAGATCGTTGTGGTTTGATTATAGATAAACCAAAGCCCGGATTCGGGAACTCTAATGATGGTAATACTGCAAGACGTTTCTTTCAAAATGCTGAAATTTCCGCAGAAATTACAAATATTTATGTTCAACTCATTAAAAAGATGCATACTATTATGATTATTGTGGCTAGTGGCTATAAAATTGATGTCGAGAAGTTTAAGAGTTTTGCAATTTATACTGGCAGATATTATGTAGGAAAGTATCCCTGGTACTATATGTCACCAACCCTTCATAAGAATGTCATTCATGGACCGGAAATAATCAGCCCTATCATAGTATCCGATCGGAAGGGAATTTTCTCCGAATTTTAAGAAATATTAGAAATATCACTTTAATTTTTTCTTTTCAACCGCACGTTGAAATAATTTTCCGGAGGTGTAAGCGATTTATGAGAAATTTGTATCATTAAAATGAAAAATAAAAAAACATTTTGTATGAGTCGGAGAAATTTCCGTTCCGATCGGATACTATGATATGGCTGAATAACCCACGCTCTGTTACCAATTGGTCAACTAACTGAGGAAGCACAAGAATCGAGAAGCAAGGACTTCAAAAATTTTAGGGAGCATCATTCTCGGAAAACAAGCAGAGAAAATACAAACCGAGATATTTTTAACTCTTTTTTGTTAAGTTCTGATCCCATAATCACAGGCATGAGGAAACTTCCCGAAAAAAAAACAACAACACCTGCCAATTGAAGCATTGGGTTTGCTTAAAGCTCCACTTGTGGAAAACGTCAATGATTCTGAGGCCGAGGAAGATGACAGTGGTGAAGAAATCGATGATGATTTTGTTTTAATTATGTAAATTTAATTTGTTATTTTTAAATTAAAAATTTCTTTGTTGTTCGGTTATTACTGGAAAAAATTTTGTGTACTTATTTTTAACAGAGGACATAAGAAGAAAGGATTTGCTAAGTAATTTTTTTGAAGTACAAAAAAGTGGGCGTTTTGGTGGGCGTGGTCATTGTTGGGCTCAAAAATATCAATAGATTGGTTATATAAACATTTTCAGAAATTTGTAGGTTCCTAGCTCTATTGGCTGATTTAATGCCACCGATAGGGACATTCTGCCCCAGTGTGCGACGTTCACCACGGGGAGGTCGAGAGTAGGAGTTGATAGACAGAGGTTATAGAGGACACTTATCTACCCATTTGAACGTCAAGATTTCCAGGTTAGTCCTTGTAAAACGCACTCCATCAACCGCTCAAATGTAGCCGGAGTGTTACACAGTCACTTTAAACTGCCATAGACCATTTCCTGTAGAGAAAGCCATCTTTTCCCGATCTTTTGGGTGCATTTCTACCTGCCAATATTCAGTCTTCAAGTCCAGCGTGGAGAACTATTGAACACCTTCCATTGCATCCAAAGTATCG
This sequence comes from Epistrophella euchroma, assembly GCA_947049315.1. Lineage (NCBI taxonomy): Eukaryota > Metazoa > Arthropoda > Insecta > Diptera > Syrphidae > Epistrophella > Epistrophella euchroma. Next base: position 66,975,562 of record OX346245.1, read on the forward strand.
CTAATTCTTGGCAGTAGCTAGCTGTCTTTCTTTGTCACATCGTCCAGCCTCCGGTAGTCCACACAAAATCAAATTCTTCCGTCCTTCTTTTTGACAAGGACCACCGGTGATGTCGTAGGGCTTTTAGAATTTTCGATCAGCCCATCTTCATGTTCGATATCATTTCTTTAACTTCGGCTTATTTGGCCAAGGGGAGACGTCTTGCAGGTTGACGAATCGTTCTGACATCTCCTGTGTCGATACGATGCTGCACAAGTTGTGTTCGACCATACTGCCCACTGGGTGAAGAAAATATACGCATACTGATGAAGAAGGCTACCAGCGATACTTAGTTGATGTTGACTTAGATTGGTTGAGTTAAAAATGTTTGCCTTTAACTTTTTGGAGTTCGTGGGCTTCTGTGTGTCCACATCTGTGATCTTATGTCGAATTCCTTTTAACAAAAAATTCGATTTTTTTTAAAACTGAATCGGTTTTTTTCTTTCAATACAAGGAACTTGTTCAGAAAAATCGATTTTTTTCTTCTAAACAAATCGAATTTTTTGGTAAAAGGAATTCGACAGTAGTTATCGCTGATACAGGTTCACATTTACCGACTATATCTCCATTTCTCAACGTAACTTCGTACGGTTTGATGTTCAGAATCGGTACAGGCACCATGTTGTTCTTTGGTTCCACAAGAGTCTTCGCAACGATGATATTTTGGGAGCATTGATCAGTATCTAGTTTCACCATAAGGCAGCGCCGGATCTATGGGGGGGGGGGCAAACCGGGGCACGTGCCCGGTGCGGCAGCTTCATGGGCGCCAAATTGGAGAAGACACTCTTCAATGGACTATCAACACGCCACAAATTTTGATAAAACAAATTGTAGAACTATATTTATACCTAGGCAGTTAAAATTCAAAAATAAAATACCTATTCATCTCAAAACAAGTAAAAAGGACTGAAAATGTAGACTGATTCAAAAAAATTCAAATGTCTCCGATTTTTAATGCTACTAGCTTTTTAGTGAAATAATAAGCTTGGTAATATTAAGAGGTCGCTCATGGCTAGTTCCTTTTTTCCATACAAATTGTATGGGAAGTTTCCTTTTGTTTGCTTCATTTTTTATAACTTATAACCGGTTGTTGTTCGGAAATAATTGAGTCGTATTCGTATAACGGAAATTGAATTTTCTTTAAAAATGTCCTTAACCTATTATTTAATTACAACACTCCTTCAAAAGCTATTAAAGTGAATGGTTAATTCCATAGTTTTTTGGATTCCCTGTGGAAAACATCAGCTGTAATATACATATACAATCTTAATATTAAATTTTGTGGTATATGTTGAAATATTTTTTTTTTGTTAACGCAAAGAAAAAAGACAAAAAATAAACAAAATAGCACATTCTTATTCTGTCCATAATTTCGTAATCGCCCTCCAAAATTTCCAATTTTGAGCTTATTATATTTTAGGCGGGAGGGGTAATTTTCTGAAAAATCTACTTTAAAAAAAATTGCATTAAACAATGACGACAATGATTACAAAGTCAAACAACCTACGCCAACACTTTGCCGATCCAGGGACTTCAATGCATCTAATGCCACAAGTAATGGCTCCAGTCTTAACGACATTTTACATCCCGGGCCTGTACTGCAATCAGATTTGATGACACTTATTTTGCGATGGCGTTTCTTTCGCTACGTCTTCAATGCGGACATCAAAAAGATGTACCGCTAAATAAAAGTTCATCCTGATCATACACCATTTCAACGGATATTGTTTCGTGAATTCGAAAATGGTGAAATACATGATTACGAACTCAAAACACTTACATTTGGAGTAAATTGTGCTCCTTACCTTGCTTTAAGGGCATTGAAAAGGCTCGCTTATGATGTCAAAGAGTCCTTCCCACTCGCTTCGTCCGTTTTGCATTTGGTTTTTAGTGTTTGACTCAAAATTAATAAGGCCATTCAATATTTAAAATAAAAATGGTACTTATCAAAGTAAATTTAAAAACAAAAAATAGTTAAACCCAAAAAACTATGTTTTTGAGTTTGAAATGGAATTGGATAAGAACTGTTGACTAAAACAACTTTATTTAGAAAGAAAATTTAAGAATAAATTGCTGGCTTTGACAAAAGGTATAGGATTTTATTCTAAAAATTTTCGTTGGATTTTTATGAGTCCCTTAATATTTCAAGTAAATTTTTTGAAAAATTACCCCTCCCATTTAAACGGGGGGATATAGACTACCCCCTCCAAAGGATTTTTTGTTCTTTTGACCCAACTTATACGCTCTAGTATTTTTATGCATGTTGTGCCAAGAACCATTTTTTTTATTATACTAAAAATTATACTACTTGTTGTTATAAATTTACTAAAGCTAAATTTTGAATGTCTGTATTTTCGAAACTGGTGGGTCTATACAGATGGTTCTAGTCTCAAATTGAAGAAAATTTCATTAATTTGAAATCGTAAAGCGAAGCTATAGTCGAAAAACTAATCCTTTGGGGTTAAAATTGCTAATAACTGAAAAAAGCGCGAACATTTCGCGGTTTTTTCGATTTTTGACCATGATGCATTCGGCGCTCGATTTCGAAAACTAGGGTTTCTCATGAGGACAATATCATAAACGACTCAGCAAAAAATCAGAACTACCATATCTAACGCATACACGCCCTCCTATGAGACGACAAGGTTACTGGACTAAAATAAAAAAATAAAATAAATGCATTAAATTCACAAAAAAAGGAAAATAAAGATGATATATATAGGTCTATAAGCGTACAGCGAATCTTGTAATGTATGTACAAATGGGAACGTAACGAAATCCCGAATCACAAAATCCCGAATGACGAAATCCCGCCGAACAAAAAAAAAATATATGAAAATCCCGCCGAAAAAAAAAAAATATAAAAATCCCTCCGAAAGACTTATTTTTAAGTATTTGACGGGATTTTCACTACTCAAGTATTATTTTGTACTTTTTAAAAAATATTTTTAAATTAATATTTTTTGAGAAAGTATTTAATTTTATTGAATTATTTTTTAATTATTCAAAATTTCAAGAAAACTTACTTTAAGCGTTTTGGCATTTTAAGCGTTTTTATGAAGTTCTAGAGGAAAAATATCGATTTTTTTGAAAATATTGTTGACTAATCGGAAAAAACCAAAACGCTTTAAGCTATAGAAAAAAATTCTGGGAAAATTCTCAAAAAAGTCTCGTTAAAAAGAAAAATGTACATTTAGAATCTAGGAAGTGCCACCTTTCAATTGATGCATCGCATTATATAAAAAATCTGCTTTTATCTTTACACCTTTTACACCTTTAAACTTGACTTGCGGCTAAACTAAGCGACCTAGCATCTTAAAAAAAGCATATTCGTGATTTAGGAAGTGCCAGTTCTTAAAAATAAAAACATAAGTTGGTAAAAAAAGTTTTTTTTTTGTATTTTGTGTATTAATTTAAAAAATATTTAAAATAAATTAAACACTTCTTGAAAATTTTAGTCCGGGGATGTCAGCTTTTGGTTTTACTTCCAGAAACTAAGGAACAGTAACTGGCTGATATGTTCTGTCATATGGAACTTGATACTTCGTCAAAAACACCAAGTTCCCTCCGAAGAAAAATTGGAAAATAAGAACGGTGCGTACAAGAGCGTTGTATTTATTCCAAAACTCTCCGAAAATTTTATTTTTTATTTTGCAAAAAGCAACTTAGTCAACTTAGCATATAAGTCTAAAAACACAGTAGTGTCCCTATTCACCCGCCTCAAGAATAAAACGGAAAGAGACCGACGTTCAGATGTAGTTTACAAAATTAACTGCCAAGGTAAAACAGATGAAACGTGCAATCTTTGCTACGTGGGCACTACCAAACAACTCCTCAGACAAAGATTAGCGATTCACAAATCTGATATTCGGTTAAAAAGTTCTGTGAAGACGGCGCTGGCTTCTCACGGCGTAGAGACAGGTCACCAACTGGAATTCGAGGGAGTGGAAATCCTTGCAACACAAAAACACACATCTAAACGCTATACGCTAGAAACTTTTTACATAATAAACAAGAAAAAAAACATGAACCGTAAACAAGACACACAGAACATATCAGCAGTTTACTGTTCCTTAGTTTCTGGAAGTAAAACCAAAAGCTGACATCCCCGGACTATATTCTCAAGAAGTGTTTAATTTATTTTTAATTTTTTTTAAATTAATACACAAAAAACAAAAAAAAACATTTTATTTATTTTTTGTATAAATATAACTTTATTTTATAACAATTTAGCTGTAAGTAACATCTTGTTCGTCTACATGTAATTTAAATGTATTAAACAAATAAATAATCTTTTCATTTTTTAAATAAAGATCTCCCCTGAAGAAGACGGCAACCACCGTTGAAACGTTGGTGTTTCGATAGACATTGTGGATCCATGTAAACATATAGTGTTTATTAGATTGTATTCGCTTTTCCGATTAAATTAATAAATATAAATTTTCCAAGATAAAAGAAAAGTATTTGTTTTCTTTCGAATAAGATCTTAATTAATAAAAATATTTTAGACAGAAAAATACAATAGAAAAACAAAATATAAAAAATTAAACAACTTGAAACAGATACAAGTAAATAAAGCCCTTCAAATCACCCTTGCCCTCTTCCTACGGGAACCCTTATTAGTTGTTGCTGTTTTGTTGCTACTAATGATGGAATATTTCCTTTTCTTGCTGCTGGCGGCAACAGTTGGAAAAAATATAATGAAATATCTTTTCATTTAATCATCAATACGACCAAAACAGTCGATGAGAAGCAACCTTTAAATTCTCAAAAAATTTCATACTTAACTAAACTTGGTCAAAAACATCATCAATAAATACATAAATAGATAAATAATAAATACATAAATTCTCGCTGTCAAATCTTTAAAATAGGGAAAGTACTTTAAAAATTATACACTACCTGACCTGCTCTCGAAGTAATACGGCGTTGGTAAACTGTCCAGAGGTAAACACCCACAACAAAAATTTTAGCACACTCTAAAAAATACCCAGCCCTAAAAAATACTGCACCACCTAAACCCAAAAAAAATAAATTCGATGGCACAACAGCTCATGAAGAACTAGGGCCTAGTGACTTACAACTCTCAACCATTCCTGTGTGCGTGTCTGCAGGAATGGAGGGGACCTACAGTTTATTGCCGAATCCGAACGGCTAACGAGCGGCACTTTTCTGTGACAGGAGATACTCTTGGAGGATTTGTCAATTCCTCGCAAGAGGCAGTAGCCGTTTTTCTTTTTTAAATAAATAGATGGCGAGGCTGGGGATCGAACCTTAGACCTCTGGCATGACAGTCCATCGCACTAACCATCACGCCACGGCTACTACAACCTAAACCCAAACAAACCCAAAATTACAACTCAACCAACCAAACCCACTGAAAAAAAAAATTAATATCCCGGTTGTGGGATCTTAGCATCCCATATATGCAATTTTCCCAAAAAAAGTATGCAGTCTAAAAGGTCAGTAACTGGTCATAAAAGAACAGGTATTTTCAGAAATTATTCAGGGTTAGAAAATTTTTAATCCAGGATTGAAGTTTTCCAAGTTCACCCGCGATTTTTGGCACCTCATTTATGGGATATTGGAAAAATATATAAGTCGATTAAAATTAAGTCGATTTTTTAGAAAATTGCCCCTCTCGCCTAAAGGGGGGACATAGACTCCCCCCTCCTATACGATTTTTTTCTTGTCTTAACTCAACTTACACGCTTTAGTTTTTGTTCACACCTTAGGGCTTAGGTGAATCACCCTATATTCAAAATAATTCCTTACATTACAGTTTGACCCTCGCCCCATCGTCACTTTCACTAATGCCACGCACTATCAGTTAAGGTACTCAACTGTTTAATTGTTATCCGATTTCTTGTCGCTCAATAATATTATTTAATCTAATGAAGGAGTTTGAAATGAAAGAGTTGGGTGCTGTTCGTTACATACTTGGAATGCATGACCGAGCAAGCGGTCGTTTATCGATCGACCAACAACAGTACATCGAAGAAATTCTAGATCGGTTCCGCATGAGTGACTGTGATCCTACATCTACACCTATGGATACAAATCAACTTTTGTCTAAGCAGATGTGTCCACAATACCCTGGAGAACAGGAAGAGATGAGAGATGTGCCATATTAAGAGGCGGTAGGCAGCCTCATGTATGCTGCTCAGGTTTCACGTCCTGATCTAGCATATGCCTTTGGTACAATAAGAAGACTTTTTAACAAAGCCAGTTCCTAAGCTGAATAATGTATTTTGTGCTCAGGGTCTGGGTTTAAATTTTTTTACTTGATTTAACCTAATTTTGTAACTTTTAAGTGGGAGTATTGTAAATGTAAACTTCAAAACCAATACAAGTGGCAACTCTATTAAATTACACATTTTGATTTCTCTAAGTTTTCAACAACTACTACCAATTGTATTTCTTATCGTTTGAATAAACTTCTTTCTTTTTTTTATCCACTTCATCAAAGAAGACGTGTTTTTTGTACTCCGAATTCAGTTTATCTTCAATTTTTGAAAAGTTGTATAATAGTATTAGGTATAACATATGAAACATATTACCAACATTTTAGTTTGTTTTCCTTGCTGCTTGTATAAATTGGAAACTATATTATATTTTACAAACTTTATCTTTTTAATTTTAAAGCACTTTATTATCATGTTTTATTTTAAACAAAATAGTGACGTTTCGAGCGTGAATACACTCTTCATCAGGCCTTTTTTTATTGAAAAAATACAAAAATAACGACATAACGAGCATTATAAATACATGTATAAAAATGTATACAAAAGTCAAATTAAACTTACAATTTAAATTAAAAAACTTAGTTTCACAGCATTTAAACTTTTTGAATATAAAATTCTTAACATGGCACTAAAAAAGAATTAATTTTATTAAAACAATAATTAAATAATAAAAATATAAATAGGAAATTTTGGTTGATTTACTTTAGTTATAAAAAGCTTGAAAACTTGGCTAGCAAACAGTGTTAAATTTTTTCATGACTACTGTTTGTTTTTTTTTTTTTTTTTTTTTTTGTTAACAGCCAGCTGCTTAACAAAAAAAAAAAAAAAAAAAAACAAACATTAGTCATGAAAAAATTTAACACTGTTTGCTAGCCAAGTTTTCAAGCTTTTTATAACTAAAGTAAATCAACCAAAATTTCCTATTTATATTTTTATTATTTAATTATTGTTTTAATAAAATTAATTCTTTTTTAGTGCCATGTTAAGAATTTTATATTCAAAAAGTTTAAATGCTGTGAAACTAAGTTTTTTAATTTAAATTGTAAGTTTAATTTGACTTTTGTATACATTTTTATACATGTATTTATAATGCTCGTTATGTCGTTATTTTTGTATTTTTTCAATAAAAAAAAAAAGGCCTGATGAAGAGTGTATTCACGCTCGAAACGTCGCTCAACATATAACATCTTTTTTATTGACCTTGAGCCTGCTTTGAAAAACTTCAAATTGATTAACATTGAAAAGGTCACCAACAATTCCCCATATTTAAACAAAATAGTTTCATGATCACTGATTTCAATGTCATTTAGAAACTTTGGTCACAATTATTTCTTTATTAGCAGTCTTAGTTCCAATATGAGTTTCAGTTAACACAATCATATAAAATTTATGTTCATAAATATTATTTTTAATTCACTTGAGCTACTTGTTAACCCTTGAATATTTGATTGCATCCTTTAAAAAAACTTTGGTTGCTAAAATGCAACTTTTTCCTCTAGCATCATGACATGGGTCAATATCCATATTAAGTTTTTACTTGCGATATATTTCTATAGGGCAAGTTTTGGATTCATAAAAAAAAAATCGAACTCGAGATAACAATTAAACACAATTAAAACGAAAAAGTGGGTACCGCAATTCCGTCTGAGTGTCTGTATTTTTTTTTTTTTTTTTTTTTTGAAAACGGGTCGATGAATTTTTTTGAAATGATGGTTTTAGTTGTATATTATTGTATTCTTAAAAATGGCATACAATTTTTTTTTTTTTTTTTAATTTCAAGAAATTTTATATATGTATAAAAAATTATTTTTTAAAGAAAACCGCTCCACCGATTTTTAAAATTTTGTCTGCATAAATTCACATTTTTTCGAGAATTGAGATGTTGTTCTTCATTCTGAGATTAAAACATTTTAATTACTTGTTTTATCAATTTAAAGAACGTGTTTCATGCTTTTTTTCATATTCAAATTTCAATTCTTCAATTTATTAAATGGATAAATACATATGCATATAATTATTAATTATGTGTTTTATATTACACTCAATCTTTAAAATTCGAAGAAACTTTTAGTACAAGAGCAAGTTCGTGCAACCCAGTCATGCATTATATTATAACAATTGACACCCTGTTTCTTTCACTTCCACTTCCTCCAATTTGTGATCATCACCACATTTCGGACAACTTGTTTTGTTTGTACAATCTTTTGCCATGTGATGAAATACCCAACAATTGAAACATCTAACATTAATTTTGTCATATACTGTACACTTACTACACCACTACACCAATATTTAAGCAGGGTCTTTCCTATTGTCTACTTCTACTATAGCATTGTAGTTATTTATATCTTTAAAATTATTATAGGACTTTATAAGCTTATGCTTCCATTTAAGTTATTCTTTTTTTTATAACTTCAATGATAATTTCAATCTTCAATTACTTTGTTATCAATGCCTATTATTGCTGTTTTTGGATCTTGCAAAGATAGTACATTAAATTTATAACTGCCGCCTAACTTTTCTTTTACTTCACTTTCCATTTTTTTTGGTAGATTCTTCATTTTCACATCTTATCAATACTTCATCATTTTTGCTAAGTAAGCTGGATTTTTTTTTTTTTTTAAACTTCTTTTGTTTTTTCACTGTTTTGACTGGTATTTGGTATCACTACCACCGGCGGCGGTATGTTTTTGACAGAACTTATTTCTGCATATTTGTTGGGTTTGTTTACTTTTTTTATTTCAGTAGTTGACTCTTTTTCACTCATTAATTTAATGCAACTCATAACTCGCTTTATTTCATCTTCTTCTTTATTTAATGCAGCTCTATTTTCAATTCGACACGAATTTATCTGCAACTGTGTTTGGTCAGTATTAGAATTCTACCGTCTCTTAGGTGAGAGATTCGTTATTGCGTCTATTGCTTTTCTAATTCAGATTCAGATTCATTTATTGAGACTTATACAAGATAAAATTACAATTGACATCTATAATTGAAATACCACGTACTTTTTTCTTATGTTAGGGTATTGAATATTAATACTATATTTCTGGAGGCTATAATGTATGGTTCTTGCTTTTGTTTATATGTGGAATTGTCAACATTGCTACAGATACTGAATTTAATTATAATGTACATTTTCTTTTCGACGCGCATGGTCAACAAAACACTACAATAAAAATGTATGCAATACGATATGAGAACATACAAATAATTAAGAGAGAAGAAAATAAAGTAACAAAGTATGCGAATTTACCCTACCATTTTTATGGTTATAGTAATTTAAAATAGATTGGTTGATTTAATTGCGAGAATCCTTATAGAATTTGTTTTTGTGTAGATAAGGAGGATATTTTGAATATTTTAATGTAATAATTCTGTTTTTTTTTTTTTTCAATTTTGTTAATTAGTTAAGAAAAACATTGATCTTTTTTAATCGTTCTACTGACAATGTTGTGATAATAGTAGTTCTACTATATAGCTAAGATATACAATACCTATGATAAGATAAGATAATAATAAACTTAAATTTGAGTGCTTTTCTAATTTTTGTTTTTAGGGGAAATGACGATGAATCAGGGATTTTTGGAAGAGTTAATTCTTAGGAGTTCAGGGAAGTCATCAAATGGTATATTATTATTTTTCTTAAGCACTTGTTTCCGATAGCGAGACTTCAGAGAGTCTACCAAAACGGCAATCAGGTTTCATTTTTGGCCCTTGGGCCATGTGGTTTTTATGGAAGAACACTGCACACGCGATGGATTAGAGCTTCATATAAAATGGCAGAAAAAGTGAAAGTTGCTTGTTTAGGAATAAATGGTGATTAGAGAGATAAGAATATAAGCGCAAAGAAATGAGTCGAGAGAAGAGATGCGTATAGCACGAGAGCTTGCCGGTGACTGTAAAAAATAAAAACAATTCTTCCCAGATTTTAAAAGGTATTTAAAATGGCTTTAAGTAACCTTTAAACGGGGTTGATGGCCTTTAAGTAACGTTGCTTACATGTGAAAATTGATCATACGTAGTCGCGCGATAAATACTGTTACCCTTTTTTTGTTTTTGTGAAAATAAACATGATACATATTAAATAAGTTGTTAATTGTATTAAATATGATATAATATAGTAGGATTTTTAAAGAGTTTAGTTGTTAACAGAAAAATAAAAAGCAATCAATTAATTATCAAGATCTTTTATATTCGACTTTTCTCGAGCTCGCCTATACCATAACTGCGAGTGTAATTTATGTTTCTTCTTATCGTCTCTTTTCTACAGTGTTGCCGTTCCGGTTACAGTTTTATAAATAAAATTAATCACTTGCTTTTGGCTTTGTGGGATGGAGCTCAGTTTTGCTGAAACCTGTAATTTCTTTTATTGAACAGAGTTTTGTTTACTGGTTTCACCATTTTCCATAAAACATCTTTTTGGTAGCTTTTTGCTCTTTGTTTACGTTTTAAATACTTTTTTTTTAAGTATGCCAAAATACCATTTTCGCTCTAGATTTCAATTTAGCCGCTATATGATGAAATAAAGCACTCTTCATAAGCTTTCAAATGACATAAGATTAATCACTGTTGAGCAATGTTGAAAAGTAGGCCCAAAATGCACATGGTCCTATTTTCGTCATAAAACAACATTTTTTGTAACTCCCATGAGCGTAGCGTCTGAGCAACGCCTTTGCTCTTTCATGTTTAATTTTCTTCTGGGCAATATTCAAACTCTGGCCGGTCATTCGGCAAAGAGCATCCATCCCCATATCATGTTTCATGATCCGTGACATGCTTCTTTCTGAAATACTCATCTCTCGGGACATGATTTTCTGTTTTCCTAAGCTATTTCAACGAATCGGAAGTGTCACTGCTCGAATGGAATTTTTTGTCCTCATACCTCGTGGACGACCAGGCCAAGATAGTTGACTCCATGTTTTCACTAGTTTTCACTAGTAAAGTAGAATAACAATTATTTTACTTATATGATGAATGCAATTTTTGAGAAAATTGAAAATAAAAAACAAAAGGTATAGCATGCCCTTATAACGGTTACCGTTGTTTTAAAATAATTTTTTTTTTATTTCAAGTTAGTTTTTTTTTTAGAAAATTGGCACTCCCGTTATTTTCAATTTTCTTAAAAACTAGAAGACATTTAGGCATCCAGTTTTTAGTGTTTGACTAGAAATTGATAGGAGCATCGAATATTAAAAACAAAAATTGAACTTAATAATGTAAAATTTTGAAAAAATTAGTTCATGCTTAATTTTTTTCCTTATTTTTTCAAAATTTTGAGTTTGAAAATCTATTTTTCAAAAAATATTCTCTCAAATTATTTTTATTAAGAACAAAATAAGAACGGACTTCTTACTTTTAAAAAAAAAGTATAACATAACATTGTAAGTGTTGCCGTTGTTTGTTAATGATTTTCTTTCTATTTCAAGTAAATTTTTTAGAAAATTGTCCCTCCTGAATAAAAGGGAGAAAATAGACCCCCTACCTAACTATTTTTTTTTGGTCTCCACTCAACCTACTCTTTTGTAACATCTTAGGTGAATTCTCCTGTATAATCATTTATGTAAAACGAACAAATAATCCATCTATCGGTCTCAATAAAATGTACATACAAATACATACAGAATTAACAAAATCTTTTACTTCTTATTTAGTGGAAATAGGATCTTTGGAGGAAAAAAAAATGGATTAAAGTTGAATTCAAAGAAAATTTACTAGTTATTTTCAATTTTCTAATAAACGAGAAGACATTCAAGCATCTGGTTTTTAGCGCTTGATGGGCAAATTGTATGAGTTAACTCGGGTTAAACTTTAATCTCACAATGCACAACTGGGCCTTATGGTCTTAAAATTCACTTAGCATTATCATACGCTGGCTAATAGTGTATTATACTTTCTTAAGTTGGTATCACAATACAAAATATTTAACATGAAGTACGTACCAGGTGAAACGCTTAAACTGCGACGGCGTTCACGATCAGAAGACCTGCGTTTCCGATCGCGTTCTCTTTCACTACGTTCGTCATTTCGTAAACTTTCTTTATCTGCACGATCGTTAGTAATAACTCTTTCACCACGTTCACCAACACGCATTTTTTCTCTTTTTCTTGCCCTCTCTGCTTCTATCTCCAGTTCTTCTCTTTTTCCAACATCCCACTCACGAACTGGTCTACCTACCTGGATCTGTATCTTTTCGTTAGTTGATAGAAAATGTTGTTTTTGGTTTTAAATACCTTCTTTTCCTCAAAATCGAAACGATCCCTATCCCATCCGGTTCCGACAACACGATTTTCCCGACCGATTTCCTGTCCAAATTGAGGTGCTTCTTGTGAAGACGCCATGGCCTTCTCCATGTCGACGACTGTTCCAAAGTCGACGTTTAGACACTTCGGATTGGATGTTGGCCATCGAACACCATGGAGAGCATGCCGTGTTTCTATAGCCTCACTTGAAAGTTTATGAAATTATTGTAAAAATATAAAATACATTACTTAATTGAAAGCAACTTACTCTTCAGTTTCATATTGAATAAAACATTTAGATTTGATCTTATCAATCCAAAAACGATTCTCAACAATTCTTCCAGTCCGTGCGAGTAGACCCTTCAATTGCAATACTGTAAAGGGGCGAACTAGATTTGTTATGTACAAAATCGAGCTCGTTTCATTCTTTGTTGGAATAGGAGGTAAATGCTCGTCCCTATCACTCAGAAGAGAAATTTTCCTGATTGGGTTTTCGTACATTTTTGACGAGAAGCGTTCCCTGTCGAAAACGTTTGGCTTTTCAGTTTTTGATTTGATAGGAGTAGGAGATGCCTCTCCTTCTTCTCGCTCTGAATCAACCTCTTCGACTTCTGAGGAAGATTCCAATTTCACATCACACAATGGCACTGGATGTACATCGGAAATTAAGTTCTTGAGAGAATCCGTTGATATAGCCAAAATCTGCGAACTCGAGTCAGAGGTCCTCTTAGATAGCCATTTACGCTTTCTAATATTTTTTGTTTTCTCAATTGATGGTGTTGAAAGACTTTCGGAAATATTGTTGAATTCATCATTTTCATCATTTTCTTGTTCTTTTTTTCTCAAAATTATATGAGTCCGGCGTTCTTTGTTACGACTAACGGTTTTTTTAGCCTCGCAAACAGTCGTTGAAATTTCTGTTTTTTCTGGAGATTTATTTTTTTCTTGTTCTAGTTGTGTTTCTTTTGAATTTTCGCTTACCTCTCCCCCTTTATTGTTTTTTTCTACATCATGCATTAATAGGGCAACATCAACAGTTGCGTTCTGCACATCAGTTTCTGTAATCCATTTTTCTTTGTATAAAACATCATTAGATTCTTCTGGTGGCCCTTTTGTAGGAGTTCCCTCTTTTGAGATTTTATTATCTTTAGTAGAATCTTCTTCAAATTCTTGGCTCTCTTTAGATTCTTTTTCTTTGGGAATAGCTTCTTCAGAGTTGTCTTTGCGAATTTCATTTTCATTTTTTATTGGCACTTCGGCTATTGTCTGTTGAAGAAAAATTATGTGAATTAGTTTCCTGACCAATTGAAATTGAAGCATTCGGTGGAAGAAAGAATCAAGATTTCAATAGTGGACATTATGATTAGATGATGGTTTAGGGAATGAGGTTTACAAGCGCGCGCTAATTATAAATTATATGCAAGCTTACAACTTGCCACTTGCAACTTTTGTTTTGCACCTTCTGTGCAATTTCCAAGAAATATTTTTTGGCACATTAAGTGCATTTAATAAAATGATTGTATAAAATAGTTAGTTCTTAAGTTGAAGTGGTCCAATAAAGTTCAAAAAATATTCCTAATTAAAAAAAAAAGAAACGGTGTAAAGACTTTACTTAGCAACATACTGATAGCAAAACGGTGCAAGAACTCTAAAACAGTGTAAAGACTTTACAAAGGCATACCGATAACAAAACGGTGCAAGGACTCTACAGCAGCTGAAGAACTCAACACAACTGGCCATAGGAAATGACTTTTCCAATATATTGTAAGTTTGATTCATGTTATAGAAATGTATATATCCTAAGTTCCTTGCTAACTTGATAAATTCAATGCCAAATAAATATAGAGATAGATTAAGACCAAAACATTATAAAAAAGAGAAATTATAAATAACGAAAACTTAGATAATAGTGAAGAAACAAATTGTGAAACAATAAATAGTGGAGCAACAAATAGTGAACTAAATCGTGAAAGTATTGCAGGTGTTAGTAATAATTTAAATCCATTTCTTCTGATAAATCAAACCAATATGGCGAATAATAATAATAAGTATCATTATCTCTAGAATGTACCTAATTAGTCTAAGTTATGTAAAATTAAAGTTGGTCTTCAACTGAACGTCGTGATTTTCATTTACCTCCTCTCCTATCGCAATCGCATACATAAAATTGGCGACGAGGATAACTGAGTTATTTTTTTTTCTGCATTTGTTTTTGCGGTAGTTTTAGGGCCTTATGGTGGCTGATAAAGTTGAAAAAGTTAAGATCGAAGATTCAAGTAGCGGCACCGTTAAGATGTCGAGTTTTATTGGACGCATTGAATATTTCAATGCAGGTGATTTCAACATGTATATAGAGCGTTTAAATCATTTATTGAAGCTTAATAAGATCACGTCGGATGAAGACAAGGTTTAGGAGGGGGAGATTTGTATAGTATCTCCAAGACTTTGGTGGCGCCGAAAAGTCTTGATGAGCTGAAATATGAGGAGTTGGTTAATAAGCTTAAAACACATTTCCAACCAAAAAGAAATACGACAGCAGAGCGCTTTAAGTTTTTGAACTGCAATCAGGAGTCGGATAAAAATCTGTCCGATTATATTGTGGCTATCAAGCAGTTGGCAGATAAATGCAAATATGGAGACTTTTTAGAAGATGCTCTTAAGGACAGGTTGCTAATGGGTATACAAAATAAAAAGATTCAGTCTAAACTTATAGACTGTGGGGAGTTAACTATTGAGAAAGCGTGTGAGTCAGCCTTAAATATGGAGATGCTCGAATTTGAGATGGTTCACATGAGTGGAACATCGTCTTCGGGAGCTTTAAACGCTATGAAAGGGAGATGTTCAAAGGAGCAGCAGCAGGTCGTTCAGGAAGTCTGGAGAATGGGAGGAAGCAAGGTCATGGCGGGAGGCATGTGGCGAGGGCAAGATGGTCAAATTTGGCAGACATCCAATGTCATTTTTGCAAAAAATGGGGCCATATGCAAAAACACTGTTTTTTGAAAAATAACAGTAGAGGCAGATCCAAAAGCAGAACGAGAAACAGCTATCACAGTTATAACGGCAGCAGAGATAATAATGCTAGTTGTATTAATAAGAATTGTGAAACCGAAAAATATGAGCCAAATTATTTAGGATATATTAATAATTTGCAAATGGAAAATAATCCTTTTTTTTTTTAATTTAATTTGTAATAATAAATGCATAAAGATGGAACTGGATTCAGGGGCCTGTACTTCAGTGCTGCATATTTGCACATTTATTTCTTTAAATCCAAATGTGAAATTTTAAAAAGTAGTCGGAGTTTAAATGTAATTTCGGGCGACAAAGTTAAAATTGTAGGTTTTATTGAAGCTAAAGTCAGTCTGTCACGAGAAAGTGAGTCGTTTTGCTTAGAGTTGGTCATAGTTGAGGGTCCGAAGGTGTTTGTACCCCTGCTTGGAAGATCGTGGCTTGATAAGTTGCTACCTGATTGGAAGCATAATTTAGTTAGTGAAATCAGGTGCGATAATTTAAAAGTGTCAGGTAAGGTTTCGGATTTAGTAGAAAGTTATAAAAACGTGTTTCATGGTGATAAAAAAGATTGCATCCGACATTTTAGAGCTAAAATTCTTTTGAAACAAGATAGTGTTCCTGTGTTTTTCAAACCCTACATAGTTCCTTTTGGGGTTAGAGATAAAGTAGAAAACGAAATTAAGAAAATGGTATCCGAAGGTATAATATATCCAGTGCGTTATAGTGATTGGGCTTCCCCAGTTGTTGTGGTGGTTAAACCAAATGGCGATATTCGGCTGTGTGTCGATTGCAAAATGACTATTAATCCATGGGTTCACACGGATCATTCTCCTATGCCACTTTCGGAAGATATTTTTGCCAGTTTGCACGGATCGTCTTATTTTTGCGTGTTAGATTTAGAAGGGGCCTATCAACAAGCCTATCGAAGTTGAGGAGAATTGTTAAGATTATCTCACCATTAATACCCATCTTGGTCTTTTCCGTTTTCGTCGTTTAATTTTAGGTTTAAAGTCGGCTCCTGCAGCTTTCCAATCGATAATGGATAAAATTTTAAAAGATATTCCCAAGGTCAGGTGTTATATTGATGATAATATCATCGGTGGAGTGGATGAAAAAGAGTGTAAAAGGAATCTGATAGAGGTCTTAGAAAGGCTAAATAAGTACAACGTTAGGGTCAAATATGAAAAAAGTCAGTTTTTTCCAAAGGAAATTTCTTATTTAGGTCATGTAGTAAACGGAGAGGGAATTAAACCTAGTCCGAAAAAGCTGGAAGCTATTCCAGATGATCCTAGGCCAGAAAATGTTACTCAGCTAAAGTCATTTTTATGAATACTGAATTATTACGCACGTTTCACTCCAAATTTGTCATAAGAGTTAAAGGATTTGTATTTTCTAACTAAAAAAAAAATAAAAAAAATTTAGTTTTGTGGTCTGTGGATTGTGAAAACGCATTTAATAAGAGTAAAGATTTAATTTTAAATGATAATCTTCTTTATCATTATGACTCTAACAAAGAGATTGTTTTGCATTCTGACGCAAGTCCATACGGTGTAGGTGGTATTTTGTCACATATTATTAATGAAGTTGAAAGGCCGGTATTATTCGCTTCAAGTACTTTAAGTGCTGCAGAACAAAAGTACTCGCAGCTACATCGTGAAGCGTTGGCCATTATTTTTACTGTGAAGAAATTTTTACAAGTATATTTACGGCAAGACTTTCACAATATACTCAGACCACCAGCCGTTAAGGGAAATTTTTAACCCAAACAAGTCCACCCCAGCAGTGGCGGCGGCAAGACTTAATCGTTGGGCATTGTTTTTAAGTATGTATGATTATAAAATTATCTATATAAAAGTGACACATATGACAAATGCTGATGGTCTCTCTCGCCTGCCTTTAGCTTATTTTACTGAAATAGAAGAAGATTGTATAAGATCGGTTGAATGCAATAACTATCTTAATGTAAATTTTTCAGATATTGCCAAGGAATCAGAGAAGGATTGGGAAATTAAAAGCGTATTAAACATGGTTAAATCATGTTGGCCTTGTAGTGTATCTGATAATTTAAAGAAATATTTTTTTAAACGTTTGTTGATGTCGGAAGATGAAGGCTGCCTATTTTATGGTAAGCGCCTGGTTATTCCGAAAGCTGTTCAGAAGTCTATTTTAGAACTTCTTTATGCAGTCGCATGTTGGAGTTGTATGAATGAAAATATTTTTCGTGGCCAGGGATTGATTCTGACATAGAAACTTTTGTTTCAGAGTGTAGGTCTTGTAATCTATTTCAAATCAACATTCTCTTGGCCAGAAGCAAAGGTATTTTTTGAGCGTATCCATTTAGATTTTTTTTGTTTGAAAGGTTGCACTTATTTAATTTTAGTAGACAGTTGTACCAAATGAATAGATGTTAGATTAATGAAAAATACGTATGCAGAAAGTTTAATTGCGATTTTGAGGCCTATTTTTACATATTTTGGTTTGCCTTCTATTTTAGTGTCAGACAACGGCCCACCCTTTAATTCGGAATCGTTTAAAGTTTTTTGTAAGAATAACAAATGGAGCAGCGGAAAGGGGGTTACAAACGATCAAAAATTCTCTTAAGAAATTAGTTACGGATCCCAACAATGAAAACATATCGATGGGACGACTTATTTTCAATTTTCTTTGAAAATATCGTTCTACTCCATCAACTACAACTATGTTTTGTCCAAACGAACTTATATTTAAAGTAAAACCTAAAACTCTCCTTGATATTGTTAATCCAAAAGTCCGTGAGCTTATAAAACATTCAAGTAAAAACCCAAATTTTGAGGCTGTAAAAATTAAAAAGTCCAAAGTTCAATCTCTATGCACAAATCAAATTCCGATAATATCATAATAATATCACTAGCTATTGGAGCTACTACCTCTTGCGACGAAGTGACAAATCCTCAAAGAGTATCTCTTGTCATAGAAAAGTGCAGCTCGGCAATAGGAAAAGATCAATTTCTCTATCTGAAGTACCGAGAAGATCAGAATGATTAAGATCAATACAAAAGTAATTATGAATTAATAAAATAAAGTTAATGAAGATTATAAAATGAACTAAATGAAAAAAAGAAGAAAATTGAATTGAACTGTTTTGTAACTAAAAAAAAAATAAAATGAATTTATTCAACTTACTATTTTGTAAAAAAATATATGTTTATATTTCAATTGTAAAACTAATCTTTATATTATTATATTAATATATTTTTGGTGGAATTATAAAGCTTAAAGCTCCTAATTATAAATCTTGAATGAGTAAAAAAAAAAGCATTCAATATTGTAAAAATTATCTTTATTTTATTTTTTTTTTAAGTTTGGGGGAGTGATATATATGTAGTACTACTTTGGAACACTACTGTATTTTAGTACACTTGAATATGCAAGGTATTACTCATATCGTCATCTCTCACCATCTACCTTTAGTTCTCTTATCATTTGTGTATCATTATCTCTAGTATGTAAGAATGTACCTAATTAGTCTAAGTTATGTAATATTAAAGTTAGTCTTCAACTGAACGTCGTGGTTTTCATTTACCTCCTCTCCTATCGCAATCGCATACATAAAAGGACTTATTTATAGTGAAATGTGCTTAAACATATTTGTAACTGGATTAAAAAAACCGACAGGTTCTACAATAAGATCCATGAAACCTAATTCATTAGCAAAAGCGTTCGCCAATTGTATTAAAGAACAAAACATGTCTTATTTTATATACGAACACAAACCTTTGCCAAAACCATCCATCCATACATCTTACCTCCCAATAAAAAGTGTTCCTTTCAAACAAACCACCTCGAACCCCGTACAGCCAATGTTCAATAATCAAAAATTCGCTCTGTCGAATACGAGACCACCAATTGTCCAACAGTATAGACTACAAGAACAGTACCGACCCCAACAACAACACAGACCTCAACAACCACAACAATACAGACCCCAGCAATTCCAACAATATATAGGTATAGACCCCAACCCTAATGAAAACCGCTTAAATAATCCTGATTGTGAAGAGGAAACAAATTTTCAGCCTCTTGCCTCAACACACCAATATACTTAGACATTAACAAACACGGACAATCTCTTCCGTACATTCACATATCTTCACCCTTTGGAAAAAAAAACTAAAATTCTTAATAGACACAGGAGCTTCCGCCTCATTTATAATTGACGAATACGTTCACCCAGACGATGTTAAAACAACTACACCCACAGTAATTACAACAATCTTTAATTTTCCTAGAATTTCAACATTCTGGTGAATTTAAATTTCCTATATATAAATTCCATGGCTACTTTGATGGACTTTTAGGACTTAAAAAAAAAAAAAAGGACTTAAAGCAAAAATTGATTTACCTAATAAAACTTTAGTAACAACAAATTCGAAAATTCCACTTTTCTATAAACCCAATTTCATGTCCCAAAAATTAAAAATTCCTGCACATTCTAACTTAGTCGCTAAACTTCCCGTAGACAGTGAAACCGGTGACATCCTTGTCCCAGCGACAAAAATTGAGCCTAATATAGATATTATTCGGCCGAAAATTGGCACCCTGAACTCGAAGTTCAGAATAATACACCAAAATTCTTTTCCTACAATATCCACTACAAATTTCGAAACAAGAGAATTAAACAATTTAGAAATTCAAATAGGACTATGATAGACAAAATTTAAACGACATCTCTACAAAAATCCGGTCAGAACACTTAAATGCTGAAGAGATAAAATCTTTTTTAAGGCTTTGCCGTAATTATTCAGACATCTTCTATAAAGAAGGAGATATCTTAACATTCTCAAACGCAATTAAACATCAAATCAAAACTAACGTCGAAATACCAATATACACAAAGACTTACAGATACCCATACGTTCATAAAGCAGAGGTTCAGAGTCAGATCTCAAACGTGCTGAGCCAGGGTATAATTAGACCAAGTTTTTCTCTATGGAGTTCCCCAGTTTGGGTTGTATCCAAAAAATTAGACTCCACAGGAAAACAAAAATGGAGGGTAGTAATCGATTATCGCCGTCTTAACGACAAAACGATAAACGATAAATACCCGATACCCAATATTAACGAAATTTTGGACAAGCTAGGCAAAAGCCACTATTTTACGACTCTCGATTTGGCTAGTGGCTTCCACCAAATCGAGATGGACGTTCAAGATAATCCAAAAACAGCCTTTACGGTCGAAAGTGGACACTATGAGTTCGTAAGAATGCCCTTCGGGCTAAAGAACGCACCGTCCACATTCCAAAGAGTGATGGATAAGGATAACGTTCTCAGAGCATTTATTGGAATAACCTGCCTCGTTTACTTAGACGACATTGTCATTTATTCAACATCACTTCAGGAACATATAGAAAGCCTAGGAAAAATATTCAATAAATTAAGAAAAGCAAACCTAAAAATACAACTGAATAAATCGGAGTTTCTACGTAAAGAAACCGCGTTCCTCGGGCATGTAATTACGAGAGATGGCGTAAAACCAAACCCGGACAAGATAAGAGCTATAAAAGAGTTCCTTATACCGAAAATCACAAAGTAAATCAAATCCTTTCTCGGATTAATGGGTTATTATCGGAAATTTATTCCCGATTTCGCGAAACAACAAATTATTTCCGCTCATACCTTTTCGGTAATAAGTTTTAAATTGTCACGGACCACAAACCACTCCAATGGCTCATGAGCTTAAAGGATCCACACTCCAAACTCGTACGTTGGAGATTAAAATTGGAAGAATATGACTACGAAGTCATATATAAAAAAGGAATTTTAAATTCCAATGCCGATGCTCTTAGTCGCATTAAATTACCTGATAAAGTAGAATAGAATCTTAACGATACAACAGCTGCAACTATACGTTCAGCTGAAGAAAATCTAGACGATGGTATTCCTATATCAGAAAGAGCCGTTAACAAATTAGTTTATAAGTCATATTACAAAAATCACCTGATAACCAACCTCAAAATTTATTAAAACTAATCTTCAAGAATAAACAAAGGCGATAGACGGGATTCATTTTCCGAAAATGATATTATTTACCACATGCCAAACACAAAAATACGAAAGACGTCCTCCCATAATAACCTTTGAAAAAACAGTAATACCTTTATAGCCACTCGATATAATACACATCAATAGCAAAATAGCAATAGCAAATTTGGCGCTGCCTATACTTAACGAACCCGCAATAGTGTTAGCATTGTAAAACAAATCCATCATTTTATAAGCCTTCACGGTATACCGCGGAAAATTGTATGCTACCAAGGATCAGAGTTTACATCAAATATCTTCCAAGACTTCTGTAAACAATTCAATATCGAGACCCATGTTACCTCCTTTCAACAAACTACAAGCAATGCTCCTGTGCAATCAATTTTAACCGAAATTTATAGAATCATTCAAGAAAAATACAAAAACAAAGATCATGAGGACATACTTTACGAAACTATTACTACTTACAACAATGCAATTCACTCTTCGACAAATTATACACCATACGAACTTTTCTACGGACGTATATACGAATTCAATCAAAACTTGACATATAGTGACAAACATGACTACTTACAAAAACTCAATGCGTTTCAGAGAGAACTTTTCGAATCTATTACAAAATTATTAGAGGATAAAGGAAATAAAAACGTAGAAAAAAGAAACAAAAATATTGAAAACCCAAATAATCTTGAAGTAGGAGAAATTATCCATCGAAAAGAATGTAGAAGAAATAAAATTACTCCACGATTTAAAAAACAAAAGGTCCAAACTAACAAAAAACTGACAATAATTACTTATGACAATAAAAAAGTTTACAAAGCTAGAACAAAAAAGAAAAGAAAATTTCAGATTACTTATGACAGCAACAGCAACAGCAATACAAGGACGGAAACTAGAGATACATAACTTAACAGATAATTACGGACTTTTACCACTCCGACTAGGACATGCCAAGGTAATAGAAACCTACAAACGATTTATTCATAATCATTAACCTAAAAGATTATGAACAAAGTGTAGAGGAAATTCATAAATCTTTGGACACTCTAGAAAACGACCAAACTAACATTGATATAGTAACAATTAAATTCAGCCAGCTAGAACTCAAACTTCAAAGACTTTTACCCAAGCACAAATTAAAACGTGGTTTAATAGATGGACTAGGAACTATCATAAAAACAATTACAGGAAACATGGATGCTACTGACGCAATAAATATTAACGAAGAAATCAAAAAACTAAATTGGAATCAAAATATTTTAGAAAGGGAAACCAACCAACAAATAAGTATCAATAAGAAAATGATAGAGAGATCTAACAATATTACTCGCCATATAAATGAACAATAAAAAACAATAGAATCTTTCTTGAATATTTATAATTCTTATAAAAATAATGCACGCAGAACAGATCAAGAAATTCTGAAACACATCCAATATGTTCACATGATTATCTTCAATTTGCTTTACAATCACTTAGTAAATATAGCCGAAGCTGTGACTTTTGCACGATTACATATAATTTCAAAACAAATATTGAGTAAAACTGAACTGAATGAAATAAGAGCTCTTCTTGAAAAACAATCATCTATCTACTGGGCACGGGGGGTCTGAAAAATTTGTTTACAATCAATCTATGTTAGTTTGCAATCTATGTTAGTTTGATAAGTGAAATGTGTAAAAAATGCAAATTGAATCTAATTTCTTATAATGCTTGTTTATTTTAACCGGATTTTGAGCACGAATACTCCTGTGTGCGTCGGTTGGGAGGGGTAAGAGGGCGGGGCATAATATGATATACATATATAGTATTTATAAATGTATAATAAATAACAATAATAATATCCAACAAAAAACTCTTACTATATGCTGCAACTCTCGATTGAAAAACAAAAAATTAATATAGAAACCTAAACTCTGCTATGTTCGACTGCCGAACAAAGGCGGTCAAATTACTTACTTACTTACTTTAGATGGCGCTCACAGCCCAGGATGGACTACGGCCTCAACCAACAAGCCCCTCCAGCCAGCTCGGTCCCTAGCTAGCTGCCTCCAGTTACGCACTCCAAGTTGGTTGAGGTCGTTTTCCACTTGTGTGCGCCACCTAAGGTGGGGTCTTCCTCTGCTGCGCAGACCGTCAGGGGTAGATTCGAAGACTCGTCGGGCTGGTGCGTTGGTGTCCATACGCTCCACGTGTCCCAGCCATCTCAGCCGCTGAATTTTCAGCTTCTTGACCAGGTCGACGTCGCTGTAAAGCCCGTAAAGCTCGTTATTAAATCTTCTCCTCCATACTCCATCGATACAGACTGGACCGAAGATCATCCGAAGAATCTTCCTTTCAAAGCACCCAAGCAGATTCTCATCCGTTTTTGACAGGGTCCATGCCTCTGCCCCATATAGCAGGACCGGGATGATTAGGGTCTTATATAAGGTCTCCTTGGTTCTCTGAGAGAGGGCTTTATTACTTAGATGCCTTCTTAGCCCGAAGAAACAGCGATTGGCAAGAGTAATTCTTCGTTTGATCTCTGCGCTGATGTCATTTTGCGATGTTACAGTGGAGCCCAGGTAGACAAAGTCCTTGACGACTTCGAAGTTGTATCTATCCATCGTGACGTTTTGCCCGAGCCGACGATGTTGAGATTCCTTTCTCGATGATAGCATATACTTCGTCTTGT
This sequence comes from Epistrophella euchroma, assembly GCA_947049315.1. Taxonomy (NCBI): domain Eukaryota; kingdom Metazoa; phylum Arthropoda; class Insecta; order Diptera; family Syrphidae; genus Epistrophella; species Epistrophella euchroma. Next base: position 66,999,798 of record OX346245.1, read on the forward strand.
CCTCATTAACAGCCAAACCCATTTTCGCCGCCTCCGATTCAATACTTGCAAACGCGCCGGTAACAGCTCGCTTCGTTCTCCCAATGATGTCAATATCATCTGCATAAGCAAGTAGTTGAACAGACTTTTGAAAAATTGTACCTCTGTTGTTGACTTGCGAGTTGCGTACAATTGCTTCAAGAACGATGTTAAACAGGTTGCATGATAACGCGTCGCCTTGCCTCAAACCTTTCTCGACATCAAAGGGTTCGGTGGTGTTCTTGCCGACTTTGACGGAGCAGCGAGATTTCTCCATCGTCATCCTGCACAAGCGGACGAGTTTGACAGGGATGCCGAGATGCGCCATGGCTCTGAATAGCTCGTCTCTGTCTACGCTATCATATGCGACTTTAAAATCGATAAAGAGGTGGTGTGTATCGATTTGAAACTCCTGGGTTTTTTCCAAAATCTGTCGGAGTGTGAACATTTGATCGACGGTTGATTTGCCGGGCCTAAAACCACACTGATAGGGGCCGATCAGATCGTTGACAAACGGTTTTAAGCGATCACACAGTATAGATGACAAGATTTTGTATGCGACGTTGAGGAGACTTATACCTCTGTAGTTGGAACAGGTCAGAGCATCTCCTTTCTTGTGGATGGGGCACACTATACCGAGGTTCCATTCATCGGGCATACTTTCCTCCGACCAAATTTTGGAGATAAGCTGGTGTATACTCCCTACCAAGTCATCTCCCCCTGCTTTGAATAGCTCGGCTGGCAGGCCATCCGCACCAGCAGCCTTGTACGTTTTAAGCTTGGCTATCGCTAACCGCACTTCATTTGGGTCGGGTGGACGGAAATTTTGACCATCATCGTCCAGGTTGAATGGAGTGTTCTGTCTTACAGCGGAATTTTGGCCATCTTCGCCGTTTAGCAGTCTAGAAAAGTGTTGTTTCCAGATCCAGCACCGACTGTGTGTCTACCACCATATTCCCACTCTCGTCTCGGCAGGCTTCCGTTCTGGCCTTGTAACCCTGGGTAGTTTGCCTCACCCTTCGGTAGAACTTTCGAACATCCCCCCTGCCGCTACAGTCCTCAATAGACTCGACCGCCCGCTTCGCATGCTCTCTCTTTTTCCTCCTGAGAAGTCGGCGTTCCTCCCTTCGCTTTTGCCCGTAGAGCTCCCGGGCTGCTCTCTCAGCAGCTCTGGTTCTAGTCTGCAGCATTGCTTGGTAGGCCTCGTTCTTTGCTTCATGTGCCAGTCTGCATTCTTCATCGAACCAGGGGTTTCGTTGTGGTGGCCTAGTGAAACCCAGCACATCAGTAGCGGCACTTTTGATGGCATTTTGGCAGTGTTTCCATTGGTCCTCTACAGATGATGCTTGTGGCGGGCCTGTTGAGAGTTTAAGAGAGACGTGGTCTGAAAAAGTCCTGGCTATCTCTTGCGATTTTAGCTTCGCGACGTTAAATCGTTTTACAGCATCCGCTCGTCGTTGTGGCGTCATAGATATCCGCATACGTACTTGCGCTACCACCAGGTAGTGATCCGAGTCTATGTTGGCACCTCGGAACGTTCGGACATCCAGGATACTGGAAGCATGTCTGGCGTCTATCGCAACATGATCAATCTGGTTGACGGTTCGTTGATCCGGAGACCGCCAGGTCCCTTTGTGTATATTGAGGTGTGGGAATAGAGTGCTTGCTATGATGGCATTTCGCCCCGCCGCGAAATCGATGAGCCTGAGTCCGTTACCGGAAGTGTTGTCGTGCAGGCTGTGTCCTCCGACTATCGAACCAAAGATGCCCTCCTTTCCAATCTTGGCGTTGAAGTCGCCAAGAATAATCTTGACGTCGTACTTGGGGCACCTATCATACGTATCCTCGAGGAGATCGTAGAATTCTTCTTTGGTTGAGTCATCCTTTTCTTCTGTTGGGGCATGGGCACAGATCAACGTGATGTTTTTGAACTTTGCTTTGATGCGGATTGTGACCAGGCGCTCGCTTACATTTCTGAAGCCCAAGACTTCTTGCCTAAGTCTTCCCCTTACCACAAAACCACAACCAAAGAGCCGCTGACCTTGCTCCTTGCAGCACTCGCCGAAGTAGATGTCACACGTTTTCATCCTTCGGATGCCCTCTCCATCCCATCGCACTTCCTGGATGGCTGTTACATCAGCCCTTAGCCTATCCAGGTTCTCCACTAGTTGTTCGGCTGCACGTGGCCTGTTTAGGGTCCGTACATTCCACGTGCAGATCCGAAATTCATTGTCCTTGTTTCGTTTGCTGGGGTCGTCAACATTAAAATCATCCATATCCGAGGCTTGTTGTTGTTTCGGAACCGATAATTTTTTACGTGGTAGGGAAGTCACCCCGACGCACAACCCCCTAGCCTGGAGGACCAGATCCTTATTATAACTCCAAGGACGGGGAGCCGGATAAACCGCTCCTTATAGGCCTGAGCTACGAATACGTCGTAGTAGCCCATATAAGGTGTTCACTAAGTAGTTCAAACTGACTAGAACTGTAGACGCCACCGTTGATTCCATCTGGGGAATTCCTCCGCTGCCGCCTGAAAAAAGGAGAAGTGCCTTAGTGGAAACACTCCTCCCCCCCTCTCTCGTCTGCTGCCACCTTAAACCGTCCACAGGGATTGGATCCCCATCTTCAGTCAAAGGTACTAGGCACCCGATGTTCACCACGGGGAGGTGAGAGTAGGAGTTGATAGACAGAGGTTGAATGTGGACGCTTGTGTCCTCTTGAATGCACCGCGTTGTCTACCCTTTGAACATCGGTCAAATTACTTGCGCACTTAAAAAAAAAAAAAAAAAAAAAAAAAAAAAAAAAAAAAAAAAAAAAAAAAAAAAAAAAAAAAAAACAGGCATGGAAATTGTATTGAAGTTACACCCTTTTAACGAATGTATCTTTAAATTGTGACAAGATAGAGCGAAACTGATTGCAGATTCGTAATGAGTGAGCTAAAATTACTCTTAAACCAATTATTTTTTTTTTTTTTTTTTTTTTTTTTTTTTTTTTTTTTTTGCGCACTTAAAAAAAAAAAACTAAAAATAATTGGTTTAAGAGTAATTTTAGCTCACTCATTACGAATCTGCAATCAGTTTCGCTCTATCTTGTCACAATTTAAAGATACATTCGTTAAAAGGGTGTAACTTCAATACAATTTCCATGCCTGTTTTACCAATAGAATGGTATATTATGTATACAGGATGTACATATTGTTGGCTTTTCGTCTCCTGTTGTGTTGGTTTTTACAAACAAATAAATAAAAATAAAATATAGTTTTATTTATAAAAATGTTATTTATTATTTAACTACAAAAAAGACAACACGATAGACAACAACCAAAATAGACAACAACAAAAAAACAGAAAATTGACAAACACAGCTAGAAGAGAGGAAAAAAAAAAGACAAAAAGCTCCACAAGCATCATTCAGTTCGTAAGCCCGAAGATGGAATTTATTCCGAAACGCGTCGCTTAATTTTAAAATTTTAATAGTTGTGTAAAAGTTAAAGTTAAATAATAAATAACATTTTTATAAATAAAACTATATTTTATTTTTATTTATTTGTTTGTATACAAGATGATTCGCATAAGGTGTGACAACAAACTATTACGGTTGTCAAAGATCAATTATTTGACGATTGATAAATTTTGTCAATCAATTGAATATTCGGTATTATGATCAAAAATTGATAAATATTTGCCCACTGTGAACTACAAAGAAAAAACTATTGTGAGTAGTGTCTATTTCGTTTGACATTTCAATTTGATTCATTATAATTGTCGGTAGAATTTTTGTTTCAGAAATATTTTTCAGAATTTGGATTAAAAATGTAAATAAATATGTGCTAAATAAATATGTAATTTCTCTACAACTGTTTTCATTTCCTAGGAGTGAAATTGTAAGCAATAAAAACCAGCTATGCAGAGTGGTCGAAATAATGGAAGGAAGCACAGACTTCGGGAAGGGTATCCGGCTTAAGCCGCTTATAAATAAAAAGTAGACGGAAATTATTCTCGAACTAAACAGTTTGGGACCACCAGAACGTGATGCAATGAAGTGGCAAAGGGCGAGTACTTTTTACAATAATAAATTATGTACTTTATTAATAAAACCCTCGTAAGGTAGGTTTGGGCTGACCTCAAATGCAAGACAAAAAAAAGAGGACCCAGAACAAAATAGAAATTGTTGCGACTGGTGGTGGTCCCAACAAATTATACCGACTCACTGATACAGAAGAAGCAGTCAGTGCGTTAATGCACTTGGACTCCTGTATCGATCCACCACGAACCGAATTCGGCTTATTGTTAGATCAGCCAAATCCGAGTGGTGCTGAAGATGAAAGAGAGATGCCCCAAGAATCCATGGTACGACAAAAAGTTCCAACTCGGAAAACACTAAAAGAGAAAAATGATGTACATCGCCTGGAACTCTTAGAAAAACAAACTTCGACACAAGACGAATTTTATACTTCCATGGTGGATTCAGTTAATAACATGCAACAAAATATTTCCAACATCCAGAAGAGTATGAGCGAAATAGAATACTTTTCTAAAATGTTACCAGTTAAAAAAGAAAAAAAGCGTAAAATTGTCAATTTAAAAAAAGAAAAGTTAAATCTTCAAAAAGAAAAATTTGAACTTAAGAAGCAATACATAAAGAACAAGGAAAATGAAAGAAAAATTAAATTAAATTTAAAGGTGCAAGTTCTTGAAATTAAACAAAAGAAACAGAGCCTGACACGATATTGAAAACATTTATTATTTCGTACTTTTTGTTTTACTTTTATTTTTGGAATTCAATCGTAATAGGAAAGTTTTACGAATTCCAAAAAAGTCTATCACGTTCGTAATGGCAATTTGTATTGAATTTTATAATTTGTAAAAAGTTTCCGATTACGATTGATTTCCTTATAGGTCTTAATATTATGATATAGCTATTAAGGAAACTATGTATGATTTGTTATGTTTATATTTTTTTTTTAAGTTTTCTACTAAAACAAATAAAACAGTATTATCCACGCATCTATGCAAAATGTATTTATTTTATCTTTTTTACATGAATCTTGCAATAGAGTCTTTAATTCGATTTTCTTCACTAAAGCATGTGTCTGCATAATCTATTTCACTTTCAATGCTTTCAACGGTACTTGCGGGTTCTTCTTCTAACATTTCAAGGGTTTCGACCCTATCCTAGATGCAAATATTGTGAAGAGCCGCACATACATAGATAATTTGCGTTGCCTTTTCGGGATGTAATGTAATTCTCCCGCTTGTAGTGTGCATCTAAATCTACTTTTTAACAAGCCGATTGTTCGCTCAATAATAAATACGGTGATAGAGGATAGCCTCCGTCTCCTATAACATAATGGTCAATGAAAATTAATTGAAATGATTATTTTTACCAAGAATCCGGAAATCGGTTCGGCCACTACGGTAGTCGTTGCCTAGCTTCGCTTTCAACTGCGACATGTTCCATATATTGGCATCGTGTGATGACCCCGGATTTTTTGAATTAATATATTTAATGAACATTAAGTGGTCACACATCTTAAAACCAAATTGCTCTTTAGTTATGTTATTAATTTATACGAATTAATAACTTACAAGCATAGTATTGAGGCTATAAAATCCCTTTCTGTTATAGTAAACATGCCTTAGATCTTTATTCGGACCAATAACTTTTATATGTGTCCCGTTGATAGCACTAATAGCATTTGGAATACCGCTCTTTTCATAGAAGTATATCTTCGCCCGACGTTCTTCTTCTTGGGAATAGTTTAATTTTATCTATTTAGGACAAATATTCCTTTCCAAAACAGTTAAAACTTCTTTCAAAAGAACCTACACGGTTGGTTGCGCCATACCAATGTTGAAGTCATTTCCAACGCTTAACTGGTAACTTCCTTGTGCGAGGAACCTTAAGACAGCTGCCAGCTTAATTACATTCGGGATGGATAGTTGTCTTTCAATTGGTCTTAATTTGTCAAGTATCGTATTGATAATTGACAACCGTAATAGGGGTGTATAGCGTATTGGCAAGAAAAAAATCGTATGGGAGGGGGATGTATACCTCCCGTTTATCCGGGAGGTGCAATTTTCTAAAAAATTGACTTAAAAAAAATCATTAAAAAAACAACGGTAACACTTACAATATCATGCCTTACCTTTTTGTAAAGCCTAAACGTGGGGGGGGGGGGGGGGTGAACATCGGGTGCCTAGAACCTTTAACTGGAGATGGGGTTCCAATCCCTGTGGAAGTTTTAAGGTGGCAGCAGACGAGAGAGGAAGGAGGAGTGTTCCCACTAAGGCACTTTTCCTTTTTTCAGGCGGCAGCGGAGGAATTCCCCAGATGAAATCAACGGTGGCGTCCAGCTGAACAATTAAACCGAACCGTCAACCAGATTGATCATGTTGCGATAGACGCCAGACATGCATCCAGTATCCTGGATGTCCGATCGTTCCGGGGTGCCAACATAGACTCCGGTCACTACCTGGTGGTAGCGCAAGTACGTATGCGGATATCCATGACGCCACAACGACGAGCGGATGCTGTAAAACGATTTAACGTCGCGAAGCTAAAATCGAAAGAGATAGCCAGGACTTTTGCAGACCAAGTTTCTGTTAAACTCTTAACAAGCCCGCCACAAGCATCATCTGTAGAAGATCAGTGGAAGCACTGCCAAAATGCCATCAAAAGTGCCGCTACTGATGTGCTGGGTTTCACTAGGCCACCACAACGAAACCCTTGGTTCGATGAAGAATGCAGACTGGCGCATGAAGCAAAGAACGAGACCTAACAAGCAATGCTGAAGACTAGAACCAGAGCTGCTGAGAGAGCAGCCCGGGAGCTCTACGGGCAAAAACGAAGGGAGGAACGCCGACTTCTCAGGAGAAAAAAAGAAAGAGCATGCGAAGCGGGAGGTCGAGCCTATTGAGGACTGTAGCGGCAGGGGGATGTTCGAAAATTCTACCGAAGGTTGAGGTGAACTACCCAGGGGTACAAGGCCATAAGGGAAGCCTGCCGAGATGAGAGTGGGAATATGGTGGTAGACACACAGTCGGTGCTGAGGATCTGGAAACAACACTTTTCTAGACTTCTAAACGGCGAAGATGGCCCAAATTCCGCTGTAAGACAGAACACTCCATTCAACCTGGACGATGATGGTCAAAATTTCCGTCCACCCGACCTAAATGAAGTGCGGTTAGCGATAGCCAAGCTTAAAACGTACAAGGCTGCTGGTGCGGATGGCCTGCCAGCCGAGCTATTCAAAGCAGGGGGAGATGACTTGGTAGGGAGTATACACCAACTTATCTCCAAAATTTGGTCGGAGGAAAGTATGCCCGATGAATGGAACCTCGGTATAGTGTGCCCTATCCACAAGAAAGTTCCAACTACAGAGGTATAAGTCTCCTCAACGTCGCATATAAAATCCTGTCATCTGTACTGTGTGATCGCTTAAAACCGTTTGTCAACGATCTGATCGGCCCCTATCAGTGTGGTTTTAGGCCCGGCAAATCAACCGTCGATCAAATGTTCACACTCCAACAGATTTTGGAAAAAACCCAGGAGTTTCAAATCGATACACACCACCTCTTTATCGATTTTAAAGTCGCATATGATAGCGTAGACAGAGACGAGCTATAAAGAACCATGTCGCATCTCGGCATCTCTGCCAAACTCGTCCGCTTGTGCAGGATGACGATGGAGAAATCTCGCTGCTCCGTCAAAGTCGGCAAGAACACCACCGAACCCTTTGATGTCGAGAAAGGTTTGAGGCAAGGCGACGCGTTATCATGCAACCTCTTTAACATCGTACTTAAAGCAATTGTACGCAACTCGCAAGTCAACAACAGTGGTACAATTTTTCAAAAGTCCGTTCAACTACTTGCTTATGCAGATGATATTGACATCATTGGAAGAACGAAGCGAGCTGTTACCGGTGCGTTTGCATGTATTGAATCGGAGGCGGCGAGAATGGGTTTGGCTGTTAATGAGGACAAGACGAAGTATATGCTATCATCGAGAAAGAAATCTCAACATCGCGGCTCGGGCAAAACGTCACGATGGATAGATACAACTTCGAAGTCGTCAAGGACCACTGTAACATCGCAAAATGACATCAGCGCAGAGATCAAACAAAGAATTACTCTTGCCAATCGCTGTTTCTTCGGGCTAAGAAGGAATTTGAGTAATAAAGCCCTCTCTCAGAGAACCAAGGAGACCTTATATAAGACCCTAATCATCCGGGTCCTGCTATATGGGGCAGAGGCATGGACCCTGTCAAAAAAAGATGAGAATCTGCTTGGGTGCTTTAAAAGGAAGATTCTTCGGGTGATCTTCGGTCCAGTATGTATCGATGGAGTATGGAGGTGAAGATTTAACAACGAGCTTTACGGGCTTTACAGCGACGTCGACCTGGTCAAGAAGCTGAAAATACAGCGGCTGAGATGGCTGGGACACGTGGAGCGTATGGACACCGACGCACCAGCCCGACGAGTCTTCGAATCTACCCCTGACGGTCTGGGCAGCAGAGGAAGACCCACCTTAGGTGGCGCACACAAGTGGAGAACGACCTCAACCAACTTGTAGTACGTAACTGGAGGCAGCTAGCTAGGGACCGAGCTGGCTGGAGGGGCTTGTTGGTTGAGGCCGTAGTCCATCCTGGGCTGTGAGCGCCATCTAAAGTGAAGTAAGTAAGTAAGATATGCACATACACATGTTTATGTATTTGCACCTACATACCTACATATATATTCACATAACCTGCATTACACCTTCACTAAACCGCAGGCAATTCCTCTACGAGAAAAAACTAGGTATATATATAAACATTCTTAAAGTTAATTCATTCATCAAGTTTTTTAATTAAATATATGTAAAAACATACATATTTTAACATATAGGTTAAATGAAAGACTGATTTTAAATTAAGCTTAGTTCAAGTTTTTTTTAATTTAATAAGTTTCAAGTAAAGAAATTAGTTGGTCTAAAAGACTTGTATGCCCGTTACGCATAACATATTTCCTCATGAACCCACTTAGCCAATTGCACTGCATGACAAAGTCCCAGCTAGGTCGCCAGTACTGGTGAGTCAAACCGAAACCATTAAACAGAACGGTCATTTTCTTAAATAACCTAACATTGGCACAGCCGGTAGTTCTTATCGAATTAAATTTCTAAGTTTCATTTTAATAAAAAAGAAACATCAACAAGTGAAAAAATTACAATAAGGTGCAATTTTTAAACCTCATTTAATAAAAAAAAAAAGGAACAGCAAGTGTTTCCATTGACAAAAAAAAAGAAATAAGTGTTTCCATTGAAAAAAAAAGGAAAAAATACATATTCATAGTGCAGTTCGTCCATATCGTGCTATTTTTTTTTATGAAATCTGATAACATCAAAGTTACAAGTAAGTAGGTAAAAGTATCTTTATTTACTTATTTCAATTTTTTATTATTTATTTTTATTTGCTCACTACACATTTTTGGTAATTTGGTTTTATTTGCGTTACTTTGCATTCATAATTACCTACATTACATTGTTGGGATAGCTTAGTTCTGCCCCCCAAATTTAATTTTTTTTTACTCCTCTTCTATGTGACCTTATTGGCATTCTGTTTTGTTTATTAATTTGAAACCATTAAATTGTTGGAAAGGTTTATTTAGTCCCACAAATTTTATTTAGGTTTTTCTGAGTTAATGTTGGTGGTTGGTGTAGGTTACGGTTTTACGGTTTTGGCTCCAAAAATTTTTTCTTGTCTTTTTGTTGTATTATTAACTTAACACAAAAATAAAACACAACATTTCGTGATAGTTTTATGGCAACAACAGAAAGGTCTGACACCTAATTGCTCGAAGAAATTTTTCAATTGAAAACAAATTAAAGACCAAGGTGACGAAATCCAAAATTTCAATCATCACCTGTTACGTGAGCTTAAAGCTACCACAACTAGAGAAGTATACTCCCTCATTTACTCTCAATTAAGCTTGTAGTGGGGTAAATTTACGAGGCTTGAGACTACCGACTCAATACTAATTGAATATTCGAAAGCAGTCCAAAGGCTACAAGATAGAAGTGAAAGAGAAATTCAGGAGCTAAGAGCTGAACTTAATAATATTCAAAAAATTAGATTGAGTTTCAATCGTAGTCAGATTGAAGCCGAGAGCGTAAACGAGCAGGCCGAAGAAGAAATTTCAAGACTAAACTTTGAAATCGAGATCCTTCAGTCTAACCTCGCCCAAGCAAACAGCGAGCTTAAGGCTTCTTTGAAAATTCAGGAAGAAAATGAAAAGAAGCTCGAAAAGCTACGCGGGTTAAAGGTAGGGTATAAGTAGAGTATACCTCAAAAATAGAAAGTCTGGAAAAAATTAAGAAGCCAAGAAGGAAAACTTGTTCCATTGGTTACAATTTCAAAGGAAGCCGAAGGAGATAAAATCACGTCGCACGACAAAATTGCGAAGATTGTCACCCAACTTGTTCCATAGTTCTCTGGAGCAAGAACCCCTAACTTTTCAGGCCAGTTTAGGTTAGGTTAGTGGGCTGACAGTTGATCTTGTTGCCGTCACACTTAGATCAATGTAGATCCATTGATACCCTGTCAAAAGAAGAAACCTATGCTAAAAAACAAGACATGACATATCCCGTTAAAGGGGATAGATTTCAGCAAGCAGCTGCTTAAGGCTATCGGGGGGTTCCAGTAGCTGTCGTCAGAAGCATTGACACCGGGTTGAGGGGAAGTTTCGTCACCGCTGTCCTTTGAGGGCGTGTTTCTCTCCTTTACCCCCACTGACTGGAACTTGTCAGGCCAAGTCTACGAGTTTTTAAATGCTTGCTCCTTGGGACTTAAATGCATTGACATGCCAATGAGTCAATTTGACTCATTGCTTTTGAGAGCTGGTTAGGTCAAATAATCCAACTTTTTTAAAGGAGTTGGAAAGCCTTATAAAGGGTGTATATCTATCAGAACGTTAGATAGTGTGACTGGTAAAATACGACAGTCGCACCAGCTGGTGACAGAAGATATCCACGCTTTTGCTAGACGTCTAACGAGTCTTTAAACAAAGGCTACTGATATAATTGATGCAAGCTATCAGAATACGGATTCGGTGGCTCTTAAACGGGAACTGAAGAACTCAGTTGTTACGAGTTTTAAAACGGGTCTACTGGATCCAGCTTTGCGTCATTTTATGCTAACGGTCACTGAAGATGATTTGCAGACGCTGGCAGACACAGCACAAAAAACATCTTATCTTCTTCATCCTCAGTATTTAAATAACACAAGTCAACATGATTTTTGTCTTTAAAAAAAGGGTATGAAATTTACAAAGGTGTATCTATAGTCATCTGAAAAAAAAAATATATTTGATAAAAAAGTTTGCTTTTGTAGCAAAGAGCACGGTTTAAATATTTAAAACTATGATTTAAATTTTTATTTTTCAAAAAATCAAAACAAATCGATTTGTAATTATTTCTGAATATTTTTATTATTAAAATATAAATTAACAAAAGTGTGAAAAATAATAATTTAAAAATGAACCCTTTCATGTTCATAAGTGCTTTCTCGTATTAAGCCCCAATTGTAGTCGCCCATCATATTTTCATTATATTGTCCTTGATAACGGCGTTCAAAGTCCATAACATCTTGATGAAAACGTTCTCCTTGTTCTTCTGAGAATGCTCCCATGTTATTTGTCTATATGAGAATGTAGCATATGTACTTTTAAAAACATCCTGCAACCCATTGATTTAAAATTCCTCAACATGTTTTCAACTAATTCTCGGTAGTTTTCGACTTTATTGTTGCCTAAAAATCCAGAAACTAGTGCCTGAAAACTATGCCAACATTTTTTTTGAGCACTAGTTAGCAATTTTGGGAATTCCTCACTGGCAAATTTTTTTTTAATTTGTGGCCCAACAAAAATTCCAGCTTTAACCTTCAATTCTGACAACTTAGGAAAAATTTGTTTTTTAAATAAAAAAGCTTCAGATTTTTCAACTAGCGCTTTTACGAATTGTTTCATTAGCCTAAGTTTAATATATAACGGTGGCATTAACACATTTTCATATTCAGCAATAGGTTTACATTTAACGTTATGTTTTTCAAGACAAAATTCCGTTCTTATCGGACAAGATCGACGAACATAGTGCTGAGCATCTTCTCTACTATCCCACAAACAAAGATAACACGGATGTTTTGTGTACCCTCCCTGCAGTCCCATTAAAGACCCCACCATTTTAAAATCTCCAATGAACTGCCATTTATACTCTTGATATTTTAAAGGTTTTAGTAATATTTTAAAACTTTCGTAGTTTTCTTTCAAATGTACAGAGTGGGCTACTGGAAGAGATGGAAATTTATTTTCGTTGTGTAATAAAACTGCTTTAAGGCTTTTTGTTGAACTGTCAATAAATAACCGCCATTCATTGGGAACACAGGGTATCCCAATTTCTTCAAACAAACCTTTAATGTTGTTACAAAAACAAAGTCCATCTTCTATTGTAAAGAACGAAGAAAATGTCTCATGGCGGTTTCGTTGATCAGTTATTTTGACATCAATAAGCAAATTCCATTGTTCGAGAACCCAAAATCTCTGCTTTACTTTTCGGCAAATTTAAATCTCTAATTAAATCAATAAAATATTCTCATAAAATAAGATGGGGTTTTTGGTGTTCCTGTGATGGTAAAAATTCTTCATATTCATTATTTCCGTTTGTACTTAGGAAACAATTACAACAAAATAAAATTATGCGAATAATATTAAAATGTAGTAGGTATACACCAATAAGAGATATGATAAGTACACTAAAATGGTTGAGTATCAATCAACGCCTTTTTATGTTGTGTATGATATTTGTATTTAAAATAAAAAACAATATGTATCCAGGTTATTTATGTGAAAATGTGCGTACCAATGCAGTGGTTGAATATAACCTGCGAAATAATGAAGACCTGCGAATAGCAAGATCAAGAACCGCAAGAGGTCAACGAACAATATTTCATATGGGTTTCAATGGATTTAATAATCTTCCACGAGAAATTAAAAACACAAACAACTTAAATGAATTCAAAAGGAAAATTATTGAATATGTTCACTTAAATACAAATTTATATAATAAGTAAATTAAAGGAAATGTAAATAAAAATTGTTAGAATTTAAGTTTTCAAATTTAAATTGTAAATTTTTAACTAAATGGCTTTAATAGCTAAATAAAGTACATTCATTCATTCATTCACTTTGAGATAAGCTCGATTGGGTTATTTTTTTTGGCGTTTCTGGAATTGGAAATTGTGGGCTATGCAAAATTGAAGCAGAAGAAGAAGTAAGATTAGGATATTCGATTGGCTTAGCGTTCTTGCCACTACGTCTTTTGCATGGATTTACGATACAAAAATAGCAGTCGTTAACGTGGTCTCTTGGTTCTCGCCAAATTCTAGGTACTGCGAACTTCATACTCCTTTTCTCACCTCGGTACCAACCTAAAACAAATAAAAATTCAAATAAAATTACCTCCCTATTTACATATTTCCATTAAAAACTGCTTGCCTTCTAAACATCTTTTGCAATTACTGCAAGCAAAATGTGGAGCCCATGGCTTGTCTTGATTTCGTATAGGGCAGTTAAAGTACGCTTCGTAGGCTTCGTAAAGTATTTCACTTTGAATCAACTCAAATTTTACACCCCGAACTTTAATAAATTTGCTTACACTTTCTTGATGACATTTTCAATGACCTTTAAAAAATACTTTCTAATTGTTGCTAATCACTTAAGCGTCATCTAAGTACTGAGCGGATGTAATGTATGTACTCTTTTTTCTACGGTATGTTTGAATATATTTACTGTTTCTTGATCGTGGGTGACATACCTAAGCTTATGGGGATTGCATGCACTAATTTCAAAGACAAAAACCATGTAAACGTTTATTGCTGTAACCGTTACAAAAGCAAACTTTTAAATGAATATTGATATTATTTATTCATTTTGGTGCATAGTGAATAGAAAAATCGTAAAATGAATGTTAGGACAAGAATTTTTTTTTTTCATTTTGTTGAGTTGTGTAATCCTTCTCTGTTCTATAGTTCCCAGCTTTCTAACCAATCATTTTTTCAGTATATCCAAATGAGCGTACCACAATCACAACAACATCCACAAGTACCTCAAAGTAACCCTTTTTGGAATACCTCTGCAGCCATAAACCAAGCTCAGCAGGCATGTATGTTATATCTGGGTAATAACACAGGTAAGTTGACATCTTCAGAGGTAATAAAGTGTGGTTTTTGCAACAAATCCAACCACACATATGCAGAGTGCAGTGTAAGGAAGAACACCCCATACTATGAATCCTGCAAGGCATATGGCCATGCCCAGGGAACATGTCCCAAAGCCCAAGTTTTTGTAACAGTGGTAAAATCACAAAAAGCTAGACCTAAATGTGATTGGTGTTCAAGGGTGGGCCACTCTGAAGATGATTGCTACAGTAAACGGAATTACCTGGCAAAGAAAGGGGAGGGAAAGGGCCACCTTGACCATTTGAGCTGCGCCCCGACCATTTCAAAAACGATTGTAACGGTTGAAAAACCTCTTTTCGAAAACTCTAGACCAAACATGTCACAAACTGACTTAAAAGCCCGCCCACTAAAAAATCACTACAAAAACTATTCCCGAAAATTCTTATCCTAAAGAAATCCCTGACAAGCTTCTTACTTACAATAAAATTATGAACGAAATATCTCCAAAACGGAAAAAATTTGTTCATTTCGGGATACAATATTGTTTATCAATTTTCTTTAGCAACCTTCAAGAAGTTTCTTAAACAAAGGAATAAATTTTGCTACATTAAAAGGAATAGGCTCTACTTAATAAAAAAAATTAAGTAAGAACGACGTTTTTATAGACCTAGGTAGAGCATTTGGTTGAAATAGCACGACTTTAGGAACGGTTCAGCCTAGTAAATGTTTAGAAAATTTTTTTAATTTAAAATGGCATATAGTGGATGGCCTAACTGACATACCCGCAGATGGTATAATAGGCCGAGATATCCTGTAGAATCATACGATAATTGACTCTGTGGCCAAAACATTATAGTTTTTTGACGAAAAGAAGGAGTTGGTTTCAGAACGCCCATTGAAACATCCATCCAAGCTATACAACTATTCGAAGAAATAAGAGGGAAATAGAACCCCGAACTCAGGCCATTGTGAAGCTAAAGGTAAATACTGGACTACGCGATGTGCCCGTGCAAAGTGAAGAATTAAAACCAGAAATTTATCTGGGGCATGTATGCTTTGAGACCGGTGCCACCCCTGATCCTTCTAAGACTAGTTGTGTGACGCATTTTCCGATCCCGAAAAATATCAAAGAAGTCCAATCTTTTCTAGGTTTTGCCAACTATTTCAGAAAGTTTATTCCCAATTTCGCCAAAATATCCGCCCCAATAAATTCTTTGTTAAGAAAAGAAGCGGATTTCAAGTGGACAAATGCGCCACAAGACGCCTTTGAACAACCAAACAAGCCATTAGGTAGGTAGGTAGAAATGGCGGCCCCGAGCAGCCTAAGCTCGGTGACCCAATTAGCGCTAAGTAGCGCCGTTTTGATACCATGACTCGTGTGACCTATATAAAGAACCGGTGTTATAAGAGGGATTCACGGATCAAAATTCCAGGCTAGGCAGATTGTTGGTTTCAGAAGTCCATTTACCACCTGCTTGTAGTCTATGGATTCTGACGGGGGAAATGGTGTAGTAGTAGTAGCTACTTAAAGAATCATCTTAGAGCCATTTCGACCCGTTGAGAAAGGAGATCAAGTCTTTGATCTTCAGTTCGGAGAGTTCATTGAGATCGTCAAAAAAGGCTTTTCCCAATGATTGTGTTCTGATTCTGGCCAATGCGGGACATTTACACAGGAAATGGTAAACAGTTTCCCTTTCCTGCTGGTCCCCACAGCTACGACAGTGAGTGTTGTGAGGGATGCCCAGCTTCACCGCATGTTCTCCGATGGGCCAGTGCCCAGAAAAGGTCGCAACGACCCTGGCTATGTCTCGCCTGGGTCTGCATAAAAGGTCAGTTGTTCGGTTTTTGCTATAGGTGGGCCACGTCTTTCTGGATATGACGCAGTTAGCTAAACTGCTCCACCTACGGTAGAAAAATTGAGAATATATTGCCCTTCATAACCCCAAGAGGAATGTTAACTCTTTCCGCAAGAGAGTCATGAAGGGCTGATCCTTGCCTGGCCAGTTCGTCTGCCCGCTCGTTACCCTCAATGCCACGATGACCTGAAACCCAGATAAGAGAGACTCTGAGGTTCCCATCTAGGCTTGCGAGCTCATCACGACATTGTCGAACCAATTTGGAAGACGAAAGTGGCGAAGCAATAGCTTTAACAGCTGTCTGACTGTCTGTCAGGATGGCAGTATTACGATTCTTGTTAGGGTCTTGTTTAAGTATCCTGCATGCTTCCCTGATTGCCAACAATTCCGCCTGGAAAACACTAGCGAAGTTAGGAAGCCGATAAGATTTGGAAATGTTCAGAGATTCGGAAAAAACACCCGAACCAACTCCACACTCCATCTTTGAACCATCAGTGAAGATAGTTGTGTCGAAGCCTCTCGTCACGAGGTCATCTTTCCATTCCTCCCTGGTAGGAAAAATAACTTTAAAATCCGATCTGAGGTCCAGAGTAGGAGTGCAGTAGTCAGTGGCTGTTGAGAACATGTCCATAGGGATCAGTTTTGTAATATTGCTATGACCATAAGGTCTGGCAACTCAACAATTCGACTCTTTTAGTCTTATCGCGCTGCAGGATACTAGATATTTTATATGTAAGTCGGGTGGTAGTAGGTGCAGAAAAACGCTTAAGGCATCTGTTGGGCATGTTCGTAAGGCCCCTGTTGTGCCAACGCTAGCCATTACAACACCACCTGTTTTAATCTATATAGATTTCTCAAAACCTTTTATTCTAACAACAGATGCTGGTAACGAAGCTCTGGGCGCAATGTTGTCGCAGGGAAAAGTTGGGTCAGATAAACCGGTAGCATACGCAAGTAGATCATTAAGTCCTACTGAAAAAAGGTATTCTACTATAGAAAGGGAACTTCTAGCTATTGTTTGGACAGTTAACAATTTCCGTTCATACTTGTTAGGTCGTTCCTTCACAGTACATACGGATTATCAGCAAGCACGTAAAAGTGTCACCGACAATTCCGCTTAACAAGTTTCTAGGTCTAGGTAATTTGCCCAGTGCTAATGACTTTCCAAAGGACGCCAAAACACAAGCACCTTAAGATAATATATTATCCCCAGCAACAAAACAGTTTTAAAAGATTTCAATAATTCGGCACTCGGGAATTTGTGAAAAATTGCCCACAATGTCAGCAGAATAAGAGTTCCCCTCCTAATAAAATGCCCATGGCGATAACTGATACCCCAAGTCTACCTTTTCACAAGGTTTATATGGACATTGTACGTGGTCTTCCCGTTTCATAATCGGGAAACAGGTATATTTTGACTTTTCAGGATGACTTAACGAAGTTTATGGACTGTGCTGCCCCTCCTGATATGGAAGCTTCAACGGTGGCTAGAGTGTTCTACGAACAAATCGTGACAAGGTATAGAATTCCAAAGATACTCGTCACTGATAATGGTGCTAACTTCACGTCAGAGATTTTCTCACAGACATGCAATTAATAAGCGCAAAGAAACTTGAAAAAACAGTTTAACATCCTCAAGCCAACGGTTCACTGGAGAGAAGCCATAGGCCTCTTGCCGAATATCTCAGATCTATTGTGGCAAATGACGAAAGAAACTGGGACCAGTGGTTAAGGCAGACCATGCATGTCCATAACAATCACGTTCATACCGCAACGTAGTTGACCCCCTTAAATGCTTTTATTGGTTTTCAGCTCGAAATGCCAACGAACTTGAATAGAAAAACCACACCACTTTATGACATCGATGACTATCCTTCACTAGTAAGACATCAACTCGGTGTGTCCCACAAGTTAGCCAATTAAAATCTTAAGAGAGCTATAAAGTTAAATCAAAGGAAAACTACGGTAAGGGTGCTAAAGCTATAGCGTTCAAGGTGGGGCAAGATGTTCTATTAAAGAGCCCCGCAAGAAAAAAATAAATTTTCTGCTATTTGGTTAGGGCCGTTTAAAGTAGTATCACCGGGTGATGTAAATACGAGGATTAAAATGGGTAACAGAATTAAAAGGGTACACAACAATCAACTCAAACTTTTTTTTTCAACAGCACCCATTAATATTCAATACCAACGCAATACAATTAGTTGCTCAAATAATAATCCATAACCCATCTATAACCATGATGTTTGCTTCACAGTGAACTCATTTGATTATTAATTTTTATTTAAAGGAAGGAATCCATTTGATAAATATTTACTTTTTCTACTTCCAGCATCCAAACAAAGGACTTAAATATTATATTATTGTATTATATTTTGTTTGGAATATATTGTATATCTAAATAAGTAAATTAAATTTCAAAGTATTTATTTTTCAAAATGTTCATGCTAACATTATTTTACATTGTAACGAATGTAATCTTAAGCTTACGCACAAACAGACACACCGTACGAGCTCCAGCAACTACAGACAAACTTGCCAGTGGTATTCGAAGCAGTAGGAGCAGCCATGGTTTACAGTGATACATGGACTGTCTTCACTAAATTCGTGTCCATGGATTACAGCTCTGGAAACAGTGTGTACTAATGTTCTAGATGACGATTTCCACCGGCATTGCTATTTGACCAGTCGATAAACCATAAATAATATATTAAACATTGGGAAAACCTTCAATCAAATGCAAGGTTTGACTCGCTCAAAGCGACCAAAACGCGGTTTAGAGTTCATCGGAGGTTTTTCGAGATGGGCCTTTGGAACAATGGACAACGGAGACGCAAGAAAAGTTTACCATCAACTAGAATTTCTCCACAAACGGGATATGGAATCCCTACAACTGATGCATAAACAACTATCCGTCATGAGCTCAAATTATAACACATTGAGCAAGCCCATAACTGAGCTGACGGGGAAAATCGAGGCAGTCACCGCTGGGGCAAGGAATTTAAGCGAAGCATTTCTTTCGTTTGCCAAAAACACAAACAACGAAATTGCTTAAATGAGGAGCGATTTCAATACGCTAATATCAGGGATGACGGCAAATAATGGAAGTTCAAAATCAACAAGCGATGAAGCTTTCAATAATAGATGACCTTTACCAGGGATGACTTCATCCGTTCCTTTTTGATGAAGGGAACATTGCTGGTCTTTTGAACAACATCACCACAAAAGGGAGATTTGCGTTTGAGAACCCAGTTAATACACCAAGCGGCCAAAACATCCGTATTCTTTGTCGGAGAAAAGCTTCTGATTAAAGTAACGCTCCCCCTACCGGAATATCTTCGTTACAAAATCCAGAAGATATACCCCTTACCAAGACCAGTAGATGAACACTGGGACCTGGTTCTCGATACCAACCATGAGTACATACTCGGAGTGGACTTTTTTAGTGACAGGAGGTTCCTCCACCAGCACTGCTGTTTGCCGACACGAAGAGCCGATTCTGACAATTGGATCTAACGATTGCCTAATCGAGCTTCTAAAACACGTTGCATCTTCAAAGAACTCGTGCAAATACGCCGTGATACCAGCAACAGAGGAAATATTCCTGAAGATGACGTCCCCGAACGAATGGCTATTCAAAGTAAGAGAGACAATGTTGTTGAACCTGAAGTGTGATAGTCAAAATTATGCAGTCACGCTGAATTCATCTGGAATTCTAAAGATTCTGCAACCGTGTAAAGCAAGTGCAAAAAGGTTTAAGCTTTTTTATGAGTTGCATGCTGAAACCTCTGCCGAATACAAACAACCTATGGTCGACCACTCTGAACTTGAGAAGTACTCTTGGCTAAATTCAACATTACGAAAACAGTGCCGAGATTTAGCTATTTCAGCGAGTGATTTAGCTATTTGAGTGAAATGAGTAATTTCGAAATAATTTTCGAACACATCAAATGTCATAACCAAAGACTATATTTTATTTTGTTGTCTTTGGTTTGTTTTCTTTTTGTGACTTGAGCTTTTAATTTGTTTTATTGAAATTTACAAAAAAAAACTGTACATTTTATCATTGTCAAAATTGAAAAGAAGGAAAACAAATTCAATGAGTGATTTTAGTGTATATTTCGTGTCTTTAAAATCTTTATCCAATGTTTTCTAGATGGCGATGCTGAATTATTTTTTAATCGAAATGAAAAGTATGTAAACAGCATAAATATGAACAACAAATTAAATAACTGTTTATCTATTTACAAAATGTGTATGTTTGTATAAAAATAAATCTAGTGCATAAGATACATGTACCTTTTTACCTACATTGTTGTCTTGCATTTTCATTTCACATACGTGCATAGATGTGTACCGATTCCTTTAGAAAAGAACACATACTTATACAAAAGTGTAAATTTACCAACACATACACCAAGTCACTGCTGAAATATCTGGCGAGTAATCTGACATTTCATTTCACTCGCTCACTCACTCACTTAACATTACGTCTTTAATTTCACATTCCCGGAGAATCGAACTCTTAAAAATTCTCCAGGAACAAAATTGCTCTTTTGCCTTCATTCAAGAGACTCATCTCTCTCTCAAACACAGGGTTTTCCTAGACGGGTATAACACAATTCGCAACGACAATCGCCAAGGAGTTGCACTTTGCATCAAAAATAACATCATATATAATATTATTGAACTCGAGTCATCCGAATTTCCCTCTAGTTTTATCAGCATTAGTTGCAACAGCAACAACACAATCAAAAAATTTCTTCTTGGATCGATTTATATCCCCACTAACGCCACAGTTACAGCCTTTACGTCCGTATTAACTAAAATCGAAACGCTTGCCAGTAAGTTTGATGGGGCGATTATCGGGGGTGACCTAAATGCCAAAAGCCCCTCTTGGGGAGATTCCGCTTATAACATTAACGGTAAAACTCTTGAAAATTGGTTTAGAGCGATGAATCCGTCTCTAATTAACATTACCTCGGACACACCTACATTCCCCAGAGGTGATTCTTATCTCGACCACTTCCTTATCTCGAGCCACCTCATAAACCACTTATCTCCCAACTTTTCAATTCATTCACTTCCTTCCTTTACGGAACACTGTCCCGTGTTATTGAACATCAAACTACAAGAAGCTGATATTTGCATCTCTAATAGAAACACTTCTAGTCAACTCAAAACCACCAACTGGCAAGCTTTCAAATCCCAACTAGACATTCGTCTTCAAACTACTTTTCCTCCGGATGACCGCTGTCTCTCTAATGATGAAATTGAGGAACTAATCATTAAGTTCAATAAGGTGTTTCTATCCACCCTTGAAGAAAACTCGACATGCTCCCCCGTCTCTTTCAAGAAATATAAATTCCTGCCCAAAGAAATTGATAATCTCTACAAAACAAAACACCACTGGCAAAGACAACTCAAAGTAATGTATCATAACACATATAATAGATTTAGTACACCCTATAGAGAACTCTCATCCCAAATCTCGCTTCTTAACAACATTATTCGGGATAAGGTAAACATTTGGCTCAACAAATCCTTCAGTGACAGACTCTCCAAAATCAAGCCGGGTCCGATGGCCTATAAAGAAGCTTTTAGAATTGTTGGTAAGAAGAAAAAGGCTTTCTGTAACAAACTGACCGTAAATAATCAGACTTTTCTTTCTGAAACAAATATTGTAACAGCCTTCGAAAACTATTATTCAGAAGTCTTCCAAGAGAAAATACCCCCTTTCGACAATTCTTCTGCCGAACAAGCTCTAGCATCGGTACGGACTATTTCACAAAACATTCCAAATCACATCTTCATTTTCAATCCTGAAAATCCAGCTTCAAGTCCCTTAGCCACTAATATGTTTACTAATCTTAACTCTGTCAAAAACCTAATTAAGTACCTTAAGCCCAAAAAATCCACCGGTCCTGATAATATTTCTAATTTTGTACTTAAAAAACTTTCAGACGAGGGAATTAGATTTTTAACTATAATCCTTAACCAGTGTATTAACAATGCATATTTTCCAAAAATATGGAAAAGTGCAAGGATCTTGCCCATAATGAAAAAACCTAATAACTCTGACATTAATAACTTCAGACCAATCTCACTTTTATCAAACGTTGGCAAAATTCTTGAACGGATCATACTCGACAATATAATGTCACCCATGTCAAACCCAATAGATCCAATTTCTGACTTCCAATTCGGCTTTAGACGGGGACACTCAACTTTACATGCACTTCTCAAATTCCAAAATGACATCATTCTGAACTTAAGAGAAAAGCAGTGCACGGTAGCCTGCTCATTAGATGCGGAAAAAGCTTTTGATAGTGTATGGAGGGCGGGTCTCCTCGCCAAAATCAAATCGCTGGACTTTCCAACCTATATTATTAACATTCTATATAGCTTTTTGTCCGATAGATCTTTTTATATTCAGATCCAGGGTTCCATAAGCAACACCGGTGCATGTAATAGTGGGGTTCCTCAAGGATCAATTTTAGGCCCACACCTCTATAATTTTTTTTTGCATGATTTCCCTCATCAATTTACGGAACATGGAATTACATCGATAGGTCTTTTGTACGCTGATGACACCATAGCATATGCAAGCCACTCCTCACCCATTGTTGCCAAAAGGCACTTAGAAAAATACCTAAATGTAATAAACAAATACTACAAAACCTGGGGTATTAAACTTAATATTCCGAAATCTGAAGTTATTTGCATCCGAAACGCGAGTGGAAAGGGTCCTCCGGGAGTGGTGTTGGAAAGCAGGAACCTTAAACTTCAACTTGACAATTGTACTATTCCAGTTCAAAAGACACTTAAATATCTTGGGGTTAATTTTAACTCCCTATTTAAATTTAATGAGCATGCAAGAATCACATTGGATAAGGCTAGGAAGATTTCAAATATGTTTATGCCATTTTTTAGACACAAAGCCCTCAAGTCGAACACTAAGCTATTATTTTACAAAACTCTAGTGAGACCAATCTTATCCTACGCCTTTCCGATATGGTTTTCTATTTCTCCCACCACGGCCCAGTCCTTGGAAGTATTTGAAAGGAAGTTACTCAGACTCTGTTCAGGAAAAAACTACGAATCCAGAAACAAACGCTTTTCCAACTCGTATATCTACAATACTACCAAAATCGTTCCGTAGTTGAGATACAATCTGTCGCTTATGCACAAGACTATCTCAAACCTTGGCATGTCGGAAAACGACCTTATAATTAATATAATTCAGACACAGACTGAGCCCTCTTGGGACGGCGTTGATTACTTATCCCCTCTTGGAATTCTAACTACGGATCTGACCTCTCAAGACATCTCTATTCCTTCGTTTTACAACCTGGCCACATCGGGTCAAAATCGTGGCTAATTTCTTAACTTTATAATTAAGACAAAGCTATTGCCTTAATTCGTTCCTACTTACTACACTTACTGAGAACTCTTGCTGAACTTTTTTGGAAAACCTTGATCAGGAATACGTAAATTTCGTATATAATTACCTATGGGTTGACAGTTCTTTACTTCGAATTTATAATATTAAGAAATTTTCACTAACCATCCTCTCTATCTTTTTTTTTTTATAAACATCTTACTTAACAATCACTATATTTCTATCAAAAATTTAAAAAAAGAATAGTAAGTTGTCGTTGATCTATGTTAACAGTTCAAATGATATATTGTTTTACTACTATATTTACATAAACCTATGTATTCTCTTAACGTGTTCTAAAGTAATCATTCATCTATATTTTCCATGTATATATGTATCTATGTTCAACATACTTCATAGCACTATCTAATGGTGCATTCATCCCTAAAAATTAAAAAAAAAAAAAAAAAAAAAAAAAAAAAAAAAAAAAAAAAAAAAAAAAAAAAAAGCACTATCTAAAGGTGCATTCATTCCTAAAAATTAAAAAAAAAAAAATAAAAAAAAATAAAAAAGACTGATGTATCTAAAAGAATATTAAAACTATGGAGCTATCGCTCTATCTTTAATCATTTAAATTTTTAAAGTAATCGATAAAGAGAGAAAGATACAAAACTGTTGTATGTGTATGTATAAGTATTCTCTTATATTGTTATTTAGTTCGTAAGTTTGTATATATGTATTTATTCTTATTGTTTATGACAAATCGTCAAAGAAAAAGCAGTATAAATGCTCATGAGCTAGAGCAGTTGAAACATATTAAAGTTAATGACAGCCACGAGGCATTCTTTTAAAATAGATTTCGCAGGCAACACATTATAGCCGCGCTTGTTATGTCAAATAGTAATAAAATTAACTCTGTAAATTTTAAAAAAGACTCAATAAAGAAAACCTTGAAACCTTGAGTTTCACTCACTCACTTTTGCTAGCTAAATCGATTTTCAATGAAAAGTGACTTATACTACGTTTTCACCGCAAGTTAATCTCGTTTAGATTTCATAAATCCCAAATAGTGTTTTCACCAGAAAAAAAGATTACAAAATAGATTAATTTTGACAGAACCTTTTAAAATGAAGATGGTGGGTCATTTTTCTTATGAAGTGGAAGTGAGATGGCAAGTTTGCTTTAGCAGCTTGTATTGCGCTGAATAGGGGAATAGGTCTGTTCGAATTTTACCTATGAAGATTTAAATGAGATTTATTTTAAATCTTGATTTGAGGAGATTAAAATTTGTATGGTAAATCACGGGATTTGTGAAGAGATTTGTGGTAAATCTACCTAAATCTCGGTTTAGTGGTCGGTGAAAACGTAGTATTATCTCACTCACTCGCTGTGGTTTGAAATTAGCTAAATCTCGCACAGAACCTATTCCAAGACTACTCCTGATAAAAATTGGAAACCATACAAATTTCGCCAGCATTTTAAATGAAGGTAAGAAGAGTATTGACGATCTCGCACAATCTTGGAATATCCTAGAAGCAGAACGCAAAGCATCCAACCAAGACTGGGAACTGGCCATTCACCGATACTCTATGATGTCCATCATTACGTTAGGAGCATCAGTAGTAGTAGTAGTGTTCCTAATCCGCCGTTGTCGAACAAGATCACCAGCCATTCCGTCCCAACGCAAGCTTAGCTTCGATACCAATGCGATAGAGATGCCAACCTGTACACACCACGAGCTCCTGCGACGCCGCCGCCGTTCCAAACAAACAACACGTGTGCAACATTCCTCCGAATCACTTCTGCCCGTGTGTAAGCAATACAAATTCAATTAAAAGAAATATATAAATTTATTTTTACATAAATAAATAAAAACCAAATATGTAAACAAATTCTAATAAATTACAGAACAACATAAATTTATAACTAGATCTAAAAACAATGGAAATTTTATCATATTGATTTTATCATATTACAAACAAACAAAAATATGGAATTCAAAGAAAATCTTTTAACAATGTCAATGTTTCTCATTAGAAAATTTAAATTTAAATTTAAATTTCATAAAACAAATAGAAATAACAAAAAAAAAAAACAAATTAAATCAAACCTGAAAATTTTTTATTTAAAGAAAAAAAAAATAAACAAATTAAATCAAACCTGAAAACTATGTATTTAAAAAGAAAAAAAAAATCATGCATTTGTTGTATATTGCTTACAAAATCATTTTGTTTTGCTGTAATAAACATAAGAATAGTTTAAGTGCATACGTAATTAAATAAAAGAACACCGACCCGTTTCGGGAAACCTGGCTTGCATATTTAAATGGGGGAAGAATGTTATGCCCGCATACGCATAACATATTTCCTCATCAACCGACTTAGCTAATTGCACTACATGACAACTATGCATATAATGCAAAACTGCAGTTTCATTTCACACTTAATGTGACGCGATGGCTCAATGGGTCACTTCACAATACAACTCAGTAGGTCAAAGCTGAGTAATGCATTCTGGAAGTTAAGCCCAGAAGTCCCAGTTAGGTCGCCAGAACTGGTGAGTCAAACCGAACCATTAAACAGAACGGTCGTTTTCTTTAATAACTTAACAGACTGTAAAATCATAAGACGGTAACCCAGCAGAAGATTATGACGCCAAATATTTTTCTATTTTCAGATATATCTTTAGTAATTAAACATTCCGAATAATTTTCAATACGAATGCGTCTATTTCGACAAGATTATCCTAGAAATACGTTTATTTTTTTGCAAAAATAAGCGATTCTAACCTTCATCTCCAATACTGTATAGTCTGCATTTGGAATTGCATTTTAAAGTTTGAAAAAGACATCTAATATTAAATAGGACTTGTTGCTTTCACTTCCAGAAACATTTAACAAATGCTGAAGAAGAGATGAGCATTTTGTGATAGACCCGGAAATAATTACATTGAGAGGTATGATTGCTTAAGGCTCAATAAAAAGTAAATACGAAAGTTTATGCAGCTGATTCAACTTGCATTAAGAAGGACATATTGAACTTTCTAGCACTATATAATTTTGTTGGGGCGTAGCGGGGCGTAACAGTTAAAAGTTTAAATCAAAAGACGAAACGCAATTTTATTTCATTTGATTTAATCCTAATTCAAAGGGGCTACAAATCAGAGTTGGGAAATAATGATTACTTTTTGTAATTTATTTTATCTTTAATTCCAATTACACGTAATTAGTAATTGAACTTTTTCCATTACAATTACACATAATGGTAAATGAGAAAAACATCCATCTCCATTACTTGTAATTGTAATTCGAGAAAATTCAACTACAAATTACATTAAATTACAATTACAATAAATTACAATTACATTAATGTAATTAAATTACAAGTAATTGACACTTTTTAATAACATGTAATTGGTAATTGAATTTCTTCAATTACATTTAAAAGTAATTGAAAATTTTTTTAGAAATTTCAATTACAAGTAGGTAATTCAATTACAAAATTTATTTTTTATCATTACTTCCTAACTCCGCCACAGATATTACATTTAGTCGTAGGATGGCTTACAAAAAATAAATAACGGAAGTCTTACAATCAACTATTATATCCGTCATAAACAAAAATAACATAAACGATAAGAACAAACAAAAAATAAACAAATTAAATCGCGCTTACTCTTAGTGCACCAAAAATCATGCCATGTTTTTCAATGCGACCACTCCGAAGATAAAGTTCTAATGGGATTGACTAGATGTGTTATTATTTTATAATTTATAATTAGATTGGGATAAACTTAGATTATTTTAATAGTTTTTGGTAGCAACCATTGCAACGAATTTTTTATAATTTTGGCCTACGGTGGAACCACAGTGCTATGTAATGACATAAATGAGCGGGAAATAAATTTCCGGATAATAACAGGATATTTAGAACTCAAATTTGTGGTTACTGAATCAGCAAACAACGTACCTACAAGAAATCTGGCCAGCAATGATTTAAAATAATGGAAAATTATTTTTAATTTTTGTATAAATATGTGTGCTGTTTCTCTGTCCATATCTGTAGGACTTCACCAATCTACCTTCCAGTATCAAAAACATTAACAATGTTGCTCATAATAGCCAAATTAAATATTATAAATGAAAGAGTCGGTCACTCACTCATTCATTCTAGTCCAGTCAACGAAGGAAAAATAAATGAAATAAATCGTGTAGTCTGGATTATTATTTTAAGTGGTAGGGGTGAACCCCAGGTACAACATACTAAAAGTCCCCAGCCCAGGCCCGCGAGCTTAAGACAGGAGGGGGGTAAAGTTCCCCTTTTGTACTATTTTGTAAATATTTAGAAAACCTAGAGTATTAGCGGAAAAGTTTACACTACAATATGAAAGTAAATTAAATTTTCTTCAAAATAGGTTTTCTTCATATTTTTGCTAGGAGCAATACTAAGAGAAATATGGGGGGTACAAATGTCAGTTAATGATGAATTAACCCTGAAATTATAGAAAAGGTAAATACATATCGACTCATGATAATTCCATTGACTTGATGAGAAAGAAGGTATGGGGTTAAAGAAGGTGGCGAAAGTTATAATATCCTTATTTAATTTATTTGATACAGTGTTTTTTTGTGATTTGAAAAACACTGTATCTTCAAAGGTAAGAAGTATGCAACGTATTTCCAAGTTATTGAGCAATACTTTGTGAAATAGTTTAAAGAGATATATTAAGAAAAAACTTGCTAAGGAGGGGGATGGGGGTCTAGTTGACCCCACTTATACGGGAGGGACCATTTTCTGAAAAAATTGGATCAAAGTGCATTAATAATCATTTAAAAACAACGGGCCTGGGCTGGGGACTTTTAGTATGTTGTACCTGCGGGTCACCCCTACCACTTAAAAAAATAATCCAGACTACACGATTAATTTCATTTATTTTATGATTTTGAGTCTTCGTTGACTAGACTATTCACCTGACTCATCATTGTACATGTACAGCTTATACTGTAAATCATAAAAGTATAAAACAAATTTTATTTAATAGTGAATTTTATGTATAGGCGCACTAAGACGGTATTTTTTGAAATTGAAAAGGTAAAATAGAGTTTTTTTGATTAAAGATCGAAAAACTATTTTCCTAACGGGAGGGGGTAGAACGTTCATTCTAATTTTAATTGATAGATCTTTAAAATACAAGAAAGTTTTAAATTTAAAAAAAAATTCTAAAAAAATCTACGAAGCGAGTTATAAAATGTTAAAAGTTGACGCCTTTGACAAATAATTCGCTTTATATCGGGGGTACCAGATATGGAAACAAATTTTACACCATTAGAAAGATAATGAAAAAAAAATTATCCATGTTTCAGGAATTTTCGATAGGAATTTTTTTTCACCTACTTTTTGATTTTTTTACCCATTTTTTTTTTTTGTGGTTTTTGATTTTTTATATTTTTGGGGGTAGTTCTAAAAATCTGAAATTTCTACAGCTTATAGAGAATGTTAATTTATAAATATTTTAAAAATTTTAAATTTTTTCAACAACCTCAACTCTAGATATTTACAAAATGAATGCTTTTTTTGCATGCCCTCACAACTTTTTACTGGATGCATCTATAAATTTTATATTTCTTTTACCAGCACCTTAGAAAGCTAACGTTTAAATTGATATCTCAATCAATATTCTACATCTTACACAACCCTCACAATAGATTAAAAAGTTTCCATCAAAAAATTACACAAAAATATTGAAAAATGGGTATGATTGTTCGTTGTCCACGGATGGTCATCAGTGGGTAAGACATCGTTTTGTGTGAAATGTGAAAAAGTGCCGATTTAGAACTATACTTAAGCTTCTAACTTTCGTTCTAATTGTGGGATTTTATTTTTGATTACATACATATTTAGAAAGGTGAAATGTCCGTTTACCAGATATAATTTTTTTTTTCGAAATTCCAAATATGTTCATACTAAAATCTACATTGAAAATTTTGAGCACTTAACTTTTTGGAGGGAGAATGAGAGAATACAAAAAAAAAAAAAAACAATTCAAACCATGTGCAAGTGCGTTGATATATTTGTGTATAGGTATAGCGTATAGGTATAGTAAAAGTTCATATAAAAAAAACGTAAGCAGTCGAGTCGGTAGGGTTTTCTCAAGCAAGAACATGAGCGGAGTAGGTATATGAGTAGGTAGGTATATTTTTTGTAGCAGAAAAAAATGTTTGTACTGAAAGTGGTTGGTTAGGTGGTGGCTGGATTGTGATGGTGAATGGAATGTAATGCAACTCAAGGGCGTGCGCAAGGAGGGGTAAGGGGGCATTTGCACTCCTACTAAAATTTATTTTTCTAATTTTTTTTTTGATTGAGTACACAATCAAAGGCGTACGCAAAGGTGCTTATGCAAATCGATTTAATTTATAACTTTTTTAATTCAAATGTTAGGATTTTTAGAGTGAGAGTTTTTAAATGAAGACTAAATATAATGCAACACAACAACGTGCGTAAGGAGGGGTAAGAGAGCATTTGCACCCCTTATCAAGATTATCATTTTTCTAACTTTTTCGTTGAGTACCTATTAAACAGTCAAGGGCGTACGCAAGGGTGATAGGGGGGCGCTTAATACACACATGCAAACCAGCTTTAATTTATAACTTGAGTTCTAATGGTCGGATTTTCAAGGTTAGAGTTTTTGAATGAAGATTAAATGTGATGCACAAGGGCGTGCGCGAAAAGGTGTAACCGAGCATTTGCATCCCTTATCGAAATTATTTTTTCAATTTTTTTTTTACCTATGTAATTACACAATCAAGGGCGTTTGCAAGGGGTGCTTATTACTGCAAATCGGCTAAATTTACAACAAAGTTCTAATTGTTGGATTTTCAAGGTACGACTTCTTAAATGAAGATTAAATGTAATGCAACACAAGGGCGTGCGCAAGGAGGGGTAAGCGGTAACTTTCACCCCTTATCTAAATTAATTTCCTATTTATTTTGTAGTTATTACACAGCAAAAGGTTTACCCAAGCGGGGTAGGTGAGGGGAGTTTCTTTTTACAGACAATTCCGCTTAATTTATAACTTCAATTATAATGGCCTAATGAATCTAAAATATAATACAACGTAAATCGTGAGCTTGAGGGGACAGAAATGAACTTGGTTTTAATAATTGGATTATTATAGCGAAACTATTTATTTGAAGGCAAAATATAAAACTATATGTAGAATTCGTCAGCCAAGCAACTGTCGTGGGCACACTGAAGTTAGGTATGGTGACTTATAATACATAAATAAATAAATAAACAAATACCTACATAATTCAAAAAATAATAATTATAATTACATACACATACATACATACCTACATTTATACATAACTATTATTATTATTATTATTATTATTATTATTATTAATATTTATTATTATACCTAATGTTTTTTTTTGATAATAAATTTTGTTTAAATAAAAATATAACTACATACAGTACCGGACTAAACATTTGCAACTAGAACTGAAACCCAACAAATTCTTCCAAATTATAAAAGCTTTATTCATAAACTTAAAAATCTTCATTTATTATAACAGCTGTAAATAAAAATAAATAATTTTCAAAACCATAACAAACTTTAACCAATATAGCGTTGAATTTTAATTAATTAATCAACTGCGACAAAAAATAATTGAGCAAGCGAATCCAAAAAATATCAGTCTCAGTTTTTTGACAGCAAAAGTGAGGAATCTCAATGAGGAATTACGTTCAGATTTCTGAGATTGCTGAGATCTCTGAGATTTCAGTGAGCTTGAGAAACCTGAACTGGCTAAATATACTTGCACAATATTCAAAATGGGGCTTGACAGTTACATTAAACACTTTTATTGCACTATTTTTGGAAATGTTATTACGAGTTCTTCTATGACTGCCTTGCACCTTCTTGGCATTGATTCAATTAAATGTTGTATTATATTTAATGGAATTTCATTCCAAGTCGTCTCTATTCTCCTAAAAAATTCATCCGCATTTCTAACATTTTCCCGATTAATTTTGCGTTTGACGATTTCCCAAAGATTTTCTATCGGGTTCAAATCTGGTGACTGCGGTGGCCAATTCATAACCGTGACCTTTTGATCATTGAACCACGTTTTAACAAGCCTGAAAGTGTGCTTTGGGCGGTTATCCTGCTGGAAGACCCAACGCAATGGCATTTCCCATTCTCCATACGGCAACATAACATCCTCTAAGATACTTTTGTACAATTATTCCATTTATCCGATGCAATGGCCCCAAACCAGCAGCAGAAAAACAACCCCACACCATGACATACCCCACGCCATGCTTAATAGTCTTTAAGCAATAACGTGATTGAAGTCGTTTGCCACGTGGTCTTCTAACGTAAGATATTCCATCACTACCCATGATGTTGAATTTCGATTCATCACTGAAAAGGACTCCACTCCATTTCTGTTTGTCTTAAGAAAGATGTTCCTTCGCAAACTGTATTCTTTTTTTCTGGTTTCGGATCGAAATTAAGGGTTTTTTAGCAGGCCGATAGGAGCACAAACCAGCGACGTTCAGTCGACGAGATACCGTTCTAGCACTTACTGTTGGTTGGAACTCTTGGACCAATTTCGGCGCAGATATGAAAGGATTGTTTTTAACTTTTCTTACCAACATGGCATCCGTTCGAGAGCTTGTTTTACGTGGTCAACCGCCGCGATGCAGAACAGTTACTTGTTTTGTGTTGCGATATTGACTTATAATTTGTGAAAACGACGTTTTATTTTTCTGAAATATCTTTTTATAAAACTCCCGAAATAAAATCATCTACAATAAGCTGTCTTAACGCATAACCGAACTTATTAGGTGCCTAAATTTTTTTGTTTTAAAATCGGTGCCCCGGAGATCTGCTCTCTGTGAAACTATTTATGCAACTGAGCTTTCAGGTCACGACCTTTAGACATATGCTTAATATAATACAGTTCAAAATTGGTAAACAGCAGCGAGGTAACGGTTAATAATATGCTGTTAGACGTTGATGTCACTTCAGTTGCAATTGTTTTGTCGCATGCAAATTTTAAGTTATTTGATATTATTCAACGTAGATTGCTTAAAACTTATAATGATTTTGCAAATTATAAATTTTATTTATTTTAAATACACAGCTTTTATAATATATGAAGATTGTTGTGTTTTTGAACAAAAATTTTATAAATTTGAAGAAATTGCTTGGTTTCACTTCTAGTTGCAAATGTTTTGTCCGATACTGTAGGTAGGTATAGTAATATAATTTATTTTTTAATATAAGAAATTTATG
This sequence comes from Epistrophella euchroma, assembly GCA_947049315.1. Taxonomy (NCBI): domain Eukaryota; kingdom Metazoa; phylum Arthropoda; class Insecta; order Diptera; family Syrphidae; genus Epistrophella; species Epistrophella euchroma. The sequence continues at coordinate 67,032,568 of OX346245.1, forward strand.
TTACACCTTATTATGAAGTCTGCAAAGCGACTGACACGGGCAAATCGGCTAGTTTGTTTATATGCAATTAATTAATTGAAATCCCTACAAAAATTATTTCAAATGTAAACATTAATAATGTTAGACATAATAGCATGAAGTTAGAGTGCCCAGACCTCGGAATTTGTGTTTCCTTTTATGTTCAGAGCTAGCTCGGAGCGTGCTCCATGAGCTCAGGATAAAATAACCGAGCAAACGGAGTAAAAAGCTGAGCGCAGCCAACTTCATAGTTTTCATGCAAAATCATCAAGTTTCGATCTGTGCAGTTTAGCAACATAGGCATCTGCTATACGAATCGGTCGAAACTTACCTTTCATATGTAGCCCATATTAATCTTTAAAGAAAACAAAAATCAAGTACAAATTTAATGAAACCCGCAACTTTGCATTTTTAGATTTAAATCCATAAAAAGTGTACTTAGTAGGTGTTCAGTTTAGAACAGAAAAGATCATTTGCTGTTCAGTGAGAAATTTTCTGTTCTAAACTGTTCTGACTTGCTGTTCAGTGAGTCTGTTTATTTAGTTTAGAGCAGGATTTTCTGTTCTTGCTTTTGAGGTAGAACAACTTGGAACAGATTAAAACAGAGATTTGTGAGAAATGTCAAAATCAGTTGTTGTTCTGTTCTGGACTATTTCTTCACTGAACAAAGCTAATGACTTTTTGCAATAAACCGACGATTATGTAATTAAACATTTTCTTGTCAATTTTTGTATTTTTTCTTATTTTGTTACTAAGCTTCTTAAACGCCAATTTTTCGCGCATTTATTGTACAAAAATGAAAATATTAGCATAATTAACCACGCGTATCAATATGTATGTATACATACATATCTAAAAATTGTGCTAACAGAAGAGTAACTAAGAGTTTTTATTCTTAATTACCTCAAGCCTTAGATCCTTTAGAACATCTTTCTTTTCTTCAATATGTAGTGGTAATGATTCCCTTTCCAATTCACCATTATTTCTAGATTCAGAGACAGAAGATACTGTTAAAGAATCTTCACTGACCCCTTCATTTTGGCAATTTTCATTCTCAGTTTTGTTTTTATCAACTTGAGAAGATCGGCGCGGCCTTCTTGAACGTTTCAAAACTTGAGGAGAATGACAAACGTCCGACGATTTTTTCCGTTCACTCCGGCGACGCATTTTTATTGCTAAAAATTGAATGAGTTTGGATAAGCTTTAATAGTAAATAAAAGCGGCTAATGATTGAACATGAACCAAAAAATCCTATCATTTACTTATTAAGCACTTTTCGTATTGAGATTGAGTAATATATTAAAATTAATTATAAGAGCCGTTTTAACGTGAAGTATATTGATAAAAAATGTATTTATGAACCACGAAGAAAAAATTCACAGCAAAAGCAAACACAATTAGAATCCATTTTGAATTTTTAGTGCCTGTTTACATTATATTTTTAACGAACGGCGCATCCAGTGAGATAGGTAGATTTTGTGTGGGTAAGTCTGGATTTACATTGTTCAACTTTTCCCATAAGTTTTTTCCAGAAATCGGGTGAAATGTTCATATTGTCCGATTTTTCCAATGAGAATTTCTGTTGTTGCACTCTTCGGCCTTATTGCTTTCCTCTTCATTTTTCATTAAGATTTACTCACACCATCAAATAAACGGCACATTTATACTAAAGTCTGCATTCACATTGTTCAACTTTTCCAGTTCCGATCGATTGTTCCAGGGTGAGCGGCGTAAGAAGTGAGGGGGATGAAACCACTGGGGCCTATTTCTCCGCTACTACAGCAGCTACATCGACTACATCTTACAGCAAAATAGTATAACTACATCAACTACATTTTTCTGTTTCATAACTACAACTGGAAGTGTTGTATGATGTAGCTCGTTGATGTAGTAGATGTGTAGCTCGTTTGACGTTTATACAATTTTTTTGGGAAAAGAGTGCTAGTTTCGATTTTGGAAGACACAAATAAATAAATAAAAATAAATAAAAATAAATAAAGATAAATTAAGAATAAATGGATTTTGACATAAGTAAATATTTTCGACGATTATTTTGAATTCAACATATGTATTGAAAGAAGACCGAAAACATATTTACAGCGAATCAATTTTAATTTGGAAGACCCTTATTTTGTTGAAAGATTCAGGATGCCAAAAATGTGTATTGAATTTTTGGCTGAACGCTTGGGAGCATTCATTGCCCATCCAATCAATTGCAACAAATATACTTTATCACCGCTCCAACAGATTTTATTAACACTCCATTGGCTGTTCCTTCACCGACTATATAAAAAAATTAAAAGATAAATCATACATTTTTTGAATTTCTCATATTTAAATAACAAAAAAAAATACTTACTTACTTACTTTACTTTAGATGGCGCTCACAGCCCAGGATGGACTACGGCCTCAACCAACAAGCCCCTCCAGCCAGCTCGGTCCCTAGCTTATTATAACTCCAAGGACGGGGAGCCGGATAAACCGCTCCTTATAGGCCTGAGCTACGAATACGTCGTAGTAGCCCATATAAGGTGTTCACTAAGTAGTTCAACCTGACTGGAACTGTAGACGCCACCGTTGATTCCATCTGGGGAATTCTTCCGCTGCCGCCTGGATAAAGGAGAAGTGCCTTAGTGGGAACACTCCTCCCCCCCTCTCTCATTTGCTGCCACCTAAACCGTCCACAGGGATTGGAACCCCATCTTCAGTTAAGGTACTAGGCACCCGACGTTCACCACGGGGAGGTCGAGAGTAGGAGTTGATAGACAGAGGTTATAGAGGACACATATCTACCCATTTGAACGTCAAAAAAAACTTACATTCGTATATTTTCTTTTATATCCAGCCATTTTTTGATGGTATACAACAATCACAGCAAATATTTTTGTTGTGAGAATGTAACAAGAATTTATCGTTAGTTGTACTACAACAATGTAGTATCAAAAGCTGTGAAACAGAATCATACATTTTTCCAATATTTCCAGTCAATTCTCCAAAGCTACATTGATGTACTACACCAGAAAAACCAATGTATGTTTGAAACAGAAATGATGTATTACAACTGTTATACTATTACATTGTAGCTGATGTAGTAGCGCAGAAATAGGCCCCTGATCTCTATAATACACTGGATAGCGCATCCATACAAGAAAGTTGATGCCATTTGAGAATTGTTATAATGTTGAGTTGCCTATTTTTTTGTATAACGATATAACTGTATAACATAATGAAATGCAAATTTTTTTTATAAAACTGCAACTAAAATATTTTAAATTCACTTTTACAATTATTTTAAGTTACAAAAAATCAAATTTACAAACAAGTGACGTTTCTTTTGCTTTTTTTTCTTAAAAATTCCACTTTGGTTTTTGCCAAAGCCTCACTGAACATACCTAAAGTGTTGAGTTGCCTCACTGAACATACCTAAAGTGTTGAGTTGCCTTAGGTTAGGTTAGGTTAGTGGGCTGACAGTTGATCTTGTTACCGTCACACTTAGATCAATGTAGATCCATTGTGATACCCTAGTAAAAAGAGGAAACCTATGCTAAAAATCAAGACATGTCGTATTCCGTAAAAGGGGATAGATTTCAGCAAGCAGCTGCTTAAGGCTAACGGGGAGGTTCAAGTAGCTGTCATCAGAAGCATTGACACCGGGTTGAGGGGAGGTTGCGTCACCGCTGTCATTTGAGGGCGTGTTCCTCCCCTTTACCCCCACCGAGTGGATCATTCCCCCCACCATGCCCGGAGGAGCAATTGGCTCCCCACAACGCCTGGTGGGTGGGTTTGATAGGTCAGTGGTTATGGTGTAAATTTGCTCTGTTATGTCAAGGCTGAGGTGAATCGAGAGGGTCGCTCCCTACCACAAGAGAATTTTATCGATCTTGTGTAGGAACGGCCATCACAGACTCAAATGACAATCACATTCACCGCATGAGTGGCAAGACTGGTGTAAGGCTAGCTGCCCCAACTCCTTTATTGCCACTCCCGTAGGAATGTGTGCGTCTTACAGGTCGGTTTGTAGACGAGATATTAGGGACTTTCGAGCCATTTAGTAGCGTTAATGAACTTTAAGAGATTCTTGCTAGGAATATCAGAGAGTTCCACTAAATCGTCGAAGAAGTGTTTCCCCAGGAGTCTGCTTCTCAGATGACATAGCGCAGGGCAGTGACAGAGGTAATAAAGGGTATCTTCCTGAACTTCCTCGTCACTACAGCCTCTGCATAAGTCATCCGAGATGAGTTGCATCTTTTTCTTGTGGTAGCCCAATAGGTTGTGACCTGTGGTGATACTCACAAGAAGAGAGAGTGACTTTTTGTTCAATTTTATGATCTCTTTAGTTCTTTGATTATTAAATACTGGCCATAACTTCCTAGTAATGACGCAGGTATCGAGTGAGCTCCATCTTCTATTTGTTGTAGATAGAACTTTACCCTCGATTTCTTGTTTGAGAATACAAAGTGGGGTCTGGACTATAGACTCTGTCTGAGCTGGCTCAAGTGTTGAACCAGTTCTTGCCAGTTCATCAGCACTCTCGTTGCCTGGAATACCACTGTGACCAGGAACCCAACAGAGCCTTACGTTGTGCTGTGTGCCAAGAACCCTGAGCTTTTCGCGACAACAATTTACAAGCTTCGATTTGATTTCAATGGCAGAGATAGCTTTTATTGCTGCTTGGCTATCAATGAAAAAGGTGATATCAGCTCGTGGTATTGCCATCATTGAGACCTGTTTGGCAGCTTCCGCCACTGCCCAAACCTCAGCTTGGAAGACACTGCTGTAGTTAGGCAGTCTGAAAGAGCTGGCTAGTCCAAGAGTTTCTGAGAAGAAGCCCGCACCAACCCCAGCATCCATCTTGGAGCCGTCGGTATATATTGAAACCATCGATGCGCAGGTTGATGGAACGCTAGTTTGCCAGTCCTCTCTGCTTGGAAAGGCGGTTGTGAACGGGATATGAAAGTCTAAACGGGGTAATAAGTAGTCAGTGCTTATCCTATTTCCCATGAATTTCTGTAGAATCTGCGCATGACCAAAATCATTTTGTTTCCAACTACCTGTTTGGCTGAGCTGAAGTGCGCTTTTGGCAGCCGATTCTTGCACGTATAGATCAAGGGGTTTCAGGTTGAGTAATGCTTCCAGGCCCGCTGTTGGGGTGGATCTCATAGCCCCAGTGATTCCAACACATGCCATTCTTTGAACTTTGGTCATGATTTTAAGGTTGGAAGCCTTTTCTAATGCATTCCACCAGACTACATTACCATATGTCAGTACAGGTCTGACAATGGCCGTGTACAACCAATTGATGATTTTTGGACTTAGTCCCCAGGTTTTACCAAAAATCCTATTACAGGAATAGAATGCAAGCATGGCTTTGTTGGTTCTTTCTTTAATGTTGAGACTCCAGTTAAGCTTCTTGTCTAAAATCACACCAAGGTATTTTGCGTGATCGGAGATTGTAAGCTGGGTCCCTTCAATAGAGGGGGTTCTAAAAGTAGGTATTTTTCTTTTGTTTGTGAAGAGGACAAGTTCGGTTTTTTGCGGGTTAACCGATAGTCCGCATTTCTTAGTCCAGGTGTTCACAATTGATAGAGAATTTTCTATAAGTTCACTAATTGTGGAGGGAAATTTACCTGTCGCTAGTAATGCTACGTCATCCGCATATGCAATTACCTTGACTCCACTATACCTAAGTCTTAGCAAGACTGCGTTCATCACGAGAGTCCAGAGAAGCGGAGAGAGAATTCCACCTTGTGGAGTTCCTCTGGAAGTAGATACCTTAATCTGTACTCCTCCTAACTCTGAGTTGATTGATCTGTTTTTTAGCATGAACATGATCCATCTGATGATGACGCTATTCACGTTTAAATTTACGAGCGCCTCTTCTACCGCTTCGTTATTGACATTGTTGAAAGCTCCTTCAATGTCTAGGAACGCAGCGAGGGTATAATCTTTGTCTTTAAGAGTTTTTTCAATCGTGCTGACGACATTATGTAATGCTGTCTCTACACTTTTACCTTTTGTATAAGCATGTTGAGCTGGAGAAATGACTTCCGGGCTCAATGTGCTGCGTATATGAATATCTATGAGTCTCTCGAAAGTTTTTAGGAGAAACGACGTGAGACTGATGGGTCTGAAGTCTTTAGCACCCGTATGACTAGGTTTACCAGCTTTCGGAATGAAAACTACCTTGACTTCGCGCCACGCTTCAGGCACATATCCCCACTTAAGGCTACTAAGGAATATGTTTTTTAAGTGTGGGATAACATGGTCTACGCATTTTTGTAGCATCATGGGGAAAATACCGTCCAACCCGGGTGATTTGTACGGCGAGAAGGAGTTGAAAGCCCATTTTATCCTTTCCTCCGTAATCAAATCCGTTGGTGTTGTATTTCCTGTACATGGCTCCGCTTGTGGGTTGTTATTCCCGTTGGAGGTGCAGCCAGGAAAGTGGGTATTGACCAAGAGTTCTAGAGTTTCGCTACACGATCCTGTCCAATGTCCATTGGTTTCTTTAAGAGAACCTAGGACGGTTGGTGCTTTCGAAAGGATTTTCCTGAGTCTTGCTGATTGATTAGTGTTTTCAACTTGACTGCAGAAATTTCTCCACGAGCTACGCTTGGCTCTTTGTGTTTCGGTTTTGAATTTCTTTTGACTGTTTTTATAGATCTCCCAGTCATTGTCTGTTCTTGTGCGCTTGGCAACATTGAAGAGTCTCCTCGTCTCTTTCCTAATGTTGCCAAGCTCACTAGTCCACCAGGGTGGTTTCTTTTTGCCCTGTCCGCAAGGTTTTAAAGGGCAGCTTCTTTCGAAGGCTTTACCAAGAATTTCAGTAAGGCTATATGTAGCAGTATCTATGGATACAGGTTCTAACAACTCGTTAGTATCGAGTATGTGAATTTCGGTCCCTACTTCCCTATTGAATTTTTCCCAGTTGGTCTTCCTGAGATTTCTAAAAGGTTTACGGGGGTCAAGGGTGTCAGGTATTGAAAACTCTATGAGCCTATGGTCAGAGAAGGATTCTTCTTTCAACACCTTCCAGTGGTCAATTCTGATAGTATCCGAGTTACTTAAGAAAGTTACATCGAGTACCTCTTTGCGATTTTTAGTAACGAAGGTGGGTTCTTTGCCTCTATTAGCTACTAGAATGTTGTTCTCAATAATAAATTCAAAAAGCAACTCACCCCTTACATTGGTATCGGTGCTGCCCCATTGTAAATGGTGGGCGTTGGCGTCGCAGCTCACAACGGCATCCCATTTCTCTGATGCAACACGTTGGAGGAGTTGCTTGGTTATATCAGCCGGTGGTCCTTCGATCCCATCCCCAGGCATATAGCATGATGTTATGATGAGTGGTGGGAGTCCGGCGCGTTCTAACTTTACCGTTGTTTGGTCTATACAACTGTATGTGGATAGAAGAAAGAGATTAATCTGTTTTCTTGCTACGATACAGGCTCTGATATTGCTGTTAATACCTACATTTGTGGTCTTGTACAGTGACAGTTCTTTGGAGTGTAGGCCCTTGATTCTGCCACCTGCAAACCAGGGTTCTTGAATCAGGGCAATGTCTATTTGTCTACTCTCCATGAGGTAGACTAGGTTGGCGCTGGCAGCTTTACTATGATGGAGATTGATTTGAATTAATTTCATAAGTTTAAAGAATCCCCCCCCCCCTTAATTACCTTTTTTATGGAGGGTAGTTGCCTTCGTACTTGTCATCTTCCAACCAAGAAAATGACCATCATGAAGCTGTTGAATATGCTGAACCAATGCGTTGAAAAAAGTTCGGATCCAAATACTTGTCGAAACGGTTTTCGAATTTAACTGGGGTTTGCTTCCAGATGACTTCGTAGGAGAAATTTATTTTGGCACCCTGTACGAGGAGCTTCTTCTTTTCTGTGGTCAAATTGATGCCCACAATTTGTTAACCATTGTAGCCGATTTCGAATTTTTTGTGGGTGCAGATGGAGTATTTGTTCTCTCCCTCGGAAAATTCACCCACTTTGCCCCAAATGGGCAGACCATCGATGTACATCTGATACCAGTACTCATTCTTAACGGCATAGGTAAAGCCTTGACTTTTTCTTCGGTCAGGTCGACCATGCAGATCACAGTCGATGAGACGACGGCTTTGAAATCAATCTTATAGCCGCTGAACTCGAGTTCGACTCCTTGGAGCGCTTCACTGAGTGTCTCATGGTAATGGCTAATAGTCTGTTTGGACCACGAGCAGAAAGGCAAGGAAAATATGCATAAGTCTCTTGGCGATTGTGATACGGGCCAACAGTGTTCATCAATAGAACGACTTCTTCTCGGTCGTTGCAAATGTGCGTATGTTCGTCGCTCGTCGCACCGAACACGCATAAACAAATAATGAATACGTGGGCAAAACACATTTTGTCTGTAACAATTTTACAATAAAAATCAATTAACTTCATTTTTTCATGAGATTTTTGCAAAAAAGAAAAAAATATAGTTACACATGCCGACAGATGGATGTCTAGAGACTCATCTTTGATGCTGTTAACAAAATTATTGATTTTCAAGAGCGGCGTTAATATCTCATCGTTGTTGGAAAAGGAAGACTTATTAGGAGGTCCTCTTTTTTCATTTTTTGACCGGATTTAACAATTTGTAAAAACCATAATGAAAAAGTAAGTAAGTAAAGGTTTGGCAAATAAATTAAAATTCTCTGATTAGATAGTGAGGCGCACACAAATTTTTTACTTTAATTTCTCTATCACACACAGTATATGGATCACAAGTTTTAATGCTTGAGTATATGCGGAAATAAGTTTATTTTTATCTAAAAAAATGTTTATTTACAAAAAACACTAAAAAAATGGCAGACAACCAAAACCGAATACAGAAATAAAATTCTCACCACAGCAATAACAAAAAAAAAAATCGATCTGTCAAAATCAGACAAATTCACCCCGTTAAATTGTTGTTGCAATTCTCATTTATTCATCGACACGAAACGAAATTACAAATACAACAATGTAAACAAATGGGTTTTGGAGGGTGAAACGTACGAAGGATTCATTTCTTTATATTCAGTTTCTTTGATCGACACATCAAAAACAAATGGGATTTGGAGGGTGAAACGTACGAAGGACTCATTTCTTTATATTCAGTTTCTTTGATCTCAACACCATTTCAACTCAACTCAATATCGAGGTCTCAAATCTATGAACGAAAAACCTGGGTCGAAAATCGGACACAAATCACTGATCTCTATTGACACCAGGTAAATTGCTTTCGACACCACCTGCATATCAGCGCGTGAACTACTAGAGGGGGATAACAAATTTTTCGATTTGACATTCAATGTATTTCCCATAAGAGAAAACGAAAAAATGGTCTGGAAAACATTAATTTTACTAATTCATTTTATATGAGCGGGTATCGGTATTTTAATTACAATGTAATAATAAAACATGTGAGTTTGTGAATCGAGCCTAAAATATATCGAAACTAAAAACTAGAATGCTTTAATTTATAAATAAAAAGTGTAAACAAATCATCCTCACAATGATAAACAACAACAACGATACCCAGTTAAGGAAAAAGCAAGGCAGAAGCGTAGCCAGTTTTATTAAAAATATGTTTTGTTTTTATTTTGTGCGGTGTAAAATGTGTTTGATAATTTTTAAGAAATTTTGCCCATAATTAAGAAAATACATGAAATTATTTTTTATGGTGAAAGTTTTTTGTTTTTTTAAATCAAATAATTCCGAAAATTATCTTTTACCTTTTGTACTATTTACAAAATTTAATTTGAATGCTAAGAAAAGCTCCCAAAAGCAAAAATAGAATCAAAAATTTAGCAAGAATAATAACAAAATTTTAAGTCAATTATAAATGTGTGCCCTTAACAAGCTGTTCCAATCCTGTGTTTACCGCATCTATTAATTATTTAAGTTTTCTTTATATTCTGTTAAAAAGTTTTACGTTAAAATGTTCTAAACATAAATCATACCTATTCTCCTATTTCACATACTAAAATGCAAATACATACCTACATAATATATCTATACTTCTATGTTAAAAAATTATTTCAGTTCAATCCATAATTTATTTTGCCCCTTAAACCCTTCCCTCACTACGCGCATGATCCCATTTCAACTCGCGACAGTCATCCATTTTGTAAAACAACAACAACAATACGCGTTTGTTTACATTTTGTATGGGCAAAATAAAGCACATAAGAAGTTGAATTCGGTATATATTCTTCTTGATTAACAAACTAGCATACATTGTCAATCTATTGTCAATCTATATAAAATTAAATACTAAAATTAATGTTTTCCAGACCATTATTTCGTTTTCTCTTATGGGAAATACATTGAATGTCAAATCGAAAAAAATTTTATCCCCCTCTAGTAGTTCACGCACTGACTGCCAGGTGCCGTGACTCCTGGTGCCAATAAAACACTGGATAGTGGATTCTTTATATGTATAACAGTTTTTTTTGAAGCAAATTCAATTTGACGGCTTTTACTCACTGATCTCAAAACACTCGATAGTGGATTCTCTATATGTATAACAGTTCTTTTTGAAGCAAATTGAATTTGACGGCTGTACTTCCTCACAGTGACTGTCTCTTTTTTAAAATAAAGGAAAGAAAGAAAAAGATGTTAATCATCAGAAAAAAAAAAAATAAACAAAATGTTCACTTTTAATGGCTGCATTCAATAGAAAATACGAAATTTCAACCAAAATGCACTGTGCCAAATTCTCGTATTTACTTATACAATTTGCATTGAAAAAGTTACCAAGAGTAAAGGCTTAACTACATTCAAAAACTTTTTGCAAAAAGCACAAAAGTGAAAAAATACACACATACTCTAGTGACATCTACGTGTGAGAAATTTTCCTAAAACTATGGTGTGTAACCGCCATTTTTCTTTTAAAACCCTACAAAAGCTAGAATGAAACTGCCATTTTTGAAATAAAAACCCTACAAATGCCTGAATAAATGTTTGTTCCCTTAAATTTCCCCCATTACAGCATTTAAGGGAACAATTATTTATTTAGGCATTTGTAGGGTTTTTATTTCAAAAATGGCAGTTTCATTCTAGCTTTTGTAGGGTTTTAAAAGAAAAATGGCGGTTACACACCATAGTTTTAGGAAAATTTCTCACACGTAGATGTCACTAGAGTATGTGTGTATTTTTTCACTTTTGTGCTTTTGTAAGGTTTTAAAAGAAAAATGGCGGTTACACACCATAGTTTTAGGAAATTTTCTCACACGTAGATGTCACTAGAGTAAGTGTATATTTTTTCCACTGATCTCTATAATACACTGGATAGTGTATTCCCTACAATGTATGACAGTTTTTGTGGTTCCAATTGAAGATTAAAATCGTGGTCAGCCGCAAAATTTGAGGTTTGACTGTAAATATTATTTGTGGTATTCTGCGAAGTTTTTTCATTTTCGTACTTAGATTCAGGCGTTTGTTGTGACTCACGAGGAAAAACAAAATTAAAAGTAAGTTTTTAGTGATTAACAAAAAAAAATATTAACCCTTGTAATAAATTCGTGCAAAATATGAAAATATGTTATGTTCTTTTTTTATTCCACAGAAAAATAGTTTTTATTTTGTATTTTATTTTATATTTTCTTTATTGATTTATAAGTTTACCGCAAAAGAAAAAACAAAAATTACATGATATTGACCAAAGATACTGAATTTATTCAGTTTCTTTGATATTGACGCTGTCATTTTCGGTTTTTTATATGTTATACAGGTATACTGTTATACAATAAATGGTTAGGCGCATAATATAACAATTGTTCAAATGGAGCCATCATTATTGTATGAATACGCTATCCAGTGTATTATAGAGATCAGTGATTTTTTCACTTTTGTGCTTTTTGCAAAAAGTTATTGAATGTAGCAAAATATCTGAGTTTTTTTTATTTAATCTAAAATATTATTATTGGTCCTATTGTTTTGTTCGTCACTGTATGTATCGGCCCGAAGGTTTTACTAAAGATCCCAAACAAGTATGCAGATTGAAGAAAATAGGCGTCCCCCTAGAGAATCCACTATCCAGTGTTTTATAGAGATCAGTGGGCTGACCCACTGATCTCTATAATATACTAAAAAAAGTTGAAGCAAATTGAAAAATTTTTATACTGGCCACTCCAACTGTCCAAATAGATATACAAAATATAACAAATATAACAAATATAACAATTTTGTGTTTTCAAGATGAGATGACGTCAAGAACAAAAACAAAGTAGTTTGGGGTTATTTTTTTTTTGTGAAACCAACAAAATAAAATAGTCAGTCTTTTTATTTGTTTTTTTTTTGTTTTGTATCCGATATTGGTACAAAAATATATTTTAAACTTGTGAAAAGTGGAAACGAGATCCAAGAACAGAAAAGTTCGTCGAAAAATTTGGGCCTGGTCTGGACGATTATTAACAAGTAGATTTGCAGAACATTCTGCTTATACGAAACCTCAAATGGAAAAGAACGATCTTGTTGCAGCCATGGAACAAGACAAATTCATCATTAGAATGTCAAGGGATTCCCACTCACTGTTCAAGAGACACATCCAGGATAAGAAGGTGGAAATGATCTCTCAGACTGGGACTAAGTATCTCCTAATTGATACTTATGAAGGAACAGCTCGCAGCAGGGCTCAGTGCGATGGCACAGCGGGTGCAATAATAGGCGAGGCTCTTCGCCAGGACAATAAAGTACGCTTGTTTTTTGGTCTCTAAAAAGAGGTAGATTTACAGAGCCTTACCATGACGACAACAGATCCACCCACTGAAGAAGAGGATGAAAACGCCATGATGCTCCAGATAGACCAAAGAAAAAGAAACCGAAGAAAGACCCGCTTTTTTCGAAACAAAAAAAAATCGAAATCCGATCCAAACGCTGCCGCCCATGATCGTGTACCTCTGCCAGTACTTAAGGACGCTGATAATAAATTATATAAAATTTAAATAACCTTTAGGAGTTAGAGAAATATATTTATCTTATTAAGTTTTTTTGCTTTCTCTATAATTCAATAAAAACCTACCTACAAGTGTACTCCGAGGTTGAATTTTTTTTATAGAGCTTTGGAATTAAAACCTTTTATGCTCCTTTTAAAGAGATCGAAAGCAGATTCCAAAATGGTATCAACCACATTTGTGGCACTCTCCATTCAATAAAGAAACCCCAAAACATTTTTCAGTTTTTTGAGTTTCTTATCAAATGGCCTGCCTACAAGTGTACTCCGAGGTTGAATTTTTTGTATATAGCTTTGGAATCAAAACTTTTTATGCTCCTTTTAAAGACATCGAAAGCAGATTCCAAAATGGTATCAACCACATTTGTAGCACTCTCCATTCAATAAAGAAACTCTAAAACCTTTTTCAGTTTTTTGAGTTTCTTATCAAATGGCCTGCCTACAAGTGTACCTCCGAGGTTGAATTTTTTTTTATAGAGCTTTGGAATCAAAACTTTTTATGCTCCTTTTAAAGACATCGAAAGCAGATTCCAAAATGGTATCAACCACATTTGTAGCACTCTCCATTCAATAAAGAAACTCTAAAACCTTTTTCAGTTTTTTGAGTTTCTTATCAAATGGCCGCCTACAAGTGTACCTCCGAGGTTGAATTTTTTTTATAGAGCTTTGGAATCAAAACTTTTTATGCTCCTTTTAAAGACATCGAAAGTAGATTCCAAAATGGTATCAACCACATTTGTAGCACTCTCCATTCAATAAAGGAACTCTAAAACCTTTTTCAGTTTTTTGAGTTTCTCATCAAATGGCCTGCCTACAAGTGTACTCCGAGGTTGAATTTTTTTTATAGAGCTTTGGAATCAAAACTTTTTATGCTCCTTTTAAAGACATCGAAAGCAGATTCCAAAATAGTATCAACCACATTTGTGGCACTGTCCATTCAATAAAGAAACCCCACTTTCTTTGAATATTTAAATTAAAAAAAAAAAAAACTGAATAAGGTTTTGGGGTTTCTTTTTTGAACGGAGAGTGCCACAAATGTGGTTGATACCATTTTGGAATCTGCTTTCAATGTCTTTAAAAGGAGCATTAAAAATTTTTGATTCCAAAGCTCTATAAAAAAAATTCAACCTCGGAGTACACTTGTAGGCAGGTCATTTGATGAGAAACTCAAAAAACTGAAAAAGGTTTTAGGGTTTCTTTATTGAACGGAGAGTGCCACAAATGTGGTTGATACCATTTTGGAATCTGCTTTCAATGTCTTTAAAAGGAGCATACAAAGTTTTGATTCCAAAGCTCTATAAAAAAATTCAACCTCGGAGTACACTTGTAGGCAGGCCATTTGATGAGAAACTCAAAAAACTGAAAAAGGTTTTAGAGTTTCTTTATTGAATGGAGAGTGAGAAATATATTTATCTTATTAAGTTTTGTTGCTTTCTCTATAATTCAATAAAAACCTATCTACAAGTGTACTCCGAGGTTGAATTTTTTTTATAGAGCTTTGGAATTAAAACCTTTTATGCTCCTTTTAAAGAGATCGAAAGCAGATTCCAAAATGGTATCAACCACATTTGTGGCACTCTCCATTCAATAAAGAAACCCCAAAACATTTTTCAGTTTTTTGAGTTTCTTATCAAACGGCCTGCCTACAAGTGTACTCCGAGGTTGAATTTTTTGTATATAGCTTTGGAATCAAAACTTTTTATGCTCCTTTTAAAGACATCGAAAGCAGATTCCAAAATGGTATCAACCACATTTGTAGCACTCTCCATTCAATAAAGAAACTCTAAAACCTTTTTCAGTCCTGCCTACAAGTGTACCTCCGAGGTTGAATTTTTTTTATAGAGCTTTGGAATCAAAACTTTTTATGCTCCTTTTAAAGACATCGAAAGCAGATTCCAAAATGGTATCAACCACATTTGTAGCACTCTCCATTCAATAAAGAAACTCTAAAACCTTTTTCAGTTTTTTGAGTTTCTCATCAAATGGCCTGCCTACAAGTGTACTCCGAGGTTGAATTTTTTTTTATAGAGCTTTGGAATCAAAACTTTTTATGCTCCTTTTAAAGACATCAAAAGCAGATTCCAAAATAGTATCAACCACATTTGTGGCACTGTCCATTCAATAAAGAAACCCCACTTTCTTTGAATATTTAAATTTAAAAAAAAAACTGAATAAGGTTTTGGGGTTTCTTTTTTGAACGGAGAGTGCCACAAATGTGGTTGATACCATTTTAGAATCTGCTTTCAATGTCTTTAAAAGGAGCATTAAAAATTTTTGATTCCAAAGCTCTATAAAAAAAATTCAACCTCGGAGTACACTTGTAGGCAGGTCATTTGATGAGAAACTCAAAAAACTGAAAAAGGTTTTAGGGTTTCTTTATTGAACGGAGAGTGCCACAAATGTGGTTGATACCATTTTGGAATCTGCTTTTAATGTCTTTAAAAGGAGCATAAAAAGTTTTGAGTCCAAAGCTCTATAAAAAAATTCAACCTCGGAGTACCCTTGTAGGGGCCATTTGATGAGAAACTCAAAAAACTGAAAAAGGTTTTAGAGTTTCTTTATTGAATGGAGAGTGCTACAAATGTGGTTGATACCATTTTGGAATCTGCTTTCGATGTCTTTAAAAGGAGCATAAAAAGTTTTGATTCCAAAGCTCTATAAAAAAAATTCAACCTCGGAGTACACTTGTAGGCAGGCCATTTGATAAGAAACTCAAAAAACTGAAAAAGGTTTAAGAGTTTCTTTATTGAATGGAGAGTGCTACAAATGTGGTTGATACCATTTTGGAATCTGCTTTCGATCTCTTTAAAATGAGCATAAAAAGTTTTAATTCCAAAGCTCTATAAAAAAAATTCAACCTCGGAGTACACTTGTAGGTAGGTTTTTATTGAATTATAGAGAAAGCAACAAAACTTAATAAGATAAATATATTTCTCTAGCTCCTAAAGGTTATTTAAATTTTATATAATTTATTATCAGGGTCCTTAAGTACTGGCAGAGGTGCACGATCATGGGCGCCAGCGTTTGGTTCGGATTTCGATTTTTTTTTTTTCGAAAAAAGCGGGTCTTTCTTCGGTTTCTTTTTCTTTGGTCTATCTGGAGCATCATGGCGTTTTCATCCTCTTCTTCAGTGGGTGGATCTGTTGTCGTCATGGTAAGGCTCTGTAAATCTACCTCTTTTTAGAGACCAAAAAACAAGCGTACTTTATTGTCCTGGCGAAGAGCCTCGCCTATTATTGCACCCGCTGTGCAATCGCACCGAGCCTTGCAGCGTGCTGTTCCTTCGTAAGTATCAATTAGGAGATACTTAGTCACAATCTGAGCAAGGATTTCCAGCTTCTTATCCTGGATGTGTCTCTTGAACAGTGGGTGGGAATCCTTTGACATTCTAATGATGAATTAATCTTGTTCCATGGCTGCAACAAGATCGTTATTCTTATTTGAGAAGGTTTCGTATAAGCAGAATGTTCTGCAAATCTATTTGTTAATAATCGTCCAGACCAGGCCCAAATTTTTCGACGAACTTGCGGCGTGTCTGGATCTGGTTTTCACTTTTGACAAGTTTAAAAAATATTTTTGTACCAATATCGGATACAACACAAAAAAAAAAACAAACGAAAAGACTGACTGACTATTTTATTTTGTTGGTTTCACAAAAAAAAATAAGAAATAACCTCAAAATACTTTTTTTTTTGTTTCACATAGATGTCAAAATTGGCCACTCAGCCACCTTATGTCATCTTCAATTGGAATGAAAAAAACTGTTATACTTGAATGGTATACACTATCCAGTCACTGATCTCTATAATACACTGGATAGTGGATTCCCTACAAAGTATAACAGCTTTTCTACTTCCAATTGAAGATGACAAGTACGAAGGCAACTCAACACTTTAGGTATGTTCAGTGAGGCTTTGGCAAAAACCGAAGTGGAATTTTTAAGAAAAAAAAGCAAAAGAAACGTCACTTGTTTGTAAATTTGATTTTTTGTAACTTAAAATAATTGTAAAAGTGAATTTAAAATATTTTAGTTGCAGTTTTATAAAAAAATTTGCATTTCATTATGTTATACAGTTATACCGTTATACAAAAAAATAGGCAACTCAACATTATAATAATTCTCAAATGGCATCAACTTTCTTGTATGGATGCGCTATCCAGTGTATTATAGACACTGATCTCTATAATATACTGGATAGCGCATCCATACAAAAAAGTTGAAGCAAATTGAAGAATTGTTATACTGGCCACTCGTACACCAACTGTCAAAATAGATATAAAAAATATACCAAATATAACAATTTTGTGTTTTCAAGATGAGATGATGTCAAGAACAAAAAAAAAGTTATTTGAGGTTATTTTTTTTTGTAAAACAAACAAAATAAAATAGTCAGTCAGTCTTTTCGTTTGTTTTTTTTTATAATTTTTTTTTTATATTTTAAAGGGAAAAAAGGGAAACGAGATCCAGGCACACCGCAAGTTCGTCGAAAAATTTGGGCCTGGTCTGGACGATTATTAACAAGTAGATTTGCAGAACATTCTGCTTATACGAAACCTTCTCAATTGGAAAATAACTATCTTGTTGCAGCCATGAAACAAGACAAATTCATCATTAGAATGTCAAAGGATTCCCACTCACTGTTCAAGAGACACATCCAGGATAAGAAGCTGGACACCCTCGCTCAGATTGTGACTAAGTATCTCCTAATTGATACTTACGAAGAAACAGCACGCAGCAAGGCTCGGTGCGATTGCACAGCGGGTGCAATAATAGGCAAAGCTCTTCGCCAGGACAATAAAGTACTAAGTTTTGTTGCTTTCTCTGTAATTCAATAATGACCTACTACAAGTGTACTCCGAGGTTGAATTTTTGGGAATTGAGTGGGAATCCTTTGACATTCTAAATGATGAACTTGTCTTGTTCCATGGCTCCAACAATATCGTTGTTCTCATTTCTCATTTGAGAAGGTTTCGTATAAGCAGAATGTTCTGCAAATCCACTTGTTAATAATCGTCCAGACCAGGCCCAAATTTTTCGACGAACTTGCGGCGTGTCTGGATCTGGTTTCCACTTTTGACAAGTTTAAAAAAATATTTTTGGACCAACATCGGATACAACACAAAAAAAAAAAACCAAAAGACTGACTGACTATTTTATTTTGTTGGTTTCACAAAAAAAAAATAACCTCGAAACTACTTTTTTTTGTTTTACATAGATGTCAAAATTGGCCACTCAGCCACCTTATGTCATCTTCAATTGGAATGATAACAACTGTTATACTTGAATGGTATACACTATCCAGTATATTATAGAGATCAGTGATTATAGAGATCAGTGGTTTGGCTTGCCCCCCGAACGCGGCCATTACCTTATATTTGTGTACTGTGAGAGTCATCGGGTAATAGTAGACTATCTATATTCAGTATAGTATCTGTGGTGTTGGATCTATAGTATCTGTGGTGTTGGATCTTTCTTAAAATTTGACGGCCTGTTATCTTTTTATTAAATGAATTGAATGATTTGAATGAGTTGTGATTCTAATGGTTATAAAGCTAATGGGCCTTACCAATAATCAAATTTAGTTACGACTTAAATATTTCAGTAAAATGGACCATAGGAAAATGGGCTCTAAATAATAGACCGTGCATGATATTACCTAAATTACATATTTATGTTGACTATAAATAATGAACCATATTTCGAATTGATTCCAAAAAATTGATGATATAATATATGGTTAATTATTTAGGATCAATAACGTTATGGTTAATTTAACTGCAATATTTAAGTCATAACTAAATTTGATTATTGGTAAGGCCCAGTGTATAATTGGACCTTCAAAAATTGACGTTATGTCAGCTGTTTAACATGAAGTTCTTTGATAAAAAAATGTACTGTTTTGTGTCACAGTACACATATGTATACATATATATATATATGTATACATATGGTTTTGTGTATTCAAAAATATTATAAAATAGGTTCTGCGCCACTGAGTAAATGGACAATATTAAAGAAATTGGAGGTGAAATTGGACGAGAAAACGATCCTTCATCATTTGCAGAGGCGGTAATCGATAACAACGTAAATAAGCTAATTGACAATCAGCCCAGTGCTGCATGCATTGGCCAAACAAAATGTTTGCTCTCCAATCCCATTATTTCCGATTGCAGCTCTGATCCAGATAACGAATGTTTAATATCAAATAAGATTAAGAAAATATTCTACAATTTAAACTTTAAAATGGTTATTCAATATAGTAAGGAATGTTTAGGCTTTATTGCAATTATTCTTACCACGTATGCAACTTTGCTCAACAAGTAAGTGATTTTCATCAAATATGTATGTGTTTATAGTTTTAAACAAAGTCGCTTTATATTTTATTTTCTTAGAGAACCGGTTTTTGAGGAGACAACATCTCCAAAACCCATATTTTCAGTCCATTCAATAGTACAAGAATATCCTTACGGTAATTTAGTCGAAATGCAGTCAAAAGTAGCAGTTTCTGAGTTGGCGCTTGTATATTTTTACGCCCCATGGTGTGCTGAAAGTTTACATGCAAAAAAAGTGTACAACTCTGTAGCTAACGTATACGGCGAGGAGGTAAGCTTCTAGAAATGTATTAAAATGCAATTTGTTTTTTATTTAGATCTTATTTACCTCTATGCCACACGAGTAAGTACTGGCCAGCAAGTTTGATAGATAAACTACATGTCCAATTTGTATCCGTGTACTTGCTGTCTGTCACATAGGCCGTATACTAATTGCCAAGCAAGTGCTTAATAGCGAGTTGTTCTTTTTCACTTTATTATTACCGTTCCAACTTCTTGAAAAACTTATTCTACCCAAAGGATAGTCGGGGTACTTAGTGTATAGGCGCCCACATGGGTGGCAAAAAAGGGCACTTCCCGCCGCCTAACTGAGCACTTACAACTTACTAGCGAATTTTGTAATTTTTTTACTAGGGACTTAAGACAAATAGGTACGAGTGTTTTCTTGTTTTTTTTCAATTGGTGGCCAAGACAAATAGTGTTTTCTTGTGCTTGTCAATCGTTGGCGAACCATGGCGGGTTGCAGCTTTTGCATTTTACCATAAAAAAAGAATTAATAAAAAAGAAAAAAAACATGCCTTAGAATAGGCACTCACTTGCGATTTGATGTCGTTGCCCTTTTTAGCTGTGCGCGCAATTGTGATTTGTAGTCGCGCGATTTTTAATTGCTATCGAATGCAACATACATCTTTTAATGGCTGTGCACGCACTTGCGATTTAAAGTCGTTGCGACTGAAAAGTCACTCTAAAAATGGAACCTGTTTCATTTTTTTAAGCGCTGCGATTTTTCAGTCGCATGCATTCACATTTAAAACCATGTGTTTCATTTTTGGCGACTGAAAAATCGCGCGACTGACAATCGCAAGTGCGTGCATATTTATTTCTTTCCGCGACTACGATGTTTAAATCGCAGAAAATTAAATCGCAAGTGCGGTCACAAACATGTGTTTCATTTTATATTGCGACGATCGCGTCGCTCAAAAAATGTAACAAATTTCAGACGTGATTTCTCGGTCGCAAGTGCGTTCACTCACATTGAAACTCATTTGTTCTATTTCGTGCTTAGCCTTAGAATTCATTTTTATTGTTAGACCGCGCTCAGTGGAACTATGATTTATTTTGCACCATTCGTTGATATCGCAAAACTATGTAAACATTTATTTTAAATTTCATAATCTTGCTTGGCGAAGATTGTTTTTACAAAAGTCTGCTTTCGAAACTCTGTTTTAAAAAAAATTTTAAAATAGAAAAAAAAGGGTTAAAAACAATTAAAAAATGAGCGTATTTATGTTATTACTAGCTGATCCGCCCCGGCTTCGCAACTGCATGGGAAAAATATGAGTTTCGTTAAAATTAACAAAACAAACTATTTAAATAATACTTGACCCGGTATATGTATTGTAGACAGATATAAGTTTTGTAGAAAATTGACAACCTAAATATATCAATATTATTTAGCCAGTTCAGGTTTCTCAAGCTCACTGAGATCTCAGAAATCTCAGCAATCTCAGAAATCTGAACGAAATTCCTCAGTGAGATTCCTCACTTTTGCTGTCAAAAAACTGAGACTGATATTTTTTGGATTCGCTTGCTCAATTATTTTTTGTCGCAGTTGATTAATTAATAAAAAAAGAGATGGAAATTGGTTTTGACTTCTAGCGGAGAAATTTTGTTCAGGTTTCTCCTTCTGCTCAGTGGGGCTGACGGAGCTTGCTCAGTGAGATCTCAGTGAGATCTCAGAAACGTGAACTGGCTAATTATTAAATATGATTTTAAAAAGATATTAGTTCCTATATCCTTTTGTTTGTTTGTCTACTTGTTCCCCTTAGGCCCATTTGCTGAAACGAAACCTAAATATTTTATATTCAACTTAAACGCCTATGTTCTCCTTTTTCCTCAGCGTAAACTGTCACATAAGCTCTTATTTTGAACTTAAATATTTAAGTTTCGTTTCAGCAACTGGCCCTTAGTGAGCGTTGGACCTTGTTTAGTTTTTCTTTGATAGTAGTTTTATTTAAGACCCGAATTTAACCATAAAGCGAAAGATTGTGAAAAAGAGAAAGTTTGTGCTAAATGTGCTGGTAACCACTATATAAAAGAATGTGTTAGTGAATATAAAAAATGTGTTAATTGTGCTGCAGCAAGATTGAATCTGCACCTTGATATCAAGACTGATCACTCGGCCAATGATCCTAAGAAAAATAAAAGTTGCTAAAGACCGAGTTGATTGTTAGCAATTAAGTTATATAAATTTTGTCTCCTTAAGGGCCATTTGCTGAAACGAAACTTAAACATAAAGCGCTTAAGTTGAACATAAATATTTAAGTTTCGTTTCAGCAAATGGGCCTAAATGTCCAAGGTTTTGTAAATAATTTTTCCGAAATACAATAAGGGTATTCATGCAACGTCGAAAGCTTTGAGACATCGTAAAATCGAAAAGTTTAAGATAGATATTTCACGAACGCCCTTAAATATTATTTGGGTTAATGTGGTAAATGATGTCTTAAACCAATCAGCTATTTAGTAAACGTCAGAGTTTAAAACGTTTTTCTTTAATTTTGATTTAAGTAAATTTTTCATCTGCGGTTTAAAAATGCCAAAAATAAGTAACAAAAGAAATTTTTCAAAGTTTTATGAGCACAATGCTTTAAATGACATGTTAATTCTGTTAATTCTTGAGTTATTTGGGGAAAATCATGGTATGTTTATTGTAGTCGTCCACATATAAGTGCATTTATTATAAGTAAATACCTTTTACCTGTGTTGTGTAGAATGATATAAAGAAAAATTGGATGATATCTCAGTCATAGTACCGTTACCAGAGTTTAAGAAGTTTACGACGTTTACCATCTTCGTTTAACACATGAATTCGTGTCTTAAGGTTTACGATTTGTTGGAAAAGATTTCCCATACAAATGTTGACAGTTCGCTTAAGACGTCTTAAACTTTTAAGACTTTTACGATGGTTTTAAGAAGTTACATGAATACCCTTAATGTTAACATACACGTTTTAATATTAACGGAGACGCACGTAACGTTAAATCATAACATTGATTTGATAGTCTAAAATTGGATGGTTATTTGTTTTTAAATTTCTTAAGTGAATCAAGTCACACTGGTGGAGTATCATTTTACGTAAAAAATAATTTAAAATGCTCACTAGTAAAAAAATTTGTTGTTGAGATGAAATGCTGGTGTTTAATCATAGAAGTGCAATATTGTAATAATTCTGTGATACACTTAGGTGCAATATATAGATCCCATTTATGTTCTAACGTTGAATTTTGTAATAATTTTGTCCAATAGGTCGATTTCCTACAACAGTGCAATAAATTTTTTGTTTTATGTGGTGATGTCAACATTAATTGGTTTGAAATTCATGATACATATCGATGTCGATTAGCTTAATGCTTGAATGATAATAGTTTGAGTATGACCATAAATGAACCTACGAGATTCACGCCAACTTCTAGAACGCTTTTTGACTGTGTTGTTACAAATGATGAGTCCCTGATTGTGTCTAAGATTAAAAGATCTTACAAAATAAGTGACCATGAATCCATTGAAATTTTAGTAAAGTGCAGAGGAGAGAAAACTATTAGGAGAAAAGTAATAAAATTCTGTAAGTATAACTATGATGAGCTTTTTTATCCAACTTTAACCATGATCAAACGTATAATGTTAATTCTTTAAGTGAACTTTTCGCATTGAACTTAAAAAGTATAGTAAACACAATTATTCTTGAATTTTTATATTATTATTATTATGTAGATAATATTAGTTATTATTATTACCCGTTTTGTTTTAAGTACTATAAAAGACTAGGTCTTATTTGTACATTGATTTTTAAAATAAATTGAAATTGAAATTGAAATTAATGGTTGTTGAAAAAAGTGTACCTTATGTAAATGCTGAATGGTTTACTTATAAGCTTCATCAAGATGAATTCCCCAAAACTTATTTATACCGCAGAGCAGCATTCACAAATAATATTAATGATTGGAATGAATAAAGACGTTATCGAAATACCTATAAAAAAACTTACCCAATGCTGAATCTTCATTTATAAGAAGAAAAATAGACAATACTCGTTCTCCAGTTGCAGTTTGAAAACGGTGACAAAATAAACGACAGTGCAATTTTAAGTGATAAGCTAAATCATTTCTTTGTCAAAAGTGTAGTTAATTTGACTAATTCTGTCTCGTATCCTGTATTATGTACATGTTTGGTGGATAAGTGCAATATAGTTTTTAAGTTTTCTGAAGTAAACATTGAACAAACTTTAAGTGCAATAAAGGAAATTAGTCAAGAAAATGATTTTAACTTTATGAATGCAAAAATGCTTCAGGATTCAATTACTTTAGTGGGGCTGGTACTATTGCGAATCATAGATGCATCTTTGGCTTCTGGAATTTTCCCAACAACGTGGAAAGAATCACTTATTATTCCTACTAAAAAAATACCTTGTGCTAGATTATGCCAAGATTTTCGCCAATAAATATGGTTCCAATATATGAGAAAGTGTTAGAAAAAATAGTTATGATTCAGCTCCAAGAACATCTCTCTAACGAAAAGAATTATGTCTGTAAATCAGTCAGGATTTCGAGCTAAACATTCATGCGAAGCATGTATACATTTTGTGGTGAACAAGTGGATGTCTGAAATTGATATAAATAATATTGTCGTAGCTGTTTTTATTGGGCCTTACCAATAATCAATCACTAAACACGAGTTTAGATAAACACAACGTTAAACTTTAAAGATGAGTTAATTCTTGTGCTTACCAATAACCAAATTAAACACGCCTTTTACTAATTAGCGCTCTATTACTAAATCTACTACATTTATTGTCAGATAGACAGCTGTAGAAAAGACATTTGTGTTTTTGTTATTGTGAAAGGTAAAAGATATATTTTGTTAGATCGATTTCTTTTACATAAATAAAAATTAGTACGGACAAGGATATAGTAGAAGATTTAAACATTTTGGACGAAGTATCTTTAGCTCGTAGAACCAAAATATATAAAAAGAGAATCGATCCCTTCTCAGAATACAACGACACAGTTTTTTTTTTTGCGCCACTTTAGGTAAGCCCTTTTTGTTGCAGTAATCGTGCTAAAATAAAAATTATTTAATAATTTAAGGTTTGATAAGTTTGATAATGACAGCATAAACAACGCGTTTACACTTAGTCACGAGGTTAAACATGAGTTTCTTCACTTTAAAATTTAAGGTGACGTTTTGTGTTAAGCTGACTATTAAATTGATTATTGGTATGGTTTTTAATTTAGATTCCACTTAAATATTTAAGTCATCTCTAAATTTGGTTATTGGTAAGGCCCATTGACTTTAAACGTGCATTAGAAACTGTTAATATTGCAATACTGTTAGAAAAATTGTATAAAATTGGTATAAGAGAAACCGAACTAAAATGGTTTCGAAGTTTTCTTGGAGGAAGAACACAACGTACTTCAGTAAATGGTCAAATCTCAAGTTCCCTCCCAGTTAACATAGGCATCCCGCAAGGGACCCTTCTTGGTGTATTAATGTTTCTTATCTACTACATAAATGATATGGAAAAAGTTTTGAAATATTCGTGGCTTAAACTGTTTGCAGACGATGGTCTTTTGTGCATTTCTGGTCCTAAAATAGTAACATGTGTGAACAATCTAAATGAAGATCTTTGTGCAATAAATAACTGGCTTAAAATGAATCGCCTATTGTTAAATATGGAAAAGTCAAAGTGTATTGTGATGCTTTTTTATTCTCAGCTGAGGTAGCGTCAGCGGATCCAAGGTTCGTACCGTAGAAAGCAAATAAAACTCCGTTTTATTGAAAGTTCGGAACTCCGGTTATACAAATTCAGTTATTTATTGATTCTTTCTTACAGCTAGCTCGAATAATTCATAATAAGTTTTACAATAGTTTTAATATTTACTCAAAAATACATAACAGAGTATTTCATATAAGACAGAAGGTGGGATTAACTCCCTTGGCTGAACGAATTCAAGTCTGGATACAGAAAATGGGATTGACTCCCTTGGCTGACCGAAGTTAAGTCTGGATACAGCAAATGGGATTGAATCCCTTAGCTAACCGAAGTCAAGTCTGGGTAAAGAATTTGGGATTGACTCCCTTGGCCGACCGAAGTCGAGTCTGGGTACAGAAAATGGGATTGACTCCCTTGGCTGACCGAAGTTAAGTCTGGGTACAGCAAATGGGATTGAATCCCTTAGCTAACCGAAGTCAAGTCTGGGTACAGAAAATGGGATCGACTCCCTTGGCTCACCGAACTCAAGTCTGGGTACAGAACTTAAAGGAGTTCACTGCACCCTGGGTGCTCTAAGGCGAAACCAATATTGGGCCTTAGCACTAGCAGGGGGTGAATATTTGGTTGTGATTAAATCCCTCGCCTTAAATATAATTCAAGGCAAAACAGGGGAGGGGAGCGGAGGTATTTACGGCATAAAGGCAAAAATTCGGTTTAGAAACTTCTAACTGGTGTAAGCTGTAAGCTTGCTTCACGGCCCTTACTGTGCGTCACAATAAATGACTTAGTAGTGCCGGAGGATATTCTCCTAAAAAAAGGGGTGTTTTATGGGTATTTCTCACAACCCCTTATGAACTCTGAGGTGATAATTAAGTATGAGCTCTAACAATGCAAAGAAAATGATTGCGTTATTTTCTTATGGGCTACTGTTGTCACGATGCTGCTGTTGTATCATCTCGTCATAATCCTCGTGGGCGTTTTGAGGTATGCAATACAAATCGGTGTAGTGTTGTTCCTTATAGTATGTGATGCAATTCTCGGATTGGTGCAGTGTAGTTGGACAGGCGCATAAATAGTGTAACTACATTACAGTATGCTCTTAAATGTTTCGTCGTTACCGTCTCATCCATGTCAATAATTGTCCCCTTGAAATTGTGTCCCATATAAAATACCTTGGTGTTATCTTGGACAGTAAACTAACGTGGAATGCACATATTGACTACATTTGTAAAAAAGTTTAAAAAAAGCTGGGAGTCCTACGTAAAACAAGAACCAGTCTTTCAATGATCAGTGCAATAAAAGTATATAATGTGAAATTAAACCCCATTTTGAGTATTGTCCCACCTTATTATATATCTGTAATATCACGCAAAAAAGCAGATTGCAGGTGTTACAAAACAAAGCAATACGAATTTTATTAAAGCGCGACCACTATGCTAGTGTAGGAGACATGCTCGAATCATTAAACTGGCTCATTATAAACCAAAGGCTCTATATGCTCACAATGGTGTTCATATTCAAAATAAAAAACAATATGTGCCCGGATTACCTTACTGAATAAGCATCAACAAATGAAAATAAAATGCAACATACTCCCTACGTAATAGTGAAGATCTTGTAATTCAACGAATTCCATTAATCAACTCCACAAGCGAACTATCTACATTCAGAGACGACAATGCTGACGTGATTGCTCGTTGTTAAAAGCATCTTCTATATCTAAAAAGATAACCAAAGTATATTCTTTGTAACGAGCTGTTTGCCTTCCGGTCCATGTTGGCTCTTAGGAACCCTTGGTTCTTGGACCGAGCTTACTACAAACTAAATTGTCTACCAGCTATTTGCATCTAGGTGTAATGGTGCGCGAGAAATCCCCTCTACCCTCCCTACCATGGTTGCATCCCTCGCCAGAGCAACCCCTTATCTTGGCTTCCTCTCCCTTTATCCTATCATCCCTTTCTCCTTAACCTTCTCATCCATTTTTTTTAATAGGTATTTAAATTACTGATGCATTTTTTTTAATTCAATTTTGCTTCAATTCTTAAGCCCCATTCACATGAGAGCGACCAACGAATGACGAATTAATGAATAAATGGAATTTCAAATCATTAAATAACATACATTCTTCACAAAATTTTAATAAAATGATGTAAGCTATTTTCATTTTGATTACGTGAAGCTTTAAGCAGTTACGTGAAGCTTTAATTAAAAGTACTATCAATTCGCATAACCACGTCTTCGAATTTATTTCTCTCCTTTTTTTAAATTTAAGAAATTTTGATCAAATATATTTATAACTAGCCGATAAAACCCGGCGTTGCCCGGGTCTTCTTTAGTAAAACCTTATGACAACCAAATACCGACTAAAAAGATGATTTAAAATCAGCACTCGAAAAATGTTCAGCTTAAAGAGCCCTACACACCATCCATGTTACTTGTCAGGTAACATTGATGTTTTTTTTGTCAGGTAACATTGAAAATAAGCCTCCACACGTATCAATGAACATTGACAATTATTTTCCTAAAATTATGTGTGTGGGTTGTGTGGGCTTGCATTTGAATAAAAATGTAATGCACCTAATTATGTACCTACCTGCCTGCCTATAGTGTAATTTTAAGACAACTTTGAAAATCAGACTATTTGTATGTTATGTTATACCTATGTACCTCCCATTACCCCCTAAGGAACGAACGACCGTGAATTTTGTTAGTAACCACTTGACAAAGAAATTAATAATTTATCAATGAAAAGTTAAATTTTTTCTTCTTCTCTACCATATACCTACCATATTCTTAAAACGAAGCATTTTTTCCCAGCAAGGGTTATTGCCGTCTATGAAGAATAATTCCGTGCCAAAAAACCTGCATACATATTTTTACCACCCCATCATCGCTTATCCTCATGAAAAAATTTGTACCTAACCTAAATAAAGTATTAAAAAACCAACCACCCACCGCCAAACCAACCAATTTCAGTCTTACCTAAAATCCAACAATTAGAACTCAAGTTGTGAATTAACTAAGCCGATTTACAAGTAATAAGCACCCCCATCCTATTTACGTGCGCCCTTGATTGTGTAATTTACTCAGAAAAAAAATTAAAAATAATTTTTATTAGGGGTGCATAAATGCCCATTACCCCTCCTTGTGCACGCCCCTTGCCTATAAAATAAGTTCGTTTCCATTTACCATCCAGCAAACGCCCACCACCAAACCAACCAATTTCAGTAGATACATACATTTATTTCTGCTGCAAATATTATACCTACCTTACTCATATACATACCCCTACTCCACTCATTTCTTACTAAAGCGAGAATTCCCTACCGTTAATGTTTTTTTTTTTATATGAACTTTTACTATTGCACAAAAATATCACCACGATTCGTCGCCGGCGAAACGTTAAAACAACTCTTACTCATTATCTCGCTCCCACCTACCAAGGCACATTGCACATGGTTTGAATTGTTTTTTTTTCGATGAAGATTTTTACTACCCATCACTTATCTCATCAAAAATTTTCCCTAAAAACAAAAAAACAAAAGTATTACCTACCATCCTACCAAACAACTTTTTTTTGAGCCGATTCCAGATATCAGCCCAACAAAAATATGGATTTGACGAACCGGATAGTTACCGGAACCAGCCAAATCCCTGCTCTGCCTCAAAAGGCAATTTTCCATGGCAAAACAACTCTTCCTTATAAATAATTGAGCTTGAAGTAAATGTGAATTGAAAATCTAAAAAAGAGAATTTTGCAAGGAAAATACCTACATGCTTGATTTAAGAAAATTTCAATACGATTTTTTTTGTGGTAAGTTTTTAATTTGTTTATTATTCTGTATTTAACAAAAATTTTCTTTTCTGCTGTATCCTATAGCATACCAGATAAGTGAAATTTGTATTATATCTATTTTTTAAAAGAGTTTTTTGTTTGTTTGTGAGTTTAGTGCATACATACAGCCAAACTGACAAACAAAAAAAGTTACTTACTTACTTACTTTACTTTAGATGGCGCTCACAGCCCAGGATGGACTACGGCCTCAACCAACAAGCCCCTCCAGCCAGCTCGGTCCCTAGCTAGCTGCCTCCAGTTACGCACTCCAAGTTGGTTGAGGTCGTTTTCCACTTGTGTGCGCCACCTAAGGTGGGGTCTTCCTCTGCTGCGCAGACCGTCAGGGGTAGATTCGAAGACTCGTCGGGCTGGTGCGTTGGTGTCCATACGCTCCACGTGTCCCAGCCATCTCAGCCGCTGAATTTTCAGCTTCTTGGCCAGGTCGACGTCGCTGTAAAGCCCGTAAAGCTCGTTATTAAATCTTCTCCTCCATACTCCATCGATACAGACTGGACCGAAAATCACCCGAAGAATCTTCCTTTCAAAGCTCCCAAGCAGATTCTCATCCGTTTTTGACAGGGTCCATGCCTCTGCCCCATATAGCAGGACCGGGATGATTAGGGTCTTATATAAGGTCTCCTTGGTTCTCTGAGAGAGGGCTTTATTACTTAGATGCCTTCTTAGCCCGAAGAAACAGCGATTGGCAAGAGTAATTCTTCGTTTGATCTCTGCGCTGATGTCATTTTGCGATGTTACAGTGGAGCCCAGGTAGACAAAGTCCTTGACGACTTCGAAGTTGTATCGTGACGTTTTGCCCGAGCCGACGATGTTGAGATTCCTTTCTCGATGATAGCATATACTTCGTCTTGTCCTCATTAACAGCCAAACCCATTTTCGCCGCCTCCGATTCAATACTTGCAAACGCGCCGGTAACAGCTCGCTTCGTTCTCCCAATGATGTCAATATCATCTGCATAAGCAAGTAGTTGAACAGAATTGTACCTCTGTTGTTGACTTGCGAGTTGCGTACAATTGCTTCAAGAACGATGTTAAACAGGTTGCATGATAACGCGTCGCCTTGCCTCAAACCTTTCTCGACATCAAAGGGTTCGGTGGTGTTCTTGCCGACTTTGACGGAGCAGCGAGATTTCTTCATCGTCATCCTGCACAAGCGGACGAGTTTGGCAGGGATGCCGAGATGCGTCATGGCTCTGAATAGCTCGTCTCTGTCTACGCTATCATATGCGACTTTAAAATCGATAAAGAGGTGGTGTGTATCGATTTGAAACTCCTGGGTTTGTTCCAAAATCTGTCGGAGTGTGAACATTTGATCGACGGTTGATTTGCGGGGCCTAAAACCACACTGATAGGGGCCGATCAGATCGTTGACAAACGGTTTTAAGCGATCACACAGTACAGATGACAAGATTTTGTATGCGACGTTGAGGAGACTTATACCTCTGTAGTTGGAACAGGTCAGAGCATCTCCTTTCTTGTGGATAGGGCACACTATACCGAGGTTCCATTCATCGGACATACTTTCCTCCGACCAAATTTTGGAGATAAGCTAGTGTATACTCCCTACCAAGTCATCTCCCCCTGCTTTGAATAGCTCGGCTGGCAGGCCATCCGCACCAGCAGCCTTGTACGTTTTAAGCTTGGCTATCGCTAACCGCACTTCATTTGGGTCGGGTGGACGGAAATTTTGACCATCATCGTCCAGGTTGAATGGAGTGTTCTGTCTTACAGCGGAATTTTGGCCATCTTCGCCGTTTAGCAGTCTAGAAAAGTGTTGTTTCCAGATCCTCAGCACCGACTGTGTGTCTACCACCATATTCCCACTCTCGTCTCGGCAGGCTTCCGTTCTAGCCTTGTAACCCTGGGTAGTTTGCCTCACCCTTCGGTAGAAGTTTCGAACATCCCCCCTGCCGCTACAGTCCTTAATAGACTCGACCGCCCGCTTCGCATGCTCTCTCTTTTTCCTCCTGAGAAGTCGGCGTTCCTCCCTTCGTTTTTGCCCGTAGAGCTCCCGGGCTGCTCTCTCAGCAGCTCTGGTTCTAGTCTGCAGCATTGCTTGGTAGGCCTCGTTCTTTGCTTCATGTGCCAGTCTGCATTCTTCATCGAACCAGGGGTTTCGTTGTGGTGGCCTAGTGAAACCCAGCACATCAGTAGCGGCACTTTTGATGGCATTTTGGCAGTGTTTCCATTGGTCCTCTACAGATGATGCTTGTGGCGGGCTTGTTGAGAGTTTAAGAGAGACGTGGTCTGCAAAAGTCCTGGCTATCTCTTGCGATTTTAGCTTCGCGACGTTAAATCGTTTTACAGCATCCGCTCGTCGTTGTGGCGCCATAGATATCCGCATACGTACTTGCGCTACCACCAGGTAGTGATCCGAGTCTATGTTGGCACCTCGGAACGTTCGGACATCCAGGATACTGGAAGCATGTCTGGCGTCTATCGCAACATGATCAATCTGGTTGACGGTTCGTTGATCCGGAGACCGCCAGGTCCCTTTGTGTATATTGAGGTGTGGGAATTGAGTGCTTGCTATGATGACATTTCGCCCCGCCGCGAAATCGATGAGCTTGAGTCCGTTACCGGAAGTGTTGTCGTGCAGGCTGTGTCCTCCGACTATCGAACCAAAGATGCCCTCCTTTCCAATCATGGCGTTGAAGTCGCCAAGAATAATCTTGACGTCGTACTTGGGGCACCTATCATACGTATCCTCGAGGAGATCGTAGAATTCTTCTTTGGTTGAGTCATCTTTTTCTTCTGTTGGGGCATGGGCACAGATCAACGTGATGTTTTTGAACTTTGCTTTGATGCGGATTGTGACCAGGCGCTCGCTTACATTTCTGAAGCCCAAGACTTCTTGCCTAAGTCTTCCCCTTACCACAAAACCACAACCAAAGAGCCGCTGACCTTGCTCCTTGCAGCACTCGCCGAAGTAGATGTCACACGTTTTCATCCTTCGGATGCCCTCTCCATCCCATCGCACTTCCTGGATGGCTGTTACATCAGCCCTTAGCCTATCCAGGTTCTCCACTAGTTGTTCGGCTGCACGTGGCCTGTTTAGGGTCCGTACATTCCACGTGCAGATCCGAAATTCATTGTCCTTGTTTCGTTTGCTGGGGTCGTCAACATTAAAACCATCCATATCCGAGGCTTGTTGTTTCGGAACCGATAATTTTTTACGTGGTAGGGAAGTCACCCCGACGCACAACCCCCTAGCCTGGAGGACCAGATCCTTATTATAACTCCAAGGACGGGGAGCCGGATAAACCGCTCCTTATAGGCCTGAGCTACGAATACGTCGTAGTAGCCCATATAAGGTGTTCACTAAGTAGTTCAAACTGACTAGAACTGTAGACGCCACCGTTGATTCCATCTGGGGAATTCCTCCGCTGCCGCCTGAAAAAAGGAGAAGTGCCTTAGTGGAAACACTCCTCCCCCCCTCTCTCGTCTGCTGCCACCTTAAACCGTCCACAGGGATTGGATCCCCATCTTCAGTCAAAGGTACTAGGCACCCGATGTTCACCACGGGGAGGTGAGAGTAGGAGTTGATAGACAGAGGTTGATTGTGGACGCTTGTGTCCTCTTGAATGCACCGCGTTGTCTACCCTTTGAACATCAACAAAAAAAAAAAAAAAAAAAAAGTTACTCTTTTATATAATAGTATAGAAGTATAGAAGTATAGATTACAAAACTCACCCCTGATTGTTGCGGTGGCCACTGCAGCTGAAGATAAATGTGGGTGTACTTTTTTTTGTAGTACACTTTGCTGTACACTAGTAAGTTAAAAATATAATTATGTATATATGCTCGTCACTCCCGCGAATTCAGATTATTTAACCCGGTTCGTGTAGCGATACTTTTTGATAAGTAATTTAATTTTTATCAAACTCGACAACCGACTTTGAGTTACAAACAAGAAATTTTAAATTTAATAAAATCACACAAACTTGCTCTTGTAGTAAAAGATTCTTCGAATTTTGTAAGATTGAGTGTATTATAAGTAAATAATTTTTTTATGGGAGCCTGAAGTTTAAACTAGTATTATACATGTAATTAATCGTAAGAGCTTAAATTGAAAAATTATTAAAAATCAACATAATTCGAAATAAATTTATTCAAAAAATCTTCTTAAATTGTTTTGAGCGCTAAAATAAGTAACCATCTGATTTCTTTAACTAATCTTCGTTTTGGAGAAAAAAAAATTAAAATCGTAGGTGCAGTTTTTTTCTAAATTATTTTTTTATACATAAAATTTTGTAAAAATTTTTAAGAAAAAAAATTGGTACAAAATTTTTTAGTATTTATTTATGCTGAATTAAAAATTAAATTTTGAAAAAAAATTATATACCCGTTTTTGAAGTATCGAATTTAAAAAAAAAAATTTTTTTTTTTAAATCCAAAATTTGTTTTTTTTTTGAAAATTTTGATATGCAGTAGATTTCAATTTTTGTGAAGCTTTTGTATAATAAATTTAATTTAAATCGGTTACACACATAATGAGATAGTCCAAAATAAAGAAAATGATTTTATGAGAGGTACCGTTAATAACTGTTAACTGTAAATTTTGTTTTTGGCAGATCGTAGACCATACTAATCTTAGTATTCTTTACTTACTTTACTTTAAATGGCGCCCACAGCCCAGGATGGACTACGGCCTCAACCAACAAACCCCTTCAGTCAGCTCGGTCCCTAGCTAGCTGCCTCCAGTTACGCACTCCAAGTTGGTTGAGGTCGTTCTCCACTTGTGTGCGCCACCTAAGGTGGGGTTTTCCTCTGCTGCGCAGACCGTCAGGGGTAGATTCGAAGACTCGTCGGGCTGGTGCGTTGGTGTCCATACGCCCCACGTGTCGCAGCCATCTCAGCCGCTGTATTTTCAGCTTCTTGACCAGAGCCCTATTTCATAAAAATTGACAGGTGACAATTCTACAAATTTGTCACACTTGTCTGACAATTTTGTATTTCATAAAATATTGACAGGTGACAAATTTGTCAGAAAAATACAATGACAAATTTATCATGACAATTTTGTCATTGTCAAATATTGACACATTTGTCGTGACAATGTTGGCATTAGTCCAGTGCATTTATGAAGATTGTATATGGGTAACCTACCAGTTTGCAGCACCCTCCTAATTTTTTTTCATCGTTCTACTTGTGAAATTCACCTTTCGGCCGCCATCTTAGATTTTAGATTTCATTGAATATCTCTGTTTCAGTTATTAGTCATACAAAAAGCTTTGTGAGGCCATAAGTGTGCAGAATTAAATTTCCTATTTTTTATGTTAAAAACATTTTTTCTATATTATGACTATTGAAAAAGTTACAGGTCAACAAAGTGAAAAAATTCAAAATTTTGAAGTATTTTCCAAAATTTAGCACATAAAATATGAACATTAAAAAAGAAATATATGTACCACAAACTTGTAGAGCTCTAAATTCTCTACAATTTTACCATACATATTTTTTTACTGCAATAAACAAAAAAGATATAAATATTTGTTTCTTAAAAAACACCTTTTTAGAACGTATTGGCTGCTTCATCGATAAATTCGAATTCTCCTTTTGGCAATGTTTTCTTTTCGCAAGTTGTAAAAATGCGTGGATTTTTAATAAACAAATATTCATATCCTATTTGTAGAGAACTTAAAGTTCTACAAGTTTTTCATACATATTTTTTGTAAATGTTCAAGTCCTAAATTTTGAAAAATACTTGACAATTTTGACTTTTCTCACTTTTTTGGCCTGTAACTTTTTCAATAATCACAATATGGAAAAAATGTTCTGAACATAAAAAATAAGA
This sequence comes from Epistrophella euchroma, assembly GCA_947049315.1. NCBI lineage: Eukaryota > Metazoa > Arthropoda > Insecta > Diptera > Syrphidae > Epistrophella > Epistrophella euchroma. The sequence goes on from OX346245.1 coordinate 67,067,526, forward strand.
AATTTAATTCTACATAGTTACTTTTTGTTTAATAAAGTTGTTTGTAGGACTAACCGAAACCGAGATATTCAATACAAACTAAAGTACATGATGGGGGCCGAAAGGTGAATTTCACAAGTGCAGGGTTATGATCTCTGATAAAGTACCTTTCGAATGATGGAAAAAAAAATTTGGGGGTGTTACAAACTGTTGGGTCTACATAACTCTATGCAGTGCCCATGTCGAAAAACGATGAAAAATGGAACAAAACTGAGAATCAGCATCGCTTTCACTTGAAAAAATATTATTTAACATAAATATTATTTAACATTAGCTCAACTTCTGTCTTTTCATTGTCACTTGACCGTAACTTAGTTTCCTGTCACAATTGTCAGTTAAATACCGACAAATATGTTAATTGTATATTTTTTTGTTTCATAAAAGAATTGTCACTTCAAATATGTCAGAAAATTCTTGACAACTGTAGAAAAATACTTGACAATTCATTGTCATGACAATTTTTTTATGAACCGAAAAGTTGGCAATTGTCGGGTATTTTGTGACAATTCTACAAAATTGTCAAATTGTTTATGGAACGGATATTGACAATTGTCAAGTTGTAAATTACAAAATTGTCAATGTTTATGAAATAGGGCCCAGGTCGACGGACGTCGCTGTAAAGCCCGTAAAGCTCGTTGTTAAATCTTCTTCTCCATACTCCATCGATACACACTGGTCCGAAAATCACCCGAAGAATCTTCCTTTCAAAGCACCCAAGTAGATTCTCATCCGTTTTTGTCAGGGTCCATTCTTCTGCCCTATACCACAGGACCGGGATGATAAGGGTCTTATATAAGGTCTCCTTGGTTCTCTGAGAGAGGGCTTTATTACTCAAATGCCTTCTTAGCCCGAAGAAACAGCGATTGGCAAGAGTAATTCTTCGTTTGATCTATGCACTGATGTCATTTTGCGATGTTATAGTGGAGCCCAGGTAGACAAAGTCTTTGACGACTTCGAAGTTGTACCTATCTATCGCAATCGTGACGTTCTGCCCGAGTCGACGACGTTGAGATTCCTTTCTCGATGATAGCATATACTTCGTCTTGTCCTCATTAACAGCCAAACCCATTTTCCCCGCCTCCGATTCAATACTTGCAAACACACCGGTAAAAGCTCGCTTCGTTCTTCCAATGATATCAATATCATCTAAAGAGGCAAGTAGTTGAACGGACTTTTGAAAAATTGTACCTCTGTTGATGACTTGCGAGTTGCGTACAATTGCTTCAAGTACGAGGTTAAACAGGTTGCATGATAACGCGTCGCCTTGTCTCAAACCTTTCTCGACATCAAAGGGTTCGGTGATGTTCTTGCCGACTTTGATGGAGCAGCGAGATTTCTCCATCGCCATCCTGCACAAGCGGACGAGTTTGGCATGGATGCCGAGATGCGCCATGGCTCTGTATAGCTCGTCTCTGTCTACGCTATCGTATGCGACTTAAAAATCGATGAAGAGGTGGTGTGTATCGATTTGAAACTCCTGGGTTTTTTCCAAAATTTGTCGGAGTGTGAACATTTGATCGACGGTGGATTTGCCGGGCCTAAAACCACACTGACAGGGGCTGATCAGATCGTTGACAAACGTATTTAAGCGATCACACAGAACAGATGACAGGATTTTGTATGCGACCTTGAGGAGACTTATACCTCTGTAGTTGGAACAGGTCAGAGCATCTCCTTTCTTATGGATAGGGCACACTATAGCGAGGTTCCACTCATCGGGCATACTTTCTTCAGACCAAATTTTGGAGAGAAGCTGGTCTATACTCCCTACTAAGTCATCTCTCCCTGCTTTGAATAGCTCGGTTGGCAGGCCATCCGCACCAGCAGCCTTGAACGTTTTAAGCTTGGCTATCGCTAACCGCACTTCATTTAGGTCCGGTGGACGGAAATTTTGACCATCATCGTCCAGGTTGAATGGAGTGTTCTGTCTTACAGCGGAATTTGGGACATCTTCGCCGTTTAGCAGTCTAGAAAAGTGTTGTTTCCAGATCCTCAGCACCGACTGTGTGTCTACCACCATATTCCTACCCTGGGTAGTCTGCCGCACCCTTCGGTAGAACTTTCGAACATCCCCCCTGCCGCTACAGTCCTCAATAGACTCGACCGCCCGCTTCGCTTGCTCTCTCTTTTTCCTCCTGAGAAGTCGGCGTTCCTCCCTTCGTTTTTGCCCGTAGAGCTCCCGGGCTGCTCTCTCAGCAGCTCTGGTTCTAGTCTGCAGCATTGCTTGGTAGGCCTCGTTCTTTGCTTCATGCGCCAGTCTGCATTCTTCATCGAACCAAGGGGTTCGTTGTGGTGGCCTAGTGAAACCCAGCACATCAGTAGCGGCACTTTTGATGGCATTTCGGCAGTGCTTCTACTGATCTTCTACAGATTATGCTTGTGGCGGGCTTGTTGAGAGTTTAAGAGAAACTTGGTCTGCAAAAGTCCTGGCTATCTCTTGCGATTTTAGCTTCGCGACGTTAAATCGTTTTGTTGGTTCGTTGATCCGGAGACCGCCAGGTCCATTTGTGTATATTGAGGTGTGGGAATAGAGTGCTTGCTATGGTGACATTTCGCCCCGCCGCGAAATCAATGAGCCTGAGTCCGTTACCGGAAGTGTTGTCATGCAGCTTGCCTCCTCCGACTATTGAACCAAAGATGCCCTCCTTTCCGATCTTGGTGTAGAAGTCGCCAAGAATAATCTTGACGTCGTACTTGGGGCACCTTTCGTAGGTATCCTCGAGGAGATCGTAGAATTCTTCTTTAGTTGAGTCATCTTTTTCTTCCGTTGGGGCATGGGCACAGATCAACGTGATGTTTTTGAACTTTGCTTTGATGCGGATTGTGACCAGGCGCTCGCTTACATTTCTGAAGCCCAAGACTAAGTCTTCCCCTTACCACAAAACCACAACCAAAGAGCCGCTGACCCTGCTCCTTGCAGCACTCGCCGAAGTAGATTTCACACAAATGCATCCTTCGTAACTCTCTCCATCACATCGCACTTCCTGGATGGCTGTTACATCAGCCTTTATCCTATCCAGGTTCTCCACTAATTGTTCGGCTTCACGTGGCCTGTTAAGGTGCGGACATTCCACGTGCAGATCCAAAATTCGTTGTCCTTGTTTCATTTTCTGGGGTCGTCAACATTAAAATCATCCATATCCGAGGCTCGTAGTTGTTTTGGAACCGAAAATATTTTCCGTGGTAAGGAAGTCACCCCGACGCACAACCCCCTAGCCTGGAGGACTAGATCCTTACTATATTTCCAAGGACGGGGAGCCGGATAAACCGCTCCTTATAGGCCTGAGCTACGAATACGTCGTAGTAGCCCATATAAGGTGTTCACTAAGTAGTTCAACCTGACTCGAACTGTAGACGCCACCGATGATTCCATCTGGGGAATTCCACCGTTGCCGCCTGGATCAAGGAGAAGTGCCTTAGTGGGAACACTTTTCCCCCCTCTCGTTTGCTACCGCCTAAAACCGTCCACAGGGATTGGAACCCCATCTTCAGTTAAAGGTACTAGGCACCCAATGTTCACCACGTGCAGGTGAGAGTAGGAGTTGATAGACAGAGGTTCGCTTGTGGACGCTTGCGTCCTCTTGAATCCACCACGTTGTCTATCCTTTGAACATCATATTATTATTCACAACAATTTTAATAAAAATCGTAGGAGTCGTTTCCGAGAAAATTTATATTTTCTGTAACGGTTTTTTAACATTTATATGGAAGGTACCGTTAATTTTGACTATAAGAAAAAGTTTTGTATAAAATCTTTTAGATAATGTTAAAAAACCGCTTGTTGCCAAGTGTTGTATATGAAAATATGAATTATAATTTTACAGTATGGAATTCTTATTGGTCACTGTATGTATTCATTCCTTTATATTTCTCAAAGTTGGATGCACTAGCTTTTACATTATCGTGATACCAACCTACACACATGTAATTAATCTATGAAAGTTTTTTCCTTTTCCGTTCTCTTTTGATTTCCAACCAGCTTTAAGTTAGCACGTAAGATCTCTGGAATAAATTAATTAAATTATTGTAACCTGAGTCTTTTATTTGAGTTAACAAATAAAACATTGGCAACGAGGATAAAAGTTAAAAAAAAAAAAAAAATTAAATTTTTTTACGCAAAAAAAAAAGAAACAAATAAAAATAAAAAAAGCTACAAATTCGGTCACATCAACAAGTCGAAATGCCTTCTAATCACTTCGTTGGCAAAGTCGAGGAATTCGAGCCGGGTGAGGACTATATTAAAAGCAATTTTAAGAACTTGTTTGAACCAAAAGTGAATCAGTGCATGAGAGGGTTTGAGGTTGATATTGTGTTAAAACAAAATGTGACGCCTATTTTTCATAAGCCCTACAGTGTTGTGTTCCCTTAAGACTCAAAGACAGATTAAATGAAGAGTTGAGTAGGCTGGTAAAGTCAGGAAGTTTAGTACCCATACAATATAGTCAATGGGCAAGTCCGATTGTTTGCGGTCTAAAGCCGTCCGGGGAAATTAGAATCTGTGTAGATTTTAGCGTCACATTAAATAAAGTCATAGAAACTCATCATTACCATTTGACGTTGATAGAGGAAATTTTCGCTTCGCTTGCAGATTGCAATGTTTTCTGTGTCTTGGATCTCTCAGGGGCATATCAGCAACTACCGGTTGCAGAATCTAGTCAACATCTGTTGACAATCAACACGTGGTTAGGTTTATTCAGATGTTTAAGATTACCTCTGGGGATACAAATTGGACCGGCAGCATTCCAGTCTGCCATGGATCAGATTTTAAAAGGTCTGAAAAAAGTTTTTTGTTTCATTGATGACATCTTAATAGGTGGAAAAGACTTTAAAGAATGCAAAGAGGTATTGTTCCTTGTCCTGGAAAGATTAAGTGAACACAACGTTCAAATCAATGAAAAAAGTGTAAATTTTTTGTAGATAGTGTGGAGTATTTAGGACTGTTGGCGGCAGTCGGGGCAGATTCTTATAAAAATTATTATTACCAATACTATTGTACTACGAATTTATTTTCTGAAAGTTATAAATTATATAAATGTTATTTTATAAAAGGTACATTACTTCTTACTTCTTCGTGTAGAATCTACCGAATTCTTTTATAAAATTATGGCGGATTTACACAATTATACAAAAAACTTTTAGAAATAAAATTAATTCTGTTCCGTTCGGCGGCGGTGGTTAATTTAAATTTTATTTGACAAAAGCTTCAAGCTTCGTTATATTTAAGCAGGCATGTCCATACCCCTCACCAATTCTTATGCCGTACCTACATTACTTAAACTTTAGTTGGCAACATCCCGGGCCCCGTGAATCTTCCCATTCGATTCACTTTCTCCTTCTGTAACGATGTCCAAAATAGCCAACTTCGATGCAGGCCTTTTTAAAACTCCTCCTCCGGCGATTTTAACTTTAGCGGATCTTACTTGCCCATCTGGTGCTGGAAATGTATCCAGTATTCGTCCTCGCTGCCACTGCCCCCGAGGAAGCCCATCGTCACACACTAATACCAAGTCTCCTTCCTTTATTGGAGTTACTTTTCCATACCACTGCGAACGTCTAGTCAGCTCCGGTAGATACTCAGCCATCCACCTTTTCCAAAATGTATTCTTTAATGCATGCGCGATTCTCCACTGTTTCCTCAAACACCACAGCTTGTCTTCCAATTCACCTGGTAATTGAGTGCAGTTCATTCCCCCTAATAAAAAATGATTAGGAGTCAAAGGTTCGTCGTCTTCGCAGAAAACGGGTAGATGCGTCAAAGGGCGACTATTGACAATATTTTCTGCTTCGATGAGTAGACTTATCAACGTATCTTGCCTAGGTGCTGCTTCTTTAAGTGTGAAATTTAGAACTCGTTTCACCGCTCTCACCATCTTCTCCCAACATCCTCCAGCACTCGGGTTGCTAGGACAATTGAAGACCCACTCAATTCCTTTAGTTGCTAGTGCCGCAGTCATTTGTCCATTATCGAAGGCATTTTCTTTGAAACGTAGTTCCTTATTCGCTCGGACAAAATTGGTTCCATTGTCACTTCTTATTCTGGTCGGCAAACCTCTTCTATTGCAAAAATTTCGGATACAAATGATGCATGCGTCGGCTGAGAGATCTGTAGCTAACTCCAAATGTTTAGCTCTACTTGTCATACAAGTAAATAATGCTACCCAGCGTTTCTCATGATGGCGGTTGACTGTAATGGTAATTGGCCCAAAATAATCCAAGCCAGTGTAAGTAAATGGCCTTACATACGGAGTCAATCGGTCTGACGGCAACTGTCCCATCTGTGGCACTTGAGGTCGTGCCTTGATCAGTTTACAAATAGTACACTTTGACTTGACATTTTTCAGGAGTACCCTCAAACTCGGCATCCAAAACTTTTGACGAATACGTGCTATAATTGCTTCGTCGTTCTGATGAATCATTACCCAGCGTTACTCATGATGGCGGTTGACTGTAATGGTAATTGGCCCAAAATAATCCAAGCCAGTGTAAGTAAATGGCCTTACATACGGAGTCAATCGGTCTGACGGCAACTGTCCCATCTGTGGTACTTGAGGTCGTGCCTTGATCAGTTTACAAATAGTACACTTTGACTTGACATTTTTCAGGAGTACCCTCAAACTCGGCATCCAAAACTTTTGACGAATACGTGCTATAATTGCTTCGTCGTTCTGATGAATCATTAAACGATGAACCCGGTTTGTAATTAGATCGGCAATCTTGTGGTCCTTTAGCAAAATAATTGGATTTCGGGAATGAAGTGGGATAGTTGTTGCATAATTTATACGGCCATTTACACGTAACAAGCCATCTTTATCAAGAATCGGTGTTAAATTATAAATTTGACTTCTTTGGTTAATAAGCTTTCCTTGTATTAGTAGAGTAATTTCTTTGTGGAAGAGCTCGGATTGAGCTTGACGGCATAGTAGGATCTCAGCTTGTTTCAACTCGTTTACAGAAAGTTCACCCCTATTCATATTTTTGTTATTACGCTTCCCTTTGATGTTGTTAATAAATCTCAGTGCCCAAGCAGTTACCCTCTGAAGTTTATAATAATCGGAGAACTCGTTCATATCAATCAAGGATTGGGTACCGAGGCTGTGTATCATCAATAAGTAGGCATTGGTAGCTAAGTCGAAGCTCTTCAGGGGTTTCCACTTCGTTGCTAATCAAAGTAGGCCACATCGACTCGTCCCGCTTTAGAAATTCTGGCCCGGTTATCCAGCGACTTTCAGTTTCGAACTTTGGATGTGCTCTAGTTCTTGTGGCGTCATCTACTTACGTGTGGGAATAAAAAAAATTACAACCGTCGTCTGGAAACACATTTATTTTTTTTTTTTTTTTAAGTTTGTATCGTTTCAATATCCATCAGATGTTTCTTTGAAGTGGAGTTGCCACTGGAAAATTTTATTAAAGTGTTAAAAAGTTTTTATTTTAGTACTTTTTTTGAAGTTGTCTTAAACTGCCCCCTCTCCCCTCTACACTATTTAAATCGAGGGTAAGTTGACCACAGTAGGAAGCTACGTTATTCCAATTCTTGAACCAGGATAATTTCTTTCTTAGAATAACCTCCGTAAGTTTTCTGCGAAGTCTGTTCTCCTCATGTTGACCGTTTTCAATGTGTAGTGTACCTGCATTTTCAGCGTTGAGATAAATGTAGGGGGGAGACCCGTCTTGAGCATAAGAATGTTATTTGCAGTACTACTTGGAAGCTTCAACGTTCTCTTTAGAAAATACCTCAAAAGTTGTTCTACCTGGTCGAATTCTTTGTGGCCCCATGCCTGTGCAGCATAACACATGATAGCTTTGGCCGTTGTTTAAAAAATACGAAACTTGGAATTGAGGTTTACATCCTTGCTTTCCATTACGGAAGTCAATGTTGCATTTAGAGCATTTTTCGATTTGGCCAGTTTTTCTTTTATATGGGTTTGAGGTTGTAGAGTCGTATAATTTCGTAGAAACACCTTTGTAATAGAGCTTGAGCTTTGATGTCAACAGGGATTTTAATTCGAAGACAGGTACTCTCGTTTGATAAATTGATTTTGGGGATACTTCCTTACAAGTCTTAGCCAAGCAAAGGATTTCTTTCTAGCCTCTGAACATTCTTTCTCGAACCATTTCTTACGGATATAAGCTCTATTATTATTCGTCCTACAAGAAGTCGGTATCGAACCTGCTATTTATATCGTCGAGTTCCGAGAGACTGAGATGTGAAGCGGAAGGTTGTATATATCAGCAGATGTTTTGTCTAACGCTGTAGCATAGCTGCTCGCAGCCGATTGTTTCCATTTGTATTTTGTAGGCAGTGACGCCAAAACATCAAGCTCGTGATTCGTTGATGAAACGGCATTTAGATAGGAAGATGATCGGAATGAATTTGCTATAAAACTTTGAAATCAGCAATTAGATTGCACCAGTCTCCAGCCACCATTGCGTAGTCAATCACCGGGTTACCCTAAGCTCGATGAAAGTATAATCTCTTCCGCATCTACTTGCGTGCTTCCATTGCAAATACTCAACCCAAATGAATTGCACATGTCAATGATTTTATTCCCTTCTCTGTTTAAAATGGCGTCTCTTGAGTGTCTAGGGTTTAGGTTTGGAGATTTATTTAGACTTTAATTTGATCCTATTCTTGCGTTGAAATCGCCAAAAAGCATAATGTTTTGAAGATCATAAGTGTACAAGGTGTCCTCGAGTATATTAAAATGTCTGTTCCAGCTAGTGTAATTTATGTAAACAGGTATCAGTGATAGAATACGTGAGTTAGATTTGATTTCGAGGTAAATCAGGTTCTCACTGTTCTTAAAAACGAGTTCAGCTCCCTTTATGTCAAGCTTGTAGCCCATCAATATACCTCCACTAGCTCTCCCTCTTCTATTGATTTTAACTGCTGGTGAGTCAAGTTTATAACTTGGAAAGTAAATTTCAAATTTTGTATAGTATTCTTCTGTAACGTGAGTTTCAAGTTAAACAAAAATTTCATATTCATTAATAAAATTTAAAAAATCAAAATTACCTATCTTATTGTTTAAACCTGCTATATTGCAATCTAATATTCTAATGCTAATAAAATTCTGGCAGACGGCATCTACCTAATTCAATGTTATTTGTACTCGATTTTGCTGCCATTTTTTCCCTTAATGTTATGCATGTTCACCTCCCTCTCTTGTTATATCCACATATGTAATAGATTACAAGGTCCAAAAAAAAAAAAAAATTAATAAGGTAATTTCAATGGCAAAATTTTTGTATGGGTCATAACATTTCGTTATTTCCTTCTTCACCTAATAGTTAATCCTCTAGAAGTAGGTACATATTTTTTTTCATTACTTATTCCAGTTTGAACTGAATATAAGTATAGATAAGACAGGACAACTTTTGTCGGGTCAGCTAGTTTATTATATTTGAGTATCTAATAAAATCGATAGTGTTTAGAATTATTGGTATTCCATTAGACCCTACTCTGGTCCCGTATTCGAATTCATGCATTCGCCTTGGAAACCAACTAATCATCAGAACTTATTCATTCACCTAGCTCTATTTTTTATTAATTATAGGGGACCAATCGACCAATGGGAATCATAACCCGTCTTTTTATATAACTATTTGGTACCTATTGCATATTAGACCCTACTCTTGCGCCAAAGCCAAATACCTGCTGAACTGACTGCTAAATAGAAATAAATTTCCATCTATACATGATGGCCCTATTATGTATTTATAAATACCAATAGGATTATTCATCCCCAATTTTTATATTATTAGTAATTAATATTATAGGTTTTTCTTCATAATAAGCGTTGAGACCCCATTGCAAAATTTTATGTATCTCCAAAGTTTATTTTATTTACTTATGTTTGGCCAATCCAAATTCGCCATATCCTAATATTTATACTGCCCAAATTCCAAATAAAGTTGCTGATAAAAATAGTAATACAAAAACTCCGCCTTTTTCCTAACTTTTGTTTTCATAACTTTGTCTTTTCATAAAGAAGTTTGTCTTTTCAGAACTTTGTCTTTTCATAAAGAAGTTTGTCTTTTCAGAACTTTAATTTTCAGAACATTGTCCTTTCAAAACTTTATTTTTCATAACTTTGTCATTTAGAACTGTGTCTTTCCGAAATTTGACGGGTTCCCAAAATAAACTAATTTTGCTCTATTGAATGTTCATTAGGTATAAATAATTTGTCAGTGTTCTGTCCTCCCAATTCTGTATTAACAATTTTAAAGTCACCAAAAAATTTTCTTGATAATGAAGAAAGTGTTCTGTTTAATTCTGTACTTTTTAAATTTACAGAATTTTCAAATACAGAATTGCATATGGATTTACAGAATTTTAAAATACAGAATTTTAAGTTAACAGAGTTTAGAAATACAGAATTTTGGGAAATGAATTTTGACACATACAGAATTACGACCCCATCCCTAGAAATTACGTTAATATTATATTTTTGGTATTTATTGTTTCAGGTTTATTTTGCTGCAGTAAATTGCTGGCAACCGAATAGTGGCTGCCGTACACTCTATTCAAATGTTTATAAATGGCCTGTTTTAATGGCATACCTACCAAATGCTTTATCTGTGCAATACAACGGTGATTGGAATTTTTACTCACTTTCTAAATTTATTGATGGATTGCTAGTTCCTATTGTAAGAATTCGGGACAAAAAGGAATTGCTTCATCTCCGCATCACCCACGACGGTGTTATTTTTGGATTATTTAATTCATGTGACACTAAAGAATTTCAAATATTCTTTCAAACTGCTATTAAATGGTTAGAAAATAACTCTTATCAAAGCACTAAGTTCGCAGTTTACGTTGGGGACGATAGTTCAATGTTTCTACAATCAGAACTTAAAACACCTGTGATAAAATTGTTTACTCCAAATGATACAATTGTAAGAAATCTTTATCTGTCACAAATAAAAGTAAAAATAATTATATAGTTTAATTAGATTTATAGCAAGAGTAAATGGACATCAAAAAATATAATACATTTTTTAAAACATCAACTATCTGAATCATCGATTTGGATAAGCTTACCGAACACAAAATCTACAACAATACATAGATATTTGCAACGCGGACCTGTTCTCTTAATGTTCTCACCAAGAGTATCACCAAGTAATCATTATTTAATAGTAAGTTTTCAAATTTGTGATAAAAAATATACTATATTTCCAATTCTGTTTTAGATGAAACAATTAATTTATTCATACAATAATTATAAAATTGATCTCAACAGTTCAGTTTTAAACGAATATATTTCTGATATGAAAACAGGTATAAGAAATTGTGACCTATAGCAATGAAATTTAGCACGTTTTATTTATAGAATATCCGGTCATGTTAAAAGAACTCACACATTTTTGTGACTTTTCTAAAAAAATACAGCATCGAGGCACTCAAACAGCACGTTTCGATGTAAGAAAACATTGGGGTGACATTTTATTTTCTATTGGAGCGCAAACAATTAATGCATCTAAGAAGGTGCTCCCTACCTATCCTCAGCGCATTGATGTAGCTAATAAAAACAAAGTGAAATATTGTAAGGAGAACTTCTACCAGGGCTCATGTTTTCAATGGAACAATAAATTGGACGATCGAGCCCCTTCAGAGATACTGAGGCGCAATATTGAGAAGCAATGTGTGAATATGGAGAAACTACCTAATGAGCTGTTCGAAAAAGGTGTAGTTGAGCCAATTGTAAGTATGTATTTATGTTGCGTAAAATAACAGGTTTGTGCAAAACACATGATGTTTTGTTTAAAACATTTCTTAGGCGACCGTACATCATCCATTTTTGATAAAATCAATGCCTCCGCGTTTGGCCGTGCTCATATGGGTTCTGACCTTATTTCGCATAAGAATAATCCAGTATTTAAACTTTCCTCGAGTGGGATCATATTTCCTTATTTTTCTTAACCTAGGGAATAGTTTGGTTTCTAAATCCTAATCTCTAATTTAATTTGACATATACATAGGTCAATATTTCAAAACATTAATGTTTTGCAGTCAAAAAGGAACCCTTGCTGAAAACAACTTATTTTGCTATATAATCTATTTCTTCTATGTATAACTCTATAATAATAACTTTCCATCGAGGGGTCACCTGATTTGATCAAATGTAACGGTTTTTAAAGGTCTTTTTTTTTTTTTTTTTTTTTAATTCTAATACTTACGATAAAAATCATGTCCCTTTGGTCCGTTTCGTTTTATTTTCATAGGATGTCCTGTATGGATAATTAGCGATACAAAATGTGTCTAATTCTATCAACATAGTGAAATCAGAGGAATGACACAAAAAAGATGTCAGGGGAATGACTATCTGAAAGTTGTTTTATCGGAATTAAATCGAAGTTATTAGAATATTTAAAGTTATATATAATTTGATATACAGGTGTTCTGACACAGACACAGAGAAGTAAACTTTTTTAATTTTTAAAGCACACAATTTAATAAAAAAACATTGCTTAAGGGAATGATAGATTCGTTGGACCAAAAACAAAATCGTGGTTTTGACTTTAAGTATATAGCGATACGACACTGAGTTGTTCTTAAACTTTTACATATATTTTCATAATAATTAAGAACAACCTTATTCCTTTAAAAGAAAATAAAAATAAGTTTTCTCTGCGTCTATATGTTTTTTTTTTTAATTCCATTACTGGGATAGAAATGACCCTTTTACTGGGTACACTCACCAGCTCTTATCAACAAAAGTGTAGTAACTAAACATAAATTGACTATTCTTCAATAAGGGTGCATTTCATGTTTAAAAGACTGCATTATTAGATTTTGTGTACCGTTTTCGATTTAGTTGCGTGGGAACACGTCAGGAGTGTTTAAATGCAGACAACGGTTTTATGATATTTTTTTTTTTTTTTCTGAAAGTTGCGCCGGTTAAAAAAAGTTTGTTCTAATTAATTCTGCTAAATACAAAAAAATATATTTTTTTCGGTACTAAAAGTGATGGAATCCAAAATATTAATGTTTTGACATATTGACCCATATACACTGACAGGTTCAATTATCCGCCCACCTGCATTTTTCGTCACTCTAACTCTTTAAGTTCACTATAATTTATCTGCTGATTTGCTTTTTGTTTAGCGGATATTTTCGCAAGAAACAAATAGCTAAAACCCTCATTTCGCCCGATAAAATTGTCATTGAAGCATTTTTTGCAATTTAAGCGATTTTTAATATTGTTTCAGTTACTTAAACAACATACTGAGAAATCGGTTTCGCATCGCTACTGAAGCTCGTACACGTCTTTTTGAGGTGAGGAATGTTGGTGTGAGTGATCGTGCCATCAGAAAAAGGTTGGCAGAATTAAATTTCAGAGCTTTCCGACCAGCGCGCGCCCCAAATTGCTCCCACAACACCGTACAGCAAGACTTCGTTTTGCGCGAGAATGTGTTAACTGGGCTGCAGAGGAAGGAAGGGACGTATTAACTTTAGATGAAAGCAGAATAGGTCTAGTCCAGATGGACGTCAGCATGTCTACAAGCGAAAAAACGAAAGGTTTGCTCCATGCACGATAACCGAAACAGTTGGTTACCAAGGACGGTCTATAATGGTTTGGGGAGGCATCAGTTATGAAGCTCGCACGGACCTTGTTGTGTTCGATAGAGGCAGTGTGAATGCTCAGATATACGTGGAAAATGTTTTGCAAGACCATGTGATGCCTTTCGCTCCATTTTTTGGTAAATACTTTCGGTTAATGCATAACAACACCATATGCCATACCACAAATTCTGTAACTAACGACCTAAATGAGGTCGGGATTCCAGTTTTGCCATGTCCATCTTGCGGTCCAGATCTCAAACCTATCGATCATCTTTAGGACAACCTTAAAAGACGTGTCCGAGCGAGAACACATGTCTCTACCACTTTAGGTCGGATGTTCAGGACATCGTTGACGGATTTTTTCAACCGGCTCCACGAAGTAATTAGAGCCTGCGTCACAAACACCCATTATTTAAAATTAAGTTTTTCAATAATTTTACCACTTTTTTAACAACAAAAGATAACATCTTTTTCTGTATTTTGTGGTTTTGTTTGTTTTTTTTTGTTAATTCTTTAATAAAAGTGTTTTTTTTCTCTGAATTTTTTTTTTTTTTTTTATTTTTTAAACTTTGCTTTCAACATTACTTACACCCAATGTGGTCTAAACTTGACGGTTTCTTTAAATTTACAGAAATACGAGGTGGCGGTTAAATGTGCATGTGAGTGTATATTTTAACTTGGCATATTTTTTAGTTGCTGTCTTAATTTATGATGAGTTTCTAAATCTTTGTGCTAGTTTAGTTTTCATTTTTCGATGTTTTTCTCGCTACTTTATATTGTTTTGGATCTGTGCTGAATTTTCTACCGAAGAAAGTTTCTCTCGGCCTTTTGTTTGCTACTGGGTGTATGGAATAATAGTATTTGTATTGAGTGATTGTTTTAGAGTAAATTCCGCCAGTAAGACTCAAAACACTTGCCTCATCCCACTTGAAGCCTGTAAGTTTAGCCGTTTCAAATTCGATTTGTCATCCAAAGAATTTCCCAAAGACGACTACACTTACAGGATTAAGTTTTATTTTAAATTTTAAAAACAATTATATTTCTGCCATACCTTGGTTTTCGAAAGAGACAAACATAAATCCAAACAACAAACACACCAAATACAAATGCAATAATTGCATCCAATTCACTTAGTTTGTGACGAGACGACCGAGAAGACCTTTTTTATGAGTAATTAAATTCATTTATATTATTTAAAACTTTATTATATTTCAATGAAGAATAAATTTATGCTAACAAACTCAGAAGTGGGATAAAAAACCTTTGCTAGTGAAAAAATAATCGATTTCAAAAGAAAAAAATAAATTTGTGTGTACGTGATGCGCCATCAGAGATATTTACAAACAAACGGCAATCGACCAGTAACCTTGTCGTCTCATAGGAGGGCGTGTGTGCGTTAGCTCCGGTAGTTCTGATCTTTTGCTAAGTCGTTTATGATATTGGCCTCATGAAAAACTCAAGTTTTCGTACTCAAGCGCCGAACGCATCATGGTCAAAAATCAAAAAAACCGCGAAATGTTTGCGCTTTTTCATTTATTGACAATTTTAAAAGCTCTACGTTTTCAAAGTAATTCCTTTTTTTTTCATTTTCAGCCTAGAACCATCTGTGTAGTTTCGAAAATACAGATATTCAAAATTTAGCAAAACTAAATTTATAACACCAAGTAGTATAATTTTCAGTATAATAAAAAAAAATGATTCTTGGTACAAGATGCATAGAAATATAAGTTAGGTCAAAAGAAGAAAAAAATCCTGTGGAGCGGGTAGTTTATATCACCCGTTTAATTGGGAGGGGCAATTTTTCAAAACATTGACTTGAAATAGAAAAATATTCATAAAAATCCAACGACAATATTTGGAATAAAATCCTGTAACTTTTGTCAAAGCCAGGAATCTATTTTTCAATTTTCTTTTTAAATAAAATTTTTTCAAGTGATAGTCTTTGAAAAATTTATTTCCAAACTAAAAATTTTGAAAAAGGTACAGTTTTTTATAAAAACTATTTTTTTAAATAAAATTTTACGTTATTTAGCACTTGTTTTGTTTTCAAAATTCAATGCTATTATCAATTCTAAGTCAAACGCGAGATGCCTAAATAACTCATAGTTTCTGAAAAAATCATAAATAACTAAGATATATTATTTCCTTTAATTCGCTTAGGCCTACACACATGGTTCTAGGCTCAAATTGAAGAAAAATTTATTACTTTGAAATCGTAGAGCGAAGTTATAGTCGAAAAACTAATCCTTTTGGGCTAAAATTTTTGATCATGATGCGTTCGGTGCTCGAGTTCGAAAACTTGGGTTTTCATGAGGCCAATATCATAAACGACTCAGCAAAAAATCAGAACTACCGGAGCTAACGCAAGCGCTGATGTATGAAGTTACTGGGCTACAAGTACATTTTCAGAGTTTTATGTTTATTTAGAAAACATTCAACATGATGTGCTGTTAAAATTTTATTAAATTTTATTCCTTAAAACTAGTTCGTCTGCGCGTGAAACTATCATAAAAAAAATACAAAATTTTATTTAATGGAGCGCAAGTAGTGCAAGTTGAAAATTGCGGGAACATCAACCCTCAGGAGGTAAAACAGCTCCTGATAGACTATCTAAAAGGTCTTAATAAAGACCTTTTTAAAACAGCAGTCGCAAAGAAAAATCCATCCGTAATTTTTCATTTCGACATTGCTAAGAACGCTTTTGCCAAAAAATGATCTTTGGATTTCCGCCAAGATAGGGCATGTTCCTAGGAAGTTGTTCCGGATTATTTTAAATCTTCATCATATAACTTAACTTCAATTAATTCTTTGCTTTAATTAATTTCATTAACTTTACTTAAATTGCTTCAAACTGTTATACAAATTATTAACTTGAATTTTTCTATAAACAAATTGCTGACTCATTGTACTTTGCAGAATTTCTAGTTGTCAAATCTTATGTAATGATTTCTATGCACACCGGTACTTTAATTCTTTCTTTACATAGAAATATTAACGGCAGAAACTTGCTGCATACAGTTTTTTGATTATCTCGTTCACTTTGAAGGAGATCATCAAGAAGGTAACAACTGGCTATTTTGGTAGATTGTGTGGTGGTGCATAGGCAGTCAATTTAATTGATCATTTTTTTATTTTTCTTGTTAAACCTCTAAGAGAATAAAATTCTTGTGACAAAATTATTTACGAATTTGATTATTGAAGGTTCCTAAACATTTATTGGTCCTTCTCGTCGGATATTTGAAATCAAATCGAGTGATAAAAAACTTTAAACAAGGAACACTTCATTCTTTTTTTTTTTGTTCTCTTAGTTTGTTGTGCGAATTAAATCTCGTTTTTTTTTTTACTTTGGCCACGTGCACCGCGTACATACGAAATGAACAAAATAAAAAAAAAGATAGCGGTTTTAAAAAGATCTTTGTCTCAGGCGGCTACGTTTGCTGAAAACGTTTCGGATTTAACCGATATAGAATCAATTGAGCTTAGACTAAAATCGCTCGAAACCACATGGGATCTGCTTAAATCGCTTATTGACGGGTTAATAGAATTTGTTGATGATCCCAAATTCGATGATTCAGACATCGACATATCTGAATACGAAGAAAAATTCTTGAATACTCAAGCGATCTTGACGAAAAGTATTCGCACGCGAATGCCACCATTGGCAATAAATGAATCGGTTGTCGAAGACCTTGCACGGCAGCAGTCTTCGTTTTTAAAGACTTTTAAAGATTCGACCAAACTGAAATCGGTTTCTCTGCCAACCTTTCATATTCCGCCTTTCACTGGCGATTACAAGGAGTGGCCTTGTTTTAGGGATTTGTTCCTCGGATCGATAGACGAAAGGGATGACATAACGGCAACTCAGAAGTTTCGTTATCTTAAATCATTACTTCGCGATCGTCCTGCAGATCTGATAAGCAAAATTCCTGTATCGGATATCAATTATATAGACGCGTGGGATCGATTAAAAAAACGGTATGATCGTTCGAATCTCATTGTCCATTCGCATATCCAAGATTATTTGTCGCTTCCAACTGTTTCATCAAATAATGTGGGGCTTCTGAGAAAGGTTTCTGATGGTGCTGATGAGTGCGTCAGGGCTTTAAAAGCACTCAAAGCCGAGGGTCGAGATCCGTGGTTGGTGTATTTATTGTTGCTTAAGCTAGATCAGGAAACCAAAGAGGCATGGGCAAAGGAGGTAGGATCTCGTGATAATTGTGAGATAACGGAATTATTGCACTTTTTACAAACTCGCTGTGATGCATTGGAATCTTGTCAATCGCTTAACCGTTCCCAAAATTCTCGTGTTAAGAATCCGACATCCATTCGAGCACACCTAGCTGAAACAAAGCAGGGCTCATCGTTTTCACGTTGTCCAATGTGTAGTGATGAACATGTTTTAGGTCAATGTTCCAAATTTGTTGCGTTAACAACAGAATCTCGTCGGGAGTTCGTGAAACAAAAATCACTTTGCTTCAGTTGTCTGAAAGCTGGACATACTGTCAATAACTGTCGTTCATCTTATCGCTGTCGCTTGTGCAAATCTAAGCACCATTACTTAGTACATCCTGAAAGTGAGAAATCAGAACCTGCCAAACCAATGGTAGCTTCTACGGAAGATCCCCATAAGCCTTCAGGTTCCGCAATTATTAGTAACCATTCACAACAAAATTGTTTAGGAAATCGACAAACTATTCTTCCAACTTTAGTTGCAAAAGTTAAGGACGTTCAAGGAAATTTTGTTAGTTGTCGTGTTTTATTGGATTCCGGTTCTCAAAGCTCTTTTGTTTCGGAGTCATTTGCGCAAAAACTCGGCCTTCCACGAGCACATGCTCGCATTCCAGTCTTTGGATTGTCCGCCACAGAAGCAGGGTGCACAAGAGGTTGTGTGTCGATAAAATTGTATTCGCGATTCAATTCAACATGTCTTCCAGTTGATGTGTTTGTTCTCTCTAAACTTACTTCGAATTTGCCCACATGTTTCATTGATACTTCTTCGTTTGCTCATATTCGTAACTTGGACCTCGCCGATCCTACATTCAATATTTCTAGTCCTGTTGATGCCTTAATCGGAGCAGATAAACTTTGGAATATTATAGATGGGAATAAAATCAAGGGTGAGGATGGTACTCCATTTGCTCATAGAACTTTCTTCGGTTGGATCATAACCGGAGAGTGCCTTATCAATCAAAAGGATTTACCCTTATCTTCTTTTTCTTCTACACTCGATATTGATCAGCTTTTGAAAAAGTTCTGGGAGCTGGAAGAGGTTAGCTCCTGTTCTAATCATTCAGTCGAGGACATTGCCGAGACTCACTTTCGTCAAACCTTCTCACGCTCTCCTGAAGGTCGCTATATCGTGCAGTTGCCATTTATTGATTTTGCTCCTTCATTTGGTAATACACTTCAAGCTGCTATTTCACGTTTACATTCCATGGAACGTCGTTTTGCTAAAAATCAAGAACTATTTGACTCCTACTCAAAATTCATGCGTGAATATCTGGAATTGGGACATATGGAACGCATTCCTCCAGAGGATCTGGACGAGAACTGTACTAACCAATTCTATCTTCCTCATCACGCAGTGTTTAAACTGGATAGTTCTACAACAAAACTCCGCGTAGTTTTCGACGGTTCTTCAAAGGATTCTTTCGGTCGTTCGCTTAATAGTACGTTGCATATAGGCCCTCCAATTCAAAGAGACCTTGTAGGCGTTTGTTTAAGATTTCGGCAGCATCGGTACGTCTTTTCAGCTGACGTTGTGAAAATGTTCCGTCAGATCTTGGTTGATGATAACCACACTAACTACCAACGTGTTGTTTGGCGCGATAATCAAGGTGACGAGATTCAACATTTCCGTCTTCGTACCGTCACCTATGGGACAGCATGTGCCCCGTTTTTATCGATTCGTGTCCTTAACCAAATAGCTCAGGATTATCGCTCAGAATATCCTAACGCTTCCCAGGTTCTTCTCAACGACGTCTATGTTGACGACGTGATGACAGGCACTGACACAGTTGATTCTCTTTTAAAACTTCAATCTGATTTAGTTGCCCTGCTCTCAATAGCAAAGCTTAACCTGCGGAAATGGAGTTCTAATTGTTGGCCTCTACTCGCGCGGTTACCGGCTGATGACTGTGAATACTCATTAATCGATACTGAACGGTCTGAAAAATCCGTGAAGGTCCTGGGGATGTACTGGGATCCATCTCGAGATGAATTTTTGTTTAAAATGAGCTCTGCATTACCAAACATAACATCAACTCGTCGAACGCTTTTGTCAGAAATATCTCGTATCTTTGATCCTCTTGGATTATTAGCACCATCTGTCATTTCATTTAAAATTATGTTCCAAGAACTTTGGACACCTGAGCTTAGATTAGGATGGGATGATCCACTACCTATTGATGTGGCTAATAAATGGATATCTTATCGCTGTGAACTTCCATTCTTTCAACAGATACGTGTTCCAAGGTATGTCTTTGCATCTTCTGAAGGTTTTGAATTGCATGGCTTTTCAGATGCTTCGTCGGTAGCTTATTCGGCCGTGGTATATTCTCGCTGCAAAATGAATTCAGGGAAATATAAAACAACAATAATTGCAGCAAAGACTAAGGTAGCTCCTCTGAAACCTGTATCCATTCCGCGTCTGGAATTATGCGGAGCACTTCTTCTCTCTCGGTTGCTATCTCGTGTTAAATTGTCCTTAACTGCAAACATTACAAAAACATTCGCGTGGTGTGATTCTGAAATTGTGTTACATTGGCTGTCTTCTCCTCCTCGTCGTTGGGCTTCTTTTGTTGCAAACCGTTGTGGTGAAATTCTAGAAACTGTTCCGCGTTCCTCTTGGCACCATATCACATCAGAAGCCAACCCAGCAGATTGTGCGTCGCGTGGTATTCTGCCTTCAAAACTTGTCCAACATAAGCTCTGGTGGGATGGTCCAAGTTGGCTTAATCTCTCTGAACAATATTGGCCGGTATCGAAAGAAAAATCGTCAAAGAACCCTGAGTGTGAAGCGATAAAGAGAGAAGAAAGACCAGTGCCAAAACATGTGTTATTCACGTCTTCGGAAGACGATTATCTCAAAACCGTATTTGAAAAATACTCTTCGTGGTTTTCTCTTCAAAAAACTATCGCTTATTGCCTTCGGTTTAGAAACAATTGTCGTCTTAAGAAATTGAAATGTGAACGTCGCGTAGATCAACTCAGTCTGTCGGAAATTCGGGATGCAAGGACAGCAATCCTAAAGTATGCTCAAGAGATTTCGTTTGGGCATGATATTCAATACCTCCTCAATCATAAGCAGCTTCCTCCAAAATCAAAACTTATACGATTCGCAGCATTTATTGGACCTGATGGACTTCTTCGTGTTGGTGGAAGAATTAAACACGCAAATATATCTTATAATCTAAAACACCCTATAATCTTATCTAATAAAGTAAACATTTCTTTTCTTATAGTTAATGATATCCATATCAACAGCTTACATACGGGGATTTCTGAAACGTTTGCGATCGTCCGCCAACAATACTGGATACTTGGTAGTCGCAACCTGATTCGCAAGCTCATTTTTTGCTGCAAAACTTGCTTCATGCAAAGTCGTCAAAGAAGCAATCAGCTAATGGGTGACCTACCAGTTGAACGGATTCAACCAACTCGAGCTTTTCTCAACTCAGGCGTCGATTACGCAGGTCCCCTCACCATTAAATTTTCCCGTGGTCGAAATCCTAAACTCTCAAAAGCATATGTGGCTTTGTTTGTGTGCTTATCAACGAAGGCTGTGCACTTAGAGGCAGTGAGTGACCTCACAACGGAAGCCTTTCTCGCAGCTCTAAGAAGGTTTGTGTCTCGAAGAGGAAGGTGTGCCAACCTTTATAGTGACAACGGCACCAATTTTCAAGGGGCACGACGGTGTCTGACAGAGATGCACAAGCTAGTGATGTGTAAACAACATAACAGCCTTATATCAGCAGCACTTTGTCGTGAAAATATCGATTGGCACTTTATTCCACCCTCTGCTCCCCATTTTGGTGGGTTGTGGGAGGCTGGGGTGAAGTCCATGAAATTTCACCTCCGCCGAGTTGTCGGTTCAACAATTTTAACATTTGAAGAACTCACCACAGTGTTATGCCAAATCGAAGCCATTCTTAATTCTCGTCCTTTGTGTAGCATTTCCGATCATGATTTGAATCCATTAACGCCAAGCCATTTTCTTATAGGTGAACCTCTGATTGCCGTTCCAGAACCAACCCTCGAAACCATTCCACAAAATCGACTGACTAACTGGAATTTATTACAATCTATGGTGCAAGGATTTTGGAGGCGTTGGCACATGGAATACTTAACAACACTCCAAGAACGTAAAAAGTGGCAGCAGAAGAAACCAAATTTAAAACCAGGAGACTTGGTCGTTATAAAGGAACCCAATTTACCTCCTACTCAATGGTTACTTGCAAGGGTAGAAGACGTTACACCAGGTGCAGATAATATCGTACGAGTTGCTACCGTCAGAACTACGAAGGGGACTTTCGTACGACCCATTACCAAGCTTGCACTACTTCCTACTTCCTGAAACAATGTTCCAGGGGCGGCGGGATGTTCCGGATTATTTTAAATCTTCATCATATAACTTAACTTCAATTAATTCTTTGCTTTAATTAATTTCATTAACTTTACTTAAATTGCTTCAAACTGTTATACAAATTATTAACTTGAATTTTTCTATAAACAAATTGCTGACTCATTGTACTTTGCAGAATTTCTAGTTGTCAAATCTTATGTAATGATTTCTATGCACACCGGTACTTTAATTCTTTCTTTACATAGAAATATTAACGGCAGAAACTTGCTGCATACAGTTTTTTGATTATCTCGTTCACTTTGAAGGAGATCATCAAGAAGGTAACAACTGGCTATTTTGGTAGATTGTGTGGTGGTGCATAGGCAGTCAATTTAATTGATCATTTTTTTATTTTTCTTGTTAAACCTCTAAGAGAATAAAATTCTTGTGACAAAATTATTTACGAATTTGATTATTGAAGGTTCCTAAACAGAAGTGTTATACATCCTCTCTCACTCTCATGTTACACAACCCACATAAATCTACAAGAACGTTTGTGGGGGATAAAATTCAGCGGAATAATTTCTACTCTAGTCTTAAGAGGCCTCCACCCAAAATGTCGAACTCAGATTCGAAGATCCGCAAATTCAAATTTACGAAAAAAGAAAGAATCCATTTTTTTTATAAATCTTTTATTTTTTTTATTTATTTAAATTAATTTTTTCTTTGGTGATTTTATTAAATTTAAAATTTTGGGTTGTTACTCGAAGTCGGTTGTCGAGATTGCTAAAATTTAAATTAATTATCAAAAAGTATCGCTACACGAACCAGGTTCTATAATCTTAATTCGCGGGAGTGACACGTATATAAACAGGGTGATCGGTATAAGATGCACCAGGAGCGAGAAGGTTGGGTTAAGACAAGAAAAAAATCGTATGGAAGGGGGGGGGTCTATTTCCGCCCGTTTAGGCAGGAGTGGCAATTTTCTAAAAAATTGACAAATGTTTACTTGCAACATTTCACTTTTCATTCATTTTTTTAATAAAACTGAAAGCGCAAGAACAAACTAAATAAGGATCTTCCTTCCTTTGAGATTTTTTTCTTCGTCCTATTTCTTTTTCTTACAAAGGGGTTATGATAACGGGTCATTGCCGCGACAAAACTTTCGTTTGGATCGTCAATTTTCATTTCGAAAAAGTTTTTGATAAGAACTGACGTGCTATAATGAATGTAAAAAAAACAACCAGTGTTAAAAATGTTAAGATAAAACATGAACAAAAAAAAAAGAAATAAATGTGAATAAAAAATGTAGAGAAGTGAACAAAATATTTAAAAAACAGAAATAAATGTAAAGAAGTGAACAAAAAATATTAAAAAAAAAAAACTGAGAACGTGTAAACTTATTATCTAATAATTTAAAAAAGTGACAAAATTATGACAAGCGAAGTAGTCTGCAAAAGCACTATCAACTCTAGCTGCCCTGCGAAGTAAAAGTTAATCAATGAAAATAAAATAAAAGCTAAATTGAATCTTTTTTATATATATAGATGCTTTTCACGCCATCAGTCATGGTCAAACTAAGGAATATTTTGACCAAGTGGTAATGCGTTATTTTTAGTATGCAAGTGAAAGAATTAAATAAAAAAACTAATATAATAATATTAAATAATAAAATGTGTAATATTGAATGAAATTTGTTTTAAAGTTTTTCATTACAAAATAAAAAATCTATTCGACTTACACTTTAAAAACTGATTTCTCAAAAAGTATTCTCTAAAGCAACTTCAACTTTGAATTGTTTCCATTATAAAGCCAGTTTTTCTATCATAGTACCTATACAATTTGGTTCTGAAATCAATCATAAAAAAATAGTCATTTAAATGAATTTATATAGAAGCCTTATATACGTTCAATTAAATGAAGAATTTTGAGATCATAAATGAGTCACTATAATGATTCATATCGGTGTCTAATTGCCCAGGTAAAAGGATTCAAATTGCATCATAAGTGAATTCTTTTTCGGCCGATTTCTTCACTTTTGTGATCAATTATTGATTCATTTCTGAATGAAAATGTTTGCTGGATTATACATTATACACTCCTCCTTTGACACACAGCCACCAACACAAACAGAAGATAAATGGATAAGAAAATCGAAGGGATGAATAGAATGCCCATTGCGATTTTGTCAATGTATGAACGATCTTTGTCTAAAGTTGTGTGAGAGTGCGAATATGGAGCGAAAATGACAATTCTTTATTTGAGAGTGGGCGGACCAAACAGGCCACAGTGGCATGGGGTAAAGCGTTTATTCAATATGGTCAGTTTATTCGCTCTAAATTGTGAAGGGAAAATCACCTGATTTAATTTAATTTAATTTATTTACCTGTGTGTATCATAGCGTGTTACGCTAATATAACTTTAGGGTCATTAAGAGTAAACTTTACAAATTATATTTTATGATTTATTTGTGTTTATAAAGAGTAGTTTTTTAATGATTTCGTTGTCGTTGTATGGAATTTTTCATTTCGCAACAGCTGCGTACTAGGCTATAATCCCACATGTATTGCAGTTCGGGTTTGTAGATTCTGAGATTCGGGAAATTAAATTTTGCAATTCGGGATTATCGCCGTTCTCAGAATTTCGTCTTTTCAGGCTCGTTATTTTATCATTCAAGATTTTGGATTCACTATCATGGGCTCTTCTCAAAGTGATGACTCTGAGATTGTGTCTTTTTCCTGTGGACTATATTCAAATGAAAACAATTTGATAGAGAAAAGTTATGTTTATATTAGCTTGTAACATTTTTTTTTTATTTTCTTGAACTTCTTTTGCAGAGATCTTTCCAGTTACCAAACTACGATTACAAAACTAATCGAACTTTAAAATTTTTGATGTTGGACAGCATTGTACACTATGACTATTTACGTAATTTCATGGGAAATTTAAAAACGCCCGAACTTTCATATTTTCCGCCATCTAAGCTGTTTATCATAGATAACGAAGTGGGTACCTACATATATAGTGATTTTAAATAATATAAAATGTTCTAAATAAAACTATTTTAACTTTAGAGAGAAACTCTACATATGCAAACAAGCCCTCTCTCTACTAAAACTGGGTTCGAATTTGTAAGCGAATTCTATCATGGAAAATTAAGTCGTCACTTCAGGTCCTTCAAAAAAACAGAGAACAAACATAACTCGTGCGATAATCTGTTAATAAGCATAAAAGAAATAAACTCTCGGCAGTTTTCGAAAGTTATAAATAGAAAAAATGTTGTAAGTTATACTTTTGTGTGAAATGTTGCTAAATGTTTTCACGCCTAATACATATGTATTATTTAATTTTCTTTGCAGACATCTGTGGTATTATTTCATACACCTCAATGTTCCTTATGCCACATAATGTCGCAGGCACTGTTACATGTTTCTCATATGATAAAACTTAGAACTGTTAAATTTTATAGAATTGATGCAAGTGCCAATGAAATGTGTTGGGAGTACACAATGGATAAGTTTCCAAAGCTTATTATATTTCCTAAGAACAGGTATGTTTTACTTATAACCTTTAGCTTTGTTTGTTGACCTTTACCCAGGATTGACCCAGGTTCTCTTAACAACCCCAAGAGTTGTTGTTGGGTTTCTCGATTCTCAAAAAAACTATTTAGGGCTCTCAGTTGTGTTGTTGACTTTTTAAGCAAGAAATATTTTTCTTGAGGCCAAGTTAAGGGCGACCCCAGGTTTCAAAAATACAGAGAGTTTGATATACACACTGCCACAAAAGTAAGTATACACTATGAGACAAAATTTTAAACTCCTTATAAAAAACAAGTGGCATATATTGTTAGAGTTTTTTATTATCTTTTCAGTAAACAAAAAATTGCTATAATTTTTCCCAAAAAAAATCTTCTTCTATATAAATAAAAATGTAAATGTACGGTTGTTCCTTATAAGTAATCTCCGAAAGTTCTTCACCGATTGCTTTGAAATTTTGACACAACATTAGCTTTGTTCAGTGAAGAAATAGTTAGAACAGAACAGAACAGAACATGACAGAACAGAACAACAACTGATTTTGACATTTCCCACAAATCCTGTTCTAATCTGTTCTAAGTTGTTCTACCTCAAAAGCAAGTACAGAAAATCCTGCTCTAAACTGTTCCAAACTGTTCCAAACAGACTCACTGAACAGCAAGTCAGAACAGTTTAGAACAGAAAATTTCTCACTGAACAGCAAAAACCTGTTCTTTTCTGTTCTAAACTGTTCCAAACTGTTCGGAACAGCCTCACTGAACACTCCTATTGTATTTGCATATGGGCGTGTTTATATATTCTTTTTTTAAAAATCGCCATCAAATGGACAAAAAAGCTACACCTGCTGTACTGAGATATCAGCAATCATGAACATTATATATAAAAAAAAAATGTACTGAGATATCAGCAATCATGAACATTATTTATCAAAAAAATTTGTTTTTTTTTTGTCAAAAATTTGAAGCAAAAATTTTAAGTACATAATAGCTGCGTTTTATTTTCCACTAAATCTGATCCGGATCAGATCATGATAAAAAAACAAACTGGATCACAAATTTATTTTTTTCTCACAGTTGGCTTTATTTGCACAATAAAATTGACAGAAGGAAAATTTTCACAAATCCTGTTTGAAATAATATTTGGTATCTAAGGAAGGAAATGGAAAAGTTTAATTTTTTAGTTCAATTTCCTTTAAGTTAATAGTTTTTATGTATTTTTTCCGTGCCTCGCGACGCGTCGGTTTTATTAAATGAAGAAAAAAGTGATAAAAAAAATTTGAATGATGGCGGCATGTGCTTGATTTCGAGAATTTTTAATTTTATTGAGGTTTTTTTGTTAATCTCAGCAGTGATACCAAGCTTTAAAATTAAAATATTGCTAGGAGAGTATTGTATTGTTTTTCATTTCTTTTTTTTTTTAAGTCTATCAATAGATCTGTCTGAGTCTTAAATAGGTAATGACTCCCAAAAAATCAAACATAGGGCGTCAAACTCGCATAGCAGAAGCAATGCGCCGAGGGTTGGCAGGTAGTACTGAGGAAGAGCGGGCATCAGCGAACGAGCGAACATGCCAAGAATGGCTTTAATACGTGCCGATGAAGCAGAAGAGCAACCTGAAACCAGATCAGAGGATGCACGGTAGCGATCATGGCGATCCCTACTCCCGTCCCACCGTCTACAAAAAATTACATAAAATTTCGACTTTGAAGTTATTGACATTAACTACCTATCGTATATGTATCAATTTATTATGCTATTTTCTTACGATTTTCTACCCGTGCGAAGCCGGGTCGGGCCAGCTAGTTAAGTATAAATATTAAAGTGAAATTCTGCTTAAATTTTGATCACAAAAGTTAGTATTTAATCGAAGAAATAACAAAATTACCGACTTAATATAGAAAACTAGTACCAACTTGGGTAACCTTTTGACTAAACGACTGTACTTGTTCTTGATGGTATCGAAAAAACCAGATTTTGAGTATCATCTGGACCTTTTTTAGCCCATTCTTCTGGGATGATCCTTTGAAGCTCTTCTTTTGTTTTAAGGTCAGATGATCCCACAAAAGCTCAATAATATTTAAATCCAGGGATTGTGGAGGAGTTTTTAAATGTCTACGAACATTATACAAAAGCCATTCTTTAACAGTAAGTGCGGCATTCTTGGGGTCATTACCACAACGATTTATTGTAGTTTCAATAAAAATCAAATTACCACCGATCCACGATCATGTTTTACTCCTCCACAATCCCCGGATTTATGGAGCTTTTATGGGATCATCTGGGGCGGCAAATACGAAAAGAAGAGCTTTAAAGGATCTTTGTTATTGAGTAAGTTAACCTACTAAGCTGGCATGTTAACTAAAATATGCCCAACTGAGCTGAGTCAATGAATTAAGGGAGGGGAAATATTATAAGGGCCACTTGCACAAAACGAAAGGATAAATACATAAAACTGAGGATAACTATCCCAGTTTAAATAAATAAATAAAATTCTCTCATTTCTTCACTGCATTAACACAAAACAAATAAGAAGCGGATAAGAATATTTTTTCAAAATCACCAACACAACAAACACAAAAGACATTGAAAAATAAACAAACTCAAATGCTTTGATTGTTTTCTCGTAAGAAATTCTATAATTTGACGTGAGAGCTAGCTATTCAGAGTTAAAATATTTATCCAGAGAATGAGAAGATAAATTTTTAAACTTAAATAAAGAAAAATATGTTTTGTAACAACGTGATTTGAATTAAATCAGTCAGAAAGCTCCCAATTATTTAAAACCACTAGCTGACCCGGCAGACGTTGTCCTGCCTATAAGCGAACTATGTATTGGGAAACACAAATAATAAATGAGAACACCAATTCGCTTGTTCATAGAAAATGCAGTTTTTTATTTTATACAAATTGATTCCGCAAATTTCCAATGACTATTGACTGGCCTTGCGCCTTGTTTATTGTCATTGCAAAAGCAAGCCGAATTGGAAATTGAAGGCGTTTGAAGTCGAACTGCAAAACATTCGAGATCATGGAAATTCATGGTTGCTTCGAAAACGTTGTTCATGAACTTTTTTACCGTTAGTTTGGTACCATTGCAAAGTCGTAGTTGATTCACCTCGCCTTCGATATGTAAGAAACAACCTAGCCAGCAATATTTAAGTGTACCACCTAAAAGGCGCTGATTTCCATGGAGATCTTGCAGTGTTCGATTCAAATGAAAAAAAATTACTTAAAAACAACGGTAAAGCTTACAATGCCATGCTATACTTTTTTGGAAACCATGAAATATCTTCTTTAATTTTTTCATTTTGAATTATGTTTAGTTAATGAATAGTTTTTGAAAAATTAATTTTCAAACTCGAAACTTTGAAGATACAAATTTTTTTTTTTTTAAATTTCAAACAGATTTTTTTCAAAATTTTACGTAATCAAGTACTAACATTGTTTTCAAAATTCAATGCTCTTATTAGATTTTAGTCACAAACGGATTTAAACGAGCGACAAAATGTCAGTAATTTTGTCACTCGTGTAAATCCGGCATAGTTTTTGAGAAAATTAAAAATAACGGGGGGAGCAATTTTGTAAAAGAATTGACTTAATAGAAAAAAAATTTTTTTAAAAACAAGGGTAACGGTTAAAACGACATGCTATACTTTTTCGTAGAGCCAGAAATAACTGCTTTTATTTTGTTTTTAAATAAAGTCGGTTTAGTGAACAGTTTTTCAAAACTTAATTTTCAAACTTAAATTTTTGAAAAAAAAAATTAAAAAAATTGTGGTCAAACTAATTTTGTTCAAAATTTTACGTTATAGTAGTACTTTTTATTTTAATATTTGCTCCAATTTATTTTTAGTCAAACACTAAAAACCAGATGTCAAAATGTATTCCAGTTTTTTTTAGAAAATTGAAAATAACAAAAGTAAGTTTTCCTTAAATTCGACTTCCATCCGGTTTTCTGTTTTTGACTGAAAACTAAGAAGATCATTGAATTTTGAAAACAAAAATTATACTTCATTGTACTAATAATGTACATACAATTTTGTAAATAATTAGTTTTAAATTATCATTAATTTTTTTTTCCTTCAAAATTTCGAGTTTGAAAATTAATTTTTCAAAAACTATTCACCAACACAACTTTATTTAAAATGAAAATTAAAGAAGAGATTTCTGGCTTTCCAAGAAGGTATAGGATATGACATTGCAAGTTTTACCGTTGTTTTTAAATAGTAATTTTTTTTAGAAAATTGACCCTCCTGCCTAAACGGGGGAAAATAGACAACTTCCCATACGATTTTTTTCTTGTCTTAACATAACCTAATCGCTCTAGCTACCCAAATATTCAGCCCAATTCAAAATATTCCCCGGGAAAAAAACATCCCGGAAGACGTATTCTTTCGGGAGTAGAATGCTCCTATTCCGAATTCTCCGGTAGATTATTTTTATCTTCGAGGGGGGGAGGAGTGTTTCCACTAAGGCACTTCTCCTTTTTTCAGGCGGCAGCGGAGGAATTCCCCAGATGGAATCAACGGTGGCGTCTACAGTTCTAGTCAGTTTGAACTACATAGTGATCACCTTATATGGGCTACTACGACGTATTCGTAGCTCAGGCCTATAAGGAGCGGTTTATCCGGCTCCCCGTCCTTGGAGTTTTAATAAGGATCTGGTCCTCCAGGCTAGGGGGTTGTGCGTCGGGGTGACTTCCCTACCACGGAAAAAATGTCGGTTCCGAAACGACAACAAGCCTCGGATATGGATGATTTCAATGTTGACGACCCCAGCAAACGAAACAAGGACAATGAATTTCGGATCTGCACGTGGAATGTCCGGACCCTAAACAGGCCACGTGCAGCCGAACAATTAGTGGATAACCTGGATAGGCTAAAGGCTGATGTAACAGCCATCCAGGAAGTGCAATGGGATGGAGAGGGCATACGAAGGATGCAATCGTGTGACATCTACTTCGGCGAGTGCTGCAAGGAGCAGGGTCAGCGGCTCTTTGGTTGTGGTTTTGTGGTAAGGGGAAGACTTAGGCAAGAAGTCTTGGGCTTCAGAAATGTAAGCGAGCGCCTGGTCACAATCCGCATCAAAGCAAAGTTCAAAAACATCACGTTGATCTGTGCCCATGCCCCAACGGAAGAAAAAGATGACTCAACCAAAGAAGAATTCTACGATCTCCTCGAGGATACGTATGATAGGTGCCCCAAGTACGACGTCAAGATTATTCTTGGCGACTTCAACGCCAAGATCGGAAAGGAGGGTATCTTTGGATCGATAGTCGGAGGACACAGCCTGCACGACAACACTTCCGGTAACGGACTCAGGCTCATTGATTTCGCGGCGGGGCGAAATGTCATCATATCAAGCACTCTATTCCCACACCTCAATATACACAAAGGGACCTGGCGGTCTCCGGATCAACGAACCGTTAACCAGATTGATCATGTTGCGATAGACGCCAGACATGCTTCCAGTATCCTGGATGTCCGAACGTTCCGAGGTGCCAACATAGACTCGGATCACTACTTGGTGGTAGCGCAAGTACGTATGTGGATATCCATGACGCCACAACGACGAGCGGATGCTGTAAAACGATTTAACGTCGCGAAGCTAAAATCGCAAGAGATAGCCAGGACTTTTGCAGACCACGTCTCTCTTAAACTCTCAACAAGCCCGCCACAAGCATCATCTGTAGAGGACCAGTGAAAGCACTGCCAAAATGCCATCAAAAGTGCCGCTACTGATGTACTGGGTTTCACTAGGCCACCACAACGAAACCCCTGGTTCGATGAAGATGAAGAATGCAGACTGGCGCATGAAGCAAAGAACGAGGCCTACCAAGCCATGCTGCAGGCTAGAACCAGAGCTGCTGAGAGAGCAGCCCGGGAGCTCTACGGGCAAAAACGAAGGGAGGAACGCCGACTTCTTAGGAGGAAAAAGAGAGAGCATGCGAAGCGGGCGGTCGAGTCTATTGAGGACTATAGCGGCAGGGGTGATGTTCGGAAGTTCTACTGAAGGGTGAGGCAAACTACCCAGGGTTACAAGGCCAGAACGGAAGCCTGCCGAGACGAGAGTGGGAATATGGTGGTAGACACACAGTCGGTGCTGAGGATTTGGAAACAACACTTTTCTAGACTGCTAAACGGCGAAGATGGCCAAAATTCCGCTGTAAGACAGAACACTCCATTCAACCTGGACGATGATGGTCAAAATTTCCGTCCACCCGACCCAAATGAAGTGCGGTTAGCGATAGCCAAGCTTAAAACGTACAAGGCTGCTGGTGCGGATGGCCTGCCAGCCGAGCTATTCAAAGCAGGGGGAGATGACTTGGTAGGGAGTATACACTAGCTTATCTCCAAAATTTGGTCGGAGGAAAGTATGCCCGATGAATGGAACCTCGGTATAGTGTGCCCCATCCACAAGAAAGGAGATGCTCTGACCTGTTCCAACTACAGAGGTATAAGTCTCCTCAACGTCGCATACAAAATCTTGTCATCTGTACTGTGTGATCGCTTAAAACCGTTTGTCAACGATCTGATCGGCCCCTATCAGTGTGGTTTTAGGCCCGGCAAATCAACCGTCGATCAAATGTTCACACTCCGACAGATTTTGGAAAAAACCCAGGAGTTTCAAATCGATACACACCACCTCTTTATCGATTTTAAAGTCGCATATGATAGCGTAGACAGAGACGAGCTATTCAGAGCCATGACGCATCTCGGCATCCCTGCCAAACTCGTCCGCTTGTGCAGGATGACGATGGAGAAATCTCGCTGCTCCGTCAAAGTCGGCAAGAACACCACCGAACCCTTTGATGTCGAGAAAGGTTTCAGGCAAGGCGACGCGTTATCATGCAACCTGTTTAACATCGTTCTTGAAGCAATTGTACGCAACTCGCAAGTCAACAACAGAGGTACAATTTTTCAAAAGTCTGTTCAACTACTTGCTTATGCAGATGTTTTTGACACCATTGGGAGAACGAAGCGAGCTGTTACCGGCGCGTTTGCAAGTATTGAATCGGAGGCGGCGAAAATGGGTTTGGCTGTTAATGAGGACAAGACGAAGTATATGCTATCATCGAGAAAGGAATCTCAACATCGTCGGCTCGGGCAAAACGTCACGATGGATAGATACAACTTCGAAGTCGTCAAGGACTTTGTCTACCTGGGCTCCACTGTAACATCGCAAAATGACATCAGCGCAGAGATCAAACGAAGAATTACTCTTGCTAATCGCTGTTTCTTCGGGATAAGAAGGCATCTAAGTAATAAAGCCCTCTCTCAGAGAACCAAGGAGACCTTATATAAGACCCTAATCATCCCGATCCTGCTATATGGGGCAGAGGCATGGATCCTGTCAAAAACGGATGAGAACCTGCTTGGGTGCTTTGAAAGGAAGATTCTTCGGGTGATTTTCGGTCCAGTCTGTATCGATGGAGTATGGAGGAGAAAATTTGATAACGAGCTTTACGGGCTTTACAGCAACGTCGAACTGGTCAAGAAGCTGAAAATTCAGCGGCTAAGATGGCTGGGACACGTGGAGCGGATGGACACCAACGCACCTGCCCGACGAGTCTTCGAATCTACCCCTGACGGTCTGCGCAGCAGAGGAAGACCACACCTTAGGTGGCGCACACAAGTGGAGAACGACCTCAACCTTGTTGGTTGAGGCCGTAGTCCATCCTGGGCTGTGAGCGCCATCTAAAGTAAAGTAAGTAAGTAAGGAGAGAAAAAATAATTTACATTTAGAATTGGGCTGATTGATTAAACCACATGATACAGGTGCCTATAGGTATGCCTACATATTCTATCTTTTAATGTAATGGAATTACCTTCCCAAATTAGCTATTTCTAATAACTTTTTAATTCTCTACCTACGTAGGTACCCACTCTTAAAAAACTCGCTTTCAGGAAAAGTAACATAGTACTTAAACGTTCCTACCTACCTATACCTCCTTTTTTTGAACTTACATAAATTAAGACTTATTAGTGTAGAAAGTTAAGACTTCTTAGTCTACATTAATTTTTATTTCTTTACATATACCAGTTGCAACATTTCGAAATTCAGAAGTCTTAATTTATTTAAAACTAGGTCACGAATATAGGATTAATTAGGTACCTACATATGTACATATATACATACCTACATATGTACATTTCAATGAAAAGTAGGTAATTGAATTATTAACTAATTTTAATGTTTTTCTCAAAACTTTATAGGTAGGTACGTATAGATTTCGATTTTTTTGCATCGTGCATAACTTTCTTAAATTAAAAAAAAAATCCATAAAAAAAAACAACTTTCTATGCACTTGAACTAGCTATGTGCACAGTTAGGTAGGTATCCACAGTTTTGTCATCTCTGATAAAAATATATAAAATATATATAATATAAATATATATATATATAAAATATAAAATATAAAAACAACATTGGAACTTTTCTACTAACTTTTTAACTCATTTATACCTAAATGTCTATACCTGCCTTTTTTATTCCTATTTACTGACTCGACCTTCACCGATCGACAAACGAACGCACATTTTTCACACAAAATATGAATCGGATGGCCTCCCTCAATGCTTTCAAATAGAATAATACATCTACATATAGACACATTTCGATAAAGCACATATACAAGCACCTCCATAACTGCAAAGGGAGATTGTGTAAGTATCCGATGTCTGTATCGTACACAAAATACAAAATAAATAGACACCCTCCCTACACTTCTCCTCTTTGTCATACTTTTCTTGACTTTTTTTTGCTGGATAATCAATACGTTCCACAATATTTAAAAATCTCGATTTTGTGTATGCGGCGACACCTATCATCAGGTTCGCTTAAGTTTCGTGGTTGTATATAAACTCAATGGTACTACGAATTGTAGTCTATCGAAACAAGGAATGGAGAAAAATGGGGGCGGAACAAGAGAGCATACTTAAAAGTGCTTACAAAAATGCTGATGCTCCAAATGCATTTGATAAACAAACCTCACATCTTGACCTGTGACGTCAGTGGTCATCAGCGGCGGAATGCGTAGTGCATACGGCTTCGAAGACTGAGCAAATCTGATGCGCGGGTTCAAATCGCGCATGATGTAGAAAGTTTTTCATAATAAATTGGATTAAAGCTCAGCACCACTAAAAAGGAGACTGATGATAGGGCTTGGCACCCCTTGAAATAGCTATATCTCCAGCCAAAACAAAAATAAAACGATTTAAAAATACGCAATAGAATTAATTCGTAAGCAATTGGTGGTAGCGCCTTTAAGTTGTTGTTTTTGTTCACAAATTCAATGAAATTGACGGAATAAAGAATGGTCAAGTCTAATAAACTGAAATTCTAGTATGAATAGTACAATAATAGTTGTGTTTTGTTGAGCTAGTTACTGTGCCGATTCTGCAATCTTCCACATTAAGCCATAGAGTTACTGAAGAGCAAATGTGCTGTTAACTTGTTGTTGGTAGAATTTGCATGTGAAAATTTAGCTTAATGTGAAGAATTTCTGAATGTGCACATAAAGGAGTTGAACAAAACACACCTAATAATAATAAATGTAATACAGTTTGTTTAAGAATGGTTTTCCTTTCATATAGTTTGTATATGTAAATTTAAATTGCGTTCTATTTCATTTTGATTGAACTTAAATAATAATTTAGTTATTATTTTGATATAATTGTAAAAGTAAAACATTTCATAATACACTAGTCAATTACAGATACATTTACAAAGCATTGTTAAAACTGAAATCTCAAAAAACAATAATCTGCAAAGAAGAAAATGCAAAGAAGAAAAAAGCAAGAATGCAACGGGATGATTTTGTACATCGTCACAACTAATGATTAAGTCGTTCTCTTTTCTTAGCAACCACCATCGCGACAACACCTAATTTAACCTTTGAATAAAATTGAATTTGTTACAATAATAATTAAATCAATTTTTTTCTTCGTTTTTATTATTCCTCAACAAAGTTTTGTCCTTCGTAATAGCCTGGGCCCAGATCGCGTAAGACGATTCGATTGAACGATCGTCGTTTTGGCTAAAGCTTTCTCTATCACATGTGAGGTGAAATATAGAGAGAGCAATCGTCAAAACGATTATCGTTCAATCGAATCGTCTTACGCGATTTGAGCCCTGATTATTTGAACAACAAAATTGAGAATTTTGAATTAATATTTAATTAAATTGTTGTTTGCAAGCTCGATATTTGGTGGTTGCTGCACAAACAACGGACACAAAGGTAGGATTGTGCTTTGGGTTTGCTGGTTGGTGCTCTTTGGGGTATTTTGCTGTTGGTTGCTGCTGCTGGTGCTTTCGGTTTGTTCCTGAATCAAGATTGTTTCTGGAAAAGGTGTAGTTCAGGGAAATAGTATGTGGTTTATTTGTTGAGGCTTTTTGGTACA
This sequence comes from Epistrophella euchroma, assembly GCA_947049315.1. Classification (NCBI taxonomy): domain Eukaryota; kingdom Metazoa; phylum Arthropoda; class Insecta; order Diptera; family Syrphidae; genus Epistrophella; species Epistrophella euchroma. The sequence continues at coordinate 67,103,633 of OX346245.1, forward strand.
CTGTAAGTAAAATCTATATCGGGCGGTTGTGTTGTACCTAGAATAGTTGCCCTTCGCGCGGCAGTCAGTTTGCCGCGGTGCGAAGGCTTCAATTTTAAAGATTCAATTTGCCGTTTTGGGGTAACCCAATTTGGTAGTATTTACCCCTAATCCAGGGTGGTACGTGAACCGTGCCCATTGAATGGTTGGGGGTATACCGGCTGTATTCTAACGGTGATTCTTAGAAAACAGGTCGAATCAAAGAGTAACTTAGACCTTACCTACTGGGGTCGTAAAGAGGTATGATATGATCATTGTATAGAAAAAAATTTGAAATAACATTACTGAAATTAATAAGATTCAAGACGATTTTGCCGATTTTCAATCTTTTAGTCAGCCCACAATGAGCATCGTGTCTTCACGTGTAGCCAAAGCATTTGCTTCGAAAGCTTAGCAGTTTATCAAAATGCCCCAAAGAGTTTACGAGCAATTACAAAAAATGGAAGAATTTAAAAATATATGCCAATTTCCGCACGTCATAGGTGCAAATGACTGTACCCATATTAGAATTAAAAAAAACAGGGAGGAGAAAACGGACAATATTATGTCAATAGGAAAAGGTTTTACTCTATTAATAATGAAAATAGATACATTTAATACATGCTCTGTCTATTAAACAAAAACTTACTTTGTCATTTGTCGACCAATTTTCACTTCTTTTTATTTTTTTTGTAATATCTTCCATTATTAAATATTACAGCACGACACGAACAAACGAAATACAACGGGATACGAGACGATTTGGCTTTGGTGGGTATACATCTATGGACTATAAAAAACATAAAGATCTCTTAAGTCAACAATTTACATGGTGCCTGAAGAGCATTGACTCTTTTCGAAATTAAATGAGCGCGAAAAAGAAAATAATCGGACTTCACCTTCGCACTGATTTAATTACGAAAATGGCCATGACTCTTGATGTATCGATGTAGAAGGCATTAACATCGTTAGCACTTCATTACCTTGATGGTAGCTTTACAGAATATGAGGAACAAAGAGTTACTTTATTGTCATTTTCCGGGCAGTTTACCTATTATAAGAAATTCAAATGAGAGAATACCTTTCAAACCAAACCGGGAGAGCTAGAAGATAGCCTCAACTATCTGTTCAGCTAATAGGACCGATTGGGCAATAAACACCTTTCAGCCTTTTAAGTCACCTAGTCCGGGAGCCCGCGACAGTAAAAAAAATATCAATTCGTTCGTCGTTCAAATAGTAATGTAATAATCAATTTAGTTATGTTAGTCATAAAAATGGACCGCTTACAGCGCATCTCGAGACCTTTCGATGTCAGGAGCGTTTGAAACATGTACAAAAATAAAAAAAAAACTTATTTGTTCGTCTTTTATCTTAAAGTTCTGAACGTGTTTTTTAAGAGATCCGGTTATCTACAGACCCCCATTTCGGACTTAAGAAATCTACGTAGTTATTCCTATTATTTAAAGTCTATCCAATATTAATTGGCAGTACACGTCTTATGGGAAAGCTTTTTCAAAATCAGTAGCGCGCCATATTTTTGCACCATACTAAATTGAAATAACTCCTTCATAAAAAGTGTTTGCCCGCCCGTAAATTTCCGATTACATCTGACATAGACCCAACGTCCTCTCGAGCGCACATTTGAGTGCGCACTGAAATGAATTGCTGGGGCCAGTGTCCCCAGATTGAGGGGAAAAGCACCACTTTTTTAATGCGAAAGGGGAAAAAAGGGGAGAGCCTAAAAAAAGGGGAAAAAAAAATCCGAAAAGGGGAAAAATAAATGTTCTATTCTTTCTAGTGAATAGACTTTTAGGTTTTAATAAATGCAAATCATACGCAAATACAACCGTGCAACACCTTCACTCATTTTTTTTTTTACTACATAAGGTCTAGTTGGAAACATGAAATTTCTTACATTTTTTCATAAATCTTCAAATTTTGTTGTGAAAACCTATAAAAGAATCTATTAGTGAAAATTTCGTGTGCGAATTAAATTAAAATTTCGCCAAATTTTATCAGAATGTTCAGTTTTGACACTAGTTAGGTGAATCTCGTATAGATTGTAGAAGCGTCAAAATTCAATGGACATTTTCCTGCATGAAGTTACAGTTTTTTGGTGAGAAGAAAGAAAACAAAGAATTTTTATCTTGAATAGTTTTCAGTGAAAAGGAAACCGACAAAGATTTACAAGATAAATTCAAAACAATATATTTTCAATGTTTTCTTCAAAAATTTAAACGTTATTTACTTAGGGGAAAAAAGAGGGATTTTATTAGAAAATTAGGGGAATAAATACCATTCTGGTGTCAAAAAAAGGGGAAAAATGTTTTGGGGACCTGGGAACCCTTGTAGCTGCTGCTTTTCAACTTCAACCCCTATTATATTAATGTGCATTCAGGGTTGCCCATGTCCATTTGGTAACTCGTTCAGTTTTTTTTACTTGGATTTCTGTAGAGGTGCTTTTGATTTTAGAGCTTTAAAAAAAGTTTTTAATGATGAGAGTTACCGTAGAATGTCTTCATCTTATGCATTTATTTTAATGTGTGGAAAATACGTTAAAATGCAGTTACAAAATTTTAAGCTGTTTTCTTTTAAGAAGAACACTAATTGCGTAGATTTTCGTAGCGCGCGGTCAGTTAATGTGAAATAATTTATTTTTATGTAAATTGTATGTTTAAAAGGTGCATTTTTTATTTTAAGTTTTGTACAATTTGTGTTTTTTAAATGGGTATTTTTTTAAGAATCGTTTGTAAATTTTTTTAAAAATGGGTGTGTAATAAATTTTAATTCAAGTTATGTTTACAAAGGTAAAAAAAAAGAATTAAAATTAAACCAAAGTGTATATTTAAAATAAATCTAAGAATATTTCAATTGCCGAATGTTTCTTTTGGGCCTTCGTCAGTACCAGACTTCTTTTCTTTAATAATTTTATGATTGAAATTAGTATGTGTGTTGTTTTTGAGTATAAAAATAAAATAGCGCGGATGTAGGTTTTATGCGTCGGCCACCATTAAAAAAAAAAGTGTTGTAACCAATATCTTGAAATAGGAAATTTAGTTATCTTTCTTTTCTTCACAGTAAATTTTTTTATAGGACTTATTTTTTCAGAGTCGAGGGACCTTAAAGTACACTTTTTTTTTAATTTTTCCCCAAAATCTCCTTAACGATTTATATTATAAAAAAAAAATCTAGAACAAAGCATGCTTAAATCTGAAAGTATAAATCCTACAAAAAAATATTCTATGAAAAAGAGAAATATAATCAATAATTTTTAGTATACTTAGAAACGACCCACCAATTCCATTTATAAAATTTGATCAATATTTTTTTGTTTTTTTTTTTTTGTTTTTTTAAATCGTAATTGTGCAATTTTACCTGCTAGGTGGTGACGCTGGTCAATTTCAAATAAACTTGAAATGATTTATTATGCAAACTACGGCATCGCGATAAGAGCTTTTACATGCGATAGACTTATGCAGTACGCTGCAACCAAACTGAGATGCAAACGTCCTACCTTCCCTGTACTGACAAGAATAATTGGATAAACTATAGTAAATATTTGCTTTTTTCGCCAACTAGTTACAAAAACTCTTACCCTATCATTTCTTGTAAGGTCTTTAATTTACTCCCATTATATATTCGTAAGATAAGAAATTTGAATAGTTTTCTAAAGGAATTAAAAGTATGGCTTCTTGCTTTGGGTGAAACGAAAAGCATGTTTAAGTTTCAATTTTGTTAGTAGGGCCAGGCAAAATGTTTTCAATTGAACAGTTCATTAATCACTTGCTTGTTCATTCAACACAATATGACTTTGAAAGAAAAAGTGCGGTTTAAGCTTTGAACAATTTTAGGATGAATTGTTTTTTTTTAGGTCAAATTTAAAAATAATTAATGAATGTGACAAAAGTCGACATTTACAGCCTAATTCATAAACGCATTATAACGAGTGCATAATGCTATACACTCTTTATAATGCCTCTAAACGTCAAAATGTTATTCATAAAAGGCATTATAAGCTAAACGCGTTTGGAGGTTGAATAGTGCCTACATAAGAATATTTTTGTACCGAAATGTCACTTTAAAAGATTTAGGATGGCGCTTATTTTTTAATTTCCTTTTTTTTCAGCTTAAAAGTGATCAAGGTACATAATTATTTATTTGAATAAAACAAAATATTGGGTAATTTGTTTCAAATGACTACGCCAAAGGTCTAGGGACCGAATCCCAACCAAAAATTTAAATTTTTGTGTACACCTCTTCCGATGAACTATATTTGTTACACTATTTGCCTTACTTTACTATTACTTTACTTTACTTTATATTTAATTAAGATGTATGCAAAGTTTAATGGTTCTTGATCACTTTAAGAGGGGAAATAAAAGAATTTCAAACAATTGCAAAATAAGCGCCGCCCTAATAAATGAGTATTCTTCTCAATAAAAACATTCTGGGAAAACAATTTTTTCAAGAAATCAAACACGAATTTTTTTATTCCAAGGCATTTAGCTTCATAATAATAATTATAATAATATATTAAAAGAACACAATCGGCGCGGCAAATTTCTTTTTTTGATTTTTTACGAACAGCTGAGCTTCAGTTGTCAGTTGTTGTGGAGGTAAAACGTAATAGATTTCTCATTTTTGGTCCTTTATTTGACATGAGCGTTGTATAACTATAATGGGTAGGAAAATGTTTTATGAATAGGAATTTATTCAACGTTGCATAAAGGCAACATAAAACCTTATGCAGTGCATAACTATTTATCTTTTTAGCCCAATCTAATCAATACGGCTGTTACTGTTTTATTTATTTTCCGAAGCATATAGCTAGACCCTTTCCAAGGAAGACTGAAAATTTAGTTCCAAAGTTATTTTAGCAAATTATGTATAACAGCACCTATTTAAAAAATTGCAAAAAATCTCAAAACTGATAACTTAAAACTTTTTTTCATCTCGATTATACAATTTTTAATATCTTCTAAAAAAAACATATGTATAATACTGCGTTTTCATTAGACCTGGAATGAGGTAATTTGGCAAATTACAAAAAAAGTGTTCACATTTCAAATTTACTAATTTTGTTTGAAGGCCCAGATTGTCAATCGCTTGTTTTTGTTGTTTTTGCATTGAATCCTGTCATTTGAAATGGGTTCCACTTTGAATGGAATCCATTTGGGTGTGTTCATAAAAGTTTTACGTAATTTCCTACCGAATTTCGTGCAAATTTGGTTGAAATTACCTCATTTGGAAATTTGAATTTGTATGGGAAATGAGATGATTTTGAATTTAATTTGAAAATTTTTGACGAAATTACCTCATTTGCTCTAATGAAAACGCCGTATTAAAAAACCGTTTGTCATACCTTTCTCGTTAAAATTTAAATATTTAAAAGCTGCTTGGTATTCAAATTTAAAAAAATCAATTTTATTGATAAAATTTTGGAAAAGAGCAAAAGCCAGCTAAGCCAATGAAAGAATCTCCGTAAATTAAAATCCAATCTCTGAAGGAATCTTTTAGGGACCGAATGATTGCTATTCCACGAGAAAGCTCAGCTTTTACAGGCAAATTAATAGTTTATTTCCAAATTTTTCTTCTGATTTAAAAATAAAATGAACGAAATACGCAACATTTAATACCAGTTTTAAAAATTTTTCACTTGTGATATAGGTACTATAGAGCAAGTTATAAAAATAAATTTGGTGGCACAACAGCTCATGAAGAACTAGGGCCTAGTGACTTACAACTCTCAACCATTCCTGTGTGCGTGTCTGCAGGAATGGAGGGGACTTACAGTTTATTGCCGAATCCGAACGGCTAACGAGTGGCACTTTTCTGTGACAGGATATACTCTTGCAGGATTTGTCAATTCCTCGCAAGAGGCAGTAGCGGTTTTTTTTTTTTTTTTTCTCATAGTCAACAGTTACATAATTCCATGTCTTTAAATGCCGTATCCGAATTACTAGTATCAACAAACTTGTTATTAGCTTTTATAAGACCGTCATGAGCATCTTGCAAGCGATTAAGAAATACTAAAACTTCTTCTTCGATTTTCTCCCGCAGTTCCTAGTTCGTGGAGGTGGGATTACCGTCAGGCTTCTGCAAGTACTCGTTTGCATTATTAACGATCCGAGTTACTTATCGACGTTTTTTAGCTTTAATTAAACTCGCATAGTTATTTAGATCTTACTTATCCCGGGTTTCGGCACCATGAAATAATTAAAATTAATAAAACCCGAATTTCAATTTTAAAATTAAGACAATCCAAGATTTATTAACAGTTTAATAACTAGGAGGATAACTTACGCAAATGGCGGTCGAATGACAAAGATTTAAAGAATTCAATTGCTTTACAATAGGTACCTACTTTAGAAAGAGATAATGGGAGTTAATTCGGAAAGAGAAATATACATATATCATACATAATTAAGTTTCATTAAATTTCACTGTTAGAAATAATAGTTTCATAAAAAATTCAACAAAAGGTGTTATTGCACGATTCGTCTGCATTAGAAACGGAGTTGTTGGGTTTTGCCCGCTTGCTTTTTAGTTGTTTATTCGGTTTTTTTTGAAGAGAGTCAAACTCGTACATTTTTTGTGAGAAATCGTTAGTAAATAATTTTCTAAGGACCAGGACGAAACTTAGATATTTATGTTGAACTTAAACGCTTATTATGTGCTTTTTCCTTAGCGTAAACTGTCACATAAGCTCTTATGTTGAACTTGAACTTAAATATTAAAGTTTCCCTTCAGCAAATGGCGCTTAGTATTGATTTTGCCAATTTCTTTAAACAAATCATCAGAAATTGCAAAACAACGAAAATCCGTATAAAAATCTTTACCCGGGCTATTGTTATATTATTGTTTCCAGTTTTTTTGGACCACAAATAATTTTGCCATTTTTGCTACATATGTACCTATGTTAAATTCATAAACATCAAATATTTGCTTCGTTGCGATACTGATGCGAAATGCAATGATGCAGTTGCATCAGCAGCAAGGCATCATGAATTCTTTGATTCTCGTTTTCTTGAAGTTTGCTCTAAATTTTATGCAAGTTTGCAATAATAAACGCGTTACCCACAAATGATGCTGGTTTAATGCATTTGCGAACCTTTGATGAAAGTGATTATAAGTCATTTCGGAAACGATGCGTTTATGAATTTACACATATATATATACACATTGTAAATACATACATATTTTGGGTCCAGTTTTTGCAGGTATTAATTTATTTTATAAATATTAATAAATATTGATTTACTTTCAGATCAGGTGACTCCTACGTGTTTTTGCCATCTTTAAAAATAAGTGTAAAGAACATTTTTGGATTTATTTTATCGAACTTAAATCGAGAACAACAGTTGCATTCATTAATAAATGCTTGTATGCTAACGAAGGTAAGAACTTTTGAGAAAATTTGAAATTTTAAACAAAATATTTTTTTTTTAATAGCTTAGTTTTCCTTTTCAAAGCTGTGTTGCTCAAGTTCGTGGAATGATCAACAATGAAATAGGTTATGAGCTACAAAAATGGAAATACCCTTCAGCTAACCAAGCACAAGTTCTGACTCGGTTGAATACGCTAAAAGGAATCTACATCGAATTACTTCGAGCCAGACAGACTGAAGATTTAACGTTAATTTCAAACGAAATTTTAAAATATGCAAATATCTAATAAAGAGTAAGAACTGAAAAAATAAATAGAAATAAATCCGTATTCATGCAGTAAGTTTTTTTTTAATTGCTTATACGGGTTAAAATATTAATGTTGTGGAAGCAATTCATGAAAAATAACTACCATACAATTTACAAATGTTTGTTTTATATGTCAATCCACCTTTAAATCAAGATGGCGTCCCTATAAACAATGATGACTGGCGCGTACACTACTCCGTGAAACGAGGAGTTTCTGATTAAATATTAATACCAATAAATACATTTTTGAGCACGATAAAGCCAATTGATTCTGTTCGATACCCTTTTCTTAATCCTCTTCTTATTTAAGAAAAATAGACAAAACTTTATTTGCTTATTTCTCGTTAATTACATATACAGCCTTATTGTGAGTTTCACCCGAACAAAATTTCACCTTAAAATTTTCTGTTCGCCCGGAATTTTAAAAGCTATTGTGAGTTTCGCCCGAACAAAATTTACGTTTTCCGCCTTATTGCTCTTTCGTTTGCCTACTAAAAATAGGTGAAAATGTAAGCTATCGATGTCATTACATTTTGCCTGGAATTAATCTTCACAATAAGGGAAATTTTCGGAACATGAAATATTTTACGGGTGAAACTCACAATAGGCGAAAACATTTTCCGGGTGAAATGTTGTTCGGGTGAAACTCACAATAAGGCTGATATACTTTTATTTTTCTTAAGTTTTTTAAATATTTCGTTTTTTGTTCAAATGATGATGGCGGTGTTGATTTTGACGGTGCGGCGCCGCCGTTTATGACGAAAGAATGTTGAATAGAGAAAGAATAGAACGAATGTATTTATGTATGTATAGGAGATTTTGTATTCGGACCGGGAGTAAATGAAACAAAGAAATTGATCCCATCATGGGATATGCATGCAGAGTAGGTTCCGTTTGGTCGTTTTTGTAAGGATAAAGAAAGATGACAGCTGTCAAGAAAAATATCATTATCTTTTTGATTGGTGATCTGAACGGCAACGTGTCAAGTATTCTTCTGCGATCTTACAATTAAAATTAAAATTCATTAATTTTGAACTAATTTGCAAAGTATTTTATATTATTAAAGTAAATCTTTTTTACTGAAATAATAATCCTTTTATTGTTGGATGGCCACAATTAAGGGTTGAAAATTTTGCTGGGGCAAACTACTTGGTGTGATAAAGCATAAATCGGAGCTTCCCCCTCATAAAAGCAAAAAGCAGGGTTTCCCAATCGTCAGGACCCCCAATACCACCATTAATGTAGAATTAACCCTTGACGCCACTCAGCAACTCCTTTACTTGAGCCAAACTGATGCCAACAGTAATTCATGCATTAAATTACAACTTCCTGACGGCCGATAGACCTTCGCTGTCACATTCTTCAGCGCTATCTGCAAACTGCAAGAGCTCCGACGAAAGGCTCACACCTGCAACTACCAATTTGTCTCACTTGATGGACATGGACGATGAGACCACTCTGAGTGCCTCCCTAACATCGAGCAGCTTCTCAAATTAAGTTGTTTCTCCTCCTCAAACTTTGGCGACATCAGGCGCCGAGTGGCAACTTCAGAATCAAATGAGAACAAGTTCTCAATTCTCCAAGATCTCACCATTCAGGCTAACAAAAATCCTCAGCAGACTACGGACAACGACATCTGTCCACTCATAATTGACCATGCTGGTAAGCCGCCACCAGCTAAAGCAATAGTCATCGAGGGACCCCAGGACCCATCAATTACTAAAAAATCAACTAACAGCAGATTAGAAGACGAAAATAAACTGCTCCGGGGTAAGTTCTGTCCTCCAATTATTGTGAATGATGTTAACGTTCGTCAGTTACTCTTAGACTTAAAAAGTAAATTTTTAGACTTAAGACACAAAGTAGTAAACAGAGGTGGTAACACTAGGTTATATATTGACAATGGTATTATCCATAAAGAGTTATTGGCGCAAAATTTTAGAAGATTTAGTATGATGTTAAAGCATTTTTAGTATGATGCAAGGTTAAAAACAGGCTTTTCAAAATTCTAAACGAGTTAGAGTCGTATTATCTTTTTAACATTTTACTAAAGTTAAAGTCGCAAAATGCCTATTTTATCTTTTCAGTATCATACTAAATACAAGTGTCACTTTGGCAGCTACAATTGCAAAAATGGGTTAAACTGCCACTGTTTTAGGAGTGTTCAGCTAGAAAAATAGGTTTAGTAAGTTAGAAAATGTTTAAAACTAAGAACATTTTAGTAAAGAGTTTTAAAGTTAGAAAATTGTTAAGTAGTATCATGCTAATACCTTAACATCAGCCTGTTTAAAATTTTGCGCAATTGTCTCTCATGAGATCCAACAAAGATGCCTAGGTTCATTCGTTCACTAGAAAGAAAGATAAGACTGTAAATCTGGTCCTCAGAGGGCTCACGTCTGATTTTTCGGAATCCGAGATCTTGGAGGAACTCCAACGCATCTCCCCCAGTGTCGATAAAGTCTCAAGATTTGAGACCATCTGCTCCAAACAACTTAAAGTTGTTTATAATCTTTTCCTTGTTCGCCTTCTTCCTGGCAAGAATGCTATAGAAATCAACAACACAAGATTCTTATTCGATACCAAAATTTCCTGGGAGAAACCCAAAGGTAATGCAGGGCCTCTCCAATGTAGACGGTGCCAACAATTCGGCCATCTCGCGAAAAATTAAGCTTTAACTTTATCTCCGTTCATCTCCCTTCTAGCCGTTAAAGCTTTAGTCGTTTTACTGAAACCCCAAGAGTCACTTCCAGAGTCGTTTTGTTTTACTGTCTTTTTAATAATACGACAACCGTAATAAGGGTGAACGTTAACCAACGCGCCTAACTTCAAAATAGACATGAAAAAGCAATCGTAATTGTATTTTCCGGATTGATTGGATACTGTTAGTTCAAACTAGGTATTCATCGTGAAACTGATGAGTCCAAGTTAGATCGCTGGGACGAAACGCCAATTTTTATGGACTAAAGGCCGTTAATAACTATTTTGAATCAATTATCAAAGTTGTATATTATAAAATTATAAACAACTTTTGTAAAGTGCATTTATAGTCAAAAGTTGAAAATAAACGAGTTATTCAGCGAAAACAAATTTTCCATAAATTCAAGATGGCAGCCAACGCAATTGAGCTAGGCGGTCACAAACTTAAGTGTAGACTCCTAATAAGCCCCCTAACGATTAAAATTAGTGTCGTTTTTCTTTCAGCCAAAAAAACCTTGACCCCTGCGAGGGATTTTGATCTCGGATTAGTTTTCGCATTTATTTTAACCAAAAAAATCAATCCCTGACAATTAGGGATACAAATTTCTGATCCCGAATTTACATGTACAAAAAACACGCACTTGCACACATACCAAAGTAAATTGACATTTATCTAAAAGTCACTGTGAAATATTTCTGTTAAGAAATTAAATCATAATGAATTACCCTTACCTACTTTTTATAAATATAACATAAATGAATACTTGCTTTTGATAAAAAACTAATTTTAAACATAAACATGTAAAATTCTAGCGGGTCCTCTCTTTAAGCTTGGTATTGCATTTTCATGTGCTTTTGTTGGAGTGTGATAATCTATACGGGACTTATTTACTTACGGCCATATTGTTGGCTTTCTTCAAAGCTAGTTTTGAGCAAAAACTAGTTCTATTGAGGTTTCGAGTTTTAATTTTTTCACTAATTTTTATTACTTTGACATCTAATTCAAAATATTCATACATAGTTTGACATCTAAATCAAATCAGTAATTTTTTTTGAGAACATAAAAACTCGAAACTCCAATAGAACTAGTTTTTTAAGTAAAACTAGCTTTGAAGAAAGTCAATAATATAGCCGTTAACTGATCGAGCATCTACCAATTTGTCAAATAATTTTTCTTTCCTTTTTTGATTGCAACCACCATACCAGAACAACCTCTTAAATCAGTCATCTGCCTAACAAATATTATTGTCTTGTTCGGTAAAGTAAAAGTAATAAATTATTAATAACACTGGTTCGCAAGGTTTTTGTTACATAAACTAAAATATACTTTTCCAACGGTTTTTGGTGTGCCGAATCTGAAGTCAGAAATATTCTATCATCACGTTTTTGAGAAATTCACGTTTGAAATTAAAAAAATCGGTTTTCGCTGTGTTCAAATCATCATTGAGTTTATGTTAAAAATACGAACTCACCCTTAAGAATTGCATCGCTGCTGGATACACCCTTTGTTATGTCATGAGAATTCCAATAGCCTCTAAATGTTTTTAAGGTTAATAGTAAATAAGAGTTCCAATAACCTACAAAACTTCCTAAGTTTAATAAATTAAATATACACATTTTACATTTCAAACAAAGAGGTTGTGTCGTTCATTTTATTGTCTTAAGATATTATCCAGAAACATCTCGAAGAAATTATTATTTTTCCATCACAGAAACATATTTGGTCCTTCAAGCCGGATGAACCAGCGACCTATGGATATCGACTGATTTTATAAGGGCAAACATGCTCGAATCGCTTTTACACTGTCCAAGCACATCATATTCATTATTTACTACTACAGTCCACAAAGAAAATGAATGAAATTTCTCCAATAACGCGGCAATGTGTAAAGTAAAATAGATAATTCAGAACTTGTGCACTTTTATTACACCACACTTCACTTTTAATTAATTCAAATTAGAACAATGAAATAAAAATTCAAGTTAAAAACTTTTCGCGGCCTTATCTAGAGGAAAAAACATATTTTTGTACGAGCTGTCAAAAATTACAACAACAAAGCGAAAAAAATGAAATGCCGTAATCTTGTTTTCTTTCTTTTAAGGGGTAATAGTAAATAAGAGTTCCAATAACCTACAAAACTTCCTAAGGCTAATAAATTAAATATACACATTTTACATTTCAAACAAAGAGGTTGTGTCGTTCATTTTATTGTCTTAGGCCGTGTGTGAATTGGATTAAATTTGATCCCAAAATTATATTTTGACACTATTGAGGTGAATATAAGACGCCAACATTTAACATGGTTCGGGGGCACGTTAAATTTATGCTGCTAGATTAAATTTTGACGTTTACCAGCACCCACGAAAGGTTTTGTTTGTTTTCATGTGCATAAAAAGAACATATTCAATGAAGATGCATTAATAGGTAAGTCAAAATATAATTAAATGATTTCACTCTACAAATATTAAGAAAAAGTTCAAAGTCAATTTGTATAATCTTGTCTAGAGCCAAAATGAAGACTACTGGATCCATGCTTGCAAAGAAGTAGAAGCTAGAAGTAGAACATTGTTTGTTCTCTTGGTTACAACTTCTTTTGCGCTACGAGTTTGAATTGACGCAAAATTGAACCCCGAATCTGGTGGTTAAAAGCAAATTCTTAGAAAAACACATCGTTCTGAATGAAAAGTCTCCATACAAAAGGTCAGATGAATGGATTGACCCCCTTTATTCATCTGAAGAACAACATTTGCTAATTGCAGCAATTATAACGAACATTAAATAATTAAATAAAGTTGCCAGCTCAGTGTGATCACCACAAGCGGCCAGAGTCTTTTGCGTCTTGTGTTTTTGTTCTGCAGCTGATTGCAACAGAATACGAACCAGATGCATTCTTTATAACAGGCCAAGGGTAAGAGCACTCTCTTTGAACTCATTAGAATAGGCGTTTAATTTTTTAACTCGCGAAACTTTATACAAAAAAATGTGTTCTACTTTTTTCCAAAACTCCCGGACGGAAAAAAAATATAAGAATTAAAAAAATCCCATTTAATTGAATTCACACAGCAAAAAGATGAAATTGTATTCACCACTGAAGAAACGTCAGAATTTAATGTGGGATCAAATTTAATCGAAATTTTAAACGAATTCGCACACGGCCTAAGTTATTATTTGAATTCACTGAAACATGTATTTCTCAAAGTAACTTTATTTTGGTATCACTTTCTATTACTTCCTTTTAATTAATAAAATGTCTGACTCCTTCTTATTATGCCAAACCTCATCAAAGCTGGGCGCTTTTTTTATTTGTCTGGCCTTCTTAGAATCCGCTACTTTGCAACAGGTTATGGGCCCAGGCTCCACAGCCGAGGAATAAAACAAAACTGAGGTATAAAAAAAAATATTTTGCTTTATTTTTCTGTGGAAGGATTCCGCAATTCTTTTTTTTGGACTTTATTGGCAATATAACATCAAGCGAAAGATGTCTGTACCTGGAGCATGAGCATGAGATGCTGTAGACATGTGTGACTGGAGAAGAGACCGACGTTAAAAAGGTATCAATAAGGCGAAATCAAAGTTGATTATGCTGATTGATACGATTGCCTATATACATGTTAGAAAAGCGACCACCGCCAAAGAAGTTTGGGATAACCTCAAATCCGCATACGATGATTCTGGTCTTATGAGGGAAGTCAGCCTGCTTCGTACATTAGTCACAACTAATTTAAGTAGCGTTCTTTCATAGAAGTTTACGTCAATAAAATAATTATGACTGCACATAAATTAAATAATATTTTACCCCAAACACTACAATATGAATTTAAAAAATTAAATATAAACATATCATTCAAAACAAATAACAACATTCAAAACATTTTAAAACCTAAAAGTAGAAAAGAACCCAAAACATATACCGGAGTCTACAAACTAAAATGCAACGATTGCGACAAATTCTATATTGGGCAAACAGGTAGAAGTTTTTACGAAAGATTCCAAGAACATAGACCAAAACACAACACCAATTCCACATTTGCCCAACACCTGATCGACAACAACCACAACTATACGGACTTTGCCACCAACCTAGTACCTTTGCACATATGCAGAAAAGGAAAAATATTAGACGCGACAGAAGAATTTGAAATTTACAAATCCAGCAAACTAGAACAAGACAAATTACTTAACGACAAATTAACATTCAAAACGAACGCACTATATGACACAGCAATTAAAAACCAAACCAGATGAAAAAAGACAACATATTCTGATGCAAACAACACCAATATATACATACAAAATAAAAATCTACAACACAACATCAGACTGGCTTTGACAATTAAACACCATGTCAAATTGAGTAATTCGCCCGATGATGGAGACACACTCCGAAACGCGTCGCAAATAACTATTTAATTATTACATTAAATTTATAAAAGTTGTGAAAATTATTATTTTTAAAGTTGAAAAAATATAAATTAATAAAAATAAACATGAATTGATTATTATTTCTGATTTGTAATAAATTATAATAAACAACAAAAAATATAAAATTAATATTAGTTTTGATTAACAATAGAAAAATTGAAAAAAGATACAATTTAATATAAAAAACTGTTCCGATAACCTAAGGCATGTTTAATATACCTATGAAGATCATTCCAACCTGAATCACCGTTCAAAATTTGTTTCTCTTCCTGACGAGTGAGAGAACTCTTTGAAAAGTAAAGTCTACGTATTTCTTGAAGAATTGGACAAACTGCTAAAAAGTGGTTAATATCTTCTGGTTAATTTCGGTTACATAGGCTACAAATAGGGTTATTACTAATATGTGGCTTGAAATTCAAGCTAAGCATTTCTGTTCTAGCCTTAAAAATGGTGCTTATTAGGCTTACTGACCACTTAGGATGGAAATAATTATTTAAAAATAAAGTATGATTGAGCTCTCTATAAATCAATCTACTATCCGATGTTTGTGCTCTATTAAGGGAACTCAGATATAAAAAGTCATCTACCAACGCAATACATGTGTAAAACTTTTCCTGCCAAATAGATAGAGACGAAAGATTAAGGCTAAGATCAAAACCATACAAATTAGCTATTTCATACCATTCCTTAAATGGTGACAGACGCCTACGAAAAGCAAATTCCATCATTTGTTTTTGAAGGTTTGAGTTGCACCTTTCCATGACTTTGGTTATGTAGTCAGCGCTCGATTTCAAATTTCTTAAATATATAGGGGCAAGACCTGACTCTACGTATATAGCATATGTTGTTGTATTGTTTGGAAGCTTGAAAATACGTTTGAAAAAGAAGCGTTGCACCGCTTCAAACTCATCTAGGTTTAGTAAACCAATTACCTGACTAGCATAGCAAAGACATGAATTTATAGTAGCATCAAAGACTCTAAATTTCGATGAAATGTCCACATATTTGTTGCTGAAGATTTTATTCCATGTAAGGTTGATTGCAGTTTTCGCAATTAAGCATTTTTCTTTAGCATGTGGACGAAAAAAATATCATTATCTTAGATTTTGAAGTATTAATTTTGAGATTCCACAAATCACAGAACCGTTTTAGTCTATTTATTTGCAGTTGTAAAGTGGAAGGGTGATCCGCCATAATGATTAGATCATCAGCATAGAGCAATACCTTGATATGTAAATCACCAAACCTTACACCTCCAGGCAAATCGTTAGAAATATCGTCAATAAACAGGGCAAACATTATTGGGCTTAAGGGGCAACCTTGGGAAACATCAGCCTCCGTATTAAAAAACTTAGATGTAAAGCTACCATTGATTACAACCGATGATGTATTAGTGATGAGACGCTTATACAGATTTAAGAACTTTGTTGACAAACCCAATGATGAAAGCTTACACAGTAGTGCGTTTTTGTTCACGGTATCAAACGCTGCCTTAAAATCAACGAAGAACGCATATAGTTTTTGTTTATTGTCGATAAACCTTTTTGCTATATTAACAAGTGCAAATATTTGATCAACAGTTGATAGACCCAGTCGGAAACCAGCTTGATAAATTGATGATAAATTAAATCTTGATGGTCATGTAAGCTATATTTGTAAAAAGATATCTAAAAAGATTTACTTTCTGAGTAGAATAAGGAAAAAAATATCAACGAAGACATTAATTAATGTATATAATACAATGATAAAACCGCACTTTGAGTATTGTTCAACTATTTTATTTATGTGCAATAACCAGATGATGGACAGATTACAAAAATTACAGAATAGAGCTATGAGAATCATTCTTAGGTGTAATGGATTAACTCCAATAAGAGAAATGTTGTCAAAACTATCTTGGATGAGTGTGAAACAAAGAATAATGTATAATGCAATAATTTTTGTGTTTAAAATCAAATTTAATATATTACCAAATTATTTAAATGAATATATAACCTATGTAAGAGAAGTTCAACCTTTTGAGTTGCGTAATGCTGGAGATTTTAGGTTACCAATGTACAGAAACGCTAAAACAAAAAATATGGTCCTTCATAGAGGCTTAGATATTTATAATAATTTACCTAATGCATTGAAATTGGAAAATAATTTACGAAAATTCAAAAAACTTTTAGTTGATTATGTCAAGAATAGATTTATTTAAAGATATGTAGAATGTAAAAATATTGTTATGAATTTTTAAATGGCAAAATTTTGCCAAATAAACGAAAAAAAAAAAAAATAAATAAATACTTAAAATATTGTTTCCTTCTACCCACCTCATAAGCCTACTGTAAAGAATTTGGGTAAATACTTTTCTCAAGCATGGAAGAATGGAAATTCCCCTATAGTTTTCTGGTAAGCTGGGGTCACCTTTTTTAAATATAGCACAAATCTGTGACTTCAGGAACGACTCAGGGATTTCATCCTCATCAAATAGTTTGTTAAAGAAAACAAGAAGAATATTTAAAAGTGTTTGTGATGCGTTTTTATAAAATTCCGCTGGAATTCCATCCAACCCAGAAGATTTGTTGTTTTTCAATTTCTTAAGTGTTTGCTGCAATTCACTCATCACAATAGGCTCATCAAGCTCAGAAACATAGGTAAAATGTAGCGCATATTGAAATGATGATTGATCAGATGAAGAATTAAGAAGTGCATTGAAGTGATTTGAGAGTATGTCTACACTAATTGATGATGCTGACACCCTTTTACTCTAACTCTTGACCAAAATGACTTCGCATCCTTACATTTTGATAAACTCCCTGCCAAACCATTCAGAAAAGATTTTTGCTTACTTTTACAGATATTCTTATATTCTTTATTGGCCTGAAGATAGAGTAATTTGAAGAAATTTGACTTGGTTTTCCGGAAAAGCTTGAGAAATGGAAAGGAAGCTGATTGTTTGATAATTTTGATTATTTTTTCTGCTGATTGTTCACAAGACCAGGTCTCATGGTCAGAAAGACAACTAATTTGTGCATCGAGTCTACTTTTGTAATTTTCCATCTGACTATCAACCCATTTTAGCTTACATTCTTGGTCACACGATAAGGAATTGGATTCCTGAAAACTTATAAAATTCACAGTTGGAAGGTGTGCTGAATAGTTTGCGATGGGTACCTCAAAATCGTCAATTAAAAAAAGCCAATCTCCTCTTTCTATGCAATAGTCAATAAGAGAGCAGCCTTGACCTGACACAAATGTTAGCTCTCCTCTACTGTCAATCATAGTAATTCCATTCATAACCATAAATCCGAAGTCCTCAACCAATTCCATAAGACGTCTACCACACGAATTAACAGTATCATCCAAAGACTCCCTGAGATTATTAAAACCGTGCGAAATGTTATCAACCAGAGAAGCTGGGTTCTGAAATCTACCAATGCGGGCATTAAGGTCCCCTTAAATTAAGATATTTTTAAATTCAGTTTCATTTAAAAAATTATAAATTTCTGTAAAATCATTATTCCAGTTTGTGCAATTTAAATAAGTTGGAAGTATGTAATATTGAACATGTCTGTGATTTAACATTATTACAGTTCTTCCACAAATTGGCTTAATCTTAATAATATTATTTAAATTACATCGCACAGCTATCAAAATACCTCCGCTGGCTCTACCAAATACACTTCTACGAGTGGCAGGAATACATTCCATAAAAAAAATCTTTAAAATATTTAGCTAATTGAGTTTCTTGACTATTTTCAAGGTGAGTTTCTAACAGTATTATAATATCAAATTTTAAAATATACTTAAAAAAATCTGGCAAAGAAAGTTTATTTTTAAGACCGATGCTGCAAAAATATGTCATATAACGTTTGGCATAGACGACTAGGGCATGTTAACTTCAAAAATCTAAAAACTATAAAGGACTCCAGTGAAAATGACATGGACTTTGTGGAAACAAATAAGGAGCAGTGCGAATCTTGCCTAAAAGGTAAGCAATATCGATTTCCTTTTAAATCTTCAAATTCTGTAACCAAAGATGTGTTAGAAATTGTGCACTCTGACCTATGTGGTCCGATGCCCCAACAATCCTTAGGGGGCGCACGGTATTTTTTTGTTGTTAGATGATTTCTGTAGAAAAATTTTTGTGTACATGCTGCATTCAAAAACACAGGTATATAAAAGAAAAGTTTCATGAGTTCAAAGTGCTAGTAGAGAATGAAACCAAAAGGAAAATTAAAACTTTGCTCACAGATAACTGCATTGAGTACTAGGCATATGGGTCAATACTAATATTTTGTAATATTATCTAATACTAATATATTAGTTAACAAATATTATAATATTTAAACCGATATAAGAATATCACTAATATTTTTCTGCTTTAAGAGTTTCCCAGAGTGAAATTGCAATTTTTACATTTTGAACCTAAAATTATGAAGCGTGTATTCATACCACCAAAACGATTAAAGTGTCATGAATAGAACAAATACAGTATCTCCATATTATTAAAGCAACAAATTAATAACTTGCCCTATTGCTTTGACCTTAAGAACAAAAAAAAGCGAAAACAACAATTTTTCAAAGCGAATGTACAGTTCATAGCTTAAATTAAAGTCATTTTTGTGAAATTTTAAAATTAATTCCAGTCTTTGTAAAATAAAATATACTTACATGTTAGTGTTTAGTTCTTATATCCTGAAACAAATAATCATCTTAAAGTATTGATGATTGAAATCACAAATTTTCATTTCAATCGATCCCAATCTCAATCAGTTCGATTTTCCATCCCAATCTCAATCATTTCAATAAATCTCGATTTTCGATATCAATCTCTAGTACAGTAAGAAAAGTAGAAAGAACATTTTACCTACTTCCTTTTCTTGCTTGTCAAATAAGAAATCAGCTGATTGAAAAATTTGAATTTTAGTTTGTAAAATAAGAAAGTTCCAAATGGGTCATTTTCAAAAAAAATTGTTTTCTTTTATCTACTGCCTACTGATAATTTCTTTTGTCAAATGTGAAGTTTACCCAGAAACAAATAAGAAACATCCCAAACGCGTTTCCTTACTTTTAATTTCTGGTCAAAAATTATAACAACAACATCAAAAAGCTCGAGAACAAACTTTTTCCCAAACTTTTTCCTAAACTTTTCCCAAAAAGTAAAGAAACAGACCTAATGACACTTCAACAATTTTGTTTGACATTACAACAATAGTTAACTATAGTTAGAAAAAAACGCACCACAGGTAGTTTACCTAAAACGGATTTCGAATTGTAAGTAAATAAAATATTTCTCGTGCTTAGCACAGCCATCTTCCTCTTAATTTCAAAAAAATTTGTTCTTTAGTTACTATACTGTTGTGAAATGACACTTACTCTGAAATAAACTAGAAACATCGCAAATAGGTTTTTTTACTTTTCATTTGTAAAAAATTATCACAACTACAAAAAGCTTGAGCACGAACTTTTTCCCAAGCTTTTTACCAAATTTTACCCAGAAGATAAAAAAAACATACCTATTATGCTGACTTCATTTTAAGCCGAATATACAATATGTTGCGCGGCTTTCAACTCCTCCAACAGAAGTGTTGAAATAAGATTATAATTTATTACTATTGTCAATATTATCCCATACTTTAATAACCATACAATGAATTCCACATTATACTAAATAAGTTATTATTTGAATTCACTGAAATATGTATTTCTCAAAGTAACTTTATTTTGGTATCACTTTCTGTTACTTCCTTTTAATTAATAAAATGTCTGGCTCCTTCTTATTTTGCCAAACCTCATCAAAGCTAGTCGCTTTTTACTTGCGATATATAGGTACTTTATGGCAAATTTTGGATTCGTAAAAAAAATTGAACTCGAGATAACAATCAAACTTGACATTACAATGATAGGGAAGACGAAAAAAGTTGGTCTCGCAATTCTGTCCGTCTGTCTGGCTGTCTGTAGACTCGCCTACAGCCTAAACCCATGGGCCGATTTTAATTAAACTTGGTATAAAGTGTTTTCGGGACATTACCCCGACACGTTTTTTTCCTTTTATTTTTAGGACCAAAAATAACTAGCTCCCATATAATATTTTTTAGCATTTTTGGAAAATCTTATTTTTCTCAAAAATGGCTCGACAGATTTTTCTAAAAAAAAAATTAATAAATTTTATAAGGTATATGCTACCCTTTTGTAAAAATTAAATCTCCAAAAAATGGTTTTAAATGGTACCTCTCATAGAACCATTTTTTTTATTTTCGTTTTTCTAGAAAAGCAATAAACTGATTTTGATAATTTTTTTTATAAAGAATCTTCTAAAAAATTTAAATAGTATTGTATACCGAAATTTTCAAAAGATTTTTTTTTGGTTTTTAAAAAGTTTCATTTTTTTTTTGAAAACCAAATATTTCGATAACGACTTTGTTGATTTTTATGAAACTTGGTAACAAGCGGTTTTTTAACATTATCTAAAATATTTTGAACAATTATTTTCCTTATAGTCAAAATTAATGGTACCTTCCATATAAATGTTAAAAAACCGTTACAGAAAATATAAATTTTCTCGAAAACGACTCCTACGATTTTGATTAAAATTTCTCTAAATACTAATATATGTATGGTCTACAATCTACCAAAAACAAAATTTACAGTTAGCCATTATTGACAGTACCTCTCATAGAACCATTTTCTTTATTTTGGACTATCTCATTATGTGTGTTAAAGCTTCTTAAAATTTGAAATAATATTGCATATCAAAATTTTCAAAAAAACAAATTTTGGATTTTTAAAAAAATTTCAAATTTTTTTTTGTAAATTCGATATTTCAAAAACACAAGTATATAAAAGAAAAGTTTCATGAGTTCAAAGCGCTAGTAGAGAATGAAACCAAAAGGAAAATTAAAACTTTGCTCACAGATAACGGCAGTCAGTACTGCAACAACGAGTTCCTACGTTATCTACGGAATGCGGGCATACGTCACCAAACCAGCGCACTCTATACACCGGAACAAAATGGAAAGGCTGAAAGGATGAATAGGACGATTGTTGAGCGATCTCGGTGCTTGCTGATACCTAATCAACCAAACTGCAAGCAAAGTTTTGAAAGATAAAACTCCAGAGGAAATGTGGTGAGGTAAGAAGCCAAATCTTACTAAACTTCGAGTTTTTGGACGTGTTGCTATGGTGCATATACCAAAACAAAAGAGAACAAAATGGGATGCCAAGTCCGACAAATGCATCATGGTTGGGTATTGTGAAAACACAAAGCGATACAGAATGTTTAATCCTATTTCACTAAAATTGATTATTAGTCGTGATGTAGTATTTTTTGAAAAAAAAATGTATTCAAATATATTAGAAGTAGCTAGTGCAATTGAAAATATTTTCCCCCAAAACGTACTAACCTATGAAATTACAGATGAACCTGAAGAGCAGAACGCAAGTCTTAAGTCTTTAGAGGAAGCTTCTGAAGAAACTGAGCAACAGATAAATAAATATAAATTTGGTGGCACAGCGGCTCATGAAGAACCCAGGGCCTAGTGACTTACAACTCTCAACCATTCCTGTGTGCGTGTCTGCAGGAATGGAGGGGACCTATAGTTTATTGCCGAATCCGAACGGCTGGTGAGCGGCAAATTTCTATGACAAGTGATACTCTTGGAGGACTTTTCACTTAAAGTGGAAGCGGCTGGTATTGAACCCAGACCTCTGGCATGACAGTCCATCGCACTAACCATTACGCCACAGGCTACTACAAGCAACAGATATCTGAACAAATAAAAAAACATAATAATAATATCTCCGAAAAATTCATTCTTTCAGAATCTGAAAACGAGTTTTTCACTAATGACGACGAAGACTACACTCCATCCACTGACCAAACAACACCAACGAACGAAATTAATCAAATCCAAAGGAAATCCAGCCGTCCGCCGAGCCCGATAAGAAGAGATGATTTCGTTACCTATGCTGCTATCGCTGAGAGTTTGGGTGATCCACAAAGTTATGAAGAAGCAATTTCGAGGGAAGATGCAGTTCACTGGCGAAAATCTATAAAAGCTGAATATGAAGCGCTTTTGCAAAACCGCCCTGGAAAAGAAAGTTAAACTGTAAGTGGGTTTTTAAAACCAAATTAAATCCTAATGGTGACATTCTCAAATACAAAGCGCGGCTTGTTGCAAAAGGCTGCAATCAGCGTCAAGGCTTTGACTATACTGAGACTTTTTCAACGCCTTTTTACAAGGTGACATTCAAGAGGAAATCTACATTGATCAGCCCAAATGATACAAGAATAGTAATAAGGTATTGCGTTTGAAAAAATGTATTTATGGACTTAAACAGTCTTGCCGTGTATGGAACAAAAAAACTTGATGACGAACTGAAAGGTCTAAGTATGCAACAACCGAAGATTGATCCTTGCATATACTTCATCATTGACGGTCAAAGTATTTTGATTGTGGCTGTATATGTGGATGATTTTTTAATATTATCGAATAATCAAAATATGAAAATGCTTTAAAAAGAAATCTTATGAATATCTTTCAGATGAAAGAAATTGGACACGCTCACACATTCTTGGGATTGCACCTGCACAGAAATCGAAAACAACGAAAAATATGGCTGGATCAAGAGAGCTATATATAGTGTTATAAAGCTGTCAACAACAAGCAATCAAAAGTTGTCAAAGAGTATGTCTCCAAAATCAGATGAAGACAGGAAACAAATGCTTCAAGTCCCCTATCAAGAACTGGTCGGAAGCTTGCTTTTTGTGGCGCAAGTGTCTAGGCCTGACATTTGTTTTGCAGTCAACACCGTAAGCAGATTTTATAACAACCCAGAGAAGCCTCATTGGATAGCTGCGAAACGGATTGTAAGATATCTTAAACACACTCTTAAATATAAACTTTGTTTCCAAGACCAAGAAGCAAGCTGTCAACAACAAGCAATCAAAAGTTGTCAAAATCAGATGAAGACAGGAAACAAATGCTTCAAGTCCCCTATCAAGAACTGGTCGGAAGCTTGCTTTTTGTGGCGCAAGTGTCTAGGCCTGACATTTGTTTTGCAGTCAACACCGTAAGCAGATTTTATAACAACCTAGAGAAGCTTCATTGGATAGCTGCGAAACGGATTGTAAGATATCTTAAACACACTCTTAAATATAAACTTTGTTTCCAAGACCAAGAAGACGGATCTCCATGCATTACTGGCTATTACGACTCTGATTTCGCAAGCGATATAGATGAACGAAAAGCAACATCAGGATATATTTTTAAAATGCACGGTGGATCTATTTCTTGGTGTTCAAAGAAATAACCGACGCACAGTGGGACGAATGTATGGGGAAATCGGCAAAACTCATATCTTTTGTTTAAGTTATTGAAATCACGCAAAGTTGCATTGGGACGTCTTTTTACACCTAAATCTATGAATTAAACATGAAAACCAAATAACAATATTTATTGAATACAAAAACAAAAAAGAAAATAGCAATATAAAGAAAAAAAATTATAATTCGGTGTCGGTTTTGGATGTATAATTTAAGTCTTCCGGGTTCAATTCAACGGGAAAACTAAAATTTATTTCGTCTGTTAATAAATATGGGCATATATCTTGATCATAATTTGACATATGGCAATTTTTTGACCGCAAATGCGCAAGCTGCGGATCAGATGAAATCAGTAAATGATTGATTAAATCACTCAGTGCCAGTTGTACAATTGTGGTTTAAATTTTGATCCGTGGTTCAGGAATTTTAACTCGCCGATTTCGGCGGGTTAACTGAGGTTTAGCGATGGTTCAAGGTTCCAATATGCACTAAACCTGAACCATAGTTGAACCACAGTTAATCCGCCGAAATTGGTGAGTTAAAATTCCTGAACCACGGATCAAATATTTGTACAACTGGCCCTCATTGTATGATTTCTCATTGTTTTTCTGGTGTGATCCAGTCTAGCTTTTCTTATTTCCTTATGGCTTGCTTCCAAGGCTTCTTCGGAAAGAACACCAATTGGTAATTCGAAAGAGCTTATTATGTCCTTCCCATGAATAAGAAGCTTGTGCACGCTGCTTGGCATGTAATACCAACTGTATTTTGTTAAGTATATGCTTTTTGTTTCTTCCAATAGCTTTACAAAATTGTCCATGTTTATCTGACGACCAGATGCAATCGTTCGAAGGATAATTCCAAAATTAAAAATCAGGTCCTTGTCCACACCAGTAATTTCAGAACTGAGCCTTGGGTTTGAGAATCACCTTCTCGCGGTATTTCCGTCATTGGTTGTTCCATAACCGGGCTTTGGAATGTCGACAAGGAGCCCCATTTTTTCCCTGAAATTTTCTTGTATCTGCTTTTTCCTCTCATCAAATATTAATTTATTTTCTTGGCCACGAACTTTTACTTTGCTCAGATCTAATTAGCGCGCTATTTTCTTTTGCAAAGATTAATTTTATTGGCCTGCAGAAAAGGGTTGAGTCTGGACGAGAATTCACCCAAATTTCTTTTTCATCTACAGAATCCAATTATTTAAGTGGCACTAGAGCTGTAACAAATAAAAAGCTATCCGTATCGGTTCGTGAATTTTCAAAAGTTTGTTTATAGTTGCTGTGTCCGGAGCTGCCATCAAAGCCCCACTTACAAACAAGATTAAAAGATTGGCTTGTATTTTCATATGCCTTTTCATTTTCTTTTACAATGTTGAGTATGCTTTTTGAAGTTTTATTTAATAAAGATTGCAAATTTACGTCAGCGGTGGATTCAGAAACAACAGCAACTTCTGGCAATATTTCTGACTTATATGTTTGCAACTTATAATACATAGCTTGGAAAACAATCTTTATGTAAACTGTTTACAACGAAACGAAGTAAAGAATATTTTCTTTTTGATAAACCCAAGTCAAAGTATAAGGCCAGGGTTTGTTGAAGAGTTAGGATCTTATCATTCTTGCGAGGAGAACCTGAAGCACGACCAGTCAACTTTGCCGCATACTCCAACTCCTCTGGAGAGGTTTGCGACACAAGTTCTTGAACACGACGTTTCTTAGTGCGATCAGTACACGTTTTAAAACTTTTTCTTGGCCTCCCCTTGCTCGTACTTGGCATGTTTAGATTACACTATAATTTTTTTGGTTAGGCAGGTAAAATAAAATAAAAAATATTGGTTAAAATAGAATTTTTTCATTTTTTCATTAGCGCTCATGAACCGATTAAGTCTTCTACAACACTGCTCCCACTTCTGCTTCACCTTGAGACAATAAAATTTAGCAACTTCCTTAATTTGCTTGTCCAACTCTTCCATTCGCTCTTCTAAGCCAAGAAGTTTTTGAATTCTTTCACAAATTTCCTGGTTCTATCACTATCCAGCCACGTTTCAAAAATGTCGGCATTTTTAATACAGGGATTTGAAAATAAAAAACGTGAGTTTAAGTACTTGGAGCAAAATTGTAGCAAGATTTTTTTCTTGATTCACTTAAAGGACACTTTACTGAGTATAAAACCATTAAAACCTCAGAGGGCCTTTTAGGCCTAAAAAAGAAAAGCTTACTCAGTCAATTTTTTTTTTTTAACTTCTACCCTCACTTGGAAAATCACGAATAAAAAACACAATAAAAGATGTTTTTATTATTAAATATTAATTAAAATACCTTGAACAGTGTAACTATCCATACTTGAGTTAATTTTTTAGCGCACAAAAAATTTTAGGAGAAAAACAAAATTGAATTTAAAAACACTTGATTTTTTCACCACAAAAAAAATAAACTTGACAATGTTTGCCGCTCTATAACTTTTGCACTAATTGGTCAATGCAAAAAATTTTGATGCAGTTAGAACCTATATATATTTGTGATGACTTACCAATTACTCAAAAGTACCGCTATAACATTTATTTTTTTTATTTATTGCGACGGTAGCACTGTCAACGACGGAAGCCGAGTACTTACAAACCCACTTGGAGCGCTGAAAAACAACTACTGTGCTAAAGCTATGGGTCTGTCCCAATAACAAAAATAATTATCTAGAGGAAATGTTTAAATAAGATTATAATTTATTATTATTGTCAATATTATTCCATACTTAAATAACCATGCAATGAATTCCACATTGTACTAAATAATTTATTATTTGAATTCACTGAAATATGTATTTCTAAAAGTAAATTGTAACCCTCAGTATTAATTTATCCCTTTAAAATAATTTTGTTCCTTTTAAAATATATTTAATTTTGTTTTTTTATGAATACAACAATGCACCCTTATAATTTTGTATAATTTTTAAAAGTACTTTCGTAGTCTCCTTCTAAAATTATGTAAAGTAAAATATCCTTAAATAGTCTCCTTGTTTGCTCTAAAAATTTAATATAAAAGGAGACGTTGAAATAATATTATTCATTCATCAGTTCAGCCATTGAGTGAGCAGCAAGCAGTGAGCGCACACGCACAGCGGAAAGAATTTATTTAAAAATATAAATCTACCCCTAATTAAAAAAGGACGAAACACAGGTATACCTGCGGGCTACCTGAGTTTACACCTCACAGATCATCCCGAGGGATTATCCCAACTATAGTCACCTGGATTAATGTGCATAGCAGAAGTTTTTTTAAAAATAGTGTTGTGTATATACCTACGTGAGATAATAACTAAGTAAAGTGAACAAGTGTTAATCCAGTAATGGGTGAACCCCTCAGTCCGGATTCAGCATTTGCGGCTCTTGAAGCCCTGTTGAATCGGATAGTCAACGATCTGGGCCCTGAATATGGTCCAAGACTCGTTATGACTTTTAGGAACATTGTTCAACCTACCGTCGCCAACAAGGAATCTCAAGATGAAGACATGGAAACTGAAGGAGTTGACAGCAACGAGACCACAACCACCAGCAGTGAAGAATTAACAAGTGAGGAGAGCAGTACAACTACTTCAGAAGAAGAAATCAGCGAATCTCCTCTGCCCGGTCAGAAGAGACCCCGTAAAACGGCTCCTAAAAAGGACAACGTAAATAAGCGCCCCCAACTTGACGAAGATTCAAACTCGAATCCCAAAACTTCTCTTGGAGCGCAATCATCAGCACCAGCTAAGGCAGCAACAACAACAATAGCAGCAAAAGCCGTTAACCCACCAATATCAGCAGTCGCTACACCACCTGCAGCCATCATATCCACTCCAAACCAGCCACCGAAGACAACCAAGGACACTACCAAGGGCCCAGCAATGCCACCAATCTTCTGTTTCTCAGGAAACGTTGCCGAGATCAGAAGGCACTGTCAGGACAACAGATTAAACGTCACATTCAGAAACCGGAATTCTAAGACCACAATCATCAACGCTGGAAGCAGGGAATCTTTTGAAGCTATCAAAAAATTCCTAAAAACCAAAAAGATTCAATACAACACATTCACGCCAAAGGAAGATAGGAAGAACCTCCTCCTGCTTAAAGGTATCCACCATTCGTACTCAGCCATTGAAGTCGAGGATGAACTACGCATAGAAGGTCTCCCAGTCATCAAAGTCTCGCAGTTCAAGTCAAAGAAGGCCCTAGGAAAAACCTACAACAACTTTGTCGTGGAAGTGTCAAAAGCATGTGAATTGAACGAAATTTACACAAAGACGCTTATAATGAACCAGAGGGTTCATTGGGAACGGCTTAAGACCAACGACATCGTACAGTGCCGAAACTGCCAGCGCTTCGGACACGTTGCCACCAACTGTGGACGCCAATACGTCTGCGTTAAATGCAAGGAGGATCATGAACCGGGACAGTGCAAACGGAAGGAGAACACCGGAATGGACGTTTGGTGTGCCAATTGCGAAAAGGAAGGTCACCCAGCTAGCTTCAAGGGATGCCCTACACTCAAGGCTCGATTAACGGAAAGAAACAAGATGATGGCAGAAAAGCAAGCTCATAAAGAGTTTGTCGCCAAGTCAGCATGTCTGGTTTCCCGTCCGACTGTCAGCTACGCAGCAATGGCCAAACAGAACTCCAAAACAAAACCGACATCTACTCTTAACACCCAGCTACAGCAACAAGAACCAACCAAAAACATCTCAGCAAGACCAGCCACAACTAAACCAGTCAGACCGTCATCAGCTTCACCCTCCATGAACCTCAACAATGAAGTCCAGCGCATCTTCGGATCCAATCTCCTGTCCGTCATGGAGAAAGCCCGGAGTGCCGTACCTCCCAACTACTGTCAATTGAGCGAAGGCGAAAAGTCCGTGGCGTTGGCCACCTTCATCTTTGAGTTATGCAACTAAAGAAGCTCCGCATCCTGACGTATAATGTTAATTCATTATACAGCCTGGAGAAGAGGACGTCATTTGACTTGTTCATGAAGAACAACAACCCAGACATCGCCCTCATCAGCGAGACTAATGTAAAGAAACGAAACAACATCGACATCATCGGTTACAAAACATTCCGGAAGGACAAGACTGAGGATCGAAGAGGCACTGCTATCTACGTGAGGAAGAAAATAGCGCCCAAAACCAGCGAAACCATTATCACAGGTCTGCTGACCAGCGAAGCCACCGCCATTACCATCAACCTTGGAGGAGATGAGACGCTCACAGTCATCAGTGCTTACTTCAAATGCCATTCCAGCATGAGAAGTATCCACAGCGACCTCCACATTCTCAATGGCATGCTCAAGAAAAGTACATATGGACTCATCGGCGGCGATTTCAATGCGAGGCACCACCTATGGCTGGACACTGCTATTTCCCCCGAAGGCAAGGCTATTACAGACTGGCTGGATGACAACAGCGATCATCACTCATTGGTGGTTATTTCTCAGCCTAAACCAACGTTTCCAAGGACACCATCAACACTAGATTTTTTCCTCTCATCATCTAATTTTGTTTATTTACTTCCAGAAATCAGAAACTTTACCTGCACAATCATACCCAGCGACTCGGACCACGAAGCTGTTTTGCTTAACATCAGACTCCAACAACCCATTCCCCTAGTGATGGAGCCAGCTGAGCATGTCATCGACTTCAGAAGACTGGATGTAGACCAACTGCAAAAAGACGTTGAGGACAACCTTGTACCTGCACCCCAAAACAGGAACATGCCAGATTCGGAAATTGATGGAGCTATCGACAATCTGGAATTGGCCATCTGTGACGCACTGGAGAAACAAAAACAGCCCAAAAAACCCAATGACAGATATCAGCACCTTCCTGAGTATGTGCAAAAACTATATGCACATAGACAAAGATTAAGAAAACGTCTGCAAAGGATCCACCAGCGAGAATTGAACACAACCAACATCAACTACCGGACAGTATTGAGTGAACTGCAGTGCGTCAATATTATGTTCCGGAATTCTATCCAATTCCACAACAATAACCAATTCCAGAGAAGATTGCAGTCAATAAAACCTGGACCTGATGCCTTCAAAAATATCAACAGACTGATTGGGAAGAAATCTCCAATGCCAGAAACTATCATCACCAGCAATGGAGAAGCGAAAACCACGCAGGAGAAAGTTGAAGCGTTTGCCGACTATTTCGAAAGGAACTTCACCCCCAACCCATCAGCCGATCCAGTATTCCTAAATGCAGTAGAGGAATCTATTCAACGAACCCTGGCGCCCAACCTCGAAAGATGTACATTCAGTGACAACAATCCGGCAAGCGAACCTAGTGACAGCCCGTACCTGACCACCACAGAGGAAATAACAGAGATTATCAACAACAGCAAGCCAAAGAAGTCAGCTGGACCAGATGGCGTATCCAACTTCATCATTAAGAGGCTCCCACATGCAGTTATAATCTTCTTAACCATCATCCTCAACAACTGTCTGAACAATAACTACTTTCCCGAAAAATGGAAAACTGCTAAGATCGTGGCAATTCCCAAGAAAGGTGACCAGAGTACCATCTCCAACTACAGGCCGATATCCCTCCTCAGCAACTTAAGCAAACTACTGGAAGAACTTATACTTAGGAAACTCAAAAAGTTCTGCTGCGAAAACTCCATTGTTCCCGACATGCAGTTTGGCTTTCGGGAAAATCACTCAACGCTACATCCGCTTTTGAAGTTTCAACACGACATCACCATAGCCCTTAACAGTCATCGTGTCACCGTCGGATGCTTTCTGGACGTAGAGAAAGCATTCGACAGCGTTTGGATTGAAGCCCTCATCCATAAACTACACTTATTGCATCTACCTTCGCCACTAATAAAAATTCTTTTTTCTTTTCTTTCTTCCAGGAACTTCTTCGTACAGCTGGATAACTGCAAGTCAACAGTAAAGAGCATCAGAGCTGGAGTCGCCCAAGGATCGAAACTCGGACCTCTCCTATACAACATAATGACATCCGACCAACCCACCTCAAGTGACTGCGAGAACCTACTGTTCGCCGACGACTCGTTGACATACTCCACATCAATATCTCCAGTGATAGCTGTCCGGAAAGTCGAAGTGCACATCCGAAAGCTATTTAAGTTCTACGCCAAATGGTGGCAGAAGTGGGCGCTCTGCTGGAAAATGCAGAAACATCACCTTAGCGCTTCCAGATGGAACAACATTGGCAGCCAAACGAAGTGCCAAGTACCTAGGCATCAACTTTAACGAGCTGCTTAGATTCAACTTCCACTCACGAGCTGTCCTGAAGAAAGCCAACTTCGCCTTCCACCGCCTTCATCCACTGATGAGAAAGAGAAACGGACTCAACAAGCAGAAAAAGATGCTAATTTACAAGCAACTAATCAGGCCAGTAATTAGCTACAGCTTCCCAGCCTGGTTCACAATCTCTAAAACAGCCATGATGAAACTACAAGTATTTGAGAGGAAAATCCTGAGGATCTGCACCGGACTTCACTTTGATCGCCAACGACAGAAGCACTATAGAAACGAGCAACTTTACGCTGAAGCCAAATTAATCCCGCTGGATAAATATCTAATGACATCAACAAAAAAGCTAGTTAGAAACATTGCCCACCACCCCAATCAGTTAATGAGAAGGATGACAGCCCAACCACGACATCCCGAGCCAAGGTACCTCAGTGCATTGGAAACCCTGGACGAGGATATTTTCCCATCAACCACTGGCGAAGCAGCAGTACGCTTCTACACTGACCCTGGGTCAGCCCACTACCGAGGCTAAGCGCCAAAGCACTCCTAAACGCCAACTAAACCACCACTGGACAACCGGGACGGAACACCCCGAGGATACTAAGGTCAACCGACTAATTAAGTTAAGAAAAGCATGACATGTATTATAATTTTGTATTTATATTCTTTTATTTTAAGACAATGTATAAGGTTAGGCCCCTTATGTGCCAACAGATTTGTAAAACCAAAATGTACCTAGTTGTTAAGATTATCTTAAGTCAAATTGTAAATATTATGTTCAATAAATTAACCTTGAACCTTGATATTATTCATTCATTCTTCTGCTGCGGACGAAGACGGTCGCAATAGTTTAAATAAATAAAAATTAAAATAAATAGCAAAAAGTTTTTCTTTATTTCAAAAGAACCTGAAAAGAAAACCACAGCATTACAATTGGCGCCCAACGTGGGGCTTTGAAATTGAGAGAAACAACAAATATGGCGAGATTCAGCGAAGAACAATTTAATACATTAATATCAACACTAGCCAGCAACAATGTTCGGATTGGATCGTTTACTACCTGTACGGCCCGATCCAAAGGAGAGAAAGACTCCAGAAAACGAAGAGTTTATTGCCGCTATCACTACATTTAAAGAGTTGGAAAATATAAGCGATTCAGACACGATTAAAGCAATGCCAATGCTGCTTGAAGATTATGCTGCATCCTGGTGGCTAGGAGTAAAATCAACTGTCACAACATTTACC
Source organism: Epistrophella euchroma (assembly GCA_947049315.1). Taxonomy (NCBI): domain Eukaryota; kingdom Metazoa; phylum Arthropoda; class Insecta; order Diptera; family Syrphidae; genus Epistrophella; species Epistrophella euchroma. Next base: position 67,136,270 of record OX346245.1, read on the forward strand.
AACTTACTGGCACTCCTACGCTCAGTTTTTTCACCACCTATACCGGCCTGGCGAGTGTACCAAGAAATAATCAGCCAAAAGCAACTCCCGAATGAAACAATCGATGGATTCATTTGTAAAAAGCGTGTTCTGTTCGCACAGCTTACAGATGTCATCAGCGAAGATATGCAGCTCAACATGCTGTATGGGCTGCTAAAGCAAGAGATGAGAGACCGCGTTCCAAGAGAAAAAGCAACTTCATACTCAACGCTGCTCGAACTAGGAAGAGAGGCGGAACTCGCAATGGCAGATAGCCAGAGAAAACACATCGACAAAAGTGATCCTGAGAAAAATGAGAAGCGTTGTACCTTCTGTCGTCGGAGAGGTCACACAGCCGAACAGTGCTTCAAGAAGAACAGTATTAAGCAGATGGCTCCTGCCCAAACGAGTCGCCCCGTAATAACTTGCTATGGATGTGGAGCTCCAGGAGTTATGCGTGCGAATTGTACAACGTGTTCGAATGTCAAAAAAGAAAGTCCACAACATCTTGATTTCCATTCAATTGCAACAACATTGGTTGGAAGAAACGCTCCGATTGTACGCATCAGCCTATTTGGACTTACAGGTGAGGCTTACCTGGACACAGCTGCTCGCACAAGCATCGCAACTGCAAGTCTTAAAAAGCATCTTACCGAAAACAATTGTACATTTCAAAAAGTAAAAGCGGAAGTTACTCTTGCGGATGGAAAGACGACTGAACAAATAGTTCTCTGCACTATTTGCACCATAGCAATTGGTGGCAGACAACATAAAATTCGATTTATCGCACTTCCCCATGCTACAAAAAATCGGACACTGATTGGAGCGGATTTTCTACAACAAGCTGGTATTGTGCTAAACATGGGTCAGAAGTTCTGGTACTACGAGGATGATCCTAAAACCAAATTTCACTTCATGGATCCCATGCCCATCGAAGCAAACAGCCTACAAATAACTCCTCCAATGAAAGACGATTGTGTTCAACCAACTGAAAGAAAAAGACACCATGAGAAGACACCAGAAATACAAAGAGAAGCATCAAACTTTAAATATTGGCTTGAAAAAAGATCGTACATAAGTCCCATAACATCACCACCAATATATTTTGAAGAGAACTACTTTGGCCCAGACTTTAGACAATCCCGAGATACAAAGAAACAAAATGATTACTCTCCGCACACGATTCAAAACATCTTTAGAGATGCAATACCACCGAATGAAATTACTCCAGATCGGCAAAAAGAACGGCTTTTCGGTCCTCCAGTCCCTATAAATGACAAAGAGTATGACAAATTCTTCATTCCATTAAATTCTATCAACATTGAACTTCTGAAAGCTTCTGATGGACCTGACCTCGAAGATAATGAACGGAAGAAATTAAGCAAACTTTTGACTGCATATGCAGATATTTTCATACAGGAAAAGACTATAACACCATTTGCAACGCACCGCATTCTTACGGGGAACAACAGACCTGTGGCCCTTCCACCGTATAGGCTATCTCCAGTAAGAAAAGAGCAACTTAAGAGTGAGATTCAAGAAATGCTCCATAACAACATTATAGAAGAGTGTGAATCTCCACGGGCAGCACCGGTAGTGATGGTTCCTAAGAAAAATGGAGGAATTCGAGTATGCATTGACTACCGACGTTTGAATGCGATTACTGTAGCTGATAAATATCCAATGCCAAGAATGGATGATTTACTTCATGAAGCCAAGAGCACTAAGTTCAAATCAACCCTAGATTTGCAGGCTGGATACTGGCAGATAGGGGTTGAAGAGGAAGACCAAAACAAAACAGCTTTTGTTACTCCATTTGGTATGTACAGAATTAAGTGCATGCCATTTGGACTAAAAAACGCCCCTGCAACCTTCCAGAGGCTTATAGACAGGTTTCGTGCTGGATTAGGAGATATCCTAGTAGTCGCATATTTGGATGACATTATCATATGTTCATCAACCTTTGAGCAACATCTGCAGGATTTGGGCAAAGTTTTTGAAAGACTGCGACAGTTTGAGCTACGTGTAAGCAAAGATAAATGCCGATTCTGCTGTTCTGAAGTGAGATACTTGGGTCATGTTCTTGGAAGAGATGGCATCGAAATTGATCCCGAAAAGGTTGCCGCTATAAGAAATCGAGCAGAACCCCGAAATATCAAACAAGTTTTATCATTTCTTCAAACTTGCTCATGGTATAGACGATTTATACCCAACTTTGCTAACATATCCAAACCTCTTAGTCAACTGACCAAAAAGAAAGTACAATGGTTTTGGGCAGAACCTCAACAAAAAGCTTTTGATGATTTAAAACATCTGTTGACAACTGCCCCTATACTCAGACAAGCGGATCCAAATATGCCTTATCTTCTAAAAACAGATGCCAGTGGTTATGCTGTCGGAGCAGTTTTACTCCAGGGGGAGGGCCTTGATGAACACCCTATCGAGTACGCCAGTAGACTTTTAACTGACGCAGAGCGAAATTACTCGACTACCGAACGAGAAGCACTGGCAATTGTATGGGCAACATTGAAGTTCCGAGGCTATATTGAAGGATCAGAAGTAACGTTATTAACAGACCACCAACCGCTTAAATGGCTTATGACACTTAAGTCACCAACAGGTAGATTAGCCAGGTGGGCTCTTCAGCTTCAACCATTCAATATCCAAATTGAGTATAAGCCCGGTCGTACCAATATTATCGCTGATACATTATCCAGACCACAATGCAAAGAAGAACATTTAGAAAATTGTGAGATATGTTCCTTTCAAATTGATTTGCCAAGAAAAGGTTCCAATGAACTGCGTGAAGGTCAGCTGGAAGATGCATCTCTGAAAGTAATTATCAACTCTCTTGAAAATTCTGATGAAAATTTCATTCGATGGACAAAGCGAGGATACCTTTTGAACGATGGCGTTCTTTACTGCTACAATGACAGCGATCCCGAAAATGATAACGCTCAGCTGGTCATACCAGAGAAAGAACGTTCAGATATTCTAAAAAAATACCATGACGAACCAACCGCAGGTCTCTACGGAATAGAACGAACAATAGCTAGGATTGCCAGCAGATATTTTTGGAACGGAATGCGTGCCGATATAACCAATCATATCAAGAACTGCATAGATTGTCAGCGATATAAGAACACCAACTTATGGTTGGTTTATGGATGGTTATCAATGGGTATTTATAGTTGAAGATCTGTCTAGTCGATGGGTAGAACTTTGCAAATTAAAAGAGGCAACAGCGGAGAAATGTGCAAAGATATTGACGGATGAAGTATTCCTGCGCTACGGGCTACCTAGGCGACTAATAAGTGATAATGGCGTGCAGTTTATATCTGCAGTTATGCAACCGCTTACATTCTGTTTGGGCATTCAGCAATCCTATACACCCGTCTATCACCCAGAAGCTAACCCCGTAGAAAGAAAAAACAGGGATTTGAAAACTCAACTCGGAATCCTAGTAGAAAATGATCACTCTTCATGGTCTCGAAACCTTGCAGCCATCAGATTTGCCATGAACACTGCTATATGTGACAGCACTGGCTACTCAGCAGCTTATCTAACCTTTGGTCGCAATCTTCGTACACTAGACGATGTCGAGCACCATACAAAAGCAATCATTGAATCAGAAAACTTTGTTCCTCAAATAACACCATATCTGAAGAAGCTAATGGAAACGTTGAAGAACGCCAAAGAAACTGAAGTTAAACAACAAGACAAAAATAAGAAATACACAGACCGAAAGAGGCGACCGCAACCACCTTTTGATGTCGGCAGTAGAGTGATGGTAACAACTCACGTCTTAAGTAATGCAACCAAGAAGATAACTTTAAAGTTTGTTCCCAAATGTGATGGTCCGTATATCATCATCCAGAAGAAAGGGTCCAGTAGTTATGTCATAGCTAAAGAAGATCAACCTAACATCCCACTCGGTACCTATCATGCATCAAACATCACATTGTACCGAGGATCCAACAATCCAACTCCACTGATGACATTAAGAACAAGAGGTCGACCAGGAAAGAATGGTTGATAATTCGTCGAGACGACTTCATCATCAAAGGGGGAGAATGTAACCCTCAGTATTAATTTATCCATTTTAAATAATTTTGTTCCTTTTAAAATATATTTAATTTTGTTTTTTTATGAATACAACAAAGCACCCTTATAATTTTGTATAATTTTTAAAAGTACTTTCGTAGTCTCCTTCTAAAATTATGTAAAGTAAAATATCCTTAAATAGTCTCCTTGTTTGCTCTAAAAATTTAATATAAAAGGAGACGTTGAAATAAAATTATTCATTCATTCTTCTGCTGCGGACGAAGACGGTCACAATAGTTTAAATAAATAAAAATAAAAATAAATAGCAAAAAGTTTTTCTTTATTTCAAAAGAACCTGAAAAGAAAACCACAGCATTACAAACTTCATTTTGGTATCACTTTCTGTTACTTTTAATGTATAAAATGTCTGGCTCCTTCTTCTTTTGCCAAACCTCATCAAAGCTGGTCGCTTTTTTTTTTGTCTGGGAATTTAATATATACTCTCTCTCTCTGGCTCACTCTGAATATGAAATTTTCCTTTCTTATTTTAAAGTATTTGCGATTAAATAATTTAATTAATTTATATTTTCTGCACATGTAGGCAATTCATTCCCTTCAAATATCAACTCTTAAATATGTCGTCGGCTCTTAGAATAAGACCTTTGATGTTTTTAAAGAATTTTTATCTTTAAACCTAATTCAAATAAAACAATATTAAATTAATGTTATATTTCCAGATAAAGGTTAATAACAGAGTTTTATTGGAATATTTATGATTATATATTCAATTTATTCTCAAATAAATCATCACCGGTTGCAAAAAAAGATAATTCACGTTCATTTGTCTCGAGGACCGGCTATGATTCAGTGATAATAAAATTAATTATTTTTATAATTACCGAAACCAATATCGTTTAAATAGTATGAAATGTAAATGATTAAATAATGATAAATATGTTTATGAATAGTAATTAATTTATTATGTTGTTTTTTTATAATATTTATTTACTTGTTCAAAATGTGTATGACCAAAAATCAAAGATGTGGTCTACTTTTAATAACAACATAAAGCTTTAACAGACTTAATTCAAAATATTTATTAAGCAAGTAAGAAGCATTTTCTACCTGTGCTATTAATTTTACTGTCTAAACATTATATTATTGTGCAGAAAATATTACTAGAAAAAAGAGTATTCAAGCTTGTTGAAAGAAATTGTGATTTTAGTTGTAACTGCAATTTAAGTCCCAGTGAGTGGTTTTCTTTATATTTTCGGCAGATAAGTATTATGTTTAATATCCATCCTCTTCCATAGAAAAATCAGAAGTATCTGCACTGTGCAGTGAACTGAAAAAAAAAGGAGTTATAAATTAAATACAATTTTATAATACATATATATATAGTTAATATATATAGTTATTATAAGTTTAATGGCTGACTCTTCACACTGTAGTAGTATCTACTCTCAATATTTATCTAAATGGCTTAAATTTGACCAGGCTTATTATTTCTAACTTAAAAGCTATTGTCGTTGAAAGTCGAAAATATTTTAGATTCAAAATAGCTTTTAACGGCCTTAAGTTAATGAAAATTGGCGTTTCGTCCCGGCGATCTCACTTGGACTCATCAGTTGACTAGTGAAGGCCTTGTCAATACGCAGTTACCATTAAGTTTAGTTCATCTTACATAGATTTCATGATGAATACTTAGTGTGAACTATATCTAACCAGATTAAAACTCCTAATCATTAAAGCTAGAAGTTGTTTTGTGCCCGTGGCCTGGCAATATTTATACAGGGTGATCGGTATAAGATGCACCAAACTTCTGGAGCGAGTAGGTTGGGTTAAGACAAGAAAAAATCGTATGGGAGGGGGGGGGGGGGTCTATTTCCCCCGTTTAGTCAGGAGGTGCAATTTTCTAAAAAATTGACTTAAAACAGAAAAAAAGATATTATTTTTATTGATCAATAATTATATTAAATAATTTTGTTGTGTTTTATTTGGGCTTTTTTTGATCATTACAGTTTAAAAGCAATTAGAAGACTAATCCATTTATTTTCCCGACGTTTCGTTTGGTTTTTTTGCCAACATCTTCAGGGGTGCTGAATTTATTAGACCTTCAATACATTTTACAAATTACATATTTTTGAACAGGGTTGTGTTTCCCAGATCTCTGCTGCGCCTTCAAAAACGTATGTTGTGTCCTTCCAATTCACAGATATCTTCATTTTGTTTATTTTTGCAGCAATTTGTATAGGTACTTTTATGTTTAAAAGCCAAAAACAAACAACAAAAAATAAAAACAAACGACTACTGATGCGACACCCGAAAACCAAAAGTCAGCTATAATCAGCTGTTCTTCAAATTGCGCATCGGATAGTTTAGTATCAGAAAATTTTAGGATAGCTTTAGATTTGTTTTTGACTACAGCTGTTTGGTTCATCAGCTGAATTTTCCTATGGTATTACAACAACACAAACCTATCCGGATAGGTTTGGCTTGCCCCCCGAACGCGGCCAATATATATAAGTTCAAACTCTTCCTTGCCATTACATTTAATTTCATATACTACGTCATGTTGGTATAGGTGGTTTTGTATTTGCGAAAATTTTGTTAAGAGTAGAGTTGGATTAATGTGCAAACGATGTTTTCTCTTTATTTATTTTTATAGCTTGATGAAGATTGCGTTTGTCAGTCAGAGTAGGTATGTATGTTATGCTGTGGTATATTGTGGGTTCACGGTTGCCATCTGTCGGTTTTTCAGTTTTTGGGTTATTGTTATATTTTATTTGGTTCTTTTGTCATTTATTAGTTCATTTATTATTTTGTGCGGGAAGTTGTTCATTAGTAGTATTGTTCTAATTTTTTTAATGTTTTCTTTGTGAAAAATTTGAGCGCTTATGTCTAGCACCTTATTTTAAACAGTGAAATAATACATAATCAAGCATTTCTCGTCCTCTCGTCACGTCGTAAGGTTCGAAAAATTGAAAAAAAGACGCAACGTGACGACGAGAAATGCTTGATTATGTATTATTTTACTGTTTATGTCGTTTTCCGTTGGTCACTCCTAGCGCTCATTTTTCACTCCATCCACACTCCCAACACTCCAAAAACCTTCCATTTGCTGTTCGGAGTGATGATTTAGGAGTGTTTTTTCACTCCGGATTTCATTAAGGAGTGCTAGAAGTGCACTCTGAAAACACACATACTTTTAAAAGTATGTGTTGGATAAATTGTCAAAATAGTAAATGCTTCTTCTTAGGATGTTCTGAAATTGAAATTATTGAAGAGTTCATTTTAGTTTTTACTTCTACATAGATACACATATTACGGAAGAGAGTTTTTCATATTCCATTGGAATCAAAAAGGAGTGAAACACTCTGAAAATCCAATCGAAAACGAAATTAATAAGAATTAAATTTTGAACACAAAAATTATACTTAATTTTGAAAAAAATTAGTTTGAAACTTTTTTTTTCATTTTTTTTTTTAATTTCGAGTTTGGAAATTAATTTTTCAAAAACTATTCACTAACACATTTTAATTTAAAATCAAAGAAGAGATTTCTGGCTTTCTTAAAAGGTATAGCATTGCATTTTAAATTGTACCGTTGTTTGTAAATATTTTTTTTTTCTGTTTTAAGTCGATTTTTTAGAAAATTGCCCCTCCTGCCTAAACGGGGGGAAATAGACCCCCCCTCCCATACGAATTTTTTCTTGTTGTTGAAGCAGAAAATAGCCAAACGCATCATCAACAAATTATCATCATTATACATATCTTGTTTTTTAAATATTGTAAATAATTTGTAAATATCGTTGATTTAAATTCATTTTATATACATAAAATTTTAATGTTTCGATTATCATCCTTTTGTTATAGTGGTGTTCTCTCTGTATTATTTGTGCCTCTTCGAAATTTGGTTTGTGGTTGTTGGTTATGCAACGGGTTGCCAACGCTGTTTTTTGAGCTGAGTTGGATTTTAAGTCTGATTTATGTCCTGATATTCTGTTTTTCAATTTTTGTTTTGTAGTTCCTATGTAGACCTGTTCGCATTCTTCGTCTCTTTTACCGTTACATGCTATTTTGTAAATAACGTTCGAGTCTTCTAATGTATCTACTTTTGTTTTCAGTTTACTAAAAACCTGGCTTAAGTTATTAGTGGAACTCATTTGTCAATGAAGTTAGATTGTTTAAACCTATCCGCTATGTGTTTAACATAGACAAATGATTTGTATTTTAATAAAGGTTGTTCTTCAGTTATATCGGGATGATTCTTGGTTTATGATTTCTGATTAATGTATGTATTATATTAGCTGGAAAACTATTAGCCATAAGTATATTTTTAATTATATTTTTGTTCTTAGCATGAAATTCGCGATAACTTATGGTAACTAAATTTGTTAACTAAATTTTGCGCAGTGTTCAAAATCGTTTGTTTTGGATGCTGGGAATTGAAATTTATTATTCTGCCTGAAGAGGTTGGTTTCTGATACCAATCCATTTTTAGCCGATCACCTTCTCTTATAACTACTGTATCCAGATACGGCAGGTTTTTGTTTTTCTCGTCTTCTAACGTAAATTGAAGATTTTTGTGATAACCGTTTAAGGCCTCCAGAGTTGGGCCTATTTCAGATACTTTAACTATAGCAAATAGATCGTCAACGTATTTTGTTAGAATCTTCGGTTTTTGAGTTAATTTGTTCAACGAAACATCGAGTAACTCCTCCAAAATAATGTCTGCTATGATGGGTGACGCTGGATTTCCCATTGGCATACCGTTTCGTTGTTGGTAGATTTTATCCTCATAAATGAGGTAGTTATTATCAATTACACAAAAACGTAAAAGTTCTAAAAATGTCTGCTTTGCTATTACTGTATGTTCCTTTATAATATCCCATTTTCTTTGTACAAGCTCTAGTGCGAGTTTTACGGGGATGTTGGTGAAAAGAGATATTACGTCAAAAGACACTAGAACTTTGTCATGGTCAATTTTGATGCTGTCAAGTTTAGATTTGAAATCAAGTGCGTCTTTTACGTTACAACGAGAGTCTTCCGTCAAATTTTTAAGTATTGTGATGAGATATCTTGAAAGGTTATAACAAGGAACTTTGGTCGATGAACAAATAGGTCTTAAAGGCATTTCTTTTTTATGAATTTTTGGCAGTCCGTAAATTCTTGGTGCAACTGGGTTATATGTCATCATCTTTTGTTTCTCTGTTTGGTCGATGATATTTTTAGCATGAAGGTCTTTGATAAAATTATTGTTCATCGTTTGTAGTTTGGTTGTTGGATCTGTTCTGATTGGCCAATAAGTAGTTCTGTCTTCCATAAGTTGTTTCATTTTTAATTTGTAGTCAATCTTGTTCATTGCAACGGTACGTTACCTTTGTCGGCAGGAATAATAATTAATTCTTTGTTACTGTTCAGGAACTTTTTTGTTTCTTTCAAAATAAATAATAGGTATCTGTTGATATCCAAAGACAGATGGTTTTTAAGGCTACTATCAAGAATGTGTGCAAATTTTGAACGCGAAGCTTCACGTTCTTCAATGTCCACTATTGTTTGTATGCATTCTTCACCGTCAGCTATTATTTTAAACAACGTACTCGAAGTGGTATTAAATGGGCTTGGAAGAGCAAATTTAGGGCCTAGTGATAAAAGGTATTTTACATATATATTTATATTTTATGGTAACCCTAGTTTTGTTCACAAACCATTTCTCACTAAAAATTATGTTGTGCTTCATTCTCAACTTCTGCTTGAGTGATGTAAGTTTTTTGTCATGTAGTAGTCTTAGTTTTTCCGTCATATTATCGTAGTATGTGTTTTCATATAAAATAAAGCTATGGTATTCTTCTTCTGTCAACCTGCATCCAAGAGTGTGTCTGATCTTAACAATTTTGTTTTCTGTTTTGGTTATGCACCCAGCATCCAAAACAAACGATTTTGAACACTGCACAAAATTTAGTTAACAGAGTTCTTACCATAAGTGATCGCTAAGAATAAAAATATTATTAAAAATATACTTATGGCTAATAGTTTTCCAGCTAATATAATACATACATTAATCAGAAATCATAAACCAAGAATCATCCCGATATAACTGAAGAACAACCTTTATTAAAATACAAATCATTTGTTTATGTTAAACACATAGCGGATAGGTTTAAACAATCTAACTTCATTGACAAATGAGTTCCACTAATAACTTAAGCCAGGTTTTTAGTAAACTGAAAACAAAAGTAGATACATTAGAAGACTCGAACGTTATTTACAAAATAGCATGTAACGGTAAAAGAGACGAAGAATGCGAACAGGTCTACATAGGAACTACAAAACAAAAATTGAAAAACAGAATATCAGGACATAAATCAGACTTAAAATCCAACTCAGCTCAAAAAACAGCGTTGGCAATCCGTTGCATAACCAACGACCACAAACCAAATTTCGAAGAGGCACAAATAATACAGAGAGAACACCACTACAACAAAAGGATGATAATCGAAACATTACATATTATAAACACAAACAATACAATGAATAGAAAAACGGACCTAGACAATGTGAGTCCCCACTACAAGTACCTGATTGAGAGAACGAAAATGAAAAGACGTCCCTGATTGAGAGAACGAAAATGAAAAGACGAAAATGAAAAGAATAGAAAAACGGACCTAGACAATGTGAGTCCCGACCCCTTAACACCCGCTAAAGCCATAGATGAATTTTCAATCATTTAATCAATTTTACTCTTTTGCTTCAGTTTTGTTTAAATGTAAAGTATAGTACAGTACAAGTAAAATGTAATTTTGTTTTTCTTTAGTTTTTATCTAAGTGCAATATGTATGTTAAATCGCAATATGAATGTTTAAAAGGTGCAATATTTATGTAAACAAATATATGTGTACACTTTAAATGTTCATGACTGGAAAACAGATAATGTAAGCCTATTATAATACTCTCAATAGTTCTCAATTCGTTAATATTTAAAAACATGTGTTCAAAGAATATAAACCTGATGATGTTCATAATCATGAACGAAACGTCGTTTTAAAAAACATTTTGATTTTCATTTAATGGAAACAACTGACCTATAGCCCATAAATGTAACAACAACCCTTTATAGAGGTCAACAAACAAACTAACATAAAATTTTAATTTTAAATTCAAATCTGGCGCTCAAATTATACCAATCGCCATAATTTGTATATTCTGAATTCGCCTTAAGACTTTAACTGAAAATGTAACGTAATCTCTCTTTCGAAATTGCATGAATTTTTTGTATAAATACCCGTCTACATAATAAAATCTGATACTCTTGTTGTACAACCCTTAGGGGAAAATCTTTGCTTTTGATTCCGCCAAATTCGCGTCGTTGTTCGCTCGCTTTTGTGATTCGCTTGTTAACCTTCAAAAGTCCTTTCGCTATTTAAGAAATTAAAAGTTAATCGGATAAACCAGTAAGGTTTCGATTAAATAAATTCGCTTTTTCGCTACCGTTGATAATCGATCGACGCATCAACCAGGATCTACCTATCCTTTCGATAAAGGAATTAATAGAGATCTCTGGGTTGACGGTCAAGTTAATTGATCGTTCACTTGTCTTAACCCAACTTACTAGCTCCAGCAGTTTGGTGCATCTTATACCGATCACCCTGTATATACGAAGATTTTTTAATAATACAAATTCTATATAGTACTGAAGTAAATCAGCCAAGTAGAAGACTTAGGAAACATAAAAAAAATTTATGTTCAACTTAAACGCTTATGTTTTACTTTTTCCTCAGCGTAAACTGTCACATAAGCTCTTATGTTGAACTTAAATATTTAAGTTTCGTTTCAGCAAATGGCCCTTAGCACCATTTCATTGGACTTGTTGAATTATTGATTCAAAATAGCTTTTAACGGCCTTTAGTCCATGAAAAAATTGGCGTTTCGTCACGGCGATCTCAATTGGACTCATCAGTTGACTAGTGAGGGCCTTGTCAATACGCAATTTCCATTAAGTTCAGTTCATCTTACATAGATTTCATGCTAAGTCTTCTACTTGGCTGATTTATTTCAGTAGTATGTAGAATTTGTATTATTAAAAAATCTTCGTATATATATAAACATTGTCAGGCCACGGGCACAAAAAAACTTCTAGCTTTAATGATTAGAAATTCTAATCTGGTAAGATTGTAGTTCACACTAGGTATTCATCATGAAATCTATGTAAGATAAACGGAACTTAATGGAAATTGCGTATTGACAAGGCCCTCACTAGTCAACTGATGAGTCCAATTGAGATCGCCGTGACGAAACGCCAATTTTTTCATGGACTTAGGGCCGTTAAAAGCTATTGTATTATTAAAAATTCTTCGTATACGAAAATATTTTAATTCTTCAATAAACATACGCTTCCTAATTTTGAAAAAAAAAAAAAAATGATTGAAAAAAATAAGTTAAACAGTTGTTAACCTGCATAGGTTCAACAGCAAAAAACTAAGTTAATTGTGTTGGCCAGGCAGCCAGTTTTTTTTTACAACATAAAGCCTAACTGGCTGAACAGAATGGTGACGGAGACGGAACTGGAGCCGGAGCTGGAATAGCTGTCAAAATATTGAATACATGCAAATTCAATGTTGCGAACACAACGGAACGTAGCCGCATACGGAGCTGCAGCCGCAGACGGAAGAGTTCACCAACTTTTAACTTTTCACGTACGACACTTTTGACGTTTCAATTTGTATGAAGAAAAAAGAACAACTTTTTGGGTCGGTTGTGGTTATTTGTATCGCGAAAAAAATTATTTATTAAAAGTAAAATTATTGGAAACAAAAAACGTGAGTTCTGAGCTTGTAAACAAGAATATTCTTTTGTTTTTCATTAAAATACTTTTTGACAGCTCCTCCAGTTCCGTCTGCGGCTCCAGTTCCAGCATTCTATTCTGTTCAGGCAGTTAACAAACATAATTATAAATATTTATTAAGCAAGTAAGAAGCATTTCCTACCTGTGCTATTAATTTTACTTTCTAAACCTTATATTATTGTGCAGACAATATTATTAGAAAAAAGAGTGTTCAAACTTGTTGAAAGAAATTGTGATTTTAGTTGTAACTGAGCTTTAGGTCCCAGTGAGTGGTTTTCATTATATTGTCGGCAGATATATTATGTTTAATATCCATCCTCTTCCATAGAAAAATCAGAAGTATCTGCACTGTGCAGTGAACTGAAAAAAAACAAGAGAGTTATAAATTAAATACAATTTTATAATGATAGTTATTATAAGTTTAATGGCTGATTCTTCACACCGTAGTAGTATCTCCATATTTATTACAAGAATAGAACGTTGTTCTAGAGCATAAAAATTAGACCGATTAAAAAAAATATAAATAGAAAGTAGCTTTGAGCGACCTCTCAATATTTATCTAAATGGCTTAAATTTGACCAGACTTATTATTTCATGTCATGACGATGATAGAGAACGGGAAAATCAGTTGGTTCCGCAATTCCGTATGTCTGATGTGTGGATGTCTGTCTGTATCTCGCCCCACAACTTAAAAGTTAATATTTTTAGGTGAATCTCTAGAAGGGAAATCGGAATTTTTAAGCTCTAAAAAAGCGGTACCCAGAAAAGTTTATTTACCCCGAAAGCAGCTCTAACGATTTTGACGGAACCTGCTATAGAACCGTTTTTTGATCTCCGATTTTCTGGTTAACGCTCTAACCGATGTTGATCAAAATTTTTACTCCGAAGGCCCTTTTAAAATATTTATTTTGTCACCCTTAGGTGAACAACCTGTATAGTTTTTATAATAATTTTGTATTGTTTTTGTTATTCTTCTTCTTCGCATAATATCTATGCGTATAATAAATTCGAGATTATGGGAAATAAGCATGAGACAAGTTTTTTAAATTACTAAAACAAGTATTAATGGTTGAATCTCGAAATGAAGAACGCCGTGCCATCTGAATTCTTGCAAAAATATGAATTTATGCTGAAAAATTTCAAAAATCGTTGGTATATAAAATTTCTTGACTTTTTTTTTTTTTAAAGTGGGTAGCCATTTTTAAGAATTTAATAACGTACATACATTCGAAACCAAAATTTAAAAAAAATAAATCAGTATCCCGTTATTAAAAAAATGATTTTTTAAAAAAAATGATTTTTTAAAAAAAAATGATTTAAAAAAAAAAAATGATTTTAAAAAAAAAAATTCATTTTTTTTAAATATAAAAGATATTGGCACAAAATTTTAGACGATTTAGTATGATGTTAGGTTAAAAACAGGCTTTTACAAATTTTAAACGAGTTAGCATCGTTTTATCTTTATAACATTTTACTGAAGTTAAAATCGCCAAAAGCATATTTTATTTTTTTTTAGTATCATACTAAATCCAAGTGGCAGCTACAATTGCAAAAATGGGTTGAACTGTCACTGTTTAAGGCGTTTCTTTAAAGTTAGAAAATTGTTAATGCTAATACCTTAACATTAGGCTGCTTAAAATTTTGCGCTATTGTACATAGATGAGTTGCCAGTGCAACGGTGTAGACAAATATCTACGAAACCGACTCCGTTATACGAATCAATTGCTCAAGATGACTCCATTAAACACACAGAACATCAGATAGCTACTCGACATGCTATCTCTAAGGAGCTGCCAACTTTTTCTGGTCATCTAGGTGATTGGCCAGTGTGCATAAGCACAGTCAATCAATCAACAGCAGCATGCGGCTGTTGATTGATTGGTTGCATTCTCTTGCTGGAGACATCTGTGACATAATGCCAGATGGCTTCAATCCAAATTCCAAAGATTTTCCGAACAAATCAAGAAATAAAAATGAGCAACTCCATATCCACGAACACCAAGGTGCTCACGAGAAACAAAATCGAGGAAGCTCTTCTAATCTCACCAGAAAGTGCTAGGTATGCGATGGGAACTGCACATCGAACTCCACTTGCTCTCTTTTCATGCAATGGAATGTGAATGAACGTTGGAAATTTGTGAAGAAGGCAAATCTTTGTCGACAATGCCTCAAAAGACATCCATTCAAGTGTACACCACACGTCATATGCAAACAAACAAATTGCCATGGCAGATACCATCCACTACTGCACAACATTCGAGATGAGCATCCAGAAACCAATAGAAATGAAAACATAATGAGTCACATCGCATCTACGTCAGTTTATTTTCGAATTCTGCCTGTGTTGCTGTCAAATAATGGAAAGCAAATCAAAACATATGCCTTTCTCGACGAAGGATCTTCGAGTACGTTGCGTTTTTGAAAAAATAGCAAATGAGTTGGACCTGAATGGAGAAAGCGCACCTTTATGCTTGAAGTGGAGTGGATCGATATCACGTCAAGAAAAGCAATCTTAAAAGGTTGCTTTAGATATATCTGGCGTTCATCAAAATGCAACAATTTTTCATATTGCAAACGTGAGAACTGTGAAAAGTTTGAATTTGCCAAGTCAATCTTTAAACTATAAGGCTATGGCTAATAGATATCCACATCTACGAAATTTGCTGGTTGAATCTTACGGCAATGCCAGTCCAGGTATACTCATCGGCCTTCGAAACTGCTTGAAAATCCGAGAAGGTCCTATTGCTGTCAAGTCCCGTCTTGGATGGACTATATTTTCTGCCACCAATGAAGAAAATGGATCCAAATTGGAGCAACATTTTCACGTGTGTGAATGCCAGCCAGATATCGATAAGGAACTTCATACAATGGTAAAGGAGTTCTTCTCTGTGGACAATTCAAGAAGAAGAGCGCGCAAAATGTATCCTGAAAGAAAAAACAGTTCCCTTGGAGAAGAGTTACGAGTCTTGACTTGTTTGGCGGTATGAAAATATCAAGTTGCCCAACTCCAAACCTATGGCAACTAGCAGGATGAGATGTTTAGAGAAGCGATTGGATTCAGACCCAGAGCTGAAAGAGAACTTGAAATGTCAGATAAAAAAATACGAACGAAAAGGATATATTCAAAAGCTGACTTCGGAAGATCTTCAAGAGCATCATAAAAAGGTTTGGTACTTGCCAATCTTTCCAGTTCGCAACCCGAATAAACCAGACAAAATTCGAATTGTATGGGATGCGGCTGCCACAGTTAATGGTATATCCCTTAATACTTTGCTGATGAAAGGCGTCGATTGGAACTCATCTTTACCTGAGCTTAAATCCAGAACCCGCAACTGTAAAATATTGGGTATGTGGTGGTGCCTAAAAAGCGATGAGAACACCTTTTCGCTGCGCTACGACAATGGTAGTTAAAATGTTTTGTGTGGAGAATGCCGCCCTACAAAAAGAGAAGTTCTAAGGATTCTAATGTCCATATATGATCCTTTGGGACTTATAGCGAATTTTGTAGTCTACCTTAAAATTTTGCTTCAAGATGTTTGGCGGAGCCACATAGGATGAGATGACCAACTAAATGATGACCAGTTTGACGCGTGGATGAGATGGCTAAAAATACTTCCACAAGTAGAGCAACTACGAATTCCCAGGTGTTTCTTGAAGCAGTTTCCGAATTGGAAAGAAGCCGTGGTACAACTCCATATTTTTGTGGATGCAGGAGAGCAGGCATGTGCAACCGTAGCATACCTCCGGATCAGTAAAGGAAAAAAATAGTTTGCTCACTTGTAGTTACGAAGACAGCGGTGGCTTCGATTAAATTGCGCTCTATTCCACGTTTAGAGTTGGATGCGGCTGTGATGGGATGCAGATTTGCTAAACAACTTTTAGATGAAATTTCAATCAAAGTGAGTAATATATTTTTCTGGTGTGATTCCAAAACCGTCTTGAGGTGGATTAGAAGTAATCCTCATCGATATAGCAAATATATAGCGTTTCGTATAGCAGAAATTCAGGATAACCAAATCCAGGTAGCTGGCGATATATCCCATCGAAGAAAAATATTGCTGATGAAGCAACAAAATAGGTCAACCGCTGGTTCCAGGGTCCTGAGTTTTTAGTGGGCCAAGAAGAAAATTGGCCAATCGATATAAATTTTCCAAGTAGAGGCTACTGAAGAATTGCTGAATGTTTATATGGCACCACAACCAATCATCGATGTACGTAGATGTTCAAATTAACAGCATCCTAAAAACTGTAGCTTATGTGATCCGTTATCTAAATATAAAGCTGAATTATAAACCTAAATTACAAACGCGTGGGATTGTAAATGGAGATAAGCTCAACAAAGCACAAAAAATGATCTTACGAATTGCTCAAAGAGATGTTTATAGTGATCAAATTCATTCACTTTTGAAAAGCGGGGAAAATAAAAATAAATTAAATGCACTTCGACCGACAGTACATCGTTCAAGCTCGATCAGACGTCTTTGTCCATTCCTGGACAATCAAGGGCTTTTGAGAGTTAAAGAAAGGCTTGACGAAGCTATGTTAATGCATGAAGAACAAAGACATCCAGTGATTTTGCCAAGAGACCATCACATAACAAATCTTTTAATAAAAAAATGCCATGAGGAGTTCTTACATGCCAATAACGAAAGTGTAGTCAACAAATTAAGGCAGAAGTTTTACATTCCTAAGCTAAGATGTGCGGTCAAATCAAACGTCAAGATGTGTCAACATTGTAAAATAAATAAGGCGAAACCAATTGCACCAGAGATTGCCCAGCTGCCTAAAGCGAGAGTTTCAACGTACTGCAACCCTTTTACATTTACCGGAGTGGACTACTTTGGCCCACTCAACGGAGTTGTGGTTAGACGACAAGAAAAAAGGTGGAGTGTCATATTTACACGCTTGACAACCAGAGCTGTACATATCGAAATAGCACACAAACTAGATTCTGACTCATTCATCCTGTGTTTCCACGACTTCATACAACGAGCAGAACAACCGTAGGAAATCTACCCCGATAGAGGAACTAATTTTGTGGGAGCAGAGCGGCAGTTGCGCCAAGACTTAGAAGCAATAGATCCAGCTGTTATTGCAAAACACTTCGTAGCTCTGTCACTAAAATGGGGTTTCAATTCACCTGCGTCACCACATATGGGCGGAACTTGGGAGCGTTTAGTACGTTCTTTCAAAACGGCGCTCCTCTCTGAGGAGCTGTTTTGTTGCTGCTGAAAATATAATTAATTCTAGGCCATTAACGTACATCCCATTGAATGATGACCTATCTGAAGCTTCAACACCAAACCAATTCTTGAGGCTAAACTCGGGCGATGGAAAACCAACTATTCAACTGAATGATAGTGCCAAAATGCTAAGGAGCACTTACCAATATAAGGGAGCGTTTTGCCAACAAATGCTGGGAACGCTTTATAAGAGAGTATTTGCCAGACCTTACTCTTCGTTGAAAATGGTATGATCCAGCACCTCCATTGAAAGTTGACAACATTGTCCTTATAATTGATAAAGATCTTCCCAGGAACAATTATCAAAAGGGCCGAATTATAGCAGTGAAGACATCATCAGACGGCCAAGTTCGAAGCGCTACAGTACAAACCTCCGATGGTATTTTCGATAGACCGGCTGTTAAGTTGGCGTTGCTCCAGGTGAATTCTAATGGGACAACAACGTCCTACCCTGGAATTTTCTTATTGTTAAAAAGCTTTATATGTAATTCAATTTACTTTTGTATAGATACTAAAATCGAACAATTACCAAGAACATTTTCTTTAATTTGGTTTGTTAAAGACTTTATCAGTTGGGAAGATTTTTTAGCGGTGCAACAATAACGGGTTTGTTTTTTATTCAAAGCTTAAAAAAAATTAAAAAAAAATTAAATTTCGTAGCCCTGTTCATTAATAAACAAAAAACTTTGTTTATGTTGTGCACTCGTGTTCAATGTCTTCGGTTTTGATTATTTGATTACATCTTTCGTCTGAAACTGTTTCCAGTCCATCTGAGGACATCATAAAAATGTCCGAATTGTCGGCTTTCTCACTGGGACTCATGCAACTATTGTTAAGGATGTCTTTGCAGACAACAGAGATTTCTTCCTAATCGGCCACGGAATTTTCTGATGCAGTCATCTTTGTCATCCAAATCAGGCTCATTGATGTCGTCGTCGGTTCCAAGCCATTTTGCACTCGGCTGTTTAGAGCGTCTGATAGTCACAAAATAAACGGAAACGTTCTGGCTTTTGAAGAAGTTGGTTTTGCCGCGTTGCAAAACACACAGCTCTGCCACAATGATGACGTTGCAGGTTGTATTAGCATTGTAAACACTGCTCGGCGACAACACATACAATGCACAGCTTCGTCATCTTACACCCATTTGTCTCTGTCTGGTGCATTCTGTAGCACCACAAAAGCCCCACTAAGTGAGTTCAACGAGGCCATATCTGTGGATTGAGAAACCCTCTCCGAAGAGGCTGTAATTTCTCGAATTTGGTAATCAAGGGCTTTGGTTGCATAGATTCTCAATAATAAATCCACACACTCTAGCGTTATGGTACGTTTGGTATTAATTGAAATTGCTATTGAAGGTATAAATTAATTAATTTCAATAAAAAAATAAATACAAAATACTTACATGAGCCGGAAGAACGGAACCTTTTGTTGCGCAACTAAAAGTTGCTCGGAGTTGCTTGCCATCGCTCACTAGGCAATTTCCGAGAAACTTTTGGGTTCAGTATTTTTAATTGAAATGTTTAATTGACCTTGTATTTTGGATCAGTGACGATACAAAATTCGTTCACTGTGAAAATAAAACTTGTTTTTCGGGTTACAAGCCTCTCAGTTGGCAAAAATTTTGGAAAATTCCCAAGAGTTGCTGAAAGTTGCTCGGAAATTGCCTAGTGGGCGAGGGTAAGCAACAAAAAGTTGCCTAGTGGGCGCTCTCTTATATAAGCTAATGTAATTGGATTGGGAGCAACAAAAAGTTGCTGGGGCTAGCAACAAAAAGTTGCCTAGTGGGCGGTGGGCCTTAAGGTAGATACAAAGTTAGATAACTTCAGAAATTAAAAGTATTTTTTTTAACGGACAGCTGTTTTAAGTTAGACAACGTTCATAGACAACGTTTCAAAAATATTTTCCTTCACTACATCTCTTTAAATGGAGAAAATAAATTTCATTGAAAAATCTTTTATTTCGAATACGACTTTAAAATCAAAGGTTTTATAAAATAAAACAAAAAAATGAATTTTTTCCGTGCTCCCCCAACACTACGCCAATTGGTAACTTTCTATGACAAACTGGCCTTAACTATGAATCACTGATCTTATTGACCCTGTTTAGATTAGGAAAATTGAGTGCGGACTGGTGAGGGTCGTCGTGTTTAGATTATAAACTTTGAGGAGCCTCAAAATACATTGATACAACAACAATTTCTTAATTTCGGCCATTGAAACAACAACAAATGATACTCATTAGTCCGGTTTTTATGTTTTCTTCGCGCTTCACGAAACCCTTCACCCCGCACTTCTCTTTCCCACAAACGTCCGTGATACCGGCTTCAATCTTTCCAATCTAAACAGGGTCTATAATTCACTGCATAGTGTATTACCTACAATGTATAACAGTTTCTGTGGTTCCAATTGAAGATTATAATACGTGGTCAGCCGCATAATTTGACGTTTGTCTGACACAAAATAAATATTATTTCTCTCTGCTCATATTCTAGTATTCGGTGTGGTGTGTTTCCAAGAAAAATAAAATTGAATGAAACGGAGTTTTTGTTTATTTTTTCACATTTTTTGGTAGATACCTAACAAATATATTAATCTTGAAGAATCCTGATTTTTTGCACAAACTCAGAGCTTATAAATTTTTCAAAAAAAAAGGAAATTAGCAGTAGAGTGGCGAAATTCAACAAAACCAAAATCAACCATACTGTTTAATGGTTGATCCCAAAAAAAACAGGGTAAGAAATAGCAAAAAATAAATTTTAATTTCTCTTTTCAAATTCATGTTGATTTTTTGAATAGAATTTTCTGTAGAATTTAAATCCTTTTAAAGGCATGCAACTCATGTCATACACTGACATAAAATTATTTTTGCCACGAAATCTATGGATTGAACCCCGAGGTTGCAAACAGTCACCCAAGTTCGTAAGTTTTTTTCTCTGCAAATTTATTAGGCATTTATATAAACAAAAATCTAACTCTTTCGTATAAAAATAATAGCAATAATAGTCTACCAATTTTATCAAATTTAACCTACCGTTTTCGGTTTTTGCAACAGTAAATATACCTGAAAAGAGTAGTGAAGCCGTGAAGGATTATTTGCCAAAGTTGCTGTTGGTTCCAATATCCAATTTGGCATGCTTTCCTATATTTGGATTACATCAAATCTTTAAAGAAAGCTTCGGAGAAGTACAAGGTTTATTACGACCTTTGCGCTGTAATCTTGAAAATATTGTTGCTAATTTACCCAAGTAAATTTTAATTTGAATTATATGTAGTTTAAAATTGTATTTTTGGAATGATTTTCTTTTTTTAATGCCGGAGCCACATCTATCTCGGGTGGTGTGGAGTCATGTGTCGTTATCGCTGTAATGACAGTCGGAAAAAGGCTTTTCGACAAAAGTCGATCAAAATTTCTTGTAGAATTTAAATTTCTTTCAAATGGAATAAACATATATATAAAAGTCAAATAGAAAAATATTTAGCCAGTTCAAGTTTCTCAAGATCTCAGAGACCTCAGCAATCTCAGAAATCTGAAAGTAAGGCTGAGTTCCAAAATTCATCAGATGCGCATTTGCTGCGCAAACTGCGCATCCAAACATATTTTAGCTGCTTCGATTTAAATATTTTTTTATTTTTGCATTTCGAAACGTCAGACTTATGCAATGTAATATTTCTACAAAGCATCAAGTTTGCGTTGCTGATGTTGGCATTACTTCCGCATCAAAACATTTTCTACATTTTGAAACTCAGCCTAATTCTTCAGTGCGATTCCTCAATTGCTGTCAAAAAGCTGAGACTAAATATTTTTTGAATTCACTTGATCAATTGTTTTTTGTGAATAGCTAAATAATTAATAAAAAAGAGATGAAAATGTGTTTTGACTTTTAGCAGACATATTTTGTAAAGGTTTGTTTTGTGTTCAAACTAATTTTTTTCAAAATTTTACGTTATTAGGTAGTACTTTTGTTTTCAATATTCGATACTCTTATCAATCTAGTCAAATACTGAAAACAGATGCCTAAAAGTCTTAGTTTTTGAGAAAACTGAAAATAACCAAATCTTCTTTACTACTTTATTAGTAGAAAAGGAATTTTTGGAGCAACAAAGTAATGGATGGAAGTCGACTTTAATGAAAACATATTTTTGTTATTTTAAATTCTCTCAAAATCTAGAAAATATTTTGACATCTGATTTTTAGTGTTTAACTAAAAATTGATAGTAGCATTGAATACTAAATACAAAAATACGACCGTTTTAACTGAATTATTTTTTTTTTTTTTTTTTTTTTTTCAAAAATTTAAGTTTGAAAATTAATTTTTGAAAAACTGTTTACTAAAACAACTTAATTCAAAACAAAAATTAAAGAAGAGCTTTCTGGATTTCTAAAGACGTATAGCATGGCATTGTAGGTTTTACATTGTTTTTACATAATTTTTTTTCCTGTTTTCTGGAAATTGTCCGTCCCGCCTAAACGGACGGAAATAGACCCCCCTCCGATACGATTTTTTTTCTTAACCCAACCTGCTCTAGTTTGGGTTTGAACGGTGAAACGTACGAAGGATTCATATGTTTATATTCAGTATCTTTAATTCATATCTTTTTCAGTATTTTTGCTGTCATTTTTGCTATTTTATATGTTATACATGTATACTGTTATACATATCAGGCGCATAATATATCAATTGTTCAAATGGAGCCACCATGTTTGTATGAATACGCTATCCAGTGTATTATAGAGATCAGTGCTATGAATGAAATTCCATTCTAAGGCGAAGTTTGCAACAGATGGCGCTAACAATAAAGATGGAGTGGAACCAACTTCTCTGCAGGTTTTGTATGGAATTGACAAACAACTAGCAGTCCATATATAAAAAGTAAAAAGTAAATGCTCGCCGCCGTCAAAGAATTCTGGTGATCTGTCACCAAATATCTGTTTGATGAATTTCAACTCCGTCATTTGACAATAAGGCCTCGCGAAGGTTTGTAAGCAAATATATGGCTATTAATTTGCATTTTATCCCCTTTAACAATGATTTTAACGTTCGGGTTTATTTCAAGAAGTTTGCTACGGAACTGAAGAAGTTTTTTTCTCTTATTTCTATTATTTTTTTTACTGATTCCGGTGTTTTTAAGCTGGTGTGCCGCGGATAAAACTTTGTCTACAACCTCAGGCGAAAGAAGTTCAATATGTTGGTTGCGCGAGATCGTTTTATATTGAAATTATCACCTTCGTTCATTTTAAAGAGCCCCTTGCAAGTTTGTATAGCAAATTGAATTGCATTGGTTTCTTCGTTTCAAGGGAGGTGTACTACTATAGAGCATTCGTTATTCTTTCTTGAATACATTCCCAACTGATTTTCAAGAAGCTCGCATCTTTCGGACATCATAGTGAGTTTGTGGTTAAAATAAGTGTTAGCGGCTTTAAGAGTTTTATTTCGCTGTAGAGTCTGGACAGACCATCTCTTGTAGCAAGGTTTTTTATTTTTTTCCGCAAAGAATTCCATTGAGAATGTTTTTCAATTCATCAATAGATAACTTTCCTATTACCATGTTCAGTTCTTTTTTAATCAAATAATATTTTTTACCACTGGTATCTCCTTCAGGTGAAGTTTCAGTTATATTCCTCTTTTTTCGATTATTGATTATGAAGAAATTCCATACTACCGGCAAATATATCTAAATAAACTAGGACCCTATTTTAAAAAAATTGATGATATTTTATATCGCTGAAGGTAGATACACAAAAAAGAATTGATGTATGGAGTTTTGTTACAAAAAAGCAAGTAATTTAATTTAAATTTAATTAATTTGCAAGAGACTAAAAAACTTTGTACTTTCACTTCTGACAGTTGAAATGTCTGTCAATAAAGTACCAGCGCTATTTCGTTAATTTAGCGAATATAGATGCAGTAGAGGGTAGGGAACATTATACTTTAGCTTTTTATATGGGCAACTGATTACGGGAGGAGCAATCTACATGATGCAAGAAGACATAATTATAGCCAACGAAGACCTGAAATCATAAAATAAATGAAATAAATCGTGTAGTCTGGGTTTTTTTTAAGTGGTAAGGGTGACCCGCAGGTCCAACATAATAAAAATAAATCAAGACCCCAGCCCAGGACCGCGAGCTTAAGCCAGGAGAGGGGGCCAAGGGTCCCCTTTTTTAGTTTTTCGCGAATATTTGGAAAACCAAGGGCTTAAGTGAAAAAGTCTGAACTAAGGAATTAAAGCAAATTAAATTTTCTACAAACTTTATATTTATATTTTCGCTTGGAACAACACTAAGGAAGATGCGGGGTAGGGAAATTTCAAGAAATCTAAAAAATCGGTCATTAGCCTACAAAATTTAGTGTTGATTGATCAACTTTACACAGAAATAACAAAAAAAAAGTAAGTATATGTATTTATAATTATTCCATTAATGATTTGGAAGAGTTTATGGGGTTAAAACAGGTGGCGAGGGTTATAATTTCCTAATTTTATTTATTTGCTACAGTGTTTGCATTCACTCTGAAAAATAATGTTTCTTCAAAGGTAAAAGTATACTGGATTTTTCCAAATTACTGACCATGACTTTGTAAAATAATTTTCAGATATGTACTTAGAAAAAAATCTTTGAGGATAGGGGGTCTATGTCCCCCCGCTTATAAGGGAGGGACCATTTTCTAAAGAATTAACGTAAAAAGCATTAATAATTATTTAAAATCAAGTACCTATAATACAATACTATAGGTTTTTTAAAATCCAAAGACCTATTTTTTTTATTTTGTTGCTAAATCAAGTTTTTTTTATTTAACAGTTTATGAAAAATTGAATTTGAATTTAACAAAACATTATTATATTTTATCAGTTATTCACAAAAAAAAAACATACAATTTACACATCATGTCTTTGCTCACTACAACAACTCAAAATGTCCCTCCTAATCCTAGTTGCAACGCCACATCATTATTATACATTATAATGCTCATACAAAAGGGCTAATGTGTATCAACTAAGCAGGTCACTTTTTTCCGTTGCAGATTAAAAAGTATAGTACGTCTAGCCCTCGAAATCCGAGGGCCAATTACATTATTTTCTAATCAACAGAAACTTTGACTGAAGCTAAAAACCTACCTTGTAAGAATTTACATAATTTTTCGTGAATTTACGCTATTAAAACCTATAAAAAGACCTTGACCGAACCTACAATATCCAACCAAATGTATTTTTGTTTTTGTGCGACGGTGCAAGCTGCCAACTCCACGATGACTTTGTATTCTATCTCGCTCCCTCTTTTTCCTATCTACCCAAACCAAACACATGCACAATAATGGTGTTGCATTGTTTCGTGGTTGTTTTTTTCTCTTTCTCTTTTTTTAGGTGTATTTGGTGATGATTCTCCGCTGAAGCTCATCCGTGGACGATGAACAACAACCTCATTGTGTTTTTTACAAATATTCTCTCTCGCTCGCTTCTCACTCCCTCTTAATACGAATTTTTTTTCTTTTGTTAATTAAACTTATTTGTGGTTTAATAATTTTTCTCCTTTGTTAATTAAACTTATGTGCGGTTTAATAATTTAAAATATTTATATTTTGTGCACTTCTGTGGCACAAAACCTTTCCAACGGTATATAATTTATATGCCTTCGGCTTTTCTTGACCGCGTAAATTGTACCACAAAATTCGTGATTGCCGTTTTATTAAAAAGTATATAGTAATTAGGGGTTGGGGTCGAAATACTGTAGGGTCAAAATACTGTGTTTAAAATAATGTATTTCAAAATACTGTCATTTAAAATTCTGTGTAACCAGAATTCTGTATTTTAAAATTCTGTATTGTCAAAATTCTGTATTTCAATATTCTGCTTTTCAAAATTCTGCTATTTAAAAAATTGTTTTGATAATGTAAAAAAGTGTGCACTTTGAAATATAGAATTTTGCTCATGCACAATTATTTAAATACAGAATGAACATTGAAAGTTTGAATTAAATGAAATCCTATATACAACAATTTTCCTTGTATACTGTCTAAATTTCTTTTAAATTGTAAGGAGAACAAAATTCGAAAAGCTGCTACTGTCAAGCCTCATTATAAATATTAGGTACGGCTACATGAAATTTGGCACTAATGAAAAATTACCCTAAACGAAATATAATAAATATTCCCAAAATTGGAGAAATTACCTCATTTTCAAAGCTGTGTGACGGCAGAACCCCGACCTCAAAATTTTTTGACGAAACCTGTCGCATTCGTTTAACCAGGCAAAAAAATCGTTTGTCTACCCTCAGGAAAAAAGTTATTAAGCTTTTATTTTTTATAGCAAGTATCCAAAATTCAAAAAACGCGTCTACTGTCCACAATATATAACTATGGAGGTTGGTGTTAAGTGGGTTCGTTTGTCCACCGGCTTCTTAACATTATCCATAAAAAATTTTCGTTTTTTCACCCTTCGTTTAAAAGTTATTCAACATTCCTTTTTTATAGCAACACCCCACAAACAAAAAAGTCCTCTAACATCCCCAATTTTTATAGTACACGGCATAAAAAATTAAAAGAAGAATTGGGGATGTTGAGGACTTTTTGTTTTTGGGGGTGTTGCTATAAAAAAGAAATGTTGAATAACTTTTGAACTAAGGGTCGACTTTTTTTTTCTTTCTGGATTAACATAGACAATTGGTGGACAAACGATTGCAATTGGTTCCATTCCGCTAAAAAAAAAAAAACATTTAAATTTTTATGTTAAGTGCTTAAAAAAAAAAGAAAAGTTGAATAATTTTTGAACTAAGGGTGAACAAACAAAACTTTTTGGTGGAAAAGCATAAGGAGCCGGTGGACAAACGATTGCAATTGGTCCGGACCTCCTAAGTTAAAAATTGTAGGCAGTAGAGGCGTTTTTTAATTTTGGGGTACTTGCTTTAAAAAAAGAAAAGCTTAATAACTTTTTTTCTGAGGGTGGAAAAACGATTTTTTTGTCTGGACAATCGATGGACAAACGAATGCGACACGTTTCGTCAAAAAATTTTTAAGTCGGGGTTCTGGCGTCACACAGCTCATTTTTAAAATGGAAAAATGACCCCAACTAAATGAAAAAAAATTTCATAGTAAAATTTACCCGAAAAATTAAAAAAGTGAAAAGAAGCCTCAAAAACAATTTAAAAAAATGGCCCCAAAATAAAATAATTTCAATTTTTTGTTGTTTTTGTTTTTTATATCAATTTTTGAGGAAAATTTTCATTTTTTTATTGATAAAATAAAACAAATATAAAGATTGATAAAAAACTTTAATTTGTTTTTAATTTTAAAATTTTTAATCTAATTTATTATCACAACTTTTAATATTTTTTTTATAATAAATAAATAAATTTAGAGGTTTCTGCGACGCGTTTCGAAGTGTCTCCATCTTCGGGCGAAATAACTCAATAACACACTCCGAAACGCGTCGCAGAAACCTCTAAATTTATTTATTTATTATAAAAAAAAATATTAAAAGTTGTGATAGTAATTAGATGAAAAATTTTAAAATTAAAAACAAATTTAAGTTTTGTATCAATCTTTTATTCGTTGTAATTTATCAATTAAACCAACACAACTAAGAGACATAAAAGCACGTAAAATGTATTTCATTTTTTGTTTGGGGCTATTTTTCAATGGGGCTAAATTTCATGTAGCTATTTTGTACCTATAATTTAAAATCGCTGTTTTGGTGTGCGAGAAAATGGTTGTCCTTATATGATGACTGAAAATAGCTTTTAACGGCCATAAAAATTGTCGTTTCGTCCCGGCGATCTCACTTGTACTCATCAGTTGAATAGTGAGGGCCTTGTCAATACGCAATTTCTATCAAGTTCTATGTAAGATGAACTGAACTTGATAAAAATTGCGTATTGACAAGGCCCTCACTAGTCAACTGATGAGTCCATGTGAGATCGCCAGGGTGAAACGCCAATTTTTATGGACTAAGGGCCGTTAAAAGCTATTTTGAATCAATAATTCAACAAGTCCAATTAAATAGTGCTAAGTCTTCGTCTACTTGGCTGATTTATTTCAGTAGTATATAGAATTTGTATTATTCAAAAAAATCTTCGCTTGATGGCGTCATCCCTATTTATTCGCAAACGAAAAAAGTGATTCAAATTTTGTTTGCTTAACTAATCAGCAATTAAGTAGTTCTCAATATGTATCCACCCCCGGACCGTTTATCTATAGTTTTGAGAAAGTTGACCTTCTAAGTTGACGTCAACTATGCAGCGCACCACATTTTTTCACAAAATAACAGAGAAATTAACTTTTTTTTGCGTAACTAATTAGCAATCTGGGGGCACGGTAGTGCCCCCTGCCAAGACCAGCCAAACGAGCGGCGGGCACTACCTATATTTTCTCGTAACGTTTCGTCGGATTTTCAGGCCCTCATAACTTCGATCTGGATAGAGCTAGAGAGCTCAAATTTTCAGGATTAGGTGTAGTCCGCAGACTTACAAAATACACCAAATTTCATATTTCTAGCTTTTATACTTTGGGTGTAATTCATACCCAAAAACGTCGATTTTGTCACTGACCACTCACTCATCAAAACCTAAAGGGTACTTCCCGAAGTCCTAGAAAGCTGAAATTTGGAATGTAGGCTAGGATTTGCACACAAACAACAAAAAAATTAAGAAATCTATAACTTTCACCCTCCAACACCCCAAAAATGGGGGTTCATAATAAAACATCTAAGACAACAACAATTTTCACAATCACACAAAAGAATGCATATAACCCACCTATACTTGATGTAAGGGTTGTTTTTTTTTTATTTTGTACTCATAAACACAAAAAACAATGCACAATATATGTCTTTGCTTGAAATAAGGGTTGTTTATGTATTGTATGATCTTCACCACGATTGGTGAAAAAATTGTCGTGCCGGTATCGCTATGACGTATCCTTGGAATTATATGTTATATGTATGTATGCATATGTAGTTATATTCAGGGGTGTGCGATAGGAAAAAATTATGAACTTTCAACTCTCTTCGGTCAAAAAAAAATTAAGAGATTTTTCATTGACGGCTCATTTTTTTAAGGTTTACCCTAATAGGGCATAGGGCAGGTTGTGCCCGTTCTTTGAAAAGTATGAAAAAATAATCCATCTCGCTTGGTTTAGTAGTTATGGCAACATTAAGAAAAATAATGAAAATCGGTACCCTAGCTCATATTTTTAAATACAGTGGTTACAAATCTTAAAATTTAGCTGTTTTCTTTTTTTGCGTAATCCTTAATAACCATGCTATTAATCGCAATCACAAATCCAAGAATTAATATGGTCAGTTTCGTAAGAAAAATAAAGTTTGACTGAGTCATTGTTCAAAAAAATTTTGTGAGCTAACTTTGACACTTCATATTTAAAAAAAAATGTACCACACTACCCTCGGCAAGTTATTTAAAAAAATGGCCCGTTTCATCAAGATTTCAAAATGGTACAACACTTGCACCTTATTTACTCGTAAAAAATACGATTGCTTTTTTATTTGCAAAAGGACCTCAGTTCACTTCATATCACTTTTAAGTAAATAATGCTTTTTTGTGCTCAAAAATCGGTTATACCGAGGTGTATGTAAGATAAACAGAGGCACTTGAATAAAATACTGTTTGCAGTAAATTAGAGTGAGACAGATCAACATTACACACGGTACGCTACGATCTACGATCTGTGGGCTGCGTTCCTGCTTTTACTAGCAATTTCTCGTAATTGTGCGCCATTGTGTTCACCTGGACCCGATCAGTGTTGTAAAAATTATGTTATTTATTATCTAATAATACGTAGATACTAAAAACCTTTTACGAATAGCGTAGTTGTCGAAGCTCAAGAATATAAGAACATCCATACTATAGCTCATTGAAATGTTACATTAGCCTGGCATTCAGGACTGAATGTTTTTGATTTATGGGAGGGTAAAGTGTTAGTGCAAAATGAAATTGTCGGGGCTAAAAGCCCCTTTCTTTTTCGGGTGCCATTTTGGAAAATGGGGTGTTAAAAGTTTTTCGCTATATCTTGAGAACCATGCGTCTTACAAAAATAATTTTGCACATTTGTGTATTAAATTGAATTCTGTACAATAAATGGTAAGGCACTTTTTATCATAAAATTGAAAACAAATTAAACTTTAAAACAGACGAAAGTTTTACGAAAATTATAATTAAAGGGATATAAAATGCCAGGTTACTGTAAGTTTCAATGGACTAATATGTATGTTCTTATATTCTTGAGCTTCGACAAATACGCTATTCGTGAAAGGTTTTTAGTATCTACGTATTATAAGATAATAAATAACATAATTTTCACAACACTGATCGGGTCCAGGTGAACACAATGGCGCACAATTACGAGAAATTGCTAGTAAAAGCAGGAACGCAGCCCACAGATCGTAGATCGTAGCGTACCGTGTGTAATGTTGATCTGTCTCACTCTAATTTACTGCAAACAGTATTTTATTCAAGTGCCTCTGTTTATCTTACATACACCTCGGTATAATCGATTTTTGAGCACAAAAAAGCATTATTTACTTAAAAGTGATATGAAGTGAACTGAGGTCCTTTTGCAAATAAAAAAGCAATCGTATTTTTACGAGTAAATAAGGTGCAAGTGTTGTACCATTTTGAAATCTTGATGAAACGGGCTATTTTTTTAAATAACTTGCCGAGGGTAGTGTGATACATTTTTTTAAAAATATGAAGTGTAAAAGTTAGCTTACAAAATTTTTTTGAACAATGACTCAGTCAACCTTTATTTTTCTTAAGAAACTGACCATATTAATTCTTGGATTTGTGATTGCGAACAATAGCATGGTTATTATGGATTACGCAAAAAAAGAAAACACAGCAAAACTTTAAAAATTGTAACCACTATATCTAAAAATGTGAGCTAGGGTATCGATTTTCATTATTTTTCTTAATGTTGCCATAACTACTAAACCAAGCGAGATGGATTATTTTTTCATACTTTTCAAAGAACGGGCACAACCTGCCCTATCACCCTGTACCCGCTTGACGTTGAGTTTCGGGACACCCTGTATATTATATTGCTTAATAATTATGTATAGGTGCATAGGTATATGATTTTTAAGTACATGATGTTTTGCTAAGAGACTTAAATCAATATAAAGGTTAGGTTAGGTAGGTTGTAGGTAGTTATTTAATTCCTAGGTTATACATATGCCTATTGCTACAATATCAACTGTAAAGTAGTTTTCCTGGAAGCAGGGTTTCACAGTGAAGTATTTATAAGGGAGGTTCAAGTATTTTTCTTATGGATAATAGGTGATCCTACAAAAAGAAATTAAATCCCACCAAAAACATTTCATGTAAAAAAAGGTCGCCAAGACTCACATGCACATAACGCTTTCGCTGTGAAAAAGTTATGAGATCTCATGAAGAGCCAAGCCCATAACTCTACAAGGCCTAACTCCACAAGACCTAACTCTACCAACCCTACATCGTGGTCAAAAAGTATGGCTTGGCCGTTTCGCAGCCGAAACACAGAAACTTCCATAGATTTTTGGTAAGTCGGTTATGCAAAAGTTTTATGAAACGGCCAAGCCATACTTTTTGACCACGATGTAGGGTTTGTAGAGTTAGGTCTTGTGGAGTTAGGCCTTGTAGAGTTATGGGCTTGGCTCTTCATGAGATCTCATAACTTTTTCACAGCGAAAGCGTTATGTGCATGTGAGTCTTGGCGACCTTTTTTTACATGAAATGTTTTTGGTGGGATTAAGTAGTTCTCAATATATATCCACTCCAGGACCATTTATATATAGTTTTGAGAAAATTGACCTGCTAAGTTGACGTTAGGTGGGGGCAAAACCCCCATTTATTCGGCTTAATGCAAGCTACAAACATACAACTTAAAACTAAGGACTTAATCTAACTTAAAAATTAAGAAGCTTACAGCTAAGATAGGGATGTATTGGGGGTAGGATTGATTAAACGGAGTTTAAGACTGGAATTGCTTAGGTTAAAGTCGAAACAGTTTGCGTTCAAATTAACACTTCGCAACATTCGAGTTAAAGGCTCGTTGGATCCATATGAGGTGCGGTGAGTAGGCAAGTAGAAGAGGCGAGGGTTTCTTAAATTTCGGGGATTAGTGTTGAAAAAGATAGAATTGTAAAGAGTTTGGCAGTCGACAGAACCAGAAAGGAGACGGTGAATGAATAGAATGTCTGCTATTTCTATTCGTTTCTCGAGCGATATCAAGTTAATTAATTGTAAGCGATCACGATAAGGTGGTAGGATTAAAGGATCGTTCCAAGGAAGGCCTCGAAGAGCAAATCGAAGGAATCGGCGTTTAATGCTCTCAATTCTAGATATATGAATATCTTGATAAGGCGACCAAGCTTGACAAGCGTATTCGAGAAGGGGTCGAACAAATGTTATGAACAGCGACCTTGTCACATAGGGGTTGGAAAATTCTTTAGACCACCTTTTGACAAAGCCGAGAGCTGAGTTGGCTTTCAGAATTATGTCATCTATATGTGCGGGGAAATTAAGTTCCTGGTCCAAGTAGGAGTCCAAGATCGCGAATGGACTATACGATCGAGATGGGTTGGTTATGAAGGAAGTAGAAGCGAGGAGGAGATTTGATGCGTTTACGCGATGTTAAGCTCCAAGCAATTTTTTAGACACCAGACTGAAAAATTATCGAGGTCTTGTTGTATAAGCTCAGTATCACGTGACGACGAGATGGTCTTGAAAAACTTCGTATCGTCAGCGTAAAGTGAGATAAAGGAATGCTTGATCACCATGTCGATATCGTTAATAGTGAGGATAAAAAGAAGGGGACTCAAATGGCTACCTTGGGGGACGCCGGAGGTACCTAGGAAAAGATTGGAAAGGGCCGATCTGAAGCGTACGCTGTAGTAACGGTTCTCTAAGTAAGAAGATATCCATCTCAAAAAGATAGGTTCAAAGCCGAGGGAGGACAATTTGAAGAGTAGCAAAGATAATATAACAACTTGTTATATTATCTTTGGTATAAGTCTATGCGAAATTTTATCAAAGGCTTTACTGAAATCTGTGGAAATAACGTCGACTTCATTTCCATTCTCTAAAGCGGAGATGGTAAAAGATACGAATTCGACAAGGTTAGTGGTTGTAGATCTAAATTTAAGGAAATCGTGTTGCCTAGGGGATATGAAAGATTTAGAGCGGAAGCTAATTAGTTCACATAATATACTTTAAAATATTTTAGGAATATGTGAAAGTTTAGCGAAGGGGCGATAGTTTTTGACATCAGATTTTGGACCTTTTTTGTGAATAGGAGTTACAAAAGAGGTTTTCCATATCTTAGGGAATTTTCCTTGAGATAGGGATAAATTAAAGATTTTTGAGAGGGATTGAGAAATTGTTGAGGAGCATTTTTTTTAGAAATATGGCAGGAATACCGTCAGCGCCAAGAAAAAATTCATCTTTAAGTTGAGATAACTTATTTTGGATGAGATTAGGTTCGATGTACTCAGGAAGAAATGATCCAAGAGTGAAGTTCGGCAAATAATCAAAATACGCGGAATCAGGTACAAAAGAGTCGTTGGAAAAAGATTGGCAAAGAAATTGGCGATATTTTGAGGTTCGTTTGAGGTTTTAATATTGAAGGAGAGGGAGGTAGGGTAGCTATCGGATTTTTTTTTATGGTTGACGAACTGATAAAAGGACTTAGGATCATTAATAAGGTTGACTTGCGTTTCAAGTAAATTGCGTTGGTAAAGGAAGTTGTAAAGCTCGGTAAAGCGAAGATAAGTACCAAGGTAAATTGAATAGTCAGTGGGAATCGAGAGTGAAGAAATGATTTCCATGCTTTATTTCTCTTGTTTCGCAAAGATCGTAGTCTGTGATTATACCAAGGTGGGAAAAAATATGGTGTTTTACATCTTGAGAAGGGTACATAGAGCGAAATAGCATTAAATATTTGTCTGTAGAAAATGGTTGTTGCATCTTCGACGGTAAGGTTCTCAAAATGGAATTGATATCTGTTGAGATATTCATTGATTTGAGAGAATTGTGCTTTATGAAAATCGAAAATAGAAAGAGTCGAAGGGGAAGAAGTCTGGCTGGGAGAATAATAAAAGCATGTGAGGAAGAGAGGAGGATGGAAGTTATCGATGGTTGATAAGGTAAGGGGGCTTACTGAGACAGATGAGTTAATGGGGTCAGTTGTGAAGATGAGATCAAGTTGTCTACCCATATAATAAGGGATGCCATTGATTTGACAGAGACTTGAATCTGTTAATCGATCATCTGTTAGCGGAGAGGTTATTGCAAGCAATATAATGTGACGCATCGTCAGATGAAATCCATTTATTTAAGTTGTGGAAGGTTGAAATCGCCGCAAAGGAGGATGTCATCATGGGGAACAGAAAGAGATGTTATATGGTCAATGGCGCTAATAGCTAGTTCATAAGAAGCAATGGGTTGTGACGGCAAAATATAGCAGCATATGACATAAAGCGACTTGTGAGGCAGCTTTATTTTAATGGAAACATAGTCAATATCCGAAGAAGATGAAGTTGTTACGAGGGATGAGTCGAATATGTTTTGGATAGCTATAAGAACGCCGGAAGGACAATTATCAGCAGGTCGGTTTAGATCATCGCGATAAACATTAAAGGAAGATGGAAACAATTCCTGGTTATTTATGCTAGGAATCAGATTCGTTTCAGTCAGGGCATAGATCTGGAAGGGTAGGGCATATGTTTGCTGTAAGACTGCATGTGTTTTTGAACGAAGACCTCTCACATTTTGATAATAGAGGGTTAGAGGAAAGTTTTGACCGACAAGAGGGGATGATGAATGAAGGAGCAAATCAGGAACAAAAAAAACTGTCATGGTCAGCTCTGCTGAAGGTGTGATATTCGCTTTGAGTGAATATACCGTCCAAAAGCATCGAGATCATTCGCAACTTTTTGGGGAGACATATTGAGGTACTCATGGTATTTGGTATAAATATTCATGAGACTGGATATTTCTGTAGGGAGACCTTCTTTTTGAATAGAAACCATGACGCTTGTTTTTGTTTTGCCTTCGTAGCAAACCGAATCTGGTTTATCATGTTCCAGAAAAATGCCGATATTTTCAAAAATATCTTCTATCCCTTAATCTAGAGAGAGCATAACGACAATCTGTGGAGTCAGAGGTTTGTTAGATTAGTTTTACTGTAGGTGGAAAAAGAGGGTCAATAAACGGCTGAGTAAGGTGAGATACCGGCGTAGTTGTTGTTGAGGGTGTTGCAGAGAGAGTTGAAGTTGAATAAGTCGGTGGGGAGTGTGAAGAGGAGTTGGGTGTAACTGAACAGGATGTTTGGCCGTTTATGACAGAGGTTGGTGAAGGGTTAAGTATATGGGAACTAATGAAATTAGGGTATTTCGCTCCAGATCTAAGGTCGAAAGTAGGAAGTGAATGTATAGTGGGGGCTGGGAAGGGAGACGAAAACTTAGAAGGTTCAGAACAAACTGTTGTAGTAAAGTTAAATGAGACCCTTTTATTCCGAGATTTCGAAGGAGCTGGAGAGTTAGTGGACTTGACTTGAGAGTTAGAGGGCGTGCGGGATTGGTAGGCAAAGGCGTAAGAATTGTTTAAATTATTTTTATTGTTTTGGAGGTCTTTACTTATAATATTTTGAAAGCTAGAATGGGAAAAGTTAGGGAGAATACCCATTTTAAAACTCCAATTGGGATCTGGCCGATGTGTGTTAGTTCTAAAGTGACAGTGACTGCTAGTTCTCGGTAATAATTGCCATCCAGGAGGTGTTTTGGCGTAACTAATTAGCAATTAAGTAGTTCTGAATACACAGGGTGATCGGTATAAGGTGCACCAAACCATTGAATAAATACAAATAGAAGTGACACCCAATTACTCAAGGCTCTATATGCTCGTCCTGTGGCATTTTATAGAAACAAATTGATGATGTAGAATTTTTCTGTACGCAAACCGATTCAAAAGGGATTTTTAATTTTGAATCAGATTGTTTCGGTTTGAGTTTTTTGCAAATATCTCAGAAACGGTTTGTGCTAAACAAAAATTTTATTCCACAATCTTATAGCTAAAGCAATTTCCCACAAAAATGGTATATATTATTTTTTCGTAGCATTAACCGTTAAAAAGTAACAGCAAATCGAAAAGTCAAAAAATCCCTTTAAAGGGGCCAAAGGTCATGAAAATGTGCTGTATCTCTTAAACGGTTAATGCTTTTTTCAAAAGGGATTTTTATTTATTAAATTGTTCCTTTTTGTATCGGTGTCCATAACGACGATTTTCAATATTCTGTTTAGTTTTAAAATTAGTTTACAAAGTCATGTAAAGAATGTTTGTATGTATGTATTGTCATTTAGAGGTATTGGTTGTTTTTTATTTTTGTTTATATGACGATGATTCTTACAAGCTACGCGGAAGATTATATTTCCCATATTGAAATACAGAACAAAACTATATAAGGATGAGGATATTTTGATTATTTTATTTGCTATTCAGACTTGAATTATTTTCTTGATTCTGATTACTTCGTCAAATAAGAGTTCATTTTTTATTTTTTTGTAAAATTTAGAAAAATTTTCAAAATCTTAATTTCATTTAAAAATCTGAGTTTATAGATCTATTGAAATCTATTGGAACTCAACTATGTGTATACCTCCATACATACTATGTATAAACCCTAGAAAGGTTCTACGTCACCGGTTTCTTAAAAAACGACCGGCACAGGCTATATAAATACGGGACAGTCCCGGGAAAACCGGGATGGATAGTCACTTAATGTATCACATTATTTAGTAACATACTAGGACCTACATTTTATTGATCCTTTTAGACTGAACAATAAAGCATAAAATTCTTTGGCGTCCTCGCTTTTTTTTCCTACTTTTATCAATTTTATTATCTGGGGAGATGAGCCTAATGCCCATGCAGTAGTGCACTTAACTATTCAAATTACATACATGTACATTTTTGCCCCCGTCAGTACCTACTTCTGTTATATAGTCTAAGATCCCGCCATAGAACTATAGAAGGACCTACCCTCATCTAGGTATCAGATAGAAAGTATACAGTCTTATAGGTAGTTTCTCAGATGGTACGCCTTACATACATAAACAAAATACTATGTAAAAGGAAATTTTATTTAAAAAATTCTAAATAGATGGTTTTTAAAAATCGCAATTTCAATAGGGTAAATAAGGATAAAGAAAGATAAGTATAGTCTCTATTTTCTAAACGAAAAATGATAGAGAGGTGGTTGTTTTCGTAATTAATTTTCAATATACAAAATTCATGGATATATACAACAACTGTGAAAAATCTACAGCTCGGGATATGGTTGTTTGAAATCAAAAATGTGAAAAATGGACGTTGGAAAAAAAAGTTACCATAAATCAGGGTTATGTTTTCTGAAAATAAATTTTATATTTTTAGAAAGCAGATAAGAAATTAACTGACCACTATTTGCAAAATTTTCGATCTAACCTCAATGTTTGGATAAATGAATTTTTAAATAATCTAAAATTTTTCCATGAATTTTTGGTGGTTTTTGATTTTTTTCAATTATCCGCGCATAGGTATTTTCATTAAAAACAGTATCAGTGCATGCAAACATTAATACCGAGTACGATGGTGAGGTACATACTATATTGTTTCCAAAAACGTTGTCCAGAACTCAACATTGCTGAAATTTTATATGTTTATTTTGAAATTTCTCAATTTTTTAGAGGAAAACTTTGAGAGTCTCAAAGAACAAATTAGGTAGGTAATTTAATTTATGAAGGTAAAAATAACATAAATGTAATTTTGTTGGTTAATAGGTACAAGTACTGTATGATATCGAATACAACCAGTTTGGAAGATTTCTTCTCAGCTTGCTATGGTACCTCCCATTATAGAACCCTTGTTTTTTATTTTCGTTTTTCTCGAAAAGCAATTAGTAGCTGATTTTGATATTTTTCTATGAAAAATTCAAATAGTATTGTTATACGAATACAAAAATTTCCAATTTTTTTTTTTGATTTTTAAAAAATCTAAATATTTCAAAAACGACTCGGTTGATTTTTACGAAACTTGGCACCGAGCGGTTTTTGAACATTATCTAAATTATTTTTAACAAACATTTCTTAGGTAGTTAAAATTAACGTTGCCTTCTGCTATCTTTTTCTTATATTATTAATAAAAGAACTAGATAACTTAAATATTTCTTTATTAAAACTACTTTTTACTTTTTATATTCAAGTAAAGACTTCTGTCTTGTACAAAAACTGTTTGAACACTACTTTTACTTTCATAAATTGTATCTCATCAATACATATTGGTAGTTAAGTGTTGCCATATAAAAGCAATTTTTAATAATTTATGATGTCGTCATTCAGGTCTGAGATTTACTTAACACTTTCCATATAAATGTTAAAAAGCTATTACAGAAAATAATTAACAATACTTCTCATACAACAATTTGTTTTATTTTGGACTATCTCATTATCTGTATAACCGATTTAATTTACAAAGAAAACAAATTTTAGATTTTTGTACAAAATTTTTTTTTTGAATGATGATTTTTTTCGAAATTTAATTTCAAAAAGGTCGCGAAAAAGGAATAATTAATTTAATGTTTAATTCAACTATAATAAATAATAAAAAATGGTGTACCAATTTTTTTTATTGTACAAAATTTTATTTACAGGTGATTCACCTAAGGTGTGACATAGAGCTAGAGCGTGTAGGTTGAGTCAAGAAAAGAAAAAAAAAATCGTTTGTGAGGGGGTCCATTTTCTCCCGTTTTTAGTATTAGAATCCAATTTCTAGTAAAGCACTTGCAACCGAATGCCTAAACTTATCTTGGTTTTTGATAAAGTTGAAAATAACGACATCTACTTTATTACTAAATTAGTAGAAATAGGACCCTTTTCCTTGGGGCAAAAAAATAACGGATGGAAGACGAATATAAGGAAAACTTATTTTCAATTTTCTCAAGAACTAGAATGCGTTTTGACATCTAGTTTTTAGTGTTTGACTAAAAATCGATGGAAGCATTGAATATTAAACACAAAAATATAACTTAATAATAAACAATTTTGAACAAATTCAGATTGAAGATTATTTATTTTTTTTTTCAAAAATTTAAGTTTGAAAATTAATTTTTGGAAAACTATTCACTAGAATAGCTAAATTTAAAACGAAAATGAAAGTAAACATTTTTTCATTATTTTTTAAAAAATTTTAATAAAAAATTTATTTTTAAAAACTGTTCTCTCAAATAATTTGCAAGTTCCATGAAGATAATATTGTATTAGCTATGTATGTATATGTGCAGTGTGCTATAGTACGTATTTATTTTTTGTATACTCACAAAAATACTAGGTACCGTCAACTTAGGCTCCCATAAAAATATATCTCTTAAAATCAGATAAATAGGTTTATGTATTCAGACTTTAAAGCCACAGTGTAAGAGCAACTTACTGCTGCCCAGTCCATGCCTGCTTTTTTCGATATATTCTTTAATTTATTATATGGATAAATACACAAGACAAGAGATACTCTTGGAGGTTTTGTCAATTGCTCGCAGGAGGCAGTAGCCGTATTTTTTATTTTTTTTTTTTAAATTTTAGGTGGCGAGGCTGGGGATCGAACCTATACCTCCGGCATGACAGTCCATTGCACTTACTATCACGCCACGGCGCGGCGGCGTCATAATGGAATTTATTTTCGGGAATTAATTTTAGGTCCCCTCCATTCCTGCAAATAAGCAAAGGAAGTGTTGAAAGGTGTTTCACTATGTTTTGGTTCTCCCGTATGCAGTTTTTTATTTCGTCTTCAACCTTCGAAATGTTTCGAAATTATGTACACCTAGGTATATACAACACCCCCATCCTACCCACTATCCTTGGCCTTAAATAATTTTGTTACCTACCAAAATGTAAGTACAGTACACACATTATGTTGTTATATTTCCTGCTACTTTCACTTTAAATATCAGATGAGTAGAGCTGAGTAGAGTTAGGTGTACGGTATACCTATAAGCTATAAACAATGCAGACTGTAATGAATAGGGCAACCAAAATTATGCCATGCCATACATTTTCGAAGAAATACCTATGCGCTTGAAAAACAGTGTTTTTAATTAAAAGTATTTTCTAACAGTCTTTTTTGAAAGTGTTGCTAGAAAAAATACTCTATAGCATATTTGTGATTGCCCTAGTAAATATCAATGTAGGTAGTGTGTTGATATTAAGTTAGGATTTAGGAACTGAAATAGTAACGAAATTAATTCTCATCGACATACACGAATTTGTACATACAGACATACATACATACATACATACATACATACATAATTAATTCTATACAAATTCTGAATTTCAGACTAAACACAACCACTTTCGTTTCCATAGAAATATACAAAAATAATGAAAACAAAACAAATTCAACATTCGTTTCCATAGTAATTAGAAAAAAATTCCCATTCGAATTCATAAGCCTTTTATGATTAAGGAAGTTTTTTTTTATTGAATACATCAACCTACCATGCGATAGCAGCCCTATATGGAAGCCTTAGTGGCCGATTTTCCCGGTGTCTACTTTTATTTATATTTATTCAATGACCAGACTGCTGGAGCGAGTAGGTTGGGTTAAGACAAGAAAAAAAATATATGGGAGGGGGGGTCTATTTCCCCCCGTTTAGGCAGGAGGGACAATTTTCTAAAAAATTGACTTAAAACGGAAAAAAAATATTCAAAAACAACGGTACAATTTAAAATGGCATGCTATAACTTTTTGCAAAGCCAGAAATAATCTCTTCTTTGATTTTCATTTTAAATTAAGTTGTGGTAGTGAAAAGTTTTTGAAAATTAATTTCCAAACTCGAAATTTTGAAGAAAAAAAATTTAAAAAAAGTTTCGAACTATTTTTTTTCAAAATTTTATGTAATTAAATATAATTTTTGTTTTCAAAATTAAATGCTTTTATTAATTTTCAGTAAAAAAAACTGAAAACCGGATGTTAAAGTGTATCTTAGTTTTTGAGGAATTAAAAAGAAATAAAAAGTACTTTTTTCCAAGAAAAACTGTTTTTTTTTGGTTTTCCCAAGTTTGATCTGCTCAGGTCAATTATTAAATCAGTGGATTACCCCTTTTTAATTTTTTTTATCTAGTTTTGAGCAAATAATAAAAAAAAATAAACTGGATTATTTAGATTTCACCTTTTTTATTGAGGAATGTGTTCCATTTAACAAAATTGACCTGTTACCCAAATAAAAAGGATTACCTGTACAGTGTACACCAAATAAAAAATAACAAATATGTTTTACCTACCTAATAAATATGGAAGGACATTTTGTGTGAAACTTATTTCTAAATTGCGTATCAAATCGTCAATACAAAACGATGGCAAGTTACTCTCGGGCAGTGTTGCCAACCGTATGATAATTATTCTACATGTATGATAATAATAGGATTTGTATGATGTATGATTAAAAATCATTATCATACACAAAATGTATGATAATTACTGTGTCTTACAAAATAAATCAAATTTTTACCATTATTTTCCAATGTCTCATAAAAAAATTAAATTCCTACTCAAAACATAAAATACTAATAAAATTATACTAAAATAGAAAATTGTCAACAGTGATAACTTAACGAACTATCCCTCTATTACTACGTTTTGGTATTTAAGCGAGCTTAAAGCTCATATACACCTGCATCGAGTTGAAATGAGCTTGAACCGACTCGATTCCACTTCACGAGCGGAGTCGAGTCGACATTTATGCTAAGAAACCTGGGTTGAGGAGTTAATTTGAGAAACTTGCAATTTTAAATCGCGTGCGTGCACAGCCATTAAAATATGTATGTTGTATTCGATAGCGATTAAAAATCGTGCGACTACAAATCGCAAATGCGTGCACAGCAAAAATATTGATGCGATCGCGATTTTTTAATCGAACGGCTTTAAATCGCAAGTGCGTGCCTAGCTTTAGGCTGTGCACGCATTTGCGATTTGTAGTCGCTCGATTTTTAATCGCTATCGAACCTGTTTCATTTTTTTTAAGCGCCGCAATTTTTCAGTCGCTTGTGCATGCACTCACATTTAAAACCATGTGTTTCATTTTATGCGACTGAAAAATTGCGTGACTGACAATTGCGTGCATGTTTATTTCTTTCCGCATTTGTTTCATTTTATTTTGCCGCAATTGCGTCGCTTGAAAAATGGAACGAATTTCAGTTGTGATTTCTCGGTCGCATGTGCGGTCACTCACATTGAAACTGATGTGTTCTATTTCTTGCGACTAAATAGTCGCGCGATCGAAATCGCAAGTACGTGCTTAGCCTTATGCAAAAAGAGAGAAAGAACGAAAAAAAAAATTTTCGGTCGTTCTTTTTGTTATTGCGTCCTTTATTCTATAAAATATAAAAATTAATAGCAAATTTTCGAGTTTTGTACTTTTGAGTAAATTTAAAATACTTAAAATTTGTGTCCTTCCATTTCCAATATTGTTTGCGAAAACAGACAAAATGTTTGTCAAATATTCACAAATTACACTTCTAAGAAGGATTTATACAGATGTTTCACTTAATTGTTCGTCCATAAAAAGGTCAATGTAAGGGCAGGGTGACAATGCGGAAAACTGTTTACATGTATGAGCTCAAGGAAATCGTGTCATTTGTGGACGGGTTCTTGTGAACATTTTTTTTTGCCGTATGATAATTTACCCTCTCGTATGATCATAAAATAGCCAATTGTATGATAATGCATCCACAAGAATATGGCAACACTGCTCTCGGGAAGAATTGACCGATATGCACTATTGCTACGGTTTAGCAGATGGTTCCAGTCGGGAAGCACAGAGATTATACGCTGAAAGGTTCCCCAATAGGAGATGTCGCCACTATTCACTTTTTCCAAAACTTCACAACCTTCTTCGGGAATATGGATGGGTTATTACCTAATGCGTGGCGGATCGCTTTAAAAGCGGAACCTCACATTCGACCGTGTTCGCTTTTGGTTATTTTCAAATGCGATCGAGGACGAAAATGAACCTTCCAGTTTCTCTCACAAAGTCATCAAGTTTAGGTCTCTATAAATGAAATACATGCCAAAGGAAAGTTGCATGACCGAACCATAGATAATTTTGCTTCAAAAGAAAGAATGATACATTTAATGTAAAAAGCATAAACCGTTTAATACCCAATTTCATAAACAAACACTAAAATTACTTTTACCTAAACTCCTTTTATATAATATCAGGGTTTTAAAATATTTCAGTTTCACCAATTTAAAAAGGGAAATATTAGCGAATTTTTAGT
Source organism: Epistrophella euchroma (assembly GCA_947049315.1). Taxonomy (NCBI): domain Eukaryota; kingdom Metazoa; phylum Arthropoda; class Insecta; order Diptera; family Syrphidae; genus Epistrophella; species Epistrophella euchroma. The sequence continues at coordinate 67,179,708 of OX346245.1, forward strand.
TAAAATTGAGTTTGCCTCACATCTCCCTGGATAGAAAAACTAGGTTGTTTCGCTCTAGCATAAGAAGTGTATGAAGAATTATTGTAAACTCAAATGTCAAGAATAATTGCAAAAACATATGGGTCGTACAATGTATATACCTTTTTTACGGAATTCGAGTTATTTTATAGAATCAGTGCGCAAACGAAATATTCTTGAACGTACGTACTATAAAAAACAAATAAATAGGTGCGTTCTTTTACTTTGAAACTTTGTAATTTTCTTTGCATTTTAGTGCCATTTTATTTTTTCATATTGACAGAACGTTAACTAAATTCGCACAAATGCACAGAAAATCACAGAGTTTTAAAGTAAACAAACTAGGCTACTATATACATCTTCAAATTATTAAATAAAACAAGTCGAATTATGTAGTTTGCAAGCATTCATATTTTGTAGGTATGTGAACACAATGGAAAAAAAAAACAAATGTGACGGAAAAAGCTAAATCATGTTGGTAGATTCTTGACTACAGCTACTTGTTCTGATGGCAGTAAAATACGCTTTTAAAAATTTACTGAGAAGAAAATGAGCTTTAAGTTTATAAGGGCTTTTAAAAGCATTTTAGATTTAAATTCAATTGGTGAAACCAGAAAACCACATTTTAATGCTAAATGGGCATTTAAATCTATAGTTACACAGTACATCCTAATAATGACGAATGCTACTACCTGCTGAATGCTACTAATAAATGATCAACATTGTGAAATTACTTTTATGGACGCCTGTATCTGTTGTCATCCGCGACAAATAATAACAGCTCTGTTCCTTTACTTTGAAACTCTGTGATTTTCTTTTCATTTTAGTGGCATTTTATTTTTTTATATAAACTTTGACAGAAAGTTGAAATTTCAGTCCACAAATGCACAGAAAATCACAGGGTTTCAAAGTAAAGAAACAAGGCTTATATTGTTCGCTATCATTTTGACTATGTACATGTTCACCATTAAACCTGGGAAAAATTTAAAGAGAAGATATTTTGCAACGACAATATTTCTTTTTCGAAAAACATTTTCAATAAAGCTCGAAGAAGTATGCTTAACAATCAATAACAAAAAACTCATTCAACTTGGCATGCCCATCACCAGAACGTTCTGAGAATGACCTTTTTGATCTAGATTGATTAAGGAAACAACAATTAAATGTTGACGACTTGCACGCATTTGTCGGGGCAAACAAACAACTACTTTAGTAGATCAAAAACAGGCCTAGCGACATAATAACAAATGCGTTGGCCAACGTTTGAGGCGGTCTGTTTTTAAATAAGCAAAAAATATTTTGTATCAAAAAGCTCTTAAATTAACTATTTTCAAAATTTAATTTAATGGAAAAAATTATTATTTTGTATTTACTTTGTACATAATGTAATGCTTTGTACATATTTATATGTAGGTATGTAATGTATATGTATGTACATACCTACCTTAAATAAATAGCAAACAAATTGAAAGAGAAATCTGAATAAATGCAGCTTTATCTATACATGTTACATGTTATATTGTACCAAAAAAAAAATTTTAAATGCGAAGTAAGGCGAGCACGGGTCTGCTAGTTGAATATAAAACCGTCTCAAGTGAACTTCGTTTAACATTGTAAGACATCGAAATCGGCATGGGACAGTTTAAAGCAAATTTATGAACCTTGCGGTCCCACATTAAGTTAGGAGAAAAAGAAAGCATGTCTAATTTTATTAATCGTTTCTCTGACGTAGTTGAAAAACTTAATGAGATTGATTTTTCGGTTAACAATGAATTGCTCGTAATAATTTTGCTCTCAAGCTTACTAAAATCTTTAGAAAGTTTTGTGGTTGCTATGGAATCACGCGATGAATTGTCAAAAATGAATTTTCTAAAAGTAAAGCTCTTAGAAGAGGGAGATCGACGTTTAGAAAAGGGTGAGGTTCTGTGTAAAGATGAAGTGAGTTTTGAGCAGGCTTATGTAGCACGCCCAGGTGTTACTTCCAAATACACTCATGAAAGGAGACCGGCAGGAAAGTGTTTTAACCAGAGATCAGAAATAACTGTTGACCTTTATTTTCAATTGGTTTCTCTCTGAGAGTTACCACATTTCTTCAAGAAGATTTCGGTTACGGTTTGAGATTTATTTATTGAAAAACAAAATATCGGTTATCGGTTGAGATTTATTTTTTATTTTTTAAAATATCTCTCAATGGTTGAGTTTTTTACGAAAAAATTAATGGAAAAGGTCAACCTTTAACCTTTTTCGTAGAAAATAAATCAAAAATGGTTAATTCGAACAAAAAATTTTAATAATATAACTAAGCGACCTATCGACTTCAAAAATGCATATTCGTCATCTAGGAAGTAGCACCTTTTCAATTGATGCATGTTATTATATGAAAAATCGACTTTTATCTTTAAATACAATTTGCGGCTAAACTAGACGTGCTAGAGGCATCAAAGTTTGCATCTTTAAACTTGACTTGCGGCTAAACTAAGCGACCTATCGACTTCAAAAATACATATTCGTGATCAAGGTAGCGCCAGTAGTTCTAAAAAATCAATAAAAAAGTTGGTAAAAAAAAGTTTGTTTTTTTTCAAAAACTTTCAAAAAAGGCCGGGCAAGGTGCTTTTAATAAAATAGATTGTAAAGAGAAAACAAATTTTTGGTTAATGAGTATTTTGGTCAAGAAAACTGTTCACATTGGCGACTGATAACCCCCTAAGCGGGGCAACGGATTTTTATGTTTTTTTTTAATTTATGGTATCAAATTTCGCTAATGATAAACTCTCAAGGTTTTTTTGACCCAAGATTGTCCTTTTTTGTCACTAAAAATAAAATTTAAAGATGAAAATTCCCTTTCAATTTTGAATTCAGTCGCTGGGACGCCAAGCAAATATGTCAGGAAACTTGATGATGATGACTAAAAAGCCTAATAAGTTGCATTACAGCATGCAGTGCTAACGAAAAACTAAGGGCCATACTAAGAGACATTCTGATTGATAAAATTGCAGATGAGATTTATTTTTTTCTCTCAGCGATTTCTCTCACTGGTTGACCGTAACATAAAAAAAAACAAAATAAAGGTTTCGCTCAGACCTTGACCGAAAAACTTTTTTTTTTAGAATAAAGGTTATTTTGTGACTTTTATTGAAAATAGCAACAAATAAGAGTTATTAAGGGACCTTTCAAAAGGTTGAGATTTATTTCTGATCTCTGGTTTTAACTGCGGTAAAAGGGGGCATTTCGCTGCAAATTGTCAAAAACCAAAGAAACGTATTGGAAGTAAAACAGTAGATTCATTGTCTATGCTGTCAGCTTCACACAACAACGTGCTTGGCCCGCAGTATTGGTGCGTAGATATTGGGGCCACAGCCCATATATGCAGTGATATATCGTTATTTACAATTATGCGAGGGAGCATGCAACAAATAAAGTTAGCAGGTTACAACTTTGTAACGGCCACCGGAATAGGGACCGTTGTTCTTTCTACGAAGTTGTGTAAGCTTAGATTAAAAAATGTACTGTTTGTTCTTGGTTTGAAGACAAACTTCAAACCAATTGCAAAGCAATTGACAATAGTTGCAGCGTTGAGTTCACCAAAGATCTTGCTAAAATCAAACAAAATGGTAAGCAGCTTAAATAAAGTGTACGCGAATAAGATGGTAAATGGGTTCCTTTTAGGAGCTGCCCAGAAAAGTTCCAGTGTAAAATTTGCATGAAAGGAAAAATTAGCTTGAAGCCATTTCCCAATGAATCGTTAAAGCGATCTAAGGATCTTTTAGAACTTGCTCACACTGACGTATGCGGACCTATGAAGAACATGTCTCTTGGCGGGGCAAGGTATTTTGTTACCTTTATTGACGACAAATAGCGTAAAATATTTTTCTATTTTATCAAAACGAAAAGTGAGGTCTTCACGGTTTTTCAAAAATTTAAGTCCCTCCTTGAACGTGAAACCGGAAAATGCATAAAAGCGTCGCGTAGCGACAATGGCACCGAGTACCGCAGCCAAGACTTTACAAATTTTTTACAAAACTGTGGGATATCTCGTCAATTTTCTGTTGTCTATACTCCACAGCAAAATGGAATTGCTTAAAGGGCTAACAGAACTATTGTAGAGATGGCAAGATGATGCTCATTCAATCTGGTCTTAAAGAAAATATGTGGGGTGAGGCTGTAAATACGGCGGTCTATCTTAGAAACAGGTGTACTAGGAAGATTTTGATAAATGTTGATAGATGTAAGCCATCTCAGAATCTTCGGATGTACAACGATTGCTCTTAAAAAAGCCAACATTCAGTCTGAATTTCAACCAAAAGGTGACGAATTTCTGATGGTTGGGTATTCCAGCACTTCAAAAGCTTATCGGCTTTTCGACAAAGCTAATCAAAAGGTAATTGAGCGCAGGGATGCTTTATTTTTGGAAGATGAGAGCACCACAAATGATTTGGTTGACCTGGAAAGTTATTTGTTAAAAGAGGATTATACAATTAAAGATGAGGATCGGATCGAAAATCTGGTCAAACACGATGATGTCCAGGAGGAGACAAACCAGATTGAGCAACAGAATGAAAAGATGACTAGCCAACAGATAGAAAATTCAGAACTTACATAGTCGAATTAAGCATGTGGACTTGAGAAAGAAGATGGCCAAGAGGATCGAAGTCAAGAAATAAGTAAGCCAGACGTTAAAAGTCTAATAGTGAAGCCTAGAAGATACCCGAAAAGAAAGCGCTCAACTACAAGTAGTGAAGATGATGATGGTGACAAAACGCCAACGTTTGGTAGAGGTAGGCCAAAAATCATCAGAACTGGAAAGCTTTGGAGGCCTAAGAAGCAGTATAAATATTTTGTACACTATAAAAACAACAAAGGACATAACTATCCCTCAAACAATGGCAGAAGCTTTATCGCTTCCTGAATCATAAATGTGGAAAAATCCTGTAGATGAAGAATATCAAAATTTATTGTCCAACGATACATGGAATCTTGTTGAGCTTCCTAAAGGTGCAATACCTATTGGTTGTCGGTGGGTTTTCACTGTAAAAAGTGACAAATGTGGCAAGCTACGAAGATTCAAAGCACGACTGGTGGCAAAAGGTTTTGGCCAAATATATGGAATGCATTTTAAAGAGACGTTTTCACCAGTCGTAAGATATTCTACAATTCGTTTGATATTGGCCTTAGCTGTAGAAAAGAAGCTTATTCTTTACCAAATGGACGTGTCTTCTGCATATTTAAATGGAGAACTTCAGGAAGATGTATACATGGAGCAGCCAGAACATTTTGTCGACCCAGTGAATCCAGGAAAAGTCTTAAAATTGCGGAAAGCGCTTACGGATTAAAGCAATCTGGAAGAGCATAGAACCAGAAACTAAATGCTGTCTTAAAGGAAATCGGATATCGTCAATGCATAAGTGAATCTTGCGTCTTTGTTGCTGATGGTGAAAGTGGCTTGAGAATTGTAGCAGTATATGTTCATGACTTTATTGTGAATAAGCTTTTTATTTGTCTTTCTTCTTTTACTTATGTCAACGCTCAAACTATTATACCTGAACATACGTCATTATTTATACTATGTAATAACCAGTTTCTTGAATTCTTTTTCTTGCTATTTAACTTTATACCATTTATAACTTAGTGCCAGTTGTACAATCGTGGTTTAAATTTTGATCCGTGGTTCAGGAATTTTAACTCGCCGATTTCGGTGGGTTAACTGAAGTTCAACGATCGTTCAAGGTTCTAATATCCACTAAAAGCCAATTGCATGCCTGAACCTTCGTTGAACCACAGTTAATGCGCTGAAAGTGGTGAGTTAAAATTCCTGAACCACGGATCAAATATTTGTACAACTGGCCCTTAGTCTCTAACAAACACTTGCTTTTAATTACTCTGAACTCATCCGAAGCTGCAGTTAAAAGTTAAATCTAGAAGCCATTAAAAGCTATTTTTAAACAAACATTTCGATTCATTTGGCCCCAGACATGCCCTAATCTTCTTGATGTTCAAACCTCAATGTATTAGACGAGGAGCATGCAAAACAGAAAAATCAGTTTGCCTTTTTTTAATGTTACAAAAACAATAATATTTATATTTTTCAAATATAAGCTTAATAAATTTAATTAAATATATAATAATTATATAAATTTGGTGGCACAAACGGCTCATGATGAACCAGGGCCTAGTGACTTACAACTCTCAACTATTTCTGTGTGCGTGTCTGCAGGAATGGAGGGGACCTACAGTTTATCGCCGAATCCGAACGGCTAAGGTGAGCGGCACTTTTCTGTGACAGGAGATACTCTTGGAAGATTTGTCAATTCCTCGCAAGAGGTAGTAGCTCCGAAAAAAACTTATAAACTATTAAATACATAATTTGTATGAAAGTTTACTTACTTAACAGCTCGGCATGTAAAGAAGACGATTCGCTTAAGCTTCTTATTATAAAAGAAATAATTGAAGGACCACAAGCAACCAGGTTCTCCAAAAGGATCCGAGCTTAAATCTGGATTATAGCTGTAGATGTCGCATTCAGCTATATTGATTTCATCATCAATAGCCGACCATAACGGCTGACGAAGCAATTGATATTGGTCTCCAGCTAATGCAGATAAATTTGAGTGTACTGAATTCATGACCCAATGAACGGATGGTTCCTTGCTAAATTCATGTGACTGAAAAAAAAAAAAACGAAAAACATTGAACTTAATGGTTTATTAAAAAGATTTTTAATGAAAATATGTACGTTATTGCGTTTAAGACTTTTAAATTTCATATCTTTTAATATTTAATAATATTTTTGAACAATCAAAAATTGTATAAATACTGAGGGCCAGTACAAACGTTGTTCAATATTTAACCCGTGGTTCAGTAATTTTAACTCACCGATTTCGGCGGATTCATATAAAATTCATATAAAAAGATAACTTACCTATAACAATATGATAAGAATAAAATAATGCACTAAAGAACGGAACCAAAGCCAATAAAAAGGAAAACAAATTTTGTATAAAGTTCAAGAAATTTAAATCCATTAGTTCAAAATTGAGAGGAAAGAGAAGCCACGTTCACCAACAATTCCTAAAATAATTTGGAATTGAAAACACAAAACATCGAATGATTCTAACATCATATTGTGAAGTTTCTGAATTCCGAAAATCGGTGTTTTTAAATTTAAATATGTTCGGCAAAAAGGAACTTGGAAGGTTGTTTAATGACGGCTAAAACGGACCGTGTAAAGAACATTTATATGATTAAGTAAATGAATTGAATCAATTTTGCCACAAAGTAATTTATGCAGGAACAATTCATCTAGCAGAGCTCTTCGTTGAAACAGGGATGACATCTGGAATAACTTTAGTCTGCTAAAGTATTCTGTGTGGTTTTTATACAGTATATATTCCAGTATCCTTGTAAATTTTTTTTGTAAGTTTTCTATTTTATCAGAATGAACCTGAAAAATAGGGCTATAAAGGAGTCTGGCTTGCGGAAGTTTTTTCCGGTTCTGAAAATAAAACCCATCATTCTAGATGATTTGTTAACAGCATATTGGTAATGTCTATCGAACTTTAAATTAACTCCAAGGACTCGTTTCAGATTTAATTGGCTTAAACGATTATCAAGATAAATTAATTTTTTTTCGCGTAAAAGACATAACGCTACATTTATTTCCATTCAGCACACCATTCTTGAACGATATCTAGATCTTTTTGTAGTTGTATGCAATCGCGGACACAGTTAATTTCCCAATAAATTTTAAGGTCATCAGCGTACAACAGTGATGAAGATGATAATTTTTCCGCTTATTTTTTCCGCTTTAATATAGATAAGAAATATTAGAGGTCCCAAACCGGAACCCTGAGGAACTCAAGATGGAGGATAAAAAGGTGTGGAAGCATATTGATTCAATGTAACTTTATGTGGCCTAGCTGTTAGATAAGATTGAAACCATTCAATAAGCTCATCATGAAACCCAATTTTTTTTATTTTGTTTTGTATAATAACATGACTTACTTTATCGAAGGCTTTTGAAAAGTCTGTATAGACTGCGTCTAGTTGCGTTGGGCGACTGAAAGCCTTTGACACGTGTCGTGCGTAAAGGAAACTAAGTTAGTAACTGTAGAACGACCGCTTATAAATCCATGCTGCATCATAGGTCTTACCATGAAAATAACACTGTCGTAGACACACTTTTCAAATATCAGGGATAAATCATTTAAGATACATACGGGTCGATAGTTGGAAATCACTGAAATTGGGCCATTTTTATCGACAGGTGTCACATGAGCTACCTTTAGCTTTTCAGGGGAGGTTTTCTGTGACAAAGACTTTTTAAATAAGGTACAAATAACTGGCGATAAAATATCTTTGCAGTTTTTGTAAAAAATATTAGGAATTCCATCAGATCCTTCCCTCTTATTGGTGTCTAAGCCTTTAACAATATTTGTGTTAGTACTCAAAGTTATCCCTGATAGAGACATTACTAGGTGTAGAGCTGGGATCAGAGTAATTATTTTTGAAAAATTTAGAAAAAGATTCGCATATTGCCTCCGGCGAAGAAGCCCTAGTGTTTTCGTGGGTCATGACACAAGGTGAATTAGTGGCCCTAACTTTTTTGAGTATGACCAAAAGTATTTTACATTCGTTTTAAGATTGTCTTCTGTATTTTTGAAGTACTTCTTGTAGCAAACATCTAGTTCTTTTTTACCTAAAACTCTGAGGTATTTAAACGTTTCTTTGTCAGCCGAATGATTGAATTATTTGGCAGTGAAATGAAAATAATTTTTTGTTTGAAGTATCTTTAAAAGTTTTTGAGAAAAGTAACATAAATATTTACGAGCAGCTTTTATCTTTAGTGGAACAAAAGATTCTATTACACTAGAACTTTCCACTTCGAGCCTCTTTTGAACACCATTTGACTGGACTATACCTATATAATCTATTCATCGAATTTTTGTGTAAAATATATACATATCTTGTTTTCATATAATTTATTAAAGTATTTTTCGTTGAGTGAAAGGATTACATATACTTTTTTGTAAAACAAAAATTAAAATAAAGTAAAATAATAAAGATTGTCACATGTGACAAACACCTTACGCAGACGGAATTTGTTGATAATGACTATCAATACCAATAATTTCGTTCCGGCTTCGAGAGTACCTTGCTGTAGTAGGCGACAACTTTTTCTTCTCCGCCGTGGACTTGCGCAATATCATTTCATCAACTTCAGCTTTTTTGGCTAAGGGGAGACGTCTTGCTGGTTGACGTATCGGTCTGACGTCTTCTGCGTCGATCCGATGCTGCGCAAGTTGTGTTCGACCAAACTGCCCACTAGATGAAGAAAATATGTCAGCATAATCATGAAGAAGGCTACAAGCAATACTAAGTTGATCTTAACTTAGAAGCGTGTCCACTTCTGTGATCTTAGTTATCGCTGAAAGAGGTTCACATTTCCCGACTAGCTATATCTCTTTCTCAACTTAACTTCGTACAGTTTGATTTACAGAATCCGGACAGGCACCATGTTGTTCTTTAGTTCCACAAAAGTCTTCCCAACGATGATGTTTTGGGAGCATTTATCAATATCTGGTTCCACCATGAGGTATCGATGACTACTCAAATCGCCTTTCATTTTAGTCCAAACGAACACTTCAGAAGAAGGTGGCAAGCATATATCTTTTTTGATGACAGTTTTTAGAGTTGTTGATTTTCCGTCACCATAAACCATATAGTCCAGTAAGAATAGACGAAAAAATGCCAAAGAAAGAAAATAATTAGTTAGAAGCTAAAATTTGGCATGGACGTTGGTAATGGAACTCTTTAAAGAGAGTTCCTCATCGATCCGATGACCGCTAGGTCAGTTATAAGGGATCCATGGGTCAAAAAATGAGTTTTTACGCAAATATCTCAACAACGGTTTGTACCAAAGAAAAATTTTGTTCCTCAAACTTGTAGCTGAGGCGATATCCTATAAAAGCGGTCTTATCGGTTTTTTCGTAGCATTAACCAAAAAGGTACAGCAAATGAAAAGTTAAAAAATCTCTCAAAAGGGGCCAAATGCCATGAAAATGGGAGTTTTTTTTTAAATATTAAACAGTTTGTGTTAGAAAAATATTTCATTTCCCAATCTTGTAGCCTATGTAATTTTCGACAAAAATGGCTTTTCACTTTGTTCGTAGCATTAACTCTTAAAAAGTTACAGCAAATTGAAAAGTCAAAAAATCTCGAAACAAAGGTGAAAAGTCATGAAAATGGGAGTTGTTGGCAAATATCTGAAGACGGGATGTGCTAGAGAAAAATGTTATTCCCTAATCTTATAGCTTATGTAATTTTTAACAAAAATGATTTTTCACTTTATTCGTAGAACAAGATTGAGGAATAACATTTTTCTCTGGCACATACCGTCTTTGAGATATTTGCCAAAAACTCCGATTTTCATGACTTTTTTACCCTTTTTTCGAGATTTTTGGACTTTTCGATTTGCTGTAACTTTTTAACGGTTAATGTCACAAAAAAAGTGGATGGCTATTTTTGTTGTAAATTATATGAGCTTAAAGAATGCTCTTATACAGCTCTTATACTACGTTCCCACCGACCACTAAACCGAGATTAAGGTAGATTTACAATAAATCTCCTCTTAAATCCCGTGATTTACCGTACAAATGTTGATCTCTTCAAATCAAGATTTAAAATAAATCTCATTTAAATATTCATAGGACCAATAGTTTTACAATTCGTACAGACATATTCCCTTATTATGCGCAATATAATTAGATTTATTTTTATCGTTTGACTGAAATCAAGCTTGCCATCTCACTTCCACTTGATAACAAAATGACCCAACATTTGCATTTTGAAAGATTCTGTCAAAATTATCTACTTTTTAATCTTTTTGGCTGGTGAAAACACTATATAGGATTTATCGAATCTTGCGGTGAAATCGTAGTATTAGGTTGTCACAATGCTCGTTAAATGTTTTTACATACACGATGACATCGTCCAAATAGACCAGGCAAGTTTTTCTTGTTAGTCCTTGTAAAGCGCACTCCATCAAATGCTGGAATGTTGCTGGAACATTACAGACCATTTCCTGTGGAGAAAACCGTCTTTTCCCTGTCTTCTGGGTGGATTTCTACCTGCCAATATCCACTCTTTAGGTCTAGCGTAGAGAACTATTGAGCACCTTCTATTGCATCCAAAGTATCTCTGATTCTGGGTAGAGGGTAGCTATCTTTCTTTGTCACATCGTTCAGCCTCCGGTAGTCCACACAAAATCTATTGTTTCCGTTCTTCTTTTTGACAAAAACCACCGGTGATGCCCAAGGGCTTTAAGAATTTTCGATCAGCTCATCTTTCTTCATGCTCGATATCATTTCATCAATTTCAGCTTGTTTGGCTAAGGGGAGACGTCTTGCTGGTTGACGTATCGGTCTGACGTCTCTTGCGTCGATCCGATGCTGCACAAGTTATTCGACCATACTGCCCACTGGATGAAGAAAATATGTCAGCATACTCATGAAGAAGGCTACAAGCAATACTAAGTTGATCTTAACCTAGAAGCGTGTCCAATTCTGTGATCTGAGTTATCGCTGAAAGAGGTTCACATTTCTCAATTTAACTTCGTACGGTTTGATTTACAGAATCCGGACAGGCACCATGTTGTTCTCTGGTTCCACAAGAGTCTTCCCAACGATGATGTTTTGGGAGCATTTATCAGTATCTGGTTCCACCAAGAGGTATCGATGACTACTCAAATCGCCTTTCATTTTAGTCCAAACGAACACTTCAGAAGAAGGTGGCAAGCATATATCTTTTTTGATGACAGTTCTTAGAGTTGTTGATTTTCCGTCACCATAAACCATATAGTTCAGTAAGAATAGACGAAAAAATGCAAAAGAAAGAAAATAATTAGTTAGAAGCTGAAATTTGGCATGAACGTTGGTAATGGAACTCTTTAAAAAGAGTTCCTCATCGTTCCGATGACCGCTAGGTCAGTTATAAGGGATCCAAGGGTCGAAGTATGAGTTTTTTTTTGCAAATATCTCAAAAACGGTTTGTACTAAAGAAAAATTTTATTCCTTAAACTTGTAGCTAAGGCGATTTCCTATAAAAGCGGTCTTATCGGTTTTTTCGTAGCATTAACCTAAAAGGTACAGCAAATGAAAAGTTAAAAAATCTCTCAAATGGGGCCAAATGTCATGAAAATGGGAGTTTTTTTTAAATATTAAATAGTTTGTGTTAGAAAAATATTTCATTTCCCAATTTTGTAGCCTATGTAATTTTCAACAAAAATGGCTTTTCACTTTGTTCGTAGCATTAACTCTTAAAAAGTTACAGCAAATCAAAAAGTCAAAAAAAAAAGGTAAAAAAGTCATGAAAATGGGAGTTTTTGGCAAATATCTCAAAGACGGTATGTGCTAGAGAAAACTGTTAATCCCTAATCTTATAGCTCATGTAATTTTTAACAAAAATGATTTTTCACTTTATTCGTAGCATTTACCCTTAAGCTTTCAAGCTCGCTTCACAGGCAAACATTTTTTGCAAAATTAATTACCCACACGAGACTTACTAAACGCAGTTTGTTTTTGGAAGATGTTGATGCTGATGGTGTTCTTGCAAGCGAAGTGAATCACCCTTTTTACCTCACGGAAGGCCTTTGCGACCATGACAGGACGATTCTAAACCTTGCTCTTAAACTACGCAGGGAAAAAAAGTTGGTGAAAGTCTATTCGTTCCAAGGCAAGATATATGTTCAACCAACCGACAACGCTACAAAAATATTCGTGAATTCTACAAGCGAATTAATGGACATCGTACGCAAAAATGAAAGAACTTAATATTATTCTAATTATTATTTATATTTTTAGAAGTAATTCAAATTTTATGCATTATTTTTGTAAATTTTGGATTTGGTGTATATTAAAACAAATTTTCTTATCTATACATGTTTCTCTTTCTCTCTTAAGTTTCTTTCTCTTCATCTTTCTCTTTCTTTCCTTTTTACTTATTAGAAAAGTGATTTTTTGTGGCTCTGAGTTCCTCGGTAAAAACTTTGCTATCTATGTAGAATTTTGGAAATGGTTCGCTGCGCGAGTTTTTTACTCGGTTAGACTATGGAGGTTCGGTATGGGACTTTGTTCTTTTAATAATACTTAACTTTCATGTCTGGCTCATGCATTATAAGCTTCCAAATTCTTTTCAACGTAATTTGTAATCAACAATGGGTTGGTTTAAAGATTTGTCATATAAATGTCTGTAGTTTGAGATCAAGTTTTGATGAATTTGCTGATATGGTTGGTGATGAGCGATGTGACGTGATGTGTATATCCGAGACATGGCTAGACGAAAATGTTTCTAATGAAAGCGTGGGTTTGGATGGTTATACATTGATTCGCAATGATAGGGTGGGAGTGAGAGGTGGAGGTGTTGGAATTTACTACAAATCTGTTCTAAAATCAAAGGTTATTCTACAATCTTTTGGTTCTTGTGTTGAGTATTTGTTTATTGAGTTAAGTGATCCGTTTCAAAAGTGTTTGATTGGTTGTGTCTATAACCCACATCGAAGTAACGTTATGAGCGACTTGTTTAACGATCTAACTAATAATTGTACACAATACTCGGATATTATTATTTGCGGTGACTTCAACAATAATTTGCTTATTAATGATAACGTAAGTAGATCTTTTCGAGATCTCGTAGCTTCCATTGGACATGAATTTGTTAATACAACGTACCCCACCCATTTCTCTATTCATTGCCCTACATTGATTAATAACTTTATTGTGTCAAATGTAAGCAATGTGATACAGTTTGACCAGTTATCAAATTCAGGGATCTCGGCCCATGATCTAATTTTTATTACTTATAATATTGTATTTCGTGAGGAACCTAATTTTCTGGTTTTTGAATTTAGGGACTAAAAGAGTATAAATATGGACTACTTGTATCGTGATGCGCAGTCTTCAAACTGGGTTGGCTGCGAATATTATCCAAGTGTTGATGAAAAATGTTATCACTTCTCAGATATTCTCAATACATTATTTTGCAACCATGTCCCATTAAAAAGATTAACAATTTCTAATAATAATAAACCTTGGTTTACTTCTCAATCCGAAAACTTATAAATCTACGGAATAAGTCATATGGTAAGTGGAAATCCAACCGCAGCGTCATTTCTAGAGGTAATTATGTGCGCTTAAGAAATATGGTCGTTGCGGCCTTCAGAAAAGAAAAAAAATGCAAATGGTTTTTTTCCTACGTAAAGTCCATAGTCGCATATATTTTCGCTCCTGCATTAATAATTTTAAACCGGTATATCCCGCGCCTTTTTATATAAATCGGTGATTATATTTGTTGCCAAATTTTTTCCCATTAATTGAATATTAGCTTGATTGTGGCTGACTAAGCTAATGAAGTGAATATTTATCTTTATCAAAAACTTTTTAATAGAAAACTTCTAAAGTTTGTGATACAGTCCACATACACATATGTATGTATATGGACCTAATATATTTCTTGCACTGTGAAGAGAGTACCCATTTACTTTAATTCTCTCAAATATATTTTAACCCCGTTAATTTCTTGCCGTTTCTTTCTCCCTGGGTGAGTGAAACATTTTTAGTTTATGTTCTGCCTATATGAAGCATAATTGGATCTACATTGTATCCCAATTCTGCCTTATAATTTCATACTGCAACTGATTTAAACTGAGTGCCGCTGCAACATCTGATGCTAATGCCAGCCCTGTAATCATCATTGGCCTCCTCCTACGTTGCTTTGCTGATCGTGACTGAATTACAAATGCTTAATTTCGTCTTTATACAACTAACCTAATCTACATTTGCTTTCAGTCTTACCTTCTAGGTGAGTTCTTTTTAGTAGTGTTCTGCCAAGCATTCCACCTTTTGATACTACACCACTATTTGTTTGGATTTTGTTTATTTACATAATTTCCACATCATCACAATCCGATCTGTCATCAAGCCAATTGTCAACTACTGTCAACTTCCAACAAAATTAACTTCATCGTAAATCCGCCATTCTGGTTCGTGCATAGGATAAGGAAATATCAATATTATTCCAGTACACTAAGAACAAAGTTTTTTTTTTTTTTTTTATTTGGATATTTATTTTTTTTTTTCAATTTTCTTGAAAAAAAAAAAAAAAAAAAAAAAAAAAAAAAAAACTATAACCTCATAATTCATCTTTACCCGTTTCAAAATTAACGATTAAGAAATGGATAAAGTACCACATTGCGGTAATGAAGACTGCACCCTTAATGAAAAGACAAACGATTGGGTGACTTGCAAGGGTATTTGTGGTAAAGTTTTTCACCCTGTATGCACCGGCCTAAGCAAAAGAGCCAAAGCTTATTTGACGGAATACTCAGTTAATTTTCATTATTTCTGTGCTGACTGTAGGACCATTACGCTATCACACATTATGCTTGCAATTAAATGTAACAACGAGCGAGTAGTAGCCGTGGCGTGATGGTTAGTGCGATGGACTGTCATGCGAGAGGTCTAAGCTTCGATCCCCAGCCTCGCCATCTATTTATTTAAAAAAAAAGAAAAACGGCTACTGCCTCTTGCGAGGAATTGACAAATCCTCCAAGAGTATCTCCTGTCACAGAAAAGTGCCGCTCGTTAGCCGTTCGGATTCGGCAATAAACTGTAGGTCCCCTCTATTCCTGCAGACACGCACACAGGAATGGTTGAGAGTTGTAAGTCACTAGGCCCTAGTTCTTCATGAGCTGTTGTGCCATAAAATTTATTTTTTTTTTTTTTTATTTAACGAGCGAGTAGAGCAACTCTCTGACTCCATCACTGAATTGAAAAATGAAATTCGCAATAGTTCTTCGTCAATAAATCAGCTTATGGCCGAGAATAATGAATCCACCTCAAGAAGTCTCGAAAATCATCACTTCATCTTTACAAAACAACTTTCTAACATAGAAACCCTGTCCAAACAAGCCCTCAACAAATTTACAGAATGCGTCGATAACATTAATCTGATCCCAAACCAGCTGAATACTCAATTTATAAAAATTAAGAATACTATTGCTGCCATTAATCCCTTGCAAGAATTATCAACAAACACCGAAGCAATTAACTCGTTGCGCGACACTTTATCAACTGTTGAAGCTACTTTGAATAAACAAACAAATACGCTAAAATCAATCGGTATAGACTATACATCCTCAAACGATAAAATCATCAGTGATTCGTTAGCGCTCGCTGATGTGTTAATAAGGGAATCTACTGCCACTCGCATTGCCGTATCTAATATATGCGAAGAATTGAAACGATTACCTAGCAAAAACTGCTTACCTGATCCCCTGCCAATCAATCAAAGCAACAAATCGCTTCACATAGAGTTTCAAGACCTGGACACCTCCTTCGAGTATACTAACGTTAACAATAATTCTGCATCTTCACAAGCTTCCTCAACACAATTACCAGTTATGACTTCGCAACCATCATCCAAACGCACAACCAATCCAACCTCGACAAACATCCAAAAAAACAATTCGCAATACACTGAACTGCAAGACCTAGACATCCCCGCCGAACATGCCAATACCAGCTCTTTCACCTCTAAATTTGGGATACTATGGACACAGCATGAATGGGAGAACCGTCTCACACGTCTGAGGCACTTGAACGCAAAATCTTCATCACATTTATTTCTGAAATGTGCTTCAAAAACAGCTACAAAGTCTATACAGATTTTGTTCAACAAGAAATTCGGTATTTTTGATGTACCTATTCAATCCTTATCAAAAAATTTCCGATCGTTCAAAGTCGAGATTCCGACTAAGTATGAATGGCTCTTTCTCCAACCTTCCAACAATGCTCTTAAGCTAGATGGCATAGAAGTTAAACCATGGATTAATAAATCTTTTTTGGATTTTAGTTTTAAGTCTGGTTCTAAGCCTGATTCTTGTCCTAATAACTATTTTCCCTCTTCTAGCAATTATAAAGAAAAACGACCACCAACCGTCCTTAACTATCCAACTTCAGCTCCTAACAAATCAATTATTAACAGAGTTTCCTTCCCGGCTGTAGCTTCTAGATTTTCAGAAAATACTGGTAACTGTTTCATTTCGTCTCAAGGCGCAAATCCATCTGTACCCAATCGATCTCATTTTCCAAAATAACCAAACTTCATCCATTCTCATACTCTTAACCCTCCACAAAATCTCACTCCCCGAAATCCTTCTCAAAGTACCGTTTCTTCCTTCAGCGAAAGTAATTTTTTGCCCTCGGTTCCACACAGTAATGGTGTTAATAATAATTCGTCTAAACTCTCACATAATTTCCTTGATCCTCTTTTCCCACCAAGGGTGAAAATAACACAAAAATTCGCTAACCTAAACGATGATGGGCGCTATGTTATATCTCACCTTAGAAATCCCCGTATCTATGCGAACGTGCGTTTGTATCTGGCATACCTCCACGATAAACACGACTCTATCTGTGTTGATGGTGTTACAAGAACCAACGTAATGGTATCTTTACATCAAAAAGGTCTTCCAACTAATACGAATGATTTGCTTAGAATATTCACCTTATATCATAAAATTATATCTAATCTCACTCCTTCTGAAGTTGAAAATGATCTATCCGCTTATGCTTCATATGTAAATTCTATTCGGCTCTCGCAATTTACGACCAAACGTAATAATAACCCCTTTCGTTCCTAACAATCGTATTTCAGACCTGCCGAAACCCCAATTTATATCTATCTATTACCAAAATGTTAGGGGACTCCGCACTAAAAGCTCAGATGTTTACTTAAACTCACAAAAACTTCCTTATGACATTTTTGCCCTTACCGAAACAACGAATTCTTTAATTCTGACTTCAACGTATTCCGTAAGGATGTCTTAGTTTCTAATGACAGCCCTATTTGTGATCCGTTTGGAAGCCCTTCTTCCGGACGTGGTGTTTTGTTGGCACTTCATTCTAATCTCGATTCTTCTCTGGTTAATATTCCCATCATAGTTAGCCTTGAACTTATTTGTGTAAAAATCTGTCTATCCAAACGCTCCCTTTTCATTTTATGCTGTTACATACCACCCGCACAGCCAACAACAGAATATCAGCTTGACAAGATGACATACTAATTGTTGGTGACTTCAATCTCCCACGATTAATTTGGGAATTATCAGACGATGAGATTTACTACATTGCATCCAACGCCAGCTCTGAAAAAGAAATTCTTTTTACTGACCGCCTCCTTTCTTCTAATCTTGCCCAAATGAGTGGTGTTAAAAACTGTCTACAAAGGCAATTAGATCTGATCTTCTCTTCTGATGTTCATAACACTGAAGTTGTCCTAAGTCACCATATCCTCTCAAAGATTGACAATTATCATCCCCCTATCTCCCTTACCTTTGCTTTTGAATGTGATTATATCCAACCCTACTCCCTCACTTCGCAATCTTTTAACTTTCGTAAAGCAAACTTTGATAAACTAAATTACCTTATTCGGAACATTAACTTTGATTTCATCTCCAACGACTCTGACATTGACGTTAAGATTGCCTCCTTTTATGAACATATCCAAACTTGTTTTTCTTTATCTATCCCTCTGCTCCCTCAGAAGAATTTTACTTCTTCTCCTTCGTGGTATACCAAGGAACTTCGTTCTCTCAGGAATAGAAGGAATAAATTGTGGAAAAAATATCTCAGTTCGAAGTCAAATCTTGACTTCAACAATTATGTCTCGGCTTATAACAACTTTTCCAACTTGAGTTAGTCCGTATACGCCAGTTATCTTAATCAAACCCAAACAGATTTAATTTCGAATCCTAAACACTTTTTTAAATTCATTAATTCAAAAAGAAAGTCTGATGGGTATCCTTCAACACTAAAATACAATAATTCTTCATCATCCGATCCTAAACATATTTCTAATCTCTTTGCAGACTTCTTTGGTCAAGCATTCTCCCCTAACGATACAGAGGTAGTTACTAACTACTTCATTCATATGAACAGCTGCACCCAAACCACCCTTACTTCCATTAACATATGTGTGTCCTCTGTAATTAATAAAATCCGCCTGCTGAAGAATGATTTTTCATCGGGTCCTGATGGGATTCCTGCTTTTGTTCTTAAAAACTGTGTCTCCAATTTAGCTAAACCACTCACTGATCTCTTCCAACTTTCTGTTTCTCTTGGTTTGTTCCCAAATGTATGGAAAGACTCTATCATTATCCCAATTCATAAAAAAGGATGCAAAGGAGATATTTCTAATTATAGGCCCATTGCCAAACTTTCCTGCATACCTAAAATGTTTGAGAGCATAATTTACGATATTTTACTCCTTCACTGTAAGCCGCTTTTCTCTCCTAAACAGCACGGCTTTCTTAGTGGTAGATCTACAACCACCAATCTTACTGAGTTTGTATCTAATTCCATCTGCTCCTTGGAAGCTGGAAATGAAGTTGATGCGATTGCAACAGATTTCAGTAAAGCATTTGATAAAGTTTCTCACAACGTTATATTCTTTAAACTTAAAACCTATGGCTTTCCGCCCTTACTAATATCTTGGATTCAATCGTACCTAAATGACCGTCGATACACAGTCCTTTTCAGATCATGCAGCTCCAAACCTATCTGCCCGACATCAGGTGTCCCTCAAGGAAGCCATCTAGGTCCCTTGATTTTCTTATTGACCATTAATGATGTTGATCTTGTCCTCGAAGGATCTGACCTTCAGATCTACGCTGATGACATGCGTATTTCTAAACATATCAAATGCATGGCCGACTCCCAAGTACTACAGGCTGATCTAAACACTTTCTTTAGCTGGTGCCAACACAACTTCCTTGAACTGAATGTTAATAAATGTCAATCTATTACCTACTCCCGTAAACGCCCTCCCTTACCACAACGTCAATATTTTTTTAATAATGAACCTATTGCGATTGTTACTTCCATTCGCGACCTAGGTGTTATATGTGATAACCAACTCAATTTTCGGGCTCACTATGATAATATTATTAATAGAGCTAACTCTACTCTAGGTTTCGTCAAACGCTGGTCCAAAGAATTCTCTAATCCCTATATTACTAAGTCTCTGTATGTCACGTTTGTTAGACCTCTCCTTGAGTACGCCTCCGTAGTTTGGTCTCCATATCACCATGTCCATAATCTACGGATTGAAGCCGTTCAACGTAGATTCATTCGTTTTTCCTTACGCGGCCTTTGTTGGGACGACCCATATAATCTACCACCTTATGAAAACCGTCTAAAATTGATAAATTTACAAACTCTTAGTAGACGTCGCGATAATGCCGATATACTTTTTGTACACCAGCTTCTTAATGGAGTCGTGGATAACGAAGGTCTACTAGATAAATTCAAACCGAACACTCGCAATCGTCAACTGAGGAATACTCCCCTCTTCTGTACTCCCTTCCATCGTACCGAATATGGCCAAAATGAACCTATTACCAGAATGATTCGAAAAGTTAATAACTGTAATAACTTTGATTGAAATCTCTCTAAAACCTCTCTCAAACATGCTCTCCTATCATAATCCTTCTCTTACCCTTAATAATATAATCTTTTTCTTCTATTTAGCTTTAAGATGTCTATTGTTATTTAGTTTTTAAGATATTATTATTATTATTATTATTATTAATATGTGCTTGCACTAAGCGAAATAAATAAATAAATAAATGATATCTAAATCTTCATTGGAATTCAGTGACCTCTCAGAAGTTCTTTTAAATAATAATATCGTCCCCTTCTGTCGAAAAGCCCGAAATTTAGGTGTTATTATCAATAGTGATTTGTCAGCCCCTGATCATATAAATTCTGTCATTGCTAGGGTTTATGGTGCGCTTCGCCAACTTTGGTCCAGTAGTAGCTTTTACCCAACTAAATATTCGTATGAGATTGGCAAATACTCTGCTGAGACCGATCCTGTTTGATGCAGAAAATATATTTCCCTATCCGGACTTTAATGGCCGTCGCAAACTAGAGCTTGCTCATAATGCTGTTCTCAGATTCATCTATCGTCGCCGTAAATTTGACCATGTTTTGGATATACGAACGAACCTTCTTGGCTTTCCCTTCCAGACGTACACCGATATTCGTAATTGTATCTTTCTTAAAAATCTTTTGTTGTTTAAAAAACCGAAATATTTATTTGAAAAAATTCGTAAATGTAATTCTGAAACTTATTAACTTACTAATACCTCAATTTAATTTTTTTAATAGCAAAAGGATGTTTTTGTACACACTGTGATTCTATGGAATTCGCTCCCAACTCAAATTAAACAGACCGAAAACCTTAAAGAATTCAGTATCCGCTTAAAAATTTATTTTTCTTCCTTCTAAAACTTCTTTGCTCTTTTCCTTATCTCTCTATCTCTATCTTTTTCTTCATCCTTTTTTATTTATATTAGTAGCTATAGTCTTATTTTTCTTTTTAAAATAATATGCTTATATTTTGTTTTATTTTTGAATTTGTATAAATTTTTTTAATTTTTATTATGATTTTTACTATTCTACTTTATATTTAACTTATATTACGAGAATTGTAGGTTATAAGATTTATCGTACTGTACACAGCCACATTATAAACAAACTTAAACTTAAAAAGTTATAGCATTTCAAACATGGCAATATCGCAAAATTAACCAAAGTGTGCACTTTCTTCCACACCACGTTAGAGGTGAAGTGCCAGGTGCTTTTTTTTTATGTGGTATCCCCAGTAGGCCTATTTTTGTTAACAATTACATGAGCTACAAGATTGGAGAATAACATTTTTCTCTAGCACATACCGTCTTTGGGATATTTGTCAAAAAGTGTTGGAAGAGGATCTTCCTGGACGTGATTCTGAATTGGCCACATATATACGGGAGCATTCTTTAATACAAGTGAGTATACATACTAAATCACTGAATACTTTTTATTGCAGCTGATTATTTATTGTCACATTGCGATATGCGTTTTAATAAGTGAGGCTAAGTGAGTGACTAAGCGCCACTAAAGGAGTCTGATGATCGGCCTGGCGACCGTGAAATAGCTATAACTCCAGCCTATACAAAATTGGTGGTAGCTCACTTAAGTTGTTGTTCTTTCATTCAAACCTTCAAGATATATTATAATTAATTAAAAATGACGTGAGTGCACTTTTGTTAACTGATCTAACCTGAGCTTCAACTAATAGATATGATTGTTTTGCAAAAAAATTTATTGAAAAAAACACACATTTTCCATGCTATTACTAATTCCTTACGGGCTTACAAAAAAACACGTCAATTATTTTAACGTTTTTTTCAGGTGGAGTTTAACAACGTGTATTCCACAGATTTTGGCAACAAGCCTCTATTGCTGTTAGAAGAGTAATACCGCCCCAGGTAGAATTGAGGCCCACAGAACAACAATCAATATAATGTTGAAGAATACATGAGAGCTCCAAACAGCGCAGATTTACGCATCTTTAATAATCAATAACCAAAAATGAAACGATTGATAAAAATTAATATGCAGTTGTTGTGTTTTATTCCATCTTTCTAAAAACTGATTTTCAAAAGCTCATTCTGTTAATAGTGTAAATGTTATCTATATATAAAAACATTTCTAGCATCGTTATATTTCAGTTGGTGTTACTTACTCATAGACTCAAGAACTACCATCTGATTTAATTATTAATCGGTGGATATATGCACATCTTTTTTTCTACAAGGATAAAACTGCCTTTATTTTGAGTCCGGAAAATTCTTATTCCATGGTGTAGTTTCCCTGAACACGAGAGCTGAAATACCCAATTTTTGTTTATGAATAAGGCAGTAAATTCATAAGCCAGCAAGTGACTTATGAATTAAAAAAATTTAATTCCTAAGCCATCTAAAGGACTAATGAATTAAAAAGGATTTAATTCATAAGTCAGCTAGTGACTTATGAATTTAAAAAAATTTAATTCATAAGCCAATTAAAAAAAAATAATTTCATAAGTCATCTACGGGGCTTATGAATTAAAAAGATTTAAGTCATAAGCTACTAAGTGACTTATGAATTAAAAAAATTTAATTCATAAGCCATCTAGTGACTTATGAATTTAAAAAAATTTAATTCATAAGCCAGCTGTAGTGACTTATGAATAAAACAGATTTAAGTCATGAATAAAACAGATTTAAGTCATAAGCTAGTTACTTATGAATTTAAAAAAATTAATTAATAAGCTATGTAGTTAGTGACTTATGAGAGATGCGGCCGTAAAATCCGCAAAAAAACATCTTGTTCGCACCATGTGAGGCCTTCCTTACATTTTAGGAGCTATCTACGGTTGTCGCATACACGAAAGCTCACAAAATATATGCTTAAAATTGAAAACCACTTTCGTTAATAACAATTATGCAGTCAAAATAAGCTTTCAAGTTTCTAATTCACCAATAGCTTATAAATAATTTACATTTTCTTTAACTTATATGTCAGCTGACTTATGAATTAAATGTTGTTAATTCATAAGTCACTAACAAGCTTATGACTTAAATCTGTTTAAATTCATAAGTCCTTTAGATGACTTGTGAATTAATTTTTTTTAATTCATAAGTCACTATACCTAGCTTATGAATTAATTTTTTTTTAATTCATGTCACTAACTAAAAAAAATTAATTTGATGGCACAACAGCTCATGAAGAACTAGGGCCTAGTGACTTTCAACTCTCAACCATTCCTGTGTGCGTGTCTGCAGGAATGGAGGGGACCTACAGTTTATTGCTTAATCCGAACGGCTAACGAGCGGCACTTTTCTGTGACAGGAGATACTCTTGGAGGATTTGTCAATTCCTCGCAAGAGGCAGTAGCCGTTTTTTGCGTCACTAACTAGCTTATGATTTAAATCTCTTTTAATTCATAAGTCAATAACTGGCTTATAATTTAATTTTATTTTAATTCATAAGACTTATGACTTAAAGATTTTTTAATTCAAAAACTCGCAACTCTGCCTTAAAGACTTGTACATGTACCTGTCAAAGAGCCATCAGCCAGAAGGTGGGTTAGTGTGTAAATTAAAAAAGGTAATTTATGGGCTTAAGAAGACCTCTTTGTACTGGTATAAGAAACTTAAAAGTTGTATGTACTCTGAAAATATGTAAAAAGCAAATACGATAACCGTTTATACTATAAGATAAGAGATGACATTTCTTTCTGTTTTTGTTGACGGTATATCTAGAAATTAAAAAGATGAAAAATAGTTTGGAGAAAACATTTAAAATGAAAGATTTAGACCTTCTTAATCTTTATTTAGGCATTCATGTGAAACAAGACATAAGAGAGTAAAAGTATAATTATGATAGGAACTATACCAGATTTGTGCGCAAGCAATTGAGCAGTTGCTTATCTCCTTGAAATTGAATTAAAATTTGTATTCAAGAAATGTAATACCAATCCAATTATAGGTTTTGCGGATACTGATTGGGGGGCGTCACAATTAATCGTAGGTCAACTTAACTTCCGATCACAACAGGGGTGCTCTACCACCCCAGGCATTTTTATTTTAACTGTAATTTTAATTTTGCTTTGTTCCCCTTTTTGCCGTTCTATGTATTTGTCATATAATATCTCAGGTGTCATTTGCTGATGAGTAGTCCCCGCCATAGGTTATATTTTTTGAGTGGGAGGGTAAAAGGTATGCATTGGGGTTGTATATCACCCCATTTTGTGTTCCATGTATGTAAAGATTAAAGGAATAAAGGGGGTTGCAGGACACCCCATGGAGTCCAATGAAGGTAAGCCCTTCCGAAACAGCAAACGAAATCGCAATTTGTTGTTGGTTTTTGTTTTTGGATTTTTGGATGCTTAGTTTTATGGACTTCTAAGAAGAAAAGCACTGTCGCCCTTTCAAACAAAGAGGCTGAATTCATAGCATTATGCTTATGTGTATCCGAAGCGTGTTGGTTTAAGAATATATTGCTAGATTTGAAGCTTTTAAACTATTCTTTCATGCAATTCTCATGAACAGCTAAGGCGAACGAAAAATTTGACATAAAGTATCACTTTATAAAAGAAAAAATCAGCGATGGCATTATTGAATTAAAATATGTTTCAAACAGATCAACTGGCAGATATTTTGACAAAGCCTTTGAGCAAAAATTGCTTTCAGTTTCAACAATTAAGGGATATATTGCTTGGCTCTTAAATATTTATTCTTATTTTAAATTTTAAAATTATTATCTTTTGTATGTTTATGTTAAATCAAATGAATTATGATATGCATATGTCTATGAATACGAACTAATATTTTAAATATTGTTAAATTTAATTGAATGAATTATTAATATGATAAAAAACGAATTCGGTACTAATTTATTTAGATTTAATTGAATTAATTAGATTCAGTTCTGTTTTGTTATAATCCCACCGAAAGGAAAAGGAAATATTTACGAATCTATAAACATGGAAATTCACAGCAGAAAAAAAATCGAGTTAAGTCGCAAAAAATAGCCCAGGTCCGACTTTTTGGTAAGTTTTTAAGATAGATAGCAGTAGTCTAAAATCAATTTGCAGCTTCGAAAAAGCTGTGCTACCATGCGTGGTGCTCGAAAAACCTCGAGATTTTCGGCATTTTTTTTAGATTTTGGCCTGTAACTTTTACATTTTTAAAGCAGGCAAAATTTCCTTTCATTTAAACCTAACCGCAACTCTGTAAATTAAATAGATTACGAAATACAGCGCTTAAAACATTGGAATTTTTGCTCAAAAAGTTCGAAAATGGGGTTTTGCAATCTTCGCAGCTGAATATCGGCTAAAATACTCAGTCTACGAGGTAAGTCATAAGAAGATGGTTGTATAGCGATTACATAGCTTAACTAATACGAAATAATCAAGGATTTTCATGCAATGGAGCCTGATAAATTTCAGGACTTTTGTGAAGTAATAAAGCGAAAAATAAACGTAAAGAAAAAGAAACAAATGATTACTAATTCAATGCTTTATTACGGCTTATGTAAAAGGACTGTTTTCTCTTCGGTGGTCGATCTTCGACTCCGACTGAGTGCTTGTCTGTTGTTCAGCTTACAGTTTGGCAATCCTATCATCGATCATGTACTCAGGATCGGAGTCGTAATCGTCGTCGGAGGGCGACTCTGGTAATTCACACCACCTTTTCATCTTATCAGATGACATCACGGTACTGAAGCTTCTTTGATTTCTCTGCATACCCGGGATGTCTTCTATTATATAGCGGTCGTTTGGAAGGACCTTGACGACCAGATAAGGCCCTCTGTAAAGCGGTCCCAGTTTACGCCAAGTCCCTGTTGCACCTGCTTCGTTCTCAATGAGACCGAGATCAATTTTATAGATTAATGTCTTGCAATGAGCCCTATCAAAACGAGTCTTTTGCTGTTGTTGGCATTTCATGATCTTCATTGCCTCGTCGCGGCGCTGGTGTCCTAACGTGAAGGGTCCCAGATGGTCCATATGGATGGTATCGAAAGGGAGTGGAACTCGCTCGGGGCAGTGTAGCCCCCCTTTTTTCTTTGAGTACGCGCAGTCCAAGCAAGGCTTGATGTAAGATCGCGTAAAGCCTTTCATCTTTGGAAACCAATAGGCATCTCTCAGTCGCAGCAGGGTTTTTTCATCTGCAAGATGTCCCACATCATCATGACATAGCTTTAAGACCCTCCACCTAACCGCTTTTGGAACTACCCATTTTTCGTCACCATCCACTAAGCGAAACAAACGAGAACCCTTTACTCTGTATTCCTTTTGCAGAATCTTTTTCGTCGATGTCATTTGGGGTTCTTTCAATGCTGTGATGATAGAACGAAGCTTATTATCCTGCCACTGCATTGTTGCCAACCAGTCATCATCGCTGATTTTGAGGTGGAGATGCCTCATCCATAACTTTGCATTCCTCTGTTGGTTGACGACTCAGAGCGTCGACATATACTGCTTTCTTCCCTGGTTGATGAATCGTGTCGAATGTAAACTCTTGAAGTTTGAGCCACCAGCGTCCAACCCGCGGTATCATCTTCTGTTTACTACTTGTTGCTACTATCGCTTCACAATCAGTGATGACCTTAAACATCTTACCCAGCAAATATACCCTAAACCTTTCCAAGCTGTCAACTATAGCAAGGACTTCCAGTTCATAGGAATGATATTTCTGCTCATCTGGTGTTAATTTACGGCTGAAAAATATTACTGGTTGAAGCATGTTGTTACCTTTTACAAGTTGAAATAAAATCCCCGCCAGACCCACTGATGATGCGTCCGTATGAACCTCGTGTTCACAGATCGGGTCGTACAGTGCTAAAACTGGCGGATTAGTTAAGACTTCCTTCAGTTTTGAAACCGCATCTTGTTGTTGATCGCTCCATTTGAACTCTCGATCTGCTCTGGTCAACTGTGAGTAGTTCTTCACGAACTTTCTGCAAAATCCGGTGAGGCCAAGGAATTGCCGAACCTCGTGAACATTTCGTGTTGTCGGAAAGTTCATACTTGCTATCGTCTTTCGTCCGCTGGGTTGCAGACCATCCCTAACCTGGTAACCAAGAAATTCAATATTTGTTTTAAAAAAAATGAACACTTGCCTGCATTGAGGGTAAATCCGTAATTCTTCCAGAACTTTGAGGAACCTTTCTAGCATGTTTAACTCTTCCTCTACGGTTTTGCTGGCGATAATCGTATCATCAAGGTACACTGCAGCATCTCCTTTCTTCAGCTTGGAATTCATGCTTGCCTGAAAATGCGCTGGAGCATTAACTAGTCCGAAGGGCATCCTATTGAACTCATAAGACCCTTCGTCCGTTGAGAACGCGGTAAACTTTTTGCTCTGCTCTTCCATCGGTATCTCATGATAACCTGATGCCAGATCAAGTGTTGTGAAGAAAGAATTCCCAGATAGTGAGGCCAACACCTCCTCCACAACTGGCATCAGGAACTTTCTCTTTGCAGTTGCTTTGTTGAGCGCCCTATAGTACACGCAGAATCGATCGCTGCCATCTTTTTTCTTCTTCAATACTATTGGCGCGCAGTAGTTAGACACTGAAGGTCGAATCACCCCCTGCCGCAATAATTCCGTCACTTTATACTTTACGATTCCCCTTTTGGCGAAAGGTATTTTATATGGTTGGACGCATGCAGGCTGTGATGTCGTTAGTTCGATTGAGCACGTCCCAAGATTCGAGACACCTAGCTCGTCTGAACTCTTTGCGAAACACTTATTATATGTTTGCACAAGATTTTCAAGGCAATGTTATGTCCCTGATTGAAAGCTTTTGGTGCGACTTCACCAATTCTACTTGTGGCTGATCCAGCAGCTTTCGGCCGATCTTCATGTCTTAGGGCTGGCTATCGTCGAAAACAATAAGCACTTCGCACCATGATGTAAGCTAATCTACGGTAATCTTTGCATAAAGGTGACCTATAGTGAAGCAAGACTCACCTCCGAATCCATTCAAGCTCCTGCGGCTTCCATTGTATCGGATTCCTCCCTCATCAGCAGTACTCTGACGGAGTGTAAGGCAATCACTACCTAGATCAATAAACCCATTTACAACCCATCCGTTGACGCTTGCTTTTTTCATGTACTGTAATGGCATCCTCTTTTACAATACGAATCTGCCCATATGATGCTCTCGTTGAAGCTGTTGGACCTGTCGAACCCTTCCTATTCTCACCCTAGGTTGACGCTAGCGGTGATGAACAATCCCGTTGGAAGTGGCCAGGTTGATGGCACCGAAAGCAATTACCTCGGTTTCCCGTCTTCCCTGAACTCTAGGTCCATGTGATTGAATTTTGTTTTCCCATCGCACGCCTGCTACTGGTTCGCAGGCTGACAATCCATCGGACTTTGTCCAGCATTTCCTGTATGGACCTGGGTTGCACAGCTCGAAATGCTTCTTTGCACTCCCCATCTGCCATACCCTGAATGATGTATTTTAGCAACCCTACCTAACCAACATTTCCCTTTGACGCTATCAACCTCATTTCAAAGACAAACACTTCTATTTCTTCCCCTGGTTTCTGTCGTCGCGACCGTAGGCGGTCATGTATGTCTACATCATCGTCAGCTGTGGCAAAGTTTTTGAAAAGACCTTCGAAAAACTCTTCTAGCGACCCATGAGACCCAGTGGTGCTCCACAACTTTGCTGCCCCCGTAAGCTTCATTGTCGCCACCATCAACGTAAGCCTCTCATCCAGTTGGTATATCGTTCGCAATTCCCTAATTTTTTTATCCAGGCCTTCGATGATAAACTGGCAATGTTCTTTGGATTAAAATCAGGAAACATATCTGCAACATCTCGGAGCATAAGTAAGTTCCCCTTACCCCATTCAATGTTCCTATCTACCCCCCCCCCCCCCCCCCCATATGCCTGAGTCCCAGTCATAGCACCAACATCGCTTGGTGTTGTAACCTGGCTGTAACGTGCCACTGCAAAATCTTCTTTCGTTTCCTTCAATTCCTGACGTAGTTTGGCTACTACGTCCAACATATTGCCAATGATGTCACCGCTGTTCGATGAGCGTGCCACTGCAAGGTCTTCATTCATTTCCTTCAGTTGCTGACATGCTGCCACCGGAGTCACTGCTCTTTTCACTTTGCGATAGGCTTATCCCTTGTGAGCTTGGTTTGTCTACCAGGCGACTCACCACGTCTTCCTTAGCCCCCAACTGGCTCATGTCTCTAGATTTCAGAATCCTTCTCAGTTGCTCGACAGTCAGCGCCAAATATTCTTCTCGCAGCTTTTCTTTGTCCATGACAACTATAGATTTTTAAGCAATGAGAAGCCCGAGAAAAGAAAAATTGAAATCTAGGATCTATATCAGGAAACAAAAACCAATCCACGATCACCTGGGGACTCATTCCGTAAAACGATTGACACCCGACGATAACGTTTCAACGATAGTCCTACTACACGTAACCCTAAAAATGCATATCGTCTGGACGATCACGTTTTGACGATCAAATATTTGCTTCACGTAAGTCGATTATCATCAAAACGCTATCGTCAAAACGATGGCTTTTGGACGATACCTAAATAGGTATCGTTTCGCATTTGTTTTCATGATTGTATGTAAGTTTGTACGCGACTATAGTTAAATGAGTGAAATAATTTACTTATTTTGCAAAATGGCAACAAACATTTGAGAAAAATACAAATTATATGAAAATTAAAAAAAAAAAACGTGTCGCCAGCAGGGATCGAACGCCGAACGTTTCGATTAAGAAGCAAGTACCTATTCCATTGCGCCACCATCTAATGTAAATTTCTGCCGATTTCTTGGGCTTACAAACAAACCGTGCACTAAAGAACTTCGTTCTAATAACGCAAATTGTTATTATGACATTTCAATGATGGTTTGACAATCTCTGGAAAAGCGTTAGACGAGGAGATAGTGTTTGAATTACGTGAAGCAAATAATATACGATCTAAGTATATATGTAATCCGTGAGAGAGAAGAAAGATGTACCACCGAAAGGGAGCAACGGTTTCTAATCCCACTTCTAAAGTTGATAAAGCGAAAAATAAACGTAAAGAAAAAGAAACAAACGGCTTATGTACAAGCACTGTTT
This sequence comes from Epistrophella euchroma, assembly GCA_947049315.1. Lineage (NCBI taxonomy): Eukaryota > Metazoa > Arthropoda > Insecta > Diptera > Syrphidae > Epistrophella > Epistrophella euchroma. Next base: position 67,210,258 of record OX346245.1, read on the forward strand.
TCTATTCGGTGGTCGATCGTCGACTGACTGCTTGTCTGTTGTTCAGCTTACAAAAGGATACAAATTATATAACAAAAAATTGTTTATGTTATGCAGAATGAAAGTGGGCACAATTAATAATAATATACAAATTTAACAAAATCGTTTTGGTTTGGCATTAGTTTCAGTTGGCTTGGTGCGCAAGAAAATTAGGAGTGAAGAATATTTAATTATGTTAATGGTTTGTTTTCAAAATACATATCGTACGTCGATTCGGAAGTAAAACGACACAAATCAACAAATTAAATTTTTGAGTATCATTTGGAAAAATAATATTTGGAACATAATGAGCTGTTTGTTGGTCTTGATATTTTAAGAGATTAGGTAATTGAAATTCAAATGTTCATTCAATTTTCTGTTGGCTATTTTGAAAAATGAGATTTGTGGACTTGTGTCGTTTTTCTGCCGTACAAGCAAAAAGGGGGTATCTCCATTTTTGTCGTTTTGAGAAAAATGCATTTTACTGTTTTTGGTTTTCGCACCTCTAAATTAATTTTTGTTTTAAATTTAAAACTATGTCATTTTATGGTATTAATGAATTTAAGTTATTTTAGTTATTTGTTAGAGAAAATTGACTTGCGCCCTTTTTGCTTAGTAAAAACACATAAGAAAAGAAGATGTGTCTTTTTTGCTTAGTAAAGAAACCTACAAAATATTACTTTAAATTTTAATGAAACGTATTTCATCCAAAAAAATTGAGTTATGTGTAGTTAATTCTACTTCACTGGAACCGGTGGCGGGGTTTTTTTTTGTGGTACACTCGCAAGTTGTAAGACACTTCTCGTAATTTCATACCTGTTGTGAACAGATTGAGTGTTATTGGTGACGTGAAATAACGCCAGCCCGACGAAATAAGGCCACATTTGGTTTTACCTCCATTTCTAAAAGAGGCGTGTGGCCTTATTTCAATTATTGCTGCGAAATAACGCCCATCGGGTCTTATTTCGTTCTTGAAAAATCCTGAAATTGACTTCCTTTTATCCTATTGAGTTTAAACCTGAAGAACAGGATTTAACGATTATTTGCAGGCAAGCAGAATTTTAAATTTTGATAAATGGATTTTCGAAATACCTACCTACAGAGTTTTGTAAAGGAAGTTTTAATAACATGTGTATATAGTAAAAGTGAATATTCATCTTAGAAAGCTCTGCAAATGAAAAAAAAATGTGCGATTTTTTTATTTTTTTGTAGAGCTTTATAAACTGAATTTACAAAAACTGAATTATTCAAAATTTTTAAAGTTCATTTAAAACTCAGTTTTGTAAATTCAAACTGCAAATAATGCTAATAATAATCGACATTTTATCATATTCATAGATTTTTTTCTCCATGCGTATTGTCTTAGTTTTCTCTTCATAGATGTGGCTTAATTTCCATACTGAAAGCGGTCTTATTTCCATGATTCTGTGGAAATACCCACTGGGCGTTATTTCAGTTTTTTTTTTTTTTTTTCATGGAAATAAGGCCACATTTAGAATGTGGTCAAACTTCGTCGGGCCTTATTTTACGTCACCAGTGTTAGCCTCATACTCTTAAAGACATTCAGAAATTCACCCCTCGACACCCCTCGAAATAGCTATATCACCAGCCAAACAAAAATAAAACGAATTAAAAATAAATTAATTCGTAAACAATTGGTGGCAGCACCTTAAGTTGTTGTTGTTGTTCAATCATTCAATGGGATATACATAGTGATTAAGGCATTATTTAATATTAAAAAAGAGGTATTAAATTTGAGGACAAAAGTTTTAAGGCATCTTAACTGTTTGTTTCAAATTCCAGCCTTCAGCTTTCTGTGCAACACGTTGACAATTTTGGTTTGAGGCCATAAAACTAGCTTTTTTAAAATAAAAATTATCTACCTACTTATAAAACAAAACAATTATTACCTACATACATTGAAAATATAAAGTTAAAAGACTTTCATTTCATCTATAAAAATACATAAGGGTATACAAATTTATAAGAATCTTCAAAACTCAAATACAAATTTTGTTAGAAACAATTTTTTTTTAATAAAACTTTACAATAGTAAATTAAACGCTCAATAAAATTCTAACCAACAAGTAAGTCCTTCTACATCGGACCTTAACAAATTGAATTTCAAAAATAATATACTCAAGTTACCTTTGCATCAGAAAAATCATAGTCAGGCTCAAAAGCAGCATTCAAAGTTGCAATCAAATGAAATAATGTCTTCCTTGAGATGGTGTCACACAAAATAATGCCTTCATCTCCCGAGTGGCTACTATTCCTATTGAAATTCGGTGATAAGTCTGCAACAGTCTGGGGTGGTGATAAAGCTTGCAAATCATGCGGACCGATTCCATGAATTTCAGAAGTGAACCGCTTGTACAACGCCTTATCCGCTGCTACCATTTTGCATGAATAGCTCTCTATGCGTCCAAAAATTGTACTGTCTCCAGTTTGGATCGAAAGAGCATTATTAATTGCTTCGAATCGTGAGCTCTCAAGTAATTTCATGTTTATTTTTCCTTCAATTACTTAGAAAAAACAACGTCAAAATTCGTTTGTTTTCGCACTTGAAAAAAAACTTGTCCCTTGATATGAATACAAGTCTTACAAAGAATCATCTGCTTGGAAAGTCATTTTGAATGTGAATTAGTTCTAATTTTTTTTCTCACCGCAAACTTTTTTTATTTTTAATTTAAGAAGTTTTACGCGAAGATTTTTGCTTATCTGTGATGCATGAAAGTAAAAGTATCAAAACAAACCCCAACTTTCAATTTTCTACACTTAGCAAATTGAAAAAAAAAAAATTCAAATTAAATTTCCGGTTGGTCTCGTCGTGAGGCCAAGGACAGTAGCTGAACTTGTTGCAGGGATACTTTGTCTGCAGTTACTATTTATCAGGGCCGCGGTTATGATTATTCTCTTGGTTCCACAAAAGTTTCTGAACATCGTAGATGGATGCACTATAATTCTTTTTTTCGCAGTAGCTTTAACTTCACTTAGTTTTCCGATTTGTAGAATATCGTACATCACACTGTAGTTTCTTTTGAATGTATTTATTTATGTATTCTTGATTAAAATTTACAAATAAAGAAATTATATTGAACAATATACTATTGCAATTCGTTTTGTTTTTTATTATAAAAGATAGTATAAGTTCATTTGGTATAGAATGCGAAAAATAATTCACACAAAATCCCTTGTCTACTGTTCTTTTATTTATTCTGTTTCAGTTCTGCAGAATAATAACAATCATCCAAACTATTACAAATAATAATTTACTAAATTCGTAGTTTTTCAATGGATAATTTTAAGTACACTGTGTGCTCTTGGTTATAAATGTTCTAAAAAATATACGTATTTATTCATATTTGTGGTGTTTATATGAACTGTTTTGTAACTGAATATAATTTTCAAAATGTATAAACTTTATTTAACACTAAATTTGAATATACTTTGGGGAAAAATGGATTATAATTTACTTTTTATCGACAATTTCACTCACAAGATCTTGTAAGCTTATTTTTTAATAACGTCATAAACACAAATACTTGGCGTGTTTGGGAAAATGGGTACGTTCAACGCAAAAAATTTGAAATTTCAGAGTTTTTTATTGAACGCAAAAAAAAATCTGAAATTTCAGTCAAAAGCCATTGTGTCAAATTGCCGTTGCATAAAATCGAAATAAAAGAGAACTTTCTATATTCGTAAATTGTTAATTTAGCATGAACTTAGTAGATAAAATTTTATGTAAAAAGATAAGCCACATGTTTTTTTGTTATTATGCAGTAAATTTATTATAACTTCAATGCAAAGTTGTTCCACAATAATCCAATGGATCAAAGAGTCACTAAACAATTAACAAAAAGTTCTTTTAATCAAATAAGTAAATATTAAAATTTTATTACAAAAACTTATAAGCACAAATCAACCACTAACCACACCGAAAATCATAAAGTTCAATTTGATGTGTAGCACTTCAGCTCTTTTTACTCTTCCCCCACCACAAACAACTGTCATCTGAATTTTCAGATGAAATTTTCTTGTCTGAAATTTCAGAATAAACGTAGCTAAACGTAACTAAATGTCACTAAAAGTCATCTAACTTTTTATGACAGCTGGCCAATCAGAAGCACCAAAAATTTAGAAATCTGGAAATTTCAGATGTAAAACGTAAGGGAATGAACGCGAGCATTCATCATGCCGTGCACCCACTGATCTCTATAAACACTGGATACACTGATCTCTTTATGAGCCTGTTGACATTGTATTTTTGACGAACGGCGAATCCAGTGAGATGGGTAGATTTTGTGTGGGTAAGAAAGAGAAGGGTTAATTTCACCCAAATTACGCCGATGCTCCAGTTTCAATAAATGTTTTCAGATTGGGCTTTTCCAGAATCTGACTCTGTCTTTTCTCTTTCTAATTTTGACAGTTCTTTCATCGAAAAGAAGCTCTAGATGGGGGGAAAACAACAATACAAACAAATAGTCCCCTTTAACACAGGGCAACTGAGTTGCCGGCAACAAATAGTTCATAGGCGAGAAGGGCAGGAAGAAAGAGGGGGAAATGAAATCTCCCCGGTCAACAAATTCAGGAAACTTTTTTGACGTTTCTCTTCACACTACGTTTGTGTGCGTTCAACCAAGGTAGTTTAAAAGGAAAATACAGCAAGTCTCCTCCAACTTTGTATCTGCGTGTGAAAGGTACAGGAGATTGTTAAGGAGATTTAAAGAAAACGTCAAAAAAATCACCAGCAACTAGTATCTTCGTGTGAAAGGGGACATAGACACCGATACTGTTCGCGCCTTTAATAGTGTATTTGTTTTCCCCACTGATCTCTATAATACACTGGATAGTGTATTACCTTTAATGTATAACAGTTTCTGTGGTTCCAATTGAAGATTATAATACGTGGTCAGCCCACTGATCTCTATAAACACTGGATAGTGAATTCTCTATATGTATAACAGTTTTTTTGAAGAAAATTGAATTTGACAGTTCCACTGAATTCTATAATTAACTGGATAGTGTATACCATTCAAGTATAACAGTTTTTTTCATTCCAATTGACATCTATGTGAAACAAAAAAAATAGTTTGAGGTTATTTTTTTTTGTGAAATCAACTAAATAAAACTGTCTTTTCGTTTTTTCGTTTTTTTTTTTGTGTTGTATCCGATATTGGTACAAAAATATATTTTTAAGCTTGTCAAAAGTGGAAACGAGATCCAGGCACACTGCAAGTTCGTCGAAAAATTTGGGCCTGGTCTGGACGATTATTAACAAGTAGATTTGCAGAACATTCTGCTTATACGAAACCTCAAATGGAAAAGAACGATCTTGTTGCAGCCATGGAACTAGACAAATTCATCATTACAATGTCAAGGGATTCCCACTCACTGTTCAAGAGACACATCCAGGAAAAGAAGCCGGAAATGCTCTCTCAGATTGTGACTAAGTATCTCCTAATTGATACTTAGGAAGGAACAGCATGCAGCCAGGCACAGCGGGTGCAATAATAGGCGAGGCTCTTCGCCAGGACAATAAAGTACGGTCTCTAAAAAGAGGTAGATTTACAGAGCCTTAGCAAGACGACAACAGATCCACCCACTGAAGAAGAGGATGAAAACGCCATGATGCTCCAGATAGACCAAAGAAAAAGAAACCGAAGAAAGACACGCTTTTTTCGAAAAAAAAAAATCGAAATCCGATCCAAACGCTGCCGCCCATGATCGTGTACCTCTGCCAGTACTTAAGGACGCTGATAATAAATTATATAAAATTTAAATAACCTTAAGAAGTTAGAGAAATATTTATCTTATTAAGTTTTGTTGCTTCTCCATAATTCAATAAAAACCTACTTACAAGTGTACTCCGAGGTTGAATTTTTTTTATAGAGCTTTGGAATTAAAACTTTTTATGCTCCTTTTAAAGAGATCGAAAGCAGATTCCAAAATGGTATCAACCACATTTGTGGCACTCTCCATTCAATAAAGAAACTCTAAAACCTTTTTCAGTTTTTTGAGTTTCTCATCAAATGGCCTGCCTACAAGTGTACTCCGGGGTTGAATTTTTTGTATAGAGCTTTGGAATCAAAACTTTTTATGCTCCTTTTAAAGACATCGAAAGCAGATTCCAAAATGGTATCAACCACATTTGTGGCACTGTCCATTCAATAAAAAAACCCCAAAACCTTATTCAGTTTTTTTTTGAATTTAAATATTCAAAGAAAGTGGGGTTTCTTTATTGAATGGACAGTGCCACAAATGTGTTTGATACCATTTTGGAATCTGCTTTCGATGTCTTTAAAGGGAGCATAAAAAGTTTTGATTCCAAAGCTCTATAAAAAAAATTCAACCCCGGAGTACACTTGTAGGCAGGCCATTTGATGAGAAACTCAAAAAACTGAAAAAGGTTTTAGAGTTTCTTTATTGAATGGAGAGTGCCACAAATGTGGTTGATACCATTTTGGAATCTGCTTTCGATGTCTTTAAAAGGAGCACAAAAAGTTTTGATTCCAAAGCGCTATAAAAATAATTCAACCTCGGAGTACACTTGTAGGCAGGTCATTTGATGAGAAACTCAAAAAACTGAAAAAGGTTTTAGAGTTTCTTTATTGAATGGAGAGTGCTACAAATGTGGTTGATACGATTTTAGAATCTGCTTTTGATCTCTTTAAAAGCAGCACAAAAAGTTTTGATTCCAAAGCGCTATAAAAAAAATTCAACCTCGGAGTACACTTGTAGGCAGGTCATTTGATGAGAAACTCAAAAAACTGAAAAAGGTTTTAGGGTTTCTTTATTGAATGGAGAGTGCCACAAATGTGGTTGATACCATTTTGGAATCTGCTTTCGATCTTTTTAAAAGAAGCATAAAAAGTTTTATTTCCAAAGCTCTATAAAAAAAATTCAACCTCGGAGTACACTTGTAGGTAGGTTTTTATTGAATTATAGAGAAAGCAACAAAACTTAATAAGATAAATATTTCTCTAACTCCTAAAGGTTATTTAAATTTTATATAATTTATTATCAGCATCCTTAAGTACTGGCAGAGGTACACGATCATAGGCGGCAGCGTTTGGATCGGATTTCGATTTTTTTTTTCGAAAAAAACGGTTTCTTTTTCTTTTGTCTATCTGGAGCATCATGGCGTTTTCATCCTCTTCTTCAGTGGGTGGATCTGTTGTCGTCATGGTAAGGCTCTGTAAATCTACCTCTTTTTAGAGACCGTACTTTATTGTCCTGGCGAAGAGCCTCGCCTATTATCGCACCCGCTGTGCCTAGCTGCGTGCTGTTCCTTCCTAAGTATCAATTAGGAGATACTTAGTCACAATCTGAGAGAGCATTTCTAGCTTCTTATCCTGGATGTGTCTCTTGAACAGTGAGTGGGAATCCCTTGACATTGTAATGATGAATTTGTCTTGTTCCATGGCTGCAACAAAATCGTTCTTTTCCATTTGAGGTTTCGTATAAGCAGAATGTTCTGCAAATCTACATGTTAATAATCGTCCAGACCAGGCCCAAATTTTTCGACGAACTTGCGGTGTGCCTGGATCTCGTTTCCACTTTTCACAAGTTTAAAATATATTTTTGTACCAATATCGGATACAAAACAAAAAAAAAACAAATGAAAAGACTGACTATTTTATTTTGTTGGTTTCACAAAAAAAAAATAACCCCAAACTACTTTGTTTTTGTTCTTGACGTCATCTCATCTTGAAAACACAAAATTGTTATATTTGTTATTTTTTGTATATCTATTTTGACAGTTGGTGAACGAGTGGCCAGTATAACAATTCTTCAATTTGCTTCAACTTTTTTGTATGGATGCGCTATCCAGTATATTATAGAGATCAGTGGTGCGTTCTTTTATGTTACTGTGGTTAACTATAGTTAACTTCGGTCGTTCCTTTAATTCAGAAAAGTTACTTCCAGTAACTTTATGACGTCATAAAATTGTTCCTAAATTCCAAAGTAAAAGTGTCAAAAGTAACTTTTTGTAACTTTTTCCAACTCATCTCCTCGATATGAATTGAAATAGTTGATCTGTCAAACACAGCTGAAATGCAATGGTGGATGTTTTGTTTACTTTTTGCCCTTTTGATTCGGAATTGTTTTCAATATTTAAAATATATTTTTATCAATTTAATCGATTTTTTTTTTGTCGAATTTGATTTTTGGAATAGTTTTCTTTTATTTTCTGATGCATTTTCTTTCTGTCGGCATTTTCTTCTTTATATTTGGTTAATTTTTCATCAAAAAATTCTGTGCCATAAGCAATGAAGAAATTTGCACATGTTATTTTGAATTCCTAATAATTATTTTTGCAATAAATTTAATGCAATCAAATTTTTTCTTGGTTATTCATTCCAAATATACAATTCAATTTTTTTTTCAACCCCTTTCGTTTGACAGATTAACTATTGTTAACTCTGGTCGTTCCTAAATGAAAAAGTTACCAAGAGTAACTTTCTTAACTATGGCAGATCAACTTTTGTTTTTGACACATTAACTATAATTTACCACAGTAACATAAAAGAACGCACCTCAGTGGTCACTGATCTTTATGTCTGCATTTACATTGTTCAACTTTTCCTGTTCCGATAGATTGTTCCTGGGTGAGCGGCGTAAGTCTGGATTTACATTGTTCAACTTTTCCCATAAGTTTTTTCCAGAAATCGGGGGAAATGTTGATATGGTCCGATTTTTCCAATGAGAATTTCTGTCGTTGCACTCTTCGGTCTTATTGCTTTCCTCTTCATTTTTTATTAAGATTTACTCACACCATCAAATAAACGACACATGTATACTAAACACACACAAGAAACTGGAAAGAAGGTGAAAGAGATGAAGAATATACTGGAAAAATCTTATGAGTTTTCGAGGAACAACCGATTTGTTTCATCCCCCTCACTTCTTACGCCGCTCACCCAGGAACAATCGATCGGAACTGGAAAAGTTGAACAATGTATATGCAGACTAAGGCCGTGTGCGAATTCGTTTAAAATTCCGATTAAATTTTATCCGAGATTAAATTTTGACATTTCTACATACAGATTCACCTCACTAGTGTCAAAAATTAATTTTCGGATAAAATTTAACGTGATTTTAACTGAATTCGCACACGGCCTAAGAAGTGAGGGGGATGAAACAAATCGGTTGTTCCTCGAAAACTCATACGATTTTTCCAGCCTATTTTGGTTCTCTTTCACCTCCTTTCCAGTTTCTTGTGTATGTTTAGTATACATGTGCCGTTTATTTGATGGTGTGAGTAATCTTAATGAAAAATGAAGAGGAAAGTAATAAGACCGAAGAGTGCAACAACAGAAATTCTCATTGGAAAAATCGGACCATATGAACATTTTAGGCTGCATTTACATTGTTCAACTTTTCCAGTTCCGATCACTTGTTCCTGGTTGAGCAGGGTAAGAAGTGAGGGGGATGGAAGAAATCGGTTGTTCCGCAAAACTCATCCGATTTTTCCAGCCTATTTTGGTTCTCTTTCACCTCCTTTCCAGTTTCTTGTGTGTGTTTAGTATACATGTGTCGTTTATTTGATGGTGTGAGTAAATCTTAATGAAAAATGAAGAGGAAAGCAATAAGACCGAAGAGTGCAACAACAGAAATTCTCATTGGAAAAATCGGACCATATGAACATTTCACCCGATTTCTGGAAAAAACTTATGGGAAAAGTTGAACAATGTAAATCCAGACTTTAGTATACATGTACCGCCGTATAGTTAACAGCACTAAGTGAGGAATTTCAATTTTTTTGATTCCTATAATTTGGAAAACATTTGGAAAAATTTGGAAAACCATTTTCAGAATTTGGAAAACCTTAGTTAATTAGTTATTAACAATTAAAGGTTAGGCGTATAGTTAGCAGCACATGGAAACAAAGTTAGGGTTTTTTGGTATCAATCGATCGGGAATAGTTTTGTGAAATTTGGAAAACCATTTTTAGAATTTGGAAAAGCATAGTTTAGTAGATAATTAACAAAATGTAAACAAAATGGCAGTTCTATAAACAATTACAATTAACGCAAAACGTAATGTAATGGAGCGTAACGTAATTAAAACTGCCATACAAGAACACAAAACCAACACATATAAACAAAATTCTGTCCCAATATCTGTCAAACTATTTTTCTGTCAAAAGTCAACTGTTAAATTTTTTACCTGTTCAGATATAAAATATAGTTAAGAATAAAACAATAGCCAATGCTTAACAGGCGATTCAATTCTATACGCCCTATAATTTTGTTCTTGGGACAGAATTTTGTTTATAAGTATGTGTTGGTTTTGTGTTCTTTTATGGCAGTTTTTATTACGTTGTAGTAGCCGTGGCGTGATGGTTAGTGCGATGGACTGTCATGCCAGAGGTCTAAGGTTCGATCCCCAGCCTCGCCATCTATTTATTTAAAAGAAAAACGGCTACTGCCTCTTGCGAGGAATTGACAAATCCTCCAAGAGTATCTCCTGTCACAGAAAAGTGCCGCTCGTTAGCCGTTCGGATTCGGCAATAAACTGTAGGTCCCCTCCATTCCTGCAGACACGCACACAGGAATGGTTGAGAGTTGTAAGTCACTAGGCCCTAGTTCTTCATGAGCTGTTGTGCCATCAAATTTATTTATTTTTTTTTTTATTACGTTACGCTCTGTTACATTACGTTTTGCGTTAATTGTAATTGTTTATAGAACTGTCATTTTGTTTACATTTTGTTAATTATCTACTAAACTATGCTTTTTCTAAAAATGGTTTTCCAAATTTCACAAAACTACCGAATCGATTGATACCAAAAAACCCTAACTTTGTTTCCATGTGCTGCTAACTATACGCCTAACCTTTAATTGTTAATAACTAATTAACTAAGGTTTTCCAAATTCTGAAAATGGTTTTCCAAATTTTTCCAAATGTTTTCCAAATTATAGGAATCAAAAAAATTGAAATTCCTCACTTAGTGCTGCTAACTATACGGCGGTTATACATGTGCCGTTTATTTGATGGTGTGAGTATGTCTGCATTTACATTGTTCAACTTTTCCAGTTCCGATCGATTGTTCCTGGGTGAGCGGCGTAAGAAGTGAGGGGGATGAAACAAATCGGTTGTTCCTCGAAAACTCATACGATTTTTCCAGCCTATTTTGGTTCTCTTTCACCTCCTTTCCAGTTTCTTGTGTGTGTTTAGTATACATGTGCCGTTTATTTGATGGTGTTAGTAAATCTTAATGAAAAATAAAGAGGAAAGCAATAAGACCGAAGAGTGCAACAACAGAAATTCTCATTGGAAAAATCGGACAATATGAACATTTCACCCGATTTCTGGAAAAAACTTATGGGAAAAGTTGAACAATGTAAATCCAGACTATGTCTGCATTTACATTGTTCAACTTTTCCAGTTCCGATCGATTGTTCCTGGGTGAGCGGCGTAAGAAGTGAGGGGGATGAAACAAAGCGGTTGTTCCTCGAAAACTCATACGATTTTTCCAGCCTATTTTGGTTCTCTTTCACCTCCTTTCCAGTTTCTTGTGTGTGTTTAGTATACATGTGCCGTTTATTTGATGGTGTGATTAAATCTTAATGAAAAATGAAGAGGAAAGCAATAAGACCGAAGAGTGCAACAACAGAAATTCTCATTGGAAAAATCGGACAATATGAACATTTCACCCGATTTCTGGAAAAAACTTATGGGAAAAGTTGAACAATGTAAATCCAGACTTACTTACACCATCAAATAAACGGCACATGTATACTAAACACACACAAGAAACTGGAAAGGAGGTGAAAGAGAACCAAAATAGGCTGGAAAAATCGGATGAGTTTTCGAGGAAGAACCGATTTGTTTCATCCCCCTCACTTCTTACGCCGCTCTCCCAGGAACAATCGATCGGAACTGGAAAAGTTGAACAATGTAAATGCAGACAAACACACACAAGAAACTGGAAAGGAGGTGAAAGAGAACCAAAATAGGCTGGAAAAATCGTATGAGTTTTCGAGGAACAACCGATTTGTTTCATCCCCCTCACTTCTTACGCCGCTCACCCAGGAACAATCGATCGGAACTGGAAAAGTTGAACAATGTAAATGCAGACAATGTAAATCCATGCATACCTGATTTCGGGAAAAAACTTTTAATCGATAGGGCTTTTTAACAAACAGCAATATATCTCTGTCTCGTTCATATTTAAATGTCAAACTAAAATTCTCGGCACAATGACATTTAAGTGGCAGCCATTTGTTTGGTTTATTTTGGAGGCAAATAAATATTTCGAATTGTTTTTTTCCTTTTTTTATAGAAAAGATGCAAGTAAAAATGTTTTTATACTTTATATAAGATATTTTAATCTTTTTATTGCACAAAATAGCAAGATTTTTGTAAATAAAATTAGCCCTCCTTATTTTTTTCTTTCCAATTTCATCTGTCATTGTGCCAAGTTTTTGCTTGTCATTTGAAACTGACAATTTGGTAGAGATCTCTATTGTTCGGTTGTGTTTTTTTCCTTTCGTGCGTGTGCATTAGTTTAAAAAAACAAAGTTTTCGTTTAGAAATACGATTATAAATACCGAATTAATATTTTTCATTTGAAATAAATGGTTTTTCATTTAAAATAAATCGCCAAAAAGCAAATAAATAAATAATGTGTAAAGTAGAATAGATAATTCAGAACTTGTGCACTTTTATTACACTACACTTCTATTTTTATTAATTCAAATTAGAACAATGAAATAAAAATTCAAGTTAAAAACGGCCCCATCTAGTAGGAAAAAATCATATTTTTGTCACCGATTGCGCCATACGTGCTGTCAAAAATTACAACAACAAAGCGAAAAAAATGAAATGGCGTAATCATTCATGGTCGGGGTGTATGTCTCCGAATCCGTGTACTAGCTTGTCAAAAAAAATAGTAACTCAATTAAGTCTCAATAAAGTTATTCATTCATTCATTTATTCAAATTTTGATAGCCTTAAAGTGCAATTAAAAATGCAAAATTTTCGACTCACGACAACCGTGCCGTTGCAAAAAATTTTGCTAAAAAATTTTACGAAATCAAATAAAATATGTTTTTTATCTACAACTAGCAAGTTATTGACTAAAAAAGAATCGAATACAGACCCCAACAACCCTCTGCGGAGAACCCTGAATATCCTGGGCAGAGATTTCAAATCTATTAAAGGATTTTTTCGTACTAATTCTAATTCCGAAGACAAATTTAATGATGAGAAATTCATAAAGAGAACTGTGCTACCCTCAGCCGAATTTCAGACGCACTGTGATGTTTTGATTATTGGAGGTGGTGGTGTCGGTTCATCTATTTCTTATTGGCTGAAAGAAAAGGCAAGAAATGGGTTAAATGTTGTCGTTATTGAAAAGGATCCCACTGTAATGTTAAATGAATGTCAATAGTACATAATTTCTATTAATGTATTAATTAGTATAGGAAATTATTTGCTGTTCAATCGTATCATGGGCTTCATCAAAACTTTATAGTTCCTGAAAATATTCAAATATCAATGTATGGGGCTGATTTTTTGAGAGATATTAGGTCCCACTTGGGCGATGTTAATTTAAATTATACACCCTATGGTTCCTTACGACTTGCTTGTGACGAAAATGTTGAAGTACTAAAAACAATTTCTAAACTACAAAACGAGTTGGGTGTCCGAAATGAACTTCTAACAACAGAAAAATTAAAAGCTAAATTTCCCTGGATTAACACGGAAGGCATTGTTCTTGGTAAGCTGAATTTTAGCCAAAGAAAGTGATATTTTTTAGTTATCAGAGGTCTTTGCATAAGACGTATAACGTAAAGCAATATTATAATGAGCTATTTATTTTGAAAGTGGTCTTATTCAATTGTTTGCATAATTTTTATTAGATTTCAGCTTTCAGAACTGTTTTTTTTTTTAATAAAGTGATTTTTATTTAAACTAGCTGATCCGGCGAAATTACTAAATTACTAATGTTCATTTCGAAAGTCCAGCAAGCTCCAATTCTTATCACGACTCCTAATTTTACAATTTTTGTCTCCGTTGTGTGTGTATCTAAAATAAATAAATTTGATTGCACAACAGCTCATGAAGAATAAGAAGTATTACAGCAGAGTTGTAAAAACTGCAGTATTTTTTGTACTGCATAGTTATTTGACCAATAAGACTAATTTCAATAAGTCTTTTAACTTACAAAAATACTTTAACTAAAATCGAGCAATCAGCAGTCAGTACTAATATTCCGACTGTGCAGTCAGAATAAAAGTTGATTAACTTAAGTCAGCAAGCCTTTTAACTACAGTCAATTAACTGTAAGTTTTTTAACTTTTTCTAGTCTTTTAACTAAAAGACTGCAGACTTGTATTTTCAAAAGAACAAGATGGAATAAAAAAAAAAGAAATTAAAAAGAAAAAAAAAGTTAAAAAAAAAACTTACAATTAATTGACTGTAGTTAAAAGACTTGCTGACTAAAAGTAAAATCATCGCAGTACAAAGACTTTTCACTGACTAAAAAAACTAAAAGCAGTTAAAAAGTACTGCAGTTAATTAACTTAGTTAATTAACTTTTTTTTTAACTGCATAGTCAGAATGTTAGTACTGACTGCTGACTGATTGTTTCGCAGTTAAAGTACTTATTTACAGTATTAACTTACATTCAATAGGTAAGTTAATTAACTGCGACTTTATTAACTGCATTACCAAAGTACTGCAGTCTTTTACAGCTCTGGTATACAGTCTTGTAGGTAGTGTCTCAGGTGGTATATCTTACGGACATAAACAAAATACTATGTAAAAGGAAATTTTATTTAAAAAATTCTAAATAGATGGTCTTTTAAAAATCACAATTTCAATAGAGTAAATAAGGATAAACAAAGATAAGTATAGAATCAATTTTCTAAACGAAAAATAATAGAGAGATGGTTGTTTTTGTAATTGATTTTCAATATACAAAATTCATGGATATATACAACAACTGTGAAAAACTCGAGATATGGTTGTTTGAAATCAAAAATGTGAAAAATAGACGTTGGGGAAAAAAGTTACCATAAATCAGGGTTATGTTTTCTGGAAATAAATTTTATATTTTTAAAAAGCAGATAAGAAATCAACTGACCCCTATTTGCCAAATTTTCGATCTAACTCAATTTTTGGCTAAATGAATTTTTGAATAATCTAAAATTTTTCCATGAAATTTTTGCGGGTTTTGATTTTCTTCAATTATCCGCGCATAAGTATTTTCATAAAAAACAGTATCAGTGCAAGGACACATTAATACCGAGTACGATGGTCAGGTATATACTATATTGTTTCCAAAAACGTTGTCCAGAACTCAAAATTGCTGCAATTTTAAATGTCAATATTTTGAAATTTCTCAATTTTTTAGAGAAAAACTTTGAGAGTCTCAAAGAACAAATTATGGAGGTAATTTAATTTAGGAAGGTTAAAATAACCAAAATGTAATTTTGTTGGTTAATAGGTACAAGTGCTATGATATCGAATAAGTTTGGAAGATTTTTTTGCTTTGGTACCTCCCATTATAGAACCATTGTTTTTGTTTTTTCGTTTTTCTCGAAAAGCATAATTAGTGGCTGATTTTGATAATTTTTTTATGAAAAATTCAAATAGGTATAGTATTGTTATATATACCTATACAAAATTTTTTAATTTTTTTTTTGGATTTAAAAAAAATCTAAATATTTCGAAAACGACTCGGTTGATTTGACACCGAGCGGTTATTAAACATTATCTAAAATATTCTTAACAAACATTTTTTAGGTAGTTAAAATTATCGTTGCCTTCCATATAAATGTTAAAAAGCCGTTGCAGAAAATTATTAACAATACTTCTCATACAACCATTTGTTTTATTTTTACATCTCATTATCTCTCATTATCTGTATAACCGATTTAAATTACAAATAAAACAAATTTTGGATTTTTGTACAAATTTTTTTTTGAATGACGATTTTTTTCGAAATTTAATTTCAAAAAGATCCCGAAAAAGGAATAATTAATTTAATTTAACTATAATGAATAATAAAAAATGGTGTACCAATTTTTTTTAATGTACAAAATTTTATTTACAGGTGACTCACCTAAGGTGTGACATAGAGCTGTGTAGGTTGAGTCAAGAAAAGAAAAAAATCGTTTGTGAAGGGGTCCATTTTCTCCCATTTTTAGTATTAGAATACTATAAATTTCTAGTAAAACACTTGCAACCGAATGCCTTAATTTATCTTGGTTTTTCATGAAGTTGAAAGTAACAAAATCTACTTTATTACTTAATTAGTAGAAATAGGATTCTTTTCCCTGGGGCAACAAAATAACGGACGAAAGACGAATATAAGGAAAACTTACTTTTGTTATTTCTTAAAAACTAGGATGCTTTTTGACATTTATAGGCCAGTCAACGAAGACAAAAAAATCGCTTTAGGTCGCAAAAAATTGCACTGCACTAATTTTCTTGGGAAGTTGTTAGGATAGGTACCAGTAGTATAAGACCAAGTTTGCAGCTTCGAAAAACCTGTGCTAACTGCGTGGTGGTCAAAAAACCACGACTTTTTCGTACTTTTTTCAGTTTTTGGCGTATAACTTTTAAAAGGTACATCCTAGAAAAAAACTACTCACTACATTGTTAAAGGACACTGAATTTGCTATTATTTAAGCGCAACCGCAGCTCTGTAGGTTAAATAGTTCTCGAAATACAGCACTTCAAACTTTGACAATTTTTCTAAAAGAGTTCGAAATTGTAGTTTTAGCCGTCTTTAAAACAGAATATCGGCTTAAATAGTCATCATACAAGGTAAGTCATTGGGTAATTATTGTAGAGCAGTTATATAGCGTTAATTTAAGCATAAGCAGAACCCTGTGCAGCCAATAGTTCCCTTGTTATCATGAAAAAAAAACGAAATAATCTCACTGAAAAAGAAATTAATATAATCATGCAAATGGAACTGAATGTTAATACATAATAATACATAAAATAATCAAAATTATATAAATAATTTTTTGAGGGACGTGAAATGTTGAACGTTAAGTGATGGCGAGTTCTCAGCTGTCTCCTGTGACAGAAATACACATCACATTAATTTACAATATATATGTAGATTAATAGGCACGTAATATTAGACTTACCTTTACGCGCTTAGCGAGAAACAGCTGAGAACTCGCCATCACTTAACGTTCAACATTTCACGTCCCTCAAAAAATTATTTATATAATTTTGATTATTTTATGTATTATTATGTATTATCATTCAGTTCCATTTTATTTATTTATTTATTTATTTGTCAATCAGAGTAATCTTACAGACTAGAATAACAATTAAGAAATAATCATATCCTATTAAAATAAATATAAAGTATGAATTAAAGATTTGCTAATAGAGAAAATAAATTATTTTTAAAAGTTTCTCTTGAACAATTTTCAAAAATATCGATATAATTACAAATCGAGTTCACCTCTTTGATGCATCGTGATATTGGTTCATTGCAACCATAATTAGTGCGGTGCAAGCGTACATTAAATAAAAAAGACACCCGAGTAGTTCTTGGGGGGATATGGAAGCCTTTTTAAATCGTCTGCATAGAGAAGACATTGAGAATTGATGAATATATCTGATATATCATCAATAAACAACAGAAATAACAATGGCCCAATGTGACTGCCCTGAGGAACACCGGATGGCACATGAAATGATTCGGAAAAAATGCGCTCAATTTTAACAATCTGCTCACGGCCAGTTAAATAAGATTCAATCCATTTGAGTAATTTGGAGTGAAAACCTAGGCATGCCAGTTTATGAAGTAAAATCTTGTGATTAACACTATCAAATGCTTTGGCGAAATCAGTAAAAATGACGTCAGTTTGCAGATTTTTTTCAAAGTTCGATATTACATAATTAACAAAGGTAGATAAATTTGTAGCTGTTGATCTACCGGGCAGGAACCCGTGCTGGGAAATCGAAATATGCTCACGAACCGAAAAGAAAATTTTGTCACAAACAATCTTTTCAAATACCTTGGGAATAACAGAGATTTTACAAATTGGTCTATAGTTCGATACATCTTGTCTCAATCCTGCTTTAAAAATAGGTGTAAGGAATGAAACTTTCCACTCACTAAGAAAAATCCCACTTTCAAGAGAAAGGTTAAATAAAGTTGTGAGCGGTTCTGCCAAAGAATCAGCTGCATTTTTCAGAAAAAATGGTGGAAAACCATCTGGTCCAGGTGATTTGGACGCATCAATTTGCTTTAAGGCAGCCAAGACTTCAGTCTTGTTAATCCGCAGAGAACCTAGGTTAAATTTTTCAGGGATGCTAGGTAGATTTTGAGAGTGTGATTCATAACTGTAAACAGATTCGAAATATTTGGCAAAAAGATTACTAATTTCTGAAATGTCACTTGTTGAAGTACCCGAGTAGCTCATGCAGCCTGGAAACCCTGTAGATTTTCGCTTAGAGTTTATATATTTCCAGAATTGACCACTATCACTCTTTATCTTGCTTTCAGTTGAGTATATATAATCACGGTATAATGAACGATTAAGTGAGTCAAACTCATGTTGCAAGGTTAAATAAGTTCTTCGTAACTCGTGATCATGTTTCATGCACTTAAATCTTTTGTAAGCTTTGTTTTTCTGATTTTTTAGATTAGACAGTCTTTTATTAAACCAAATAGGATTAGAATTACACGATTGCTTTTTTTTAGGAACAAACCGTTCAATTGTCTGTTTGATAACACATTTTAGAATATCGTACGCGAAATTTAAATCAGGCCAAACTTTCATATCATCCCAAGATAACGAGGTCAGATGCGCGTTGATTGCATCAAAGTCAGCTTCCTTAAAACAATGTACATATTTAAAATTTTCTGATTTAATTTTTCTTATATAACTATAAAAACTTAGATTGGACTCAAGTGCGGAGTGATGGATGGAGTTCGGAAACATTGGCAGCACACACTTTTCAACAGAAACATTAAATTGCTTATTGACAAAGACGAGGTCAAGTATACGACCTAAATCATTACAATTATTGTTACATTGAATAAGATTAAATTGGCTGAAAAAATCCACTACCAGTGCTTCGATCTCACCCGAAATATTTAAGGGAACCAAATGTTTATCATCTGGGTCAAATGTCCAGTTGATCTCTCCTAGGTTAAAATCACCTCCATAAAAAACATGTTGTGAATCAGAAAGATTTTCAAGAATGTTTTGACAATTATTTAAATGTATATCATATAATTGAATTGAGCTCCTTGGTGGAATATAACTGCAAATTATAAAAAGTTCTACTTTATTACACAAAGAAACGTTAATTATTAATTGATCAACATCAAAATTAGATTGACTGGATACGGAATCAGATACCAGGCCGACAAGCCTGCATGATAAACTAGATCGAACAGCTATCAAGACTCCTCCTCCACGTTCTAATCCAGTTTTCTGTGAACATCTATCTTTTCTAAATATAGTATAGGATGAATTACAGATTTCAGTAGTAAGAAAACTTTCTGTTAACCAAGTTTCAGTAAACAATATGATATCATATACATCAGAAGAAAGAGCTAAATATACCTGACTTAATTTAGTTCTTAAGCCACCTACATTTTGATAATAAACAGATAGATTATACAAATCAGATGTTATAGCAGCTACATCGCGTTCTCTGGACACAGCTACATCAGTTGAGTTAATATCATTTAACGTTAAGTGTCTACCAACGTAATTGAGGCAGCTTTCTCGTTTTTTTGGTAGTCGACGAATTGTTTGACTCTTACTGCATATGGCCAAATAGAAGAATCATTCAATAGACTTTCGTAATGTTCTGCAGGTACACACAGTTTAAAATTGACAAACTTAACTTCATCTAAAGGAATTCGTCTTTTAATTAGTCTAAAACACTTAAAAAGATTTGCAGGAATTCCAGTCTTAGAAACTAAGTAATTGACGATATCTTCAGGCTCAGTATTAGGATGAAATTTAGAGATGTGAATCCAATACGAAGAGTAAAACACTTGCAGTGAAGAATTAAGATTGGCACCCTTCAAGACACGGTGTGTTTTATGATTGGGTCTAGTCTGATTAATGTTTAACTTAGATCTAGCATCAACACGTATCAATTTAGCGGCCGCTAATTTAGCTGCAGCCAACTGTGCAGCAGATGCATGAGAAGTATAGTCTTTGGCATAGTCGAAAGACGAATCAAAAAATTTCGAGTTATTAGTAACAACAGTCGCAGCAACATCAGCATCTGTAACATTAGCAACAGCACCATCAGATGCAACAACACCCACTTTGGCAAGGAGGGCTCCCGCTGTATCCACAGCATCAGCATTGGCAAGATCATTAGCAACAAAAATTTGATTATTTGCGTCTCCAACATTTACAGCTTTTGCACCCACAGTATCAGCAACACCCGCATGGGAAAGGCAAACACTAGCAGCTTTCATTATACCAAGACCAGCAAGATGAGCACCTGCAGCATCAGCATTAGCAACACCCAAATCCGCAACATTAACAGCAGCAACACCATTATCACCAGGAATAATACCAGCATCATTATCGTAAGCATTGACGACTGCCACACAATCACCGGTGCTAACCAACGTAGTTTGGAGGAGAACATCACTCTCACTAACTCTTACATCAGTGTTATCAATACCAGTAGGTAGAGAAAGAGAGCATGATGCGGACAATCCAACAGCAGCACTTTCTACAACTTCCCCGCTCAGACCAGAGGGACAGGAGTTGTTTTTATTTTTTGTTTTCGTACTAGCTTTTTTTAAGCTTGCAGAAGCTTTTTTTACACTATTTCTATTAACATGGGATGGTGAGGGGGTGAATTTATTTGTATGAGATGGCAGAGGTGAAGCAGGAGAAGAAGAGAGTTGCCTATCTTTGAGAAGCTTCAAATGATCACTTTTATTTAGTTCATTGCACTTAAGCTTAGTTTGGGAGCGAAGAGTGCGCAGGGGCTTAACTGATGCACTAACATTGAGACAAGAACTGAGCTTTTCAAATTCAGTTTTGTTTTCAATAAAGAAGTCAAAAAGATCTTTAACTTTAGCAATGCAAGTCAATAAATTATTGTTCTTGCAAAAATTACACATCCAAAATAAGTTTTCATTCGATCTAAGTGAGGATTGTTCGGAAACGTCAATCTTAGCACAGTTTACATGAAATCCCGATTTACATATTCCACAGCTAATCAAATCGCCAGTGGATGTTAGGGTATTACACTTTGCACATTTATTTATCATGATTATTCAGAATAACAACAAGAATGTAGAGAAAGAACCAGAAGCACAAGATAGGTCTATGAAAGTCGAGAGATTTGCATGATGATATTAATTTCTTTTTCAGTGAGATTATTTCGTTTTTTTTTCATGATAACAAGGGAACTATTGGCTGCACAGGGTTCTGCTTATGCTTAAATTAACGCTATATAACTGCTCTACAATAATTACCCAATGACTTACCTTGTATGATGACTATTTAAGCCGATATTCTGTTTTAAAGACGGCTAAAACTACAATTTCGAACTCTTTTAGAAAAATTGTCAAAGTTTGAAGTGCTGTATTTCGAGAACTATTTAACCTACAGAGCTGCGGTTGCGCTGAAATAATAGCAAATTTAGTGTCCTTTAACAATGTAGTGAGTAGTTTTTTTCTAGGATGTACCTTTTAAAAGTTATACGCCAAAAACTGAAAAAAGTACGAAAAAGTCGTGGTTTTTTGACCACCACGCAGTTAGCACAGGTCTTTCGAAGCTGCAAACTTGGTCTTATACTACTGGTACCTATCCTAACAAATTCCCAAGAAAATTAGTGCAGTGCAATTTTTTGCGACCTTCGATGTCGTTATTGACTGGCCTACTAGTTTTTAGTGTTAGATTAAAAATCGATGGGAGCATTGAATATTAAACACAAAAATATAACTTAATAACAAACAATTTTGAACAAAATCAGATTCAAGATTAATTATTTTTTTCAAAAATTTAAGTTTGAAAATTAATTTTTGGAAAACTGTTCACTAGAATAGCTAAATTTAAAACGAAAATGAAAGGAAACATTTTTTCATTATTTAAAAAAAAAAAAATTTACTAAAAATTTATTTTTAAAAACTGTTTTCTCAAATTATTTGTAAGTTCCATGAAGATACATTGTATAAGCTATTTAAGCTCCCATTAAAATAATATGTCTCCTAAAATCAGATGAATAGGCTTATGTATTCAGACTTTAAAGCCACAGTGTAAGAGCAACTTACTGCTACCCAATCCATGCCTGCTTTTTTCGATATATTCTTCAATTCATTATATGGATGAATACACAAGACAAGAGATACTCTTGGAAGTTTTGTCAATTGCTCGCAAGAGGCAGTAGCCGTTTTTTTTTTAATTTTTTTTAAACATTTTTAGGTGGCGAGGCTAGGGATCGAACCTATACCTCCATGACAGTCCATTGCACTTACTATCACGCCACAGCGGCGGCGTCATAATGGAAGTTATTTTCGGGAATAAATTGCAGGTCCCCTCCATTCCTGCAGATAAGCACCGAGGAAGTGTTGGAAGGTGTTTCACTATGCTTTGTTTCTCCCGTATGCAGTTTTTTATTTCGTCTTCAGCCTTCGAAATGTTTGGAAAATTTGTGCACCTAGGTATTCAACACCCCCATCCTACCCACTATCCTTGACCTAAAATAATTTTGTTACCTACCAAAATGTAAGTACACACATGTTTTATATTTCCTGCTACCTTCACTTTAAATATCAGATGAGTAGAGCTGAGTAGAGTTAGATGTACGGTTTACATACCTATTGAGGTATAAACAATGCAGATTGTAATGAATAGGGCAACCAAAAATATGCCATGCCATACATTTTCGAAGAAATATGCGCTTGAAAAACAGTATCTTTCATTTAACGTATTTCTAACAGTCTTTTTTTTAAAGTGTTCCTAGAAAAAATACTCTCTAGCATATTTTTGATTGCCCTAGTAAATATCAATTTAGGTAGTGTTTTGATATTAAGTTAGGATTTAGGAATTGAAATCATAACGAAATTAATTTTCATCGACATACACGAATTTGTACATACATATGTACATACATAAGTAATTCTATTTAAATTCAAAATTTCAGACTAAACACAACCACTTTCGTTTCCATAGAAATATACAAAAATAATGACAACAAAACAAATTCAACATTCGTTTCCATAGTAATTATAAAAAAATTCCCATTCGAATTCATAACCCTTTTATGATTAAGGAAGTTTTTTTTTATTAAATACATCAACCTACCATGCGATAGCAGCCCGATATGGAAACCTTAGTGGCCGATTTTCCCGGTGTCTACTTCTATTTATATTTATTCAATGGTCATACGTAATAGATAATCTGATTTAATGCAAATTCAACAAAAAAAATCTTCATCCAATTTGGATGATGTTCAGCCGTGTTATGTGCTTACGAACAAAAAACTATTTCATAATGTTTGAGAATTTCAAGTTGTTTGCACGATTTTCTGACTTTGGTCGATTTTTTTAATTTTCCTTGGAATTTTTCAATTTTCGGCTCTGTTTTGTGTTAATCTGTTTTATTACATACCCAAAAAAAAAAGTTTCCAACCAAATCGGATGATGTTTAGCCGAGTTACTCGGGTACGAACACAATTTATTTAAAAAAAATTTGAAATTTCATGGCTTTTTTAGGATTTTCCTATTTTGTTCGGTCGAATTTTCTAATTTTCGTTCAAATTCAATAAATTTATTGCTTTATTAGTAAAAAATATGATCTTTAGAGCAACAAAATAATAGATGGAATTCAAATTTAAGGAAAACTTACTGTTGTTATTTTCAATTTTCTCAAGAACTAGAAGACATTTTGACATCTGGTTTTTAATATTTGACTTATTATAATTGATTGAAACAAAGAATATTAAAAACAAAAACAATACTTGATACGGTAAAATTTTGAACAAAATCAATTTGAACACAATTTTTTAAATTTTGTTTTCAAATTTTGGGATTGAAAATTAATTTTTCAAAACTGTTCACTAAAACAACTAAAAGAAATAAAATAAGAGATTTCTGGCTTTACAAAAATAGCAAGGCATTGTTATGGTTACCGTTGTTTTATAATATTTTTTTTCTGTCTTAAGACGACAATTTCTCGACCCAACCTATATACGCTCTAGCTTTTATTTCACACCATACGCAAATCATCCTATAAGTACCTACGGTTGGTAGCCCTAATCTGTAGCCTTATTAAAATTAAAACAAAACAAAATATTTAATCATTTTTTTATGAGCACACGCCTGTTAATCACAAAATAATTATAAAAAGAGCCTGGGTGTGTCCCGCGCTGATACCTTACCATGGGTGTCCTTTAAAACTCAATTAATTTAGTACCCCAATCCCGAAGGAGCCCCCAATTCACTTCTCCTTTTAGAGGGCAAAAACTGATTTGATGACGTCATCAAGCTGGGTCCACCACAACCTCCCAAAACAATATTTTAAAAATCTAATGATCCTGCATAGATAAAGAATCTAATTCCTGCATAGTTAGATTTTTGCATTTCCGTTGTGGTGGACCCAGCTTGACGGACCTCAAAGTTGGACTGTTTGCGACACAAAAAATATTTTTCAATAATTTTTAGCAGTTTCTTTTATAGTTTTGTTGGCAGCAAAAGTACGATAATTTAGGCGCCAAGAAATGATAACGGATTTTTGTATAACAGTGATATAACAGTTCAATACAAGCATTTTTTACTATATGAGGGGGGTCTATCTCCCCCCGTTTGGCCGGGGGGTTCTATTAGATAGTTTTTAAATCAAGTGAAATCTATGCATAATTTTTGAAAAAACGGGTTTTAAACTCAAAATTTGAAAAAAAAAACATCAACAAAATGCTAAAAGTGTATTTTTTCAAAACTATATATTATTTTTTTTTCTGAAACTTGTTGCTCTAATTACATCTTAATCAAAAACTAAAAACTAGATAATTTGATTGAAGGTTTGAATGAAAGAACAACAACTTGAGTGAGCTACCACCAAGTTTTTATAGGCTGGAGTTATAGCTATTTTACGGTCGCCAGGCCGAACATCAGACTCCTTTAGTGGTGCTTAGTGTATTTATGTTCAATTTTATTCGAAAAATCATTTGCCCCACTCAGGCTCGAACCTAGACCAAGCGTCTCCGGGCTTAGTGCACTATGCACTGCGCTACTGAAGGTCACGTGATCATGACGATCAAGTGCAGGTTTTATTGTTTTGACGAATGCATTTGAATCAACTAGCATTTTTACTAGCCACACAAAAGCTTGTTGTTGTTCATTCGGGTTCTTTCTTTTTTCTCCATACTCTTTTCACAAGTCAACAATTCGTTGAACATATAAGGAGGGAGATTGTATGAAAGATTTGACGCTGGTCAAGAATTAAATTTGAATTAATTGAAAGAGTTTTTTGTGTGATAACACACGCTCAGTGTAGGCTGCAAAGCTTTCGCACCATCATATTAATATTGAAGGTTTGAATGAAAGAACAACAACTTGATAATAATTAGATAATTTTATGTCTTCTAGTTTTGGAGAAAATTGAAAATTACCAAAACTACTTTTTTATTATTTTGGTATATATGTATGTAAGCTTGCTTACATAAATACAGTGCTAGCACCCAGCATCACGGCGGCGTATAAACAGTGAGTTATATATGGGGGCCCACTATAGGATATGGGGTAGGGTGTATGCAAACTTTCTTTTGCATTTAAAGAATCGGGTGGAATCGGCTAAGGTGATATGTGATAAGTGATAGTCATTATCAACAAATTCCGTCTGCGTAAAGTGATTTTCACATGGACAATCACATTTTTTTTTTTTTTCGGTTAACATTTATTTTTTTTTATTTGACGTGGTTTTCTCGTTTTTACCTTAAAAAGTTGGAAATGCGTGACGATTTAGATTTTTTTGTTTAATATTACAAAACAAAGTACGACGAATTCTCCTAACCAGTGGGCAGAGAAACTTCTTATTCGTAGACCCAGTTCTCAGTGGAGTCCATGAGACCAACAGACAAGTCAGAGTAGTGCTTCTCCAACAAGTCCTTGGAAGCCCTCATGAATTTCATGGTGACCAATTTGAAGCCCTTCTGTTCGAAACGCTCGATGATCTTGCCGCATCGGGCTTGACCATGATAAAAGTACGTCCCTTGTTTGCTGCCATTGCTGTTGAGAACAACGAGAAATTTTGTGACTTATTTCTGTGACAGCTATTTCGCTATCACTTTCATGTAAAACTTTATTATTTTCTGAACCTTCAAGTCAAAGATCTTTGAATAAATTTATATTCAATAAAATAACACAATCGTTTTTATTTCTCAAAGGTTTAATCATTTGATAATTAATATTTCCCAACTCTAGAAAACTTTATTTTAACTTTTATTTCAAAAATAAGTCTAAATGTCTTTCACTCAACAAATAATAATTTAATAAATTATATAAACAAGGTACATATATAAATATTTTATAAAAAAATCTCAAGGAATAGATTTCATACTTTATAAACACAAAAGCCAACAGAAAAAAGAAATTCAAAGAAAACAAAACAAAATTATGACAAACGTAAGCAACGTAAAGTGTTTTGTACGATTTCTTTTTTTTGTGATCATTTTACGCAGACGGAAAATCAAATCCAATCACATGTGACTGTTATAAATGTAATGGTCACAAATCACTTTACGCAATTCCACCCCTGGATTTAAAGAAACTTTGAATTTATCCCATAAATCTGTTACCGTAAAAAGCCGAAGTAATAAAATTCTAGAGTTCACCGGTAAATCCTAGACAAATACAGCGCTAGCACCAAGCATTACAGCATAATGAAATTCTTAAATTCACCGGTAAATCCTAGACAGGGCTAGCACCCAGCATAACGGCGTATAAACAATGAGGTATGTATGGGGGGCTGGGCCCACTATAGGATATGGGGTAGGTGCTAGGTTGGGTGTATGCAAAGTTTCTTTTTTATTTAAAGAATCTGGATTTAAAGAAATTGTGAGGTAGGATTCTATATTTTCATTAGTTAGTTGAAAACTTTATTATATAAGAAAATAGTCTTAAATTAACAATTCAATCTTAAGTTTAATATGGTGTGGCCATAAGCCGTCTACCAGATTGACAGTTGATTTTTGTTTTTATTTTTTTTTAAATTCAAATACTTAAATATATGTAGTACAATTCTTGAACGATTAAAAGTCCCCTTCCATTATACATTTTCTGTAACCCAGCGCCTTTGATATATATTTATACAATATTTCCCATCCTAGTTTTCCATTCAAGATGTCGACGACTGCATCCAAATCCATCAAAGTAACACCAAAATAAGTAAGCCGGAATTCTTTTAGAATGGGGCATCTGGCAATAAAATGGTATATATCCTCCCTTTCCTTGAGGTTGTAGAGATCGCATAAGATTGGACGGTCCGGTCGATGTGGTATAAAATTCAAATTGATGATTTCACCTCTTGCTTTAAATATAACGCTCATCATTTTGCGTGAAAAGCGGTTTTGGAAATAAGTTTGGTCATTAAGGTCGTAGTTCAATTTGCTGTAAAGTATTCTGTATTGTGACGATTGTGCTACTGTTTTAAATTTTTCATAGTAACTTTGACTTATTATCTCAAGGATCCTATTGAACATGTTTCTTAAGTCCATACTACTTATTTCTGACGAGATTCGAGAGTTTTCTCCAAGGTCAGTTGCCAGCTCCTCCCACTTCATGACAAGTTTTCCCCTAGTAGTAAAGATGTGCTTAAGTATATATAGCAATTTTTTATAGTAACTTTG
This sequence comes from Epistrophella euchroma, assembly GCA_947049315.1. NCBI lineage: Eukaryota > Metazoa > Arthropoda > Insecta > Diptera > Syrphidae > Epistrophella > Epistrophella euchroma. The sequence continues at coordinate 67,238,101 of OX346245.1, forward strand.
ACTTATTCTCTCAAGGATCCTATTGAACATGTTTCTTAAGTCCATACTACTTATTTCTGACGAGATTCGAGAGTTTTCCCCAAGGTCAGTTGCCAGCTCCTCCCACTTCATGACAAGTTTTCGCCTAGTAGTAAAGGTGTGCTTAAGTATATGTTTTGGTAACCTTTCCTCGTCCATCTCTAATACTTTAATGATATAATCAAAGTGCATCTTAAGGGTGTCGATAAATAATGGTGGAACGGATGTTTCTAAATGCAGCATATAGTTTGGTGTACAAGCTGGTAGCCGGAAAATTCTTTTTAAAAAATACCTCTGGAACTTTTCCACTTCATCTAATTCACAATAGCCCCAAACTTTTGCCCCATAGAGCAATATGGAAATAGCAGTCGCACGAAAAATTTTCAATTTCGAACTATGGTCAATGAATTTATTATCAATACAGCGGTTCCACACTGAAGAAATGGCCCTTTTTGCCTCGGCCAGTTTACCTTGAAAATGTTTTCTCATGTTGAGGTTTGCAGTGATTAACACTCCTAGGTATTTATACTCCCGAACTACTGAAACATTCTCCCCCTGATATCTCCATTTCTCGTTGCGTGAATGTCTACCACTTCCTTCCCTGAAAGATCATCATTTTAGATTTCTCCAAATTGACGGTCAAGTTCCAAAACTTACAGTAGCTCTCAAGATGGTTCATCGTTCGCTGCATTCCTTCAACAGATTCAGACAGGAAAACTATATCATCAGCAAAAATTAGAGCAGGTATACTTAAGTTTCCAAACTGAATTCCTCCACCGGTTGCTTCTACGATATCATTTATAAACAAGATGAAAAGTAAGGTGCCTTGTTTAACTCCCATTTGCGTTGTGAACTCTTCTGAAACAAACTCGCCATCCCACACATACGCCATATTGATTTCGTACATTGCTTGTAGTAATACAACAATTTTAGCCGATATGCCTAATCTATAAAGCTTATAAAAGAGTGCTTCGCGTGCGATTGTATCAAAAGCAGCATGAAAGTCGACGAAAAATGCGTAAAGTTTTTTCTTCCTTCGTTTGAAGCTTTCCGCTATATTTATGAGGGTGAATAGTTGATCTAATGTCGAGTAATTTCTCCTAAATCTAGCTTGAAATTCATTTACAATTTTCTTTTCGTTTACCCAATACATAAGCCTATTGTAAATAAGAGCACTAAATAGTTTTACCGAGGTTTTCAAAAAAGAGATGCCTCTGTAATTTTCGGATATATAATTGCTCTTTTAAAGCATGCAGGAACAACAGCTGTCTCAAATATTTGATTATATGTCTTTGTTAGAGCGGATAGGAATTCAAAAGAACAATTTTTATAAAATTCTGCTGGTACTCGGTCATCACCTGGAGCTTTTCCCACCTTAGATTTTCCAATTACGTTCTGTACTTCATTAGTTGTAAACGGCGCATCTTAAAAGTCATCAGTAAAAAACGGAGCTGCATACTGCGGAAGCGGCGAAAATTTTGGAGTGTTAAGCAACCTCTTAAAATGTTCGCGAAGATCCGACGCATGCAATGTTGTTGAAATTTTGTTGGTTCTTCCGGTGATAGTTTTAGCAGCTTTCCAAAATTCTGCAGAAGATTTTGATGAATTTAAGGTAGCTAAATTCTGTTCCTCCAGTTGTTTTCTCTTGGACATACAAAGTTCCTTAAAGCTTTTATTGGCTGTTGAATACATATTTTTAAAGAAAGTTTTGTTATGTTTCCTTAGAAGTCGCAAGAATGAAAACGATTTTTGTCTGGCTTTCTGGCACTCGGCATCGAACCATAATTGTTTAAAAGCGACCTTGCGTTTTCCTTTGTTACTTTCTGGCACAGCTTCAATTATAATTCGAGTAAGGTCCTCCATGTAAGTTGGTATCCTCTCTATCCTTCGTTTCTCCAATTCCGAGTTTAGGTTATTTTGGTAAATAGATTTGAATTTATTCCTCCATTTTAATTTTGGTAGTAATCCAAGTTGCTTTGTATTGAACTTTTCACCTGCACTTGATACTAAACAAGAAATTTCTAGAGGCATATGGTCAGAGAAAATTTGTGCAGATATCCTGAAGTTCTTAAGGATCGCGTTCCACTTTCCAGACACGAAACAATAATCAATCACTGAGCACGCCGCTCTACGGATAAACGTAAATTCACCATTTGGGTCCCTTTGGCAGCTTCCATTCAAAACTCTTGCATCCAACGAATCAACAACCTCCAGTATTTTCGCACCCCTCGCATCACATACTTCATCTTTTGATTTACGAGTTGGATTTATAATATCTGATGCTGTTCCACTTACAAAATTATTCTGTGATAACCCTATTCTCGAGTTGAAATCTCCTACAAGAAGTGCATCCATTGAACTTATATATTGTAGAGTGTCACAAAGTCGATTGTAGTCTCTTGTCCAGTGTGAACAATTAAGATATATGGGAACGATATAGAGGGAAGATCCCATAATTTGTACTTCTAAGACATCCATTTCACCACAACGCTTAAAACTTAGAGTAGCTGTTTCAAGATCCTTACGATACCCGAATAATTCCCCGTCGCTTCCTCTTCCAAAAACATTTTCTTTTACTGCTGGTATCCATTTTAACTCGTAATTAATAAATATTCCATTAAATTTCTCCTTTTCATCCTCCAATACATGCGTTTCAAATAGCACGAAAATATCAAAACTTTTAACATAATTAAAAAACTATTAGAGTTTTGTTCAACTCCTTAATGTGCACATTAAGAAATTCTTCACATTAAGCAAAAATTTCACATGCAAATTCTACCAACAACAAGTTAACAGCACATTTGATCTTCAGTAACTCTATGGCTTAATGTGGAACATTGCAGAATCGGCACAGTAACTAGCTCAACAAAACACAGCTATTATATCCTAATATTCTTAAATCTAAATATATAATTGGTTTCTGGTAGACGGTTTCATCTCATTCCATTGTATCGTGTGGACGACCACTTAACTGCTGCATCGCGCTTTTGCTTGTGCATGCACCCACATTTTGCACAGCGGCTGCTTCATGCGATTGTGGGTAATGAACGCTGCCAACTTCTGACATCTCAGGTGTCTTGAGTATGAAACTCTTTACCAAAGAAACTAAATATGAAGAAATGAATCCTTCGTACGTTTCACCCTCCAAAACCCATTTGTTTACATTGTTGTATTTGTAATTTAATTTTGTGTCGATGAATAGATGTGAAATCCAACAACAATATAGCAGGGTGGTGTGAAGATAAGTACTGTGAATGTGTAAGTTGTGAAGATAAATACTGTGAATGTATGAGTTTTATACCGCCATTTTTACACATACCTTCTCATTTCTTATCTGATAGAGCTTGTAGGCAAACTCAAATAACAGCCGAGGATTCATTTCTTCATATTCAGTTTCTTTGCTCTTTACGTTTTTCGTTGCTCGGTTAACTTCATTCAGTACTGCACAAGCAGCCCTTTTTGAATTACTGGCTGAACAGAATAGAATGACGGAACTGAAGACGCAGACGGAACTGGAAGAGCTGTCAAAAAGTGTCGTACGTTATTTTTTTTACATGTCCACAATGGAGCTGTACAGCTTTGAAAGTATTTTGAAGAAAAAAAAAAGAATATTCTTGTGTACAAGCTCAGAATTCACATTTTTTGTTTCCAATAATTTTCCTTTTACTAAATAATTTTTTTCGCGATACAAATAACCACAATATTTTTTTCCGACCCAAAAAGTTGTTTTTTTTTCTTCATACAAATTGAAACGTCAAAAGTGCCGTACGTCAAAAGTTAAAAGTTGGTGAACTTTTCCGTCTGCGTCTGCGTCTCCGTATGCGTCTACGTTCCGTTGTGTTCGCAACATTGAATTTGCGTGTATTTAATATTTTGACAGCTATTCCGGCTCCGTCTCCGTTTCCGTCTGCGTCACCATTCTGTTCAGCCAGTTAAGCTTCACAAGGATTATTGCAGTGCGTTTGTTCTGGTTGGATAAGGAGTGCGCATACCCAATTTCATAGTTTGGATCGGTATTGCCTAATAATTCCGCGCAAACAGCTTTTGCTTTCTCCTTCATGTCTGTATTATCCTCTGCGGGCATATGGACCACAACATTAGCCTCTAAACTTTTTTGCATTAATTTTTCGACCTGTTCCTCCAATGTGTTGTTAGGCCAGGCGCGCACATGCAACTAAACAGTTTGATTTCGATTTTGAGTACTATAGGATTATATGAGAGTCCGCGCACATAAACCTGCGCGCACTCCTTTATAAGCCCATTGTGCTCAAAATCGAAACCAAACTGTTAAGTTGCATGTGCGCGCCTGGCCTTACGGTGCTCCAGATGGGCAACTTTGGCCGAAATTTCGTCGTATTTCCTTTTTTAAACATTGCCAGGCCACGGGCACAAAAAAACTTCTAGCTTTAATGATTAGGAATTCTAATCTGGTTAGATATAGTTCACACTAAGTTTTCACCATGAAATCTATGTAAGGTGAACTGAACTTAATGGAAATTGCGTATTGACAAGGCCCTCACTAGTCAACTGATGAGTCCAAGTGAGAATGCCGGGACGAAACGCCAATTTTTCATGGACTAAAGGCCGTTAAAAGCTATTTTGAATCAATAATTCAACAATTCCAATAAAATAGTGCTAAGTCTTCTACTTGACTGATTTATTTCAGTAGTATATAGAATTTGTATTATTAAAAAAATCTTCGTATGTGAGGATTTCTGTAGCTCAAAAATATGTATCCTTTCAATTAAACAGCCCGTGATCACGTGATTGTCTGACTTTTTTCTTCTATTTTATGGCGCGTGCTTTATTTGTGACCTGTTGAACATTTTGGATATCTTCTTTTGTTCCAAGATTTCAAGTTAGTTTAACTTTTTCTTTTGAAGCGGGTGTCAGTGTCACATAGCTGTATCAATTTTTATAAAGATAAAATGAAGGAAAATAGTCAAAAGTTAAGTACCATTGAATAATTACAAATAGAAGGTGACACTGGAGCATTGCTCAAACGACACTGAGCCCGATGATCTTCTGGTGGTCGCAGTGTGTACCACTAATATTCCTCTCAACACATTATCGGTCTTTTTTCTGCTATTCGTTATTCCATTCTCAATCAAAGGGATGAAAATATCCCTTTCGTGTTTTTTGTTTATTTTGTTTTGCAAAAGATCGTAGATATTAGGAGAAAAAACAACAATCTGTTTTTGTTTATTTATTTATTTTCATCAATTTATTCGAAGATCTGCTGATTACAAAATTAATTAAAATAATAAAGATAAAAATGATATATACATATTTACAGGAGCTAGTTTAAAATTAAAATTATAATAAATTAATTAATCAATTACATATTTGAAGAATTATTTTCTTAAAACAATCTCTAGAAGGTAAATCACTGGTAAAGATTATAAAAAGAAGTGGGCCCAAATGACTGCCCTGTGGAAGACCCGATACCACATCTATAAGATCTGAAACACATTCATCTATCTTAACAGCTTGCTTCCTGTCAGTCAAGCATGACCCTAACCATTTAAAAGAAAAATTAAATCCAAACATCTTAAGCTTTTGCAGGAGAAGACCATGATGTACGCGATCGAAAGCCTTAAAAAAATCAGTATATAGGACATCAATCTGTTTACCGTTTTCCACATGATTAATACAATAATTTGCAAAAAGACTTAAATTAGTGCAAGTCGGTCTACCTTTAACAAAACCATGTTGTTCTTGAGGTAGCGAATTCTTAACCGCAAAATAAAGTCTGCGTGACCATTTTTTCAAAAAGTTTGGGTATAATTGAAAGTTTTGAGATTGGTCTATAGTTCTTTACTAAGTGCTTTAGGCCACTCTTATAAATGATCTATATAAGATATTTTCTATTCACTAAGGAAAACACCAGTTTTTAAAGATTTACTAAAAATAAGGGTCAAAGCATTTAAAAGTGTATAAGAACATTTTGACAAAAGAATAGGAGGAATCATATCAAAACCAGATTTTTTTTGAAACATCAACTTCTATTAAACTTTCCAAAACATCATGTTCTGAAAAACTTTGTATTTTGAAATCTATCAAAGGAGTAATATCAGGGTATAAGCCATCAACATTTGTTAAAATGTCACAATTGTATGAAGTTTGAAAGAACCGGGCAAAAAGATCACATGAGGACTGAACACTGAATATCATTGGATTTTAAATCTTCGTAGTCCATAAATTGAGGAAAAGATGAAAACTTTCTCTTAGAATTCAAAAATACCCAGAAAGATTTTGAATTATTTCTTATATTGGTTTCGGTATTGATAATATATTGTCTATATAAAAACTTGTTGAGAAAATCAAATTCTTTCCTCAATTGACAAAATATTGCACGATCTTCTGAAAGATGTGTTACTTTAAAACGCTTAAAAGCCTTATTTTTAGCATTCTGCAAATTTTTAATTCTTTTGTTAAAGCATGGAAGCTTAAACGATTTCTTTCTAGTTAATGTAGGAACAAATCGTTCAATGCCTTCATTAACAATACACTTAAAACTTGAAAACATATCCTCTAGAGACTTGCCTTCAAATAAATCCTGCCAGTTAACAGTATTATAAAAATTATTTAGTGCTATATAATCTGCCTTAGCAAAATTAAAAGTGTTACGGTTTTTTTAGAGAGACAGAAGCATAATTGTAGTATTCAAAAGAAAAAGAAATAGCCTTATGATGAATAGAGTTATTTAAAAGAGGGAAATCAGATATTTCTAAGGAATTAAAGTATTCTTGTTAATAGTATTCATTGTTAATAAATACTAAATCCAAAATTCTATTTAAATCATTCTTAATATAATTAATTTGAAACAGGCCCAAAGCAGAAAAAGAATCAACTACTAACATTTCTACGTCTTTATTGGCATTAAAAGGGATCAAAATATGATCTTCTTCCATGTAGCACCAGTCGATATCACCAATGTTGAAGTCGCCAAGTATACAAGGAAATTGGTTATGTGTTAATTCATTTACTATTGCTTGAGCATTAGATACGTGTTCGGTATATAAATCTATTGCACTCATTGGACGGATATAACTCACAATAAAAAATAAATCTTTAATTTCAGCATAATCTTCAGAACTTACACAAACACAAAGTTGCTCAATATCATCTGCATCATTCTTTAATTTATATTGAGTACTGTTGAAAGTTGTTCGGATGGCAACCAAAACACCACCTCCTCGATCCCATCCTGTTTTAGTTGAACGATCTTTCCGATATACATTGTACAAAGAATCAAAGAGTTCGTACGATGTAAAATTTGAATTAAGCCATGTTTCAACGATCATTATGACATCAAACTCTTGAAGAGAAGAAGATAGAAAAAGCTCGTTTGTTTTCGTACTTAAACCACCCGCATTTTGGAAATACACGCGAATTTCAGATAAATTCGCTTTAATCTTTGGATCCACTATTTTATCTTGGAGTTGCCTTCCTTTTTCCGAAAATTTTCAAATTTCTTTAATTGGACATGTTTAGGCCAGACTGATGCATCCAAAGCACCCTCGAAATGGCTTGCGGGGATCCCTAACTTGAAATTCACAAAACGGAGTAAAGTCGGATCTACATCTTTTTTAATAAGTTTTGTACAACGCATAGTATTCTTTGCGATATTTTACTTTACTCGTCACATATTCCATAACATTTTCTCCGTCACATTACTATCCAAGCGGGAAAGATGTAAAAATCTTAGACGAGGTACAGATTGCAGCGTAAATTCGCCTTCTACAATAGCAGCATTCCCAAACATTATGTTTTTTGAATTATAGATTTAGAATTTTTAAAATGCTTCGATACATTGCCAACAGCACTCTTATTAGACGTAGTACCAGAAGCTCCATTGGCAACACTATCATTAAAAACAGCATTCCCAGCAGCAGCAACACGATCCTTATCAACAAGGGCAGCAGCAACACCAGCAAAATCTACAGCAGTAGCATGACCCTCAACAGCACCATCACCCACAGCACAAGGTCAATGATTTCTATCTTTCTTTTGTAACTACCTACGTATCTAATGTGAAAAGGGACGTTTCCATGTGTGCGTGTGCGCTCTGTTACTTGGTGGCGTATAAATGTTTCCTTCTTATTATTTTAGAGAAATTAAAAAACGAAAATCCGTCGACTGCAAAATGTTCTTCTTCGGAATGTAAAGTGCGTAAGATATTTTTTTTAAATTTGTTTAAATGAATTTGTATGTGGATAGGTATGTACGTATGTATATGTAGGTTAGGTACCTATGTAATGTAGATTGTTAATAGACAGGCGTTAATTTATTGGAGCTAAGAAGTCTACAATTATTTGTGGCAATGGTGACATTTCAAGTCAGTTGTAGGTCTCAGATTTTGATACATTATGTATGTGTGACAAAAAGTTAGAGCGTGTAGGTTGGGTCGAGATAAGAAAAAATCGTATGAGAGGCAGGGTTCTATTTCCCCCCGTTTAGCCAGGAGGGGCAATTTTCTAAAAAATTGACTTGAAACAAAAACAAACAAATATTAACAAACAATGGTTACATGTACTTACAATGCCATGATATATCTTTTTGTAAATTCAGAAACCTCTTCTTTTATTTTATTGTTAAATAAGTCTGTTTTAAAGCATAGTTTTTGAAATATTAGTTTTCAAACTCAAATTTTTGAAAAAAAATGAAGAAAAAAATTCACTGATTTTTTTTTTAATTTTACGTAGGTAATTAAATACAAATTTTGTTTTCAAAATTCAATGCTCTTATTATAGTCTGGGAGGCGGCTATACTAAATTTTCACCCATCGATATAAAGAGAATGTTGCTTATGTAGCGTTAGACCTTCACTAGGTGATAAAGAAAAGCTTGGTCGTCCACCTCATATCCTGGTCAGGTCGGCTGGCCGACCAAAAAGAAGTGCATTTTTTAGGGAGGTAACCACCCATCGATATAAAAAAAATTTTACCTATGTAGCTATATACAATCATTAGGGGATACAGAAACGCCTGGTCGGCCACCCCATATCCTGGCCAGATCGGCTGGCCGACCAGATTTATGCATTGAGTTACTGTGTCACTCACATATACACATTAATTTCTTACTGGTTGTCTTAGGGGCACTTGCTGAAACGAAACATAAATATTTACTTTATTAAGAGTTTTTTTTTTGACCAATTTCAAAAGTATGTATGAATTTTGAAGATTACTCTTCTTCGGCTTGTTTGGTCGAAATAATTTATTAAAAATCTTCATTAGTTTTCCCGACGTTTCGACTAAATTTCAGTCTTCTTCAGGGGCACTTTATTAAACATGAAAAACAAAAGATGAAACAACAATTTCTTAATTTTATAAAATAAAGTTAACATGTCAACTTACAATAAGATTGAAAATTTTAAAATATTTTATAAAAGTACGTAAAACATTGTAGGTACCAAAGAAAGTTAAATTACACTTTAAAGCACTTCTTTGTTAGAAGTTTAGTCTACAACTATTACAAGTAAAAACAAAGCAAAGATGAAAAAGTAAGATTTAAATATACATGTACTTTTGTATATACATAATTACAGTTTTCAGAGACTAAAGAACAATAAACTGATGAAATCGATTGTGTGTCCTGTTTCCTGTTCATGTTATTTTCGTTGTTCAAGATGTGTAATGTTTCCAAAGTATATCTTTTCGATGTGTGTTGTTTTTCGGTTTGAAGAATTTCTTTGTTATCGAAATCAGGGAAATGGTTTTTGTCAATACTGTGACTTGCCAGAGCGGTCTTTTGAGAATTTTTTGTTTTTATATCCGACTTGTGATTGGAGATCCGCTGTTTCAAGAGTTGTTTTGTTGTACCAATGTAACAAAGTTCACAATCTTCTGTCTCGTTGCCCAGACAGTTTACCTTATAAACAACGTCCGTACACTGATCCTTTTCATTTTTCTTTGTGAGTTTTGTGAAGAGGCTGTTGAGTGTTTTGTTTGACTTGTAAGCAATGTTTACATCTTTAACCTTACTTGTTATTGTTTTTTTAAAACTTTCTGCTAGTTTTGGCACATATACCAAACTTTTGAAAAAACCAGTTCGTGTTTCCTGTTTATTATCAGCATTGTTTCTCGTGTTTCGCTCAAGCAATTCACGGATGATATCTCGAGGATAACCATTTTCAGCCAGAATCGTAGTCACATTTTTCTTATTGGCAGGATGGAATTTTTGGTCACTTATTGTGAAAACCTTGTGAATAAGGTTAGAAGCCGTGTTTATCAGTATGTGCTTTGCTTGATTCGACCGAAAATTAACAATTCTCCCAGATGCAGTCTCTTTTTGATGCCAGTCGAAAGAGAGTTGGTCCACTTCGCGATGGATTTTTACATCCAAAAACGCTTTCGCATTGTTCCTTTCGTACTCCACTGTAAATTGGATTTTGGGGTGAAATCCATTTAGACACTGTAGCACCTTATCAACCTCTCGATGTTCCATTATTGCGAATATGTCGTCGACATATTTTGCAATAAATTTTGGTTGACTATTTATTTTTATGACAAAAATAATGACAGGTTTATGGACTATTTACACGATTTGGTCATTAATGACAATATAATGAACAAAATTATGACAATTTGTCACTCGTGTAAATGCGGCATAATGCTGTGGTTGCTGTTGATGCTGAAACTCTTGATGCTGGTGTTGTTGCTGCAGTTGTTGAGGGTGGTATTGATGCCAATTTGGATAATCATATCAACATTGATTTAACTGTTCAATCGGCAACTGATAAAAGCTCATGTCATGTTGATAGTGGTAAACATGTTGACGTTAGCAGCGATTTATTATCTATGGATCTGGATCAGGATCAAGGCTGTTTCACAATGCGACGAGAAAACGAGACGTCAGCGTGACGAGAAACGCTTTCATATTTTTCTCGTTATAACATCGTTCCTCAATTCACAATGCAGCGAGTTCTTCACACCGACAGCGTAGAATTATTCGTGTTTGTCAGTGAATTTGGGAAATAAAATACAAAATTTGAAAAAAAAAAAAAATGAAAATGTTAAAAAAACGCTTTTAGTACTTTTGGGAGTGTTTATTTACAAAAAAGCAAAAGGCAAAAAAAACAAAAGTGAGCAGAAGAAGACGGTGGGAATGTTAATGAAGACAAAATTAATTAGTCGCAAAATAAAAACATATTTGCTCGCCATTTTCGGTATTTTATTTATTTATCTACACAATTAATAAATATAAATACAAATACAGATACGCTATGTGTCCTCTTCTCAATTGTCAAAATGAAAATCGTCGTCTCGTCGCGTCTTTTTTTCAATTTTTCGAAATCATGGCGTGACGGGACGATGAGAAACGCTTTATTGTGAATACTCTGGTATATTCTCATTGCTTGAAATTGGTTTGACAGCTACGACGAGCTCTCGTCACGTTCACGTCTCGTTTAGTCGTCGCATTGTGAAACAGCCTTCATCCCTTGAAAATAAAACGTTATGGATCACAATGACAGCAGTGTTATATGAACATCTCTTTTTTACTACTTACGTTTTAATTATTTTCTGTTGTTTCCCGTCTCTTTTCTTTACACTGCAACAAACACTACCTTACTATAAAGGCCATCTACCCGCCAGAGTAAGAATTAATTTTTGGATCTTTGAAATAGATCCAAATAGAGAGCAGGATCCCGAATTGTTTTTGTATTACGTGTTAAAAAATGATCCCGATCCGATCCGTAGAAAATAAAAGCGGATTTGGTGTTGCTGGTACTAGTGCTGCGCAAGTTACTACTAGTGCTGTGCGAGCTAGTGCTGTTTAAGCTATTGGTGTGCATGATAGTGATTTAACGAATGCTATTATTCATGTGATTTTCGGAACTAACTCCTCCTGTGGTAGTCTTCGTGTTGCTAATAAATCCAAATGGTTTCACATTGGCAGTTTTCATTACGGTACCACTACAGATGAAGTTATTGCGTTAGTGTCAAATAGTCTGGGAGAAGATGCATCTCTATTCGTGTGCCAAAAACTATCAACAGATGAAGATAAGGATCGTTTGCTTGGTTTCGTTAAGTTTAAAATCGGTGTTCCGGTGGACGTTGCATCATTGGTCTTTGCTGAAAATTTTTGGCCGATAGGGGTCAAAATTCGACCTTTTGTATACAAGGCAAAAAACGCTGTGGAGAAGTCCGTGAGGATAACAGCGACCTAACAACAAATACTTTACCACATCCTGAATATTTTCCCCTTTCGTCATTATTTATTTATTTTCACAACGCCAGTGGTCTTTGAACCAAAGTAGCCGAACTTTTCAAAAACACATGTGTTATATTTTACGACATTATCATCATTGTCGAATCATGGCTTTACAACGGTATTGCGTCCTCAGAACTTTTTGATTGTAGAATCTATAACATATACCGTCGCGATCGATGTAAATCATCTAGTGAACGAGGAGGAGGAACAATTATTGCTGTTCGGTCTCATCTATACTCTAAAGAAGTCGCTTTACCCGCTAATGACACAGAACAATCTTGCATCTCCGTCAAGTTAAACGCACTTTCAAAAGAAAATTTATATTTTATTGTAAGTTATGTGCTTCCAAGTAGCTCTCTTGATTTGTACGAAAAACATATAAGTAATATTGATTTTATTAATAATATTTGTTCTATATCTGATAGCTTGTGTGTCTTAGGTAACTTTAATCTCTCTGATATACATTGGGAGTGGTCCCAAACCGATAAACTGTTATTTCCATTTAATATGAAAAAAGATTTCGAAATTATATTTATTGATTTTATTTTATTTAAATTTGGTGCAAGTAAATCATATTGAAAATTCTTTAGCAAAAAATTTGGATTTAGTTTTCATATGTTGTGATGAATTAAAAGTTAATTTAAGTAATGCACCTTTTTCTCTTTTAAACGAATCTATCCATCATAAGGAACTAATTTTTGAAATAGAGTTTTATACTTATTCGTTAAATAATGTTAAGCCCAATGTTAGATCGTATAATTTTTCTAAAATTAATTTTGTTCAACTAAATAATTATATCTATGATATTGACGGTCAAATGAATTTATGTTTCTTGATTTGAAAAATATGTACAGCCGCTTCATTGAAATTTTATCAATTGGTTTCGATAGATTTGTTCCTCAATCGTGTAAAAAATATTCATCGAGTTCACCTTGGATTAAAGAACAGCTTTGTGACTTAAAAAGATTGAAACGTAAAGCATTCGTGAAATACAATAAATCAAAAAATCAATCCGATTATGATAATTTTAGTAAATTATGTAAAGATTTTGTAGTTCTTAGTAAGTTTCTATACAGAGGTTATATATTGAATATTGAAAGCAACATAAAACAGAATAGCAAATCGTTTTGGTCGTTTGTCAATTCTTAAAGAAAATCTGTAGGGGTTCCGAATTCCTTGTTTTTCAGAGGTGTTGAATCGTCGGATTTAGGCTCCACAGTCGAACTGTTTGCTAGCTTTTTTGAGTCGGTTTATTCTCCTTCTGGATTTATTAACAGTCCGCTGAACAGCATTAGAACTATGACCGATATTGGATCGATCCAGCTAAGTAGTGCAGAGGTTAATTTTGCATTAAAATCACTTCAATCTAATTATAAATCTGGTCCAGACGGCATTCCTCCTGCAGTGCTTAAAAATTGTTGTGACTCCATTTGTGTTCCTCTGCATTTGATATTCAATAGGTCCTTCCAGGAAGGCAACTTCATTGATGAGTGGAAGCTTTTATATTTGGTTCCTATTCATAAGTCAGGTTCCAAAAATGATATTGAGAATTACAGGGGTATTTGTAAACATTCTCAATTCCCAAATTGTTTATGGTGAAAAATAAACTTGATTTTCTTACAAGTGAATACTTATTAGAAGTACAGCATGGTTTTATCTCCGGTCGATCTGCTGTTACCAATCTAACTTTTTTCACTTCATACATAACCAATGCTATGGAGCAAAAATTTCAAGTTGACGCAGTTTACACAGACTTTAGTAAGGCATTTGATTCAGTGAAACACCTTATACTTCTGAAAAAAATTGAGATTTTTAGTGTTCATTCCGACTCTGTCTAACTGGTGTCGTATCAATGGCCCTAAACTGAATACGAAAAAGTGTAAAGCTAAGTATAGACGATTGTTAGATCTTACAATATTGTCAGATCTGTCAATGGTCTGACAATAGCGGACAATTAGCTGACAATTGACAAATTTCTTACAATGTAAAATTGTCCGTTCACACGATTGGTAGATTTTGTGCCAAAGTCTGACAATTTAATTGTCAGCTCTTGTCTGACAATTTTCGGACAATTACATATGTGACAATATTGTCAGCTTGAAAATTTTCTGTTCACACGGTTGGCAGACCAATAAAAATTCAAGTCACAATAAAAATTCAATTCAATTGAGGATTTCAAGATCAAACGAAATTTTATAGAATTTCAGTTTTTAATGTATGTAGCCACTATCAAGAAGAGGATACTTTCAAAGTGATTTGAAAATCTAGTGACATAGTGGTAATGCCAAAACAATTGGACGAGCATTTGAAAAAATTTAACTACAACTGGGACATCGAGGGCGACGGACGACCTTATACACTACGAAGGAGAAATATGCCAGAGGTCGTCAAGACGCGCTACGAAGAACAAAAGTCCATATTCTGTATCAAATTATTAAACAAAAAAAAAGAATTTAAATTTTAAATCATTTATTTTTTGAAAGACGCAAGAATGAGAAGATCTTGCAATAATTGAACTATATTGTTTAGAAGAAAAAATAAACCTTTGCGTACAAAAAATTTAGCAGGCTTACTCCAGAGAGCTCGGCTGATTTAGAAAGTAACCTTGAGACTATGTTAGGTCTGAGCGAGTTTGCGGCAAGCTGCCTATTGTTACCAATTGCTTGAGCTGGTTTTTTTTCCAGGTAGTGTCCCTGTCCACCCTCGTTTTGGCATTCTTCAAATTTATTTGATTGCTCGTATAGTTTCTTGGCCATTTTGAAGTCCAATTTTTTTTAACTTGTTGGAATTTGCTGTTCAGTGTTCACTTTATTTTCATCGTATTTAATCTTCATTTGAGTAGATATCTTTCAATGGTTTTATTTATTCCGAACAAAATATACAGCACAAGGAATTTAATATAAAAGTGAGTCCAGTTGCTTTATAGATTTTTTTCATTCTGTTCTGGAAAAACTACAAATTTCCTACAAAAAAGTTTTTTTTTATCTCTCAACTCGGCTCCAACCGTTTGACATTTCGAACAATGAAGAAATTGTCAGCAATTGTAAGATGTTTTCAATGAAAACATCTGACAATGACCAATGAGTCTGACAATGTCCTAATCGTCGGACAATGACACAAATTGTGCGTTTAGACGATTGTAAGATACCTGACAATTTTTTGTCAGATTGTCATCTGACAATTACCTTACAATGACGTTTCTGACAATATTGTCAGACAAAATTGTGTGTTCAGACGATTGTAAGACATTTGGGACAGTTTTTTCACTGACAGATCTGACAATATTGTAAGATCTGACAATCGTCTGTACTTAGCTTAACACGATTTATTTTTCCAGAAAATCTCATAGTTTGCTATTCAACTATACAATTGAATCGGAAGCTTTGGATAGCGTTTCGAGTATTAAAGACTTGGGGGTTATTCTTGATTCCCAACTTTCTTTTAAAAGTCATTTAGAATATTTGGTCCCTAAGGCCAACTCGTTCATAAAGCGTAATGGAAAAGACTGTAGAGATCCTTTCGTGTTATTATCCTTGTTTACGTCTCTCGTGAGATCACTTTTAGAGTACGCAGATTTTATTTGGAGTCCCGCATATAAAGTCCATTCTGATAGGATTGAGAAAGTTCAAAGACGATTTACGAAATATATATTTAAAAGAAAAATGGGCTGGGGTTTTTGTCCTGGGAATGAAGCTAGATGCCAATTACTAGGAATAAAAACTTTACAATATAGAAGAAAAATTCATAGTATAATGCTGATTAGAGACTTACTATGCTACCATATTAAATGTCCACTGCTTCTTGCCTTAGTTCCTATCTATGTTCCCGCTAGACCTATGAGAGCTAGAGTTTTCTTGTATCAAAGAAATCATTTGACAAATTATGGTAATAATGAAACTATGAAGGTCTATTGTGCATTTCAATGAGGTGTCTTCAAATATTGATTTTTGTAATCTTAATCGAAATAAATTTAAAATGGAGGTATTGTATTTATTTATATTTTAATTTGTTCTTGGAGTGCTGAAATCTGTTAGCTTTTTAATGCTTGTTGATAAAACAAATAAATAAATATCATAGTAAAGTAGATTTCGATATTTTCAATTTTCTCAAAAACTAAAAGACATTTTTTAAAATATTTGTATGCAGTATTATTCACACTAAATAGGAAATTCAAAGTAAAAATTTTGATCAAAATCGGTTGAGCCGTTAACGAGAAAATGGAAAATCGAGAAAACGGTTCTATGACAGGTACCGTTAATAATGGTTTATCGTAAATTTTTTTCACCAAAATCCAGACCATACCACCGTTTTTGTTTGGATGTATGGCAAGTACCGTTATTTTTTGAGCTAAAAAAAAATCTCGGTTTCCCCTCTAGGGAATCACCCAAAAATCTTATGCTGTAAGTTTGAAGAAAATCCCTTCAGTTGTTTAGGCTGTAGGCCGAGGTACAGACAGACACACAGATACTTTTTTGTGTTCTCTATCATCGTAATGTCAAGTTTGATTTTTTGCACAATTCATAACTTGCCCCATAGTACCTCGCAAGTAAAAAGTATAGCATGGCAATTGTAGCGTTGCCGTTGTTTTTTAATGATTATTTTCTATTTTAAGGTTTTGTTTCATAATGCCTGATTAAAGTTCCTCATTAACTATCCGACATATAAATTATCTGCAACTTAAATTCTCTCATTTAAAAACTGCGTTTCACAATCATACATTTATGTGTCGATTAGCTAGTTGTCAGCTATTCCAGTTTTCCAAAAAAATATACTGATTGAAAATGTTCAACCAAATAATAGCCCTGTTCCTTTACTTTGAAACTCTGTGATTTTCTGTGCATTTGTGTGAATTTCAGTCCACCGTTCTGTCAAAGTTCATATACAAAAAATAAAATGGCAGTAATGTCGTTTTTCTTTTGCAAATAGGGATTTTGATCACGGATCACGAATTTGGATTTGTTTTTTGTTTGCAATTGTGTGTGTGGGATGTCAAATTTAATTTTGTCAAAAATAGTTTTAATTTAATAAAGCAAAAAATAATTTTGATAGGCAAAGAATCGAAAACGAAATGCAAATGAAAAAGAAAATCACGGAATAACAGAATCACACAAAAGCACAAAATGACGTTTTATAAATAGTGTGTGTGTACGTTCGTGTTTCATGTAGGTGTAAATCTCTCTTTAATTCGGGATCAGAGATTTTGATCCCGAATTGTGAGGGATTGATTTTTTTTGGTTGAATGAAATGCAAAAACTTGTCCGGGATCAAAATCCCCCACAGGGATCAATTTTTTTTTTGGCTGAAGGAAAAACGACATAAAATGCACAGAAAATCACAGTTTCAAAGTAAAGGAACAGACAATATTAGTATAATTCTAAAGTTGTCAATTTGCAATTAAACTTTTCAGACCGAGAGCTGGACAGAGGCCCGAATACGGTTTAAATTGTTAGTTGTGCGTGGATACATGGATGTGAGCGGTTTAAAAAAGTTAAGTTAAGATAAAAGCTCAGCACTACTATAAAGGTGACTGATGATAGGGCTTAGCACCCCTTGAAATAGCTATATCTCCACCAAACAAAAATAAAACGAATTAAAAATTAAAAAAAAAATTAATTCGTAAGCAATTGGTGGTAGCGCCTTTAAGTTGTTGTTGTTGTTCACAAAAATTCAATGAAAGTGACGAAATAAAGAATGGTCAAGTCTATTAAACTAACATTCTAGTATGAATAGCACAATAATAATAATAATAATAACTTAATAGTCTGGTTTGTTACCGATCTTCCAACCTCTCCCCCTTTGATACGTACTACGAATTGTAGTCTATCCAAATAAGATACGAAGAAAAATGGAGGCGGAACAAGACAGCATACTTAAAGGCTGATTTCCAATGGCGCGTTCGCGTTAGAGACGCTTACGTATACGTTTACAAGCTTTACGAACGCGTCGACATGACAGACGACTTGCAGAGAACCTGAAAATCAAAATGACCCTACATAACTGTAATTTCGAATTCCTTTCAACAAACTATTCCATTATTTTTTAAACAAAATCGATTTTTTTCTTTCAATAAAAGGAATTTGTCCAGAAAACCCGATTTTTTCTTCTAAATAAATCGATTTTTTTGTTGAAAGGAATTCGAACATTAGTTTAACTGTCAAAACGCACGCTAAAGTTGATTTTTTTCAACTTTAACGTCGAGGTTGCTTATGTTACGTTGGTTTGTGTACATGCTAATAGGTGCCAAATCGTAACAGAATACCCAACGCGTCATTGTAAACAATTTGCTTAAATTGCTATGTGTTAGCTTTCGCGTTGAAAGAAAAATCTGTCAAAGCGACGCCCAACGCGGCATTGGAAATCAGCCTTAAAGGTGCTTATAAAAATGCTGATGATCCAAATGCATTTGATAAACAAACCTCACATCGCGCCCTGTGACGTCAGTGGTTAGCAGTGGCAGAGTGCGTAGTGCACACAGATTCGAAGACTGAGTAAATCTGATGCGCGGGTTCAAATACCGCATGATGTGTAAAAAGTTTTTCAAATACTATAAAGGAGACTGATGATAGGGCTTGGCACCCCTTGAAATAGCTATATCTCCAGCCAAACAAAAATAAAACGAATTAAAAATACCAACAAAATTAATTCGTAAGCAATTTGTGGGAGCGCCTTTAAGTTGTTGTTGTTGTTCACAAAAATTCAATGAAAGTTTTTCTTTGTGTTTTGCATTTTGAAAGTGCTTTTTTGTGTTGTTAGTGGCGGTATATTGCCCTGAATCTTTGTAATCTGGGTCTTAACGCAAAATAAACGACATCTTCTCAGCTCTGTTACACAAAATAACCGTAAGTCCAAAGCATTATTTTGATGTATGTATGTATATATGTATTTGTTGTGTGAGTCGCACTGACAGCAGCTGTAGATATTTTAAATGCCAGTTTAATTTTTTAATCGGAACTTCAACCGGCCTGTAAAATATTCAGAACTTTAAGTGCCACTTAGACCTATTCAGATATTGTGGAACGTAAATGCAGTTTTTAAGTGACAAATAAGTTTCATGTAGCTTAGTTGGAACTTTAATCAGACATTGTGAAACAGACCCTAAGTCTATTTTTTAAGAAAATTGACCCTCCCGTCTAAACAAGAACGTACCTAATTTTTAAATTACAAAAAAGATATTTTTCCATACAAATCTTTCTAGTAATTTAAAAAATACAAATAGCCACTTCCATAATGTTTCCAAATTAAATTTAAGTAAACGAAGACAAACATTTTGCAATATAAATCATCAAAGTTTGAGCTTTTAAAATTTCGAATTTAAATGATAAATAATATTTTGGTAATGGAAATATGCCACACTTGTTGTTATGTAAACAAGTTTTCCTATAATATTTTTGAACTGTAAATCATGAATGATCATAAGATTTGCAATCGGATTTTAAAAATACGATACTGCTCTATTTTGAATTATTACTGAAGTGAAAATTAATGGAAAAAAAAACCAACATCGAGTGATATTGTTGGCTATAACGTTCGTCCTAGTAATTGGATCTTCAAGGTTGGAGTCATTAAATTAAGCCAAAATATCAGACTACAGTCTTGAATACAAATTTTTGAGGAGGGGTAACAAATTTCGCACGAGAGAGGTGTTTGAAACCGCCATCAATATGATTTTCGATTTTTAAAATGCAAAAGTTGATGCAAAATTTTACAATTTTAAGAAATTATCTTCGACAAAGATATTTCACCAACCCTCCTCTACAAAGTTGTCATAGGTTTTGATGGAGTAAGTGCCATAGAAAAGGCAGGAGGGGTGTCTTAAAGCTAAACACACTATTGAACCCCATTACATGTAGGTGAACTTTGACTAGCTATAACTTAAAGATGAAAAAAGTCCCAGAGATCGTTAACACCTCATTTTGTAGGTATTTTGATTCTCTAAAAGTTTTTCATTGGCCATTTTGTTACAGAAAATAATCCAGGCGAGTGATCAAATGAAAACAAAATGGCGAGCTGTTTCACTATGGCTGCTTTTTCCTAGCCCCTACCACCCCGACAATTTTTTTTTATAATGTGGAGATGTTCCCAAAAACATACCATAAAAAAATATTTGCCCGTTAAAACATGCAACTTCGATAAATTTGTTTCAATAAATCCAGTACACTATAAAGTTTGTGCACGTTTTTCTCAAAACCTATTGATTGTACGAAAAAAAGTGTCATAACATTTTAAGTGTAAAATTACATAAGCTACAACTTTTGCCATCACATTTTTTTAAAAACACGCATAGTTTTTGAGAAATTATCGAAAAACTGAAATTCAACCCCTTTCACCCCCCGTAAAAATTTTAGCCCCGGTCCAAATTTAGGGTACTTTTTGGAAAATGCTCAAGGTACAAAAATAAACATTTCCACCAAAATTCAGCTTTGTCGAAATCTTTTCGTAGTTTTGCCTTTTTTTGTCTAATTTTTTAATGCAAAAAAGAAAAACAATAATTAGGTACCACATAAATTTAAAAAAATCAGTTTTTATTTCAATGAGGGAAGTACATTCTACTATTGAAAAAGGTGGTGAAAAGCCAGTTCGTTCGTAACTCCCAGTTACCTAATGATTTCATTATTGAATTTTCATCACATTATTCATCGATAATGATAAGCAGATGAATCAGCATGTTACATTTATGTAGTGATTTCACTGTTTAATATTCATCATATTCCAAGCTAGTGAAAAAGCAACTTCAAAAGAACCAGTGATTTCGTTTTTGAATTTTCATCGAGAAAGTGGCATGTGCCTACCGGCAATGGCTCACGTCAATAGTAATTATACATATACATAGCTACCTAACTCGAAACAATTAAAAACGTTTGTATACCTAAATCCCACCGCGACCTTCCCACGACGAAAAAATCACTTTTTATTTTTTCTGTTCCTGTGAGATGAGAGATTATTATTAAAGAAAAAAAATTGTAGTAGGAGTCAACACGAAAAAAAAAATATTAGAGAAATGTGACTAAACAAAAACAAAAAAAGGCAGGTAAGTGAGAGCGAATGTGGGAAATTTTTCTTTTAAATGACCGGCGCTGATGGAGTGGAAATCTTGGGAACAGCAAGCTTCTTTGTGTGCGTGTGCAAGGAAATTTGTTGTTAAAAAACACTAAATAGATCCTTTTTCTATATTTAAAAAAAAAAACGTATACAAGTAATTTCTGTTTTTGTCTTTGAAACTAGTTAGAAAAAAATTTTGTTTTTCTTTTAAAATTGATTATTTTCTGAATAATTCTCTTTAAATACACTCCGCTCCACTTGAATAGAAACAAACTTTTTGTTTTCTATCAGAGCGCGTAGCACTTTGGTAAATATATAAATCCACCTTTTTGTTTTAGTTCTTTTAAGAGGGATCAATTAAGAATAAAACTGCATGGGCAGAATAATTCAGAAAAATACCACTCGGTTATTTTTTACCACTTTTCTAATTTCTTCATTAAAATCACTGTTTTTTATGCGTCACTTGAATAGAAACACTCTCTTAAATAAGGAAACAAATTGAAAAAATACAGTAAAAGAGGGTAGTTTTTTATTAATAATCATATTCTCATAATTTGTGGTACCACCTTCATTTGAAATAACTTCTAAAACCCTGTTGAAAAGTGAATCGTACAGTTGTTTTATGTAATTTCAAGCAATTGCACTCTGTGCTTCTTTAATTGAAGCAGTAAGTGATTCTTTGTCCTCATATTTACATCCAGAATCGTATACCCTACAAAGCATCCATCCCCATATGTTTTCAATGATATTAAGGTCCAGAGAGTACGGTGACCATTGAAGCAAGGTAACATTTTTCTCGGATGTCCAACTTTTAATGATCCTTGCGTTTTGGATTGGCGTGTTGTCTTGTTGAAATGGCCATGTTATTGGTCGAAAAACATCGGTAAACTTAGGAAAAGCTTCTTGCAATATTTTCTTGTAGGAGTTTGCGGTCATTTTCATCGTGGGAACTCCAGATAAATTGTTCCAAACCAGCAAATCGCAACCCACACCATTACACAACCTTCTTGGCTATAGTGGCGCTCTAAAAACCTTGGTTCTTTCCTCATGTCATAAAGATACTAATTATATCCGTACGGACCATCTAAATTAAATTGTTTTTCGTCTGAAAATACCACTTTTCCCCACTCTTCCCTTCACGTCATATTCTTCCTGCAAAAATATTATCTATTTTGTCTTCGTATTGGATATAACGGTGGTTTTTCTTCAATTTTAGGTGCTTTAAATGTTGGAACCCATGAACAACACGTCTAATAGTATTAAGACTAGCTGTAATTCCACTCTTTGGCTTGATTTTAGCAGCAGAGTCACTTGAATTGGAAGCCAGTCTTATTATCTTTCTTCGGTCTGCTTCTGTAGTAGCTCTTACTTGTCTAACTTTCATATTTTTTTCATAATTTTCTTTGTTTCTAAGGTACGATCAAACAATTTTAACACTTCTTATTATTATATTTTGTTGGCAATTGTGGGTAGAGAAAGCTTGTTTTGCGCGTGTCCTTCTATTTTAGCTTTTTCTGCAGCGTTTAATGGTTTTCCGCGGCTCATTTTTTCTTTGGATCAAACAATTATTATTTGTAATCTACACTTCCATTATTATAACAATATCTTTTCTTCTAACCGTAACCTATAGATAAAAATCGCATATTGTTTCTATTCAAGTGACGCAAAAAAAAAGTAGTATTTTTAATGAAGTAATTAGAAAAATGATAAAATATGAGCGAATGATATTTTTCTGAATTATTCTGCTCATGCAGTTTTATTTGCAATAGATCCCTCTTAAAAGAACTAAAACAAAAAGGTAGATTTCTAAATTTACCAAAGCGCAACACGCAACACACAAAAAAGTTTGTTTCTATTCAATTGGAGCGGAGTGTACATATTTCTTTATATATTAAATTTTTTTTCTAGTAAGTAAGTTGTGTATGTTGTGTATTTCATTTCATACAGTATATTAAATTATTTCTTACATTTTCTATAAATTAATTTTTTTTTAATTCTTAATAATGTTGTAATTGTCTGTCGCAATCAATAAAGTAAGCTTTTAAAGAATTTTTAATCCAAATAATACTTGCTTAGTTACAAACTCTAGTTATTAAATTCATTTATTATTTCTTGTCCATAATTCAATGCTGTTTGTTCATTCAATTCCAATCTTTTGCTCCGTTTAAGAAATCTATTATTGTTCTCAAATCAAGCGTACCACTTCCTAATGTCTCTTGACGAATACTCCTTAATATTGGACAGGTTCCCACGAAATTATTAACTTTGCTAAACATTTTGGCATATGAGCTTAGGACTCATCTCATTGTGTACTCAGAAACAGGTTTCATTTGGCATTTAAGGTTGAGGACATAATTTGGTGTAACACTTGGCAAACCCAGTACTTTTTTGTAGAAGTATCTTTGCATCTTTTCTACTTCATCATACTGTGAGTCCCCCCAAACCTGGGCTCCGTATCCTATAATCGACCTGGCAACCGCGTTGAAGATATCGATCTTAGAAGACAATTTGACATCTTTATTGGTGATGAACTTGAAATTTAGTCTCTGTCTGGATTGTTTTGAACGTTCTTTGAAGTGTGGTGTAAAACTTAAACTGGAATATTAGCCATATACCCAGATATTTGTATTTGTTAACAAACTTCTATTGTTTCTCCATTGAGCTCCCATCTTTCTTGTTGACTTCATCTGCCACCTCTTTTTCTGAAAACCATGACTTTCGGTTTGTCCAGGAGGATCTACCGCTGACAGTATTCTGCTACCCTGTTGATCATGACCTGTAGTACCTCTGGCTTGTCGGCTATCAACACAATGTCATTGGCATACATAAGCAGACGAATTTGTTTTCCATTCAATGAAATACCCCCTGCCATGAGCTTGTACATGTTGTTCATGTAGAGTGCAAAAAATAACGGGCTCAGTAAGCAACCTTGTTTAACACCTATCGTTGTTTTAAACCAGTCTGATAAGTTTTCATCATCCCATACCGCAGCCTTAGTTTTATCATAAAGATCTCTTATTACTCGTATAAGTTTCTCAGAAACCCCTAAGCTTTGCAGTTTGTAAAAAAGAGCTCTTCCGTCAATATAATCAAAAGCCGCTTTGAAGTCAATAAAGAAACACTATACTTGCCGTCATTAATTTAAAGTTTGATGATATTGAAGAGATTAAACAGATTATCGGTAGTGCTGTAGCTTTCTCGGAATCCAGCCTGGAATTCATTTAGAACACTGTATTCCTTTTCCCATTTTTGCAGTCTTGTTAATATAACTCCGGCAAAACTCTTTGCGATTGTGTCCATAAATGTTATCCCTCTGTAGTTTTGGGCCAAGTTCTGGTCGCCTTTTTTGTAAATGGGAAAAATAATCGTTTTTTTGAGATCCGGTTCCACTTTTCCTCTCTCAAGCATTCGATTGAACAATTTACTTACTTACTTTAGATGGCAGTCACAGCCCAGGATGAGTTCGGCATCAACCAACAATCCTTTCCAGCCAGCTCGGTCCCTAGCTAGCTGCCTCCAGTTACGCACTCCAAGTTGGTTGAGGACGTTCTCCACTTGTGTGCGCCACCTAAGGTGGGGTCTTTCTGCTACGCAGACCGTCAGGGGTAAATTCGAAGACTCGTCGGGCTGGTGCGTCGGTGTCCATACGCTCCACGTGTCCCAGCCATCTCAGCCGCTATATTTTTAGCTTCTTGACCAGGCCGACATCGCTGTAGAGCCCGTAAAACTCGTTGTTAAATCTTCTCCTCCATACTCCATCGATACAGACTGGACCGAAAATCACCCAAAGAATCTTCCTTTCAAAGCACCCAAGCAGATTCTCATCCGTTTTTGACAGAGTCCATGCCTCTGCCCCATATAGCAGGACCGGGATGATTAGGATCTTATATAAGGTCTCCTTGGTTCTCTGAGAGAGGGCTTTATTACTCAAATGCCTTCTTAGCCCGAAGAAACAGCGATTGCAAGAGTAATTCTTCGTTTGATCTCTGCGCTGATGTCATTTTGCGATGTTATAGTGGAGCCCAGGTAGACAAAGTCCTTGACGACTTCGAAGTTGTATTTATCCATCGTGACGTTTTGCCCGAGCTGACGATGTTGAGATTCCTTTCTCGATGATAGCATATACTTCGTCTTGTCCTCTTCAACAGCCAAACCCATTTTCGCTCCTATGTATTTCATATGCTTAGAAGCATATTTGTCTCGTGTGGTGTGTTGCTGTGTGGTGTGTTGTGCCGAAATCGCTTCTGTTCCGATTGCGCCATACCACGATGAGGAGTATGTGAAATGAAACAAATACCCAAATGTCTAAAATGACATTTGACTGTTTGTTAGAAAGAGAAAAGTATATATTTAGAAAAATAACTCATGTGGACGGAAATTTACTTACATATTTTAAATTAGAACGTAAAAATGGCAGACTAAAAGTTTTTGTCGGCAAAAATATTTGTTAAAAAAAAAAAAAAACTTGCCTGTCAAAAATGAAAAATCAAGATGAAACAAACAAAAAAGACGTATCCATCTGTAATTTTCTTTTCCACTTTATTCAACATCACAACCAAAGAAACTGAATATGAAGAAATGAATCCTTCGTACGTTTCACCCTCCAAAACCCATTTGTTTACATTGTTGTATTTGTAATTTAATTTTGTGTCGATGAATAGATGTGAAATCCAACAAAAATATAGCAGGGTGGTGTGAAGATAAGTGCTGTGAATGTGTAAGTTGTGAAGATAAATACTGTGAATGTATGAGTTTTATACCGCCATTTTTACACATACATACCTTCTCATTTCTTATCTGATAGAGCTTGTAGGCAAACTCAAATTACAGCCGAGGATTCATATCTTTATATTTTCAGTATCTTTCATCACAACACACAAGTGTGCACATTCAGCGACATGAGACACCACTCCACAACACACCACACGAGATATGTGTGGTTCCGACTTTACGAAACGAAAGGCAAAACAAACGATACCCAAAAAAACGAAAGTCATGACGTAGACCGATTATGATTTACGAAAATGGATGCATGAGCATTTTGCCAGATAAAATAAAAAAATCTATTTGTTTAAATAAATATGCGACAGATTCATAATAAACCTAAGTCAGAAGTGTCAAAACTATAAAATACTACCGCCATACGCAGTCGTTAAAGAACACGAGTATAGTTTTAAAAAATAGACTCTCGTAAAGTATAATCGCAATTTAACGATTACGAAGAATTTTGAACGATAATCGTAATTCATAATACGGGTCCAGATGACAGGATTTTGTATGTGACGTTGAGGAGACTTATACCTCTGTAGTTGGAACAGGTCAGAGCATCTCCTTTCTTGTCGATAGGGCACACTATACCGAGGTTCCATTCATCGGGCATACTTTCTTCCGACCAAATTTTGGAGATAAGTTGGTGTATACTTTCTACCAAGTCATCTCCCCCTGCTTTGAATAGCTCGCCACCAGCTCCCTTGTACGTTTTAAGCTTGGCTATCGCTAACCGCACTTCATTTAGGTCGGGTGGACGGAAGTTTTGACCATCATCGTCCAGGTTGAATTGAGTGTTCTGTCTTACAGCGGAATTTTGGCCATTTTCGCCGTTTAGCAGTCTAGAAAAGTGTTGTTTCCAGATCCTCAGCACCGACTGTGTGTCTACCACCATATTCCCACTCTCGTCTCGGCAGGCTTTCGTTCTGGCCTTGTAGCCCTGGGTTGATTGCCTCACCCTTCGGTAGAACTTTCAAACATCCCCCCTGCCGCTACAGTCCTCAATAGACTCGATCGCCCGTTTCGCATGCTCTCTCTTTTTCTTCCTGAGAAGTCGGCGCTCCTCCCTTCGTTTTTGCCCGTAGAGCTCCCGGGCTCTGGTTCTAGTCTGCAGCATTGCTTGGTAGGCCTCATTCTTTGCTTCCTCATCGAACCATGGGTTTCGTTGTGGTGGCCTAGTGAAACCCAGCACATCGGTAGCGGCACTTCTGATGGCATTTTGGCAGTGTTTCCACTCCTCTACAGATGATGCTGAGAGTTTAAAAAATACGTGGCCTGCAAAAGTCCTGGCTATCTCTTGCGAATTTAGCTTGGCGACGTTAAATCGTTTTACAGCATCCGCTCGTCATTGTAGCGTCATGGACATCCGCATACGTACTTGAGCTACCACCAAGTAGTGACCCGAGTCTATGTCGGCACCTCGGAACGCTCGGACATCCAGGATACTGGAAGCATGTCTGGCGTCTATCGCAACATGATCAATCTGGTTGACGGTTCGTTGATCCTTTGTGTATAGGTGTGGGAATCGAGTGCTTGCTATGATGGTATTTCGCCCGCCGCAAAGTCAATCAGCCTGAGTCCGTTACCGGAAGTGTTGTCGTGCAGGCTGTATCCTCCGACTATCGAACCAAAGATGCCCTCCTTTCCGATCTTGGCGTTGAAGTCGCTAAGAATAATTTTGACGTCGTACTTGGGGCACCTATCATACGTATCCTCGAGGAGATCGTAGAATTCTTCCTTGGTTGAGTCATCCTTTTCTTCCGTTGGGGCATGTGCACAGATCAACGTGATGTTTTTGAACTTTGCTTTGATGCGGATTGTCACCAGGCGCTCGCTTACATTTCTAAAGCCTAAGACTTCTTGCCTAAGTCTTCCCCTTACCACAAAACCACAACCAAAGAGCCGCTGACCCTGCTCCTTGCAGCACTCGTCGAAGTAGATGTCACACGATTTCATCCTTCGGATGCCCTCTCCATCACATCGCACTTCCTGGATGGCTGTTACATCAGCCCTTAGCCTATCCAGGTTCTCCACTAATTAGTGGAGAACCTGGATAGGCTGCACGTGGCCTGTTTCGGAACTGGTTAGTTTTTCCGTGGTATGGTTAGTTATCCCGACGCAAAACCCCCGACCTGTAGGACCAGACCCTTATTATAACTCCAAGGATGGGGAGCCGGATACACCGCTCCTTATAGGTCTAAGCTACGTATACGTCGTAGTAGCCCATATAAGGTGTTCACTAAGTAGTTCAACCTGACTGGAACTATTGAACAATTTAGCTATTATACATATTTATTGCTGCTTGTGGCGCCTTAACAAGGAACTGGTACGGTACGCGGTCCTGGCCTGGCGATTTATTTCTTTTTGTTGTTTGTAGGAATTCACATACTTCGGAGGCTGAGATGGATCTGTCGAGACGAGGAACTGTAAGGTTTATTGACATGATTTCGATTTGCACCGGAGGCATGCGTGGGTTGAGCAGTCCGAAGAAGCACTCTTTTAAGTCTGCACTAGTTAGACTAATTCCTTACATGAATTTAGTCATTTTGAACTCTCTTGCTAAGCTCCATTAATCCTTAGCAATATACACTTCTTTGAGTTTTGTACCTATCGATTCGTAGTATTCCTTTTTTTTTTTATTTTTATTTTACGCTCTGTGACGAGTTTCTTAACAGTTTTCTTAACCAGTAGAAGGATTTTTTTCTTTCTCTTTCGCAACAATCATCGTACCATTTATTCCTTCCTCCTCTTCTTTCTGAGCAGCGTTGGTTTCCTGCGACTGATTTTATAACATCAGTAATGTTTTTACCAGTCCACCCTTTTCGGTCTTGGAAAAACGTAATGGCCTCATGAAGATCTTTACGTTTCCTGGAACTGATCGTTCCATACGAGTTTGGGTAGCAGGTTGAGCTTTGTAACTTGGTCGCTACTCTGGTCCTGTTCACATACAAGTTCGATTGGATATGATCAGAGTTTTATCTGGGCCTCCACTTTAAAGCTGTGGATATTCTGTAGCATATTGTAATTCGCAATATAAAGATTGCGATTCGAAGTAGGTGAAATTTCCATCGGCATCGTCCTTGGTTCCACCGTTCAGGATAACCATTCCAAAATCCTCGCAAATTTCTAGTAGCCTTCGTTTTTTGATGTTTGTTACCTTGTCCTTTGATTTTCTTTCTACTGACAGTTGGTTGTTTAGTGA
The DNA here is from genome assembly GCA_947049315.1 of Epistrophella euchroma. Taxonomy (NCBI): domain Eukaryota; kingdom Metazoa; phylum Arthropoda; class Insecta; order Diptera; family Syrphidae; genus Epistrophella; species Epistrophella euchroma. The sequence goes on from OX346245.1 coordinate 67,267,342, forward strand.
TGCGATTTCATTTGAAATCGTTTGATTTTCCCTTATCTTGGCTTTGAAATCTCCTATGACGATGCATTTCGTGATGTCGCTTTCTTCTCAGCATCTACCAAGACATTGAAAGTCCTTTTCCCATCGGTTGCAGTTCAAATAAAGTGGCAAAATGTGTAGAGCTTCTTTTTCAGTGTTTATTTGTACAAAGTCCTTTTCCATTATTTTTATGAAGTTGGCTTTCAAAAAAGATGAGTTTGAACGTATTCCAAAAACCGCCCCTCCACTTGCCCTTGCGAATCTTGACGTTTTAACTCCAATCCTCCAGTTACGCACTCCAAGTTGGTTGAGGACGTTCTCCACTTGTGTGCGCCACCTAAGGTGGGGTCTTTCTGCTACGCAGACCGTCAGGGGTAAATTCGAAGACTCGTCGGGCTGGTGCGTCGGTGTCCATACGCTCCACGTGTCCCAGCCATCTCAGCCGCTATATTTTTAGCTTCTTGACCAGGCCGACATCGCTGTAGAGCCCGTAAAACTCGTTGTTAAATCTTCTCCTCCATACTCCATCGATACAGACTGGACCGAAAATCACCCAAAGAATCTTCCTTTCAAAGCACCCAAGCAGATTCTCATCCGTTTTTGACAGAGTCCATGCCTCTGCCCCATATAGCAGGACCGGGATGATTAGGATCTTATATAAGGTCTCCTTGGTTCTCTGAGAGAGGGCTTTATTACTCAAATGCCTTCTTAGCCCGAAGAAACAGCGATTGCAAGAGTAATTCTTCGTTTGATCTCTGCGCTGATGTCATTTTGCGATGTTATAGTGGAGCCCAGGTAGACAAAGTCCTTGACGACTTCGAAGTTGTATTTATCCATCGTGACGTTTTGCCCGAGCTGACGATGTTGAGATTCCTTTCTCGATGATAGCATATACTTCGTCTTGTCCTCTTCAACAGCCAAACCCATTTTCGCTCCTATGTATTTCATATGCTTAGAAGCATATTTGTCTCGTGTGGTGTGTTGCTGTGTGGTGTGTTGTGCCGAAATCGCTTCTGTTCCGATTGCGCCATACCACGATGAGGAGTATGTGAAATGAAACAAATACCCAAATGTCTAAAATGACATTTGACTGTTTGTTAGAAAGAGAAAAGTATATATTTAGAAAAATAACTCATGTGGACGGAAATTTACTTACATATTTTAAATTAGAACGTAAAAATGGCAGACTAAAAGTTTTTGTCGGCAAAAATATTTGTTAAAAAAAAAAAAAAACTTGCCTGTCAAAAATGAAAAATCAAGATGAAACAAACAAAAAAGACGTATCCATCTGTAATTTTCTTTTCCACTTTATTCAACATCACAACCAAAGAAACTGAATATGAAGAAATGAATCCTTCGTACGTTTCACCCTCCAAAACCCATTTGTTTACATTGTTGTATTTGTAATTTAATTTTGTGTCGATGAATAGATGTGAAATCCAACAAAAATATAGCAGGGTGGTGTGAAGATAAGTGCTGTGAATGTGTAAGTTGTGAAGATAAATACTGTGAATGTATGAGTTTTATACCGCCATTTTTACACATACATACCTTCTCATTTCTTATCTGATAGAGCTTGTAGGCAAACTCAAATTACAGCCGAGGATTCATATCTTTATATTTTCAGTATCTTTCATCACAACACACAAGTGTGCACATTCAGCGACATGAGACACCACTCCACAACACACCACACGAGATATGTGTGGTTCCGACTTTACGAAACGAAAGGCAAAACAAACGATACCCAAAAAAACGAAAGTCATGACGTAGACCGATTATGATTTACGAAAATGGATGCATGAGCATTTTGCCAGATAAAATAAAAAAATCTATTTGTTTAAATAAATATGCGACAGATTCATAATAAACCTAAGTCAGAAGTGTCAAAACTATAAAATACTACCGCCATACGCAGTCGTTAAAGAACACGAGTATAGTTTTAAAAAATAGACTCTCGTAAAGTATAATCGCAATTTAACGATTACGAAGAATTTTGAACGATAATCGTAATTCATAATACGGGTCCAGATGACAGGATTTTGTATGTGACGTTGAGGAGACTTATACCTCTGTAGTTGGAACAGGTCAGAGCATCTCCTTTCTTGTCGATAGGGCACACTATACCGAGGTTCCATTCATCGGGCATACTTTCTTCCGACCAAATTTTGGAGATAAGTTGGTGTATACTTTCTACCAAGTCATCTCCCCCTGCTTTGAATAGCTCGCCACCAGCTCCCTTGTACGTTTTAAGCTTGGCTATCGCTAACCGCACTTCATTTAGGTCGGGTGGACGGAAGTTTTGACCATCATCGTCCAGGTTGAATTGAGTGTTCTGTCTTACAGCGGAATTTTGGCCATTTTCGCCGTTTAGCAGTCTAGAAAAGTGTTGTTTCCAGATCCTCAGCACCGACTGTGTGTCTACCACCATATTCCCACTCTCGTCTCGGCAGGCTTTCGTTCTGGCCTTGTAGCCCTGGGTTGATTGCCTCACCCTTCGGTAGAACTTTCAAACATCCCCCCTGCCGCTACAGTCCTCAATAGACTCGATCGCCCGTTTCGCATGCTCTCTCTTTTTCTTCCTGAGAAGTCGGCGCTCCTCCCTTCGTTTTTGCCCGTAGAGCTCCCGGGCTCTGGTTCTAGTCTGCAGCATTGCTTGGTAGGCCTCATTCTTTGCTTCCTCATCGAACCATGGGTTTCGTTGTGGTGGCCTAGTGAAACCCAGCACATCGGTAGCGGCACTTCTGATGGCATTTTGGCAGTGTTTCCACTCCTCTACAGATGATGCTGAGAGTTTAAAAAATACGTGGCCTGCAAAAGTCCTGGCTATCTCTTGCGAATTTAGCTTGGCGACGTTAAATCGTTTTACAGCATCCGCTCGTCATTGTAGCGTCATGGACATCCGCATACGTACTTGAGCTACCACCAAGTAGTGACCCGAGTCTATGTCGGCACCTCGGAACGCTCGGACATCCAGGATACTGGAAGCATGTCTGGCGTCTATCGCAACATGATCAATCTGGTTGACGGTTCGTTGATCCTTTGTGTATAGGTGTGGGAATCGAGTGCTTGCTATGATGGTATTTCGCCCGCCGCAAAGTCAATCAGCCGGAAGTGTTGTCGTGCAGGCTGTATCCTCCGACTATCGAACCAAAGATGCCCTCCTTTCCGATCTTGGCGTTGAAGTCGCTAAGAATAATTTTGACGTCGTACTTGGGGCACCTATCATACGTATCCTCGAGGAGATCGTAGAATTCTTCCTTGGTTGAGTCATCCTTTTCTTCCGTTGGGGCATGTGCACAGATCAACGTGATGTTTTTGAACTTTGCTTTGATGCGGATTGTCACCAGGCGCTCGCTTACATTTCTAAAGCCTAAGACTTCTTGCCTAAGTCTTCCCCTTACCACAAAACCACAACCAAAGAGCCGCTGACCCTGCTCCTTGCAGCACTCGTCGAAGTAGATGTCACACGATTTCATCCTTCGGATGCCCTCTCCATCACATCGCACTTCCTGGATGGCTGTTACATCAGCCCTTAGCCTATCCAGGTTCTCCACTAATTAGTGGAGAACCTGGATAGGCTGCACGTGGCCTGTTTCGGAACTGGTTAGTTTTTCCGTGGTATGGTTAGTTATCCCGACGCAAAACCCCCGACCTGTAGGACCAGACCCTTATTATAACTCCAAGGATGGGGAGCCGGATACACCGCTCCTTATAGGTCTAAGCTACGTATACGTCGTAGTAGCCCATATAAGGTGTTCACTAAGTAGTTCAACCTGACTGGAACTATTGAACAATTTAGCTATTATACATATTTATTGCTGCTTGTGGCGCCTTAACAAGGAACTGGTACGGTACGCGGTCCTGGCCTGGCGATTTATTTCTTTTTGTTGTTTGTAGGAATTCACATACTTCGGAGGCTGAGATGGATCTGTCGAGACGAGGAACTGTAAGGTTTATTGACATGATTTCGATTTGCACCGGAGGCATGCGTGGGTTGAGCAGTCCGAAGAAGCACTCTTTTAAGTCTGCACTAGTTAGACTAATTCCTTACATGAATTTAGTCATTTTGAACTCTCTTGCTAAGCTCCATTAATCCTTAGCAATATACACTTCTTTGAGTTTTGTACCTATCGATTCGTAGTATTCCTTTTTTTTTTTATTTTTATTTTACGCTCTGTGACGAGTTTCTTAACAGTTTTCTTAACCAGTAGAAGGATTTTTTTCTTTCTCTTTCGCAACAATCATCGTACCATTTATTCCTTCCTCCTCTTCTTTCTGAGCAGCGTTGGTTTCCTGCGACTGATTTTATAACATCAGTAATGTTTTTACCAGTCCACCCTTTTCGGTCTTGGAAAAACGTAATGGCCTCATGAAGATCTTTACGTTTCCTGGAACTGATCGTTCCATACGAGTTTGGGTAGCAGGTTGAGCTTTGTAACTTGGTCGCTACTCTGGTCCTGTTCACATACAAGTTCGATTGGATATGATCAGAGTTTTATCTGGGCCTCCACTTTAAAGCTGTGGATATTCTGTAGCATATTGTAATTCGCAATATAAAGATTGCGATTCGAAGTAGGTGAAATTTCCATCGGCATCGTCCTTGGTTCCACCGTTCAGGATAACCATTCCAAAATCCTCGCAAATTTCTAGTAGCCTTCGTTTTTTGATGTTTGTTACCTTGTCCTTTGATTTTCTTTCTACTGACAGTTGGTTGTTTAGTGATGCGATTTCATTTGAAATCGTTTGATTTTCCCTTATCTTGGCTTTGAAATCTCCTATGACGATGCATTTCGTGATGTCGCTTTCTTCTCAGCATCTACCAAGACATTGAAAGTCCTTTTCCCATCGGTTGCAGTTCAAATAAAGTGGCAAAATGTGTAGAGCTTCTTTTTCAGTGTTTATTTGTACAAAGTCCTTTTCCATTATTTTTATGAAGTTGGCTTTCAAAAAAGATGAGTTTGAACGTATTCCAAAAACCGCCCCTCCACTTGCCCTTGCGAATCTTGACGTTTTAACTGCAGAAGTCCAAAGCAATTTATACTACTTGAAAAATTTCGTGAGCTTATCAAAGTTTTCCATTAAGAATGTTTTATAAAGGAAGAATATTTCAAAACTGCATATATATGCGAAAAAATTTGGATACAAAGTCTTATTTCCTATATTTTATTTCCTTTTTATTTTATTTTTATTATTTTTTTATGTAATTTAGCTTAATTCTACTTATTCTACAATCGCGAATTCTGGTTGCTAATTTGGGTTGTATTTTAAGTCCAAAGTCATAAGATTCTGGTTGTAGATTTCTTCCAAAGTAGGCTTGCCTTCAGTTCCGCATTACAACTCACCATCCATCACAGAGAAGACTTTTCCTTCGATGCGGTTGCCCTTCAACTTGACGTCCTTTGTTCGGTTGACTCTTTTAAGGTCCCTTCGCACTCGCAGTAGAAAGTTTTGTAGCGTATGCTCCGTTACAGTCAGATCTCTTTTAATACCATAAATTGTGTTGGCTAATTTCCTAGTATTTTTTAAGATGTCTGCTACTACTGTTTGACTTTAGAATTGCACTAGATGGCTAGGTTGACCCTTTGTTTTCATTGGCGTTATCTTGATGATTTCGATGTTCTGTGTTATTCCTAAGACGTTTTCACATAAGTCACATACAGCTCTGTTTCCTTCATTTTGTGATCCGAATCCCTTCTTCTTCTGTTTCTCAAAAGTTTCGTTTTTCTTTTCGCTTTCCGACTTAAATTCTTTTAGGATTTTTTTCTGTTCTTGTAGAGCTTCATTTAGTTTCTTAAGCTGATCAATATCCTCAGAGTTTTGTTTTACTTTCCTTATGGTGACGTTCATTTCCTCTTTCAATATTTGGCGGAATTGGTTCAGCATCGCAGACCATGTTGTTGTTTCGACCATCGTCGCATTTTAAGAATTTTCTTCTCCATCAGACATCGTTTCCCGCTGTAATTTTTTCCTTGCGGTTGTAAGAATTCTAGGGAGAATTGGCTTCTTGGTCTCTTTGCGCTTTCTTGCTTTTCCAGTTTGTGAAAGTAATTGTTTTTTTCCTTATTTAAAAGTAAAATTTTATGTCGCAAATTTTCTCCTATACTGTATCAGCACTATTAAAAAAAAATAGTGTACAAAGGTACGTTATGCAAACAGGCGGGTTGTGTCGAAATAATTTTTTATTTGCGAATTCGGATTTGTAAGGTAGCCTAGCGATGTTGGGGGATTTCACTGAATATCGAAGCACAACTATTAGTTTTATTTTTGTGTTCATTTTCTGAGTAATAAGAATAGAGTTTCTCTAATTATTTTAATATTTTCTTGCGAGATAATTTCCACTTTCCTTCTAAGAGCTCTAGGATTACCAGGTTGGTCAATTTTGTCTATAAATCAATTCTTCGCCATTATTTATGTGTTCTTGCTTGCTTAGTTTTTTTTTTTTTAACGGGTAGTTTACCTTTCTGTGAATAAGATGCACCTTGGTGGGCACTTACCATATTTATGATTTATCAATGGTTGTACTCAGCGCAATGAGAGGGTATCCAATTTTAATTGGGATAATATGCGTGTAATATTATAAACTTTATAAGTGGGTATCGTAATGGATTACAGGTGTGTCATATAAATGCACAGAGCTTGCGTCCGAAATTATATGTATTTAGATTTTTATTTTAAGGTTCGAATGTTGATGTTGTTTGTGTTTCTGAGACGAGGTTTTCACCTGATTTAAGTAATGTCATGTGTAACTTGGAAGGTTTTAGATGTTTTAGATCAAATAGAGTTGGGCGTGTTGGAGGAGGAGTTGTTGTTTATGTGCGTTCAGGCTTAAACTGTAAGCTCTTACTGACTTCTACACATGGCAGTGAAATATAATACATTTGCTTTGAAATAAATTGCAAAGGGAATAAAATTTTACTCATGATTTTACTTGAACAGGACTTAAGATTGATAGAATGGTATCGCGTCTATGAACTGCCATCCGTTGATGATCAAGTTGATTTTATTCAGTCTTCCTTGAATAATATTTACAATTATCATGTTCCACTTAAAATCAAAAAAATTAATAAAACAGACCATCCGTGGTTTACCAATACAGTAAAAGATTTGATCTGCAATTGAAACCTTGCATATAAGCGCTGGAAGCGTTTTCGGTTAGATGTGTTGCTCCATGTATCGAACTCCAAGCAACAGAGTTACATATGAAATACGCGAAGCCAAGAAACGTTTTTATGCCTCACGACTGGAGCCTTCACTCGCAAAAAAAAAGGTTTGCAAAAACCTTAAGGAGATCGGTGTGGGGAAACAGTTAAACAGCGATCTTCCAAAGGTTGACTGCAATAAACTGAATTAAATGTTTACCTCACTTCCCCCCACTGATAACTTTGAAAATATTGAGCCCTATCCAACAGCATATTCGCAAATTCATCCAATTGTTTTTGTTTTGGATGTCTGTATCCATTATGTATCGTTTGGAAGCCATACGAGTGAAGAATCAGCTATACATCAAAAGCGAACAACTATATTGATCTACTTATTATTATTTCTCTTTTCTACTATGTAAAACTTTTTCTCTTTATTCATTAAGTTCATAAGCATAAGCCAGCATTTAGCCAGTATTGTATCTTCTAGTCAGTGGGCAATCGGACAGCAAGCAATAAAGTTGGGTTTCTTACCGTCAAGGTTTTTCCAAGTAAAATAAAAAGCTACTTGTTTTATTTCGATCGGAAATATAATTTTGTTCCCTAAAATTAGTCATGCTCCGCAACACATTAAATCAAATGCTATGGGTTTTCATGAAACACATCCAGAAAAAGCAATGCAAGTGCTTGGAAACGATAAAAAATAATTCCTGTGCCTAAAAATAAAAATCAATTTAGGCCTATTGCAATCATACCACATTTATTAAAAGTCCTGGAAAGGGTTATGAGCAACCAAATACAAAGGTTTCTTAAAAACACTGTTCTAAGCACAGTTGTACTACTGCATTAGTAAACATAGTAGAAGAAACAAGAACCTTTTGATTGTAACCAATTGACTTACCTCACCTTATTAGACTTTTCAAAAGCTTTCGATACGGTAAACCATGACATCCTGTGTAAAAAACTTAAAACTCAATTCAGGTTTTCATCGTCTTCTACAAATGTAATCTCTTCATACCTAAAGAACAGATATCAAGCAGTCGTGCCAAAGAATTCGGTATCCAACTTTCTTCCACTGAGCCCTGTTCCACAGGGATCTATTTTGGGCCCTTTGTTTTTTTCGATGTACATCAATGACCTTCCCTCGTGATCACTAAACTGTGCAATTGATATGTATGCAGATGATGTTCAGCTCCGTAAAAATTGCTTATTGGGACTTGTTGAAGATGGGGCCTGCAAACTGAATGAGGATCTTGACAGAATTGCTCGCAGGTCGCAAATAAATTACTTCTTTTTTAATCCATTGAAGTCGATCATCTTTGCCTAAAGTATATTTGAACAATAAACCCAAAGAATTTGTAGACTCTGCGAACAACCTTGGCTTAATATTTAACAGAACTCTCACTTGGAATGACCACATAACGGTAATAGTCGGTAGATTATTATGGAGGTCTACGCATGCTTTAGTCCACACAAAAGATCACACCTATTAATACAAGAAAAATCCTTGCCAAGATTTTATTCATCCCAATTTTGTTATATGGGTGTGAGCTTTTCGCTAACTGTGATTATGAGCACAAACATAAGTTAGATAGGACACTTTATTTTTCTACGGCATCATCGCAACTCATCATATCCAACTCATCATAACCCAGCTCATCATAGGGTACAACTCATCATAGGGACAACTCATCATGGCGCATGATGGGTTCATTTCGTTGTATGAAAGAGTTCATTCGAATTACTTTTCAAACATGTTGTGTTTAAAGGATCCTCCCCCTTTTATAGCTAATGTGTTTTTGGTGAAATTATTTTTATGTCAGTCTCATCGCAGGAGCGATGAGAAGACAACGTGTGGGGTGTGCTTGTGCATTTTTTATTTTTTATTGTATCAGGTTATTTATTTAGGCAAAGGTTGATTTAGATTTTATAATAGGTAGATAGATATGGTTTTTTTAATAGGATATATGTAGGCCCGTCATTTGTTGGATAGGTCATGATGTATTTGTGGTTTTTTTTTTATTTATTGTTTATGTATGTACCTATCGTGTTGTTTATTTAGTCAAAGCCAAAGGTGAGTTTAGATTTCAGAATAGGTAGGTAGTTTTTTTTTTTTTTTATATAGGCACCTACCTATGTAGGTTTCTCATTTGTGGAATATGCTCTGGTGCGGACTGCGCTTTTTTTTCTAATTGTACCTATTAGGTTGTTTATTTATGCAAAGGTGAGTTTAGATTTCAGAATAGGTACTGTGTAGGTAGATTATTATGGAGGCACTTACCTACTAGAAAAAAAAAACAGTTTCTACCTATTATAGGAATACCTATTAGGTACCTATTTTACAATTGGAAAGGCCGCCACATCATCGTACAAAATCAAATAATTTCAGTAACTGGTATGGTAAGCTATGGGTAGGTAGGTATTTGCATACCTAGGTATGTTGCATTTTATAAAAATCAAACTCGAGATTTTGATCAAAGTTGACATTAGGATGACGGAGGGAAAACGAAAAAAATTGGTCTCGCCGTTGTCTTGTCGGTCTGGTCTGTCTTTCTTTTAGGCGATACGGCACCTATAGCGTTTTTTGTAGACTCCACATATTTTTTTTTTTTTCAAAAAAATATACAAACCTTCCTTAATTTGTTTAGCAATTTAGGAAAATCGTCATTATTTCATTCAAAAAAGGCTTCAGTTAATTTATAGGTAGGTAGGTACCTACCTAGCTTAATGCTACCTTTTAGTAATTTTTTTTCCCTAAAAATGTTATTGTGTCTTCTATTGAATAAAGTGTAGGTTCCTACTTAGGTAGGTAGGTATAATAGTATGTAGGTAGAAATCTGAACCTACCTATTTTCTTATAAAAAGAATATTTTATGGATTATAAAAATGTATTTTTTTTTTTAAATTAGATATGTACCTAGGTACCTTGGCATATTTGTAGGTACTTAAATAATCATAGCACACTGGTATACCTATCAGATAAAAGTAAGTAGGTATACTTATAGGTACATAGGTATAAGTAGAGGTGCGCATCAGGGTTGCCTAGCGTAAAATGGTCAAGGCATAGGGTTGCCACTCTATTTTTAATTATTTGACAAAGCTTAGATGCTAAGTCTGGTAACTCGATGAATGTAGGTCGTCTAATGGCAGGATCCTAGACTATTATTTCAAAGGAAACCTCGACGATTTTTAGGTAGGTACATAGATATTTTATAAATTATGTCAAAACGTGGGGAAAAGTAAATGTAACATTTGTTTCATTGCTAGAATTATTGTGACCAAAACAGCCGACGGAAAACATTTTCCAGAAAAACACTGTTTTCAAACTACGTTATTTTGTTCAAAACGTTACGTTAAAGTATTTTTGTTTTTAATATTCGATGCTGCTACAAATTTCTATTCAAACACTGAAGAGTAGATGTTTTGTATTTGTAAAAAAATCGAACTCGAGATTTTGATGTTCAAATTTGACATAACGATGAAACGGAAGACGAAAAAAGGGGGTCTTGCAATTCCGTCCGTCTGCCTGTCCAATCCTACAGGACAGCCTAAACGCAAGGGTCGATTTTATTAACTTCCAATTGGAAGTTATTGTAATCGGTGCGATTTGTGAAATTGAAAAGTTTGACATTTCTCGACGTTTAGAGGTCTCTGGAGTCGACAGACACTGTTTTTAGAGACATGTCTGTTTTTTTCGTTCACGATATCTCGAGAACGCGTAAAGATATCGACTTCAAATAAATTTTATATTACAGACAATAAGGTCATATCGTGCAGAAAGGACTTTAAGAAAAATTCAATTGATGGTTTTTTGATTACAGTAATTTTGAAAAAAGTTGTAAAATGGCTTGTTTCTCGAATATTTCTAGAACAAATAATGCTATCGACTTCGGCCCGGTTTCAATTTATGCATAATGACGCAGTGAAAAATTGACATAAAAAAAATCAACCCAAATTTAAAAAAAAAAAAACATTTAAAATTGTTAAAAAACATTGAATATCTTGAGAACGCACTAAGATATTAACTTCGGGTTAATTTTATTTAGTACACAAAGTTAAAGTTGATAGTCGGTAGAGTTTGTAAAAAAATTCAATAAACGGTTATTTTTCTAGGCCAAACAAATTGCAAAAAAAAAAAAAAACTGCTAAAAATAGTTAAAAAAATGGCTTTCGGCTTGAATGTCTCAAGAACTACCAATGATATCAACTCCGGGATATTTTTAGTCCACACACAATACCATAATTAGTAATTGATAAGGTTTGTAAAAAATTGAAATTACGGTTTTTTTCTCGGCCAAAAAAATTGCTAATAATTGTTGAAATTTTTCGTGTCGCATATATTTTGATCAAACAGCCTTCATTGTACAACCTTGATTGCACAACTGATAAGTTTTTGGAAGATTTTTAATTGGTAATTTTCTTATAAAAAATAACACCGGGTGTCGAGTTCCAAAGGGGAACCAATGGGAAGTTATGAGTGTGGGTCAAAACCAGCCTCTTTTTTAAACTTGGTTTCTTGCGTTTTTTGGACATTCCCCCTTCACGTTTTTTTCATTTTTTTAGGACCAAAAATAACGGTACCTAAGGACCGTATGATTTGTTTAGCATTTTTTTGAAAACCTTAAAAATGGATCCACCGATATTTCTTTATATTGGTGAAATATCTTTTTCGAAAGTGGTTTTAAATGTACCTCCTATAAAAGCACTTTTGTATTTTCGTTTTTCTCTAAAAGGAATAAGCTGATTTCAATAATTTTGTTTGGAGAATCTTTTTAAAAATTCAAATAGTTTTGTATAGGTACCTCGCCTACCTACTTACTTACGTATATACAGGGTGATCGGAATAAGATGCACCAAACTACTGGAGCGAGTAGGTTTGGTTAAGAAAAAAATCGTATGGGAGGGGGGTCTATTTCCTCCCTCTTTAGGCAGGAGGGGCAATTTTATAAAAAATTGACTTAAAACAGAAAAAAAAATATTTAAAAACAACGGTGCAATTTAAAATGCCGTGCTATACCTTTTTGGAAAGCCAGAAATCTCTTCTTTGATTTTCATTTTGAATTAAGTTGTGTTAGCGAATAGTTTTTGAAAAATTTATTTCCGAACTCGAAATTTTGAAAAAAAAAAATTAAAAAAAAAATTTCAAACTAATTTTTTTCAAAATTTTATGTATTTAAGTATAATTTTTATTTACAAAATTCAATGCTCTTATTAATTTTCAATAAAAAACCGAAAACCGAATGCTAAAATGTCTTGTTTTTGACTGAAAGTTTATAAGAGCATTGAATTTTGAAAACAAAAATTATACTTAATTACTTACATAAAATTTTGAAAAAAAATAGTTTGAAACTTTTTTTTCCATTTTTTTTCAAAATTTCGAGTTTGGAAATTAATTTTTCAAATATTTCCATTTAAGTCATACCTACCTACGCATACTTACATTTTTGCTTTTTATATAAAAATAAAATAACCATACAAAATAATAAACAAGTTAACCAACGGGAGTTGAACTCGCAATCTCCCGCGTCTCGCCCGAACACCTTACCAACATGCTATTTGTTATAATAAAATTGTTTGTTTAGTTTGGTACATATAATACTGGATTTTATGTAAGCCGCTTTTTACCAAAATGTTGATTATTGATTTAATTAATGAGTTGTGACCATTTTAAAATTATGTACATACAAATTGGAAGTTGCTTATATATTTTTTTTATAAATGAAATATGCAATTAAAAATACCTATAGTAGTCAAAATTGACTCTTCGTCCGCTGGCATCACCGCACCGCACTGTGGGATGAAATGGCATTTTAGCGCGCTGAAAATGGTAACAAAATGGTCTCAGATTTGCATGAAATACCGAGGAATAACTTCAATACTTGAATTTAAATAACCCCATATTGGTTTTTGTAAAAGTTTTGGAATAAACTGAATTATGAAGACTAATTTGCCTCTTTTTCAATCTATCTTTATTTAATCCTATAAATGGAAGGAAATTGGAATAACACTTCTTTCTCTTCCAATTTATTCAAATCTCTGCATCTATTAAGTTCCTAATGTATTACCTTACCATTAACCATTATCGAAAAATTTCGTACATAGATAAAACTTGACATATTCAAAAGGTATAGGTATTCGACTTTTTGAGTTACAAACATTATAGCCGCGGACATGATGACAATACAATCTGAAAGGTGATTCAAGAATGCAATTGGATGACTTGTCTTAGCAAGAGTTTGTCTAGTGTCTAATTTACTCTAGTTTTAATAGATTAAAAATAAATTTAAAAGTAAATAATTATGAAAAATAATGGATTCATAGGTAGGTACATAAAAATTGCTTCTTTTTTTTTTAATTAGAAAAAAATGTGAAGAGTGCAAAAGCGTAGGTAGTTTTGTAATTTTTAATTTTCTCAAAAACTGAAAGGTTTTAAATATTAAAATCCAAACGACTAGGTACTGAAAAACGTATATGTAAATATGTACCTACCTACCTATATTTTTGTTTTAATAAAAACATAATTGTTTTTTGTAATTTTGAGTTTGAAAATTATTTTTTATTCAATTGTTCATTGAATCAATTTAATTTAAAAACAAAATGAAAGATAAGATTTCTGGCTTTAAAAAAGCTGTGACACAAGATTCTAAGTGTAAGGAGCCGTTTTTTTTTTATGTGAAGGCAATTTTTTTTTTTCAGAAAATCTCCTGTCCATACGCCTCTCATACATTTTTTCTTATCTTGAAACAAGCTACACAAATATTCACATTCCAAACTTTTGAAGCGCTAAAAAGCCAGTGCATATGGGCTTCAAGAAATTGGGATTTTCTGTCTGCCAAATTTGATGATCTAGCATTTAGAAATAAATAGGTACCTACCTAACCTACCTACTCAAAAATCGAAGACAATACCTACCCTAAAAAAAAATGCCATAGATGATAGATAGGTATCTAGCATTCATCGATTTTTTAAGTTAAGGACAAATTTGAAATTCTTGAGATTGTTTTTATTAACAACTTAATAATTTCGCTTTTTGAGCAAAACAAAATGTTTGTTATCAAAAATCGTTTTATAATTATAAAAAAAAATGGCAACACAAACTCCTAATCAATAAAAAATAGGTAGCTAAGACATCTTCAGTTAACACGGCAGTGAGGTAGGTACCTACCTGGTTAGGTATAGGTAAATACCTAGGTACCTATTACTTACTTATACCAACCTAATCAATGGCGAAATTAACAAATGCCTAAGTATTTACCTTAACTACCTACCTAGGCACTCATTCACACTTTTAACTTAGGTATATGTACAATTTTTATCGTCGTCGTCCTATATAGTTTTATAGAACGACGAGGCGACGACCACATAGCAGATAGGTACACACTAACACTAACACATCTCCACGCCCTTATGACTCTTTTTTAAATGTCGCTCTCCTCTCTGGTTTATAAAGTATAAAAAATAGTTAAATATGGTTTGAACTCAGATGTTGTAACCGAAGTGAACAATGAGGTCGTTTTTCAATTTTGTTTTGTATTAAAAGGTACTAGTTTTATATAGAACGTTGGTATTAATGTGTTCTTTAAACGACACCACTGACTACTAAACAGGTTTGAAGAGAGACAAAATGGCGCATAAAACAGAATTATGAGAGGGAAAATGTTTAAACGCGAGTCACTTAACTACGATTCATTTGCTCTTTCTTGCAAAATGAATTTATACCTGATTTAAGTGTTTAAGGCAGGCATAGACAATATTAGTTCTATAGCAAAAAACATATAGCTTTGTAGAGATGTGTAGGTTTTTTTTTCCCTTGGAATTATAAGGACTGATTGAAAGAGGATAATTTTTTGTATGTATTGTCATTTTTCTGGAGAGGTGTGTTGAATTAACTTATAATTGGCAGACTGAGCCAAATATAAATTGCACCACAACTTAGCTGTATATTTTGTATAAAAAGAGTCCCTTTATTTTGAATAATGTGGGCAGGTACCAACCGACTTATATAGAAAAAAATTTATTTGAGTTAGGTACCTACATAGAAACGTAGATAGGGAGGCGGAAGGTGTATGTATACGTACCTAACTACATCTTTTTTATTGGAAACAATTAAGTAGGTAGGTGTACTAGGTACCCGTATAATTATATGGCCAGTTTGACAAAATGCTTAGTAATAAGAATTCTCAAGGCTGTTTCACAATGCGACGAGAAAACAAGACGTCAGCGTGACAAGATCTCTTCACGGTTGCTCTCTCTTTAAAACGAGTTTTAAACAACGAAAAAATACATAATAAAGTATTTCTCGTCGTCACGTTGCGTCTTTTTTTCATTTTTTCGAACTTTATGACGTGACGAGACGACGAGAAATGCTTTATTATGCATTATTTCAATATTTAAAATTCTTTTTTAAGAGAGAGAAACTACGAAGAGATCTCGTCACGCTGACGTCTCGTTTTCTCGTCGCATTGTGAAACAGCCTTCAAGGCTCTTTGCATCTCAAAATAAAATATTTAGGTAGGTAGGTAGATATAAAAATTATTTCAGGCTTATTCTATCTTTTGATAAAATTTTGCAAATCACAGCTTCATAGATTAGTCAGGAAAAAGGTAAGAAACTTTGAAGTTTGTATAGGTACCTACCTACCTACGCACTTAAAAAAGTGTGTTTTATTGATATTGGGGGATTGAGGTAAAAACAATCATGTTAGAGTTTTAAATACCTATCAATTAGAAAATTTAGGTATAGGTGGTAGGTAGGTATACTTAATTATTATTATTATTGGGGTGATTTTTCATTACGACATCCCGATTTCGAAGTTGATTTTTTTAGGGGTAGGTAGGCATATCAATAGAATATTTTTCAAATATTAAGGTGAGGAAACTCCCCTAAATGCAATTAAAGAATGTTTAAAATTTTCAAAATCGGGCATTTTTTTTTTTTACCGATGGAAACGCGTATATTCTCATTGGAAATATGAACACCTAAAAACACTAATGTCGAATTCCTTTTAAGAAAAAAGTCGATTTGTTTAGAAGAAAAAATCAACTTTTCTGGACAAATCCCTTGTATTAAAACAAAAAAAATTCGATTCTGTTTAGAAAAAAAATCGAATGTTTTTGGTAAAAGGAATTCGACATAAATAGGTATCACATTTATATACCTATGTATTTTTAATTAATTTTCAGAACTTTTTGTTTTGCAAACAAAATAATTATTACAAATTTAAGAAATGTCATACGGTCTGTTTAGTATTACCAGGCATGTATTTTTTTTTCACTTGGGTTTTTATTTTGGGAAATTTTTTGGTAAATTTTAAACTGAACCTCATTTAAATTGTATCTCAAAATGAGTTTAAATAATAGTTTAAAATTTCGCGCCAAATTTAAAACTATTATTTAACCTCGCTAAAATGTATTTCAAAATGAGTTTAAATAATAGTTTAAAAATTAAATTAGTTCATAAATAATTTCCCTAAAAATTGGCCTAAAATCTGAAAATTCCGAATAAAAATCCCAGAAATCGCAAAAATAAAATACTGATACTGATACAATACTGATCATTTGACATATCATTACTGTCACGACAAGTGAAGTTCTTTCATCTCCATCTTGGTGATTTTTTTATTTTACATGCATTTTGTATGGAAAAAGTGAAACTTTGAAAATTAATTAAAAATACTTACAAGTATTTCCTCACCCTAAAATTGTTATATTTAGTGTTTTTTAGTGAATAGGTATCTACCGAATGAGACCATCAGCGTGTCGAAATTCGGGATGTCGTAAGGGAAAGTTGAGCCTTATTATATATCAAATGAAAAGCTGAAGCTGTAAGATCGTTTCTTTTCAATAAACTTAATAAATAGGTAGGCACCAATTTGTTTTCCTTAAAACGGCATTTTAGTAAGAAAATCATATCAGTTTATGGGCCCAATCTTATCAAAATCTTTAGTTTTAGCGGTATGAAGTGTTAATTAATTTGTTGTTACATATATTTTTTTTTTATTAAAAGAAACACCTAATTTCAATACCTAATTTCGGTTGTAATTAATTATTACACCTTCTTTAGGCCTGTGAAAAAAAATATGTAAGTATTGTACCTATTAACCTATATTTTTTCATTCAAATGGTAAAAGAGCGTTCTATTGAAATTCTGAAAAATACTTTGAAAAAGACGTTTTGAAAATTGTTTTTAATTTGAATAATTAAAATGTAGGTAGTTCGAGGTACCTATTATTCAGTTTTTTTTTAAATAATTTCCCTCAAATACTGAAGGGGCGCCAAATCAGGGTTTTGCCCCTGTTTGGAAAAGTCGTAGATCCGGCGGAAAAATCGTATAGGAAGGAGGGTCTATTTCCCCCCGTTTAGGCGGGAGGGACAGTTTTCTAAAAAAAATTACTTAAAACAAAAACAAATTATTTAAAAACAACGGTAAATTTTACAAACCCTAAAGTGCCAAAAATGCTAGAGACTTCTGATAAAAGTGAACGTCTTGTCGGTGGGTAAACGACACGAAAATTTGAAAAACGAAACGAGAATTCATCTGATGTAGGGGTCCAATGCAAACCCAAAACCTTTATCATTGCTTTTGAGCGATCCGCATCAAACCAAGAAAACTCACAATCATCCCTGGGTAATCTAGCAAGTAGTGGCCAACAGTTAGAGTTCCATTTTCTTAACTCAAGTTTGGCGTTCGACAGTAGAGACACTAATTCAGATTGCAAATTCATCAGCTCCTCCGTTGAATCGGCCCCGGTCATGATGTCGTCTACGTAGACGTCTGTACATAGAACATGAGATGCATTTGGATATTGCGCCTTGTAATCGTTTGCTATCTGCTTTAAAACACGAACGGAGAGAAATGGAGCCGATGCCGTACCATATGTAACCGTGCGAAGTCGAAAATGTCCTATCTCATCGTTGGGGTTCTCCCGCCAAACGATTCGCTGAAAATCTGTGTGCTCGGCTTCTACCCAGATTTGGCGAAACATCTTTACCACATCCGCCGTGAAAACATATTTATGCTGTAAACAAACGCCAAACAAATCCCTTTGAATGGGAGGGCAAATAAGTAAATGACTATTTAGTGAATTTCCGAACGAATCTCTAGCTGTACCATCGAACACGACCCTTAACTTGGTCGTGGAACTATCCGGTTTTAAAACCGCGTGATGAGGCAGGTAAAAGTGTTTTCCTTGAGCTGTATGAACCTCATTTGAAGGAATACGAGTCATATGACCAAGATTAAGATATTCTTGCATAAAGTTTGAGTATGAATTGTGCAGAGCTTTGTCTCGTTGAAATCTTCTTTCCATAGAATATAACCGATTAACCGCGAGCTTTAACGAATCACCGAAAACGGAAAAGGGAGATTTGAACGGGAGCTGTACGGAGTACTTTCCGTCAATTGATCTAGAGCATGTGTTACGAAAATGTATTTCAGCTTCATCCTTATTAAAGGAATCATCTTTTGGAGGCAAGACTTCATCTAACTCCCAAAAACGTTGCAGAAGACAATCGACATCAAGCGAAGAGTGAAGAGACGTGATTGAAGATTGATTAACCGATGGTAACGCTTCGAATAACTCCCCCTGTTACAACCCAACCAAACGACGTATATTGGGCTATAGGATCTCCCTCTGGTCCTTGAATTTGATCCCCCTTGAGAATACACCATAGCTTATCTGCTCCCAGAAGAATGTCGATTGAACTGGATACATTGAACGATGGATCTGCTAATTCTAAGCCACGAATAAGAAGCAACCGAGATGGATCGAATGATCGAGAAGGCAAGTTAGAGGTAACTTTAGGCATTACATATGCGTCAATGACCAAAGAAGTTTTATGATATCGAGAAGTTAATTTCAATGACACAACACTTTTTGTATGACCTGCATCCGAAGACGAAACCCCACTTATAGGGATACGAGCATGTTTGCGTGGAATTCCTAACCTCTGAACAAATGATTCACCCACAAATGAAACCTGAGATCCTGAATCGACTAGGATCCTACAAATCTGCAAATTCCCTTGAAAATCCTCTACCTGAGCCAATATTGTTGGAGGAATGGTTTGTCTACCGATAGCTACATCTAACGAATGGTTGTTTATATTTGGTGCAACAGATGAGGAAGAAGATTGCTCTGGAATGGATTTGTGCGACGCAGTTTGTGGTTGCGATGAAGAGGAGGAACTGTTTTGTGACGACGGATGAACAAGTGAATGGTGACGCGACCGGCATTCACGACAGCGAAAGGTAGAGTGGCACTTATTTACCCCATGTCCAGGGCGAAGGCAATTAAAGCATAAAGAGTTCGATGTTACAAAAGACCGACGGGATTCAGCATCAAGAGCGACAAATTTTGGACACTGTGACAAGTTGTGTTGCTCTTGGCACTTAGGACATTGCAATACGGTTTTTGAATGAAAAGATTCAACAAAATGCGAACGTATATTAGGCTGTTGTTTGCTCCGCGAAACACTCGAGCGTGATACTACCGTTTGACATGATTCTAGAACAGTACATCGCGTTTCCAAAAATGTCAAAAATTCGTCAATGGTAGCATCATCACGCGTACCGATCTTTTCTGCCCAACTTTGTTTAGTGTCAACGTCTAGTTTAGTTAAGAGCAAATGAATAGGCCATGGGTCACGGCAATTAGAATTAACGGCATTAAGCCTTCGTATATAATAAATGTAAATATTGTAAGTTTTTTACTGTTGGTAATGTTCGCAAGTTTGTTAAATCATCTTTATCAATAAAATTATAGGAAACTTTTTGATTTACCAGATGATGTCCATAGACATGGACGAAACGTCGTAAAAAAAACAAATTTGTTTCACTCATTTATTTTGACCTGAAGCTCAAACTAATTCATAATCATTTATAAAAATAAAAGGTCACTGTTTCAATTTATACTATCATACTATCGGAGGGCACACCGAATCATCTATCTAAGTTAAACCACCATATTTCAACGTAAAATCAAAAATGGCATTCTATAAAAGTATGAGGGATAAGTATGGAAACAGAACTTGCATCACATTGAAACAACACAAAAAACTAAGCATCACGAAGATAAAGGCTGAAGCTAGTCGAAATTTCCTTCTCCGTTGCAGACAATTTGGAATAGTACCAAATTTCATCAAAAACACAACCGATTTTGAAAAATTACTGCAACAGGATCTTGGAAAAAAGCATTATTTAATTTCTACATTGCAAAAAACTATGTATAACTTCCATTGCAAAATTTTAAACATATTTATTTCTGCCAAACATAATCGCATAACCACCACAAAATACATTACAAACACACGAAACTTATTAGCATCCTCTCTCACAGAGGAAGATTATTCCAGCTTTCTTCACCATGAAAGCATAAATGTCAATAACAAAAAAGAAATGCAAAACCAAATACACGACAAAAAACTAAAACTATTGAAACAAAAGATGAAAGAAAAATACAGTATACGATTAAATGAGAAATGGTTTGTAAACAAAACCAGTGTCGTCATACCTCAAGACGTTCAGTACTTACTTTCACTTGGTCCAAAGTACGCACTGCCTACTACTATTCACTCCACTTCAAATACTGTATTCAAAATAATTGCAGATGGTGAAGACTGCATAAATACTATAATATATATAATATAAATTGTAACGATGAAAGGAAAAAGGCACGAGCAAAGTTTGCAAATATGTTGGATAATAGTATGGAAAAGCGAAAATTTTGTGAATTCAATAAATTCATGACACAAATTTTTAATGAAACGAAACATTTTCTTAAAAATCACAGACAAATATACATATATACGAAATATCTAATATCAATTTTGAACAACCTAACATTAGACTCCAAATACAACGTTAAGAACTCAGCTGACTTTAAAACCAAAATTAACGGGTTCAACATAGAAAATGACGAAATCCTAGTGTCGTTTGACGTGATATCCCTTTTCACTAATATCCCATTACAAATGGCATCAGATTGGTTTCAAAAATCCACCTCCTCCGGAAGATTAATAAATTACCACTCACAACATCCCAAAAAAACAATCTTCAACACCGCCAATAACCTCATCAATAGAGTTTCCCGAGTTCCATCCACAAAACAAAATTAAAGTTAAACATATTTTACAAAAAAACTCATTTCCTGAAAGAGTTATTAATTCATTAATAAAACAACAACAGCGACAATATCAACAAGAACGACAAGAACAACAACAGCAACAACAACAGGAAGAACAACGACAACTACACCAAGAACAACAACAACTACAGCAAGAACAACAACAACTACAGCAATAACAACAACAACAGCAACAACAACAAGAACAACAGGAAGAACAAAGACACCTATAGCAAGAACAACAACAACAAAAAATATTACCAAATACAAATCTTTTACTTATATAAAACAAATAGCAGACAGGTTTAAACACGCAAAACTTTTTGACACAGACAAATACAAAATGGAAATGAAATCTTCAAATACAGCCTCACAACTTTACACAAAACTAAAAACAAAAACGGACAAGATGGAACACTCTGACTTAGTTTACAAAATAAGTTGTAAAGGTAAAACCAACGAAGAATGTAACCAGACATATATAGGAACAACGAAACAAAAATTAAAAAGAGACTTGCCGGACACAAATCGGACATTAAAAACAAGGCTGCTCAGAAGACTGCACTGGCAGCACATTGTCTTACACACGGCCACACTCCTATTTTTGATGACATCGAAATATTACAAAGAGAAGAAAACCAGAACAAGAGATTTATGATCGATACTCTTCATATCATTAACACACACAACACCATGAATAGAAGAACGGACATGGAAAACGTTAGCCCACAATATAAACATTTGTTGGAGAAGAAGAGAAACCATTAGTGTCCAGAAACATGCTTATAAGCATTTTAAGTTTTTTACTTGTTAGTTGTGTTTCATTATATAAAGGTTTGCCAGCTTTTTTATAAAAATCTGTTTGTGTTTAGATAAATGTAAATATTGTAAGTTTTTTACTGTTGTACGCAAGTTTGTTAAATCATCTTTATCAATAAATTTATAGGAAACTTTTTGATTTACCCGATGATGTCCATAGACATGGACGAAACGTCGTAAAAAAAAAAAAAAAAAAAAACAAATTTGTTTCACTCATTTATTTTGACCTGAAGCCCAAACTAATTCATAATCATTTATAAAAATAAAAGGTCACCGTTTCAATTTATACATTCATCCCTATTTACACTGTCGTAGGCTGCTTTAAAATCGGTGAACAGGTGGTGGATATCGATATTAAATTCTTGGATTTTCTCCAGGGCCTGGCGTAATGTGAAGATTTGGTCGGTCGTAGATTTTGCAGGTTTGAAGACGCATTGGTAAGGACCTATTAGGTCGTCAACAAACGGATTAAGATGTTCACATAAAACGCTAGACAGGATCTTATAGGCGATGTTTAAAGGGCAGAGTAGGCGATCTCCTTTTTTGTGGATCGGGCAAATGGTACTGAGATTCTAATCATCGGGCATACTTTCCTCCGAACATATTTTGCCGATGAGTTGGTGTATGCTCCTGACCAGGTCACCTCCAGCGTGTTTAAAAAGCTCCGCTTGCATCCCATCGGCTCCAGTCCCTTTGTTGGTTTTTAGTCTGGTGGCTACTTTGATCTCATTTTGGTCGGGCGGGGTCGATGATTGGCAGGATCTTGGCTGTCATCGCCATTCGACAACTGGTTAAAATACTCTTTCCAGATGGCTAACCTTGACTGCGTATCCACTACAGTGGAGTGGGCAGGGCCCCAGGCGGTTTATGAATCTTTCCTGCTAAAGAATCTTTCCTGCTAAAGCATCTATGCATCTGCTTAAGTTCACGTTGTTGGTTATCTTTCTTCTTGCTCCTGAGCAAGCATTTCTCAACCTTTCTTCGCCTAACGTAGAGATTATGGGACGCTCTACTTCTCTTCCGGAGCCATGACCTGTATGCTTCCGTTTTGGCTTTGTTTGCCTGAGCACATTTGGAGCCCAACCAGGGGTGGTTAGGTTAGGTTAGGTTGTTGGGCTGATAGAGGATCTTGTTCCTATCACCCTTAGATCAATGTAGATCCCTTGTGATACTCTGGGGGATTGGACACTCCAAATAATAATTTAACCTATAAGTTTTCATCAGAGATCGAAAGTAAAAGTCAACCTTTTCAAAGGTCCTCAAATAACGCTTATCTGCTCAGATCTTTAAAAATGGTCACTTAAAAACCATTTTACTTAAAAAAATTTTTTTTTGGTTTAACTCAGTGAGAAACCACTGACCACTTATCTCTGAGAGAAAAAAATAAATGTCTTTTAAAGATTTATCTTCCTTTCGGTCCGTTAGAAATCACTGCCATTGGAATTTCAGATAACTGTTTAGTTATGCATTGTTTAGCACTCTCTAAGCAAAGTTCGGTAAAAGTGTAAAGTGATAGTGCGTGGCATTAGGGAAAGTGACGATATGGGGCGAAGGCCAAACTGTAATGTGTGTAGGTTGAGTTAAGACAAGAAAATAATCGTATAGGAGGGGGGGTCTATTTACCCCCTTTACGCGAGAGGGGCAATTTTCTAAAAAATCTACTTAATTTTAATCGACTTTTAATTTTTTACAATATCCCATAAATGAGATGCCAAACATTGCGGGTGACCTTGAAAAACATCAACCCTTGATTCAAAATTTTCTAAGCCTGGCTAATTTCTAAAACTACCTGTCCTTTTATGAACTTTTAGATTGCATACTTTTTTGGGAAAATTGCATATATGGGATGCTAAGATCCCACAGCCGGGATATTAATTTTTTTTCGGTGGGTTTGGTTGGTTGAGTTGTGATTTTGGTTTTGTTTGGGTTTAGGTGGTACAGTTTGTTGGCTAGTGGGGTATTTTTTTAAGGATGGGTAATTTTTAGAGTGTGGTAAAATTGTTGTTGTGGGTGTTTAACTCTGAACAGTTTACCACCGCCGTATTACTTCGAGAGCAGGTCAGGTAGTGTATAATTTTGAAAGTACCTTCCCTATTTTGAAGATTTGACAGCAAGAATTTATTTATTTATTATTTATCTATTTATGTATTTATTTTTTTTTAATGTTTTGGAAAAAACTTTTTTTTAGAACTGGAACTTCCTAGATCACGAATATTTTTGAAGTCGCTAGGTCGCTTAGTTTAGCCACAAGTCAAGTGGGATTTCGTCATTCAGGATTTTGTGACTTGGGATTTTGTTACGCTCCCATTTGTACATACATAACAAGATTCGCTGTACGCCGACCTATATATATATCATCTTTATTTTCCTTTTTTTGTGAATTTAATAAATTTTTTTTTTTTTTTTTTTGAAAAATAAAGAAAATAATATAATATATCATATTAACCATTTTTGATTTACTTTCTATAAAAATGGTTAAAAGTTGATCGTTTCCCTTTATTTTTTATAAAAAAAAGTCAACAGATAAGAGTTATTTTTCAAATTAAATGATAAACCTCACACAAAGACCTAAAAATATATTTTTTAAAAATAAATATCAGGCCAAGACCAAAAAAGAATTGGCGAATTAAAAATCTCTCAGTGAGAAACCTACTGAAAATAAATGGTTGACGGTTATTTTCGATCTCTAGTTTTCATGCACCATCTAGCCATCTAGAGGCATTGATGAATTTCGACAGTTGCACACCAGACAAGTTGGAGAGCTCTTCTAAGTTATTGAGGAAGTAGTTTTCAAGGTGATTATTTCTCAGTTGCGAGAGTGCTGGGCAGTGACATAAGAAGTGAGAAGAGTCTTCATTTGCTTCTTCATCGCCACAAGCTCTGCATAGATTATCCGTGCTGAGCCTCAGTTTTTTCATGTGGTACTTCAGCAGGTTGTGTCCCAGTAACTGTACCTACGAGAGAGTACAGTGATTTCTTATTTAGCGTTAAGATCTGTCTTCCCCTTGTCGAAACACGGCCAAAGTTTTTTGGTATTCGTGCAGGAGTCGAATAGGGTCCACCTTACATTTGTTTTCTCAATAATTTTCTTTGCCACAGTTTGTTTGAAGGAGTAGATTTTTTTTTTTTTTTTTTTTTATTGAGAATAAAATAGCTTACAGTTTTTAATAAACTTACGCCTATTGCAAACCTTTAACAAGCTATATTTTAAGTAAATTCAGTTTTATTAAAGAGATTACATATAAATTTTAAAAAGAAAAAGAAATGAATTGTACGGAATTATACCTACAATTAATTAAAGTATTAAGAATACTAAAAAGATAATAATTAAGTGTAAAAGCCAAAACCAAAAGCAAGTACAAAGTGACACAATATTTATAACTTTTAATTAATAAATTGTTTAGAAAAAATTTAAAAAATGGAGATGAAAGATGAGCCACATTCACGAACAATTCTTAAAATGACAAATTCAGGGTTATCATTAGAAACATGCAAAACATCAAACGTTGAAAAAACTTTATTATGGTACTTTTGAATTCTTATTAAAGGTGATTTAAAAATTAAATTGGTTCGTGAGAAAGGTATATCAAAAACAACAGAATGACGACTAAAACGAATCGGACAATGGATGCTAATAATGCTTTTTAAATTTGGTGAATCTATTTTATCATACATGATTTTATATAGGAATAGTTCGTCTAATAATACTCTGCGTTGAGATAAAGACATCATTTTAAATAACTGTAACCTAACACTATAATCGGAGTGGTTCTTGTACAACTTATATTGTAAAATTCTTGTGAATTTTCTTTGTATGCATTCAATTTTGTTTGAATGCGTTTCGTAAATTGGATTTCAAACTGTCGATGCATATTCAAGAATACTACGAACTAGAGAGTTAAAAAGTGTAATAAATGTCTCAGCCTTACGAAAAAATTTTCCAGTTCTAAAAATAAAACCCATTATTCTTGCTGATCTTTTTGTTATATTGTTATAGTGAACATCGAACAAAAGCTTGGAGTCAAATATGATTCCAAGATCTTTTTGCTCAGTAGCACGGGTTAATTCTGTTTCACCTATCCGGTAGCTAAACATTGTTGGATGTCTTTGACGTGAAAAAGAGATAACACTACATATGTTCGCATTCAAAAATAGTTCATTCGAGGAACACCAAGCTTGAAGAATAATAATATCCTTCTGAAGTAGAATGCAATCCCTTATGCACGTAATTTCTCGATAAATTTTAAGATCATCTGCATATAGTAATGAAGAAGATTGAAAATTATTTGTTATATCGTTTATATATATTAAGAATAAAATAGGGCCTAATATTGAACCTTGCGGTACACCAGATGGAGGAAAAAAAGCACTCGACTCAACTTGATTTACAACTACTTTATGTGATCTATTTGTCAGATAGGATCTTACCCATATTATAATGTCAAAATGGAAACCCATTTCTTGCATCTTTCTATAGATAATCTCATGATTGACTTTATCAAACGCTTTCGAGAAGTCTGTCTAAATCACGTCGACTTGTAGTGTACGATTTAAAGCATTGGCAACATCATGTGTAATGGAGGCTAGGTTAGACACCGTTGACCTTCCACTTACAAAACCGTGCTGTTTTGGGTTGATCAAAGGCCTTATTTTAATTATTAAATTGTTGTAAATACATTTTTCAAATACTAATGATAAAGAATTTAATATACAGATCGGACGATAGTTAGATATTTCTGATATACTGCCGTTTTTATGGATTGGTGTTACAAATGCTTCTTTTAACTTTTCTGGGAAATTTTTTTCTTGAAGTGACTTATTAATCAATGTACAAATTGGTGTTTTTAAAGCTTCGAAACAATTCTTAAAGAAAACATTTGGAATGCCGTCAGGAACTGCATTTTTTATTGCAATCTAATCTTTGAACTACATAACTTACAGCGCCAGTACTTATATTTGAACTACCTATGGTTAAACTATCTACATCATTGGGATCATTTAACGATGAAATATTAATGTTTGTATTAGAGTAATTCTGTTTAAAGAACGTAGAAAACGCTTCCCATATTGTCAATGAATTAGAATGGGTCACATTATTATACGTCATTATTGATGGTATAGAGTTAGTGGCTCTAAGTTTTTTTGTGTACGACCAAAAGTACTTTGCATTATTTTTAAGGTTTTTTTCTATGTTATCTACATATTTCTTATAACATTGGTCTAGCTCCTTCTTACACTGACTACGTAAATGTTTAAACATTATTCTATCATCCTGCCTATTAAATTTTCCCAGTCTTTTGTGAAACCGGTTTTTTGTTTTAAAAAGATTAATAAGAGTTTGCGAGTACCAACATGGAAATTTAGTATTTGGTTGTTTTTTTACTGGAACAAAAGACAAAATTACATCATTTAGGTCTTCGTAAAAACATTCAACTGATGAATTTATATTCATATTATTGAGAAAAGTCCAATCGATTCTGCTTAACTGAGAGTTTATCTCTTCATAATTAGCTTTAATAAAATTTATTTTTATGACATTCAATTCGGGTAGATAATTGGGTAGAGACATGCTAAATTTGATTAATAGTGGCGGGTGATAACGATCAACGTTTGATAATGGGTAAGTGCAAGCTTCGACCAAGATTGTCTCATAAGTAAAAGTAGAAAACACTAGATCCAGTAACCTGGCATCAGTATTTTTAACATAGTTGTATTGTAAAAGATTACACATAGACGTTCCTAAGATCAAATACTCTGCTTTGCGTTCAGTGTATTGTGAAGGTATCATTGCCTTAAAGTTGTTGTCATACTCCCATGAAATTTCAGGTACATTGAAGTCACCTAAAAAGATAAGCGACGAGTTTGAATCAAACATGTGCGATTTCTCAGAGAGACTATCACACATGTTCTTATATACCTCATTTGTCGATCTGGGTCTTATGTAACAGCAGCATATATGTTTTAATATTTTTTTCCCATTAAGGCATACCCAAAGATCTTCATTCATTGTTTCTAATTGTAGTAACCGAGTAGCCTGAAAATTTTTAAATTGCTATTAAGCATCCACCCCCTGATTCGAGATTATTAAATATTTCTAAATCGCGATCCTTACGAAAAACTTTATATACATTTAAGTCGAAAATTTCACTGCTATTTATATCATTTGATAAATTCGTTTCCGTGAGACATATTAAATCGTAATTAGTGTTTTGTATTGTTAATTTGACCTCATGTGTTTTTGTTTTCATACGGTTGATATTTTGGTAGTAAATACTGATTTTCATGATTAAAGTATGCAAAATTAAGAATTGCTATAGTGTTAAGTGAATGATCTTACTATATTACTTTGCTCAGATCAAAAAAGTTGGTAATTTTATAAATGCGAGTGGTGTCATCTTTCCTCATAAATATTTTTCCATGTTTGGTCCATAAATACTTAAAGTTATATGTCTCTTTATGTGCTTTGGCTTGGCTGTACAGTATAGTGTCTGAAAAACAAAGAACTTCATTAATTATAACTAAACTATCTAAATTATCAACATTAAAACCCAATTGCGATATTTTGATCTGAGGGTTTGATCTGGCCGCAGAAAGGAAAATATCTCTAGAGTGTTGGCTTTTTAGTTTCACAATTATTGGAGTGTTGTAATTTAAAGGGTTATCAATAGTATTTACATCGTGGTTGGTGCCTTGAGGCTTTTTCATAGGTTTACGGAAAATCTCGATGACGTCGTGGTCCTCGATGGGGACGCCCTTTAGATTCAATTTAATTCTGTTGAATATTGTCCTTAAATTCTCTGATACCATTGCTGGGATATTTTTGATAATGATTTGATTTGCAGTTTCCAATCTTTCCAGTCTACTTATGCGCCGCTCTTGTATAATTAATTTTTCTTTAAGGTCACGATTATCATCTTCCAGTGACACTATTTTGCGCCTGTTTTCGGAAACTTCAGTTACAATTTTGTTGAGTTGCGTTAATTTGGATGAGATATTCGTTATGAAATTATTGAAAGACATTTGTGTTGATTTTATTTTGCTAATTTCCTCCTCGATATTTTTTAGAGAAATAGAGAAATCTTCACCTTCGGTGTCTGACTTATTCCCTGTGCATATGGTTGACGAATTGAGATTAGGATTGTTTTGGCATCGAGTACATCGCCACCTTACTACTGCTCCTGAATTTAAGTCAGCACTAATAGCCTTACTTATCTTTCCACACTGAAAGTGGTATACATTGTTACAATCAGCACAGCTTACGCCTGGTTTCGATCTTGAAACTGCAACACCACATGTTGGACATTTGATGAAATATTTGTAGGTTACACAAAATTATGTTTTTAGGTGTAAATTTAATGAAATTGATATTATTTTCAATTTATTCTGATCTTGTTTTCTTCTAACTTTACTTGTAATTTAAATAATTAATATGAGTTTATTAAGGTAAATTTAATAATTTTAATAAGAGGTAATAAATATGAACTTTTTGACGTTTATGCTTTCTCTCATGACCTCTGATTGGTGCATATATGTTTAGTTCTGCTTGGCTTGGATCCAATGATGATCCAATTCGTGCCAACTCGTCTGCTTTTTCGTTACCTGGAATTCCTTTATGGCCAGGAACCCAGCAGAACCTTATGCTGTGCTGCGAGCTAAGAATTTTCAGCTCTTCGCGGCAGCAGTAAACGAGCTTTGATTTTATTTCGATGGCAGAGAGTGCTCGGTGGTGGTTGTGAGAAGCCTTACGCTTCTGACGCTGTGTTTGCTGCCATTGGTCTTCCGGGTTTATATAACCAATTGTGGGATTTTTCGCAAGCTCAAGGGATACACGGTTCGCATAAGCTGTAGCGGTCTCTTCCGATTGAAGTCGTTCAACATTGAATTTCCTCTGCGTGGTTGTTGTTCGCCTTAGAGCTTCCCTGGATATCCGCACTCGAATTTTGGCACCAACTAGATCCGAGTAGATGTTTGCTCCTCCTAATGTACGGACATTCAAAATACTAGAGCAGTATCTTCCATCAATAGCGCCATGTGCCCTTGTGGATGTCAAGACGTGGGAATCGTGTGCTACTCTCTTTTCACATCACTACCATGTTTTTTCCCGCTACAAAATCAATGATCCGTTATCGGAGGTGGTGTCGTGCAGGTAGTGCCTTCCGATTGTCCTACCAAAGATAGCCTCTCTCCCAATTTTGGCGTTAAAGTTACCCAAGAGAATTTTAATGTCATGCTTGGGGCATTCCTCGTATGTTCTGGCGAGGAGCTCATAGAAACTTTCCTTGGTAGCGTCGTCTTTTTCTTCTGTAAAAGCATGAGCGCTTTTAAGGCTAAAAAATAAAAAATAAATTTGATGGCACAACAGCTCATGAAGAACTAGGGCCTAGTGACTTACAACTCTCAACCATTCCTGTGTGCGTGTCTGCAGGAATGGAGGGGACCTACAGTTTATTGCCGAATCCGAACGGCTAACGAGCGGCACTTTTCTGTGACAGGAGATACTCTTTGAGGATTTGTCAATTCCTCGCAAGAGGCAGTAGCCGGTTTTTCTTTTAAATAAATAGGTGGCGAGGCTGGGGATCAACCCTTAGACCTCCGGCATGACAGTCCATCGCACTAACCATCACGCCACGCTTTTAAGGCTAATATGGTGAAATTTGGCTTTAATACGGATCGTCGTGACTCTTTCGTTGACTTCGCGAAAGCTCAAGACATTTTGTCTAAGTCTTCCTCTGACAGTGAATCCGCACCCAAATAAGCGCAACCTCCCATCGAGGTGCAAGTTCTCGTAGTAGAAATCACAGTATTCTGTTTTTATCAGGCCGGTACATCCCATCGCATCTCCTGGAGAGCTGTTACATCAGTTTTAAAACTGGCGAGGGTCTCGGCAAGCTGTTCAGCTCTGCGCAGCTGTTTAACGTACACACGTTGCACGTGCATAAACGTAGACCATTGTCCGTTTTTCGTTTCCGGGGGGCTCTTCAACTTTTTTGGTTGCTTCATCCGAGACATATTTTGTATTTTTCATCACGATTATTTTTCCCTTTAGGCCCATCGCCCACTAGGCAACTTTTTGTTGCTAGCCCCAGCAACTTTTTGTTGCTCCCAATCCAATTACATTAGCTTATATGGAAGACCGCCCACTAGGCAAGTTTTTGTTGCTCGGAGTTGCTCGCGGAACTTTTTTCCCGGCAACTTTTTGTTGCTTACCCTCGCTCACAGGGCAACTTTTTGTTGCCGGCATCCTTATTTGTCAAAAATATGATGTCAAAATGGCGTTTCCGCTTAACATTGTGGATGCCAAAATGGCGTGCATTTCCTTTTTACTCTCTGTCATTTTGGCCAATTTCTGGAAATGGAATGTGCTTTCCTTTTTTTCAACAATGTGAGTACCTACACATTATAATAATAAATAATATAATATTTTATAATTATAAATATTAATTTATTTCGCATTGCCAGCTTACGATTATACATAGCCAGACAACCGGAAAGCAGCCATCACAAAAAAAAATATGGCGACAAAAGTCAAAGACTAGTTCTACAAAGTTGCTTGGAAATTGCCTAGTGGGCGATGGCAAGCAACTTTTGTTGCTCTCTGTTGCCGGCAACTCCGAGCAACAAAAAGTTGCGCAACTAAAAGTTGCCTAATGGGCGATGGGCCCAACATGACTGGCTTGTGGGACCTGTGCATGACATGTGTAGATCGTTTTGGGTTGGATTTTCAGAGCGTATCTTTTCTCCTGCTCCTAGTTCCTGAGAAGGTAACTCAGGTATCTACAACCCACGTTGTTAGTTCACCTTTCGGTTATCTAGTGGGCACCGCGGGGAGGTGACGAACCGATTTCGCCCACCATAGCCTTCATCTAAAAAAGAAAATAATACTCAAAGATGATTGTGATGTCATAAAAATGTATATATGTAGATGGCGACTTGGGTGTATGTATGTAATGATTATATCTCTGTATACCTTGGGTGTTTCTAAAGTTAACTACTCATACCAGGTTTTTTAGCACAAATTTCAACTCGGCTCCATGCAGGTATACAAAGGGTTGAAATGAGCTTCAAGCTCGCTTAGATATCGCATGGAAACTTAGTAATTACACTGGTCGACAAGGTTTTTGTTACAGAAACCAAACTATACTTTTCTAAAGGTTTTTGGTGTGCTGAATTCGAATCTGAAGTCAGAAATATTCTATCACGCCACGTTTTTGAGATATTCCCGTTTGAAAATAAAAAAAATCGTTTTTTCGCTGTTTTCGAAGTAACGTTAAACCGTGAGGTAATTTGTTTCGACATAATTTGTAACGGTTTCTGAAAGCACTAAATTTCTTTTTTTTAATTATATTTAAACCTCTCCGATATCTCTTCCCTAACCCGAGAAATCCTAATTTAGTTGTAAGCCTTTATCCTATAAAATTTGAAAAGTCGATAGGAGCAGATCATGCCATAGAACGACCTACCCTCATTGAGGTACAAGATAATAAGTATACAGTTTTGTAGGTGGTGTCTAACCAAACATTTTGCGTAAGAGATGCCTAGCGTAAAGTGGTCAAGACATAGGGTTGCCACGCTTTAAAGGTCAATTTTCGGCTTTTTACAATTATCTGTCACAGCTCATAGGTTAAGGTACTATATTCTGAAAAATGTTAGTATTATCGTACTTGTTATAAATGTATCTTTAAGCTGATACTATTTTTAATAAAAATATTAATGCCCATTAAATGGGAAAAATCAAAAACCACCAAAAAATTAATGAAAAAAATGTATATTATTCAAAAATATACTTAAATAAAAAAAAAGCGTTAATAAAAATTTTTGGCAAACACGTGTCAATTTAATTTTTATCTGCTTTTTAAAAATATAAAATTTATTTCCAAAAAGCATCACTCTGATTTATGGTAATTTTTTTCTCTAACGTCTATTTTTCATAATTTTACTTCTAAACGTTCATATCTCGACTTTTAGATTTTTTACATTTTTTGTATATCCTTCACTTTTTTATATTGATATTATCTATCGATTAAAAATAGAATTAACACTTTATCATTTCTTGTTCAGAAAATAGATTCTAGACTTGTATCTTTGTTTACCCTAATTTACCCTGCTGAAATTACGATTTTTAAGAAACCAAGTATTTGAATATTTTTAAATAAAATTTCCTTTTACATGGTATTTTCTGTACTTCGTTAGGACTTACCGTCTAAGCTGTGTCAGATAGTTGAAAGAACCTGAAAATTCACCTTTAAAGCGTGGCAACCCTATGTCTTGACCACTTTACGCTAGGCATCTCTTACGCAAAATGTTTGGTTAGACACCACCTACAAAACTGTATACTTATTATCTTGTACCTCAATGAGGGTAGGTCGTTCTATGGCATGATCTGCTCCTATCGACTTTTCAAATTTTATAGGATAAAGGCTTACAACTAAATTAGGATTTCTCGGGTTAGGGAAGAGATATCGGAGAGGTTTAAATATAATTAAAAAAAAGAAATTTAGTGCTTTCAGAAACCGTTACAAATTATGTTGAAACAAATTACCTCACGGTTTAACGTTACTTCGAAAACAGCGAAAAACCGATTTTTTTTATTTTCAAACGGGAATATCTCAAAAACGTGACGTGATAGAATATTTCTGACTTCAGATTCAAATTCAGCACACCAAAAACCTTTGGAAAAGTATTTTTTGGTTTTTGTAACAAAAAAATAATTTAATTTTGTTGACCAGTGTTATTGGACCACAGTCGTGTCGGAATTAATTAAGATTGAAGATTTCTGTATATGTATGTGTAAAAACATCGAGTTTAACTTAATATTGTTTTATACTTATATAATATACCTACATTATATACAAATATATGCGTGCTAAGTTCTATAATATGTTTTTTTTTTGTTAAAGGTTGCCATGGATTGGAAAGAGAGGGCTGGTTTGATCCCCTAGCATTGATATTTGGCTACAAAAATAAAGCGCTGCAATATGGAGCCCATTTTATTGAGGGGGAAGTAGTTGGTTTCGAATTCGAAAATCAGTCTAACGTGATAGTCGATGGCGAAGAAGCACAAAGTTATAAAGCTCTCGATAAAGCAGTAATACAAATGCCTAACGGGGAAAACCGTTCAATCAAATTTGCTTTATGCGTTATTGCTGGTGGATCAAGTTCGGGTAAAATAGCAAGACTAGCTTGCATCGGAAACTCACCAGGACTTTTAAGTATCCCACTACCCGTGGGACAAAATAAAAGAAACAAATACATATTTAGTTCCCTAGGACAAGAAGTCCCTGCATTTTCCACCCCTTTGACGGTTGATCCTAGCGGGTGTTATTTCACACGCGAAGGATTGAGTGGAAATTATTTATGTGGTAAAAATACAATCAACTCAGAGGAAATAATTCAAACTTCTGAATCAGGACAAGATATTTTTGATGCAGAAATTTGGCCTACTCTTTCTAAACGTGTAAATGCGTTTAAAGACGCGATAATAAAAAAAAGCTGGACGGAAACATATGAATACAATAGCTTCGATGAAAACGGGATTATAGGTACGCATCCGTACTACAACAATCTCTACATTGCAGCTGGTTTTAACCGACATGGAATCCAACAAACACCCGCCGTAGGTCGAGGTATATCTGAGCTTATAATTGACGGGAGGTATAGGAGTATTGACATGGCACGTTTAGGATTTGACAGATTAGTTGTAAATCAACCATTATATGAAGTAAGCACTATTTAATACAAAGTTTCGTTTATTAAACAGTTGCTTTGTAGACAAAATGTAAAGTAAGTCTTGACATTATATTATTTGTTTTGTTACAATTTTATTAAACGCGATAGATATTTACGTTGGCGGAACTTCAATCCGTGAAAACAAAAACGAAAACAATAATCAAATATTAATTAAACAAATAACTAGAGTGACCGACACGACGAACGAGAACTTACGAATGAAATGAAATATCAAGCAATGGGCGCGTTTAATAATCAGCTGTAACGTTGACAGCAAGTTAAGTGCTGCGACCAAGGTAGCTCAGCAATGGGGTGGGTTCAGCGATTGATCGATTTATTAATCGAGTTCGATTAATAAAAAAAGCAATTAAAAAATGAATGAAAATAAAAATAAGTACAGGTGTACTCGTACAAAAAATGGGCGCCAGGAAATTTTGTTTCGCGAATAGTAAAATTCCAAAACTATTTAATCAAACCAAAGTAGAAACCAATCCCGTATAAAAAGAAACACAAGTTTATATGTCCAAAAGGGACTTGTAATAAATTTTATTTGGGAAATCTTTTTGCCGAAACCCAGGATAAAAACCCAAAAAGAAAAGTGGGCCGTTAGCGAATTAGAAAATCATCGTGTCTGGCAATTAACTGGGATGAGAAACGCAATTTAAAAGGCAATTTAAAAAAAAAAACAAAAGATCGAACGAAACTATTACTTATAAAACGAAATAGAATTGTACAAAATCTTCACTCTACTTATCTTTTGGGTTTATTCTGCGTCTCAGAATTCCCTCTGCCTATTTCCTCTATCACTTCGATTTTCCTCAGCCTTTTTCAAGACGCTTCGCACCTCGAATCAATACTTCTTTTTCTATTCAAATTTCCTCGACAAATTTTCCTCGACTTTCAACTTTTTTCTCGATTTTCTTCCTTTCTTCAAGATTTCTCAAAATTTCCTGCACAACTTGTTGCTTGGATTGCTCTTAAAAGTGAACTTTCCCAGCTATAACCAAATTCTGTCTCGGCCATTCCATTCACTCACACATTCATTCAACCAGCCAATCGTTTTCGTGATCTTCAGTCACGGGACCACGGCTTCCTGGAAATCCTCCGTTGTCGAATCTCAACGAAACTTTACTCCCACACACACAAACAAGGATTCAGCAAGTTGTTGGATGCCTTTCCAAAACTTGACGAATCTTAATGGCCAAGTTCAGACCTATCTCAAACTAAATTCTTTTGAAAAAAATTAAAAAGAAACAACACCGAGAAAAAGTCCTCACTAGGCATTTTCCTAGGTACTATTAAACCAACACGCCCATTCACCCATTCAAAAACTATTTTTTTTTTAAAGAAAAGAGGAAGGCATAAAATGTAAGACCAAGAAATCTACTAATCTTTTCTTTTTAGTTCCGATCGATCTTTTTGTATTTGCAATAAAACATATTAAAAGTTAGTAACCAAACGTCGTTAACAACAAAATGTTTAGTTACGTTACGTTAAAATTTAAGGAATTGTTTTTCTTTTAATACTAGAAAGAGTCCTCCTGACTCAGTTCTTCCTTCAGCTCATCCGCTGATAATTAAGCATGAGACCACCCGTCTTCATTCTAATAGGTTCGTAGGTCTTGGAACCGTCTGTTCCGCTTGTTTTCGCAAGATCGTTCAAAACCTGTTTGTTACTTTTCCAGAATACTTTAAGAGCAGGACTTGCTGATGGCCCAGGCTTGCTTTATACTCTGCCAGTATTTTGGAGCCACAACAGAAAGGAGGGGTATTTAGGTGAAAAGGAAACGAATGGTTTGGTGTTACTTGTTGTGGTAAAATTTACCGCAACAAATCCCACCCTTACCTCCCAAGAAATGAACTTACATTGCGAAAGAAATGTAAATTATTTCTTAAGGCGTACCCAGGTAGTGAGATAAGAGGAAGGGGTTTCCATCAGAAAAAAAAAAAAAAAAAACAAAAGAAAGCAAAATTTAAAAAGTAAAATTTCAAAAAGAAAGAAAAAAGTTAATCTACACTTAGAATTAATCTTCGGGTGCATCTGAAAACGGTTTTAGATCTTTTGCATGCCAAGTTCCGCGTTCTTTCCCTTTATCATCTTCTAAAATGTATGTCAAAGGTAACACACGCTTCTTTACTCTAAGCGGACCGACAAACTTGGCAGCGTAATAATTCGTGGCATCCGATTGAAAAAAGTTTCTTCGCCATACAAACTCGCCTGGACGATACTGAACATCTCGTCGACGTAGATTGTAGGCTTTTGCTGACCTTTTGGAAGTCGCTTGAAGCTTCTTACCAATATCTAATCGAAGTTCCTTAAAAAGTTCTTGGATCTCACTTGGATCTTGAACAGTTTTAGAATTATCTCCTACCATTGGTACTTCCTGACCTGAAGTTACCATGTCCCTCCCAAAGTTAGCATAGTACGGGGAAACTCCCAATACTTAATGCTCTGACGTGTGAATCTCACACGCCACTTTCGATAATTGTGAATCCCACACCCTGTGGTTTTCACTGACATAAGCCCTCAAAGTCATCTTGATAATTTGATTAATCCTTTCCGCTGGATTTGCCTGCGGATGCTAGTAAGCTGTAAAACATAAACGTGACGCGTACGCCTGGCAAAGCATTTTCAATTCCTTGGATCGAAATTGGGGACCGTTGTCACTCACGATCACCTTAGAGATGCCGAAAAGTAGAAAAACGTTGTCTTCAAGTTCCCTACAGATGGCTTTCGCAGTTGCCGACCTCAACGCAAAAAGAAGTGGAAATTTATTAAAATAGTTAACGACTGTAAGTACGTACATAAAGCCCCTACTCGACTTTGGAGCTGGACCTACCAGATCTACACAGATCATTTCCCATGGTGATGTAATCCCTACTCTCTCAGACATTAATCCAGCTGGATTTTCATTCACTGGCTTTACTTGTTGGCAAACTTTACAATTTCTAACATACCTTGTTATGTCATATCTCATTTTGGGCCAATAAAACTTTGTCCCAACCCTAGCAAGATTTTTCCTGACCTTGTTCAACTCTCCAGGCGGGATAAGCTAATGGGTTTTTGAACTGCTAACTTAATTTTACCTATACAAGGGTCCAAATCCTCTTCTGAGATCTCGGCTAACTCCGCGACTCCTCGAGAGAGCATGTCCGGAACTACATGCTCCTTACCCTTACGATTGATAATTTCTTAGTCAAACTGTTGAAGCCGAACTGCTAAACGTGCTAACCTACCCAGTGGATCTTTAAGATTACTCAGCCACACCAGAGAATAATGATCCGTAACGACCGTAAACCGAACTCCTTCGATATACGGTTGCAACTTCTCAATAGCCCATAGTACAGCTTTTTCTGTAGTACTATAGTTGCGTTCACTCCTATTTAAAGACCTACTAAGGTAACAGACAACCTTTTCACCCTCCTCAAAATTTTGAGACAAAACCGCACTGATCCCATAATCTGAAGCGTCTGTTTGTACGACGAATGGTCGTTTGAAATCCGGGCAAGTAAGTATTGGCGCTGTCACCAAACACTCTTTCGCCTTTCTAAAACTAACTTCACATTCTTCAGTCCATTTAAATTTCCTACCTTTCCTCAATAAATCTGATAATGGCCTAAGTAATTCTGCAAAATTAGGTACGAAACGACGGTACCATGAAACTGTTCCTATAAACTCCTAACTTCCTTAACGTTCTTCGGTGCTGGAATCCTAACCATGCTATCCACCTTTTCTGGGTCTACATGTAGTCCATTGCGATCTACGACGTATCCTAAAAACTTCAGCGCTGGCATACAGAAATTACACTTTTCCCTGCTGACCTTTAATCCGGCCTCACTCAACCTTTTCATAACCTCCTTCAGAATTTCCCTGCTGACCTTT
Source organism: Epistrophella euchroma (assembly GCA_947049315.1). Classification (NCBI taxonomy): domain Eukaryota; kingdom Metazoa; phylum Arthropoda; class Insecta; order Diptera; family Syrphidae; genus Epistrophella; species Epistrophella euchroma. Next base: position 67,306,051 of record OX346245.1, read on the forward strand.
AATCCGGACTCACTCAACCTTTTCATAACCTCCTTCAGAATTTCGAGATGTTTCTCAAAAGTCTCTGAAATAATGATTATGTCGTCTAAATAGACGAAAACGAATGGCTCTAAATCGGCACCCAAAACTGTGTCGATGAATCGCTGCCATGTCACCGGTGAATTTTGAAGCCCAAAAGGCATTCTTCCAAACTGAAAAAGTCCTCTACCAGGAACTGTAAATGCTGTGAAAGGCTCTTCCTCCATTGGGATTTGCCAAGACGCCAAATTTTTATGGAAAAACACTCAAAAATGTATGCCAAGTGGCATACACACAAAGCTTCAAAACTATTTACTCCGAATTTCACTCGAGCGAAAGAGAAAGCTCTATCAACAGAAAAATGACCGCCAAAAAGTTTTGTATGTAATATAAGTATATAGGTTAAGTAAATAAATTTATAATAAAATTGATACGCAATTAAAGATGGTAAATTGAATATACAGATACAATGAAAACCTTACTTTGCACTGGTAATGATCACAATTACCCTTTGCCTTTTTCCAACTCCAATCACTGTGTACTATCGGTATATGTATGTATGTGGATATGCAACCCAGACTCAAGTGCATAAGAACTTGCACGACACAAAATGATGGTAGGTATATGTAGGTATAATTTCACAAAAAATATTTCCACTTTATATCAATCACTGATATATATTTATGTAGGATCACCTGGAGGGAAAATAAACCAAATTAAAAGTACACCTTTCTTAGACAGAAATATAAGAACAAAACAACAAACACTTCCCTAAATAATTATTAAAGAAAACAAAAACAGCGCAAATGGAGATTGAAAGAAAATTTTCTTTTTTTTTCTTCCACACAAGAAGCCCCACGTTTGGACGCCAGTTGTTACAATTTTATTAAACGCGATAGATATTTACGTTGGCGGAACTTCAATTCGCGAAAAAAAACGAAAAAAATATTAACTAAAGCTGTTCTTGGCTAAAGGCGTTAGCTCAAGAATAATAAATAGAAATGTTTATGTTGAACCCAATTTTGAGCAAAAGGACATTAGAGAACGAAATAAAAGACCTGTTTTAAACAACGTTATAAACAATTTATTTTTAAGCCAAGTTGTAGCTAAGTTAAATTAAAATTCAAGAATAAACCAAGAAATCTAAATTTTCCTTCAAAGAAAGCTCCTACCATGGTTGTACTGTAAATGCTTATGTAGTATTTAACAGCTGATTCTATATAAATAGTCATTAACCTTTAATAGGGGAATTACTTTAAATTTATATAAATTTTAAATGACTTTTCGGAGTTTATTCTGATTTTCTTTTATATTAATTTTCTTATATGCAAAAGTGAGATGAAATAATTAATATTTCGTTAAGTTGTTAAGTTTCGCAATTTAAGCATTTAAAGACTTAGTTAAAGTGAGAAAGATCAATTAATATATAATATTACTGTTTCATTTCTATAATTATTCTTTAGTTTCATTTTCTTGGCTTGTGTTCGCATCGTTAAATTTAGTTTTACATAGTTTTATTTTATTTGTGTAATTTTTTATTGTGAAATACATTGGATCAACAATTTATAAATCATTATGCAATTAAATTTATGGATTTGCATATTAATTGTTATGGTGGACTCCAACATGCTCCACCCCCAAGAAATTGTGGTGTTATTGAAGTGTTTTTATGTCAAAATGTGTGGAATGAGTTATGGCCAAAAATGTTGATCTTAATTCGGCATGATAAGTGTTGTTTCCCCTTTTTTCACCATCACGATCATGATTGCTTCAGTGGCAGATGTTTTATCCAAAAAAAAATACACAAAAAAATGAATTAGAATGTTATGAAAAATATAATAGATACAAAAATTATTAATTATTAAAAAATATTTATCTGCTGTGGAATTAAACCACCCCTTCTTGACGTTATCTTTTACTTCGCCATCATTATTTGGATAATACTTGTACCTTATGGTTTTAAGAGAGTGAGTTCATTAATAAGTCCATGTTGAATGTTAGTGTATTGTTTGTTTTTTTAATTTCACAAAAAACTTATCGTCGAACACTGTTTAACAAATTACGAAACTATAAAAAAAAAATATTTATCAAATTTGCTAATCTGTGGCAATTCCACTCAAAATTTTAAAGAAGGTCTGTTAATATTTTAGACTGTTCCGTTTGAGATAAATTGTTGTGCTATATTTTTTTTGTTCGCTGAGAAGCACGATTCTCAGTTGGGTTCTTACCTCTTACTGGTGTTACGTTTTTGGTCTTTCAACAAATAAAAAACAATGTTTATTTTCTTTATTTTCTTACTTTAATTTATAATTAAAATTACTTAACTAGGTTCATTTACAATCGAGATATTTAACAAGAGACCGAGTAAAGAAATGAAAACAAGAAACAGAGTTTATTTTCTTTATTTTAATTTGCTTTAATTTATAATTAAATTTACTTAACTAGGTTCATTTGCAATCGAGACATTAACAAGAGACCGAGTAAAGAAATAGAAACAAGAAACAGAGGCAAAAGATCTCTTTACGTCAACCGTCCGACACAGAGTGTCCGATCGATTCCTCGTCACCCGACACGACGAAAACTGAGGAAAAATGCAACAACATGCACAAGTGTGCCTGTTTGTAGTTGCCATCTGGTGTTGGGGATCAAAGCACCGTTTAATAGGTTGGAAAAGTTGGATATGAAAATGAAAATGATGATCTGGGAATTATGGGTTTTATTTCAATGTAGCAGGCAATGAAATTGGAGAAGTTTAACGGATTGGGAAAGTGAATGGGTATGAATGAGTTTTTAAGTGGAGCGATCGTTGACTGTGTGGTTGACGACTTTGGAGGTAGATGGAATTTGTAAGTAATTAAAGGAAATGATGATATGGGAATTTTAAGTGGGTCGGATATTGGGCAATTAAAAGAAAATGATGATTTATGGGAATTTTAAGTGGTTTGTAGTTGGGCAATTAAAGTAAATTATGAATATGGGAATATGGAGTTGCAAAGGTTTGAAGTAAGTATGGGTTTAGTGTGATGGAATGATAAGGGGAAATGATAAGAGAAGGTTTTAAGGTACGTACTTTACAACAAAATATTTTTCTTTCAGTCCACTCCGAAAAATTTCCTATCAAAATATTTATGGAAAAACACTCAAAAATGTATGCCAAGTGGCATAACCTGTAACCTGAGTCTTTTATTTGAGTTAACAAATAAAACATTGGCGACGAGGATAAAAGTTAAAAAAAAAAAAAAAAAAAAAGAGTAATTTTTTTTTACGCAAAAAAAAAAAAAATTAAAAAAAGCTACAAATTCGGTCACATCAACAAGTCGAAATGCCTTCTAATCACTTCGTTGGCAAAGTCGAGGAATTCGAGCCGGGTGAGGACTTCGATTCCTATGAGGATAGATTGCGCATTTTTTTTCAAATAAATGAAGTAAAGGAGGAAAATAAACCACTAATTCTTTTAACGTTAATTGGGAAAAATTGCTATAAAATTCTAAAAGACTTAGTACAACCTAAGGAGCCTAAGTGTATGAAATTTGAGGAACTTATTGCGTCTTTAAAATCACATTTTGCACCGAGAATTAATATTCGAGCCGAGCGCTACAAATTCAATAAAGCATATCAAAAAGAAGGTGAGACGATAAACGAATTTATCATTCGTCTCAAAGCTCTAGCGAGCACATGTGGTTTTGGAGGTTACTTGGGGTTGTTGAAGCATAGAAACGCACCGGTCAAGTGTTGTGATAAATTCAAAGTTCCGGAGATGGAGTCTCCTGTTCAGTGGAAAGCTGAAGCGCTAGATGATGCGTTAACAGATAGGTTCATCGCTGGTATTCGGTCAGAGGAAATTCAGAGAGCGTTGCTGAATGATGCAAGTCTCGACTTCGAGAAATGCTGCAATTTAGCCCTCACTATGGAAATGTCGCACAAAGAATCGCAAGCAATTCGTCCAAAGAGTTTTTCTTCAGACACGTGTCTGCGAGTAGAAAACACACAGCAAAGTAAATCACAAAAAACTGATAACTCTATTGTCAAATTCAAGCCCAGCAACAAGGCAAATAATGCAGCAAGAAAGAAGGGAAGCTGTTTCAGATGCGGGAGGCAGCATAATCCCGATACATGTCCAGCAGTCAATTGGAAATGTTTCCAGTGTAACCGTACGGGTCACACATCACCAATGTGTAGATTCGGCAAAGGTGCAGTCCAGCGAAAGTATGCAGTTAAGTCAGTACATCAAGTACAACCAGAAGGATCTGATCGTTTTATGAAATCGATAGTCATAGAGAAGCAGTTTATAGAAGTAGAAGTCGACACAGGTGCTTGCCCCTCACTTATATCTTTAGGAGAGTATTATAAATATTTGTCTCATGTTGCATTAGAAGTTTGTTCAAGTCAATTATGTTCTATTACAGGTGAGGGGCTGGTTGTAAGAGGAAAGGTCAAAGTCTGTGTGGAGTTTGATAATCAGAAGCACGTGTTAGATCTCATAGTCATCGAATCTAAAAAAGAATTTGTTCCAATTCTGGGTCGTTCTTGGTTAAATGTATTAATACCAAATTGGCGAGCAAAGTTGTTTGGAAACGATGAGGTAAAGTCAGTTGATATTAAATTAAGTAATGTGGTAGAATATATTAAAAGCAATTTTAAGAACTTGTTTGAACCAAAAGTGAATCAGTGCATGAGAGGGTTTGAGGTCGATATTGTGTTAAAACAAAATGTGACGCCTATTTTTCATAAGCCCTACAGTGTTCCCTTAAGACTCAAAGACAGATTAAATGAAGAGTTGAGTAGGCTGGTAAAATCGGGAAGTTTAGTACCCATACTGCCTGTTTACATTGTATTTTTGACAAAGCATATTTTCGTTCATCAAAATGTTCCTCGTGTTTACATTATAGAGAAAAAATTCTTTCATTTCAATCTACCCATCCCTATCTCACATCCTTAACAACCATGTATCTCTCACTCACACAAAAAAAACTCTTCCTGCTCAATCCGAAAACATTTAATGAAACTGGCGCATCGGCGTAATTTGGGTGGAATTAACCCTTCTCTTTCTTACTCACACAAAATCTACCCATCTCACTGGATGCGCCGTTCGTCAAAAATACAATGTAAACAGGCACATACAATATAGTCAATGGGCAAGTCCGATTGTTTGCGTTCTAAAGCCGTCCGGGGAAATTAGAATCTGTGTAGATTTTAGCGTCACATTAAATAAAGTCATAGAAACTCATCATTACCATTTGCCGTTGATAGAGGAAATTTTCGCTTCGCTTGCAGATTGCAATGTTTTCTGTGTCTTGGATCTCTCAGGGGCATATCAGCAACTACCGGTTGCAGAATCTAGTCAACATCTGTTGACAATCAACACGTGGTTAGGTTTATTCAGATGTTTAAGATTACCTCTGGGGATAAAAATTGGACCGGCAGCATTCCAGTCTGCCATGGATCAGATTTTAAAGGGTCTGAAAAAAGTTTTTTGTTTTATTGATGACATCTTAATAGGTGGAAAAGACTTTAAAGAATGCAAAGAGGTATTGTTCCTTGTCCTGGAAAGATTAAGTGAACACAACGTTCAAATCAATGAAAAAAAGTGTAAATTTTTTGTGGATAGTGTGGAGTATTTAGGACATACCTTGTCAAATGGACAAATCAGTCCAAATCCTGAAAAAATACGTGCGATTGTTAATGCTCCAGCACCCTCTAACGTACAGCAGTTGCAATCTTTCTTAGGACTGCTTAATTACTATAGCAGGTTTATGCCAGATTTGTCATTTCATTTGAAAGATTTGTATAAGTTGCTAAGAAAAGATTCTGTTTTTAGTTGGTCGGCTGAATGCCAAAAAGCATTTGAGGCAACAAAATCTTTGATAACCAACAATAGGTGTTTAGAGCTATATGATCCAGCAAAGCCTATAGTGTTGGCTACTAATGCTAGCCCTTATGGAGTGGGGGCTGTGTTGTCACATTTATGCGAAGGGGTAGAGAAACCCGTTATGTTCGTGTCTAGTACTCTGTCGTCATCAGAAAAGAATTATTCCCAACTCCACAAAGAAGCTCTAGCAATTGTGTTTGGAGTACGTCGTTTTCATAAATATTTATTTGGGAAGCCTTTTACTATTTATACTGACCATCAAGCATTGAGAGAGATATTTAGTCTATCTATGACTATACAGTTGTATATCGTAAGGGGTCTTTAATGGCAAATGCGGATGCATTTTCCAGACTTCCACTTAGTGAAGAAACGAAAATCAAAGTTATAAATATGGTTCAAATTGTAGGCGGTGATTGTAAAGTAACCATAGAAGAGGTAGCATTTGCTTCTAAATTCGATCCGGTACTTAAAAATATTTTTGATTTCGTTTTTGAAAATAAGTGGCCAAAAGTTATCAATTCAGAAGTAATGCCATATTTTCGTAGGAGGAATGATTTGTCCACGGAAAATAATTGTATTTTTTATGGAAACCGGGTAATCATTCCCAAAGCTCTACAACCAAATGTGTTGCAAAAAGTGCATAGCATGAATCATATTGGTATAGTAAAAATGAAATGTGTAATGAGAAGTTACGTCTGGTGGAACAATATTGATATAGATATTGAGCAAACTGTCCGCCAGTGTCCACAATGTCAAATGACATCAAATGTTTCCAAAGACACAGCTTTGAGGCCTTGGGTCGAGGCTTCGTTTCCATTTGAACGTATTCATTTGGATTTCTTTCATTTTTTGAAATTCACGTTTCTGATTTTAGTAGATGCCTATTCTAAGTTTATGGACGTGGTGCTTATGAAGAATACAAATGCCGAAGCGGTGATTCATTGCCTTTTTACCTTTTTTTCCGTTTTCGGGTTACCTACCGAAGTAGTATCAGACAATGGACCACCGTTCGGTTCGTCACAATTTAGTAATTTTTGTCAAAAGTATAACATAAAAGTTAAAAAATCGCCAGCTTATCATCCGCAAAGCAATGGTGCTGCCGAAAGAAGTGTGCAGACGGTCAAACAAGCTTTTAAGAAATATTATTTGGAAAATAAAAACTTGGATATTTTAACTACCGTTTCCAAATTTCTTTTTCATCAAAGAAATATTCCCAATGTAACAACTAAAAAAAGTCCAGCAGATTTGCTTTTTTCTTTTAAAACCAGAACTGATTTAGATTTATTGAATAATAAGGTATCTAAAAGTTTTCCGAAACATAGTAATGTTAATAAAAATAAAAGCAAAAATAATGCTAAAAATAAGTCAAATGAAAAAGATGAAGTATACAATGTGGGAGATAAAATCCTTTATTTAAATCATTTTAAAAACAATTTTATTAAATGGATCCCTGGGCAAGTGATGGAAGTAGTAAGCCCTGTGACATTGTTAATTAGAGTAAATGATAACGTAAGATTTGTACATAAGGGTCAAATAAAGAAATCTAATTTAATGGATAAGTTTCATCCAACTGTGAATCCTTTGATAAAAACTAATGTTAGTAATAAGTTATCTAGTAATAATGAAATATTTAAAGAAGGAAATGTAAAAAGCAAAGATAACTCGGAGCCATTAGAAAGTTACAAGCAACGAAATCGTAGTAGATGGAATTGGCCAACTGAATTAAGACGTTCTGAAAGATGCAGACTACTAAGCTTGTAATGTTCTGACTGGGTTTTGGTGTTGAGAGTATTCTTTGTTTTCGTATTATTATTTTTTTTTTTTGTGGGGAAATATATGTTGTATATGAAAATATGAATTATAATTTTACAGTATGGAATTCTTATTGGTCACTGTATGTATTCATTCCTTTATATTTCTCAAAGTTGGATGCACTAGCTTTTACATTATCGTGATACCAACCTACACACTTGTAATTAATCTATGAAAGTTTTTTCCTTTTCCGTTCTCTTTGATTTCCAACCAGCTTTAAGTTAGCACGTAAGATCTCTGGAATAAATAATTGAAGTATTGTCTTTTATTTGAGTTAACAAAAAAACAGTCACAAAGGTTCAAAACTATTTACTCCGAATTTCACTCGAGCGAAAGAGAAAGCTCTATCAACAGAAAAATGACCGCCAAAAAGTTATGTATGTAATGTAAGTATATAGGTTAAGTAAATAAATTTATAATAAAATTGATACGCGATTAAAGATGGTAAATTGAATATACAGATACAATGAAAACCTTACTTTGCACTGGTAATGATCACAATTACCCTTTGCCTTTTTCCAACTCCAATCACTGTGTACTATCGGTAGATGTATGTATGTGGATATGCAACCCAGACTTCTCAAGTGCATAAGAACTTGCACGACACAAAATGATGGTAGGTATATGTAGGTATAATTCCACAAAAAATATTTCCACTTTATATCAATCACTGATATATATTTATGTAGGATCACCTGGGGGAAAATAAACCAAATTAAAAGTACACCTTTCTTAGACAGAAATATAAGAACAAAACAACAAACACTTCCATTAATAATTATTAAAGAAAACAAAAACAGCGCAAATGGAGATTGAAAGAAAATTTTCTTTTTTTTTCTTCCACACAAGAAGCCCCACGTTTGGACGCCAATTGTTACAATTTTATTAAACGCGATAGATATTTACGTTGGCGGAACTTCAATCCGCGAAAAAAAACGAAAAAAATATTAATTAAAGCTGTTCTTGGCTAAAGGCGTTAGCTCAAGAATAATAAAAAGAAATGTTTATGTTGAACCCAATTTTGAGCAAATGGACATTAGAGAACGAAATAAAAGACCTGTTTTAAACAACGTTATAAACAAATTATTTTTAAGCCAAGTTGTAGCTAAGTTAAATTACAATTCAAGAATAAACGAAGAAATCTAAATTTTCCTTCAAAGAAAGCTCGTACCATGGTTGTACTGTAAATGCTTATGTACTATTTAACAGCTGATTCTATATAAATAGTCATTAACCTTTAATAGGGGAATTACTTTAAATTTATATAAATTTTAAATGTACATACATGACTTTTCGGAGTTTATTCTGATTTTCTTTTATATTAATTTTCTTATATGCAAAAGTGAGATGAAATAATTAATATCCCAACTAACAATTTATATTGTATAAGGTCCAGTTTTTGGAATTTGGGAAGCTATAGCTCGTTTAGTATAATCATAAGACTTATGTATGCAAGTCAATCATTTTTTGACACATTTTATATAAAATACCTTGTTTTGTACCTCTAAAAATTAGGTCAATAGGAGTCTGTTGTAATGAGGTCTTATGGAAGTCTGTTTAAGGCTTGCCGAAATTGATTATATATACAAAAGATAAGAGCTTTTATAAAGCATTCAGCTAAAAGTCGTTTCAAACATCTGCTTTAAGACTTTATTAAGAAAGCAAAAATGTTAATACAAATTTGAATTTTCATCAATTTTTAGTAAATAAGTAATAAATAAAAAAACATGTCTGTTATTATCTTTGTCTGGAGTTTTCTCAACAATGACATTACATTCATAACACAAAATATTTTTGTTTTGAAAAGAAAAAATATAGCTTTGCATTTTCTAAACAACAATATATACTTTTTACAAATGTACGTATAGCTTTTGCATTTTGTTAATCGCAAAACTTATACAAATCAATAGCTTTTGCATTTTGTTAATAGCAAACATATAGAAATATATAACCTTTGCATTTTGTTAATTGCAAACTTATACAAATCAATAGGTTTTGCATTTTGTTAATAGCGAACTTATACAAATGCATAGCTCTTGCATTCTGTAAATAGCAAACATATAGAAATGTATAGCCTTTGTATGTTGTTAATCGCAAACTCATACAAATCAATAGCCAGGGTTCGTGCTTCACTTCGATGGAAGTAGATTTACTTCAGTTTTGAGGAAAAAATAGAATCTACTTCTCTACTTTGCTTTTTCAAGATCAACTTCTATTTTTTTTTAAATTGAAAAAATCCTTAATAAATAAATGAAAAAAAAGATAACCACCCACTTGTTACGTTTTAGCAAAAAAGCATTGTTGTTTTCAACGGGAAGGAGACAAAATTTGAAAAAATTATATCTGGTATTGAACGGATATTTCATCTTTCTAAATATGTAATCAAAAATAAAATCTGACAATTAGAACGAAAGCTAAAAACCAGTTCCAAATCGGCTCTTTTTCATATTTAAAGTGGACAACGAACAATTATGCCCATTTTTCAAGATTTTTGTGAAATGTTATATCGAAACTTTTTAATCTATTCTGAGGGTTGTGTAGCTTGTAGAATTATGATTCAGATATTAATTTAAACGTTAGCTTTCGAAGGTGCAAAAGAAAAATTAAATTTATAGATGCATCCTTTGGGGTATTAAAAAAATTTGAAATTTTTTAAAATATTTATAAATCAATAGTTTCCATCAGGTGTAGAAATTTCAGATTTTTGGAACCACCCATAAAAAAATGAAAAATAAAAACCCACAAAAAATGGTTGAAAAAATGTCTGGATTTCAAAAATTCAAAATTCCTGAAACATTAATAATTTTTTTTTCATTACCTTTCTAATAGTATAAAATCTATGTCCCTATCTAAAACCCCCCATTTATGGCGAATTATTTGTCTACGTCTATTTTTCAAAATTCAACTTTTAACATTTTATAACTCGATTCGTAGATTTTATAGAATTTTTTTTAAATTAAACACTTCCTTGTATTTAAAAGATCTATCGACTAAAATTAATATGAAGACTGTGCCCTCTCCGTTTAGAAAATAGTTTTTTGACCTTTAATCAGAAAACCTCCATTTTTCCGTCTAAGTGCGCCTATACAAAAAATTCTTTATTCAATAAAATTTATTAAATATTTTTATCATTTACAGTATAACCTGTGCAATAATGAGTCAGATGAATGAATGAGGGAGTCAGTGACCGACTTTTCATTTATAATATTTTGGCCCCTTACCCCTCTTTGTGCACGTCCTTGTGTTTCATTGCATTTAATCTTCAATCAAAAACTCTAACCTCGAAAATCCGACCATTTGAACTCAAGTTATAAATTTAGCGTCCCTTGTTTGTGTAATTACTGTGTAATTACGGGTGTTTTCATAAACTTCTGACTAACCGATTTCTGTAATCACAAAAACGAATGAAAAACTACTTTTTAAATGTAAATATCACCTCTGTTTTGATTTTCGTTCCGAATTAAAAAGAGTGTTCTGAATTTCGAACGAATTCGGCTTTGTAAAACTTCTTACCAGATCTGGGTGTTAAATAAAACTTAAAAAAGCTGTAAGCTGTGCGTTGTTAGTATTTCTTCCCCTAGTTCAAAAGAAAAACAATTAGTTTTTAAAAATATAATGTTTTAAAAATATCTTACATTTTTAGCTTTACGAATTCAAATTCGACAAACAAAAATGAATCGAATTGAAAACTTCAAAATAATTGTGTAAAGAACACCTATGTTTTTAAAACGAAAGTATTTTTTACTGAAGCGAAAATCAGAACAGGGGTGTATATGTTTTGGTTCATGATTTTAAAGTATTTTAAAAATAGTTATTTAAATCGAAGCAGTAAAATGTAGGTATATACCCTTTAGAAATAGATAGTTTTTTGTTATTTTTGAAATCGCAGAAATCGGTTAGTCTGACGTTTATGAAAACACCCTACATACCTACTTAACAAAAATAATAATTTTTATTAGTGGTGCCAGTGCACCTTACCTCTCCTCGCACCCTCTTTTTTTGCATTGAATTTTCTCTTCATTTTAAAACTCTAACCGTGAAAATCCGACCATTTATACTAAAGTTGTAAATTTAGCCAGTACCTTTGCGTACGCCCTTGATTGTGAATTACTCAGCAAAAAAAAAAATAGAAAAATAATTTTAGTATGGGTACAAATGTCCCCTTACCCCTCCTTGCGCATGCATTGGCCTCTAAATAAGTTCGTTTCCATTCACCATCACCAATCACCCACCGCCAAACCAACCAATTTCAGTCTTACCTTGAAATCCAACAATTAGAACTCACGTTTTAAATTTAGTCGATTTTCATGTAATAAGCATCCCCCTATCCTATTTACGTGCGCCCTTAATTGTGTAATTACTCAGAAAAAAAATTGAAAATAATTTGTATAAGGGGCGCAAATGCCCCCTTACCCCTCCTTGTGCACGCCTTTGCCTCTAAATAAGTTCGATTCCATTCACCATCACCAACCACCCACCGCTAAACCAACCAATTTTAGTAGATTAGATACAAAAATTTTGTTTCTGCTGCAAATACCTATTATACCTACCTACTCATACCTATACCTACTCCACTCATTTCTTACTACACTATATAGAGAATACCTACCGACTGTTTATGTTTTGTTTTGTTTTACCATACCTTCCTATACACAAAAATATCACCACGATTCGTCGACGGCGAAACGCGAAAACAGTCAACTCTACTCACTATCTCGCTCCCACCTACCAAGGCACATGGTTTGAATTGTTTTTTTTTTTTTTTTTTTTTTTTTGACGATGAAGAATAATTCGCTGCCAAAAAACCTGCATACATATTTTTACCACCCCACCATCGCTTATCCTCATGAAAAAATTTGTACCTAACCTAAATAAAATATTAAAAAACCAACCACCCACCGCCAAACCAACCAATTTCAGTCTTACCTTAAAATCCAACAATTAGAACTCAAGTTGTGAATTAACTAAGCCGATTTACATGTAATAAGCACCCCCCATCCTATTTACGTGCCCCCTTGATTGTGTAATTTACTCAGAAAAAAAAATTAAAAATAATTTTTATTAGGGGTGCATAAGCCCATTACCCCTCCTTGTGCACGCCCCTTGCCTATAAAATAAGTTCGTTTCCATTTACCATCCAGCAAACACCCACGACCAAACCAACCAATTTCAGTAGATACAAACATTTATTTCTGCTGCAAATATTATACCTACCTTACCTACTCATATACATACCCTACTCCACTCATTTCTTACTATAGAGAGAATTCCCTACCGTTGATGTTTTTTTTTTTTTTTTTTTTTTTTTTTTTTTTTTTTTTTTTATATATGTACTTTTACTATTCTTTTAAACCAAATTTTTAATTAAATAATTTGTGGAAGTTAAAGTTCTTTTTTCTTTAAAATATCTTCGCCAAACTTTTGATTTATATTCAAAGTTTTAATAAGCGCAATTTTTGTTGGTGGATGACCACCCTTTATACCAATAATTTTGGATTTAACCAGACGTACAAGTAAATCACGTGTAAGCAGATAGCTTCATCAGTGTTTCTTTTCCCTCTTATGATTCCTCCATGGAGCATACTGAGTGGAATATGAAGCCAAAGCCTGAGCCACCACCTGCTGTTAAAACAATTAAATCGGGGCTAACGAAAACGAAAGCCATGATTAGTCCCAGTAATGTCCATCGCAAACTCGACGCCGCTCAACAGCTCATGTGCTTGAGCCAATCTGATGCCTTTCCAAACAATGTTCCAACACTGGAAATAGACTCACAGACTGCTAAGTGCACAACGTCATCATCCTACTCTGCTGTAACTCCTAGCTCCACCGATGTGTATCTTCCGACCGCTACGCAAAACACGTGCCTAGAAATTGAAATGGGTGATGAGTCCCTCAGCAATACCCACCAGACTCTAACAAGCTTTTCCTATGAAAGCTCCTTGCCATCATCATCGCAACCGCCTTCTGAATGGCAGTTCCCGGCCAAGAGACAACTGGCCTCAAACAGAAATCCGCGTGATGCGGTAGTCAATGCCTTGCCTAATAGCGAGAACCAATTTTTGATACTACAAGACCTTCAAATACAAGCCTGTAAAAAGCCACGCAAAAATTCCAGACTGGATATTATTCCTGAGCAAACCACAGTCAACGACGCCCTGTCGGAAACTCAGATCCTCAACAAGCTTACCACAAATGCGTCCGCCAACGTGGGACCAATCGACTCATCTACTAACAACAATGGCTGTACTAACGGTAGTAGCGTTGATGAACAAGCGAGACTTTTAAGGGGTAAGTTTTGTCCTCCCATAGTAATGCATAATGTAGATATCCGGAAACTGGTTTCCGACTTAAAAAATAAATGTTCGAACTTTAATTATAAGATAGTGAATCGTGGGGATAGCTGTAGGTTTTATATTGATAACCCAGAACTCCATAAAGAACTTTTGAATCTCTTGAGATCCAATAGTGAAGTCCAAGCATACTCCTTCACTAGGAAGGAGGATAAGACGTCTAATCTGGTCCTCAGGGGGCTCACATCGGACTACTCAGAGGTTGAAATCTTGGAGGAACTCAAGCGTAGAGTTCCTAATGTAAATAAGGTGTCTAGATTTGAGACTATCCGCTCTAGACAATTGAAAATTACATATGACCTTTTTCTAGTCCGCCTGCTTCCAGGCACGCCTGCCAGTGAAATTTTCAACATAAAATACCTTTTTAACACGTCAGTACACTGGGAAAAACCCAGGGGTAATGCGGGGCCCCTTCAATGTAGAAGGTGCCAGAAGTTTGGTCACTTAGCGAAAAACTGTGCTAACAATTATAACTGTGTTAAATGCACCAATACCCATGAGCCTGGAAATTGCCCAAACCTTAGAACAGAAGTAAGTAAAGCTTGCTGTGTAAATTGTGGTGACGATCACCCTGCCAACTTCAGGGGTTGTAAAGCTTACAAAGATTTCAAAAATAAGAAGGAAAGACTCCTCCTTGATGCCAAGACAAGACGTATAAATGGTAATTCTATTGCTAAAGCAGTCGCTAACAACGTTGTGCTGCCCGGAATTTCGTATTCTAGCCATTTTAATAATAATTCTTCCTCCTTCCCTAAACTTACAGGACAAAGGAACTTAACTTCAATGCCTAACCCGCCTCAAAATCATAGTATTATAAATCAATTCATGGATCTTTCCAAAGACTTGTTCGGCATTGAAATGAATGTCCTTGTTTCAAAAATTGAAGCATTTATGTCAAACATAAATAATTTCACCTCGTCCCTTAATAAAAAATTGGCTTACCTAGATCTGGTAAATCAACTCCTTCTCTCAGACAAATAATGTTATTGAATATACTTACCTTCAACATTTCGTCCTTGATCGCGCATGCTAGAAGAATTGAACTTTCTAAGATTCTTCTAGCGAATAATATCTCGATAGCGTTCATACAAGAAACGCATCTTAATTCAAAACACAAAGTTTCCATTCTGAGAAATGATAAACTCCAAGGAGTTGCCATACTTATCAAGAATAATATTTGTTACCAAATGGTTGATTTTAATTGTAATCAGTCTCTTATTCCGTGTCTTTTTATTAGCATCAATTTAAAAAAAAATGACTGTCCACAAAAACTTCTAGTTGGTTCTATTTATTTTCCCACAAACTGTTCTACGTCCGCTTTTTCCAATGAGCTTACTAAAATTGATTCTTTGACAAATTTATATGACGGGGTCATCCTAGGGGGAGACCTTAACGCGAGAAACCCCTCTTGGGGGGATCTGAGGCTCAACAGTAATGGTAAATGCTTATCAGACTGGCTCCAAAGCTCTAACCCATCACTATCCCTTCTTTCTTCACCTACCCCAACATTCCCAAGGAGTTCTTCCTTCTTGGATCATTTCCTTGTCTCAAGCAATATCTTAAACCATATCAACAAAAATTTTGAGGTTTTTACCCTCCACTCCTTTACAGAACATTGCCCTCTTGTTTTAAATATTGACATGAAGGAAGTTTCCATACCTAATCTTCTCCTTCCAAGCCATCAATCGTTTCAAAACACTGACTGGGACGCTTTTAGAGACCTTCTGGACGAAGCACTCCAGGAAAATTTCCCTCCTGAAGCTCAATGCCTCTCTAATCAAGAGATTGATATTTTTATCACTCACTTTAATCATGTTCTCCTCAACTGTTTGAATATTCACTCTTCTCGTATTCCCATTTCCACTAAGAAATATAAAAATCTACCTGTAGATATTGAGCACTTATTTAAAATAAAACATTCTTGGCAAAGGCGTCTTAAAAATGTATTTCATTCTCACTATAATAGAGTGAATACCCAGTATAAAGAACTTTCTAATCAGGTCTCCCTCCTTAACAAAATAATTCAGGAAAAAGTAACTATATGGCTAAATAGTCAACTCAGCACCAGATTGAAAAAAATTAAACCGGGCCCTCACGCTTTTAAGGAATTTCGAAGGCTTGCCGGCAACAAAAAATGTTTTTCTTTTGAGAAGTTAACGATTAACGATAATACTGTTACCAACGAAATCAATATCGTGGCAGCGTTTGAGAACCATTTCAAAACTGTCTACTCAGAAAAAATTCCCAGTTTCAACAGCATCACTACTGAAGAGGCCACCTCGGCTGCTCGTCAAATCCTGCTTAGTAAACCGGACAGAATCTTCATTTTTGACTCTGATAATAAGGCCATCAGACCATCGGCCTCTCACATTTTTACTGATGTCGAGGAGGTTTCCTGTATAATTAACCTTTTGAAACCTAAAAAATCTACTGGGCCCGACGGGGTCTCTAGTTTTGCTCTCAAGAAAATATCCCCTTGCGCTATCAGTTTTCTCACGATACTCTTCAACAATTGTATCAATAACGGGTACTTTCCTGATCCTTGGAAGATTGCAAAAATATTACCGATCCAAAAAAAACCCAACAACTTCGATATAAATAATTTTAGACCCATTTCCTTACTATCAAATGTCAGTTCGATTCTTGAAAGAATCATGTTGAACAATCTCAACTCACCTCTTGAGAACCCCATAGAACCGCTTACTGATTTTCAATTTGGTTTCCGCAGAGAGCACTCGACTGTACAAGCCCTTCTAAAACTTCACAATGACGTCACACTCAACCTAAGAGAAAAACGTTGCACAGTTGCCTGCTCATTGGATTTGGAGAAAGCTTTCGATAGCGTCTGGAGGGTGGGCCTTCTTGCCAAGATTTCTACACTTAACTTTCCCCCCCAAATTGTAAATCTAATATATAGCTTCCTTGAGAATAGGAAGTTCTATGTACACATTCAAGGTTCCAAGTCACATACATGTCCATGTGATAGAGGCGTCCCCCAAGGATCCATCCTCGGCCCTCAGCTATATAATATTTTCCTGTATGACTTTCCCCACTCCCTAGTGGAGCATAATCTTGCTTCTACTTGCCTTTTATATGCAGATGATACCATCGCATACTCCAGTCACAGTTCTCCTCTTGAGGCTGCCCGTCTTTTCCAAAAACACATCAACGTTATTAACGTTATTGGGGTATCACCATCAATATTCCCAAATCAGAGCTTATTTGCTTCCGAAACGCGAGTGGTAAGGGTCCTGCCAGTTCTGTACTGGAGAGTAGGCATTTATCCATTAGAATCAATGGTCATCCTATCCCAATTAAAGATAACATAAAATACTTAGGGGTGAACTTAAATAAACTTCTTAAATTTAATAATCACGCCAGAACTTCTATTGCAAAAGCCCGCAGAGGATCAAATATTCTTATGCCTTACCTTAGACACAGAGCTCTTAATAAGAAAACTAAGTTGCTTTTTTACAAATCTCTTATTAGGCCTATCTTTACTTACGCCTTCCCAGTTTGGCCGACAATCTCCCCCACGGTTGCTTTAGAAGCAGAAAGACTTGAAAGGAAAATCCTTCGCCACTGTTCTGGCAAAAACTTCCAATCACAAACCAAAAGGTACTCAAATTCCTATTTATATAACGACACCAAAACCATTCCGTTGATGAGATACTCCTTTACTTTATTAAAAAACACTATCTCTAAACTACGCTCCTCAGACAATGATCTCATTAGAGAAATCATCTCTCAGCAGTCGAGCCCCCCTGGGGACTCGGAAAGGTATCTTACGGCTGTTGACATCTCACTGATGGATCTCGATATCAATTCTGATGTCTCCTACACATCATTCTATACTAAGGCCCTCTCGGGTCACAATCGCGGCTAATTACTAATTTAGCACTCGCCTCTAATCCTTACAGGTATCCCCCGATTCACGTCTTGTATCCTGGTTCTTACTTGTAATTTTAATTTTTTTTAATGCATTATGGGTGGTCATTACCTGCCTCAGATCAATTATCCTACATTATTTTTTTACGTACTAACACTATTAATACTATTGTACTGCTTCACAGTTATTTTATTCTTTGATTATACCTAAATAGATAAGAATGTATTTTCTTCTAATTAATCATAACAATCGTTTTTTTTTTTTTTTTTATTTACTGTGTACAAACCTTTTTTCTTTACATGTATTTATATGTAACATTCGTTAAAATCAATTCTAGATTGTCAAAAATATGGTTTAAATTCAAACCTGTCATAAGTTATTTACATTCCTTTATATCTTAAAGTGCTCCACTTTTAACCTAATCGATAAATGTATCTTTCACATAATTCACTGGTGTTCTGTACCTGTGAACTCGTACTCGTATATACTTCGTATATCCGTCTCGCTTGTTCCCTAGTCTTAAGTTTTATTGTATCTATATAGTGAACTCAAGTCACATTCAACTTTAAATGCTCCTGAGCAAGAGCAAATTCTTCACATACATAAAACCAATAGCCAAGAGGCATACATTTGTAACTAGATAAAGCAGGCAATACATAATAGCCGCAGTTGTCAAAGCATCGCTATGTAATCTAAATGAATTGTATCACATTTTGTAAAAGTTATAAGTCTCAATAAAATTCAATTCAATTCAATACTTTTACTATTACACAAAAATATCACCACGATTCGTCGCCGGTGAAACGTTAAAACAACTCTTACTCATCATCTCGCTCCCACCTACCAAGGCACATTGCACATGGTTTGAATTGTTTTTTTTTTTCGATGAAGATTTTTACTACCCATCACTTATCTCATCAAAAATTAAAAAAAAATTAAAAACAAAAATATTACCTACCAAACAACTTTTTTTTGAGCCGATTCCAGAAATCAGCCCAACAAAAATATGGATTTGACGAACCGGATAGTTACCGGAACCAGTCAAATCCCTGCTCTCGCTCTGCCACAAAAGGCAATTTTCCATGGCAAAACAACTCTTCTTTATAAATAATTGAGCTTGAAGTAAATGTGAATTAAAGATCTATAAAACAGAATTTTGCAAGGAAAATACCTACATGCTTGATTTTAGAAAATTTCCATACGATTTTTTTTGTGGTAAGTTTTTAATTTGTTTATTATTCTGTATTTAACAAAAATTTTCTTTTCTGCTGTATCCTATAGCATACCAGAAAGTGAAATTTGTATTATATCTATTTTTTAAAAGTGTTTTTTTGTTTGTTTGTTAGTTTAGTGCATACATACAGCCAAACTGACAAACAAAAAAAGTTACTCTTTTATATAATAGTATAGATAAAAGTGATATGAGCTTTAAATTGATAATTTATTAATAAAATATTTCAGGGGCTGATATGGGCATTTGTTTTTTATGGAATTATTTCAGGGGCTGATATGGGCATTTGTTTTTTATGGAATTATTTCAGGGGCTGATATGGGCATTTTTTTTTTATTTTACTTATTTTACTTTTTCACTTTTTTGGCTTATGTAGATAAGGCTTTAGATAGGATATAAATTATAGCTTTGTTCGTGTACTGTCCAAAACTACGAATTTATACAAATACGAACCGATTGCCCTTAAAATGCATTTTTCCGGAGCAGAAACTAATAAGCAAATAACATTTTTCGATTTTTTAAGACGTTTTTTTTTGAAAGTTTTGGAAAAAAAAAACTTTTTTTACCAACTTTTTGTTTGATTTTTTAGAACTGACACTTCCTAGATCACGAATATGCATTTTTGAAGTCGCTATAGGTCAATTTGTTTAGCCGCAAATCGCGTTTAAAGATAAAAGTCGATTTTTCATATAATGCGATGCATCAATTGAAAGGTGGCACTTCCTAGATATCCTCAATATCAAAATCTCAAATCTATGAACAAAAAACCTTTAAATCCGACCCTAATTCAAATCGAGCTCTCGATCCTGAATATAAACGTAATAAAAAGTTGCTAGGGTGAGCAACTTAAATACTAGTCAAGCTCGTTTAATTACCACATGTAAACGTAGTAAAAGTTGGCGATGGCGATGGCGATGAATCAAAAAGATGATTTTGGTATCACTTTTCCAAGTTTCACACGCACTTGCACACATACCAATATAAAGTGACATTTATCAAACGTCATTGTGAAATTAAATTTTTCATTTCGTATTAATTTGTTTTGTTGTGCATTTCGCGTAAAAAATAATTTGTTATTGTTAAAATTAATTGTAGTAACTTAGCAAGACACTTTTTCAATTGTTATTAGTGAGTTGTTTTAGTTACGCAAAAAAAAATGAAATTCTCTGTTGGTTTGTGAAAAAATCGGTGTCCTTCTAAGTTCACGTCAACTTAGCAGATCAACTTCTCACTAATGTTTAAATCGATACGGTTTGGATATAATGTTGAATACTACTTAATAATTGCTAAAAAATAAATTATTAAAAAAAATAAATTGCTGTGTAAGATAGAATGGGTATCCTGCTAAGTTGACTTTATTTGCACAACAAAACAAAACGACTACGAAATAAAAATTTTCACAACAGCGTTGCCGAAGTACACGATCGTGCTTTTTTGACACGATAGTTTCGGTGGCACGAAACATTTAAATATGACATGTTTTTTTTTTATTTCCTTTATTTTAAATAAAATTGGTTTCCGTAAAAAGTTGGCAGGAACACATATCTTTTAACAATGCAACAGTTTTTTCAACATAATAGAAGAATTTGTGGTTTTTTCATATGGCAAGAAAATTGGCACGTTTTTTTTTTAGAAAATGTGACAAATTAATTTTATTTTGGGCGGTAACGCTGTTTCACAATGCCATTTAAATAAATGTCAATTTGTTTTGGTATTGTCGTTTTCGATTGGATTTTCAGAGTGTTTCACTCTTTTTTGATTCCAATGGAATATGAAAAACTCTCTTCCGTAATATGTATATTTCAATTCCAGAACATCTCAAGAAGAAGGATTTACTATTTTAACAATTAATCCAACACATACTTTTAAAAATATGTGTGTTTTCAGAGTGCACTCCTAGCACTCTTTAATGAAATCCGGAGTGAAAAAACACTCCTAAATCATCACTCCGACGGCCAATGGAAGGTTTTTGGAGTGTTGGGAGTGTGGATGGAGTGAAAAAAGAGTGCTAGGAGTGACCAACGGAAAACGACATATGTGTGCAAGTGCGTGTTTGTGACTTAGTAGGGCCATCACCCACTAGGCAAATTTAAGCCCATCGCCCACTAGACAACTTTAAGTTGCTCGCCCAATCAAAAGAAATAGGCTGGACGACGGCAAAAATTTCAAGAAAATGCATTTTAAACTGGTATTTTTTTTAAATGCTCTCTCAAACCAACGCGAAGATGCATTTTCTTGGCCGCAATTCAAGTTTTTTTTTTTTTTTAAGTTTTGGAAAAAAAACTTTTTTTACCAATTTTATTTTTTAGAACTTTTAGAACTTGCACATCTTAGATCACGAATATGAATTTTTTAAGTCCATAGGTCGTTTAGTTTAGCCGCAAGTCAAGTTTAAAGGCATCAACTTTGATGCCTCTAGCACGTCTCGTTTAGCCGCAAATCGCGTTTAAAGATAAAAGTCGATTTTTCATATAACGCGATGAATCAATTGATAGATGACACTTCCTAGATCACGAATATGAATTTTTGAAGTCGCTAGGTTGCTTGGTTTTACGAATATGCATTACGAATATGCATTTTTTGGCCGCAAGTCAAGTTTATTTTTTTTTTAAGTTTTGAAAAAAAGCTTTTTTTACCAACTTTTTTTCCGATTTTTTAGAACTAGCGCACTTCCTAGATCACGAATATGAATTTTTGAAGTCGCTAGGTTGCTTAGTTTAGCCGCAAGTCAAGTTTAAAGGCCTCAACTTTGATGCCTCTAGCACGTCTATTTTAGCCGCAAATCGCGTTTAAAGATAAAAGTTGTTTTATCATATAATGCCATGAAACAATTGATAGATGACACTTCCCAGATTACGAATATGCATTTTTGAAGTCGCTAGGTTGCTTGGTTTAGGTGCCGTGACATAAGGCCATGCGTCATAAGGCCATATTTCGGAATATGGTTTTATGACGCTTTCGTAAAGTGACATTAGGCCATATTCGAACAGATGGCCTTTTGACGCTTTGGTGAAGTGTCATAATTCCATATTTTTTTGCGACATAATGCCATATCTAAATATGGCATCGTGACACTTTCTTTAAGTGACATATAATACCATAATAAAGCAATTTTGATACTCGCGGTACGAAAAAAAAATTATTTTGTTTTTTGACAGTTTTGTTGGACGTAGCTTTTCCTTGCAGCTTGCAGTATTTTTAACGCCAATAGTTGAAATTATAATAATAGGAATACTTAGAACTTATAAGAGTAAATAAGATTCAAGCAAAAATCTATCGATTTTTTTTTACCTTTCCTTGGCCAAGTATTTTTTCTTAAAATAGCGTATTTTAAGAAATTTAAGACACTATTCATAATCCTTGAGACTTTTCCGCTTGAACATCTCACATCAAATTGTGTGTTCGAATTTAAATTCACTCAAAGCGTAGCGGAAAAAAATTTTGCCGAAGAGAAGATCAATTTGGGGTGTGAAAATTAAAAATTCGCGCGAATTTTTAATTTTCACACCCCAAATTGATCTTCTCTTCGGCAAAATTTTGTCCACTATAGAGGTTGCATATGAATTTAACTTCATTCAAAGAGTAGCGGAAAAAAAATGCCAAAGAGAAGATCAATTTGGGGTGTCAAAATTAAAAATTTGCACAAATTTTTAATTGTCTCACCCCAAATTGATCTTCTCTTCGGAAAATTTTTTCCGCTATATTGTATTCGAATTTTATTTCACTAAAAGCGTAGCCGATGAAAAGACCAATTTGGTGATCACATAGCGGACAAAATTTTTCCGAAGAGAAGAAAATGAAAAAATTCATGCGATGTTTTAATTTGTACACCCAAAATTCAGCATTCATTTTTGAGAACAAATGCTGCTATCAACATAATTATCTAAAGTTTTAACTTTCTTTACACTGATTTTTTTTAATGCAAGAATTTCCATTTGAAATCAGTTAATAGCATAAAATGAAGGATTTGAAGTTCTAAAATCTAAATGAACCCTTGTTGCCCTTACAGATTTTATTTTAAGGTAAATAAGAAATATGTGCATCTGAAAGTGACACAAGGCCATAATGGCCTTACGTCACTTTAGGTAAGCGTCACAAAGCCATTTGTTCGAATATGCCCTTATGTCACATTATGAAAGCGTCATATAGCCATATTTCAAAATATGGCCTTATGTCGCATGGCCTTATGTCACGGCACCTTGGTTTAGCCGCAAGTCAAATTTAAAGGCCTCAACTTTGATGCCTCTAGCACGTCTAGTTTAGCCGCAAATCGGGTTTAAAGATAAAAGTCGATTTTTCATATAATGCGGTGCATCATTTGAAAGGTGGCACTTCCTAGATTAGCTCTCAAAACTATGAACGAAAAACCTGAAAATCGATCCTGAATAAAAACGTAGTAAAAAAGTTGCTAGGGTGAGCAACTTAAATACTACTCAAGCTCGTTTAATTACCACATGTAAACGTAGTAAAAGTTGCGAAGTTGGCGATGGCATTATTAAATCAAAAAAAGATTTTGGTATCACTTTTCCAGGTTTCACACGCACTCGCACTAGCAAACACATACCAGTATAAATTGACATTTATCGTAATGTCATTGTGAAATTTTTCATTTCGGGATTCGTTTTGTTGTGATTTTTGAATAAAAACTAATTAGTTATTGTTAAAATTATTTGTTTAAACAAAGCGAGTCAATTTTTCCGTTGTTGCTAACTAACTAGCAACGCAAAAACAAAAAGTGAATTGCTCTGTTGGTTTGTGAAAAAATTGGTGTCCTTCTAAGTTAACGTCAACTTAGCAGATAAACTTCTCACAATAAGATTATGTTAATCGATCCGGTTTTGGATATTATGTTGAAAACTACTTAATTGCTAATTAGTTATGCAAAAAATAAATTAATTGTTATTGAAGGTTTGAATGAAAGAACAACAACTTGAGTGAGCTACCACCAAGTTTTTTAGGCTGGAGTTATAGCTATTTCACGGTCGCCAGGCCGATCATCAGACTCCTTTAGTGGTGCTTAGTCTATTTATGTTCAATTTTATTCGAAAAACATTTTGCCCCACTGAGGCTCGAACCTAGACCAAGCGTCTCCGGGCCAAGTGCACCACGCACTGCGCTACCGAAGGTCACGTGATCATGTCGATCGAGTGTAGGTTTTATTGTTTGACGAATGCATTTGAATCAACTAGCATTTTTACTAGCCACACACAAGCTTGTTGTTGTTCATTCGGGTTCTTTCTTTTTTCTCCATACTCTTTTCATAAGTCAACAATTCGTTGAACATATAAGGAGGGAGATTGTATGAAAGATTTGACGCTGGTCAAGAATTAAATTAGAATTAATTGAAAGAGTTTTTTGTGTGATAACACACGCGCAGTGTAGGCTGCAAAGCTTTCGCACCATCATATTAATATTGAAGGTTTGAATGAAAGAACAACAACTTGAGTGAGCTACCACCAAGTTTTATAGGCTGGAGTTATAGCTATTTCACGGTCGCCAGGCCGATCATCAGACTCCTTTAGTGGTGCTTAGTCTATTTATGTTCAATTTTATTCGAAAAACATTTTGCCCCACTGAGGCTCGAACCTAGACCAAGCGTCTCCGGGCCAAGTGCACTACGCACTGCGCTACCGAAGGTCACGTGATCATGTCGATCGAGTGTAGGTTTTATTGTTTGACGAATGCATTTGAATCAACTAGCATTTTTACTAGCCACACACAAGCTTGTTGTTGTTCATTCGGGTTCTTTCTTTTTTCTCCATACTCTTTTCATAAGTCAACAATTCGTTGAACATATAAGGAGGGAGATTGTATGAAAGATTTGACGCTGGTCAAGAATTAAATTAGAATTAATTGAAAGAGTTTTTTGTGTGATAACACACGCGCAGTGTAGGCTGCAAAGCTTTCGCACCATCATATTAATATTGAAGGTTTGAATGAAAGAACAACAACTTGAGTGAGCTACCACCAAGTTTTATAGGCTGGAGTTATAGCTATTTCACGGTCGCCAGGCCGATCATCAGACTCCTTTAGTGGTGCTTAGTCTATTTATGTTCAATTTTATTCGAAAAACATTTTGCCCCACTGAGGCTCGAACCTAGACCAAGCGTCTCCGGGCCAAGTGCACTACGCACTGCGCTACCGAAGGTCACGTGATCATGTCGATCGAGTGTAGGTTTTATTGTTTGACGAATGCATTTGAATCAACTAGCATTTTTACTAGCCACACACAAGCTTGTTGTTGTTCATTCGGGTTCTTTCTTTTTTCTCCATACTCTTTTCATAAGTCAACAATTCGTTGAACATATAAGGAGGGAGATTGTATGAAAGATTTGACGCTGGTCAAGAATTAAATTAGAATTAATTGAAAGAGTTTTTTGTGTGATAACACACGCGCAGTGTAGGCTGCAAAGCTTTCGCACCATCAAATTAATATTGAAGGTTTGAATGAAAGAACAACAACTTGAGTGAGCTACCACCAAGTTTTATAGGCTGGAGTTATAGCTATTTTACGGTCGCCAGGCCGATCATCAGACTCCTTTAGTGGTGCTTAGTATATTTATGTTCAATTTTATTCGAAAAACATTTTGCCCCACTGAGGCTCGAACCTAGACCAAGCGTCTCCGGGCCAAGTGCACTACGCACTGCGCTACCGAAGGTCACGTGATCATGTCGATCGAGTGTAGGTTTTATTGTTTCGAATAAAATTGAACATAAATAGACTAAGCACCACTAAAGGAGTCTGATGATCGGCCTGGCGACCGTGAAATAGCTATAACTCCAGCCTATAAAACTTGGTGGTAGCTCACTCAAGCTGTTGTTCTTTCATTCAAACCTTCAATATTAATATGATGGTGCGAAAGCTTTGCAGCCTACACTGCGCGTGTGTTATCACACAAAAAACTCTTTCAATTAATTATAATTTAATTCTTGACCAGCGTCAAATCTTTCATACAATCTCCCTCCTTATATGTTCAACGAATTGTTGACTTATGAAAAGAGTATGGAGAAAAAAGAAAGAACCCGAATGAACAACAACAAGCTTGTGTGTGGCTAGTAAAAATGCTAGTTGATTCAAATGCATTCGTCAAACAATAAAACCTACACTCGATCGACATGATCACGTGACCTTCGGTAGCGCAGTGCGTAGTGCACTTGGCCCGGAGACGCTTGGTCTAGGTTCGAGTCTCAGTGGGGCAAAATGTTTTTCGAATAAAATTGAACATAAGTAGACTAAGCACCACTAAAGGAGTCTGATGATCGGCCTGGCGACCGTGAAATAGCTATAACTCCAGCCTGATGGTGCGAAAGCTTTGCAGCCTACACTGCGCGTGTGTTATCACACAAAAAACTCTTTAAATTAATTGTTGTTTGAGAGAGAATGGGTGTCCTGCTAAGTTGACTTTATTTGCAAATCAAGACAAAACGACTACGAAATGAAAAATTTCACGACAGCGTTGCCGAAGTACACGACCGTGCTTTTTTGACACGATAGTTTCCTCGTGGCACGGTGGCACGAAAAATTTTAATGTGACGTTTTTTTTATTTCCTTTATTTTACTTAATATGAAGCAAATTTCAACAAAATTTAATGAAAATTAGTTTCCGTAAAAAGTGGGCAGGAACACATTTTTTTGACAATGCACGAATAAAGCAAATGATTTACTTTTTTCTGTTTTTTCTCTGTTGTATTATACCCCGTTATAAAATTTATTACAGTTTTTTCAACAAAATAGAAGATTATGTGGTTTTTTCATATGGCAAGAAAATTGGCACGTTTTTTTTCAGAAAATATGGCACATTAATTTTATTTTGGAAGGTAACGCTGTTTCACAATGAAGTTTAAATAAATGTCAATTTATTTTGGTATGTGTGCAAGTGTGTGTTTGGCCGTATGTGACTTAGTAAAGCCGTCAACCACTAGGATAATTTAAGGCCCATTTCACACTAGGCTACTTTGAGTTACTCGCCCTAGCGCTATGGCACAGACATATTTTTTAGTGTGCGGAAAAGAAAACACTATCTACTCATGAAAATCAATAATAAAAAATAAAAAAATGTCACTTTGAAGAGAGCACGCTTAATTAATGTACTCACTGCACAACACACGACACAAGACATGTGTGGATCCGGCTTTACCCTGTGGCCACAGGGGCAAGTACCGGCGAGCAAGTTGCAACACACTGGGTGCGTTCGGCTGACTATCCAAACCTAGCCGGATAAGTTCGTGTTGTTGTTATCCTGAAACACAAAATCTCGAATCACGAAATGCCGCCGAAAAAAAAAATAAAAATCACCCGATAGATTTTTTAAAAATATTTGACGGGATTTTCACTTCTCTTTTTAAAGAATTATTTTGTACTTTTTAAAAAATATTTCTAAATAAATATTTTTTGAAAAAATAATAAATTTTTTTTGAAATATTTTTGAATTATTCTTTGCCAATCAGAAGAAACAGGCTGGACGACGGCATTACAAAAAAATGTATTTTAAACTGGTATGTTTTTTAAAGGCTCTCCCAAACCAACACGAAGCATTCGGAGCGATACGACGAAAACAATAATAACAACTTGTTGTTTGCAGCCGCAAATCTCGTTGAAAGATAAAAGTTTTTCATATAATGCGATGCATCAATTGAAAGGTGGCACTTCCTAGATATCCTCAATAACAAGCTCTCAAAACTATGAACGAAAATCCTGAAAATCCGACCCTAATCTAACTCGACCTCTCCATCCTGAATATAACCGTAGTAAAATTCCCTTTAACGAAGTTTCCTAACCAATGCATTCATTTGTGCCAATCTATTCTGTGAACATAAAATTATAAGTTACAAATGCAAACATATCTACGCATCTACAAAAAATGTACTTTTTTCAAGTGAAATCTTTTTGTGTAATTAGATTGCATACAAGCATGTCTACAGAGCTGGAATTGGTGTTTAAAATATCAAACTGACAACTTTGCTAAAGTAATTATCTGTTTTTATTGTAAAATACTAGTTTTTCCATGCAGATAATTCAATTCACAGTAACAACTTGTAATAGAGAAAAATACTTATTTTAGTTTCATTCGGATTCTGTGATATCAAATTCACGAATTTCTATATTCGTAGGAGATTTTTCACTACGAACGTAGTACTAATAGCTTATGTGATCATTTCGGAGAATATTTTCGATTACGATGGATTCTGTGATAGGGTTGAATAGTTTTATCATCTCGCAAAAGAAGTATAACTTCCAGTGCGCGTACGTTAGTACACACACAGTTTTTTTTTTTATTATTTTATTTTGTAGGTTGTATCTTGTTTTCAGTAGTGTTTGGTGGATTACATATCGGTAGGAGCGATAATTTTGCAATTGGTCGTTTTAGAATTTAGATTTTTGTTTTTATGGTCACTACGCGCGTTAAACCATCAGAACCGGGGTGTAGATCGATTACTCGGGCAAGTAACCATGATGATGGTGGGAGATTATCCTCCTTTACTCCATTGTTTCCAAAATTCCTGTGTAAGACGTTGCCGGTACTTCCATTTGGTAAGGATATAGATGTTGTGTTCCTTTAAGTTCCTCTCCGGTAGTGTGCAAAGTGGAGCTCCAATGAGGAAGTGCCCAGGGGTGAGCACTGATAAATCATCTGGATCTGAAGTAATTGGACACAGCGGCCTTGAATTAAGACAGGCCTCAATTTGTGTCAATAGCGTAGCATATTCCTCGAATGTGAGCTTGGAGCAGCCAATTGTTCGTTTAAGGTGAAACTTAATTGACTTCACTCCTGCCTCCCACAGACCTCCAAACAAGTGGTCTTTTGTTATTTTTGAATCGTACATTGAACAAATATCTGCGCCATATGGCAATACTTCTGATTAATCGGTTGAGAGTTAAATATTTTTGTACGATTGAGTTTGATTGAGGTTTAGTAAACAATTTAAGAAATTGTGGCCCATGCCACCACATTTCGTTACCTATGAGATCGTCAGGGAATAGTCCTCTTGACCCCAGATCAGCTGGGTTTTCCTTACTTCATACGTGATGCCAAATGTTTGTCCCAGTGAGTGACTGGATTTCAGCGACGCGATTTGCGACGAAGGTAGTTCTAATTGCGGGGCTTCCTCTGATCCACGCTAATGTGATCATAGAATCTGACCAAGCAAATAAGTCGTTATTTTCAAATTGCATAGACTTTGATATGCGATGCACAAGCTTCGCGAGCAGTAATACTGCACACAGCTCCAGTCTAGGTAGCGATATGCTCTTGATTGGAGCGACTCTTGTTTTCGAGGCTAAGAGATGAATGGCCTCTTTACCATCTTCTTTGATAATTCTTGCGTAAAGTACTGCGGCATAAGCTTTCTCTGAAGCGTCACAAAATCCATGAAGCTGAACTACAGATGAGGTTTCGAAGTTAATCCAGCGAGGAATGTGGATTTTTACTAGTTTTTTAAGGTTAGTTCTTAATTCCATCTAAGTTTTCTTCAATTCTTGGGGTATAGTTGAATCCCAAAATAACTCGTTGACCCATAATTGCTGCATTATAAGTTTTGCCTAAATAATACAAGGCGAAATCCATCCTAATGGATCGAAAAGGCGTGCGATATCGGTCAAAACGGAACGTTTTGTATATTTTTCATTATTGGGAAGATTAATCTTAAATGTGAATACATCTTTTGCTGGATACCACTGGATACCGAGCGTTTTGATGGCGTCGGTAGAATCGAAATTCAATGGGAGATTAACTTCCCTTTCAGTTTTAGGTATCTGAACCAAAATGTGTGACGAATTGCTTGCCCATTTACGCAGAGGAAATCCAGCTTGCTTCAATACATCCAGAACGTCTCTTTGTAACATGGTTGCGTCCGCTTCGTCATCGGACCCATATAAAAAATCATCAACGTAGAAGCCATCGGTGATAGCCTTGGATACATGAGGTTTGATATGCTCTACATCCATAGCAATCTGTTGTAGGGTGCGCACTGCTAGGTAAGGCGCTGATGCTGTACCGAACGTGACCGTGTTGAGGGCAAATGTTTTTATAGGTTCAGCATCACTCTCTATCCACAAAATAAGTTGATATATGGTGTCTTTTGGAGCCATCCCTATCTGCCTGTATATTTTGCTGATGTCAGCTGCAAACGCTATTTTGAATTTTCTCCATTGGGCAATTAAGTCGATTATATCCCTTTGAAGACGTGGACCCACCATCAAACAGTCGTTCAATTATACTCTATTGGAGGTGGCACATGAAACATCAAATACCACCGAAGCTTTGTTGTCGTTGACTCCTTAAAAACCGCATGATGAGGGAGGTAATAGTGGTTACCTTCGACTATCATTGTCTTGGATGTGACTTCCTTCATGTGTCCCATTTCTATATATTCGTTAATGCAGCTGGTGTACTCTTTCTTCAGTTTTGTGTTGGATGCAAGGCGGCGTTCTAATTGAAAATATCTTGCCATTGCTGCCCTTTTAGAATCACCCAGGAAGGGGCGAATGTTATTCTTAAAAGGAAGCTGGACTTCATACTTTCCGTCCGATTTTCTTTTAAAAGTTTCTTCGTAATGCTGTTGACACTAATCTTCTTCTAGGGTAAGTTTGCGGTCATCGAGGTCTTCTTCCAACTCCCAAAATTGCATAAGTTGAAGGTCAAGAGAGTTGAAGTGATTTTGGACTGTGATTGTTGATGGTTGGACCGTAGATCTGACAGATCCAGTTAAAATCCACCCTAACTCAGTCTGCTGTGCCACTGGGGATCCAGGTTCTCCCTTGATAACCCCTTCCAGTATAATGGATGCATAAACGTCTGCTCCAAGCAGCAGATCGATTTTTCCAGGTTTAAAATATAAAGGATCCGCTAACGAAAGTTGTTTAATGTGACTCCAAGAAGACACATCAAGTTTATTTGTGGGCAGCAAAGTTGTGAGCTGAGAAAATACAAAGGCTTAAATTTCAAGAGAGAACGACAGATTTGCCACGGAACATATGGTGAGATCAACCTTGAAACTGGAGGTGCCCGTTAAAGTTTGACCTAACCCAGTAACATTAGCCAATGTTCATTTTTTCTTTAATTCTAGGAGTTGTGTAGCATTTTCTGTTATAAAGCCAACCTCAGAGCCAGGATCAATTAGAGCTCTTAGAAAATGAGGGGTCCCGTTAGGAGTAAAAATCTTTACTAAAGTAGTAGCGAGCAATGCCTTTGACCGCATTTGGTTAAAAAGAGTGCGAAAAGTTTGCGAATTCGCTGAATTTTCTTGTTGGGTGTCCCGTGGGACAGAGTGATCTGGATTTTGCACAAGATGAGCGTTATAGTTTTCGGTGCTGTTGTTCTGCCTTCTAAATGGATTTTGGTGTTGCGACGAATTGTTACCTTGTCTTTGAGATGATCTGTCCCGTGGGACAGAGTGATCTGGATTTTGCACCAGATGAGCGTTATAGTTTTCGTTGTTGTTGTTCTGCCTTCTAAATGGATTTTGGTGTTGCGACGAATTGTTACCTTGTCTTTGAGATGAGGAACTTGGTATGTTTGCATTGCTGTTGTTGTTATTGTTGTTGTTTTGTTGTTGCTCTATATGGAGCATAGTATGGTGTTTTAAACCACATTTGAGGCACCGATTGCTGCTGCTGCATGAGGATGAATGGTGATCATACCCTAAGCAATTTGCGCAAATTGAGTTGCGTTTCATTGCTTCTATACGTGATCTTACCCCCATATTTAAAAACTGTCTGCAGAATCGTATGCCATGACTTGCCTTGCACAGGCGACAGAGGAATTGCTTGTTAGATTTCTGCGATTTGACATGAAACGAAGCTGCTGGTTTCTTAAAAGACGAGTGAGGGAGGAGATTCTTATATCTATTATCCTCATAAATTTGTTCCAACGAACTAAACCAAGCTTCTAAAAAAGATGCAAAAGTTTTCCAATCTGGAAGAACTTTTGATGTACCAAAACGATACTCCCATTCCTTTTGAGTCTGAAGGGGTAGTTTTTTGTACACCACATATATTAAAATACAGTCCCAAGCATCTACTTGTATATTTAAATTAGAAAGTGCATGAATGCACGATGTCGATACATCATGCAAGGATTTCAACCCCGACGCAGTTTCATGTGTGAGCTTTTGTTGCTCCATTAACCTTCTTATTTGGGCATTCACTAGTTTTCGCGTATTTTTATATCGGTCAGTTAATATTTCCCAAGCAGAGGCGTAGGATTTGCCTTCGATTGGGAGATGACTTATTAAGTCCAAAGGTCGTTTTGCTAGAGACGAAAGCAAATATTGAATTTTTTGTACATCTGAGAGATCTAGATTTTGGTGAACATGCTCTCATACATATTTTGAAATTCAAACCAATCTTCGTACTCGCCAGAGAATGATTTTATTTCAATGCGTTTAAGTTTTATATCACAAACCGACGATTTGACAGAAGTGTCTAAACGAGAAATTTCAAGGGAGGCGTTTTCACTTTTTACGTTAAGTTGATCACGTAAATTTTGTAGTTTGCCACTAAAGGCAAAATAAAGTAGTTTTATTTTTGAAAAGGTTTCATTTTCAAAGTATTTTTCTTTTGCTGGATCGCTAGTCGAGTTAACAATGGACGTGTGGTCCTTTTTTGCCGTTTTGAACGTTTCTTCAACTTCCGCAAACCACGTGTTCACGTAACCTTTGGACGATCGCGATGTGGAATCTTTTTCTATTTTTTCACAGAATTTATCAAACTCATTTTGAAGCTCTTTGAATCTAAGCTATTGAGATTCAACTATCTTAGCTATCTTAGACATTTTTACCAAATTAGTTTTGCGGTTTGGTATAAAGTTAATTCAGAGATAAACAAAAATAATAATCACTGTATATAATTATGTGAGGTTTAAATCACAGAGTTATTTATTGCAGAGTATAGTTTTATTTTATAAATTCAAGAAATGTATTAAGTTCGAGTAAAATATTAAATGTATTTTAAGAGTTTTTCATATAGTTACCACCTCTGCATTAACGGCAGGATTGCTTTTACTGTTCTTAACAAGTCCAGTTGAATAAGAGATTTGTTCTCCTGTTAAGTGTCACTATCCATTAGATGGGACCAA
The DNA here is from genome assembly GCA_947049315.1 of Epistrophella euchroma. Classification (NCBI taxonomy): domain Eukaryota; kingdom Metazoa; phylum Arthropoda; class Insecta; order Diptera; family Syrphidae; genus Epistrophella; species Epistrophella euchroma. Next base: position 67,339,298 of record OX346245.1, read on the forward strand.
TGCAGCTTTTTGCTTCAAATTATAAGAATTTCATATGCCGTCGGGAAATCGCAATTCAATAGGAATTTTTTTTATATATTGTCTTTTGTCTTTAAGTAAAAGTTTTTTAATTACACGTGCAATTTTCACTTTTTTCAAACAATTTTTTATTTAAAAAATAGAATAAAAATCACGCTGTTCATTTTAAAGGGCTCGAAGGACCATGTTCTTGGCTAAAGGCGTTAGCTCAAGAATAATAAAAAGAAATGTTTATGTTGAACCCAATTTTGAGCAAAAGGACATTAGAGAACGAAATTAAAGACCTGTTTTAAACAACGTTATAAAGAATTTATTTTTAAGCCAAGTTGTAAATAAAATAAATAAATTTGATGGCACAACAGCTCATGAAGAACTAGGGCCTAGTGACTTACAACTCTCAACCATTCCTGTGTGCGTGTCTGCAGGAATGGAGGGGACCTACAGTTTATTGCCGAATCCGAACGGCTAACGAGCGGCACTTTTCTGTGACAGGAGATACTCTTGGAGGATTTGTCAATTCCTCGCAAGAGGCAGTAGCCGTTTTTTCTTTTTAAATAAATAGGTGGCGAGGCTGGGGATCGAACCTTAGACCTCCGGCATGACAGTCCATCGCACTAACCATCACGCCACGGCTACTACAAGTTGTAGCTAAGTTAAATTACAATTCAAGAATAAACCAAGAAATCTAAATTTTCCTTCAAAGAAAGCTCGTACCATGGTTGTACTGCAAATGCTTATGTACTATTTAACAGCTGATTCTATATAAATAGTCATTAACCTTTAATAGGGGAATTACTTTAAATTTATATAAATACATGACTTTTCGGAGTTTATTCTGATTTTCTTTGATATTAATTTTCTTATATGCAAAAGTGAGATGAAATAATTAATATTTCATTAAGTTGTTAAGTTTCGCAATTTAAGCATTTAAAGACTTAGTTAAAGTGAAAAAGATCAATTAATATATAATATTACTGTTTCATTTCTATAATTATTCTTTAGTTTCTTTAGTTTTATTTTCTTGGCTTTTGTTCGCATCGTTAAATTTAGTTTTACATAGTTTTATTTTATTTGTGTAATTTTTTATTGTGAAATACATTGGATCAACAATTAATAAATCATTATGCAATTAAATTTATGGATTTGCATATTAATTGTTCATCCAGTGTGTAATAGCAATACTTCTTCAACATATATAATTAATGACGTTTCTATGAGTGGTATAAGTGTGCGGTTTTTCCTAATGACGTGTAGAGTCATGACGTAGTGGTTGTTGTTATGGTGGACTCCAACGAAAGCCTAGTATACAGTTCCTCCTCGAAAAAAAAGAACCATGTACTTCTTATGGGAGTAATTTTATCGCTATCCCCAGAAATGTCAGTGACATTATTTTGTGCAAAAAAATATAGTTTGTGCTTACACGATGCCTCAAGAGTTATGACTCTTTATGAACCTAATTAAGTATGAAAGAGACAAATTATCAGATAGTCATGACTCTTGAGGCACCGTGTAATATTCGACTAACAACAATTTTGTTTCACCAGATATTTTTTTTCCGGAAAAAAATTTTTTATTTACCACAATAGTTTTTTTTTATTCAAAAGAACTGTATACTAGGCTTAAGCAAATAACTAGACCGACCGACACGACGAACGAGAACTTACGAATGAAATGAAATGTCAAGCAATGGGCGCATTTAATAATCAGCTGTAACGTTGACAGCAAGTTAAGTGCTGCCACCAAGGTAACTCAGCAATGGGGTGGGTTCAGTGATTGATCGATTTATTAATCGAGTTCGATTAGTAAAAAAAGCAATTAAAAGATGAATGAAAATAAAAATAAGAACAGGGTGTACTCGTACAACAAATGAGCGCCAGGAATTTTTGTTTTCCGAATAGTGAAATTCCAAAACTATTTAATCAAACCAAGGTAGAAACCAATCCCGTATAAAAAGAAACACAAGTTTATATGTCCAAAAGGGACTTGTAATAAATTTTATTTGGGAAACCTTTGGGCCGAAACCCAGGATAAAAACCCAAAATTTTGTCAAGTAAAAAAAAATAGAACAATAGCAATAAGTAAAAATACGGTAAGCCGTTAAGCCAAGAGCAAACAAAAGAAAAGTGGGCCGTTAGCGAATTAGAAAATCACCGTGTCCCAGATGAAAAACGCAAACTATTACTTATAAAACAAATTAGAATTGTACAAATTCTTCACTCTACTTATCTTTATCTTTAGGGTTTATTCTGCGTCTCAGAATTCCCTCTGCCTATTTCCTCTATCACCTCGATTTTCCTCAGCCTTTTTCAAGACGCTTCGCACCACGAATCAATACTTATTTTTCTATTCAAATTTCCTCGACAACTTTTCCTCGACTTTCTTCCTTTTTCTCGATTTTCTTCCTTTCTTCAAGATTTCTCAAAATTTCCTGCACAACTTGTTGCCTGGATCGCTCTCTTAAAAGTAAATTTTTCCAGCTAAAACCAAATTCTGTCTCGGCCATTCCATTCACTCACACATTCATTCAACCAGCCAATCGTTTTCGTGATCTTCAGTCACGGGACCACGGCTTCCTGGAAAGCTACGTGCTATCCTCGAAAACCTTCGTTGTCGAATCTCAACGAAACTTTACTCTCATACACACAAACAAGGATTTAGCAAGTTGTTGGATGCCTTTCCAAAATTTGACGAATCTTAATGGCCAAGTTCAGACCTATCTCAAACTAAATTCTTTTGAGAAAAATTTAAAAGAAACAACACCGAGAAATAGTCCTCGCTAGGCATTTTCCTAGTTACTATGAAACCAACACGTGTGATTCGAAGCACGAATCACCCATTCAAAAACTAATTTTTTTTGAGAGAAAAGAGGAAGGCATAGAATGTTAGACCACGAAATCTACTAATCTTTTCTTTTAAGTTCCGATCGATCTTTTTTTATTTGCAATAAAACATATTAAAAGTTAATAACCAAACGTCGTTAACAACCCACTTTAATTACAACAAAATGTTTAGTTACGTTACGTTGAAATTTAAGGAATTGTTTTTATTTTAACACTTTTTACACTAACGTAGTCAGGAGGACTGACTTAGTTCTTCCTTCAGCTCATCGGCTGATAATTAAACATGAGACCGCCCGTCTTCATGATAATAGGTTCGTAGGTCTTGGAACCGTCTGTTCCGCTTGTTTTCGCAAGATCGTTCAAAACCTGTATTTGTTGCTTTTCCAGAATACTTTAAGAGCAGGACTCTGGCTGATGGTCCAGGCTTGCTTTATACTCTGCCACTATTTTGGAGCCACAACAGAAAGGAGGGGTATTTAGGTGAAAAGGAAACCTCAACCTCTATCTGTTGACTATTTGGCTAGTATTTTCGTTCGTTTTTCTTTTGCAATTCGCATTTTTGCTGGGTAGGTAGAGGAATATAGGCATTCTTTGATTTGGATTTTGGAGAGATCTTTTCGTTTAGTGTAACTTCTTTTCATAGCGAAATTTATTTAAAATAGAGCTTTTCCTAGAGAAGCTTATAATTTCATTAATATTGATCGGATCTTAAACGTTTAGCACTTAAAAAAAAGAAGAAAAACTGCAAAATATGTCTCATGTGTTAAGTCTTTTTTACAACAATAAAGGATCTAATGGAGGTATAAAAACAAAATTAATGCGATCTCTTTGTAGGTATTTAAAGTTCCAAAGTAGTCTAGAACAATTTCATCACTTCTTTCACCAATATATCGATGTAAACGGTCGCAATGAACTACTTTCAGCTCCCCTCTTACTCCTCCCTCTATACGGTAGACCACATCATTAATTCATAACAACAGTATAAGGTCCTTTCCAGTTCTGTTGAAGTTTTGGTGATAGCAATTTTTGTCGATGGAGATTGTCAAACCACGCGAGGTATCCTTAAAATCCTGTTTTTGCTCGTGCGTCATAACGTGTTTTCATCCGATCACGCCTCTCTTTTAGGTTTACCCCATATTCTTCTGTTCTTTGCGGCTCAATTATTCGGCACCCAAATTTCACTTCAGGCAGTCGTAATGTTCCAAGCAATATTTCTGATTGTGTATGTCATGTCGAGCTATGAACTGCACTCCTATATGCCATTCAGAATAATCTATTCAATCTGAGAGTCTATCCTAATCTCGTTGGTAGTCGCCGACATTCTTAGATAGATGTTTCTTTAGCGTCCTGTTGAATCATTCAAACATTCCATCAGGTTGTGGATGAAATAGCGTTGTCGTCGTCTTTTTAATGCCAAATGAGCAAACTTCCTGGAAGATGTTAGATTCGAAGATTCTTCCTTATACTATGTTTCCACCGGAGGTTTACCTCAGTTTATATTTAAAAAATCTATTTGGTGTTTCCACCTCACAAAAACATTAAAAAAGAGATTTATTTTGACAGTTCGCAGATGTTGTTTCATTTTTCTAATTAAGTTGAAGTGAGACAGAAAGTTTAATGTATGTCCACTTTCCAATTAATGCATTCAGTGTGAGAAAATATAGCCCAGTTCGAGTTTTTAAATGAGTGTCAAGTTAGCGAAACAACATTCACCGACTGAACATATTTTAATTGGGTAATTAGCCGATAATTAGTTTTGATAATTTAGAATTTGTCGTTCGATGTTTTCTATGTTTTTTTGCTTCGCTAACTTGATATCAAGTTAGCGAAGCAGCACCTCAAAAAGGGGTAAAAACGTCTTATAGCGAATAGTTTATTGCTTAATAATTTGCCGTTCAGCAGTTCTGAATGATTTGTGACAATTTTAATTTTGTCGTGCAATGTTTTCTACGTTTTTTTTGCTGCTTTGCTAACTTCGTGTCAAGTTAGCGAAGCAGCATCTGGAAAACGTATAAAAACTTCTTATTGTGAATGTTTTACTACTCTATAATTTGCCGTTAATTAGTCGTGAATTAGTTGTGACAATTTTGAATTTGTCGCTCCATGTTTTCTATGTTTTTTTGCAAAAAAGTGAAATTCGTGTCAAGTTAGCGAAGCAGCACCTGGAAACGGTATAAAAACTTCTTATTGTGAATGTTTTACTACTCTATAATTTGCCGTTAATTAGTCGTGAATTAGTTGTGACAATTTTGAATTTGTCGCTCTATGTTTTTTTTGCAAAAAAGTGAAATTCGTGTCAAGTTAGCGAAGCAGCAACTGGAAAACGTATACAAACTTCTTATTGTGAATGTTTTACTGCTCTATAATTTGCCGTTCATTAGTCGTGAATTAGTTGTGACAATTTTGAATTTGTCGCTCTATGTTTTCTATGTTTTTTTTGCAAAAAAAATGAAATTCGTGTCAAGTTAGCGAAGCAGCACCTGGAAAACGTATACAAACTTCTTATTGTGAATGTTTTACTACTCTATAATTTGCCGGTAATTAGTCGTGAATTAGTTTTGACAATTTTGAATTTGTCGCTCTATGTTTTCTATGTTTTTTTTTTGCAAAAATGTGAAATTCGTGTAAAGTTAGCGAAGCAGCATCTGAAAAACATGTAAGAACTTCTTATTGTGAATGTTTAACTACTTTATAATTAGCCGTTAATTAGTCGTGAATTAGTTGTGATAATTTTGATTTTTTCTCCTTATGTTTTCTATGTTTTTTTATAAAATTGTGAAATTGGCGTTAACTTAGTGTGTAGTGTCTCCACATACGCGCCGTCACTACCTATTTAACAAATGTGTAACGAACCGAAGGTGTTGTCGGCAAGGACTCCCAAACTGAATACTAAGGCTTTCCACTGAGAGGTGGTAACCACCAGCTTTTAGTTCGATTTGAGAATCCTTTTAACCTCCCCTTCCTTTACCACCATTACAACCCCATGCTTACAGGGGCATGAGGCTGATCCTGGCAGCAGAAAGGAGAGGGTGCCCAGGCTACGGCAACGTGGCATGCTTGCTTTTGTGCACAACCTAGCTCGTCGGGGGGGGGGGGGTTCTTGTCACCGTAGCACTGGACTGGTTGTCGTTACGACTTCATGCCGGAGTATATTATAAAAAGAGTATGGGTTCAACAAAAATAATGTCGAGCCCGAATTCGTCCCGTAGGGAGGGGTATGATTGTGTGATTCCTATAGGGGGGAGAGAGTCGAAGGTGATGTTGACCCTCAAGAGGTTTTTGCCCACCCTTGTATCTCTACGATACCACCATGGCTACTGCATCCTCCTATATTGCGCAGTAGCCCCTAACCTGCTTTTCTACCAGCTCACCTAGTCTTCATCCTTCAGCCGTCTGCTCTTGCATGAGTCACCGCCACCCCTGACCTGGGTTTTCAAGCAAGCATGGTGGTTAAGTGTTCCTTAGTTTCGACTTGAGCCTCGATGTAGAAAAAAACAAAAATAAGAACAAACTTCCCTCCTAGTAAATATCTTCAATCCATATTAGAAATGTAAAATAATAAGAAGATTGTTTTTCTTTTCCAATTGAAATTATACAATTTTATTGTGGGCCAGATAAAATACAAAAGGTGAGTAAAATAAAAAAAATTTAACTATAATAATTATTTTAAGTAAATTAATTTAAATAATTTTAATTTTAAGTTAATTAATTTAAATAAAGACAGCAATTATAATATAAGGGTGGCAACCATGCCACAGTAAAAAAAAATAGGTATCTAAAAATTCGATTTAAACAAAAAAAAAATTTGGTAAAGTTGTATTCAACGGTAAGTATGTGTATTTTAATCGTTGGTTTTTCTATTGTTTTATTTTTTTTTATTATTGTTTTCATTAAACCTTCAACCGAAATCAAAAAAAATAGGTAATGGGATTTTTTTTTTTTTTTTTATAAAATTTTTATCAATCAAAGAAAAAACTTACTCCGTTCAAATTTCGACTCAGCCAAGGTAGTGCACCACTTTGGAGATTTCGTTGTTATGGTTGGTATTTGATGACGTAGCACTGTACGGAATAAACAGATGTAAATTTAATTTGTTTTGATTAAGGTTTAGGTCACTGATTAGGTACACTGAAACATTTTTTTTTTTTGTGCTTTCTCGACAGGATTTTTTTTTTTCTTTTATAAATCAAAAAAAAATTTTCTTTCTTTTTTTATTTTAAGCCATTAATTTTTTTCTTTTCTTTTTTTTTTTATATAAATTATGAACCCTTTTTTTTTCTCGTTTTATAATTTACTTTTCAAATTATATTTTTTTTTTTTCTTTCTTTTTTTTTTATTTATTACACTATATTAAAGTATCTGGGCCGCACTGTAATTTGATCTTAATTTACAATATCACTTAAATTAAAACACTAAACAGAACACGTGACACAATAGGAGATTGGGGAAAGGGAAGATTTTGCACACATTGGAATATTGGGGAAGAAAAGTAGGTACACTGGGGAGAAATATTAATTATCACGGGGAAATAAAAAAAGGTAATCCAGTCCGATGTCTCCGGTAAGTATTAACGTCCAGCAGCAGAAGTGTAGGTTATTAAAGATGTCTTCAGGTAAGTATGGTTTTATTTAAGCTTGTAGGTTCGTCATCCATATTTTGGTAAGTATATACGTATGTAGGTAGGTATGATTTAATTTTCCTTTTTTTTTTTTCAGGTTTCCTTTTCTTTTCAGGTGTTTAGTCTTTTGTACAGGTAAGTAGGTTTTTTTTTCTTTTTAAATGTTTTTTTTTGTTTGTTTTTTTTTTTTTTCAGAGTTTATTTTTTTTTTTTTTCACTACTTTATTTAAATTGTTTTATTTTGCCTCATCTAGGTGGTTATATAAGTACATATACGATTTTGTCTTGCAGAGGGGTGGGGAAGGGGGGGGGAGCCACGATTAATTTTATACTTTTTTTTATATGTATATTTTTTGTTTGATAAGGTTTAGGGCGATATACTTCGTTTTAGATCACATTTTTTTCCTTTGCAGTACAACTTAACTGGCTCACTGGTATTCCGGGTGCGCAACCATGTATAGCACTTTTATAAGATATCACCTTTTCTTGTGTTTGTATTTAATTTATAGTGAACTTAATCATAGGTTTTCACTTCAATTTACATTAGTTTTAATTTTTTATTTGTGATTTATGATTTAATTTTTTTTTCTAAGCGCGTAAAATGCCGTCTCGTAGGGAAGTATGTGACATGCTCGCCGCGCAACTTTAAGTTTTTCCTTTTTACGTGACTTACGACGTTTCCCTTTTTTTTTTTAAGTCTCGATGACCCGCACTGCTCTGAGATTATATAACCACTGCCGAATGCTAATCGATGGCACTCGCAATTCTACGGCAAAAATCTCGCTCCGCCCATTTATAGCAGGACTTAGAAATCACACCACCAGCTAACAGTCCTAGACAACGAACAGGTACTTGATATTAGCTCATCAGGCCACTAACGACTAGCGGTAGTGTTCTAAGTGCTAGATCAAACAATTACTTAAAGGTTTTTCCATATAGGGCTGATGAGTGCCAAATAAAAATGATTTTCCGTTTATCAAGCCAATGATTACATTTCTAGTTCTTAGTTTTATAATAGTCTGGGCCTGTCAGTTGTAGGTGTTTATGATTAGAATGGTATGATTATTATGGAAATTGCTAATTATTATTATTATTATTATTATTATTATTATTATTATTATTATTATTATTATTATTATTATTATTATTATTATTATTATTATTATTATTATTATTATTATTATTATTATTATTATTATTATTATTATTATTATTATTATTATTATTATTATTATTATTATTATTATTATTATTATTATTATTATTATTATTATTATTATTATTACTATTATTATTATTATTATTATTATTATTATTATTATTATTATTATTATTATTATAATTATTATTATTATTATTATTATTATTATTATTATTTTTATTATTTATGTGCCGTTTCCTACAAATGAGTAACAAAAATGTAAAGTGCAATCGAGTATATTTGTCATGGCATAAAATCAGCATTCTACTCGATTGCTTTGATTCACTCAATAGTAATAAGATCCTAATTTAGATACTGTAGCCAATAGGAAAATAGAATAATTTTGAATGTGAAATTGAAGGTGTAAAAGTAAGATAGAATAATTATAACAGTTAGGAAAATTAGTATATAAGGAATATTTAAAATTAATAAAGACGGACTTGTGTTTTGAACACTGAAAGCAAAAAACGTTCTTAGTCTCAAATTTGGGGAAGGGTAATCGCTTTAACCAACATAGCGTGGTACGCTTTAAATACTAAAGTAGCTATAAACACTACATGGCGATCCTGCAAAACACCGAATATACCAATACCAAATGTCACAGCTGGAATTCGATAGCATTGTAGAGAAGTGGGAAAAATATCTGGAAGAGCTGAAGAACAAGAAAATCGAAGAATACATTCCCGAAGAATCAACCCCGCCAACAAAATACACACCAACACCAAAGACTGCTGGACCGAAACCGATTACCATCTTTCAATATCAGGAAAGACAAAAACAGCAAAAACAAGCTCTAAAGAAAATAAGAGAACAACTGCAGACAGAACCATTTAAACCTAAACGAAACCGAATCTGTGGAGGAAGAAACAGTATTATGGGAAAAAGCCAAAGCAAACCGGAAACAGTGGTTAATAACAATAATATCCAAGAGCAAATCAACATGCCAATAATTCCAGAATCAGTAGCAACAGCCGCAGTCATCATCGACATCCTTTACGCTGCATATAAAATAAACAAATATTTTAAGAATTATGTGCATAAGCACAAGAACCAAATATCAAATGTTTAAATTAAATAAATTTATTAAATAAAAAAAAAAATATTTACTATTCTCTTAGTCAAATGGAAGAAATAAAAACCTCGTTAGAAAATATCCTTAAAAATATAAAAAAAAGTCCAGGAAAACCCTATAAACTGGAAACTGTTAAAGAAAAGCTTAGCATAATAGAAAATCTTAAAGAAGAATTCAGAAATTTAGAAGATACCCAAACTGACAAAGCTTTCAAACTAGAATTTGAGGGTATTTATAAAAACACTAAAAAATTATTAGAGGAACAACTCGAAGCACAAACACTAGCCTTAAAAACAAAGTTAAAAACAAAAAACAACATGGCAGATTTTGATTTAACAATGAAAGCCATACCTTTATTTACAGGTAATTATAGGGAATTAGATAGCTTTTTAGAAATAGTCGAAATAATAAATAAGGGATTAAAACCCACTTGCACAGGCCAACTCATAGAATTTGTTTTTCACGTCAAATTAGGAACAAATATTAAAACAGCATTAGGAATCTGTTCATCACTTAAACTATTTTAAATTAAAATAAAAAAAAAAAAAACATTTGTGCTGTGCAAATCGGGATTCCCACGTCGTGTAACCCAACGCAACAACAACACCACACACCACCATTTTATTGAAGGCACACAAAGTAAGTCCTCATTTTTAAAGTATTTTTTTTAGTCTTTTTTTATTACATTTTATAAAATAAAGTCCAATATGTCGTTTGGGGAGCTGCAAAATGAAGTTTTGGCACAAATAGAGCGGGATTTTTCGAATTTTAAGAAGACAGGCCAAGCTCGTCGCACTGTCAATTATTTGAGAACTCGTCTAGAGCTTTTAGAAGCTAATTTGGCCAATGCCAAAAGGTACCACGAGGAAATTGTTAGTGGGGGGAAGCTTGAAGAGACGTTAAAAAAGGAAGATTTGATGGTTGTATTGGACCAGATTCGTAATATTTATCTGGATTATCGTAGTGAGTTGATGGATGCCCTTGACAAGATTGCTCCACCTCCGCCGCCTTCGCCTATTCCTCTTGCAAACAATTCATCTGCGCCCCAAACAACACCACCAGATAGTCCAGGAACTATCAGAAAGCATGGGATTTACTGATAGAGAGGTATGACCATAAGAGGGTTTTAGGCCGTGTGTGAATTGGATTAAATTTGATCCCAAAATTAAATTTTGACTCTATTGAGGTGAATATAAAACGTCAAAATTTAACATGGTCCGGGGGCACGTTAAATTGGTGCTGCTAGATTAAATTTTGACGTCAGCACCCACAAAAGGTTTTGTTTGTTTTCATGTGCATAAAAAGAACATATTTAATAATAATCTAAAATATTAAGAAAAAGTTCAACGCCAATTTGTATAATCTTGTTTCTAGAGCCACAATGAAGACTACTGGATCCTTGCTTGCAGAGAAATAGAAGCTGGTTAAAATGAAATTCTTAGAAAAACACATCGTTCTGAATGAAAAGTCTCCATAAAAAAGGTCATTACATCTCAAAGATAAATGGATTGATCCCCTTTATTCATTTGAAGAACAACATTTGCTAATTGCAGCAATGATAACAAGCATTCAATAATTAAATAAAGTTGTCAGCTCATAGTGACCACCACAAGCGGCCAGAGTTTTTTGCGTCTTGTATTTTTGATCTGCAGCTGTTTGCAACAGAAAGAGAACCATAAACATTCTTTTTAACAGGCCCAGGGTAAGAGCACTCTCTTTAAACTCATTAGAATGGGCGTTTAATTTTTTAACTCGCGAAATTTATTACAAAAAAAATGTGTTCTACTTTTTTCCAAAACTCTCGGACGGAAGAAAAATATTAGAATTAAAAAAATCCCATTTAATTGAACTCACACAGCAAAAATATGAAATTGTATTCACCACTAAAGAAAGGTCAAAATTTAATGTGGGATCAAATTTAATAGAAATTTTAAACGAATTCGCACACCGCCTTAGTTAATTCCTACCTTAAGGTTCTCTTTGGTCAGACCGCACAAACCAAGAGTCTAAAAACTTTATTAGACACAACAACCGAGGTCGTCCATGCCCTGGAAAATTTGGAATTACCAGTGGAACATTGGGGCACAATACTAATTTATATTCTCTTTCAGAAATTACACAGTAAAACCCAACAATTATGGAAAGAAAAGCTAGGCAATGAAAAAAAACTGCCAACCTTTTCTGATTTCACTAGCTTCCTCAAATCCCGTTTTAGAACGTTAGTAGCAATTGTACAGCAAGGTAGTTCAGCCCCAACCTCATAATCCAAGCCAGTTACAAAACCATCCGTTTCAGCCAAAGCATTTCATTCTAAAACGCAACAAAAACCACTAAAAACTACACAACAATACGTTTGTCAAATTTGTAGGCAAGGACAACACTCTTTGAGGAAATGTCAACAGTTTTTAGCCATGGATTCTGCTAAAAAACAACGGACTGTTCGTCAGATTAATGTTTGTGAGAACTGCCTTGCGTACAGTCATACAACACGAAATTGCCTGAGTAATCGTACCTGTTACTTTTGCAATCAAAACATCATTCACTTTTGCACATTAACTCACAAAATTTAACTACTCATACAAACAACTCAACCTAAAACTCAACTTTCAACACACCAACACAACTACAAAAAGTTACCCAACCGCAAAACGAACAGGTAGCTGTGAACCCGAACGCTCCTGCTTTCCAGCCAACAGGTATCAGCACACCAAGTTGCAGCACTCGAAACAACTTTTTTGCATCACAGCCCCATGATACACAAATTTAGCTTGCAACGGCGATCGTGAGGGTACACTCTGGAAAGGTAAAATTTGCGGATCTACGAGCCCTAATTGACCCGGGTTCAGATGCTACCTTTATATCCGAACCTGCAGCAAGGCTACTCAACCTACCACGACACCGTACACATGTTAATGTATCAGGGTTAGGGAAGGTCAGCAACGGCACCAGTCAAAACTACGTTGACCTTATGTTCGCTTCCAAACATTCGATGTTTGAAGGAACAACTAAGGCGTTCATTCTCAAGTCGTTGACTGGCCTTCTTCCGGCCCACAAAATGGTACTTCACACTTGGGAACATCTTGCTAATTTACAATTAGCAGACCCCAACTTTGGTATTCCAGCTCCAATCGACATACTCTTCGGTGCAGATGTTTACCCAGACATTGTTTTACCTGAAGTAATCCGCCATGAGCATGAAATCGCACCTATTGCCCAAAATACTCATTTTGGGTGGATTGTTTTAGGTACAATTCCAGAGGTAGTTCCCAAAACCATTCGCAGTTTTTTTCAACACGCTGATCTCGACACTCAAATCCGAAAATTTTGGGAAATTGAGGAAACTCCATTCGTGACTCCGCCATCTGAAGAAGATGTCACCTGCGAAAAACATTTTTTGAAAACTACAAGACGTCTGCCAGATGGACGATATGAAGTTAGACTTCCGTTCAAAGGAGGAGTTTATCCTGAACTCGGATCCAGCTTTGAGAATGCAATGAGGCGTTTTTCATCACTCGAACGTCGATTTGAAAAAGAGCCAGAGCTGAAGGTGAGCTACGGCAAATGCATTATGGAGTATCTTAGCTTACAACACTTGGAGGAAGTTAATCTGAATGACCCAACTTTAAATTCACCCTTTCATTACTTCCTTTCCCATCATGCGGTGTTCAAAGAATCTAGTTCCACCAGAAAACTAAGAGTAGTCTTTGACGCAGCAGCAAAAACTTACGATGGGACATCTCTAAATCAACACCTGATGATCGGTCCTAAAATGCAAACAAATATAGTCGACATAATCTTAAAATGGCGAAAATATCAATGTACCATAACTGCCGACATTGAAAAGATGTATCGCCAAATTTTTGTGCAAGAAGCTGATCAGTACTATCAGCTGATTCTTTGGAGAGAGAACCCAGATAAACCCATCAAGGTCTTCAAACTTAAGACTGTCACTTTTGGTACTGCTTGTGCACCTTACTTGGCCATACGTGTCCTTCACAAAGCCGCTGAGGACGAATCTGAAAGATATCCAAAAGGAGCGATAGCCGTCAAGGAGGAGATGTATGTTGATGATTTCATCAGTGGAGGTGATTCCATCGACGAAAACTTGATGAAACGTGAACAAACACGCAATCTGCTAACATCAGCTGGGCTCAAGCTTCGGAAGTGGACGTCCAACTGCAAAGATCTTCTTCAAGACTTACCCAAAGAAGATTGTGAAATAAGTTTTGAAGTCCCCTTTGAATCCACCGATCATGTCAAAACTTTAGGAATAAGATGGCATCCTGAAGAAGACATATTTTCATACCAGAACTTTCAACACGACACCGGAGACGTAACCAAGAGGACAATGTTATCAGCAATCGCTAAGCTGTTCGATCCACTTGGTTGGATTGCACCATGCGTGATCAAAGCCAAGATCATGATGCAGAAACTATGGTGCAGAGGAACTGACTGGGATCAACCGATTCCAACAGATCTAAAAGAAGAATGGCAAGTTTTTCGGAGAGAATTGCCTACAATTCAACGCATTAAAATCCCAAGGTGGATAAAAACACACAACACACAAAAATTAGTGGAACTGCATGGCTTCAGTGACGCATCTGAAAAGGCTTATGGTGCAGTAGTCTTCATGCGTGTACTTGACAGCACCGATAATATCCACATGCACCTACTAATTTCCAAAACCAAGGTAGCTCCACTTAAAACGATCAGTCTACCACGACTTGAGCTTTGTGCAGCTGCTCTTCTCGCATCTCTACTCAACTACACTAAAGAAGTGCTCAACATATCCAATACAAAAATGTATGCCTGGTCAGATTCGATGATAACCTTGGCGTGGATCAGAGCACAACCTTCCAAATGGAAAACATTTATTAGCAACAGGGTTACAGAAATTCAACGCCTCACAAGCTGCGATATGTGGAAACACATTCCAACGGATCACAACCCAGCTGATCTAGCATCCAGAGGCATCACCCCTTCGATGTTAGAAGCACAAGAACTATGGTGGATAGGGCCTTCGTTTTTGCGGGAAAAATGGCACTATGAATTACCCGAGCAGCCATCTACATTCGACACAGAGGAAGAAAAACGAGCTGTAAACAAGCAATGTACTTTAGCCAAGTCTGATGCAGCAGATGATGACATTCTAAGATGTTCACGACTCTCAAAGGTCATCAGGGTAATTGCCTTCTGTTGCCGCTTCCGAACAAATGGCCTATCGAATAGAAGAAAAATGTTAAGGATTTCCGGAGAACCAGATCCCGAAGAACTAAAATGTGCATCCTTGTTGGTGCATAAAGCAGTACAAGGATTCATGTTTGCCGAAGAACTAAGTGAATACGAGAATAAAAACACAATTTCAAAATCGTTACTTTCACTTAACGTTTTCATCGATGGCGATGGAATACTACGCGTCGACGGCCGATTACAAAACACACAACTGTCATACAATCAGCAGCACCCGATTATTCTGAAACCAAACCATCATTTCACTAAACTTGTGATTCGAGATGCTCACTAAAAAACACTTTACGGCGGAAATCAACTCACTACAGCTTATATTCGTATGTCATACTGGATTATAAGCATTAAACAACAAGTAAAAAGATTTATTCACAGATGTCCAATATGCTTCAGACACCAAAAGAAGAATCTGCAACAGCTTATGGGAAGCCTCCCAGCACCACGAGTAGGAATGGCCAGACCATTCGCCAAAACCGGCGTAGATTACGCCGGACCTATTGATATAAAAGCTTGAAAAGGAAGAGGAGCTAAAACTTACAAAGGATACTTTGCCATTTTCATTTGTCTGGCTACAAAAGCCATTCACCTTGAAACCGTGTCAGACCTGACCACGCAAGCATTTTTGGCAGCATTGCGTCGATTCACAGCACGGTGGGGCATTTGTGCTCAAATTTATAGTGACTGCGGCACAAACTTTGTAGGTGCTAACCGAGAATTAGCTCGAATGCTAGAACAAGCTAAGCATGATTGGAAGGAAATTGCAGGAATTCTATCCAACTCAGGAACTAACTGGAACTTCATTCCACCTGCTTTTTTCCCACTTCGGTGGTCTTTGGGAAGCTGGGGTGAAATCAACCAAACACCACCTTAAAAGAACCGTTAGAGGCGAAAGGTTAACCTTCGAGGAGCTCTACACGCTTCTTACCCAAATTGAAGCATGCTTGAACTCCAGGCCTCTATGCCCTCTATCGGACAACATTGATGACCTAGACGTCTTAACTCCAGGACACTTCCTTATTGGCGAAGCTCTACTATCCGTCCCTCAAAGAAGCATACCAACTTCAGAACCTGTAAATTATCTCGATAGATGGACAAGAACTCAAGCGTTCGTCGACTCTTTCTGGCGTAAGTGAAACGGAGAATACCTTTCGCGGCTACAACAGTGGCCTAAATGGACGAGAAAAGAAGCCGAATCCAAAATCGGGGCACTTGTCCTGGTCAAAGACGAAAGGCTTCCACCAAACCAATGGTCACATGCCAGAATCACCGACACCCATCCCGGAGCCGATGAACTAATTCGCGTCGTAACCTTGAAAACGAAAACCGGAATCATAAAACGCCCTATAACAAAAATCTGCTATCTTCCGAGCAAAAAATCCACCGATGAAGAAACACTGATCTAAGCAAATCACCTCACAAATAAAAAAAAAAATTATTTCCTATAACACAACATAACATAATAACAACACAATTTAATCACAACATACAGTCCAATTTCCAAAAATTTTAAACCTGAATTCAAAAAAAAAACGAAATTGATATAACCTGAAATAAACCCCCCCCCCCCTGCCAATAAAAACTCATAAAAATATTTTTTAATTTTTATTTCATAAAATAAAATCAAATAAAAAATATAAACCATGAAATGTCAATGAAAACACAAGAATAATATATAATTAAAAAAAAATAATAATAATAATCAAACTTTTTTATTATAAACAAAAAAAATATAATTATGAATATTAAAAAAAAAAAAATAAATAAATCTTCACCAAACACAAATAAAATAATTTAAACTCAACACAACACAAACAAAAAAAAATAATTATAATAATCTATTTTGTAAAATAGCAAAACCCCGTCGGCAGTGCAAATATTCAATTCCCGTCGGATTAAATTTCCGACGGCATTTCACATTTTAAAAAACAAAGGTTCCACACTGCACAACACCTGTAGTAAACAAATATACACCACACTTAAACACAACACATCACTAATTTAACACTTTAATTTAAATAAAATCAATAAACTCACTGCACTACACTTCACGTATAAAAAACACAATTGATTATTTTATTAAACCAATTTAAAAAAAAAAATAAATCAAATCCGATGACGTTATGACGTCATTAAATATTTTGGCAAAAGTCGGCCATTTGCAACTTTAATTTGCACTCCAATTAAAAAAAAGGCACTCAATAACTTCTCTCATAACTTTCACTCATACACTTATAAAATTTACTCGAAACTTTCCGGTAACCGATTCGCAAAAAAAAAACCGAACCGATAAAAAATAACCCAAGCACACGCACACATACAAAAAAATACAATAAATGGGAAAATAAATTAAAATGTAAAATTTAAATCAAATGAAATATAAAATAAAATGAAATTAATAAAAAACAATAATAAAAGAAAAACTCATCAACAAAAAGAATCCACCCACGCTTTATACGGGTTAAACAGCAGCAGCATCCCAGCAATAGCAACAGCATCACAACACATCACATCACCTCAAATTTAAATAAAATTATCACAATATTAATTATTATCAGCCACTAATCACTTGGCCCAACTAAATAATTAATAGCTGTATTTTATTTTCCCCCAGATCTGATCCGGATTGGATTTGGAAACATAAATACAAGTAATACAAAAACAACACAAGATCCAGGTCTGCTTCTAGATTTGGATTTCGAAATCCATTTTTTGAACACTTCCCTAGCAATATTTTAATTTTATAGGTTGGTACCACTGCTGAGATTTACAGAAAAAACTCAATAAATTTAAAAATTCTCGAAATCAAACAAATGCCGCCATCATTCCAATTTTTTTTATGAGTTTTTCTTCATTCAATAGACACGACGCGTCGCGAGGCACGAAAAAAATACATAAAAACTATTAACTTAATGAAAATTAAACTAAAAAAATAAAACTGTTCCATTTTAAACATTCAATACCAAATATTATTTCAAATAATATTTGTGAAAATTTTCCTTCTGTCAATTTTATTGTGCAAATAAAGCCAACTGTTAGAAATAAATAAATTTGTGATCCAGTTTGTTTTATTATCATGATCTGATCCGGATTAGATCTGGGGGAAAATAAAATGCAGCTAATATTCAAATAATAAAATTTAAAAAAAAAATCGGTAACCGCACTACCAATAACTAAAAAATTTGAATTATCATTTTTTTATTGTATCACGACACTACCATTGCCCTTTACAAGCTTTTATATAAAACGAATAAAAAAAACTGATACCTACCTGAGAGGGACACCGACCGACGACCGTCGTGAATGAAATTCCGAAAATTTGTAACATAATTGATAATCTCTGAATGATCGTTAATTACCACGGCGAATTCATTAGCCCACAAGTTACAACTGCAAGACAACAACAACAACTTCGAATTTACTCAATGGGTTAACTGTTCCGAAAGCTCTTTGGAATTTCTGCAACGAGAAGAATACTATTGATGCATAGTCTATTGTTTTTTGTGTTGCCCTTGAATTTGATTTTGTTTTTTTTTTTTTTTCTTATGTTCTTATATGAGTACTTAAGTTTTTTTTTCTCTTTACATGCACCCAAATGTAAGAAGGCAAGCATAATTTTGGAAGTGCCGTATTCAAGCAATGATAATGAAGACATTCACCAGGGCCGACTCCTATACAAAAGGGCCTTTGAACTGCGTTCACCGGGAATGTTCATCACTTAAACTATTTTAAATTATTTAAATAAAAATTATTGAATTAAATTAAATCAGAATAAATTAACGTAAATATAAATAATGCTAAATAAATAAAGTTAACTTTGAACCTACTATTGTGAACTAACGTAAAAAAAAAAATAACGAATTGCTCACCACTGTTGACACTTCTTGTCAAAGAATTATTTGTATGTATTAAACAATGTAAAAATATAATTTAACCTTCATGAGAAAAGAAGGTTATTCTTTCGAGAACTTTCCGACACCACACTACCTACCTACACGATCATTAAAATCTAAATTATACTAAAATCAAAAGTTGAGTTTTTTTTTATTTATAAAAAAAGAAAATAAAATAAAACCAGCGCGACACATAAACAGAAGCATAGAACCGAGTAGTTTTGATCAATTAAAAACCCTACTCCAAGAAAGATATAAGAGTAGTTTAACAATACCCCAAATTCAAAACACTTTATCTAATTTCAATCAAAGAAATGATTCAGTGACTTCATTTAAGGATAAATTACTAAACAATATAACGGAGCTAAACAGACTACAGATCAAAGAACTCGGAAACGAGGCTACAAAAGAACAAAAAGATATGATCATAAAAATGAATGATATTGTAACGATGAAAACGGCACCTAACTACTTTCGGAACAAACAAAGAGCCAAGAACAAAAATACCCTTATCGAAGACAACAACCATCTATAAAATTTCCCAAGAGAGCGCGCCCATCTCTCTCTGGGGAAAAATGCGCTGAATGGAAGAGTGGAGAGAACGCCATCTCTCTTCATTGGAATGGAACCTTCCAGATAGCTTTTGTGCCAGTACTTTCGAGTAGAGTCCCGAACCTCTCAGCTCACTATATAAGGAGAAACTTTTTGAGCACAGACACAGTTTATTTTTGAAAGCGAAAGTGTAAAGTTCAAAGTTAAAAGTATCCGGAAGTGAATATAAGTTGCATACTATTGAGATTGATGATTAATAAAATATTTGAAGTGAAGTGTGTTTAATTTAAAAAGGAAATAATTGACGGTTGACAGTTAAAAAGAAATAAGTTTTATATCGAACCGTGGTAAAACGTTACATTGGTGTCAGAATAAGGGATAAAACTTATTTTATCTGTGCATTTAAGTAAATTAACTTAAAATAAAAAGTGCGTGTGTGTTTTTAAATAAATAAACAGACAATGGGTAAAATTTTGAATGATTTAAATTGTGTTGAACTTAAAGCAGAACTAAACAAACGAGGTCTTCCTACTGCTGGATCAAAAAATGACCTCATTATTCGTCTGCAGGAACATTTAAGACAACAAGGTGAAAACCCAGACTCGTTTATTTTCACGATTGAAATGGAGGAAGAGCAAGTAAGTATTAGTTCAGATATGACCAATATGAGGGCTCTGCTGCTCGCCCAGTTTGAAGAGCAAAGAAAAGAACAAAAGAACCTTCTCGAAGAGCAAAGAAAAGAGCAAAAGAATCTTCTCGAAAAACAAGAAAAAAATCTTCTCCAGCGATTCGAAGAACAAAGAAGTGAACAAAAGAATCTTCTTGAAGAACACAAAAATCTTCTCGAAGGTAAGCTTGATGCCTTCGAAAACAAATTTGTTGCTCTTGACTAGCGTGTCGAACAACAATTTTCGACAGTAGAAGCCAAATTCGAGAAGGTCCAAGAAAAATTTGAAAGCATTACCAAGGAGTTGGAGAAGGTTCGAAAAATGAAGATTCGAGAAAGTTCTGGCGAACTTCCAAAGCGAAAGGAAATGCATCCGCCAACCTTTGATGGACAAACTTCTTGGTCAATCTACAAGAAACAGTTTGAGGCAGCTGCAGCGACAAATGGATGGGATGACGAAGACAAGTTCATAGCTCTGACGCTTGCCCTTAGAGGACCTGCTGCCGAATTATTGCAAACCATACCAGCAGACAAGAACGGCAACTTCACGGCTCTTGTGCAGGCCATTGACAAACGTTTTGGAGATGGCCATATGCAAGAAGTCTTCCGCGTCCAACTCAATACCAGAGTCCAGAAAAGAGGAGAAAGTCTGCAACAACTTCAAGCAGATATCGAACGGCTGGCTCACCTAGCATATCCAACTGCAGGAGAGGAAATAATAAACCAGTTCGCAACAGAAGCATTTGTCCGCGCTGTATCGGACATCAACCTTCAGCGACCGATTCGAACTGCCGGAAAACGCACGCTTCCTGAAGCATTGGCGTTCGCTCTAACTATGGAAGCAGCAGAACAAGCATCTCGAGAAGTTCTTCGGGTAAGAGAAATAGAAGTTGAAGAATGCTCCTGTCAGAGAATCGCATTCCAAAGAAATCAGCGAGACGGACCTGTTCGATGCTGGAATTGTAATAATACCGGGCATCTTCAGTGGCAGTGCAGATTGCCACCAAGAAAAGCTGCATGTCACCATTGTGGAAGCAGAGAAAACAACAGAGAACAACGTGGCAATTACACCAACGCTCCTCTTACTCGACTTGTTCCACAACCAGAAAAACAGGTAAGAAGTATCGATGGCCCCTGAACCACTGTCCAGGGCTCACAGACTAAACGAAACAACAAAAGTCTGACTGTGGAGGCGACGTTAAACGGCAAGAAACACGTGGCTACAATCGACACAGGTGCCACTGCCTCCATTGTAAGAAGGGACTTGGTCAAGATGACACGGCTGCATAACACCAATAGCTATCGTCTGAAAACTGCTACAGGAGAGGCAGCAAAAGTGTACGGAGAAGTTCGTCTTCCGATTCGTTTGGCAGAACTGGAGTTTTCGCATCTGTTTTTGGTAGCAGATATATGTGACGAGTGCATCATTGGAATCGACTTCATGAAAGAACATGGAATAATTCTGGATATTGGTAAGCAAGTTCTTAGTTATCAAAATGTAGAGATTCCTATGGTTTATGGTGATGAAAAATCATCAACTCTAAGAAGTGTCATCAAAGAAGACATATGCTTGCCGTCTTCTTCTGAAGTGTTCGTTTGGGGTAAAATAAAAGGCGATTTGGGTGGTCATCGATACCTCATGGTGGAACCAAATACTAACCAAGGCTCCCAAAACATCATCGTTGGGAAGACTTTTGTGGCACCAAAGAACAACATGGTACCTGTACGGATTCTGAACATCAAACCCTACGAAGTTAAGTTGAGAAAAGGAGAAATAGTCGGAAAATGTGAACCTGTGTCAGCGATAACTAAGATCACAGAAGAGGACACGAAGAAGCCTGCGAACTCCGAACAACTAAAGGCAAAAATCCTTAACTAAACAAATCTGAGTCAACATCAACTAAGTATTGCTGGTAGTCTTCTTCATGAGTATGCTGACATATTTTCTTCACCAAGTGGGCAGTATGGTCGAACACAACTCGTGCAGCATCGGATCGACACAGGAGACGCCAGACCGATTCGTCAACCAGCAAGACGTCTCCTCTTAGCCAAACAAGCAGAAGTTGAAGAGATGATATCGGGCATGAAGAAAGATGGGCTGATCGAAAACTCTAAAAGCCCTTGGGCATCGCCAGTGGTCCTTGTCAAAAAGAAGTACGGAAGCACTCGATTTTGTGTGGACTACAGAAGGCTGAACGATGTGACAAAGAAAGACAGCTATCCTCTGCCCAGAATCAGCGATACTTTAGATGTAATGGAAGGTGCTAAATGGTTCTCTACATTAGACCTAAAGAGCGGCTACTGGCAGGTAGAAATTCACCCAGAAGATCGTGAAAAGACAGCTTTCTCCACAGGAAATGGTCTGTGGCAATTTAAAGTGATGCCATTTGGACTGTGCAACGCTCCGGCTACATTTGAGCGTTTGATGGAATGCGTTTTACAAGGACTTACTTGGAAATCTTGCCTGGTCTATTTGGACGATGTCATCGTGTATGGGAAAACATTTGACGAACATTGTGACAACTTAAAGGCTGTATTCCAGAAACTCCGAGAAGCACACCTCAAGCTTAATCCAGATAAATGTGCTCTTTTCAAGACCGAAGTTAAATATTTGGGACACATCATCTCATCCCAAGGAGTAAAGACTGATCCTGAAAAAGTTGACACTGGGAAGAATTGGCCAACACCACAGGACAAACATCAACTTCGAAGCTTTCTTGGCCTAGCCACTTATTACCGGCGTTTTGTGAAGAATTTTGCTGGAATTGCCAAAAGCTTGCATCAGCTTACGGAAAAGGGAAAGCCGTTCAAATGGTCAGGTGAGTGTGAGAAAAGCTTTCAGGAACTAAAGCTGCGTTTATGTAATGCTCCTGTGCTCACCTATCCGACCCCGGGAAAACCTTTCATTGTTGACGCGGATGCAAGTAATGTTGGAATTGGAGCTGTATTGTCACAAGTCCACGATGGAGAAGAGAAGGTTGTCGCCTACTACAGTAAGGTACTTTCAAAGCCAGAACGGAATTATTGTGTGACCAGAAGGGAACTCCTAGCTCTGATCTTGGCAACAAAGCACTTCCATAAGTACATCTATGGACAGAAGTTCCTTCTGCGAACAGACCATGGCGCACTCAACTGGCTTTTGAATTTTAAAAATCCTGAAGGTCAAGTAGCAAGGTGGATCGAAAGACTGCAGACATATGACTATTAGATTCAACATCGAAGAGGAAAGTTGCATTCAAACGCAGACGCATTGTCTCGAAGACCTTGCAAACAGGACTGCAAACATTGCACACGCCAAGAAGAAAAAGAGACAGTCGCCGTCCAACGCATGAGAGCTGATCCAATTTACGGTTGGAGTAATGAAGAACTTAGGACTGCCCAACAAGAAGACTCGGACATAGGGCCCATTCTGGCGTGGAAAGAACACCAAGAAAAACCAGAGTGGTGTGACATCTCCGACAGAAGTCCGGCCCTGAAAGCATATTGGGCACAATGGGACTCACTTCATGTGGAGGAAGGTGTTCTAAGGCGTAAGTGGGAATCCGCAGACGGTAAGTCCTATGTGAAGCAGCTGGTCGTTCCTCGGTCCAAGGTTAATGACGTTCGTCGAGAGATGCATGACGGAGCTTCTGGAGGTCATTTGGGAGTCAATAAGACTTTGGAAAAGATACGACAACGGTTCTACTGGCTACATGCAAGAGAGGACGTCGAAAAGTGGTGCCGAAAATGTGATACTTGTGCTGCTAGCAAAGGCCCAGGTAGAAAGCTTCAAAGTAAAATGCAACAATACAACGTAGGCACGCCTTTCGAGAGGATTGCAGTAGACGTCGCAGGCCCTTTTCCTGAGACCAACAGTGGAAACCGATACATCCTTGTAGTCATGGATTACTTCAGCAAGTGGCCTGAGGCATTTGCCATCCCAAACCAAGAAACCAAAACAGTTGTGGATCAGATTGTCTTCAATTGGGTGAGCAGGTTCGGCGTACCGATGGAACTTCATTCCGACCAAGGAAGAAACTTCGAATCTAACATCTTCCAGGAAGTTTGTTCGCTCCTTGGCATTAAAAAGACGAGGACAACGCCGCTTCATCCACAATCTGATGGGATGGTCGAACGATTCAACCGGACGCTAAAGGAACATCTATCTAAGGTTGTCGGCGACTACCAACGAGACTGGGATAGACATATTCCATTATTCCTAATGGCATATAGGAGTGCAGTACATAGCTCGACAGGACATACACCATCGGAAATCTTGTTTGGAACGTCAATACGACTGCCTAGTGAGGTAAAATTTGGATGCCGGACAATTGAGCCACAATGAACAGAAGAATATGTGGATAACCTCAAAGAAAGGCTCATTGACATTCATCAACGAACCAGAGCATTCATAAAAACCTCTAGTGATCGGATGAAAACACGTTATGATGCCCAAGCAACAACAACAGGATTTCAAGAAGGAGACCTCGTGTGGTTTTACAATCCCCATCGACAAAAGGGGCTGTCACCAAAGCTTCAACAGAACTGGGAAGGACCCTACACTGTTGTGAAGAGACTCAATGATGTGGTCTACCGTATACAGAGAGGAGTAAGAGGGAAACTGAAAGTAGTTCATTGTGACCGTTTGCATCGTTATAACGGTGAAAGGAGCGACAGAATTGTTCGGGACGATCAATCTTAAGAGGGGGGCAATGTAACGATGAAAACGGCACCTAACTACTTTCGGAACAAACAAAGAGCCAAGAACAAAAATACCCTTATCGAAGACAACAACCATCTATAAAATTTCCCAAGAGAGCGCGCCCATCTCTCTCTGGGGAAAAATGCGCTGAATGGAAGAGTGGAGAGAACGCCATCTCTCTTCATTGGAATGGAACCTTCCAGATAGCTTTTGTGCCAGTACTTTCGAGTAGAGTCCCGAACCTCTCAGCTCACTATATAAGGAGAAACTTTTTGAGCACAGACACAGTTTATTTTTGAAAGCGAAAGTGTAAAGTTCAAAGTTAAAAGTATCCGGAAGTGAATATAAGTTGCATACTATTGAGATTGATGATTAATAAAATATTTGAAGTAAAGTAAAGTGTGTTTAATTTAAAAAGGAAATAATTGACGGTTGACAGTTAAAAAGAAATAAGTTTTATATCGAACCGTGGTAAAACGTTACAATATATATGCATTGAACATCTTCAAAAATGGTCTTAACGACGACATCAAACAATGTTCGCATCTCAACCAAAAACACTTACAGAAGCTTCAAATCTAGCCTCAGAACTAGAAAAAACAACTAAAAACACACTCATGTATTATAGACAAAACTCACACAGACCAAACAACCAAAACTCTAATTACCAAGGCGATGACCGTAACAAATCTGAAAATCGTTACAACACCAACAACAAAACTTGAAACCATAACCGAAACAATAATCCAAATAGACGTGACAATAACTGGAACAATGAACGACATCAAAACAATAATTTTTACCGACAAAATAACTGGAACAATAGCCGAAACCAAAATTATCAAAGAAATAATAACACAGGACAACAACAAAACTCATCCAGAGACAGGAGACACCGAATACGATCTGTAGGCATTGAACAATATTCCAGACAGCCAAAATTAAAAGTATACAAAATATCGGATATAGATACAAACTTTACTGTCACAAAATATAAACATGGAACACTGACTTTCCTAGTTGACACAGGTGCCGATATTTCAATTTGCAAAATATCAAACAAACTCACAAACAAAGAATATTTTCCCGAAGAAAGGTGCAAATTGACGGGTATAACAAATGAAGAAATATACTTCTTAGGTACTATAGATTTAAATCTTCACCTATGTGAATCAATATATTCTCACAAATTTCAACTAGTAGAAGAAAAATTTCCAATTGAAACAGATGGCATTTTAGGTAGGGATTTTTTCAACAAATTCCTTTGTAAAATAGACTACGAAACGTTTACCATATCACTTTGTGATGAAGAAAAAAACATAACATTACCCATGCAATCCACTGCATACATTGACTATCAGAATACCTGCAAGAACAGGAATGATTCAACCTTTAAAATTGCAATTGACGGATGACATACTTATTACTAATAAAGAAATAGCGCCAGGCGTTTTTGTTAGCAACACAATAATACCAAAACATGGAATGGCACACATCAAATTACTTAACACAAACGAAATTGAAGTAACTTTAAACAACATTAGCTTAAACACAGAACCCCTTAAGAATTATGACATACTGACATACGAAACTGTACAAAACGATGATCGTTTTAAAGACGTTATGAAAAAATTAAAAATTGATTGCAACGATGAAAATGCAAAAAACTCATTAATAGAAATCTTTAGAAAATATCATCAGGTATTTCACTTAGACAATGAACCACTAACGACAAACAATTTCTATACCCAGAAAATTGAAACCTCTGATAGTACACCAACCTATATAAAAGATTATAGATTTCCTCACGCCCATTCAGACGTTGTATCTGGGCAAGTTGAACAAATGTTAAAAGACGATATAATAGAACATTCAACAAGCCCGTACAATGCTCCACTATTACTCGTACCAAAGAAGAATGTAGCAGACAGAAGGAAATGGAGAGTGGTAGTAGACTACAGAAAATTGAATGACAAAATTATAAATGGCAAATTTCCACTTACACGTTTAGAAGACGTACTTGATAGATTGGGACGAGCAAAATGGTTTTCAACTTTAGACATGACTAGTTCTTTTCACCAAATAGGACTTCACAAAGACTCTAGACTACTTACGGCATTTTCTACCAAAAACGGACATTACCAATTTAAAAGACTTCCATTTGGACTAAAAATCTCGTCCAACAGTTTCCAAAGAATGCTTACCATCGCTCTAGCTGGACTGGAATCCGAAGCCTTTTTATACGTAGATGACATCATTATATATGGTTGCAGTCTTAAGCACCATAACGAAAACCTAATCCGTGTTCTTGAACGACTGAAACGCTCTAACCTAAAACTTAACCCCGAAAAATGCAATTTTCTGTGTCCTGAAGTAATCTACTTAGGACATCTTATTACAAGTAATGGCGTCAAAACTGACCCTGCTAAACACAAAACGATTAAAGAATATCCAATACCAAAAAATGCAGATGAAGTTAGACGATTCATAGCCTTCTGCAATTATTACAGAAGATTTATACCAAATTTTGCTGATATTGCACACAGCCTTAACGCTCTTTTAAAGAAAAATACGAAATTTAATTGGGATACAAATTGTCAAATAGCTTTTGATACTTTAAAAAAAAAAGCTCATTGAACCCCCCATATTACAATATCCAAATTTCGACGAACCGTTTATTCTAACAACTGCCGCATCAAATTATGCGGTCCTATCCTATCCTATCCTATCACAAGGCAATCGGCTATTCCCATATCATACGCAAGCAAATCGCTGCAAAAACATGACCTTAACAAACCCGTAATAGAAAAAAAACTACTCGCAATCCATTGGGGTATACAATTTTTCCGATCATATCTATACGGACGAAAATTTACTGTTGTCACCGACCACAGACCTTTAGTATCTCTATTCTCACACAAAAATCCATCGTCAAAAATGACTAGAATACGAGTAGACTTAAGTGATTATGATTTTGACATAATATACAAAAAAGGAAAAATGAACACAAACGCAGATGCTCTATCTAGAATAAAAATCGACTCAGACTTATTAAAACAAATGATACCGACAGAAATCGATGAAACCATCAAAAGAACATTAGTTATCACAAGGGGGATGTCCAACAATTTAATATGGACAACAACAAGGAGAAATGCAGTTCTTAAGAGAAGCCTGTACAACTTCAAATCTGGGAATGCATATCCATTAATGACATCAAAAATATAAAGAAATTAAAATTTTATACTGATAAAAATGCTAGGAATTCAAAAATATATATTGATGAAAATTTTGTGCACGTGCGATGCAGCGATAAATCGACGAATCCAGATTCGAACCTGATGAAGCTTGCATCAGAAATAAACAAAGATAATATGTACACGTATACGGGATCTAACGATAATTCAGCGACACTAGAGTCGACACTGAAGAAATAGTATCCAGAATGAATAAAGAAAATATAAACGAGCTAGCCCTAATGAGCAATGATGAAATATTTAAGCATTTTGAAAAAGATAAATTCAAAGCTACATATGCAAAAATAAATGACCAGAATCCTAAGCTAAAATTAATAATATATAACGCCCCAAAACAAATACTTTATGATTTAACCAAATACAAACTAATCGACGAATTCCATAACTCTGCACACAGAGGACACTTAGGTATACGGAAAACCCTTATAAAATTAAAACAAAGATACATATGGCGAAAGATGAATCAAATGGTAAAACAATTCATTACGAATTGTGATTCATGTGCAAGAAATAAACAAACAAAAAACACAATAGAACCACAAACGATTACAGACACTCCAAGCAACAGTTTTGAAGTGGTGTCAATTGACACAGTCGGACCTTTACGATTATCAAATAATAAAAGATATATTTTAACCATGCATGTGAACTAACTAAATTTGTCGTCGCATATCCTATGACATCAAAAGACGCAACAACAACAGCAAAGACTTTAGTGGAAGAATGTATTCTTAGTTATGGACACTTTAAGATTCTAAAATCAGATAAAGGTACAGAGTTCAATAATGAACTTATGAACAACGTGTGTTCACTATTAAACATAAAACAAACATTTTCCTCCCCATATCACCACCAAACGATAGGTGCTCTTGAAAAAAATCATCGGACACTTAACGAATTTTTATTATCAAGTGTCATGGACAATGAATGGGACAAATGGGTTCCGTATTTTACGTTTGCATACAATACAGCCCCACATATAGACGCTAGGTATTCACCATAGGTGCGTTCGCGTACAAGTCCGAAACTACCCAAAACCACCATTTTCTACCAGATTTAGTCCAAACCTGTTCGCGTATACACATTTCGAATAGTTTTGGGTAGAATAGAGCGCTCGCGAGAGAATAAATTATTTCCCCTTCTTGCCAGTTTTTAGCAGAGAAATTGTAAGTTCGGTTCGGTGTTATGTCAAAAAGCTAGTGGGAAAAACACAACAAAAATACAAAATGGCTGCTGTTTGTTTACTTTTAGTTTTAGTTTGTTTTTTGTTAGAAGTGAATATTTTTCCTGTGTTAAATCTTAAATTTTTTGATAAACCACTGAACAAAATTGAAAGGAAGTGTTTTAAGTTCAATTTAATTTGTTTACTTCAATGTTAATTAAGACTTTCAGTAAATGTATTCTAATGTTGTGGTTTTGTTTACTTTTTCTTTTGTTTACTTTTTGGTGACGTTTAAAATCTGGCAGACATTTTTGGTACAAAGCGTTTGTGTACTTTTGGGCTGTTTCCATTCTCTTTGAGAGAATTAATTTCATTCCCACTTCTCAAAATTTGATAATTTGCCAGTTTTAGTCCGGAAACTACACGAACAAACCTCATATGAACTCGTTTATGGGAAATTACCATGCTTACAGACAGATACCTTAAATAATAAAACAAAAATTTATGACTATGACAACTATGCTCATGAGCTGAGAGTCAAGTTACGCTATACACTTAGCAATGCCAGAGAAATGACAATAAAAATAAAAGAAAAAAGAACAGCAACGGAAAATAAGAAGTACAACAATAGGTTAGATCTAGGAATAGGTGATTTAGTATTACTAAAAGTAGGAAATAGAAAGAAAAATCAATCACCTTATATTGGTCCATTTAAAATAATAGAAAGAAAAGGAGTTACTTCCGTAATTGATAAAAATGGAATAAGTAAAGAAATTCATAATAACCTTCTTAAGCCTTATAGACCAAATTATGAAATATAAAAAAAAATGAAAACAAAAAATTACAATTTATATAAATATTTTATATCATAAACAAAAATCTGAATTTAATAATGTAAATACAAATAACGTAGCAAACAAACAAATTTTAGCTTGTAAAAGTAAGTTTTTCAAATTATGTCTAGTATAATAATTTTCAAAATATAATTTTACCACTAAAATTTTTCTTAAGGGCGAGGGTGTAGTGTATCTACATACGCGCCGCCACTACCCATTTAACAAATGAGTAACAAAAATGTAAAGTGCAATCGAGTATATTTGTCATGGCATAAAATCAGCATTCTACTCGATTGCATTGATTCACTCAATAGTAATAAGATCCTAATTTAGATATTGTAGCCAATAGGAAAATAGAATAATTTTGAATGTGTAAAAGTAGGATAGAATAATTATAACAGTTAGGCAAATTAGTATATGAGGAAAATTTAAAATTAATAAAGACGGACTTGTGTTTTGAACACTGAAAGCAAAAAACGTTCTTAGTCTCAAATTTGGCGGCGAGTAATCGCTTTAACCAATATAGCATGGTATGCTTTAAGTACTAAAGTAGCTATAAACACTACAAGTGAAGCAGCATATCGAAAACGTATAAAACTTCTTATTGTGAATGTTTTACTACTTTATAATTAGCCGTGAATTAGTTGTGATAATTTTGAATTTTGTCGCTCTATGTTTTCTATATTTTTTTTGCAAAATTGTAAAATTGGCCTTAACTTAGGGAAACAGCCCTTGGAAAACGTATAGAAACTTCTTATTGTGAATGTGTTACTACTCTATAATTACCCGTGAATTAGTTGTGACAATTTTGAATTTGGTCGCTCTATGTTTTCTATGTTTTTTTACAAAATTGTGAAATTGGCGTCAACTTAGTGAAAAAGCTTCTGGAAAACGTATAAAATCTTCTTTTTGTGAATGTTTTACTACTCTATAATTAGCCGTGAATTAGTTGCGATAATTTTGAATTTGGTTGCGCGATGTTTTCTATGTTTTTTTTTGTAAAATTGTGAAATTGGCCTTAAGTTAGCGAAAAAGCCTCTGGAAAACGTATAAAATCTTCTTTTTGTGAATGTTTTACTACTCTATAATTAGCCGTGAATTAGTTATGACAATTTTGAATTTGGTCGCGCGATGTTTTCTATGTTTCTTTTTTGTAAAATTGTGAAATTGGCGTTAACTTAGCGAAAAAGCCTCTGGAAAACGTATAAAATCTTCTTATTGTAAATGTTTTACTACTCTATAATTAGCCGTGAATTAGTTGTGACTATTTTGAATTTTTCGCTCGATGTTTTCTATATTGTTGTTTTTTTTTTTGCATAATTGTGAAATTTTTATTTTTTTTTTGTAAAATTGTCAAATTGGCGTTAACTTAGCGAAAAAGCCTCTGGAAAACGTATAAAATCTTCTTATTGTGAATGTGTTGTATCTCTTGTGTAATTCGGGAGAGACAATACGAAAACAAGTTTTAATATAAAACTCAAATTGTATTACAACTTTATTTAATAAGAAATAGCAATAACTTTAACACTAAATAAATGAGACAACTTTTAATGCAAATAGATAGAATGTTCTGGAATACTTGGAGTCACGTCGAAGAATAAAAACGAACTCCCCAAAATGAGCGAGGTTCAATCAGGTTCCAATCTACCTTTACATACTTGTCAACTTCGTAGTATCAGGGATGTCAAGTTCTTAAGGTGGTAACACCTCCCCTTTTAGCTGGTGGTGATAGAGGAGAATACCTCTTGGGTGCTCTGCGCTTGCGACCAGATCTTTGAAGTTGCGGTGTGACTACAACCTCCAGAACTGTTGAACGACTATAGTTTGAATCACCAATCACCTCTGATTCATGATTGCTTGGATGTGGATTTGTTCTTGGATGCGAACTTGTACTGGCAGTGATATGCGACCTTGCAACTTCTGAATTAATCGGAACTTCTGAAATGGTAGGAATTGGTTTCATGTTAAAGTCCTGTAACAGAATTGAAATAGGCAGTTGTTTTGCTAATGTTGATGATGATTGTGTAGATGAACTTCTTGGGCGAATTTGGTTTGCATGAGCCCGAACTAACTTGTCTCTGCTGTTTACTCGAATGTTATAGTTGACTGATCCCACTCTCTCAAATATCTCACCTGAAATCCAATTACTTTTGTTTGAACTGTAAATCTTGACGAACACTGTATCACCTACTGCGAACGAACGATGCTTTGCTCCATGATGTTGATTAAATTTCTGATTTTGCTTTTCATTGACGATTGGCTTCTGGTCTGCCTTCGGTTGTAATAGAAGATCCAACGATGTTCTAATTTTTCTGTTATATAATGCTTCTGCAGGTGATGTTCCATTTGGTGTGTTGACATTCGGAGTTGTCCTGTACATTAGCAGAAATTGTTGAAGAGCTTCCTGCATGGTTACCTACCCTTTGAGTTTTTGAAAAGATCGTTTGAGCGTGTCAACAAATCTTTCCACTTGCCCATTTGGTTGGGGGTGATAAGGTGCTGTTCGTTTGTGACAAATACCAGCATCTTCACAGAAGCTTTTGAACTAGTTGCTGCAAAACTGTGTTCCATTGTCTGATACTAAGGTTTTCGGATAGCCATGTCTAGAAAATATTTCTCTCAAAGTGTTAATTGTAGCGGTTGATGTAGTAGATGAAGTTTTCACTACTTCGGGCCATTTGGAATGAGCATCTATTACTAATAAGTAATATGATTTCCGGATTGGGCCTGCATGCCTCCACATGTACACGCTCCCAAGGCTCCGTTGCGAGAGGCCATGACTGCAGTGTTGTTTTTATTGGTGACTTTGACGCTGATTGGCAGTTTGAACATTGCTTCACAAAATTCTCGATATATTTGTCAATTTGCGGCCAGTAAATGTAGCCTTTAGCTATCGCCTTCATCCTCTGAATGCCTGGATGTCCTTTGTGTACTTGCCGAAGTATTTTGGTGTGAAAACAATCAGGAATTACTAGTCTATCTCCAAACATGATGCAATTGTTGACGAGTGATAATGCTTCATGTCTATTGAAATACTGAAGTTAGTTTGACGATAGATTCTTTTTGTTTAGCCATCTGGATATGATGTACTTACTTATGCGACCCAGTGTTGAATTGCTCAATGTTGCTTTGCGAACCATGTCGAATGTCAGTGGCAGTTGATTGATTGTATGTTGAAGATCAGCGCAAGCTTCTTCTTCTACAGTAGTAGCCGCTATGACATATTCTTCTGATGTAGGCTTTGGATGTTGGCGAATCAATCGCGACAAGATGTCTGCGTTCCCAAAATCACTTTTTGATATGTACTGAATTGAAAAATCATACCTGAGTAAGGTGAGTGCCCAACGCTGCAACCTGTTTGCCGTATACACGGGAATTCCCTTCTTTGATCCGAAAATTGCCAGAAGTGGTTTGTTGTCTGTCTGAAGAGTGAAATGGCGTCCTAGAAGCATGCGGTGAAACTTCTTAACTGCGAATGTAAGGGCAAGACCTTCTTTTTCCACTTGGCTGTAATTCTGCTCCGTTGCAGTGAGAGTTCGTGCTGAATGTTGAATGGGTTTGATTGTGCCGTCTTTGAAACGATGAGAAATGCATGCGCCAATACCGATGTTAGAAGCATCTGCTGCCACTATGATTGGTAGTTGAGGATCGTAGTGTGTGAGTTCAAGATCTGACGAAAGAATGCTCTTGAAACTGTTGAAAGCATCTTGACATGTACTCGTCCATACCCATTTCGAATCTTTTTTAAGTAGTGCGTGCAATGGGCCACTTAATTTGCTAATGTTTGGTATGAACTTGCCATAGTAGGTTATGGCTCCCAGAAATGACCTTAGCTGTGAAACGTTCTTTGGTTCCGGCAATGAAACTATAGCTGCTGACTTTTCTGGGTCTGGTTTGAGACCAGTGGATGTGATGATATGGCCCAAATATTTCAATGAGGTCTGGAAAAATGAACATTTTTCTATTTTGATATGAAATCCATACTCAAGCAGTCTCGTCAGAACTAATTTAAGTCTCTGAAAGTGCTCCTCCGTTGTTCTGCCAGAAACCAAAATGTCATCAATAAACGCCGAAACGCCTTGTGTCCATGACTTGCTGGAAACTGCCTGGTGCTGCTTTGACTCCCGGAGGAAGTCTGTTGAATTTGTAAAGACCTTTGTGAGTATTGATCGTTAGAAAGTTTTTGCTTTCATCATCCATTTCAACTTGCAAGTATGCGTCCGATAGGTCGATGTGTGTGAAAAATTTTCCATCGGCATGCTTTACAAAAATGTCGTCTGGTAGAGGAAGTGGATGTTGATGTGGTTGAAGAACGTCATTCAAGCCTGTTGAATAGTCTGGACATACTCTTATATTGCCATTGGATTTTCGCACTGCTACTATGGGTGCAGCCCATTCGGAAAAATTGATTGGTGATATAACACCCAAACGTTCTAATCTGTCCAGTTCTTCTTCGATTGATTGCAGTGCTGCATACGGAACTGGTCGTTTAGCATGGAAAATTGGTGTTGCATTCTCTTTGAGGTACAATTTTGGCTTAAATTTGGTGCAATGGCCTAGGGCTTCGGTGAAAATGTCTGCGAAGTCTTTTTTGATTTTCTGTATGTGATCTTCCACAGAAATTGTAGATATCAATCTGAGCGTTTTAGTGATGCTATTAAATGGCTGATCCCATAGACTAAATTCATCCATCCAATTTAGCCCAAACAGATTCAGATTTGGAAGGTCTGCTACTTTAGTGGCCAGTTTTATTGTTTTGTTGTCTAGTGTGACATCCGCAATGAAAGAGCCAAGCATGTTAATTATATTACCCTGTGCATCAATGATTCCGAGTCTAAGGAGAGCTTTGGGCTTCCCAGTTGTTCCCAAATATTCTTCGATAAAATTGTGACGTCAGCTGCTGTGTCCAATTGAACTTTAGTTGCAACTCCATTTATTATAACTTCGATAAACCTCCGATTTGATTTGCGAAGTGAGTTGACACAAACCACGTTTGATTTTCGTTGTCTTTTGTTGGATTTGGCTTTGCGTTTGGATGGGTGACTGACTTTTGATTTGCCAAAGCAAGAACAGTATCCTTCTTTATGACCAGTACACTTACATGATGAGCATTGGTGGTTCTTGAATGAGCAGTCTGCAGCGAAATGCATACCCCCACATCCCCAGCATGGTGTACGTGGACTTGTATTGACTGTGGAACTACTTGAGGCGCGATGACTTGGTTGAACATTGCTGTTCTGCTGTGTTTTCGCCTGTTGATTCTTGCTACCATATGAAATTAACTGTGCTTTGAACGGTGTAGCTTCAAGCAATTCAGTGTTGCAATCCTCTGACATTAGCAAGTTGGATAACGTAATTTTTGTCTCATCACCCGTCTGTAGTAGAGCGAGTAATCTTGACCTGACGTCTGAGTCACATGAAGCGTGTAACCCTTTGACAAAAATTAAACACTTGAATTGCTCACTTGTTAGCTTCCCCAGTTGCAATTGCTCACAATTCTTGTTGACTCTGCTTGCATACATCGTGAAGTCTTCACAACTGCTTTCTGCGGTTTGTAAGCAGTGGAAGCGCAAGTTGAAAATTGATTCCGATTGCCCAAATATACTGCTAAGTTTTTCGATTGTTGTGTTAAAATCGAAACTAGCAGGTGTATTCGGTAATATTAAATTAACATATCTGGAATACTCTGCTGCACCTAACTTCCTTAAAAGCAGCCGAACTTTGGCTTCTTCTGTCAGCGCCTTTGCATCTTCCCTAAAAGTGGACGAAAACCGTTCGAACCACTGAGAAAATGTGACTCCATTTTCTTCGTCGAAATAAAAGTCTTGGATGTTTTTGGCCAGCACTTCCATAGTGTATTCTGCGGATGCCCTTTCCTTTTTTAGCCCGAAAACATTTTCGGAGAGGCGCTCCATGAGGGCAGACTGATTAGTCATCATCACTTAAAAAAATGATATGAAATCTTGCGGAATCTGCGGTGGTGGAAGCACTTGGTGGTTAAGTTGGAGAGGGTTTTGTGCTTGAGGTGGTTGTTGCAGAATTTGTTGCGGAGGTGGCGGCTGTTGTTGATGAAGACGATGAGGTTGCTGTGGAGGCGGTTGTTGCAGTGGAGGAAGTTGCTGTTGAGGCTGTTGCAGAGGAGGCTGCTGTGGATGGCGATTGTTATCCGCAATGCTGCGTGGGCTTGGTAATCCAAATTTATTTTAATAATCCCCGTCGCCACTGTTGTATCTCTTGTGTAATTCTTGAGAGACAATAAGAAAACAAGTTTTAATATAAAACTCAAATTGTATTACAACTTTATTTAATAAGAAATAGCAATAACTTTAACACTAAATAAATGAGACAACTTTTAATGCAAATAGATAGAATGTTCTGGAATGCTTGAAGTCACGTCGAAGAATAAAAACGAACTCCCCAAAATTAGCGAGGTTCAATCAGGTTCCAATCTACCTTTACATACTTGTCAACTTCGTAGTAGCAGGGATGTCAAGTTCTTAAGGTGGTAACAGAATGTTTTACTACTCTATAATTAGCCGTGAATTAGTTGTGACTATTTTGAATTTTTCGCTAGATGTTTTCTATATTGTTTTTTTTTTTTTTGCAAAATTGTGAAATTCTTATTAAGTTAGCGAAGCTGACTCTGGAAAAGGGGTAAAAACTTCATATATTGAACGGTTTATTGCCATTCATCAGTCCTGAATTAGTTGTGACAATTAAAATTTTGGCGTGTAATGTGGGTTGGGTATAACTTTTTTTTGACTATGGGTTTTGACAGCAAAATGTGAAACTTTGCAAGAAATTTTGAGTTACCAAACAGACTGGTTGTTCAAAATGTGAATTATGTGACAAAATCTCTATAATACACTGGATAGTGGACTCCCTACAAAGTATAACAGTTTTCCTACTTCCAATTGAAGATGACAAGTACGTAGGCAACTCAACACTTTAGGTATATTCAGTGGGCAACTCAACACTTTAGGTATGTTCAGTGAGGCTGAGAAGGCCAGTTCAAATTGCTGAGATCTCAAAAATTCTACTACACCAAAATGGACAAAAACCAATTTCTAAGAAAAAAAAAAGCAAAAGAACCATCACTTGTTTGTAAATTTGATTTTTTGTAATTTTAAATAATTGCAAAAGTGAATTTAAAGTATTTTAGTTGCAATTTTATAAAAAAAAAATTGCATTTCATTATGTTATACAGTTATACCGTTGTACAAAAAAATAGGCAACTCAACATTATAACAATTCTCAAATGGCATCAACTTTCTTGTATGGATGCGCTATCCAGTGTATTATAGATATAACTGCAGTGGATCACTGGTGTCGTGTCGTTTGTTGTTGGTTTTTCGTCGTAGGAATAAAGGCCGGGTCACACAGAGAAAGATTTATAAAAATGCCGCTGCGACAAACAAAAACAATAACAACAACGTGTTGTTTTGTTTGACAACCACGTGTTGTTATTGTTGTTTTCGTTTGTCGCAGCGATTAATCGCGTTGGTTTGGGAGCTCCTTAAAGCTGGAACACCGTCTATCTCGTGTGTCGCTATCGCTCCAATGTATTTCATATGTGTAGAGCTATGTTTGTTTCGCGTGATGGCGTTCTGGAGTGGTCTGTTGTGTTGTGTCGAAATCTATTTTGTACGATTGCGCCATACCACGCTATGGCGCAGACATTTTTTTTAGTGTGCGGGATAGAGAAAACAATGCTCTTGAAAACAGAATAATAAAAACTAAAAAATGTCAGTTTTTAAGACAGCACGCTTGTTTAGTGTACCCAGTCCACAACACACCAAATGAGACATGTGTGGATCCGGATTAATTTGGAATGCAATTAACCAAATATTCGCGCAAAAATTGAAACTTTTTGTCAGCTGCTTCGACTTTTGAACACAGAAAATGTTACCTGTGCGTTCGAAAACATCAGACAACCTATCTTGACAACCGCCGTATAGTTAGCAGCACTAGGTGAGGAATTTCAATTTTTTTGATTCCTATAATTTGGAAAACATTTGGAAAAATTTGGAAAACCATTTTCAGAATTTGGAAAACCGTAGTTAATTAGTTATTAACAATTAAAGGTTAGGCGTATAGTTTGCAGCACATGGAAACAAAGTTAGGGTTTTTTGGTATCAATCAATCGGGAATAGTTTTGTGAAATTTGGAAAACCATTTTTAGAATTTGGAAAAGCATAGTTTAATAGATAATTAACAAAATGTAAACAAAATGACAGTTCTATAAACAATTAAAATTAACGCAAAACGTAATGTAACGGAGCGTAAAATAATTAAAGCCGCCATACAAGAACACAAAACCAACACATATAAAGAAAATTAAGATTTGAAATATAGTTAAGAATAAAACAATAGCCAGTGCTAAACTGGCGATC
This sequence comes from Epistrophella euchroma, assembly GCA_947049315.1. Lineage (NCBI taxonomy): Eukaryota > Metazoa > Arthropoda > Insecta > Diptera > Syrphidae > Epistrophella > Epistrophella euchroma. Next base: position 67,377,732 of record OX346245.1, read on the forward strand.
CAATTCTATAATTTTGTTGTTGGGACAGAATTTTGTTTATATGTGTTGGTTTTGTGTTCTTGTATGGCAGTTTTAATTACTAATTACGTTACGTGTATTATAGAGATCAGTGACTGGATAGCGCATCCATACAAGAAAGTTGAAGCCATTTGAGAATTGTTATAATGTTGAGTTGTCTATTTTTTTGTATAACGGTATAACTGTATAACATAATAAAATGCAATTTTTTTTACAAAATTGCAACTAAAATATTTTAAATTCACTTTTACAATTATTTTAAATTACAAAAAATCAAATTTACAGACAAGTGACGGTCCTTTTGCTTTTTTTTCTTAGAAATTCCACTTCGGTTTTTGCCCCTCTGTGGTTGTAGTAGAATTTTTGAGATCCCAACTTGAACTGGCCTTTTCAGCCTAACATACCTAAAGTGTTTAGTTGCCTCACTGAGTATACCTAAAGTGTTGAGTTGCCTCACTGATCTCTATAAAACACTGGATAGTGGATTCTCTATATGTATAACAGTTTTTTTTGAAGAAAATTGAATTTGATAGTTCTCGTTCTTCCCACACAGTTTGTGTCTTTTTTTAACAAAAGGAAAGAAAGAGATAGGTTTTAATCATCAGAAATAAAACGAAAAAAAAAACAAGACTTTTATTTACTGTTGCAGTTGATGTCTGAGGTACTCGTACGGTAAAAAAAAATATTAGAATTGCAAAATTCATTTGGCACAAGTTAATGTTAAACAGGAATTTCAAAGTAAGTAAAAATTTAATATACAATTTAGCAAAGTAAAATCTAAAACTTTAAAATTATCGTGGGTATTTTTGTCGCGGACATTAGTTCAAATAATTATAATTTTTAATAAAGATACGACTACTATTCTTTTTTTCTTTTCAGCGATAAATAAAACAATAATAATGGTTAGATTGTGCAAATGCTGCAAAAAACCGGCCGTCGATGGAAGGACTCTTCATGGATGAGTTGTATTTAGAAAATGCAATCTTGATTACAAAATACCAAATTAATATACAATACAAATCTCGTAGTCAGTTCGTTTTGTGTGCGCTAAAAATGGTAAATTGTATTTATTAGTTACTGAACTGTGTGCATTGATAAATTTTATTGCAATTTATTTATTAAAGCCCATATTTAGCTACAAATCAAATTTGCTGCAGTTGTACTAGACTAGTGGCATTGGGTATATTTTTTTTCATTACCATGGTCTTCTGATAAATGTTCAGTTAAATCGTGTGTTATTTTAAATTGAATAAGATTATTAAACATTTTGATTTCGGTAAATTGTAAATAAAACTTGTATGCCAACATGAGTTAAATATGTCAGATTTTCGAAAAATTATGTGGGAGTTTGTTTTCAGTGAGTCAGGCTGTCGGCACAAATGTATGTCCGCCTTTGTGAATTGTAGTAATAGCTAATAGCACAGTCTCACCAAAAAAATGTTTTTACGTGGGACAAAAAATCTCACCTGAGCGCTGAGATATGTGAGACGAAAATTTTTTGGATTAATTTCTCGGCTACGTTCAGAATTGTATCTAAAGCGATCTGGATAGCGTTGTTTTGTTGTAATCACTAGTAAAAAAAAACATCTGATGACAAAACAGCTGTTGCCAAAAAAGAAATCTCAATCTATCCTAAAAATTCTGGTATACTTATCTATCCGATAAGAAATGTCAAGAGCAGCTAATTTTCGTTAGCAATAACCTACCCGATCTTTAAGTCGTTCAGAAACAAGCATGGATACTCGAGTATCCAAGATAGGCTATCCTAGAGTACTCCTGAACGTGGCCAGTTTTTCTTTCTCAGCCAAAACAGCTGTTCTTTTGACAATCAAATAAATTTTTTTTTTGTGGTGCGCCAGTCATAATTGGTAAATAAATATAAAATATCGACGGAATTTTAATAAAAACTAAAATAAATTGAACTTGTTATTATTTCTCGTTCATTTCAATAAGTTTTCTGCTTCAAAAATTAAATATTTTATGCAAAAGTTGAAAGTTATTTTTCAGAAGTTCAGTACGAGAATTATAACCTAAGTTTTTTTTACAATTGAGCGGAGAATGTTGTGCCACGAAATATATCGCCTCCGTCAAATTGACATTGAGCGCTCAGTGAGATTTTATTTGGTAGGATACGCCTATCGTAATATTGGGGGCAAAGTCACGGGTCTTCTTCTTCGAAAGGAAATTTGCAAACCTTTTAAATAATTTATTATGTTTAAATGAGCATGTCCTGTGTGCGTCTTGTCTATCCCGTCATATAAATAGACATAGACTTAAGATTCCTCTTCTGAGTGTAAGTATATCTGGTTTCTCTTTGGGCCTTACCAATAACCAAATTTAGAGATGACTTAAATATTTAAGTGGAATCTAAATTAAAAACCATACCAATAATCAATTTAATAGTCAGCTTAACACAAAACGTCACCTTAAATTTTAAAGTGAAGAAACTCATGTTTTCAGGGTTAACAAATTGAAATGGCTGCAAAAAGAAGCCGTTCCTCTAACTGGACACCAGCAATGAAGGAGTTACTGGTAGAGTCAGTGAGCCCCTATTCAACCATTATCGACTCTAAGCTCAATGACGGCGATGTCTTCTCGGACAACATCAATAATATACCGCGCCGTTGACTTATCAAACCTTAAATTAATATTATTAAATAAGTTTTATTTTAGCGCGATTACTGCAACAAAAAGGGCTTACCTAAAGTGGCGGAAAAAAACTGTGTCGTTGTATTCAGAGAAGGGATCGATTGTCTTTTTATATATTTTGGTTCTACGAGCTAAAGATACTTCGTCCAAAATGTTTAAATCTTCTACTATATCCTCGTCTGTACTCATTTTTATTTATGTAAAAGAAATCGATCTAACAAAATATATCTTTTACCTTTCACAATAACAAAAACACAAATGTCATTTCTACAGCTGTCTATCTGACAATAAATTTAGTAATAGAGCGCTAATTAGTAAAAGGCGTGTTTAATTTGGTTATTGGTAAGCACAAGAATTAACTCGTGTTTATTGTTTAACGTTGTGTTTATCTAAACGCGTGTTTAGCGATTGATTATTGGTAAGGCCCTTTGTCTCGAGGTATATGTGGAGACTCATTAGAATTTAGTGTTTACTTGACTTCGCTTTGGCTGTGTTTGATGATGTTAGTTTGCGGCCAGTTGGCACTATCGTGTATGGCCAGCTGTAGGATAAATGTATCATAGATCGTGTTTAGATTGGGAAGATTGAAGCCTGTATCACGGCAGTTTGTGGGAAAGATAAGTGCGGGGTGAAGGGTTTCGTGAAGCGCGAAGAAAACATAAAAACTGGACTAATGAGTATCATTTGTTGTTGTTTCAATGGCCGAAATTACAAAATTGTTGTTGTATAAATGTTTTTTTGAGGCGCCTCAGTTTATAATCTAAACACGACTATCCTCACCAGTCCGCACTCTATTTTCCCAATCTTAACAGGATCGTATGCTTTACTTTTTCGGCGCAATATTATAGCATTTTCATACTACGTTTCCACCAACCACAAAACCGAGATTTAGGTAGATTTACCATAAATCTTTTTCAAATCCCGAAGATTTACCATGCAAATTTAGTTTTAAAGGAATCCGAAATTAAAAACTATCATGCAAATTTATTTCCTAAATCTCGAAGATTTGAAATAAATCTCGTTCAATCTTCATAGGTGCAATAGTTTTAAAACTCGAACCTACATTTTCTCACACTGAATGCATTCATTGGAAAGTGGGCATACATGAAATTGTCTGCCTCACTTCAACGTCATTAGAAAGAACGAAACAACATCTGCAAACTGTCAAAATAAATCTAGTTTTAAATCTTTTTGTGCGGTGGAAACACCAAAAAGATTTATATAATCTAAACTGAGATAAACCTTCGGTGGAAACATAGTATCAGTCTTGTGTTTAAATGTGCCTAGAAACAACCATTAAACCAGAGATCAGAAATAAATCTCAACCTTTTGAAAGGTCCCTAAATAACTCTTATTTTTTGCTATTTTCAATAAAAGTCACAAGATAAAAAAAACTTACCAACACCTGAACTTAAAACGTGAAAAATACAAAAGAAAAGAAAACACTAATCTTCTATTATTTCCAAAATGAATCCCTTTTTGTGTTCGCAGTTCGTACTCGTTGGGGATTTTGGATTTGTATTGAACCAGATTAATACTACGTTTCCACCGACCACAAAACCGAGATTTAAGTATATTTACCTAAATATTCTTCAAATCCCGAAGTTTTAGCATACAAATTTATTTCCTAAATCTCGAAGATTTGAAATAAATCTTGTTAAATCTTCATAGGTCCAATAGTTTTAAAACTCGAACTGGCCTATATTTTCTCACACTGAATGCATTCATTGGAAAGGGGACATACATGAATCTATCTACCTTACTTCAACTCCATTTAAAAAAAAGTGAAATAACATCTTCATACTGTCAAAATAAATCTTCTTTTTAATCTTTTTGTGTGGTGGAAACACCAAACAGATTTATGTAATCTAAACTGAGATAAACCTTCGGTGGAAACATAGTCACCTTTCACACAGGGCAACTGAGTTGCCGGCAACAATTAGTCCATAGGCGAGGAGGGCAGGAAGAAAGAAGGGGAAATGAAATCTCCCCGGTCAACTAATTCAGGAGATTTTTTTGACGTTTCTCTTCACACTACGTTTGTGTGTGTTCAAGGTAGTTTAAAAGGAAAATAAAAAAAATCTCCGTTTCACGTCCTTCCCACTGTTATAATCTTCCTTCAATTTTCTTCAAAATGTTTATATGAATTCCCTATCCAGTGTTTATAGAGATCAGTGAGTTGCCTACGTACACTGATCTCTATAATACACTGGATAGCGCATCCATACAAGAAAGTTGAAGCCATTTGAGAATTGTTATAATGTTGAGTTGCCTATTTTTTTGTATAACGGTATAACTGTATAACATAATGAAATGCAAAATACTAAAATACTTTAAATTCACTTTTACAATTATTTTAAATTACAAAAAAATAAATTTACAAACAAGTGATAGTTCTTTTGCTTTTTTTTTCTTAGAAATTCCACTTTGGTTTTTACCCATTTTGGTGTAGTAGAATTTTTGAGATCTCAGCAACTTGAACTGGCCTTCTCAGTCTCACTGAACATACCTAAAGTGTTGAGTTGCTTCACTGAACCACTGATCTCTATAATACACTGGATAGTGTATTCCCTACAAAGTATAACAGTTTTTTTGACTCCAATTGAAGATGACATTTGGGAAGGCAGCTCCACTCTCTGACATCTTCTGGGCACAAAAAAATCATTTTGACGTAAGAACTAGTGATGCTTAAACATCGATAGTTTCCATTTTCGATAGTTTTGGAAAAAAAACTATCGATACAACGATAGTCGAATTTGAAATAAATTACCCAATATTTTGTTTTATTCAAATAAATAATTATGTAGCTTGCTCACTTTTAGACTAAAAAAAAATTAAAAAATATGCGCCATCCTAAATCTTTGTGTTTTATTATTGTATGTGAGTCAAAGTGACATTTCGGTACAAAAATATAGTTTTTTAATATCGATAGACTATCGATGTTTAAGCAACACTAGTAAACACTGAGTAAAATTCTTGTTTCCAATTTATTTTTGTGGCGTGCGGTAATTGTGCTTAAAATGCATTTTGTAATCTTATAAAAAATTATTTTATATCGATCGTTTTAAATACATTCATTTTATGCAATTTGAAATTATTATTTGAGAATTCATGCAATTAAAGCAATTGGAGTTTTGTTCAAAAACGGAGTCCAGCAACCGCAATGCATTAAAAAGCAAGTATGCGTTGATTTTTCATCGCCAAATATTGCTAAACAAATGCATTTACGATCCACCATTATTGGTGAATTAATTGCTTGGCAATTGGAGTTTATTTTTTTAACAAAGATTTAGTAAATCCAGAACAATATCGTTTCACATTTTCCACTTCTTTGACTTTTGACTTCTTTACTTTTTATATTTTATAAAGTTATACTGTTATACAAAAAAGTAGGCAGCTCCACTATAACAGTTCTTCAAATGGGGTCAACTTTCTTGTATGGATACGCTATCCAGTAAACTGGAAAAATAAACTCCAATAGCCAAGCAATTAATTCACCAATAATGGTAGATCGTAAATGCATTTGTTTAGCAATATTTGGCGATGAAAAATCAACGCATACTTGCTTTTTAATGCATTGCGGTTGCTGGACTCCGTTTTTGAACTAAACTCCAATTGCTTTAATTGCATGAATTCTCAAATAATAATTTCAAATTGCATAAAATGAATGTATTTAAAACGATCGATATAAAATAAATTTTTATAAGATTACAAAATGCATTTTAAGCACAATTACCGCACGCCACAAAAATAAATAGGAAACAAGAATTTTACTCAGTGTTTACTAATGTTGCTCAAACATCGATAGTCTATCGATAGTAAAAAACTATCGCGTACATCGATAGTTTTAAAAAAAAACTCGAAAACTATCGAGAGTGTCAATAATTCCAAATTCGAGAGGGCCGATTTGCTTTAAATTTGATCCAGAGCATTTTTATGTGATTTCTTAGGGGGTAAATTCGAATTTTTTATTTAACTCATCAAGTATCAAATATGTGAAAAACAGAAACCACAGATAGGTATTTAAAAAAGCTCACAGACACAAAAAAATAAATTAATCGAAACTCGTTTGGAATGGGCTATGGTTAAATACTTGCAGCCTAATTCATAATTGCATTATAACGAGTGCATAATGTTATATACTCTTTATAATGCCTCTGAAGGCCAAAATGTTATTCAGAAAACTTATGCAACGTTGAATAGAGGCACTAAAAGCTAAACGAGTTTGGAGGTTGAATATTGCCTACATAAGGATATTTTTGTACCGAAATGCCACTTTGACTCACATACAATAATAAAACACAAAGATATTTTTTAATTTCTTTTTTTTTTAGTCTAAAAGTGAGCAAGCTACATAATTATTTATTTGAATAAAACAAAATATTGGTTAATTTATTTCAACTTCGACTATCGTTGTATCGATAGTTTTTTTTTCCAAATCGAAAATGGAAACTATCGATGTTTAAGCATCACTATTTCTTACGTCAAAATGATTTTTTTGTGCTCAGAAGATGTCAGAGAGCTGCCTTCCCAAATGTCATCTTCAATTGGAGTCAAAAAAACTGTTATACTTTGTAGGGAATAAACTATCCAGTGTATTATAGAGATCAGGGGCCTATTTCTGCGCTACTACATCATCTACAATGTAGTAGTATAACAGTTGTAATACATCATTTCTGTTTCAAACATACATTGGTTTTTGTGGTGTAGTACATCAATGTATCTTTGGAGAATCGACTGGAAATATTGGAAAAATGTATGATTCTGTTTCACAGCTTTTGATACTACATTGTTGTAGTACAACTAACGGTAAATTCTTGTTACATTCTCACAACAAAAATATTTGCTGTGATTGTTGTATACCATCAAAAAATGGCTGGATATAAAAGAAAATATACGAATGTAAGTATTTTTTTTTTTGTTATTTAAATATAAGAAATTCAAAAAATGTATGATTTATCTTTTAATTTTTATATAGTCGGTAAAGGAACAGCAGATGCTTGTCTTGCAGGAAATTTACAAGGCAAAGGATGTCCTCTTTGGAAAATTTTCGTCTTCCCTGACAAAGGCAGATATTTCCCGAGAATGGGACAAAATAACAGGGATAGCTGCTAGTTACAGGCTTATTTCGGAAGCCATCAATTGGTATCAAAGTACCATCAACAGCTCCAGCAACCAAAGGCATTCCCGCTATATTAAAAAAAAACCTTGAGCTACATTGTTCGAGTTTTCTGGTCACCTCTTCTTCGCCTATGTAAAAAACAAAATAAATTATAACAATTCTATGAAAGTCAATTATTAATGGCAAAATTACTCACTTAATAAAAGACGTGAAATAAGTGAACACACTTTATTAACGCATCGACATATGGATGCCTTTGAGACATTATGCATATTACCGACACCATGGTATTGACCTCCATTTCCAAGCCAATGGAGTGTAATTAAAATCTGTTGGAGCGGTGATAAAGTATATTTGTTGCAATTGATTGGATGGGCAATGAATGCTCCCAAGCGTTCAACCAAAAATTCAATACACATTTTTGGCATCCTGAATCTTTCAATAAAATAAGGGTCTTCCAAATTAAAATTGATTCGCTGTAAATATGTTTTCGGTCTTCTTTCAATATCAATTCAAAATCATCGTCGAAAATATTTATGTCAAAATCCATTTATTCTTAATTTATCTTAATTTATTTTTATTTATTTATTTGTGTCTTAAAAAATCGAAACTAGCACTCACTACTTTTTTTTAATTGAATTTTTATTGAGACTTTTAGGAATTTTACAGAGTACCATTCAGAATGAAATTACATATGTATACTGCGGCTGTCGAGTATGGCCTGCTTTATCTTGTTACAAAGATTGCCTCATGGCTGTCAGTTTAAATTTGTTCTGCTCATGCTCAGGAGCAATAATATAATACAGTGGAGTGTGACTGTGAATCACGATATGATACAAATAACTTAAAATTAACTTAAGACTAAAAGAAACAAGCGAGACGAGTATACGTAGTATACATTCGAGTGCTTGTTCTCAGGTACGAGTACACCAGTGTGTATTTATTTGAATTCTTGTTTTGATAAATAGATTGGAATGAAGTTTTGTTTAATGGAAGAGAATATAAGTAATGTGCTTATTATAGGTGAAATTATGATAAAGTCAAAGTGATAAGTACATCGAGATTATATTTCTGTTACTAGGATTTCATATTATGTTAAGTTATATCGTATTGATGTTTTGAATTTGTTTATGTTGCAAACATAGATGAATATTTTTGAATTGAGTTAATTTAATTAAGTAAGATAAGTTAATTTTGGATGTTTTGATATGATTAAAAAAAAAAAAGAGATAATTTGAATCTTTTCGATTTAGGTGGCAAATCATATAGGAGGAAAATTAACTTAGTAAGGTAAGGTTAGTATCTAAAACATAAACAAAATAGAATAAAAAGGAGTAAGTTTTGTCCAGCCAATAACGCAATTAGAAGATAAAAGTGATTAAAGAAGACATAAAAATGTGAATCAATGATCACCTGCAAGGGTAAAATAAACGAGGGAGAGCTAATTACATTAAAATTTTTAGCCACGATTTTGGCCTGATGTGGCCTTGATGTAGAAGGGTAAAGGTAAATCTTCGGGAGTTGAGTCAAGGTCCATCAATGAGATGTCAGCTAACAAGAGGTACCTCTCCGCGGTCCCAGGGGCGCCCGACCGCACGGAGATGACATCCTTGATTAGCTCATTGTCCGAGGTGGAAAGACGGGTTAAGGTGTTTTTCAGTAAGTACATAGCATGTATCGTATGGTCACCATACGAGTCTAAAAGCAATACATAAAACAGGACAGCTATCTTTATATTATTATTATGAGTATTTCTCTTTCCTACGATATTGTTCTCTTCTTTTAATAAGGATAGTTATAAATATTGTAAGCCAATATAATCGGCCAGCATTGTAGTTAGTGATAATTTGGACAGCAAGGAATAAATTTGGGTTTTTTCACCGTGAAGGTTTTTCCCAAAGCAAATCTTAATATGTTTTTATTTCGATCGGAACCTTTTTACTTAAATTTAGTTTTACCTTTATACGTCGAAAAATTTGGTCCACAGCGAGCCGGATTTGAGCCATCGATAAGATAAAATTACATTCCACAAGCGGAGAGTGAAAAATTTAAATTTGGTTAAAAAGTGAAATTTAAAGTGCAATGTGAGTGATTGTTTAAGCATTAAAAGCATAAAAAGGGAGGTACACCCTGTCAGTGTCCAGCGTTTTCCAAAATAATATAAAAGGTTAAAAGGTATACCTACATTTAATAATATTTCCTCCCTCTAGCGAAAAATTCCATGCAAATAACGAATGCGGACGGCAAACCGTTATGAAAATGTTAGCAGCAAACAAGATTCAGCATGAATCTCACAATAAACACGATTTCAAAGTGTTTATTGTGAAAAAGCATCGCACGGAAGTTTTTTATTTTATTGGAGTATTGAGAAATTTATAAACAAAGGTATGTACAGCGAAAATATTAGCAATTAAATTAGTGAAGGCAAGGGGACAGCAAAAGTTAAATCTATCAGGACAGCGAAATATGAAATCTATTTGGAAAGTGAAAGTGTTACAAATCAGTACTGGGATAGTGTTTTGTTTCTTAGAAAAACAATGGATAGTGAAATCACAAAGTTGATTAAAAATCGAAAGTGATCTGTTGCTTTATACTGCCAGCCATAAGCAAATTATTCAGTTGTGCGTCGTCGCACAAATTAATACATAACATCTAAAAAAGGGGTAGTTGCGTTAATTCAGATTATGTGTTTCACATAATATGAATAAAATAGGGGTAGGTGCGTGGTTCGGACTATGTGCTACACATGCACTGATCTCTATAATATACTGGATAGCGCATCCATACAAAAAAGTTGAAGCAAATTGAAGAATTGTTATACTGGCCACTCGTACACCAACTGTCAAAATAGATATAAAAAAATATACCAAATATAACAAATATAACAATTTTGTGTTTTCAAGATGAGATGATGTCAAGAACAAAAAAAAAGTTGTTTGAGGTTATTTTTTTTGTGAAACAAACAAAATAAAATAGTCAGTCAGTCTTTTCGTTTGTTTTTGTTTTTATAGTTTTTTTTTATATTTTAAACTTGTGAAAAGTGAAAACGAGATCCAAGCACACCGCAAGCTCCACAGCACCTTCCTACTGATGCTGCGAATTGAGATATCTCTTCAATAACTCTACGAGAACTGGAAAAAATTCTCTCAAAGCGCAGTCAGAATCGAGAAGTCTTCGTTTGGCAACGACAAATGTTGCTAATGATCCACCTGCTGTGCTGGAAGAACAAAAAACAATAATACCCGAGCCAATTGTATCGAAATCAATGACCGACGATGAGAAGTTCGTAGGAAATGTGTTGAACATAATAAAAACGGGGACGACCAATGAGGCTTTCACACCACCATCTCCGGACAACATTATTCTTCCAAAGTTAAGTAGTGTGGCAAAGCAGAGAAAGGTTCCTTCAAGTCGAATCGGACGAATGGCTACATTTGGGGGTCTTTTTGCTGGTCTCGGAATAGGATCCAAGAACGTAAAGGAAGCATTATTCAGCCCAGCCAATGCTGACCGAATAGTCGACACTTTGTGTAGAGTTCGGGGAGCTGCCCTGAAAATAGGACAAATCCTTAGTATCCAAGACAATAGTTTAGTTTCACCACAGTTGATGAAAGCATTCGAGCGTGTGAGGCAAGCTGCGGACTACATGCCCGATTGGCAAGTAGAACAAGTCATGCCTTCTGAATTGGGCGTCGATTGGAGGAGCAAGTTGACTTCCTTTGAACAGAAGCCATTTTCCGCTGCAAGAGTATTGGTCAAGTAAGTGGAGAATCCTTTTGTTAGTTTAAAACAATTGCTTATTGCTTTCAATTTTAGGTTCATAGAGCAGTATTGTTGGACGGAATGGAATTGGCTATTAAAATCCAATATCTAGGTGTTGCTAAGAGCATTGAGAGTGACATTGACAATCTGGTTGGCATGCTTAAAGTTTGGGATGTTTTTCCAAAAGGATTCTTTATAGATAACTTTGTTAAAATAGCCAAACGTGAACTCGCCTGGGAAGTCGATTATCTTAGAGAAGCTGAATATACTTCGAGGTTTAAGGAGATGATTGCACCATATCCGGAGTATTATGTTCCTACTGTGATCAAAAACATGACGACCTCAAGTGTACTTACAACCGAACTTGTGCCTGGAGTGCCTCTAGACAAATGCTTCCAAATGAGGTAAGATAGAATCATTGTTTTCGGAAAGGTTTTATTTGATTTATTTTAAAGTCGAGGTTTGGTTAGCTTTTATTTTATGTCTCGATTTGCTAATAATATACGTTAATTAAGTGATACTGAACTTGTCAAAAATGTGTTATTAATTGATCTTAAAAATTAAATTAAATTAAATTTGGTGACATAACGACTCATGAAGAACCAGGGCTTAGTGACTAACAACTCTCAAACATTCCGCGCGTCTGCAGGAGAGGGTACCTAAAGTTTATTGTCAAATCCAAATGGCTAAGGTGAGCAGCACTTTTCTATGACAAGAGATACTCTTGGAGGATTTGTCACTTCCTCGCAAGAGACAGTAGCCCTGAAAAAAAAAACTTAAGGTGGAAGCGGCTTGATCTGAGTCTACTCAATCCTTTGTACTTATCGTACTGAAGAAGGAAAAAAGGAGAATAAACTAGTTTTTTCCTCAAAGATTTCAACGATAGGGATTATCAATCCATCCTGTGCTTCCTGGTTTCGATAGATCTATGGCTTTTTAAATCTAAATGTATTTCACCAGTCAATTTTAATTGAAATTCAAACTGGTTACAAGTCGTTGGGAACTCACATGAGCATCAGTACATTGAATTTGTGCTAAAGCCTAGTACGCAGATCGCGCTAAAATTTATCTTCCATACAAATTTCATCCAAAGATAAATTTTGACATTTGTGCTCTTAGCAAACGATTGTAGAGATAAAAATTGTAGGGATAAAATTTAGTTTAGCTTGAACTGCGTACCTGGCTTAAGGCTAAAAAGGCAAATTCTGAAAAATTATTTTTCGCTGAACTGAGCGTTCTCACGAAATTGTCACTAATGGAGTTTCTAAAACGTATTCAGAATTCAAAATGGTTCAAAGAGACATCTTTGATTTTTGCAATGTATCTCTTTTAATATTTTCTATGGACTTTAGTTTTTATATCTTTTGTTTTTCAAGCAGGGATGAGGAACAGGTGCATAAATAAAATAATTTTAGTTCTTTTATCTACGCCGAAACTGAAAACTTACGTGTATATCCACATGGTTTGTTTGTAAAATATTTGTCTATTTTAAGCTACGAACACCGACGGATCATAGCCGAATCGACTCTAAAACTCTGCTTGCGGGAGCTCTTTGAACTGCAATGCATGCAAACAGATCCAAATTGGTCTAACTTCCTTTACGATGACAAATCAAAGCGACTCATGCTGATTGATTTTGGTGCGACGAGATTCTACCAAAAGGACTTTATTAAAAACTATCGTCATGTAAAAATATACTTGCACATGATAGAAATTAAAAATGTGCATAATAAAGAATTGCAACATAAACAAGTAGCTCGTTTTGTAGACCACGCACAACGTGCGCCGCAAACCACATATTTCATTAAATCATATATATTTTTTTTAAATTCAAATTAATTCATGACGTGTCATATATACATATGACGTCATATGCATTTCGTCATATAAATTTGACTGTCACATTTATATAAGAATTTCGAGCCATATATATTTTGCAAACTTATTTATATGATAAAGTAATACTGCATTAATGATTTTGTGCCTTTTACAGTAGGAAATATTTTTTTCTTTCATACAAAAATAAGACACTGTTAAACGTTTCCAAAAATGCCTCAAACTCAATGTTTTGGCGCTTACGGGCGTCAATTCTTTTTCAATATAAGCTCTTTCGGCAGGTCTCCGATCAGCTTGTATACCTGCTCCGACAACTACTTCCGATACGATATCCACCCATCCAAATCATTTTCAGATAACTTGAGTTTTTGTATCAAATCTATTCGGATAGGTTTGGATAGTTGCCCGGACACAGCCATTGCTAAAATTATTCCTCATGCTGTTTTACGTTCGTGATTAGTTATAGTTTAAAATTGCAGAATTCGTACGCGAGCTTATATAAGTTCCCTTGGTTTTGGAAATTTAATTCACAGATTTCGGCGGATTAATTGAGGTTCAGCGATGGTTCAGACAAGTAATTAGTTATTATAACATACTTGAACCATCGTTACACCTCAGTTCATCCGCTGAAATCGGCTAGTTGAAATTGAACCACTTTGGACAACTGCTCCTTAAAAATCATAAACCATCATGAATGAAAAATAGTTGCTTCATAATAATTGTCAGCAAGATTTTTTTTCATAACGGTTTTGTTTTTTATTCAAAGCTTTATAAAATAAAAACAATACAAAAAAATTCCTGGCCCTATACATTTACAGAAAAAATTTGTTCGAGAGTAACATCAGCATCGTTGGGAAAATTAAGACAAGAGTTTAATCATTTGTAATGAAATAAAGTTGTTATGTATAAACTTGAAATATTTTTATTCATGCATAAATTTATCTATTGCATGCGCTCCACGTTTTTAGTGCCTGTTTACATTGTATTTTTGACGAACGGCGCATCCAGTGAGATGGGTAGATTTTGTGTGAGTAAGAAAGAGAAGGGTTAATTCCACCCAAATTACGCCGATGCGCCAGTTTCATTAAATGTTTTCGGATTGAGCAGGAAGAGTTTTTTTTGTGTGAGTGAGAGATACATGGTTGTTAAGGATGTGAGATAGGGATGGGTAGATTGAAATGAAAGAATTTTTTCTCTATAATGTAAACACGAGGAACATTTTGATGAACGAAAATATGCTTTGTCAAAAATACAATGTAAACAGGCACTTAGAGAGCAGATTCCAGAATGGTATCAACCACATTTGTGGCACTCTCCATTCAATAAAGAAACCCCAAAACTTTCTTTGAAACTGAAAAAGGTTTTGTGGTTTCTTTATTGAATGGAGAGTGCCACAAATGTGGTTGATACCATTTTGGTATCTGCTCTCGATGCCTTTAAAAGGAGCATAAAAAGTTTTGATTCCAAAGCTCTATACAAAAAATTCAACCTCGGAGTAAACTTGTAGGTAGGTCATTTATTGAATTATAGGGAAAGCAACAAAACTTAGTACTTTATTGTCCTGGCGAAGAGCCTCGCCTATTATTGCACCCGCTGTGCCATCGCACCGAGCCTTGCAGCGTGCTGTTCCTTCGTAAGTATCAATTAGGAGATACTTAGTCACAATCTGAGCGAGGATTTCCAGCTTCTTATCCTGGATGTGTCTCTTGAACAGTGAGTGGGAATCCTTTGACATTCTAATGATGAATTTGTCTTGTTCCATGGCTGCAACAAGATCGTTATTCTCATTTGAGAAGGTTTCGTATAAGCAGAATGTTCTGCAAATCTACTTGTTAATAATCGTCCAGACCAGGCCCAAATTTTTCGACGAACTTGCGGCATTTCTGGATCTGGTTTCCACTTTTGACAAGTTTAAAAAATATTTTTGTACCAATATCGGATGCAACACAAAAAAAAAAAACGAAAAGACTGACTGACTATTTTATTTTGTTGGTGTCACAAAAAAAAAAAAGAAATAACCTCAAACTACTTTTTTTGTTTCACATAGATGTCAAAATTGGCCACTCAGCCACCTTATGTCATCTTCAATTGGAATGATAAAAACTGTTATACTTGAATGGTATACACTATCCAGTATATTATAGAGATCAGTGTACACATGGCGTGAACAAATTTCAATTGTAAATAAACAAATGTATAGGGTTCGGACAGCGTGCCAGCATTTAATACTAAATTACGTACGTACGTAGGAAAGTCAGCCAGCATCCAAATTTGATAGATTTCAGCCAGCCTGTAAGCGGGATAGTGAATTATAGGAATCAGAAGGATAGTGAAGAGGCGTATTAGGTATGATGATTTATATCATTCCAAAAATATAAAAGGCCTTTATGGTTAGCGCTCTTGCCAGCATTAAATTTGTATGTCTAGATTTCAGCCAGCGAGTAGAAACCATTAATTCAACATTTTTATTTTTTCAGTAATGACTAATGTAAAGTTACATGCTGCTGCAATTGCAGCCCTGAAAAGGATGTTAGATTACACCGATCAGCCAGCATTCCAGCAAGCGGACAGAGTGGATCTCATGGTACACCTGGAGAGGGTTGAAGAAGCCTGGGCCCACCTGATAGAGATCCATGATAAAGTGCTAGCGGGAAAAGGTAATGACCTTGGAAAAGCGGAAGAAGACTTGGCTAAAGCAGAAGAGATATACTGCTCTGCCAAAGCGATTCTTAGACGCCAGCTAGCTAAAACCAGACCAGCATTCGAGAGTGAACAGCCGCCAGCATCGACAGCAAACAGCCAGCCACAGCCACCTGTTGCAGTACAAATTCAGTTGCCAGCACAACAGCAGGAAATAAGGAACTCCTGGGGTGAGTTCGATGGTTCCCTTACGAAATGGCAGGGTTTCCATGATCGATTTGTGACAGTGATACATGACAACAACAATGTCAGCTTACAAATTTACCTACCTAAGTAAGTCGTTGACGGGTAAAGCAGCCACAACAATGGGGGAGTGGCAACTCACCGATAAAAATTATCAAGAAGCCTGGGAAAGATTGAACCAGCTGTATAATAAAAAATATCAGACTTGTCGGGAGCTCCTACGACAATTTACTCAGCTTCCAGGTCTGGCCATAAACCCAAATGCAGACGACCTCCAGCATATCTCAAATGTAACGCATGAGATGTTACGCCAGCTGAAAGCCCAAGGGCTCCCAGTAGAACATTGGGACATGTTTGTGGTCCCGATGATTCACGATCGTCTCGACAGCGCTACATCTCGACAGTGGGAACTAATAAGAAGTTCTGAGATGCCCACCACCAAAGAAATCTTGGAATTCCTCGATAAGCAAGCGGCAGCCAGCAGCAGTGATGCAGCACCAAATAGGCCCAGCACTTCGACAGCGAGATTTAATCGATTTGAAAATGAGCGCAGTAGCCAGCCCCCAAGAACAGCGACTTTCAGCGCAATTAGGAAAGCAAAGCCAGCGGTATCGATTCAGCCAGCACACACAGCCCAGCCAGCAGCGCGAGTCAATTTCAAGCCACAAGTACGTTTTCATAAAGTCTTAACTACATAAGCCAAAAAAGTGAAAAAGTACAAAAGTGAAAATTTTCAAACTCATTTTAGGATACTGTTTCTCAAAGGAAAACTTATAAAAATGATGCAGAAAGCTTAAATTTTGGTTTAAAAATAAAATGTATGTATTATTTTTCACAAAACAACTGCGCTAGCTGGAAAAAAATATTTTTACTTTTGTAATTTTGCAAAAAGTGGCTTATGTAGTTAAGGCTTAATTGTGAAATGTGCGGCGAGCGGCACCAACTGTATCATTGCAAAAAGTTCCAGAAACTGAGCCTACAAGCCAAGCGCGAGTATGTGAGAGCAGAAGGACTCTGTGAAAATTGCATCAAGCGAGGGCATCGGGTTGATGTTTGTTATCAGGACCCGTGTCCACGATGCCCCTATCAGCAAATGCACAATAGTGCACTTTGTCCAGTCCTCAATGACAAAAGACAAACAGCAATGATGACAGCTGCACCATCCAAGACAGCAAAAAGGAAGAGCGATTGATATGCAAGCAACCATCAGCCAGCAAAGAAACCGAGGACAGCGAGCTACGAGGGGCATAAGCCGCCAGCGAAATTAGCAATTAAAACTCGTTCGTTTATAACCAACGAAGATATTAAAGCAAATAAAGATATCAAATGGGTTAATAAGTATTCAAATGGTTTTCATTCATTTTTTACTTCCACAGCATCACAAGAGGTTACGTTAATGCCAACTGTCTGGGTGAGAGTTTGTATAGGAGAAAGGTTTTCAGGTCCTATACGGGCATTATTGGATTCTGGGGCACATCTAAACATTGTTACATACAGCGTTGCAAAGTCATTTGGCATTTCAATGTCATCAATAGCGAAAAGAGTGGTGGGTGTAGACGGCCACCCGATACGGATACGAAAACAAATATCTTTGAAGATAGTGCCATGGTTTGATGCTGGCACATGCCATGAAGAGGACTTCTTAGTACTGCCAAGGGAAACAAGGTGGGCGGTGTTTACACCGATTATAGACATAGAGCCTCTACCTGATCTGCAAGCGTGCCAGCTAGCAGACCCAAATTATTGGAAAAGCGATACGTTTTCGATGTTGTTGGGCGTTAGGTTCTTTGCAAGGGCAATGACCAATGCAATACCAAGAAACATCAGAAATACAATTATAGTTCAGACAGCATTTGGGATAGTGATATTTGGTGGTTGTTCATTAAGTACAGTTGATGATATAACTGATATTCTGCCAGCAGCTAAATGTATAGAATGGGACAGCGTCGATAAGTTAGTGCGACAGCTATGGCATATGGATCAAATAGGATCACATCCCATTAGGACAGCTGAAGAGCAAGCGGTTGAGGACAGCTTCGTTCAAACGACTAGAAGGGCCAATGATGGTCGCTTCATTGTCACTATTCCGATAAAACCTGAAGTCAAAAGTATAGGTAGCTCTAGGGCGATAGCGTTAAGAAGGTTCATGTTTCTTGAACAAAAGCTTATAAGGGAGCCAGTATTAAAAGAAAAATATGTGAACTTCATGCGAGAATATGCACAATTGGGGCACATGCAGCAAGTGAATGGGCAATCGACAGCGGGACAGATAGTGTATCATATACCACACCATTGTGTGACTAAAAAGTTTAGGGTAGTGTTTGATTGTAGCTGTCAAACAGATCAAGGTATATCTCTCAACGAAGTTCAACAACTTGGCGAGAAATTACAGCGTGACTTGTACGAGATTGTTATGCGTTTTCGCAGGCATCGGATAGCCTTTAGTGCAGACATCAAGATGATGTTCAGGCAAGTGTGGATAGCTCGACAGCAATGGGATCTGCAGAGGATATTCTGGCTTGAGTCTCCAAGGGAAGAGCGCAAAGAGTATTGGTTAACGGTCGTCACGTATGGCATGACTTCATCAGCATACAATTCAGTGCGAGCACTCATACAGTGCGCTCGAGAATTAGGATCTACACTTCCTAAAGTAGAAGAGATAGTAGCGAATTTTATATGGATGACTGTGTCTCCGGATGCGATAGTGAAGTAGAAGCGGTTACGCTGATTAAGCAACTGGATACAGTGTTACGAACAGCTGGATTTGAACTTCGAAAGTGGAAATCGAATAGTGAAAATGTAGTAAGTAAGTTCCAAACTGATCATACCAGAGCAATGATGTTCGATAGCGAAGAGCAAGCGACAGTGTTAGGCCTGCAATGGCTGATAGAAGAAGACAAATTTACATTTGTAGTTCAAGACCAAACATCCGAAGGAGAGATTACAAAACGGAAAGTGTTAAGCATGATAGCGAAGCTATATGATCCTAATGGATATATAGCACCAGTGGTAATTTTGGGTAAGATCTTGATACAAGACATTTGGAGAGTGAGTCACGAATGGGACGAAGCGTTACCCATGGAAATACAGGTCAGGTGGAAAAAGCTATGGGGAGGGATTAAGCATCTAGAGAAGTTTCGAATTGACCGATGGCTACACACTAGCCGAGAAACAAAGATGGAGATACATGGTTTTGCTGATGCTTCAGCAACAGCTTATGGTGGTGTTATATATATACGTGTTACGACAGCGATAGGAGAGTGTACAAGCCAGCTAGTGGTATCCAAAACACGGGTAGCGCCACTAAAGACGATAACTATACCGCGTTTAGAATTAGCGGCAGCAGAGTTATTGAGTCGCTTATTAGTAGAGACGCAGAAGGCAATGGGATGGGAGAAAGTTGATTACGTATTATGGTCGGATTCAATGGTTGTTTTGCATTGGTTGCACAAACTCCCACGAGAGTTAAAAACTTATGTTGCAAACAGGGTGTCAGCTATTCAAACCAATACAAATATTAGTCGATGGCGGCATGTAGGGACAAAAGAGAATCCAGCCGATTTATTGAGTCGAGGTATGATGCCAGCAGATTTAGTGGAAAGTGCATTATGGCTACATGGGCCAACATGGCTATGTTTACCGGACAGTGAATGGCCAGCGAACCCGACAGCGTCAAAGTTGCCAGCTATAGGGGAAAGTGAGATGCAAGCGTTTACAATCAATTTAGTCAAGTCAGAATTAGGTATTTGGGTGCCTAGTCGACAGGCGACAATGCCTATATTGGAATATGCTAGTAGTTTGGATAAAGCGTCTGGAATAATGGGCTATGTGTTCCGTTATATAAATATGTTGCAAGCAAGTGTTAGACAAAAGAAGCAAGGTAAGCATGAACAACGTGCTAAGCGAGGTAAATTAGTGACTCGGGCTCTGAGAATTGATGAGAGAGCGGCAGCTATACGATATTTTATAAAAACAGCGCAGAACGAATTATATGGGAAAGATATTGCGAGCCTACGAAAGAACAGCCAGCTAGCTGAGCATAGTAAATTAGAGGCACTTAAGCCTATTTTCGACAGCGATAATGTCCTGCGAGCAGGCGGACGATTACATAGAGCCAGCGGAGAGTATGACATGCGTCATCTAGCTATTATACCTAATGGTACAAGATTATCGTGGTTAATCGTAAATGATGTACACCAGAGAACAAAACATGGTTCTGTTCAGGTGATGATGCAAGTGTTGCGACAGCGTTTCTGGATTCCTCGATTAAGAGATGAATTACGGAGTTTCATACACAAATGTGTCATCTGTGCTAGATATAATCACCGACTAGAACAACAGCTTATGTCTGAGCTTCCAGCAGACAGAGTGCAAGTGGGAAAGCCGTTTATACATACAGGGGTTGACTATGCCGGACCCTTCATGCTAAAAATAGTTAATAGGGCGGGCCGACAGGTTACTCTGAAGAAATCATGGGTAGCAATCTTTGTGTGCCTCAAGACAAGAGCGGTACACATTGATGTGGTAGGTGATTTGACATCAACATCCTTCCTGGCATGCTATGATCGATTTATTAGTAGACGGGGTAGGTGTGAGCGGATGTACAGCGATAATGGTACATCTTTTGTCGGTGCAGCTAGAGAAATCGAACGTGCCTGGGCAGAATGGCGGGAGAGTGAGGTTTTTAGTCGTCTAAGCCTAAAGGGAACAGATTGGTTTTTCATGGTGCCAGCGGCCCCACATCAAGGGGGTATATATGAAGCGGCGGTTAAGTTGATGAAATATCACTTAAAGCGAATAGTTGGACAGCGAGTGTTGGAGAGTGAGCAATTCTCAACTTTGTTGGTTGAGATAGAGGGTATATTGAATTCGCGACCGATTCATCCCTTACATGATGACCCTACAGATCTGCAAGCGTTGACCCCAGGTCATTTTTTGGTAGGTGAGCCAATTGTTCTGCGACCACCGTATAGGATAGTGACTGATACCAATAATCATGGAATCAGATTGTGGAAAGAAAGAAAGAATATGTTGAAACATTTCTGGAAAAGATGGAGAGAAGAATACTTGGTAACTCTCCAGGAAAGGAAAAAGTGGTGTAGAGAAAAGGAAAGTCTACGAGTAGGACAGCTAGTAATCATTAAGAGCGAGAACCTTCCGCCAGCACAGTGGTCTATGGGTAGAATCTGCCAGCTCATAGAAAGCAGGGATGGAATAGTTCGTTCAGTGGTTGTTCAGACCGAAATTGGGCAGTTAGCGAGACCAGTACAAAAAATATGTGTACTACCGATAGACACATCTAATTTGGAATAGCGACGTACTATCAAACATGATATTACAAGCGATGGTGTAAGTACTCGGTAATGAGAGTTTATAAGGGGGTGGTTTATATTATTAAAGGTAAGACAGGTAGGGAAGCTAACTTTTGCTTGATTTAATTCCAGATTGAAGCCCGTAGCGCATTGCCAGCGTACCAGCCAAGTGAACAAGTGATGATGAACCAGATAGCAGCGAGAGGATAATGCTCAATATACTACCCCAGCAAGAAGGAAGACCCCTATTCCTATGCAAGTGAAAAACGTTCGTTTTTGGCGGGAGTATATCGTATGGTCACCATACGAGTCTAAAAGCAATACATAAAACAGGACAGCTATTATATTATTATTATGAGTATTTCTCTTTCCTACGATATTGTTCTCTTCTCTTAATAAGGATAGTTATAAATATTGTAAGCCAATATAATCGGCCAGCATTGTAGTTAGTGATAATTTGGACAGCAAGGAATAAAGTTGGGTTTTTTCACCGTGAAGGTTTTTCCCAAAGCAAATCCTAATATGTTTTTATTTCGATCGGAATCTTTTTACTTAAATTTAGTTTTACCTTTATACGTCGAAACATAGCATATCTCATCAGCGGAATGGTTTTAGTGTCGTTGTAGATGTGTGAGTTGGAGAAGCGTTTGGTATAAGATTGGAAATTTTTCCCGGAACAGTGGCGGAGGATTTTCCTTTCCAGCCTTTCAGCTGCTAGGGCAAGTGAAGGAGAGATGGCAAACCAAACAGGGAATGCATAGGTCATAATGGGTCTTATGAGTGATTTATAGAAAAGCAACTTAGAATTCTTGCTTAATGCTCTGTGTCTCAGGAAGGGCATAAGGGCATTGGACACTTTACGCGCTTTTGCCAGAATGTCCCTGGCGTGATTATTGAATTTAAGAAGCTTATTGAAGTTAACACCAAGATACTTAAAATTATCTTTTGGTGTAACTATGTGACCATTGACCCTAATAGAAATGTTTCTGCTTTCCATTACTGCGCTAGCAGGCCATTTCCCACAGGCGTTACGAAAGCAGGTCAGGTTAGATTTAGGGATAATGATGGCAATTCCCCAGGTGCTGTAATAATCGCTGATGATGTTAATGTGTCTCTGTAGGATACGAGAGGCCTCTATGGGCGAGCTGTGGCTAGCGTATGCGATGGTATCATCTGCATACAACAAGCTGGTGGAAACTAGGCTGTTTTCAACATATGTGTGCGGGAAGTCATAAAGAAACAAGTTATATAGTTGGGGTCCGAGGATGGATCCCTGTGGTACTCCCCTATTACTGGCGCATGTGTTGGACAAGGTGCCCTGTATCTGTACATAGAATTTTCTGTCTTGTAGGAAGCTCTCGATCAGGTGGACAGTGTGTGGAGGGAAGTTGAGTGAAATTATTTTAGAAAGAAGACCCGTCCTCCACACACTGTCGAAGGCTTTTTTTCAAGGTCAAGTGCCAGCGCCACAGTGGAGCGTTTTTCTCTAAGGTTTAGAGTTATATCAGAGTGGAGTTTTAAGAGTGCTTGAACCGTAGAATGTCCTCGCCGGAAACCAAATTGAAAATCAGAAATGGGTTCGATGGGATTTTCTGAAGGAGATTTTAGGTTGTTAAGTATAATTTTTTCCAGAATTTTACTAATATTAGAGAGTAAGGAGATAGGTCTATAGTTATTAACGTCAAAATCGTTAGTTTTTTTGGGGATCGGGATAATTTTGGCAATTTTCCATGTGTTGGGGAAATACCCGTTGTTAATACAGTTGTTAAACAGTATAGTGAGGAATTTTAATGCCGAGGAGGAGAGTTTTTTAATGGCAAAATTAGACACACCATCCGGCCCAGCTGATTTTTTCGGTTTAAGTTGGTGAATAATATCCGAAACCTCTTCAACGTCAGTGAAGATGTTAGTGGCAATAGGGTTCAAGGCTGAGTTTTCATTATCAAAAATAAAATTTTTTTCGGGTTTGGCTAGCCTCATTTGATACACAGAGTTGATGGCTTCTACGGTGACAGTGTTATTGAAGGAAGGAGTTATCTCAGAGTAGATAGATTTAAAGTGATTTTCAAACGCAGATGCTATGCTCGGTTCAGTATTGAGAATACTATTGTTCACAACTAGTTTCTGACAGGAGGAACCCTTCTTTTTACAAGCAAGCCTGAAGAATTCTTTGAAGGCTTGAGGCCCGGGTTTGATTTTTCCTAAGCTGTCGGTCAGCTGGTTGTTGAGCCAGATGGACACTTTCTCCTGAATAAGTTTATTTAGAAGAGAGATTCTGGTGGATAACTCTTTATACTGGGGGTTCACTCTGTTGAAGTGGTTGTGGAAGATATGCTTGAGGCGTCTTTGCCAGGAGTGCTTTGTTTTGAAAAGATTTTCAATATCAACAGGCAGATTTTGGTATTTTTTGCTGGAGAACGTAAAGCTGGAGGAATGTGCGTCCAGACAGTTTAACAGCACCTGATTGAAGTTTGAGATGAAGGAATCAATTTCTGGGTTAGAGATGCAGCATGAGTGAGGGGGGAAGTTTGCCAGGAGGGAACTGTCCAATAGATCTCTGAAGGCTTCCCAATCAGTATTAGTGAAGGATTGACCACTCGGAGGATGAAGAGTGGGAATGACCGCCTCTTCCAAGCAAAATTCCAGGAGAAGTGGACAATGTTCGGTAAACGAGTGCAAAGTATAGACCTGGTTCAACAAGTGAGAAGAAACGAGGAAGTGACCCAAAAAAGAGGAGCTTCTAGGGAAAGTCGGGGTTGGAGAAGAAATCAGAGATAAGGAAGGGTTCAGGTTTTGAAGCCAGTCCGATAACGCTTTGCCATTGTTGTTGAGTCTCGAATCACCCCAATCAGTGTTTCTGGCGTTTAAATCACCGCCAAGAATCGCCCCGTCAAAAGAATTAGCCAAGGCATCAATTTTAGTTAATTCGGCCAGAAGAGTGGACATGGGACAATTGGTGGGAAAGTAGATGGACCCTAGGAGGATTTTATTAACACAAAAATTTGTTTTGACTTTAAGACTAAGGAACATACACGTAATTTGGGATTGCCTTGAGTCCCATTCTATGACTTCATATTGTAGGTTATTTTTAATGAGGATGGCAATACCTTGAAGGTAGTCATCTCTCAGAATATTGTAAGTGTCTAAAAAAACTTTGTGTCTCGAGTTTAAATGCGTTTCTTGGATGAACGCAATGTCAATTTTATTCGCCTGGAGAATTTTGAGAGGTTCAATTCTCCTGACATGGGCTACTAAGGACGTTATGTTGAAGGTCATAATTTTTACTAACATTGTTTGTCGGAGAGGAGGATTTGATTAACCAGCTCAAAGTAAGCAAGTTTTTTATTTATGGGAGATGTGAATTTATGGATGTTGGACATGAACTGCTCAATCTTAGAGACTAAGACATTCATCTCAAGTCCGAATAAATCTTTGGATAAATCCATGAATTGATTAATAATGCTGTGGTTATTTGGGATGTTATTACGCGAGGTAGGGTTTACCGGTTTTGAGACCTGAGATGAACCAGCAGAGTCAAAGAAGTGACTTGCGTAAGAGATTCCTGGTAGAATCTCTGTGTTGTTCGAGACAGCTTTGGAGAAGGAAACGCCGCTACTCTTCCTAGATTTGGCTTCTGCGAGAATTCTTTCCTTTCTCGCCGCAATTCACACAAGAAGCTTTACTATCAGAGGTTCTAGTGGTAGGGCAGCCGCCCGGATCATGAGTGCCAGTGCACTTCACACATTTGTATCTGTTTGCACAGTTTTTAGCAAGATGGCCAAATTGTTGGCAGCATCTGCATTGCAGAGGACCCGCGTTACCTCTGGGTTTTTCCCAGGAAACTTTCGTGTTGAAGAGAAACTTAATTTTCAGAAGAGCACTGGCACTCACGCCGGGAAGCAACCGAACCAAAAAGAGATTGTAGTTGATTTTGAGTTGTCTCGAACGGATGGTCTCAAATCTCGAAACCCTATCGATAGCGTTAGGAACTCGAAGCTTGAGCTCCTCAAGGACCTCGGCCTCCGGGTAGTCAAGCGTGAGTCCCCTGAGGACAAGGTTGGTAGTCCTGTCGTCCTTCCTGGTGAAGGAGTACGCTTGAACCTCATTGTTGGACCTTAGAAGTTCCATCAATTCTCTATGTATGTCACTATTTTCAACGTAGAACCTACACGTTGCACCCCAATTCACAATTTTATAATTAAAAACAATGGATTTTTCTTTTAAATCCGAAACTAATTTTCTAGTATCTACGTTTTGCATAATTATTGGAGGACAAAACTTACCCCTGAGCAGTTTTTGTTGTACATCAATATTTCCAGTGTTAGTATTAGTAGTATTGTTGATTGAAGAGTCCTGTGTTCCCACGTTGTTTGAAGTTCTAGAAGCTTGTAGGTGTCTCGGTTGAGAATCATTAGCAGTTGGCTGATCAGGAATGCAGCCCAGTCTTGGATTTTTGGAGGCCTTATTACTAGCCTGTATTTTGAGGTCTTGCAAGATCAATAATTGATTTCCACTGGGAGGCAAGGTGGTGTCCATCGATCGAAGGTCAGTATTGCTCGAGGCTCGATGCCTCTTGTCAGGAAGTTGCCAATCTGAGGAAGGCGACAGTGGATGGCAAGAAGAGTTGCGGCAAAGCAGTGCCGGATCAGCGGGTGGGTCAATGTCGTCACCAGGTGAGAAGGTGTCCACGTGCTGGAGTGCATTGTGTGTGGAAGCGGCAGGCTTACCGTCGGCAATTTCCCCGTCAGAGGGGATCAGATTTACCACGTTTTGACACGTGAGGGCACTCGCAACCTGAGGAGTGAAAACGTTGCTTGTTGATGAACCAGAAAAAAGGTCCTCTTCTAACAGTTCCTTTTGGCTGAAACATAAAAGTTGCTGCGCCACGTCCATTTTGGTAAGGAGGTTGTTGCTGGTGTTGGCTTGGGGTTTAATAAAGCCCGACTTAATAGCTTTGTGCGGAGGTGGTGGTTCTGTTTTGGGCTTCATCTTTCCTCATTGTTTGCCCCAGCGCCAGGAGCAGACGAGGAAAATCCCCAGAAGCGTGCGTATTCTCACGAGGTGGGTAGCAGTAGAAATCTCGAAAAATCAACCTGCAGGTGTAAGCATCCACAGGAAAAGGCACTCGAGAAAGTTGTAGGATAAATCGCTTTATCTGTTGGTGTGAATATTTCAGCAAAAAGAAACACACACAGCGCGTAATCTAGTTTTAATTTTGATTTTTGGTTGAGGTTAAAAAGATTTGCAGTTTACAAAATGCCGCTCAATAGAAAAAAGAAAAAAACTTCCGTCTCCTTCGAAGGTTGAAATCAGAATGGCACTCACTACTTAAAAAAAATTATATAAAGGCTTAACTACATCAAAAACTTTTTGCAAAAAGTAGGGCAAAAAGTGAAAATGTGATGAGCAAAAATTTGCCTAGAGATGCCTGTGTGCGAAAAAATTGTGTTTTATCTGTAGTATCAGTCTGAAATGATGTATCAAACACTATTTTCGGCGGCTTTTTCGCACACAGACATTTCTAGCGCATGTTTTAGTTTTTCACTTTTGTACTTTTTGCAAAAAGTCTTGAATGTAGTTAAGCCTTAAACGTCAAACGAGCTACACATCTACTACATCAACGAGCTACATCATACAACACTTCCAGCCAAAGAAACTGAATATGAAGAAATGAATCCTCGGCTGTCATTTGAGTTTGCCTACAAGCTCTATCAGATAAGAAATGAGAAGGTATGTGTAAAAATGGCGGTATAAAACTCATACATTCACAGTACTTATCTTCACAACTTACACATTCACAGTACTTATCTTCACACCACCCTGCTATATTGTTGTTGGATTTCACATCTATTCATCGACACAAAATTAAATTACAAATACAAAAATGTAAACAAATGGGTTTTGGAGGGTGAAACGTACGAAGGATTCATTTCTTCATATTCAGTTTCTTTGCTTCCAGCACTGATCTCTAAGATCAGAGACTTCCAGTTGTAGTTATGAAACAGAAAAATGTAGTTGATTTATACTATTTCGCTGTAAGATGTAGCTGCTGTAGTAGCGGAGAAATAGGCCCCAGTGAGTTGCCCACGTACTTGTCATCTTCAATTGGAAGTAGAAAAACTGTTATACTTTGTAGGGAATCCACTATCCAGTGTATTATAGAGATGAGTGTATCCACCAAAGAAACTGAATATGAAGAAATGAATCCTTTGTGCGTTTCACCCTCCAAAACCCATTTGTTTACATTTTTGTATTTGTAATTTAATTTTGTGTCGATGAATAGATGTGAATTCCAACAACAATATAGCAGGGTGGTGTGAAGATAAGGACTGTGAATGTGTAAGTTGTGAAGATAAATACTGTGAATGTATGAGTTTTATACCGCTATTTTTACACATACCTTCTTATTTCTTATCTGATAGAGCCACTGATCTCTATAATATACTGGATAGCGCATCCATACAAAAAAATTGAGGCACATTGAAGAATTGTTATACTGGCCACTCGTACACCAACTGTCAAAATAGATATACAAAATATAACAAATATAACAATTTTGTGTTTTCAAGATGAGATGACGTCAAGAACAAAAACAAAGTAGTTTTGGGTTATTTTTTTTTGTGAAACCAACAAAATAAAATAGTCAGTCTTTTCATTTGTTTTTTTTTTGTTTTGTATCCGATATTGGTACAAAAATATATTTTAAACTTGTGAAAAGTGGAAACGAGATCCAGGCACACCGCAGGTTCGTCGAAAAATTTGGGCCTGGTCTGGACGATTATTAACAAGTAGATTTGCAGAACATTCTGCTTATACGAAACCTCAAATGGAAAAGAACGATCTTGTTGCAGCCATGGAACAAGACAAATTCATCATTAGAATGTCAAGGGATTCCCACTCACTGTTCAAGAGACACATTCAGGATAAGAAGCTGGAAATGATCTCTCAGATTGTGACTAAGTATCTCCTAATTGATACTTACGAAGGAACAGCACGCAGCAAGGCTCAGTGCGATGGCACAGCGGGTGCAATAATAGGCGAGGCTCTTCGCCAGGACAATAAAGTACGCTTGTTTTTGGTCTCTAAAAAGAGGTAGATTTACAGAGCCTTACCATGACGACAACAGATCCACCCACTGAAGAAGAGGATGAAAACGCCATGATGCTCCAGATAGACCAAAGAAAAAGAAACCGAAGAAAGACCCGCTTTTTTCGAAAAAAAAATCGAAATCCGATCCAAACGCTGCCGCCCATGATCGTGTACCTCTGCCAGTACTTAAGGACGCTGATAATAAATTATATAAAATTTAAATAACCTTTAGGAGTTAGAGAAATATATTTATCTTATTAAGTTTTGTTGCTTTCTCTATAATTCAATAAAAACCTACCTACAAGTGTACTCCGAGGTTGAATTTTTTTTATAGAGCTTTGGAAATAAAACTTTTTGTGCTCCTTTTAAAGAGATCGAAATCAGATTCCAAAATGGTATCAACCATATTTGTAGCACTCTCCATTCAATAAAGAAACTCTAAAACCTTTTTCAGTTTTTTGAGTTTCTTATCAAATGGCCTGCCTACAAGTGTACTCCGAGGTTGAATTTTTGGACAGTGGACAGTGCCACAAATGTGGTTGATACCATTTTGGAATCTGCTTTCGATCTCTTTAAAAGGAGCACAAAAAGTTTTAATTCCAAAGCTCTATAAAAAAAATTCAACCTCGGAGTACACTTGTAGGCAGGCCATTTGATGAGAAACTCAAGAAACTGAAAAAGGTTTTAGAGTTTCTTTATTGAATGGAGAGTGCTACAAATGTGGTTGATACCATTTTGGAATTTGCTTTCGATGTCTTTAAAAGGAGCATAAAAAGTTTTGATTCCAAAGCTCTATAAAAAAAAATTCAACCTCGGAGTACACTTGTAGGCAGGCCATTTGATAAGAAACTCAAAAAACTGAAAAAGGTTTTAGAGTTTCTTTATTGAATGGAGAGTGCTACAAATGTGGTTGATACCATTTTGGAATCTGCTTTCGATTTCTTTAAAAGGAGCATAAAAAGTTTTGATTCCAAAGCTCTATAAAAAAAATTCAACCTCGGAGTACACTTGTAGGCAGGCCATTTGATAAGAAACTCAAAAAACTGAAAAACATACGTGGTGTGGTAAAATAATTTTTCAGGTTATGGTCGTATATTTTATGAGTTACTGAAGAAATAAATGTTTTGATAGCTTTTTGTTGGTGTGATTTACATGTAAGAACTTAGCTTAATATGAAAAATGTCTACATTTGTACAAAGAAGAAGCCTATGCTTTAGTAGCTTTAATTTTTTAACTTTCCAAAATGTTATCAAATCATTTTTTTTTATTAATTAAAATATTGAAGATTTAATGGAGGAAAGTAGTTTATAAATTTTGAAAGACACCAATATTATTTTACGTCTTAAATCAAAAACACGTTTTGATGTGAAATTTTAACATATTTGGTCCTTAAAATAGAAAAGGAAGAAGTATTTCCTTTGTTTTCAAGTATCGATTTCGAAAAATACCGATGTTTCGGTTCGATAAATGTGTGTGCCGATTTATCGCTGAGAATCTTTCAATATGGGTCATCCCTAAAATCAAAGCATTAAGGCTCTCCCAAACCAACGCGAATTATCGCTGCGACAATAGAAAACAATAACAACAACGTGTAGTTTTGCTTGACAACCACGTGTTGTTATTGTTGTTTTCTTTTGTCGCAGCGATTAATCGCGTTGGTTTGGGAGAGCCTTTATGCGAGGAACTTTTAAACTTTAAATTATAAGTTTTAACATTGCTTTTCATTGTTAAATAGGGTATACATTTGAATAAGAAGTGATTAAACCCCTTTTTTAATTATTATTAATGTTTATTTTCCAATAAATCCACCGCGGAGATTCTGAATGTCAAAATAACGAAACAAGTCTCACGAATGTAAAAAAGAATCGTGTAATCACGAGGATACGTACCTGTCAAAAAGACGAATAACGAAACGAACGAAAAAAAGAATCGTGTAATCAGGCTCTATTAGTCTGCATTTACATTGGCCTCGTTCAGGATTGTATCCAAAGCGATCTGGATAGCTTTGTGTTGTTGTAATCCCTAGTAAAAACACAGCTGATTACAAAACAGCAGTTTGCAAAAATGAGATCTCAAGCTATCCTAAAATTTCTGGTATACTCATCTATCCTATGAGAAATGTCAAGAGCAGCTGATTTTTGATACCAAATATAACCTATCTGATCTTAGTCGTTCAGAAACACATATGGATACTCGAGTATCCAAGATAGGCTATCCTAGTGACTCCTGAACGTGGCCATTGTTCAACTTTTCCAGTTCCGTTCGATTGTTCCTTGGTGAGCGGCTTAAGAAGTGAGGGGGATGAAACAAAACGGTTGTTCCTCGAAAACTCATACGATTTTTCCAGTATATTCTTCATCTCTTTCACCTTCTTTCCAGTTTCCTGTGTGTGTTTAGTATACATGTTTCACCTTCTTTCCAGTTTCTTGTGTGTGTTTAGTATACATGTGTCGTTATTTGATGGTGTGAATAGATCATAATGAAAAATGAAAAGGAAAGTCTGGATTTACATTGTTCAACTTTTCCCATAAGTTTTTTCCAGAAATCGGGTGAAATGGGAAAAGTTGAACAATGTAAATCCAGACTTATAGAGATCAGTGGTGGGCAAACTGAACTGACAGCCGAGGATTCATATCTTTATATTCAGTATTTTTGGTTATAATAGATTGCTATTTGCTACTGGCTCTGGCTCCATAGGTATAAATATCTTTTTGCTTTTGGGCCTGGCTACTTAACGAAGCAATAATTTCTTAGTTTTTGCTTAGGTAAATATGTTAATATCTAAGACAGTTAAGAAATTAGATATCTCATCACATAATTTATAATTGTGGTATTTAATTCGTGTTAGTAAAATATTAATTAGTATTTAAAACAATCTTATGTATGTACATTATATTGATAAATTTGCATTTCGAAATATTAAAAAAATCGATTTGGTTAGAGAGCACTAATAATAGCTGCAAATATTAGATCAGCAGCGGCGAATAGCTTTGTTTTTTTTATTATAAAAAAAGATTTCATAATAATGTGTATAATAAAATGTATGGGTTTACATTTTTTTTGTTGCTTTAATGACTGATTTTTTTCTTCGTTCTCGGTATTTAGTTCTCATCTGAATCAGTATTGAAAGCAGACAGAATAGCAAATATGGAGGTGAAGATTGTTGGACTATTATTATTTATCTCTATGATTGAAGTGAACTGCCAGACTGCTGGTAAGTTTTAATTTTTTTTATACATGCACAATCTTCAATAAATAAATTATTTATGTATTACAGTTATAATTATTTTGTTTTTCCTACTTCATGAATTAATTTTATTTGCTGGGTCCTACCATCTACCAACGTTCATTATAATGATTCACTTACCCTTAATGTCCTTGTATACCTATACATGTTTTAATTAAGTGTGCACTTGTAGGAATTTTTTATTTCGAACATAATGTGCGCTATCTATCTATGCTAATGCTGTGCTTCTTATGTAGGTATATTAATTATTCGAATTTGGTTATTCACTCTTACTAACGTGTCTCGCCCTTGAATTGTTTATTGTTCTAAAAGTATCATTTTATAGCAAAAATATTTTTGCAACGACAAAGTACGTAAAAAAGTGGTCTTCCACTTATGACACCATAGCCTGTAGACAAATGAGAAAAGTGCAAAGCTCTTTTTAAATGGTGATTTTAATATAAAATACTCATTGTGAGATGAGGTCAAGAATTTATTTCTTTGTTGCTTCAGTGTAATGAATGTTTTTACTTTAACTTTTTGCTACAAAAAATTTCTTTTACGATTTTTTCGATATCTACATAGGTAGTTAATGGGGAACTATTCACAAACGAGATTTAGCAGCAACATCAATTTTGTTCTTAAAAATGCGGAGAACTCAGCCAAAAATATTTTAAAGAGAGCCTGTCATACTTCATACAGATCAATAAAATGACATCACTGAAATGTACTTACTTACTTACTTTATATGGCGCTCACAGCCCAGGATGGACTACGGCCTCAACCAACAAGCCCCTCCAGCCAGCTCGGTCCCTAGCTAGCTGCCTCCAGTTACACACTCCAAGTTGGTTGAGGTCGTTCTCCACTTGTGTGCGCCACCTAAGGTGGGGTCTTCCTCTCTTGCGCAGACCGTCAGGGGTAGATTCGAAGACTCGTCGGGCTGGTGCGTTGGTGTCCATACGCTCCACGTGTCCCAGCCATCTTAGCCGCTGTATTTTAAGCTTCTTGACCAGGTCGACGTCGCCGTAAAGCCCGTAAAGCTCGTTGTTAAATCTTCTCCATACTCCATCGATACAGACTGGACCTAAAATCAAGATCATCATAGCGCCAATATTTGACTTCTTCCTCACTTGATGGTAAATCCTCTATCTCAAATGGAAAAGATTCGGGTGTTTAATTTTATTCAAAAAACGCGAGTTTTTTCGATTTAAAAACAAATTATTTTACTTAGAATTTTTGACAATTTTTTAAATAAATTTTATAAAAAAAATGCATTCCACTTTGAATGGATTCCATTAAAGAAAAGTCGAAAAGCAGTTTACGGGTCGTTGCGAGAGAGGTCCTGATAGCACCCATCCAAAAATTGTATCTTGTGCTACCAAAGAACAAAGAATGTTTTGTTTAAAACCCCCTCGAATAAGGGACGGGTATATGTCAGCGCCAAGAACGAGCTTCACCTTAGAGCTATAGTGGAAGTTGGGATCTGCTAACGGAAAATCTATGTTTTCGAATATCTCATTTAGATCTATGTAGCACGATGGTAATTCACCAGTAAGACGTTTTAGGACTATGGCATTAACAGTACACATTCTGGAGTTCGGTTAGATTTGAGTTGAAGAGAACAAAGTTGCGAAGAACTAGCAGTTATAACATTATTTATTCCAGATATCTGAGCTTGAATCGGTTTGACCGGAAGATGAAGTCTTTTCTGTGCTTCATCGGAAATTAAGGACACTTCAGACTCCGGGTCCAAAAGTGCACGAAGATTAAACTCTATACCTCGATGTTCAATAACAACTAAAGCAGTGGCTAATAAAACGTGGTTCAAATTGCTGGAATGAGAAGCTTAAGGGATGGTTTTGATTGCAAATTTAGCATGTAAAGTTAATTTGCTTATTATGATACGTTTGGTGAGGTTTGTCACGAGCTGGTTGGATGTATGTGCTTGTGAATATGCATGAGGTTTATTAAAAGAAGACTTAGGTTTGGGTTTAAGGCGAATATCCGAAACGGTTTCCAGAACTTGATAACGATTTGTTAAAAAGATGTCCATCTCGGACCATGTTGGAATATTTCTTGGGTTTTCAATTGATTGTTCCCATAATAAAAGAGTAATGTCAGGTAGTCGACTTGAACATAGGTAAACAAGAATCGAATTGAAGTGTTTACATTATGAGCTTTGAGTGCAGAAAGAGAAACATTAATTTCTCTTTGAATGCTTTTAACACCATCACTTGATTCATGGTAAATTAAATATTTTTAAGCTGACTATTAACTAGAATACGTGTGTTTTCATAACGATCCTTAAGGGCTTCCCAAGCGAGCATAAAACTTTCTTCCGTGAGAGGAAATTTACACACTATATTGTTTGCTTCACCTCGAGTTATGGTTCGCAAATGGTATAATTTTTGCACTGCACAAAGTTTAGGATGATTCGCGTATACTGCAGTAAACATGTCTCTGAAGGAGGGCCATGTTTGATAACTTCCATAAAAAACGTCAGTGTCACACGGAGGGACCTTTAGACAAAGCAGTTCACTTCGCAATTTATTTAAATCTTGAGCTAAATTCATATCTTTAAGATTATATGTTTTACCTATCAAATTAAATCATCGATAACTTTTTTGTGAGATCGATTATACAACTCAAACAATTCACGAAAGTATCGGAAGCTGCTTTATATTTGGCCTTAACTGATGCCAATTGAGCTTCGTCCTGTGTACATTCACTAGATCGAATACAAAATGCATAACTTTTTTTAACTTCACTCCAAAGATTGCTTAACTCAATTTTATAAGCTTCTAAAGAGCTAATTGTAAAATCGGTTGGAAGTTTGCTTGTGAAATCGGAATTGAATTCGACCAATTGATCAGAAGCTAAAATAAAATCGTCGAGAGCGATCATGTTGGAATCAATGAATTTAAGTTCACTTAAAAGAAATTATTTTATGGAAATGTGCGAAAAATAAGAAAAGGATTGATCTTATTAGCTTATGAACGAATTAATCTTGATCGGAAAGGTAAAGTATCTTAAAGAACGAATGACACAATATGAGACTCACCTGTAGATTAATTAATTCTTGAGTTAGGTATTCAAATTTCACTGATGCACATGCGAGTATTCCAATATAGGTATATTACTGTTTTATTATTTTATTTAAGAGATTTTTTTTTCTTTTAACTTGTGAATGTAGGTATCTTTTTTTTTCTTTTTTTTGGCATAATTAATTATTTAATTAATTAAGGGATTAATTAAGAGAAATAATCTGAGAACTATTAGGAGTTATATGAATATATAATTTTTAACTTTTCACAATTTTCACAATTTGTAATTGAGGAATTAATCGAAGGATTTAAACAGCTATGAGAAAAAATGAGAAATCTTTAACTTGAGTGTATTATGCGTATTGGGATTTTTGTTTGTTTTAATTAAGGGATTAATCATGAGATCAAAACAGAGTTGAATAAAATTATATATATATATATATGTAGGTGTATATGAAATTTCTTAAGGGTTTTTTTTTTAATTTTTAACTTTAACGGAATAATCACTTGTTCAATTAAAGATTAAATATGATTAAGAGCATTTTTTTCAAATATTCAAAAATTCGAGTAAAAAATGGTAAAACGCATACTTTATACCGAATTTAGCATGATTTTTTAGACTTTTTATATAATTTTTTTATCTTTTCTATAAGAAACAACCACTAAAAAATGAAATGGAAAGTACACTTTGCACGTGATTTTTTTCTTTTTACTTTTGCAAGGAATTTACTAACGCGCGCGAGAATAAAAGACGACTAATGAAATTAGATTAAATGACACTGTACAAAATTTATTACACAATGCACTCATCTATGTACATAAAATGTACGTACCTGATATATGTATAAGTGATCGATGAGAAGCTTGAGTTAAGCTGAGCTTAATGATCGAGGTGATAATGATCGTTGGGTGATAAAAAATGTGTATTTGGTGCAGTTTCTCTTCGTTGGGTAGATTTCTTGTGATGGTTTTTTATGACCGAGTTTTCTCTTGTGTGTTGTATGTTGAATGATGATATAATGTGTATATCGTTTTTTAACGATTCTTGGGGTGCGTTGTAGTCGTATGGATGAGTTGAGTTTTTGGTGTGAATTTTAAGAAATGTCGTTGGGTAAATTTGATGATATTCGATGGGTTGGTTAGTTGAATGTAGAGTAGAGATATAATCCAATTTTATCTCGATAGTCTTCGAGTTTTTTTGACTGTAGTTTCGATGGGATATTGGGTGATTATAATTCAGCTTGATTATTTCAATAAATTTCTTGGATCGAAATTTATTCGGCTCGTATGGAATGGTTGGGTGTGGTTCGGGAGAAAAAATCAAGTTGAAAAAAAGAATATAAGTTTTGAGTTAAGTAGAGTTTTTATTTTGTATTTAAGATGGGTTTTATAAAAGTGAATAAGATTAAATTAGTAAAAGAGGAAATGGGTTCGATAAGGGAATTTTAGTGGGATATTTAATGGGAACCTAAATTGAACTCAATGGGAAATCGATTGAGCGCCATCTAGTTTCTCAGGACTTTTCCTTCACCTGAACACGCTCCTTATAGGCCTGAGCTACGAATATGTCGTAGTAGCCCATATAAGGTGTTCACTAAGAAGTTCAACCTGACTGGAACTGTAGACGCCACCGTTGATTCCATCTGGGGAATTCTTCCGCTGCCGCCTGGATAAAGGAGAAGTGCCTTAGTGGGAACACTCAAATAATTTATTTAACACTAATTTAACATCATTGTTATCAGTTCCTTCAGAACAAAATATAAAAAACGGTTTAGAAAATATTAGAAATAACGCAACTTGTAAATAGTTTATGACATTATTCTTACCGGTGGCTTTAATCGTCATAATATCCTTGATTGACTGATAATTTTCAGATGTACTTAATGCATAAGCCCACGTCTATACAAGGCCCAGCATTTTCTGACGAACGTTCTCATGGGGCGTTTGTTCAAGAAAAGTGCTAAACATTTCGTAGTTCTCCTTCGTAAAAACTTCATGAGATTTCCTACAAAATAGATTGTACCTAATACAAATAAGAGGAATAACAAAAATAAAAGAAAAATATTTTTGTTGTTGTTTATTGGACTGTATTGAATTTAATTCAAGTGGAAGATTTTTCGCGATCTTTAGTCCAATGCTACAATTAATGTACCTAATATTTTTCTTCTTTCGACTTACCGTTTAGTAGATATGGCCATTTCAAAAGATGTGAAATGACGAAAATTGACGGTTTTTTTTCGCATTTATGTAACTTCTAAACGGTGTGTGTTTTTGAAAACATTGTATAAAGTTTGTGCACTATGTGATCCTCTATACGAAATTATTAACATTTTTCTCCTGATATTAACCGTTTAAGGGAAATCATGATTTTAAAAAATTGGTCAAAAATCAAAAATGCTGGTTTTTTGCTTTAAACTGTGAAATGTAGAGGTTTTTCAAAAATATTTTACACTTATTTTATAGAATAAAAGATTTCCAACAAAAAATGTTATGAGACTTTTTCCTATACTATCTGTCAGTTACATGATGTTGCTGTCTTAAAAAAACAGTGTCAAAATTATAGGTTTTTCGCTTACAAATCTTAAACGGTAAATTATATCTGTGTTTTTGTTTGACAAAATTTGTAGAACATATTACCACAGACACTATAGTTCCATAGATATCGCATGCAGAAGAAAAAAATTTGATCACTGGGATGTAGACGTACGTCCCAGTTTAATCAAATTTGTGGATCTATATACTATATATGATTATATAAAAGATAGATACACACACATACACATAAAAACAAAACACCAGCTATAGTACACAAGTATTTTGGCCAACCGATTCGATTTTATAGAAAAAAGAAAAAGGGATTACAAGCAAAAAACATTGAAAAAGCTATCATTATTGTTTGTATGGGATGCGATATCTATGTAGCTCTATTATCTGTGATATTACCGTCTATAAGAAAACATCAAGAATTTTTTTTTGACTATCCTATATATAAGATATCATTATTGAAAAAATCGGTCAAAATGCAAAAATACCAATTTTATTTTCAGACAGCGAATTTTTGAAGAATATTTTGTGCCCACATTAAAAGTCAGAATATTTTCAACAGAAAATAGCATACAAGCCACTGTTAACAAGATATTGCCACATAAAAAATTCAAGTTTCAGAAATATAGGTTTTCAATTAATTTTCAAACAAAGATGAACATTTTTAAAAGTAATCTTTGATTTGACATACTAAGTACTGCCTAAAAAGTCAATTGCCTTCATTGCATAAATGCAAAGTTACATTTCAAAAATATTGATTTTTCGCATATTGCCAATCGGTATTTTGTTTGCCTTTTGACCAATTTTTTCAATAATGATATCTTCTAGAGGAT
The DNA here is from genome assembly GCA_947049315.1 of Epistrophella euchroma. Classification (NCBI taxonomy): domain Eukaryota; kingdom Metazoa; phylum Arthropoda; class Insecta; order Diptera; family Syrphidae; genus Epistrophella; species Epistrophella euchroma. Next base: position 67,416,050 of record OX346245.1, read on the forward strand.
AGTCAAAAAATTTTGTCAAACAAAAACATTAATATAACTCACCGTTTAATAATTTTTAGGCGAAAAACCTATATTTTTGACACTTCGCTTTTTTAAGGCAGCAACATCATATAACTGACAGATAGTATGGAGAAAAGTGTCATAATATTTTTTGTTGGAAATCTTTTATTCTATAAAGTGTAAATTATTTTTAAAAAACTTCTTCATTTCACAGTTTAAAGCAAAAAACCAGTATTTTTGACTTTTGACCAATTTTTTACATTGATGATATCCTTTAAACAGTTAATATCAGGAGAAAAATGTTAATGATTTCGTATAGAGGGCCACATAGTGCACAAACTTTACATAAATATGCTTTCAAAAACACACGCCGTTTAGATGTTAAATGAGAAAAACCGAAATTTTCGTCATTTTAAAAGATGTAAAAGGCCATATCTCCTAAACGGTAAGTCGGAGGAAGAAAAATATTAAGTACAATCTATTTTGTAGGAAATCTCATGATCTTTAAGTTTATAATTACATTCCTTTTTTCTAGCGTTTACCGTTAAAAAGTTATATTCGAAAATTAAGTATTATTTTACAAATGACATTCATAAAGTGACTTCCGGTTAAAGTTTAAAGCAAAAACATTAAATAAAAAATTGGATTTTATCGAAAAATTTCGAATTTTCAACATTTGAAGATGGCTGCCGGTGAATTCGCCAATGAATTTTTATCTTAATTTTTGCGCTGATACTTGTGGGAGTATCGTGTAACAATTGGCGGAAAAAAAAATATTTCGGTTAGGATTTAAAGGTAAAACATTACGCAAATGAGTTGATTTTTTTTATTTTTGAGAACTTTGTATGAAATTTTACATATATGTTGGTCACACTAAAATGCAGGCAGACAAGCTGACTCTTGTTCAACGGCTCAAAGGCTTTCTATTGACATGCCTTACAACATTAAATAAATGACTTGACTTATTTCATTTTTGGCACACTTTGATGTCAAATTCTACATATGTTGGTCACACCGAAATGCAGGCAGACAAGAGGATTCTTGTTCAACGCCCCAAAGGCTTTCTATTGACATGCCTTAAAACATTAAATAAATTACTTGACTTATTTCATTTTTGTCACACTTTTGTGTCAAATTTTTCATATATTGGTCACACCAAAATGCAGGCAGAAGCAGATTCTTGTACAACGCCCCAAAGACTTTATATAGATATGCCTTACAACATTAAATAAATGACTTGACATTTTTTGTCCTTGCCTCTCGGTCTAATTGTCTATGCGTCTTGTCTGTCTACCTATACTTTCTCTTGATTCTACTTTTTCAGACCCCCGCTCCGGTGACCAACCTCCTGCAAGGGAGTTTCGAGAGACGAAGTTCCCCTACAGCACCTTCTCCACCTTGAGGACTTCTCAAATTGGGAGAACTGTATGCCTGTCATGGTGCTTGTTGAGAGACCACTCTGGGTAACCCGCCACCCGATGTCTACCCTCGAAACTACCATCAAGGTTGTCACCCCGGGTCGCGTATTCAGAATCGTTTTCTGTAAACGTTTGGTTTAGCTCTCTAGGGGAATGCCGAGCAGTTTTTGCAGCCAGACTAGTGATCGCCGATCTACCCCCACCTGTTTCTAAATCAAGTTTGGAAAGAGTGCTCTTTTTAATGGCTCATGTGTTTCTCTTATCTATTTTTGTGAATTTAATAAAAGGAATTCAAAACAAAAAATTAAAAAAAAATACAATTAAAAACTGTTCTATGCTTAGGATCAAATCGAAAAAAGGTTTTTTAGTAGGAATTAAAAATTAAATACAAAAATATTCCGAAATCGAGTTAAACCACAACGTCAAACCTTAAAAGTAAGAATATCGGATAAACAATTCAAAAAAAAAATTAATAAGAAATTCGAATCAAAATAAGATTATAAAGAAAACTAAAAAAAGCAAACCAACAAAAATAAAAAAAAAACAAAAAAAGCGAAATGTGATTAAAGAATGTTAAAGAAAACAGTTTTCCAAAAATAAAATAGAAAAAAATTAAACAACTTCAAAAATATGGTATAAAGTTAGAAATCAGAAATAAAAAACCTTTGGATAGTTAAGTGTATTTAAAATTTTAGAAATTATTTTTATTTGAAAAAAAAAATGAGTTTTCAAAAAAAAATTAGGTGCTCTGAAAGTTGTGATTTATTAGAATGTCACTAAGTGTGTGGAATTTTGGTTAGGTTTCCTTATCCGACAAAGAATAAGGTTGTTTGTCATAAAGAAAACATAAGATCATATATTGAGAGACAAAGTGAATGCCAAGGTCAAAGTCAAAGTCAAAGTCAAAGTCAAAGTCGAAATCCTATAGTCACCCATGATTGCAACTGGGGCCTCTAGAGTTCGACGAGTGTTTCAGATTATCCCAAACATATTTACAACTTCTTTCTATCCAGTGTAGAACCTAATAGAAGGCTAGCTAGAACCCTGAGACAACCCTCCATATGAATAAGATTTTTGACTCCCCTCACATTAATTAATTAATTTATTAATGAATAAATATATTCATATATAAACTTATTCTACTTAAAACTATAACAGTTGTCTTATATACTAAACTAATCTATACATGCATATATAATTAATAGGTATGAATTTCACTTCTCAACTTCATTATGTTCATACAACATCTCTCTTCTCTTATCTAACAAAAGTATTATTTAAAATGTATTTTAATAAAATAAACGTAAAATAATTCATTGAAACATTATGATAATATTAATTTCAGTTTAATAAAATGTAAAACAATTCATTGAAAAATTTCATTAAAGTGAAACAATTCATTGAAATATTTCAATAAAGTAAACACTATGTATTTATATAGTAATTCAATTATAACGAATTTATCATAGCATGTACGTTGTACAATGTACTAAATACATATATAATTCATTATTATTCATGTATTTTTTAATGCATTTAAAATAATTATTTACAGTGGAAATCTCTTTGGTTCTCTTACTATTCTTCCTCTTCTGGTCTTATAATTTGTACTAGTAGTTGGATTATCTACCGTTTCGACTGACGAAGGTGTTTTTGCCAGAAGATTTTGGACTTTAATTATTTTCGTTTGATTCTTTATTAGAAGTATCCAGATGTAAATTATTTTCAAATGAACTATTAGAACTATTTTTTAAAATAATATGCTCCCTATTTCGTCTACATTGTCCTTCTGCGAAAAGATCTTCAACAATGTACGAATTAGGTTCTTTACATTGATCTACAGTTTTACCTGGAGACCAAGTATCATTAGGCTTTCGTTTAAAGAGAACTTCATCGTCTAAAACAACTTTTGGCAACATTCTAGCATTTGAACCGTAATACTTTTTCATTTTTTGATTATTTTTTTTCACATTTTGGCTGTGTATTTTTGCATCAACTATTTTAGGTTTCAAATAATCTAGGCGCACGGTAGTGCGCCCGCCAAGACGAGCGGTTAGCACTACCTATATATTTTCTCGAAACGTTTCGTCGTATTTTCAAGCCCTCATAACTTCGGTATAGATAGAGCTAGAGAGCTCAAATTTTCAGGATTAGATGTAGTCCGCGGCCTTATAAAACACACCAAATTTCATATTTCTAGCTTTTATAGTTTGGATGTTATTAATAGCCAAAAACGTCGATTTTGTCACTGACCACTCACTCATCAAAACCTAAAGGGTATTTCCCGAAGTGCTAGAAAGCTGAAATTTGGAATGTAGACTAGGATTTACATACAAACAACAAAAAAATTAAGAAATCTGTAACTTTCAACCTCCAACACCCCAAAAGTGGAGGTTCATAATAAAACCTCAAAAACAACAACAATTTTCACAATCACACACAACAATGCAATGCAAACCCCGCCTATAATTGATGTGAGGGTTGTTTTTTTTATTTTATATTCACGAACACAATAAACAATGCACAATATGGCGCTTTGCTTGAAATAAGGGTTGTTTATATTTTGTATGATTTTCACCACGATCGCTGAACTGTCGTCTCGTTCAGTATGAAGTATCCTTGGAATTTTATGTATGTATATGTACCTATATTCAGGGGTGTACGATAGGAAAAAATAATGAACTTTCATTTTTCGCTTCGGTCAAAATAAATAAAGAGATTTTACATTGACGGATCATTTTTTTAAGGTTTAAGTACCTTATTACCTTAATTTTTGCGAATATAAAAATATACGCGTTACTTTTACTTATATAATTTCTAAATAAATGCGTAGTAAGGTACATAGATATATTATTTTCATGTTTCTGGTCTTTGCTAAAAGACTTAGCTCAATATAAAAGTTAGGTATGTAGGTAGTTACTTTATTCCGAGTCATTAGGCCTATCGCTACAATATTAATTGGGAAGTAGTTTCATTGGAATCAGAATCCCACCGTGAAGTATTTAAGGGAGGTTCAGGGGTTTTTCTTATGGATAATAATTGATCCTACAAAAAGAAATGAAATCCCACCAAAAACATTTCATGTAAAAAAAGGTCGCCAAGACTCACATGCACATAACGCTTTCGCTGTGAAAAAGTTATGAGATCTCATGAAGAGCCAAGCCCATAACTCTACAAGGCCTAACTTTACAAGACCTAACTCTACCAACCCTACATCGTGGTCAAAAAGTATGGCTTGGCCGTTTCATAAAACCTTAGCATGACAGACTTAATTTTACCGAAAATCTATGGAAGTGTCTGTGTTTCGGCTGCGAAACGGCCAAGCCATACTTTTTGACCACGATGTAGGGTTGGTAGAGTTAGGTCTTGTAAAGTTAGGCCTTGTAGAGTTATGGGCTTGGCTCTTCATGAGATCTCATAACTTTTTCACAGCGAAAGCGTTATGTGCATGTGAGTCTTGGCGACCTTTTTTTACATGAAATGTTTTTGGTGGGATCAGTGTTTACTTGTAATGTAGACCGAAGATTTCTTGACATTAATAATTTAGCTGGAGATTCAAATTTTCCTTTTGGTGTATTTCAGTACTGGAGAAGACCTATATAAGTATCCGTATTTGATTCAGAACACTTTTTAAAAATGTTTTTTATCGTTTTAACAGTACTTTATGTTAGGCCATTTGACCTAGGATCATTAGGACTGGACGTAACATACTCAATGTCCCAAGCAGATAAAAAGATTTTGTACTCAGTCGAATTGAAAGGCGGTCCATTATCAGACATAAGAATCTTAGGAATTCCATGCCTAGCAAAAAACGATTTAAGGTGAATGACATTTTTACCCGTAAGATTTCTCTTGAAATTGGCAACTTCTACATACTTAGAATAATAATCTACAGCTAAAAGGTAAACCTCATTTTTGAAATGAAAAGGTCTATACCTATCTTTTCCCATGGAAGATTTGTTGGAGGATGAGGAGTAAGTGGCATTTTTGGATTTGATGGCCTATATTTTGCACAAGCTGGGCAATTAAAAACAATATTTTTTATATCGTTGTAAATATTTGGCCAAAACACAACATCTCTTGTTTGATTCAAACATCTTTCTATGCCAAAGTGACCCTCGTGGATTTTACTTAATATCTCTTTTCTCATTGATTTGGGTATAATAAGACTTTTGTTTCTGAAAATTAAGTCATCAATGATTGTAATTTCCCCCCTCATATGGAAATAAGGTTGCGCTTCCTGTCTTGTTAAACTGTTTCTTTCGGGCCATCCGTTTAAACAATATTTCTTTAACAATTTGTGGGGGTACGTCTTCATTTGTTTTTCTTTTAATCTCTTGTAATTTTGTTTCAGTGACTGATAAATTTGATATTATTAGGTTGACATGTACATTTACCTCATCTGAGCTTCCTTTAAATTCAGGATCTTGAACACTACATGCTCTTGATGAAGTATCCGCTATGTACATATTTTTACCTGGGACATAAACAACGTTTAAATCATAAATTTGAAGCTTGAGAAGAATTCCTTGAAGCCTAGGAGAGACTTTACATAATCAGCCCTATCGGGAATTCCGTGGGAAATATTTTCCCCTCGGAATTTTATCGTTCCCGGGAACACATTTCTGTTATCGGGAATTCCCCACGGAATTTTTTTCCTTGGGAAAAAGTTTCACCAACATGAAAATAATAAACAAAAATTCGAACTTTATTATCGAAGAGTTTGACAAGTGATTTTGGTGTCAACAATAAAATAATGCAAAGAATATCATCTTTTTTATAATGGAAGAAAAGAGCAAAGAAAACGAAATGAACAGAAATTAATAAGGCGAAGTTTAAGGGATCACTCAAATCCTTTAGAGCTACCACAGCCACTTTTTCCAAAACAGCTTATGTTGTTATGCCTTTTTGTCGTTCTTTTGTTATTCGAGGAGTTTTAATTTTGTTTTCGGTGTTTATTGTTTTTGATGCTTCCTGTTCAGTGTGTTTTTCTTGTTGTGCCTCTGGTTCTGGTTAATTGATAATTATGTCCATTAGAACGTTCTCTTCAAATGACTTGTCCTCTAATACATCAGCAGAACGGTTGGGTGTTGATGAAAATGAGCAATTTTATTTTTCAGTGTTTTTATTTTGATTAACGTCAAACTTTCATTTTTTTTGCTGCATGAAGGCAACCCAAAAGTAGAAGCGTTTGGACACCCTTCAACCGATTCTTTCAAATTCATATGATAGTTTCGTCCAACGAACTGAATTTATACTTCTTGTTAGGGCCTCCACCAGGTGCTTTTCTTTGTCTCAAGTTGTCAGAAATTTTTTTCCTTATAAACTGTTTTTTTATAAAGCCAAACCTTAAATTAACTTGTCTAAAGAAAAACATCAATAAAAAAATGTATCATTTAATTTTTTCCATTCGGCAACAGATTTTATCGGTGGGCCCAAACAATTGAGATCACTTTTAACTTTCTTTCAAAATTCTTGAACATTTTCCTTGGGTCGTTTTGTTGTAAATTCATTTGCAAAATCTCTGTTTTTTTTTCATTAAGTTAATTAATTTAATTTAATTTTAATTTAATTTAATTTTTTTTGTAGAGAGCAACTTACATCGCTGCTTCCGTTTTAAATTTCTCTCGTAAAATGACAGGGGAATATTCCGAGGGAAAAACCATTAAATTTCCCATACAAAATATGTTGACGATAGGTATTTTTTCCCTCGGAATTTTTCCCTAATCTCGAAAAATGTTCCCGATACCTATTTCTCGAATATGGGAAAAATTCCGTGGGAAAAGAAGTTCCCAATAGCCCCAATTTTTTTTTTTTAAATTGAAACCAATGGTTTATGTCTCGACAGTAAATCCTTGACCATAAAGGTATCTATGAAATTTGTTACAGCCGAAATGTATTGCCGAAAGTTCTTTTTCGATCTGCGAATAATTCTTTTGAGCTTCGTTTAAAGTCGTACATGCATATGCTATAGGGCTTCGGTCATGCAAGATTACCGCTCGCATTGCATCTTTAGAAGAGTCTACTGAAAGTATTATTGGCTTTTTCGGGTTAAAATGACATAAGGCGCCAGTTATAGCTATCATTGAAATTCATCATTAAAAATTTTAATGATTCATTTAAAGGCGTTTAGAAGTCGAAACCTTTGATTATTTTGATGCCAAAATAAAGCAAAATGCAAAATTCATTTCGGCCCAGCCTTTCTCATGAAATGGCTTTTATTATTTCAATGATTATTGATAAGGTAGTGCAATCATTGAAAAAATGAAAGTCAATTTATGTGGAAAGTTGTACCCAAACGATTTTTTTTTTCGCAATAAATATTAATTGAGTCGTCAGCTTCACATTGGCATCAAAATAGTTAGTGGTTTTGCTTTTTAAGTGCCCTAAATCTTAAATTAAAAATTTTCAATGATGAATTTCAATGATAGCTATAACTGGCCCATTATACTGGTGCTTTACAAAGCAAGTCTTTTATTTTTCAAATTCTTGTTAGTGTGAACTATTCCATTGCCAACTTATAACTTTCTTACGAAGTGATCTAAGATTTAATGTTTCTGCTGTCATACTGTCATACTTTGTATGGCTTTTATCTTTGATGGATCTGAAGATATTCCTTCAGGTTCAAAAATATGTCCTAAATACTTTATCTTTGAAACACATATTTCACATTTCTCGTTATTAAATTTGAGTCCTAAATATTTAGCTCTTTCTAATACCAATCTTAAATTACGGTCATGCTCTTTTGTCTTACCAAAAACTAAAAAATTGTCAACATATATTAATAATCCAGGTAAATCACCAAATTTTGTTTGCATACAATTATTAAAAATTTCGAAAGCCGCATTGGTTCCATACGGTAACCTTAAAAATTTTTTTCTTCCAAATGGAGTATTGAATGTACAAAGAAAAGAACTCTCTTTGTCTAGCTCAAGCATCCAGAAACCAGAATTTATATCAAGTAGACTAAAAAATTTAGAAAACCACTAGTTCTAAAAAAATCTGGATTAACTTTTAAATTTATTTTTTCTGGCAAAAGACCTAAGCCTTCGAAAACATTACTGAATTCTCTTAGTAAATCATTACCACTATTATTATTATTATTACTTATTTTGAAAAAAATTTTTAGAAATACTAGGCTTAAGTTTAATATTTTTTAACATAAGAAGTTTTAATGTTTTTAGTGTTTAATATAACATTGGCTTGCGCACAGGTGTCTTACAAGCAACTAACTTTTTTCTTGTTTATAATTAAGTCTACAGTCTAAAGATCATTACCGGTACTTTCGCTTCCTGATTGTTTTATTGTTCCCAAAAATATTTCTTCTTCTCTTTCTTCAGCATTATCAGCATTTACTAAACTTATATGGCTTTACATAATAGTTAGATTTGTATTCTGGTTTGGCTTTAAAACTGAATTTACCGCTGGATCTGGATGGTGTATGTGTAGTAGGTCTCTTGTCTACTTTTGCTATTACAGTTGTTGGGATTTCAAGTTGCTTTGCCTGTACTTTCGCATTCTCCATTAGCCGTGCAATTTCTACAGCTTTATCAAGTGTCATTTTTCCATCTTGTAAAAGTTTATCTCTAATGGAATTGTTTTCTCTGTTTAACCTACAGATATAGATATCTTTTACTATGTCATCACGCAAGTCTCCAAGCTCACATGATTTGCTTAAATTTTTTTTTAAATTTGTGACTAATTCTGTTATGGACTCACCATTTACTTGCTTTCTCGTAAAGAAATTGTGTCTCGCCATAGCGATATTCTTCTTTGGTGAACAGAATTCTTCGAATTTTTGTATTGCCTCATCACATTTGATTGTATCCATATCAATGCCAAATGAGCTGAAGATGGGCATGATTCTGCTCCGAGATAATGCAAAAATATGGCCACCTTTTGGGATTCTGCTTCTTTTTACATATTCGACGTTCTCATAAAAATTTTAAATTGCAGGATCCAAATTTTCCAGAGATCAGCTAAGTTTTGGCCAGATGTAAAATCTAACGGTGCTAACATTGGGAGAATTCTCGTGTGTCCTTCTTTTTCTGTCATATTTGTAACTTTTTGCTCTTGATCGTTTTTAAATTCACTTTTCTTATTGTCATTCATACTACATAATTATTATGAGTACTTGAAACTAAACAAAAACTTTTTATTTTTCAGTTTTTCACTTCTGACACCATATTGTGTTGTGGAGTGAGACCATATTAAAGACACCAGTGTTGAGTTAAGACTGTTTCTTTATTCATATATAAACTTATTCTACTTAAAACTATAACAGTTGTCTTATATACTAAACTAACCTATACATACATATTTAATTAATAGGTGTATGAATTTCACTTCTCAACTTCATTATGTTCATACAACAAATCGAATCGAAATATAGATAGACAACAAATAATATATAAAAGTGCTTTATACATTCCAAACTTCTCTAACCGTTTATTAAAGGTACCAATTAGAGATAAAGACAAAACTCGAATAGCTTTTAAATCAGCTAATTCGCTTAGAAATTCTGTTTTTCCCATAATTAAAGGATAAAATATCAAAAGAAGATAAGTCAAATATCGTTTACAAAATAAAATGTGTAGGTGATGGGTCCACATCTTGTCCATCAGTTAATGTAGGAACTTCTATGCAAAAACTACGTAATCGTATATCAGTTCATAAATCTGATATAAACAATGGTAGCACACCAAAAACAGCATTATTTCTACATTGCATAGAGGAAGGTCATCGTAATGATTTTAAAAATGTAACTATTTTGCAGTCAGAAAATAACTATAATAAAAGAATGTTGCTTAAAATGCTTCATATTAAAAACACAGAAAATAATATTAACAGACGCACACAGGAGTATTCGTGCTCAAAATCCGGTCAAAAGTCATACACAAGCATTTTATGAAAATGGATTAAATTTGCATTTTGTCCACATTTATCAAACTAACATAGGCCGATTGTAAACAAATTTTTCAGACCCCCCGTGCCCAGCAGATAGACGTAATATAACCGCCTAATACACATGCCTTTAGTTTCAATATTATGACCCTTGGTTTTAATAAGCTTGTAGGTTTTGTTGTGATTAGTTCTTAGTGATAATTGTCAAGATTTTAACTGGGTACTGATGGTGAGGGTATGTACTTTATTATAATAACAAAATATATTAATTTTTTGACGATTAAATTTCTTTTTGAGATTAAAATAAAACACAAATAAAACACCCTTCAAACCGCCTTTTAAAAAAAATGTGTGTATATAGGCGAAATATTTTTACATCGATAGATCAACAAGGGTGTATAGTTAACAGTAAGACAAAAATGTTTGCCCGACCTTGCCCGACACTATAACAAAAAACCTTTTTTTCTAAAATGTATGTCAAAAATAATAATATTTTAGTCTAAGTAATTTTAATCTCAAAAAGGAACTTAACTTCAGAAAAACAAACATATTTTGTTATGATAATTAAGTACATACCTTAACCTTCAGTATCCACTGAAATGTTTCACAATTCGCACCAAGAACTAATCACAACATTAAATACAAGGTTGTTAAAATCAAGGGCGATAATATAAATTTGAAGAGGTGCTTATTAGTCGATTATATTACGTCTATCTGCTAGGCGCGGGTGGTCTCAAAAAATTTTTCGGGTCTGGTTTATGTTAGTTTGATTAGTGAAGTGTGTAAAAAATGCCAATTGAGTGCAGTTTCTTAAAATGTTGGTTTATGAATTTTGTTCGGATTTTGAGGACAAATACTCCTCTGTGAGACGTTCAGATTGTGATAGGCTTAGTAATGTTTATGGTCAGTTTATTAATTAATAGGTATTAAATTATATATGTTTAGATAAAACTCAACATAATTAAGAGAACTATTTTGTTTGAGAAATAATATTTTCAAACAAAAACGAATCTCTGAAAAATATTTTAAATTTGTCTTTTTTGAAACTTAAAGAATATTATAAATAGATAAACAAATAAGAGTTTTCTCTTAATTTTGTTTGTTTTCAAGTGTAAGTTTTTTATTTGACTAAATATATAGTTTTAATAATAATTTAATTAAAAAAAAATAAAGGTCTGGAGAAGGGTGTAAACATACCCGAAACGTCACAATCAACTTTATTGCAAAGTACAAAAAACTGATCTAGAGGTTTATACACATTAAAAAGAAAAGATCACGAAATAAGGATATAATCTAGCTATAAAATATTCTACATCTTCTTATAAAATTAGTCTATCGATTGGAGTCTTGACATCGCTTAGATTGAACTCATTCAACAGACCTTCAACGGTTGAATCTAGTGACGAGGACATTGCAACAGATGAGTTGTGGTTTGTTAAGGAAGTATCCGCCAAAAGTTCACATATACTTTCAGGGGTAAAGACGATAGCCCCTGCATTTTCTAAGTATGTCTATTTTTCTTTTTTTTAATTTTGGCTTGGAACACTTATCGAATTTTCATTTCATTCTTTATTTCGGAAAGTTTTAATGTGATTAGAAATTAGCCTGTTAAGAACATTCATTTCATGATAATCTTTTTGAATGCGAAATCTTTGCCATTGCCTTCTAAACCATTCCTTTGTTTTATCATATGGAGTATAAAATGAGGAATAACAATAGATCTTTTATTTGATTTTGTTTTCAAAGGAACGGGTAAGTTTACACTTTCCAGGATATTTGAAGTAAATGATTTTAGCTGAATATCGACTTGTTCTCGACTAATAGACTAATGACTAATGGAATGGGTATAGACTTTTCCAGACTTGACTTAAGATTTTTTCTAAACAGTGGCCAATTTGCTTTCTTAAAATCTAAGTATTGCACATTTTTTAAAATGGCTCTAAAACTAATATCACAGTAAACAGGTAGGTGGTTTGAGCTGAGTACATTTATTGTTACAGGTTGTGTAATAATATTAGCTACATTGGTCAAGAGTCGACGGAGATGATCTTGTAGATTCAGGAATATGGGTTGGACTATTTGGATATCCCAAAGTATATTTCCCCAGGAGTTTGCGCTCTGGCATCCCCAGTCTCGGTGTCTACAATTAATGTCTGCAGCTACTAGGAATGGGTCGCTACAGTTAAGTATCTTTCTTAGGTCGTTTTTAAATACCACCGCTTTTTGTTTGTTCGAATTTCCTCCTGAAAAATACACAGAATATAATTTTATTTTTGAGAAATCTTCCAACTGAATTTCAATGCTAATCACCTCAATTACTTTAGTATTGATCAGAGGCCAAAGAGTATGTATGTGATAACTTGAATCTGAAAATCGAACGCCATTACATGACCACGTTTCACTTAAAAGACATACATCAGCATCTAAATTGCAAAGAAAGCTGAAAAATTCTGTACACTTGTTATGGATGCTTCTAGCATTCCAAGTTAAAATTTTTAGAGAATTATTTGTATTATATGACATTAGAATAAAGATATTTTGTAGCAAGCTGTGCTATTACATTAAATTGTTGAGCTTTTGTTTTGCATTCACTCAATTTTGAAATCATCTCAGTAGTTAAAGAAGAAAGCTCTTCTTGAGAGAAAAGTGCTAAATGCGAATTCTTCTCTTGAGTTGGTATGTTTTGCGGACTTGAGTGAGCTTGAGAAAGAGTTGACCATCGTGGTACTGATGCTGATGCTGATGCTGATGCTGATGCTGATGCTGATGCTGATGCTGATGCTGATGCTGATGCTGATGCTGATGCTGATGCTGATGCTGATGCTGATGCTGATGCTGATGCTGATGCTGATGCTGATGCTGATGCTGATGCTGATGCTGATGCTGATGCTGATGCTGATGCTGATGCTGATGCTGATGCTGATGCTGATGCTGATGCTGATGCTGATGCTGATGCTGATGCTGATGCTGATGCTGATGCTGATGCTGATGCTGATGCTGGACTTCTTTATTTACGGAAGATTCAAAATCTTCACTACCGGATCTATCGCGCTTGGTAATGATTGCTTTTTATTTTTAATTTGCAGGGGTAGGTACTTTGATAAATCTTCAGCACACGTCAGTCACAAATGAGAGCGTGTAGAGAACTGTGCGATCGAGTTTTTTTTTATTATACACTATCAGATCTTTGTCGAAGAGAGCTTAAATCAAGCTGCAACTAACGACCAAAAGATTTGCCAACACAAAAATTGTGCACACTGGCTCATCACTTAGTGCAGTGTTAGTAGTTAGTAGGCAACAAACTACAACAAAACGTACACATAAATAAAATAGTACAAACAAAACAGAAATTAATACAAATAAAGACAACAAATTGAAACTATGACAAACATTTATGAGCGTGGTTCACTGGTCTTCAATACATTTTTAAGTTTTACTTTATTAATATTAAAATCGAAGAGATTTTCGTTCACATTTAATAGTTTGCACATGCGAGTTAAAGGTTCATGCAATCCACAATTAGAACGATGGTGGGACAAATTCATTAAGTTCAAACTCCGAAGGCTGTGACCTCCTCCACGATAGTTGAAATTTAAACAACTTAACAAATCTGGTGAATCAATAACCCCGGTTATCAGTTCGTGAATAAATTTAATATCATTATTAAGTCTTCTATGTGATAGCGTTTGCATCTGAAGAAGTTTGATTCGATGTTCATAAGGTGGAAGATTATAAGGATCGGACCATTGTAATCCTTTTAAACCGAAACGAATAAAATTACGCTGAACTGCTTCTAGCCTATTCTTATGAATTTCGTAAAAAGGAGTCCATATCTGAGAAGCATATTCAAGGTGGGGACGAACTAAGCAGTTGTAAAAAGCGAGTGTAGCATAGGGGTCCTTGAATTCTTTAGCCCATCGTTTAACAAACCCTAACATAGAATAAGCCTTTTCACGATTAAATTGATGTGCTGAGTGAAATCAAGGCTAGAAAAAACAAGGACTCCAAGGCTTTTGAAACTATTAACACGAACTAAAGTATGTTGTGATATTTTATAATCAGACAAACTAGGAATTCGTCTTTTAGAAAATATCATCGACTAGCATTTGATTGGGTTTAGATTCAAGCTGTTCATATGACACCATGTAACAAAATTATTAATATCAGCTTGAAGAAGTAAACGATCACTGACAGACGCAATGCTTTAAAAGATTTTCATGTCATCTGCAAAAATGAGAATTTCACTATTACGTATACATAAAGGTACATCGTTGAGATGATCAGTAATTTTTCAGTTGGCTGCACAACATTTTCAGATCATATGCAGCTGGTCTTAGATATCAAAGTGATCGAAGATACATTAAGTCAACCTGTCACAACTCTGCTTCCAAGACTTAAATGGTGTGGCAATAAACGTATTCTAATACTTACATAAAATTGATGAAGTAACTGCAGGAAGTATAAATACAAATAATAGCATTGAAGCACAATGTCTTACCTTAAAATAAAGTATCTATTAAGCTTATGGAAGTCCTTCATGGCTTGACATGGATTGTCACGAAAGTAGGAAATCTTGTCTTAAACTACTGAATGTCTACAGGAAATACAACCTTGATATGAGCAGAAAGAGTTATTGTGAAGCTAACAAGAAGTATAAGGCATTATGCAAACAGAAACAATACTTGTATTATGAACGCATCACAAGTCAACCTTCTAGTATCAACTCAGCAAAGAACTGGTGGAAAATTGCCAAATTGATAATCCTATGAAAATTGTAATTAAAATCACTGAAACCGAGTTTGCAAGTACCCTAAATTGAGATGGTTCACAGAATAGTATGTATATCCAAGAAGCACCTTCAGTTTTAATCCTACTTCTAGATAGTCCAATTGACCGAGAAGAAATTAGAATAGCAATAGCCTCCGTTAAGGAAAACAAAGCTCCGGGAATCGATGGCATTCCCTACGAATTTTATAAAAATGCAACTGATTATTTTAATGGAAAGATTCATGTTTTTTTCAATAAAATTTACGGAACTTAAACAATACCATCCTCATTCAAAAAATCAGTCATCTTTCCAATTTTTAAAAAGGGTGATGCAAACTTGATTTTACAAATTATTTACAACAAAATACTCAATGCATACCAAGCTGCTTATCGTAACAACTATAGCACCATATACCAAATTTACAATCTTTCGTGTATCATTCAACTGCAACTATGCCATAAAAAAAAACTGTATGCTTGGTTCGTTGATCTAAAAGCCGCGTTCGACAACATCAGCCGACAAGCTTTGTTTCACAAGCTAACAGCTCTGGAAATATCAGGAAAAATATTAAGAATTATCAAATAACTGTATCAGGACACGTTTGCACTTTTGCAGCAGTATGGGATGGAACCACTGATCTCTATAATACACTGAATAGTGGATTCCCTACAAAGTATAACAGTTTTTCTACTTCCAATTGAAGATGACAAGTACGTAGGCAACTCAACACTTTAGGTATGTTCAGTGAGGCAACTCAACACTTTAGGTATGTTCAGTGAGGCTGAGAAGGCCAGTTCAAGTTGCTGAGATCTCAAAAATTCTACTACAACCGAAGAGGGGCAAAAACCAAAGTGGAATTTCTAAGAAAAAAAAGCAAAAGAACCATCACTTGTATGTAAATTTGAATTTTTGTAATGTAAAATAATTGTAAAAGTGAATTTAAAATATTTTAGTTGCAATTTTGTAAAAAAAATTTGCATTTCATTATGTTATACAGTTATACCGTTATACAAAAAAATAGGCAACTCAACATTATAACAATTCTCAAATGACATCAACTTTCTTGTATGGATGCGCTATCCAGTGTATTATAGAGATCAGTGGATGGAACCAGCGCATCCAATTTCTTCCAAACTAGTAAAGGTATTAAGCAAGGTTGCTTCTTAAGCGCCTTACTATTCGATTTGTTTTTAAATGACCTTCACTCAGAACTCCCAATCAGACTATTTCTGGAAGGTATTCGGATTAATGGGAGTAGCCCGTGGCGTAATGGTTAGTGCGTTGGACTGTCATGCCAGATGTCTGGGTTCAATACCAGCCGCTTCCACCTTAAGTTTTTTTCCGGGCTATCTTGCGGGCCTCTTGCGAGTAAGTGACAAACCCTCCAAGAGTATCTCCTGTCACAGAAAAGAGCCGCTTACCTAAGCCGTTCTGATTCGGCAATAAATTGTAGGTCCCCTCCATTCCTACAGACACTCACACAGGAATGGTTGAGAGTTGTAAGTCACTAGGCCCTGGCTCTTCATGAGTCGTTGTGCCACCAAATTTATGTATTTATGATCGTTTACGCTCTAAAGAAAATAATTCACCCCCGGCAATTTGAATATTCGTACTTAAACTTGACTTTGTAAAGAACAAAGAATTTCTTGTAAATGCCTACTGTCAACGGGCATGGTAATTTTTCTTTATTTTTGTAATTATATAATACATAATAAAGATCTTTGACCTATTAAGGGTAGGTGTAGCCGACCAGCCAACTCAAATTTCATGTAAATGAATTTGAATGTGTTAGTATGCTCTCACCAAATTCGGCCGGGGGTGGCCCCGGCGCAGTGGAAGTAGTGCTTGATTGCTAACTTGGATGTGTGGGTTCGAGGCCCAGTCTAGGCAGCATTCTTTTCTATATTCCCTCAACTGAACCCCACCCCTGGGATTCAATGAGATAATCAAAACCTTATTTCTCAATCCACTGTGCTAACAAAAACTTATCCTATCCTTCTATTCCTTCTAACATTGTCTAACTTATGAGACCCTAGGTCTTACTGGCAGATATGTATTTTTTTTTTTAAGTTTTGACCGCAGCGTCATCGGCAAGGGGGTGGGGCGTGGCGGGGGAAGCGCGGTTAGTGGGTACCCACGGCATTACAAATAATGTCACATTGAATTGCATTTTTTAGCATGTTTTTTCAAAACCCAGGTAGTGTTCATGACATATGATCCTTTGATTTAAAAAACATTTAGGAAATTTAAAAAATATCACACTCAATTTCCCAGGTAGTCAAACGAAATAATTAGGAAAAAAGGAGTATATTTTGTCTCTAAAAAGTTACTGTAAAAAATAAAAAAAAATAAAACCAACTGCACATACATATTAGCTTTGAAAAACCGTTAATTTGTCTTTGTTACATTTTCTAATTCAGACTTTGTAAATTTTCTTAATTTTTCACAGTTTTGTACAATTTTTTTTGGGAATAAATAAAAAAATAAAGAAAAAAAAAAAACCCGCTTGCCAGTTTCAGATGAATTGTCTCTAGAGAAAAAATGTAAAAAAATAAAAAAGTAATATTTAACCAATTTTCCTATTATTTTTTAAGCATCTCACTAAATTTTATGATTTTGCCATCTGCCTGGCGGTTTAGAGGCATATATAATTTTTTATTTTTTTTGAAAGCCCCAAAAATATATTGCTCAACTTATTTTTAATCGATAACCGTTTGTGTCATTAAAATATTCGCAAAATTGTTAACGCTATACAGTTGAGCGCAAAGATCTAACCTATTTTTCCAAGGGACACATACCCAAGTACATCTTTATTTCCCCCTTTAAAGATCAATGTTAAATAGCTGAATAAAAAATGGCTATATGATTATTGCACTGGTTACAACCGTTTCCAAAGCTTTTCGAGTCGGTATGTTAATTTTCTATGGAGTCTCTTAACACACCATTTTATGACCATTAGGTTTACATGCCAAAATCAACCCATGGTTATAAAAGGGTTAATACTTTATTTTCATCCTGAAATTGGATATCATGTGTTTAAGAGATGAAAAACTCCATCGCAAATAGCATAAATAAGAAAAGATAAAACAAATACACCCAAAACAACCTCTTCATCGCCGACGAAGTGGTTTCGACCAGGGACGTCCCGTACCCATATAAAGTGGGTAGACAGTTACTCATTTTCAGTAATTTGTTTGCATTATTCATTAAGGTACATCATTTGGTTTAAAGTGCTCTTAACTATATTTATTATTATTTTTTATAGTTTTTAGTTTTTTTTTTTAAATTTTTTAGTTTAATTGTACTTGCGATTTAATTAAATCACTTGGAATAAATAATTTTCCACATTCCAGATAGTCTTTCATCATACCTTCTCCACAAGATAAAAGTCCCAGCAATTCTTTTTATTTTGAGACCCCACGTTCTCGATATTTCCTCTGAAAACGAAGTTTAGCCCAAAAACTTAAAACGTCCAAAATAGTGTTCTTAATTGCAGCCATTTTACATGCGCTTAAAAGTTAATGGTTTCTAAAATTTTCAAATTTTTGGTATTATGTAACTAGCTTTTGATATTTCATGTTTTTTGCCTTAACTTCAAAATTTTGTATAGTATTTGAATAATCTTTCAAAACTGACCATCTTTCCTTGGCTTACCAAAAAAAATATGGGTAACAAAATACTTTGTTGTTTTATGTACTTATTCTTATGATGGTATTTATTTCGGCTTTTTTGGTCTTTTTAAATTCTGAATGCGAAAAAGACCAAAAGAGCAGAAATAAATACGTACCTACTATTATAAAAATACATTGTTGACATTTTTAGTTCCATAAAGCCAATCGTATTTTAGATCAAGAATTGGCTTTTATACTTTAATATTTATAATTATTTTATCTTCAATAGATAGGTACCATAGAAAATGTAAATACATAATGAAATATGTATTCTAAAGTATCAACATCTAAAAAATCCATTTCACAATAGTAAATTTATTTTGCCGCAATCTATGACTTTAATTTTCGATGCACCAACAACGCGGCTTTCTCTAGAATAACCAAATGTACTGAAACTAAGCTACAAACGCATCGCATTTTATCAGATCAGAAAATAAAAAATCCAAGAGAAAATAATATCGACTATAACAACTCTGCTGGCACTGGATAGTATAAAAATGTTTCCACCATCACCTCACCACATTCACAGTCATCGCCTCAACCCAGAGTATACAACCATTCGAAAAGAATTTAACTCATAAGTAAACAAACGATTAGACATTTTCAATTTTGTCTATTTTGTCTATTTTGTCTATTTTGTCCTTATAAAACACATATGAGAATGGTAAATTAGTTTTTCAACCAGATATTTAAAAAAAAAAATATATTTTATTCAAAATTCAACTTATTACTAGTTTTACATTGATCTTTATGGTTGCGGGGTTGGAATCGGGCTGCTCGTTGTGATAGTCGTACTCTCGTCGAAGGTTCGGATAGCGGTAGCTATCAGCGGCGTCGTCGGTCATAAACCATTTCATTATCTGTTGCAGATGATGTTGGCTTGGGTCATAAATTATGCATTTTACGATGATCCCGATCTTATTTCGGGGTTGGTGTCATTTTTCATCCTGCACTTGTCTGCACTTGTTGACCCATGTGGTCACCATGTGTTAACTTAGTATACCAACATACATAACTTTTTTCTCTTACCATACAGTTTGGTAGAAAACAAAGACACTGTTTTCGGCAACCTTTGGATTTACTCGGAATCGATTCCGATCGTTGTTGATAGTTGATACTTGGTTTTGAATGGAAGTAAAAATGAAAAATGTTTTAGTGTGTGCGTGCAGAGCGTTTACGTGTTTTTTCATTGAGGATGAATTTCCTAACCCAGCGTCTCCATTAGCAATCTTCGAGGCAATAAATTGCTTTCCTTATTGCCATTGCCTTGAATATTGACAATGGAGACGCTTTGGCAATGGCAATGGCAATATTGCCTGAAAGATTAAAGTCAATTATTGATTTCCATCAACCAGGCAATAAATTTTGACGTTTCGTCTTTTACAAAATGGTTTCTCCACGATTTTGAATAATTTCTCCTTCATTTTGAAACAAAAAATGAAAATATGAATAGGAGTGACCACAAATTAGTGAATAAAAAATTTATATTATCAAAAACCGTAAATTTAAGCTGTTGCTGTCGCCATTTCTATACGTAAAGTTTTTGACAACTGGAATCGCCTGGCCATGAAATACCCCACCCGAGCAATAAATTGCCATTGATATTAAAATTGCCATCGCCTCAAATATTGCCAATGGAGCCACAGCGTAACAGGGATAGCATAGCGTGCGTGCGATCGTGAAACAAGGAAAGCAAATTGGTAGTAAAGCTTCTTTAATCATATTAGGGTAAGAAGGGAAGGGGCATTATAAAGAAAATCAAATTATAGGTCGTAGATATTTTGAACACATAACATAATGTTATGAAAAATACTTTCTGGCGACTTTTTTTTGTTAAATGGCTTGGGTAGACATTGTCTAAAATGTCTCATTGACGCTTCGTCAGTGGTTTCGATCCTCTCAGAACTGAACCATCTAAAATTCGGAGACCCTCTTATGATAAGCTGAATGAACTCGATTAACAGCTGTTAGCATAAAGTTTGGCAAATCAAAACAAACAAAACCAAAGTTAATAAGTTTATTAATCTAATGAAATAAATACATAGATAATCTTAAATATAAAAAAAGTGAAATGGACGGACGATTGTGCGGCTACTGGTCAGCAATTTCCCCTCAAGCTAATAGTCCAAGTTTCACCTTTAGTAGTATCATATTTCTAGAGTTATTCTGATAAGGTATCGCACAATCCATGTATTGAGCCGAATTTATTAGTTTTAAAGCTGAATTTTATCAACATTTGGTGAATTTAACTTTAGTAAAATGTTAAAAACGTAATATCTAGCATGATACTATAAATGTTTTAACATCATACTAAATCGTCTAAAATTTTGCGCCATTGTTTCCAGAGGTTGTTCTTCTAGGACATGGTTTCTAAGAAGGTGTCAGCTTTACCATTTTCACATTTGTAATTGTCAAAGTGACACTAGAAATTAGTATGATATTAAAAAGATAAAATAGGCATTTGGCGATTTTAACTTTAGTAAAATGTTAAAAACATAATACCTAGCATGATACTATAAATACCATGGAAAAAATGTCGGTTCCGAAACGACAACAAGCCTCGGATATGGATGATTTTAATGTTGACGACCCCAGCAAACGAAACAAGGACAACGAATTTCGGATCTGCACGTGGAATGTCCGGACCTTAAACAGGCCACGTGCAGCTGAACAATTAGTGGAGAACCTGGATAGGCTAAAAGCTGATGTAACAGCCATCCAGGAAGTGCGATGGGATGGAGAGGGCATACAAAGGATGCAATCGTGTGACATCTACTTCGGCGAGTGCTGCAAGGAGCAGGGTCAGCGGCTCTTTGGTTGTGGTTTTGTGGTAAGGGGAAGACTTAGGCAAGAAGTCTTGGGCTTCAGAAATGTAAGCGAGCGCCTGGTCACAATCCGCATCAAAGCAAAGTTCAAAAACATCACGTTAATCTGTGCCCATGCCCCAACGGAAGAAAAAGATGACTCAACCAAAGAAGAATTCTACGATCTTCTCGAGGATACGTATGATAGGTGCCCCAAATACGACGTCAAGATTATTCTTGGCGACTTCAACGCCAAGATCGGAAAGGAGGGCATCTTTGGTTCGATAGTCGGAGGACACAGCCTGCACGACAACACTTCCGGTAACGGACTCAGGCTCATTGATTTCGCGGCGGGGCGAAATGTCATCATAGCAAGCACTCTATTCCCACACCTCAATATACACAAAGGGACCTGGCGGTCTCCGGATCAACGAACCGTTAACCAGATTGATCATGTTGCGATAGACCCCAGAAATGCTTCCAGTATCCTGGATGTCCTAACGTTCCGAGGTGCCAACATAGACTCGGATCACTACTTGGTGGTAGCGCAAGTACGTATGCGGATATCCATGACGCTACAACGACGAGCGGATGCTGTAAAACGATTTAACGTCGCGAAGCTAAAATCGCAAGAGATAGCCAGGACTTTTGCAGACCACGTCTCTCTTAAACTCTCAACAAGCCCGCCACAAGCATCATCTGTAGAGGACCAGTAGAAGCACTGCCATCATCAAAAGTGCCGCTACTGATGTGCTGGGTTTCACTAGGCCACCACAACGAAACCCCTGGTTCGACGAAGAATGCAGACTGGCGCATGAAGCAAAGAACGAGGCCTACCAAGACATGCTGCAGGCTAGAACCAGAGCTGCTGAGAGAGCAGCCCGGGAGCTCTACGGGCAAAAACGAAGCGAGGAACGCCGACTTCTCAGGAGGAAAAAGACAGAGCATGCGAAGCGGGCGGTCGAGTCTATTGAGGACTGTAGCGGTAGGGGTGATGTTCGGAAGTTCTACCGAAGGTTGAGGCAAACTACCCAGGGTTACAAGGCCAGAACGGAAGCCTGCCGAGACGAGAGTGGAAATATGGTGGTAGACACACAGTCGGTGCTGAGGATCTGGAAACAACACTTTTCTAGACTGCTTAACGGCGAAGATGGCCGCTATAAGACAGAACACTCCATTCAATCTGGACGATGATGGTCAAAATTTCCATCCACCCGACCCAAATGAAGTGCGGTTAGCGATAGCCAAGCTTAAAACGTACAAGGCTGCTGGTGCGGATGGCCTGCAAGCCGAGCTATTTAAAGCAGGGGGAGATGACTTGGTAGGGAGTATACACCAACTTATCTCCAAAATTTGGTCGGAGGAAAGTATGCCCGATGAATGGAACCTCGGTATAGTGTGCCCTATCCACAAGAAAGGAGATGCTCTGATTTGTTCCAACTACAGAGGTATAAGTCTCCTCAACGTCGCATATAAAATCCTGTCATCTGTACTGAGTGATCGCTTAAAACCGTTTGTCAACGATCTGATCGGCCCCTATCAGTGTGGTTTTAGGCCCGGCAAATCAACCGTCGATCAAATGTTCACACTCCGACAGATTTTGGAAAAAACCCAAGAGTTTCAAATCGATACACACCACCTCTTTATCGATAGCGTAGACAGAGACGAGCTATTCAGAAGTATATGCTATCATCGAGAAGAATCTCAACATCGTCGGCTCGGGCAAAACGTCACGATGGATAGATACAACTTCGAAGTCGTCAAGGACTTTGTCTACCTGGGCTCCACTATAACATCGCAAAATGACATCAGCGCAGAGATCAAACGAAGAATTACTCTTGCCAATCGCTGTTTCTTCGGGCTAAGAAGGCATCTAAGTAATAAAGCCCTCTCTCAGAGAACCAAGGAGACCTTATAAAAGACCCTAATCATCCCGGTCCTGCAATATAGGGCAGAGGCATGGACCCTGTCAAAAACGGATGAGAATCTGCTTGGGTGCTTTGAAAGGAAGATTCTTCGGGTGATTTTCGGTCCAATCTGTGTCGATGGAGAATGGAGGAAAAGATTTAACAACGAGCTTTACGGGCTTTACAGCGACCTCGACCTGGTCAAGAAGCTGAAAATTCAGCGGCTGAGATGGCTGGGACACGTGGAGCGTATGGACACCAACGCACCAGCCCGACGAGTCTTCGAATCTACCCCTGACGGTCTGCTCAGCAGAGGAAGACCCCACCTTAGGTGGCTCACACAAGTGGAAAACGACCTCAACCAACTTGGAGTGCGTAACTGGAGGCAGCTAGCTAGGGACCGAGCTGGCTGGAGGGGCTTGTTGGTTGAGGTCGTAGTCCATCCTCGGCTGTGAGCGCCATCTAAAGTAAGTAAGTAAGATACTATAAATGTTTTAACATCATACTAAATCGTCTAAAATTTTGCGCCATTGTTTTCAGAGGTTTTTCTTCTAGGACATGGTTTCTAAGAAGGTGTGTCAGCTAGAACAAACTCTAGATGCAAGCCGTACTAATTTGATTTTTTTTGTCTTCGTTTTTTTTCAAGTTTACATTTTCCTTTTCTTTTCTTTCGGGTTTTCTTCACTTACAAGTAAAAGCAACCCTTTATTGATATTGTTAGTACCATCATTCTTATCTTCTTAACAATCGCTTGCCACCCCGCCTGGAAAAAGAATCTAGTTTTCAAAAAGGCCCTGACAGGTTTTTCATAATTACTAACAAAGGTCTAGCAAGGGTTAAATAGGCATTCGGTAGGCCCTCGCCAGTTATGAACCTTTTTGCCTCGTCAGTTAAATTCTGCCTAAGTCCTGACTAGTAAAAACTAGATTTTTTCCACATATTTTGTTTTACATGGTTTTCCATTCAACCATTTCATAAATGGGGGTCAAAGCTAGAAGCTGTCAGTCGATCTATATTATATGTATTAATCTAGATAGACATCTAGTTCTTCGATGCCCACCACCCTCGTTATACACTCTGTTGCGACAATTCGGCCGCAACCCAAGACTTTTGTTCAACGAGCACAAATTAAACAAATTGGTTCAAGTGCGCTAGTTACAAAACCTTTATTAGGAAAGAAATAAGTTAAATCGTATGGTTATATAATATAAGTGTAGACTTACTTAGTCTTTTCTACAAATTCAATAATTTCAATAGTATTGGCAAGGTGATTAATTTTACAAGGGCACGAGTTATAAAGGACCTCGTGTTTAGCAGGTTAGAATTCAAAAGAGCAAGGAAAGGTCGAGAATTTAAATTTATTTGAAGTTTGTGTTGGTTGGTGTTAGTGCCGATAGTAGCTCCGCTCAACAGTCAGTTCGCGAAACTACTTTTTTTAGGCTGCGTGAGCATGGTTGTTAACACTCCCCCTTGGTAGTTCCGCCTGTGGACTGGTGTTTTCTGGAGCTTTGACATCAAGGACTGCCAGTTTTACTGCAGGTCTTTCGTAGACTCCATTCTGAGTTTGTATGACGGCGCTTCTTACTTGATCATCATTCGATAGCTTTACTCTGACTATTCGCCCCTTAGGCCAACAGTTTCTAGGGTTATTTGGATCGACGACCAGGACTATATCGCCAACTTCCAGAGGTTTCGTGGGTGTGAACCACTTAGAGCGTCTGGTAAGCGTAGGTAGGTATTCTGCTACCCAGCGCTTCCAGAAGCGGTCCGCAAACTGCTGTGAGATAAGCCAATTTTTTCGAAGCACTGTTACGTCGTCGTCGAAATCCACAGGAGGCTTTGAACCACAAGCCGAACCTAATAAAAAATGGTTTGGCGTGAGAGCTTCCGAATTTTCAGCGTCTATCGGAATATATGTCAATGGCCGCGAGTTGAGAATACTTTCCGCTTCTATGAGCATACTTCGTAGTAGTTCATCGTTGGGATTTCGTGTCGGTGCAATAGCATACATAACGTTTTTAATCGAGCGTACTAAACGCTCCCAGCTGCCGCCCATATGTGGAGAACCCGGTGGTATAAATTTCCATTGAGTGCTTGTTGTAGTGAAGGTCTCAACCAATCTGTCTTTCTGTATATTAGCAGCCGCTTCTCTTAACTCCCGCTCCGCACCATGAAAATTTGTGCCATTGTCACTATGAAATTCGATGGGTGTACCTCTTCTAGCTATAAAGTTTCGCAGACAGAGGATACATGAGTCTGTCGTCAGAGTATGAGCAACCTCAATATGAACTGCTCTTATGGTAAGGCAGGTTAAGAGGACTCCCCAGCGCTTTTCGGTTCTGCGTCCTAAGCTGACTGCTATCGGACCAAAGTAGTCAACTCCCACGTACGAAAATGGTCGACAAAATGAAGCGAGTCGTGCAGGAGGTAGAGGTGCCATTATAGGTGGACGTGGTTGAGCTTTGTTGTTCTTGCATTCTTGACAGGCCTTTTTGACGGCTTTAAGAGCCGAACGCATGTGAGATATGAAAAATCTTTGACGTAGGACATTCACAACTGTCTCGTCATTTTGATGTCGATATCGGCAGTGAGCATCGTTTATAATAAGTGATGTGATTTTGTGCCACCGTGGAAGAATAATCGGTTGCCTGGCGTCTGAACTGACTCCTTCTGCCAGACAGATTCTACCGTTAGCTCTTACGATACGTTTTTCGTCCAAGAATGGATTCAGGTGAAGAATAGGACTGCTTTTCTGAATACAACGATTCATTGTTAGATCAGCTATCTCTTCCGCGTACTCGCTGTGTTGGGCTTCTCTCAGTAAGTTGTTTTCTGCAGTCTGTAGTTCTTCCCGTAGAAAGGGGCCACTCACCTTGGGTAGCTTGATCCTCGTAGTGCTCGTGTTGTGAATAAATCGATGGACGTACGCCGTGCTCCTGATCAGCTTTTTCCAAGTGGATAATTCTTTGAACCGGTACATGTTTTCTTGACCAGTGGTATGAATGCCTAGGAAGTTCGTTTTCAGTTCTTCGATTGTTGAACCTATTAGTTTTTCTTTTGGCCATTTGTCCGGAGAGAGCTTCAAAAAGGTTGGTCCGTTAAACCATCTGCTAGTGGGTCTCAGATCTGGGGGTTTTTGCCATTTCGTAGCTTCGTCGGCTACATTCAAATTAGTGGGAATCCATCTCCATTCATCAATTTTGCTGAGTTCCAGGATTTCGCTTACACGGAATGCGACGAATTGGCGATATCTTCGATGGTCAGATCGAAGCCAACACAGGACAGTCTTCGAGTCCGACCAAAAGAAACGCTGACTAAAGCTTACTCCGTGCGACTCGGCAATACATTTCGCAAATCGCGCGCCAAGAAGCGCAGCTTGCAACTCCAGGCGAGGTATCGACAATGATTTTAGTGGTGCTACTCGTGTTCTTGCACCTATTAGCCTAGTCTCTATGAAATCGTCGTTTCTGAGGTAGGCTACGGCAGCATAGCCATTTTCACTGGCGTCAACGAAAACATGTAGCTGTATTTCGGGCCCCCATGAGATCTTTACATAGCACCTTGGGATTTTAACAGTCTCCACTTCGGGTAAGTATCTAATCCATTTCATCCATTTTTTGTATTCTTCGTCTTCGATCTTATCATCCCACTCAATTTTGGAACGCCAAACCTCTTGAAGAAGAATTTTGATGTACATAAGGAGGCAGGATATTAGCCCCAATGGATCAAAAATAGTCATCATCACTCTCAAGATTTCACGTTTAGTTGGACGTCGTGACCCAGAGAGAAGTTCTCTTTGATTCGGGTTGGAAGTTAGCTTAAAGGTTAGGCAGTCTAAGGAGGTGCACCACCACATGCCGAGCACTTTTTCTACCCCTAGCTCAGGGTTAGCATCTATGCTAATCTGATCTGTGGGTTCAGACTCGAGCGCCTGTAAAACATAGGCCGAATTGGAAACCCAATTTCTTATGTAGAAGCCGCCATGATTATGGATGAGTCGAATCTCTTTTGCTAATTTCACTGCTTCCTCCTCTGTTGGCACGCTGTCCATCAGGTCATCTACATAATGGTTATATTTGATAGACTAGACAGCTCTTGGGTATTCAGTTGCGAATTGTTCCGCGTTCGTATTTTTTATGTAGTGAGCGGTACACGGGGAACAAGTTGCACCAAAGGTCATCACCGTCATAATATACGTGTCGGGTCGTCCATTCTCGTTGCGACCCCACAAAAATCGCTGATAGTGCTGATCTTCTTTCCGGATCTTTATCTGGTGGAACATTTCCTTGATGTCCCCGCAGATAGCAACTTTTTGCTGTCTAAACTTGTAGATAACGGAGGTTAGAGGCGTAAGCAGGTCAGGACCCTTGAGGAGTACTGTATTCAATGAAGTTCCGTGAACGGAAGCTGCAGCGTCCCATACGAGCCTAACTTTAGCAGGTTTGTTAGCATTCTCTACCGGGAAGATCGGCAAGTACCATGATCGGAACTGATTTTCTGTTATCTCCTGAGCTGTTACCCTTCGAGCATATCCTTTAGAAACATATTCTTCAATTTTACTGTCGAGTAGCTTGGCTAAATCTGGGTTTCGCTGCATACGTTTTTGAAGACACTCAAGTCGTCTTCTGGCCATGGGGTAACTATCCGGTAGCTGCACATCATCGAACCTCCAAAGAGACATTATTATTATGTTTTGCGACTCAAGAGACCCAAAATTGTCAAAACAGATAAATTCATTTACTAACCGACGTAGGTCTAGGTCATTGCAGTCACAAATATGGAAACTGTGAGCTTTAATTTCGTTTTTAACTTCATGAATGCAGTTTCCGTGAACCACCCATCCTAACCGGGTTTTAGTCGCAATGGGTTCATCCCAGCTCCCCTCTTTCGATTTTAGTGGATGTCCGAGTTGAGCGTTACCAATAAGTAAACGTGGAACAGCTTTGCTGTAGGACTCGAAAGAAATTCCTTTAAGGGTAAGTGTCCCTCTGAAAAATAGGTTGGAGTTTTGCGCTAAATTGTATAGCGTTCACAATTTTGCGTGTATATTAATGAAGTAAACCGTTATCGATTGGAAATATGTTTGGTCATATATTTATGTGGCTAAAAAAAAAACCACAAACGCATTTATGCCTCAAAACCGCCAGACCGATGGAAAAATCATGAAGTTTAGTGAGATGCTTACAAAAATGAATGGGGCAATGGGTAAATTTTACTTTTTTATTTTTTTTATATTTTTTGTCTAAAGATAATTGATCTCGAAACTTCGAATAGGTTTTCTTTTTTTTTTATTCTTTTTATTTATTCCCATACAAAATGTACAAAACTATCAAAAATGAAGGAAATTTACAAAGAAGTATGAATGCATTATTTGATAAAACTTTTGAAGTTTAAAAGGCAATGAAGTCAAATTAACGTTTTTATAAAGCTAATATGTATGCGCAATTAGTTATATTTTTCTTTTATTTTTTTTTATTTTTTACATTAACTTTTAAGAGACAAAACGACAAAAAATGGTCCGTTTTTTTCAATTATTTTGCGCGTTTGCCTGGGGCATCAAGTGTATATTTTTAAATTTTCTAAATGCTTCTTCAAATCAAGGATCATATGTCCTGAACTTGGAATGGGTCTTAAAAAAAAATAATGTGTCTTATAACACGCCTAAAAATGCAATTCAATACGACACTATTTGTAATGCCGTGGTTGGGTCAGGATAGAAAATACAATTACCACATATTTTTTAAATTTTTGTTTGGTATTTTGTTTATTACATTTAAAAAATAAACTAGTATTTTCTCTTACGGTTTTCTTAATTTAAATTTTTAAAAAGTTGTCTATTTTGCGTCTTTTTACCAGAAAAACATCATTGCTCACGCACACAAAGACGTTTGGTTCAAAAGAAATCCACTGGGTGGTATGAAGATGCATTTCTCTTCCTTATTCTCTTTTTCTTACAAAATAAGTTGTTTGTTTGGTATCGACTCTTGACTGCTAATGTTTTTTTTGTGTCAAATAATAGTATTCGTGAATAATTGTGAAGGATAGCCATCTTTCTGAAGATAAAAAAAGACGTCATGAAAAAAAATGTGTGTATGCTCTTTTTTTTTTTTTAACAGGTAGGTAGACTTGGTGGAATTCGTGTTCACTTTGCGTGATGGGATCGTTGCAGGAGATTTGTATGGATTTTGTGTAACTTCTACGTACATACATGTAGGTATGTACCTAGCTATTTTTTTGTTGGCTTATCTCTTGAAAATTTTTTTCTGCTTCTTTTGCGAAAAGAAATCTATGACATTGCCCGTAGAATAATTACATATATAGGTCATGCACTGTTTATTTTTTTTTTTTTTGTTTTTCTTTTTTTTTATTTTTTTTTCTTATAGGCAATGGTGCAAAGTCATGATCATGATTGAAATGTTTGGTATGGATGCTGATGGATTGTTTTGATTTAATTTTGCGTATAGTTGATACCTAAATGTTTCATGAAAAATACATTACATGTTAATGCAGGTCAATGATTAACATTATTATTGAATAGGGTTCCCAATTTATTGTGAGTGAAATATTGCACCAAGCAATGAATGTGTCAAGTAGTTGACGCCAAAATATATGTACGTAGGTAGGTATCTAGTATTATGTGGGTAGCTAAGAAGGAATTGCTATGTATCTGGTAAGAGGAGAAAATCGATCACTTTTGGTTTGTTTTTTTGGTGGTGTAGCACAATTGAAAAAAGGGTTGAAGCGGGATGTGGCATGTGGGAGAAAATTTAAAGTTTGAAGATAGGAATATGCTCTTATTTATTTTTGTTTCTTTTTGCTTTACCTATGTACATAGAGTCGGAACAAATTGCATGGTTCTTCAACACTGTAAAATCATCATCAAAATGGAAAATAAAAGAACAATTTCCGTCAATTTTTTCATATTTTTGCATTATTTAAAATACTGATAAGATTCTAAAGGGAAAAAATAATTGATTCGAAAAATTATTAAATTTTCCATTGAATTTTTTTTTCGAATCAATGTTTTTTTTTTCCTTTAGAATCTTATCATTATTATAACTAATGCAAAAATTGACGTAGGTAAATTGTTCTTTTATTTTCCATTTTGATGATGATTTTACAATGTTGAAGAACCATGCAATTTTTTCTGACTTACGACTTAAATCATTCGGTACGGTACGGAAAAAAGGCTCAATTTGAAGTTTTACAAAAAAAATGGTAGTTTTCAAAATAACTTACCAAATTAAATCCTCCAATCAATGTTTTTGAAGCCAGTGAAAGATTTTTGAAAGTCTTAACAAAGTCGTTTTTTGTTCCTACCTTTTTTTTTACACCAAAAAAAAATATTCGATTTAAAGTTTTGAAATAGTCTTGTAGGAATAATTCAAGTTTCCAAAACTGTTACAAAATTCAAATGTATCTTTCTTTATTCAAAGCCATATTTCTCAGGAAGAAAAATTTTAGAAGAACGAAATAACGATAAACAAACCAATAAGTACATATATGTAAAAAAAAAAAAAAAATTCAAAGGAAATAAAACTTAAAAAAAAAAATAATTAAATTTTTGTCTCGTGCTGTTTCTTATGATTGCGCAATAACGGTACATAAAAAAAAAAACATTTGCAAACATTTCTCAAAACAAAATCATAAAGCATTGAAATATTTTTGTTCCATCTCAATACCTCCATTTTTCACAGACACAGCTCTTCAAAAAACACAAAAAAAACTTGCAAAAATTTTATTTCCTTAGTTCCTTGACTATAATGTAGATATATTATGTATGCTAAATTGACTTTATTTCCTGCAATCTATTTAAAATAAAAAATTTAATAATAATGAGTGAGTTTGCTATTATTTAATCACTTCTAAACATGTAGGTACAAATTTTAAGAAGAAGGAAAACATAAATAAAAGAATTATTTTTGTTTTTGTTTTATTGGACTGTATTGAATGAAATTCAATTTAAATATTTTTGTGACCTTCAGTCCAATCCTAATGCGTTTCGCCCAGGTAAAAATTTAATCAAGATAACGAGAAAATATGGTTTTATGAAAAAAAGCTCCTTACCCTTTGTCATTTTTTCATCTTGCTGTAGTGAAGACTATCAGTAGGTATATTCTTTTTATTTTCCAATAAGTTAGCAGATACCCTAACATTATTTTGCTTCCAACAATTACATACAAACTGTACATCTCGAATTTATCCATATGCTTTAAAAGCATAAGTACCTAACAAAGTAAGTAGGTACATAACCCTACATAAAATCATAAAATTATAGGTATAACATTTTAACAACTGCTCTTGCTCACAGCTCCTAAGGAAAATGCAATTTTAATCTTTTATCCGCTGAGAAGCAAAGAAAAAATATCTAGAAATTATGGGGTTTGCCAAATCGAAACAAAAAAAACGGTTTATTGAATATAAAATACAGCTATGACTAAAGTTACCATTCACAATCTCCTTTTTTTTTAAATCTTTGGTTTTTTGCGGGGCTTTTTTAAAAACTTTAATAAAATGTATAACACTGACCTACAGTCAATAAAATAGGTACCTACCTAAAACAACAAAAATTTCCTTTAGTAATTGTGTATTAGATAGGTACATAGGTACCTACTTAATTTTTTGATGATCTTTAAAATTATCTAGGTACCCTTTAAAAGCCATCAAATACAAAAAATTATTATTTCTCAAAATAATAGGTACCTGCTTTATACCTAATCTATCAAAAATTTAAAATTGGGTCATAGCCTTTTATTTTTATCATTCATCCTCAAATTTCGACAAAAGATGTTTGTAGGTAACATGCAAATGATCACACACACATAATCTAGTAAAACAATAAATAAAAGAAAACCACCACTGCCACAAAAAATACCCATATATTGCTTCAAAACTATCATATATGTACCTATACCATACGCAATAGACAACACAAAAAGTCTGCCTAACAAAAAAAAAAAACAGAAAACCTGTTTATGATGAAAAAAATATAAATGCGATGGAATACATTCTCATCTTTTCTACTTTTGTTCTTGTGCTTGTGCGTAAGCCTTCTCTCTCTCTGTGGCTCTCAGAGAAAAAAAATGCAAGAGAAAAATTAAAACAATTCGCAATTCTAAATGCTCACTTTTATAATAAAGAGAAGAATATTCTTTCACTTATACATTCAAATGCATTTACATGAAGTCTGAGTTCGCTTTTGAAGGGAACCTACCCTTAAGGTGCTCAAACTTCATTTGGAGCTCGTCACGATTGAGAGTTTGAGCTGGCAGCCCGAGTGTTTGCACTGTGTGAACATTGGATAGTTGGAATTTTTCTGCGTTTTCTTTGGCACTGGATATTTGCAGGTTGATCAGTTCGGACCGACTTTCTAATCGAGAGGTGCTTCCTGTCCACTTAAACATAATGGCCGCGGTTCACCTCGTACGTTAAGCTGACTTAAAATGTCTTTATCCAACAGGGTTACGGATGACCCATCATCCAAAAACGCATACACTTTTATTTTAACTCCTTTTCCGTAAAGAAAGACCGGTACTATTCGAAAAAGTATAGGGTCGGTGTTCAAACTTGTAGAGTCGGAACGTATTTGCTCGGCGTGAACGCTTACTGTGCCGGTACTGGGGGGGAGATGGTGCTATTTGTGTTTGATCATTGTGGAGGAGCTGGTGGTGTTTTAAAAGGCAGTTATTTTTTCCACAAATTGTCTCTGACTTACATCTGTAGTTCAGGTGTCTTTTAAGACATTTACTGCATAGGTGATGCTTCCTCACCTCTGACCATCGAGCGGTGCGATTAAGCTGTAGAAACTGTTTACAAACAGCTACTGACGCGCAGTTACAACCACAAATACAGCACTTGTTTTCGCCTTTAGAATTATTTTGTTCACTAACTTCATAATGTGCGTTCACTATCCCTTTATTTTTCCAGTTTTTGTTCCGAAGTTTTTTCTCTTCAGCAGATGAGGAGGGAGCTGAAACGAGAACTCCATTTGCAGCTTCAGCCATCGTGTACATCCAAGAACTGAAATCCGCGAGCGTACAGGTTGGTAATGACTGCTTGTGAATGGCCCAATTGAGACGCAGAGTTGGAGGAAGCTTGTCAACGAGTTCTTGAAGCAGCAACGGATAGTTGAGGTTATTCACGATACCAGAAACCTCAAACGTAGCACAGAGGTTCTGCACCGCGATAGCAAAAGTTACAATTGTCTCGAGTTTCTCTGCTTTTGGAGAGGGTGTAGAACTAATATTTCGGATCAAAGTGTTGATAATAAGCTCTGGTCTTCCGTATAACATCTTCAGGGTATCAATCACACGCTGGACACAATTGGGTTGTATTATCAGACTTTTTACTGCCTCTAGTGCATCGCCCTTTAGAGCTCTATGTAATCTTAAAAGGTTCTCTTTATTACTAAAACCTCCTAGTTCCGTACTCCGATTGAAACTTGCAATAAATAGGGGCCATTCCGAGGGGTTTCCGTCGAAAGTAGGCAAGTCTCGGATTAAATGGCGCGCTGCTAAATGATTTTTTGTTAAAAAAATATTTGAGGGCGTCCACTGTTGGCTGTTATAGAAAGAGGGTAAATGTTGAGAAGTCTGTACATTAGGTTGTTGTTGGCCTTCATGCACTTGTGATGGCAGCAAAAAATTTATATTTGATGGATTTTCATTAAACGATGGCCCAGTTGATGAACGTAGTTGGTTGTTGGTTGTATCGATACCGCACCGTGGATTAATAACTTGATGAGGATGTGGTAGGATGGTTGAATAATTTTGTTCTCTTGCGCCAGTGCTCCATGTTGTATTAACTTGTTGGGGAGCAGCTGATGTTAATTCGGGTTGATGTGTTCCAACGATCGTCGTGGAGTGCAAGCAGTTCTTCTTAGGTATTTCCGCGATCCACTTATCTATGTTTTCATTTAAAGCTTTTATATTTTCTAACTCATTGACGTCATCGTCTTCTTCGGAGGTATCGACGGCTTGACTCATGATTTTATATTTTTTATTTATGTATTCGGCTTCCCGCCTTTTTCTCAGTCTCAGCTCCTCTTTATCAAAGCTTTCATTTAGCTGTCGTTCTTCTTCTATTTTTCGCAGTTCTATTTGGAGCTTACTTGATGAAAACTTGGAAGATTTAGTCGAGCTTTTAGATCTTGGAGCTTGGGAAACATACAAAATATTTTCGTTCCTACGTAGAGTTTTATGAGTTGGGTTCGTTTCAGAACGTAGAGCTGTTGATAGTGGAGCATTAAGAGAAGAGGTCGTAAGGCTTTGTGGATTTGACATAGGCGTCGCAGCATACGGTGGAGTATTTCCCAAACCAAAATAGCTTTGAGTTGCAGTGGTAGCAAAAGGGGACAGGTGACGTGGGTTCACATTAAGATTCGTAGCGGCAGCAGAATTTTTACACATGGCGGCAACCTCGGCCGCACTTTGCGCGGAAACTGTCGTGGTAACCTGAGCATAGGCATCGGCAGTGATCAATACTGCTGATGATTGGAAGTCTAGCGGGTTGCGCCTAGTAGTGGGTTTTCCACACCTGGAGGCAGCTTCGGCCGCACTCGGTGCAGAAGCGGTCGTGGTGACTTGAGCGTAGGCGTCGGTAGTCCCCAGTGCTGCTGATAATTGGCAATCTACCGGGTTGTGCCCAGTAGCAGGTTTTCCACGCCTGGCGGCAGCTTCGGCCGCACTCGATGCAGAAGCGGTCGTGGCGAAACTTTGGGCATACGTAGCGATTGGTGTTGCTGAAGCAAGCTCTCCACGCTTGGCAGCAGCTTCGGCTGCACTAGGCGCAGAGAAGCTTTGTGCAATCGTAGCAGTATTTGTTGCTAATTGTGTTTGCGATGATTGGCTTTGCGTATTGGTTTGAACTAACCCCACAGCAGATGCAAAATCCGCTCCTGAAAAGCTAGATAACCTACTCTTACCTGTGCATTGATGACATAAATAGGATTTTTCTTGAATACTGGTGTTAACTCCGGCACAGCCAAAATGGTTCCAGGCATTGCACTGGTCACATTGAACCATATCGTCGATGGCATCGGGTTGATCGCAGCTACAACAATTAAAATCCTTTTTCTGGCCCTTCTGGCTAGGATTCCTAGATGGTACTCCTGGCGTCTTAGGCGGCATCTTTATACTTCAACGGCGGTGAGCTTCAATAAGTTTTGTAAAATGTTGCGACAATTCGGCCGCAACCCAAGACTTTTGTTCAACGAGCACAAATTAAACAAATTGGTTCAAGTGCGCTAGTTACAAAACCTTTATTAGGAAAGAAATAAGTTAAATCGTATGGTTATATAATATAAGTGTAGACTTACTTAGTCTTTTCTACAAATTCAATAATTTCAATAGTATTGGCAAGGTTATTAATTTTACAAGGGCACGAGTTATAAAGGACCTCGTGTTTAGCAGGTTAGAATTCAAAAGAGCAAGGAAAGGTCGAGAATTTAAATTTATTTGAAGTTTGTGTTGGTTGGTGTTAGTGCCGATAGTAGCTCCGCTCAACAGTCAGTTCGCGAAACTACTTTTTTTAGGCTGCGTGAGCATGGTTGTTAACACACTCTAAATGATCGTTGTCGTGGCCAGTCCATGTCCATGGAAGAATGTTGCTTCGAAGACTTGTACTTACCACCTCTCAGCTTGCCGATGAACTGATAGTCATCCTGGTTGTTCCTGTCTACATCATAGATCTGATAGTCCCTATTTTCATGCCATTTGTGTGCATTTACGTCCTTTTAAAAGCGTGCAGTGCTCGGTAGTGTCATCGTTTGTGCTTCTGCGGCGGCGGTGCGCTTTCTGTTCCTTATATTGGAAGATGTTGAGGTATTCAGAAACACGTTTTTTCTTGTTAAAGACTAATTTCACTAATTTAACTAACTAACCACGAATCCATTTTATTTTATTTTATTATAAAACACTGACCCTAAAAAATTCCTCCGCATGCAAAATTGAATATTTAAACTGACGTTTAGTTTATTGTCATTTACTTTGGTGTGTGTGCAAGTATCTGTGAAAGACTGTAGGTATGTATGTTCAGTGAGACTGTTCGGAACAGTTTACAACAGAAGATAACAAGTTCAATGAGAAATTTTCTGTTCAAAACTGTTCAGGGCTTGCTGTTCAGTCTGTTTGCACTTGCTTTTTAGGTAGAACAACTAACAACACAAACATATATAATATATGCCAGTTAGACCTAGGGTCTTATAAATTAGGCAATGTTAGAAGGA
The DNA here is from genome assembly GCA_947049315.1 of Epistrophella euchroma. Lineage (NCBI taxonomy): Eukaryota > Metazoa > Arthropoda > Insecta > Diptera > Syrphidae > Epistrophella > Epistrophella euchroma. The sequence continues at coordinate 67,452,747 of OX346245.1, forward strand.
ATAGAAGGATAGGATAGATTTTTGTTAGCACAGTGGATTGAGAAATAAGGTTTTGATTATCTCATTAAATCCCAGGGGTTCAGTTGAGGGAATATAGAAAAGAATGCTGCCTAGACTGGGGCTCGACCCCACACATTCAAGTTAGCAGTCAAGCACTACATCCACTGCGCCGGGGCTATCCCGACAGATTTCTAAGAAATTTTAAAATCTGTTGTGGTTCTGCCTTGTTCTGTTTTGTCTACAGTTGCGGTTTTACTATTTGACACACCGATTCCCAATCCTAATTTGAAATGTACACAGTTAATTAACACACAAAGATTTTTATTACGATATAATAATATCCTGCTTTTATTAATTTTCGTAAAATGATTTCACATAGTTACAGCCTTATTCATTAGATTGCGCTAAACAGATGAATAGTTATGCACTGCATAAGGTTTTATGTAGCCTCTATGCAACGTTGCATAAATTCCTATTCATAAAACATTTTCCTACTTATTATAGTTATACAGCGCTTATGTCAAATAAAGGACTAAAAATGAGAAATCTATTACGTTTTACCTTCACAACTGACAACTAAAGCTCAGCTGTTCGTGAAAAATAAAAAAAAAATAATTGTTCTGCGCCGATTGTATTCTTTTAATTTCTATTCATATTATTGTAATTATTGTCCTTTGTGTAATTTATGATTTTGAAAATAAAGTTAAATGTCTTGGAATAAAAAAATTCATGTTTGATTTATTGAAAGAATTGTTTTCACATAATTTTTTTTTTTGAGAAGAATACTCATTTATTAGGGCGGCGCTTATTTTGGCATTGTTGAAAATTCTTTTATTTCCCCTCTTAAAGTGATCAAGAACCATTCAATTTTACATAAACTTAAGTAAATATAAAGTAAAGTAATAGTAAAGTTAAGTAAGGTAAATAGTGTAACAAATATAATTCGTCGAAAGAGGTGTACACAAAAGTTTTAATTTTAGGTTGGTATTCGATCCGTAGACCTTTGGCATGACTAAGTTTTTCGAATTTAAAATAAATTACCCAATATTTTGTTTTATTCAAATAAATAATTATGTACCTTAGGCTGGAAAAAAAAGAAATTAAAAAATAATCGCCACCCTACCCTAAATCTTTGTGTTTTATTATTGTATGTGAGTCACAGTGACATTTTGGTACAAACATATCCTTATGTAGGCACTATTCAACCTCCAAACGCGTTTAGCTTATAATGCCTCTATTCAACGTTGTATAAGTTTTATGAATCACATTTTGGCGCTTAGAGGCATTATAAAGAGTGTATAACATTATGCACTCGTTATAATGCGATTATGAATTATGCTGTTAGTGTTTAGTGACCATCAAGAGCATCACCAGTACTTTATTAAAAAAATGTTCTCAGCGAGGCACCAGTAGGGGTCTGTCATGTCTTCCTCGTCCATGTTTTCCTTACCGAAAACTTGCCTCGTCTAAACTTACGAAAAACTTGCCATTTTTCCATGCGGGACACGACGTAAAAGATGTTCTAGGGAGTTGAGCGCCTACGATACACAATATTGTGATTTTAGGAATTTTAATACCAGTGCCCTTGAGCCTGACATACTTATATATGTACTTATTAGTTTCATCTGACGAACAGATTGATTTTCTTTAGCGTAATTTACATTCACTTTTTAATATCAGAGATCAGAAATAATTTGACCTTTATTTTCAATTGGTTTCTCCCTGAGAGTTACCACGTTCTTTTAAAAAGATTTCGGTTACGGTTTGAGATTTATTTATTTAAAAACAAAATTTCGGTTATCAGTTGAGACTTATTTTTAAAAATTTCTCAATGGTTGAGTTTTCTACGAAAAAAAATGAATAAAAAAGGTCAACCTTTAACATTTTTCGCAGAAAATAAAACAAAAATGATTGATTCGAACAAAAATTTCGAATGCGTCGAGAATTTCTTTATTTTTCAATCATAGGAGTAGGTATGTAGATTCGCATACGGTGTGAAAAAAAGCTAGAGCGTATAGGCTGTCAAAACAAGAAAAAAATCGTAAGGGAGGGGTCCTATTTTCCTCTGTTTAGGCGGGAGGGCCAATTTTCTAAAAAATCAAAGCAAAAACAAAAAACGTCATTAATTAATTAAACTCAAAATTAAAAAAAAATATTGAAAAAAAATTGTGATGAAAATAATTTTGTTAAAAATTTTACGTTATTGAGTAGTATTGTTGTTTTTAATATTCGATACTCTTATCAATTTTGTAGTCAAAGATTTTTTTGAGAAAAACGAAAACAACAAAAGTAAGTTTTTCTCAAATTCGACTCCTATCTGTTATTTTGTTGCTCCTAAAATCCCAATTCCACTAATTAAAGAGGAAAGTGGATTTCGTTATTTTCTCAAAAACTGAAGCATTTAGACATCTGGTATCTGGCATCGAGTATTAACAAAAATACTACTCAATAACGTAAAATTTTTAACAAAATTAGTTTGAACACATTTTTTTTTCAATATTTTTTTTTTTCAAAATTTTGAGTTGCAAAATTGTTTTTTCAAAAAATATTCTCTTAAATAATTTGAATTAAAACTTAAATAAAAGAACGTTGTTGTGTTGTGTTGTTTTTTAATGATTTTTTTTCGAACATTCGAAAATACAATTTACTTGTATTTTGTTTTTGTAAATTGTGGACGAGGGTCACTGTGATTCGGAAACACTTGTATTTTGTTTTTGTAAATTCTGACAAGCAGGTCACTGACTGCAGAGGATGTCGTGGAAAGCTTTATCTCTATTAAATCAAATGCGATAGGTTTTGATGAATTGCATCCCAATATTTTAAACGCAGTCCTGCCCTTCATTCTTCCATTTGCATCCTACTTAATTAATGCAATTTCAACTAAAAGTATTTTTCCTTCACAATGAAGAGACCCAAAGTTATTCCGGTACCAAAAAACCGCAACAATAAAGAGTTTCGAGCCATATTTATTTTACCATTTCTGTCTTAAGTGGTTGAAAGGCTTATGCATAGACAGATTTCCCATTTTTTAGATACAAATAACCTTTTATCTCTAAAACAGTCCGGTTTTAGGCCATAGTAGTACCACTGCGCTCCTTGAAGTCATTAAGAAGAACTTTCGACGATAATAAAGTTACCTTTCTATTTCTGCTCTGCATAACAAAGAAATTGAAGCCGCAGAAGGACGAGTTATCCAAGAAAATTCTTCAGTTACAAAGATTATTGTTTTAAATTTCAGAGTTCGTTGTGGCAAAATTAAACAGTCAATGACCTTTCAGGTCACTGTTATAAAAATGCAAGATCTTTCTTAAACAGCAACTTTTAAACTCTTAAACTCAACTTTTGAAGACCAATAATCATGGTTTACTATCCTTATCTTTTTTGTTCATAATAAAACTCAAGTTGTATGAACACCTTAATTTCAGCGGATACTTATTGCAAGGCGTACTTGTTGGTTTTATTTAATTCATATTATCGTTTAAATATTTACTTATTTGAATTAGTTGTTGGTTGCCTTGAAGATCATTTTTATCGCCGCATGTTTTTTCTGATAGTAACTTTTATACACTATTGCTCAAAGTATTAACTCTGACAAAAGAAGGTTTATACAATCAAAATTTATCACCTCAATATTATATAGCTACTTAGAAAAATTCATTTATTTTACAGCTAAAAGAAAAATATTACATTATTGCTTTTATAATACGTTTATTATTTCTTTGAAAACCATTTATTGTTAAGAACTTAATGCGTGCATTTATTTAAATTTAAATCAATATGATTACAAAAATTCCCCAATAAATGTGAGTGCCCTTAGAGAACGCATTGGATCAAGAAATAGAAACAGCTATTTACTATGGAGATTCAAATGTTAATATCGGTGATCCATTTAAAATAACTTGCATAATACCAATTTCCGAGCCAATAAATTGGATTAAAGATGGTGAGCCCATAACTAATCATAATTTACGTCACTGGCGAGATAATCACTCTTTTATAACATCGGAAAGCGCTATCGATGGTAAGTATACTGCAGACAATGAAAATTTTGTGCTACCAATCTGCGTTCAATTCCACTTTTAATTGAATTATAACACCTGTCCGGTATTCTATTGGTACAAAAAACAACAATTTTTTTTTGTTGAACGCAGATACATACATATTTATATCCAAACTAAGTTTTTTTTTTTTGGTAAAATACTAATGTTTATTTTAAAGGTGAAAGACACAAAATCGAAGCCCATTTAAGTGTTCGACATGCATTAAAAGCGCACCAGGGCAGATATCAATGTAACACTCTGCATTCAAGCTATCACATGCTCAAGTTGCACAAAAACGAAAATCTATTCACCAAACCCCAATTGATCGATTCTTCTGAAAAAATGTACTTCTCTACCCAATTACCAGAAATGTATCTACCAAGCGTCGGCAATACAGTTCACCAGGGCATACTGCCGCCCCACACATCAGCCCCGTCCATCTCCATTAAGAAATACGATATGCCTTCACAAAAGATTGTCAATGTCTATTCCAATGCCACACAATTCAATAATATCTATGATGAAGTTCAACCATCAAATAGTGAAAGAGGATTCAGTGTTGATCGCGAAGAACACCTCAGTGTTTTTGATAAAAGTAACATAACTGGCATTTTATTAGTTCACCCATCTTCTTTTCCAGTCAGTCCAGAATATATTCAAATGATAACTCGTGGAATAGTAGAACAATCAACACCATCCGTACCATTAATAACTAGGCAAAATAGTCTTTCGGTGCTGCCTGAAGTTACAACATATGAAAATCCAGCTACCACCTCCACTACTGCTACTTCTACATACATTTTACCCAAACCATATTTAAAGAAGGGTGAGATAATAAAAAAAAAATTATTTTCAAAACCTCGTGTTTTTGTTTTTTTTTTATATGCAGTTATATTCAATAGTTCGAATTTTGTTTTCATTTTTTATCAAATTCACGATTTCACATTCCACCTATGAAAAGCTACAACATAATACATAAGTAATAACTACTTTTAAGTGTTGTAATTTTAGTCCATGTTGATTTTTTGTTAGTTTTTAGATGCATAGCTTCATAAGTGTATGTACACGTTTATTATTTTACAAGCGCTAGTTTTTGCTTTCACTACATCGACTAAAAAAAAACACTTGGAAAATCAACCCGAACCGGATAGAAGCTAGATGGTCGAAGCTAAATGATTAATTGTAAGACAAACAAAATCCAAAATCGAAAAACGTTAAAAGATAAATTATTTGTATTGAAAATCGGATTATTCTCAAATATATACATACTACATTTCATATAGATTTAAGTGGCGTAAAATTTTCTGGAAATGTTTATGTAGGTTACTCATTAAAAATAAATTTTTGGAATAAGGTTCCTCCAATTTTTTTTTTGGAAAAAACGCCAGAAAATTTCTTTGGTCTTAGGAAAACAGATCAAACTATACTGGCAATCTTTTCAGGGGTGGAATTGGAAAGTTTTTGACTGTCGCTATGACGATATCTGCAAAGATTGAGAGAGCAATCGTGAAAACGACCATCACAATGGCGGTGGCGATCGCGTTAACAATGTGGATGTCGAATATGTAAATGAATAGGAAGGCACATATCTCTGCGATGTGTGGATTGCGATTACGTTCGACTGCTGTGACTTTAACTGATCGCAGCAAGTACCATTTGATCGAAAATGTCTACAAAATTCAAAACGAAAAATAATTTTTAACGGGAAAGCTAATTGCCAAAATTAAAGCAAATTCAAATTATGTAGGTACTATCTTTTGCACAAATAATAAAAAACATAAGAAAGCATACAATTTTGGATGAAATTGCCGACATAAATTTATTTTTTGTGCCTAGATTTATCTGTTTTTATTATTTTCTTGCTCTATTTTATGTTTTTTTTTAACAACTTGCCTGCTATAAAATGTATCGGAATATCGTATTGATGTGAGCAGGTTTTTGATTGTATCTTTATCATGCGATAAAGGCTATCGTGGTTGCCACCGCTAAGGCCTTAAGGAGAATGGGTGCTTCCGTCCCATCGATGTAACACTTTTTGACCTATATCATATGAAAGGTCTTAATTAGTTCTATTATTTATTGTATAAGCCCATCATAATAGTTGTTGCCCTGGACTATAACTATTCCCCTGCATAAGTTGTGTCCCAATTGTTGGAACAATTTTTGGCATAAATAATATGAAAGGTCTCAATGAGTACTATTTGTTGTTATTCGGGCATAAGTCTGTATTTCGTGCAGGGAAAGGGTTAAACCCCAATAACTGTTGCCCAGTTCTATAACTTCTTTTCTGCACAAGTTGTGTCCCAAATGTTGTAACACTTTTGACAAATGTCTCAATGAGTTCTATTTTTGTTAGACATAATTCTTTACCTCGTGCAGGTGAAGTGATAATGCCTTCATTTACTTTACTTTAATTTAATTTAGATGGCGCTGACAGCCCAGGATGGACTACGGCCTCAGCCAGCAAACCTGCCTGCCTCCAGTTACGCACTCCAAGTTGGTTAAGGTCGTTCTCCACTTGGGGTATTCCTATGCTGCGCAAACCATCAGGGAAAGATTCGAAGACTCGTCGGGCTGGTGCGTCGGTGTCCATACGCTCCACGTGTTCCAGCCATCTCTGCCGCTGTATTTTCACCTTTTTCACCAGGTATAGCTCCTTGTGAAATCTTCTCCTCCATACAGACTATACCGAAAATAACCCAAAGAATCTTCCTTTCAAAGCATCCAAGCTGATTTTAATCCGTTTTTGACTGGGTCCATGCTTCTTCTTCGCCACACAGCAGGACCGGGATGACTATGGTCTTATATAAAGACTCCTTGGTTCTTTGAGAGAGAGCAGCGATTAGCAAGAGCAATTCTTCATTTGATCTCTGCGCTAATGTCATTTTGCGATGTAATAGTGGAGCCCAGATAGACGAAGTCCTTGACGACTTTAAGTTTTAACTATCCATCGTAACGTTTTGCCCGAGTCGACAATGTTGTGATTCTTTTCTCGATGATAGCATATACTTCGTCTTGCCCTCATTAACAGCCAAGCCTATTTTCGCCGCCTCCGATTCAATACTTACAAACGCACCGGTAACAGCTCGCTTCGCTCTTCCAATGATGTCAATATCATCTGCATAAGCCAGTAGTTGAACAGACTTTTGAAAAATTGTACCTCTGTTGTTGACTTGCAAGTTGCGTACAATTGCTTCAAGAACGATGTTAAACAGGTTGCATGATAGCGCGTCACCTGGCCAAAAACCTTTCTCGACATCAAAGCGTTCGGTGGTGTTCTTGTCGACTTTGACGTTGCCACGAGATTTCTCATCCTCATCCTGCAAAAACGGACGAGTTTGGCAGGGATGCCGAGATGCGACATGGCTCTGTATAATTCGTCTCTACGTTTAGGAGACTTATACCTCTGCAGTTGGCACAGGTCAGAGCATCTCCTTTCTTGTGGATTGGGCACACTATACCGAGGTTTCATACTTAGGTTAAGTTAGGTTAGCGTGGCTTTCAGCACGAGTGCTTGACACATTTAGGGCAAGTGTTCTACCATCGTGGTTCAATATTTAACCCGTAGTTAAGCTATTTTAACTCGCTGATTTCGGCAAATTATATAAGGTTCAATGATGTTTCAAGGTTCAAGCATGTGGTAACAGTGAAATTCATGTAGGTCATTGTCCTAGACCTCCTGAGCATCGAATGGGCATTCATAATTTCAGATGATAGTACCTCTGGGAATATGGGGGTCCCAAAGGTCCAAAAAATCGAACTCTAAAACGTGAAAGCAGCACGTCTGCCTCTTTCATATGTTATACTATATAGTTTTCATTATTCAAAAATACTAATGGCAGACATCTGCTGCAGTACCTACACGAGTAAAGGAATTTAGAAAAAAATACCACAAAAATCTTCAAAAAAAATTACGTTATTTTTTGGAAGTGAAAAATATACTTTTTCGTAAAGCACTTAGTCTGAATTTATAAAATTTTAATTTGGATAGTCTATATAATAAAAAAAAATGATTGGCAGATACCTAGTGTAGGACCTACCTTTTTAACAGAATTTTGAAGAAAAAAGAATCCTTCAAAATTTTCAAACATAATTCAGGGTTTGTTCCAAATGAAAAAAATTATTTTTTAACGGAATTTAAAAAAAAAAAGGACTCGAAAGATCTCCATATAAATTCTGCTGATTTACCAATGTAAATAATTGCAGCTTTTCTTAAAGCAGCACGCCTGCCTCTTTGATATAATGATAAATAACGTCCATTTTATAAAAAAAAAAATATTGGCAGACACCTGCTGCAGTACCTAGATTTTTAGCGGATTTTTAAAAAAGGACTCGAAAAATCTGCATACAAATTCTGCTAATTTTATAAAAAATAAAAATTGCAGTTTTTATGAAAGCAGCAGCATGTCTGCATTTCGGACGAATTCGAATTGAAATCGATTTTCAATTTCACGTGAAATGAAATTCCATGTTCTACAATTCGTTCGTTTTCGAAAATTTTGCAGTTACTTCGAACTGTCAAAATTGAAGGTGCATCCATTTTTAATTGTTTTATAAAAGTAAAAAGAAAATGCAGATAAAAATTAATTCAACATTATTTGCACTTTAAACGAAAAAAAAGAAGCGGAGCATAGAAAAACGTAGACGAACAAATTTGCGAGAAAGATTTTACCTACATATTAGAATTGGCTGACATAGCTATGAAGTATTGTTCTGATAAATTGTTTATTCTTTATTTGTTGAAAGTTTTTAACGTAAGTTTCAGATTCAGAAAACAAATATATAATTTTACTTACATTTTGCACCAATAAATCATGAAACTAACTGCAACTGGGGCAATTCCAAAATAATTCACAAAGCATTAACAAAGTGGATTGAATACGTTTAGAAACCGAAATGAACCGAAATGCAGAACACCAATTTTCACTTTCGAACTTTCAATTCACAATTAACTTTTCTAAGGAATTGTGGAACACCGAATTTCACGTCATGTGAATTCACAGTAAGTGGAATGCAGAACAGGGGCGTCCGTTACTCGTGTAGGTACTGCAGTAGATGTCTGCCATTAGTATTTTTAAATAGTTTAGCTGAAATCGGTGAATTAAAAATCCTGAACCACGTATCAACATTCAACTAAATACAGCACTTCAGATGTATCTGTGACCAGATTTGTTTTGTCGCCACACAAGTGGTCAATATTGCTCCAGCAAAGCTTTTTTTTCGAAACATTATCTTGTTTCAGCATAAGTTTACATGTAGCGATGGCTATACCTCCATATATTTGCATTATAAGGCAAAAAACGTAGTGTTGTTCCTCTTTTGACGAGTTCATGCTTTCCAGTTACCTGGAATGTCCGTATGGCCCGGCACCCAACATAAATAGGTGAATATTGAACTGCTGTGACGTCTCCATAAAAGATTATCGGCAGCTAAATGCTGTTATAGAGTTTGTAGAGACAGAGCTAAGGGATTTTATAGTGGCTGTCTGAGAAGATGCGGATATCACTGTTTTACATCTTCATATCACGTTTTCTTTGAGTCAAGACAGGACTTCTTTTATTGCTAAAAGTTCCGCCTGGAACACGCTACAATGGTTAGGAAGACGAATTGAGAAGCTTAAATAAAGTCTGTCTAAGTACACCCCTGCACCAGCCCCCTTATCCGTTTTTGATCCATCAGTGTAAAAATGAATTGATATGTCTTCCCGGAATTTTGAGTCCTTCCAGATGGATCTGGGGGCCAAATATCATTCTGTGAAGTGGTAAATCTTTTCACAGCTTCACACGTAATTCGTTTTAGGATGTCTGAAAAAGTGAAACCAAAAGTCATAAGTTTTATCACGGACAAGTTATTATGTGAAGAAAATCAATATTTAGCCTGCGCATGTGGGTAGAATTGAACCGAGAGAAAAAAAAGTTTTATACTTTTACTTCGGGACGTATACTTTTACTTCCTTGTGTTAGTATTTTGTCTAATTTATCATCCCTCATGTTTGGTTGAAGAAGTACAAATTTAGGTGTATTAGTTCTCAACTTCGTTCGCAGAGAGAAACTGTGAGAGGATTTTCTAATTTTAGTACATTTTAGAACACACATTTATCATGAGTTCCAGAATCGCATAAAGCATATTCGTGAATTTATAAAATGAAAAGTAGCTGTGAAAACATGGGAGCATTTACCAGCTTTGGGTATAAAAACAACTTCAACTTGCCACGATTTGGGTATGTGGACTAACTAAACTAAAACAACTATTCAATAGTATCTCTAAGGTTAGCAAAATGATTTCGATGGTCATTTGAAGTTCGGCTGGTATTATGCCGTCTGTTCCAGAGGACTTGTATAGTTCAAAGCTGTTGATTGCCCATTTAAGTTTGTCCCGTGTAATCAGATCTTGTTGATAGTTAAACTTTTGTGTGGATCTTGTATTCATTCATTTTCATTTATTTATAATAAAAAAGCCTTAAGATTGCAATCTTTTTTGCGGCTTTAAAAATTTACCATAAATTTACAAAATAATTAATGTAAGATTTGAAACTTAAAAATGAACTGATTTTATTTAGTTAAAGAAATATAATGGGTATATATTTACATATATATATATTTAATTAATAAAGACAGAGTGGAAGTGTAATGCTATGTCTGGTTTGTGGAGATTATTTTTATTGGGGGCGAAAAATTCATTCATTCATATGGTCGGTGTTATTTGAAAATTTGGAGCTACCTGGGAAGTGAGTGGCTAATAGCAGGTTGAGCGATTCTTCGCTAGAGTTAGTCCATGAATTGCGCCAGTGAGGCTTTCTTTCACCCCTAATGACTAAGAGGACAAGAAATTGTCATGGATCTGTTCAGTGCTAAATTGAGGTCGTTGACTCTGCTGTCAAGTTCATCTGTGTTGGAGGGCTGGTTTAGAGGTATAGGTTCTATTGGATTCTTTAGTGTTTCGCTATATTTTGACCATTCAGGTTTTTCTAATTACAAAAGACTGTCTGGCCAGGAGGTTCATTTAGGCTAAATTGGATGTATCTGTCATTAGAGAACGAATGTTCCTTTGATACTATCCAATCTACAATCTTGTGATGAATACTATCGGAGACAAGAGGAATATCAATGAGCAACTTTCACTACTCTGTTCATCCTCATCCAATGGAACATCACCAAAAACTAAAGTTAATGAAAAATTAAGAAAGACAGTTTTAACTTACCTCACCAAAAGTAAGTGATCCTTCTGGCTCCAGCCTTTTAACACACAATAGCCTGAAAAGAGCAAATGGAGCTCTATCACCATTACACCAAAAAACAAGGAAACACACTTTTTCGCCTACTTCATCGTCATCTACGTCAGCTTTATCGTCTACATTATCAAAGACTTCTCCTTCGTCTTCATTATCAAATTCGCCGTCTACGTCTTCTTTACCGACTCTTCCTACGTCTTCTCCTTCAATAGTCAATTGAAATGTTACATAAACCTTGCATTTCATACAGGACAAATATTTTTTGATGGATCTGTAGGAGGGATAAGTGTGAGTGCAAAATCGAGTTTTCGGGGTTGAACTCCCCCCTTTTGGCCGCATTTTGGAAAAGGGGGCGTAAAAAGATCTTCGTGATAACTTGAGAACTATACATTAGGGTGGGTCAAAAAATTATTTTTTGGAATTGAGAGTTCTAATAGCACTTAAAAGTGGCCATCTGGTGTCCATAGCACATATGCAAAATATTTTTGAAATCGATTGACTTTATCTGCCTCCAATTTATCTTTAAAGTTTTGACGTTTTCAACTTATTTACCATTATTGATTTTTTTATTTTTCAAATTTTTCAAATTTTTAAATGAGGTGGCTTTGACTTTCTGTTGGGCTCATTTCGTTATTTGAACTTTATTTAAAAAAAAATCAAAGTAGGACGTTACCCCAGTAACGGCATTCATTTAAAAGGTTCTTCATCTTCAGTGTAGTCGCAAAACTGAAGCGAAGTTTATATTATAGTTGTGATTGTGATTGCTTTAAAAATTTCTTTGAATTAAATCTGTCGAAATGGAACGTACTAGAAAGGCTTTCAAATGTCCTATATTTGGCGAGACTTGTGATTTTAAGACTAATGTACTCCCCACTTACGAAGAGGTAATGAAATGTTATGAATGGAATAGGCACAATTTGAAAATTAATAAAAAGGAGCCAACGTTTAAGGAAATAAGTGATATAGTGTGTGAAAAAATCGAATTTGTTTGGAAACAGGCATCACTACCGGTTGTTTCGACTACGAGATCATTACAAATGATAAAATCTTATCATGGTAAGTGTAAACAACTTCTGAAGTTCCATCCCAACATTCCAAAAAAGAAGCTAGAGGAATTTGTTTCTGCTAGCAAAGTTTTATTTGACATTTCATCTTGTAAATGCTCTGATTTTTCAAAATGCAACTGTCCAAAAGAGAGAAAGGTACCACTGAATGAAAGAAGTTTTCTGAATGATCAAAGAACCACAAGGAAAATGATAATTGGGAACACAGATGTACTCGCTACAAAAAATAATCTTAAAAGTCTGAAAAGAAAAATGGATAGAGAAACATCAACAACTTGCCTTGCGAAAACGTCTAAAAGTGTTTCTGCTTCAGTTCTTAACAATATTCCAACAGAAGTACCATCGGATTCATCAGATTCAGATAGCGAAGATATTTTTACAATTGACGATGATGACTCCAAAGAAAAGGAAAAAAACAGCAATCCTTAACACTGAATTACTCCGCGTTATCTCAAACCTGCGACCGATATGGGGTATCAGACAGAGCGGCAGCTGCCATTGCTTCTGTAATCTTACAGGAATCTAAATTACCCATTATTGACAAAAATAAACTAAGAAGGGAGCGATTTATTATTATTGGATTCTTTAGTGTTTCGCTATATTTTGACCATTCAGGTTTTTCTAATTACAAAAGACTGTCTGGCCAGGAGGTTCATTTAGGCTAAATTGGATGTATCTGTCATTAGAGAACGAATGTTCCTTTGATACTATCCAATCTACAATCTTGTGATGAATACTATCGGAGACAAGAGGAATATCAATGAGCAACTTTCACTACTCTGTTCATCCTCATCCAATGGAACATCACCAAAAACTAAAGTTAATGAAAAATTAAGAAAGACAGTTTTAACTTACCTCACCAAAAGTAAGTGATCCTTCTGGCTCCAGCCTTTTAACACACAATAGCCTGAAAAGAGCAAATGGAGCTCTATCACCATTACACCAAAAAACAAGGAAACACACTTTTTCGCCTACTTCATCGTCATCTACGTCAGCTTTATCGTCTACATTATCAAAGACTTCTCCTTCGTCTTCATTATCAAATTCGCCGTCTACGTCTTCTTTACCGACTCTTCCTACGTCTTCTCCTTCAATAGTCAATTGAAATGTTACATAAACCTTGCATTTCATACAGGACAAATATTTTTTGATGGATCTGTAGGAGGGATAAGTGTGAGTGCAAAATCGAGTTTTCGGGGTTGAACTCCCCCCTTTTGGCCGCATTTTGGAAAAGGGGGCGTAAAAAGATCTTCGTGATAACTTGAGAACTATACAGTATACATCGCACAAACAAAAAAGAGTAAAAACAGTTAATTTGTTTTCGAAACATAATAATTTAGTAGAACAGAAAGAAAAATATAATAACTATGTTATATCAATTAATTAAAATTGGTGAGATCCCTGCGCTTGATGCCTCCTGCAAATAAACTTTGTCTGGTTCAAATTTAGAGAGCTTCAGTCTCAAGGCTCCTTGTTTTTTCATATCAAGAAGAATTTTTTCTTTATCAGCAAGTCATTTATGGCACTAAATTCGCATTCAGTTAATTATGAAGATAGAAAAGGTAACAACAGCTCTCTTGCATATTTTTGGCTGCATTAGGGTATCTGATTTTGGTTTTCTCACAAAGCCATACCATCGGTCCTTTTATGTCGAATAAAGTTTTAATGGACTCATCATTTTGTATTTCCGCGGATTCTTTTTGATACTGTTTATTTGAAATATCAGAACAGAAAGATTATCTAACATTGGTTGCATTATCCAAGATTTGGGAATTAATTTTTTTCAAATCAGAAAATTTTTCTCTTACATGAGCCGATAAATTTTTTTTAAAGATCGACAGTTACATCTATAGCGGTCACTTTACATTTTTGGAGCCAAGAAAATTTTACAAACTTTTTGTTCTAAATATCTGTCTGACAAATTCAACAAAGGTAACGAAACCAAATAACGACAAAAATTTTGATACCTCATTTGAATCTGTACGACCTCTAGAAGCTTCACAATCTTAATTAAAAGCCCAAGAAATCGATTAAAATGCATTAAAATTGCCTGTTTCGTTCATTGTCAACCACCATCGACCAGTGGGAGATGACAGTTATTTTATGAAAATCACAAAAATCAATTGATATTGTTCGATTAAAAAATTCATAACTTCTATACTATACGTCCGATCGATTAAGTTAAGGTCTTAAAAGAATCATGAAATGTCAAGCTTTAATTGTGTGTAAAAATTATTGCGGGAAGTGGAAGCATTCAATACGAAAAGGGGTCGGAAAGCCGTTATCAAATCGATTTTCATTTTTCAAAATGCAAAACATGATGAAAAATTTCAAAATATCGAAAAACAATATACAACAAAGTTATAGCCCCAACATTCATCTACAAAAATGTCAGTGGTTATATAGGGGTAAATTCAACAGGAGAGGCTGTAGGGGCCCTTTAATTGGTTTAATCACCAAAAAAGTATTTTAAATTATAAAAATGATATAAAATTATCGATTAGGCCATCTTATTAGGCTAATAACTTCGCTAATAATTATCGGATCTTCTTGAGGTAAACAAATATGGAAAGATGAAATGTCAAGCTAAATTTATGTATACAAAATATTTCAAAATCTCTAAAAAAGTCATACCAAAAAGCTGATTTAGTCTGAAATCAATACGATTCTTATCATTTTAAATTCAAAAGTTGATGAAAAATTTCAGAATTTTGAAAAAATCTTACTATACATTAATTGCAAAAGTCTTGGTCTACAATAATGCTGAACAATGTTTTAAGATTAGTTCAACAGCGGAGGCACTAAAATTAATTTAACGCGATTTTAAGGATTTTCATTAAAAAATGCAAGAGACACGGCTTTATATATTATTTTTTTACATCCAAAATACTTAACGGATTTTAAAAGTTAAAGTCTTAAAATACTGTCATTAAAACAGACATTAAATGTGTGGAAAAAAATTTCATAAAATTTCATGACAACTTTGAAAAAAATGTAAAAACAAATTGAGTTTGCTTTTTTTTCTCACCCACTTTACGGATTAAATAATTAAAATCGCTATATAAACTTGATCGCAGAGAAAAAATGCTACCAAAATATTATTGCCTAATATTTTTTTTAAATATATCTTGAACATAATGAAGTCATTTATTTAACAGGAGAGCTGATATTAATTACTTTTTGAATTAAATTTATTTAAAACTTGCCTTTTTTCGGCACAGTGCTTGGCCGATTAAATCATTCCTAACTTTCTAGTAAGTTGACGGATTTTGTTTAAATAACTTTTTTTTAAATTAAGCATAAATAAGCGCTTATTTTCATGTATAAAACATACCCATACATTTTTTAATATCTACAATAAATGTTCTTTTAAAAAAAAATTCTATAAAATATTTTAAATAATTTTCTTGAAATATGTCTGAAAGAGTTATCGAAAATGATCTATAACTTCAGTTCTTGTTTTTAAATCTTCCAAAATAACATTTTAAATGAAATAAAATATATTTAAAAAATCAAAAATTTCAAATTTTATGCAATTGAAATCTCGTGATATTTCAAAGGCAAATGCATGGAAAATTGCAAAATTAACGATTCAGCTGTAGAAAATCGGCTATAAGTCGAGAAATAATACTTCGATTTTTAAAGTTAAGATGTCAATAGATAGGTAAATTTGTCACAAATATAGAAATTATAAAAAAATATACATGATTATACATTTTGAATAAATTAGAGGTTCCAAACGAAAAAAAGGAACGTTTTCAACTTAATTGACAATTAAACACTGATTTTTCATATGACTTTCAACATTATAATTTATTTATTTTCTTGGCTAATCAGCATTTATTTTGGTATACAAATTATTTTTCTACATAAACCACAAGCTGAGATACAAATTTTTGAATATTTTTAAACGCCAAATCCAGCAAAAATCCAATGGATTTGGTCGTTAAAATTCGGTATTTAAAAAAGATGACCGGAATTGCTTATAACTTCGGTAAATCTTTTTTTTTTATTTTCAAAATTTGCATTCCTTATTATTTTTTTTTTTTCTAATTTTTTTTGGATACCTAATAACACAATCAAGGGGTAAGCAAAATTGGTAGGGGGGTGCTTATTACATGCAAATTGAATAAATTTATAACTTGAATTCTAACGGCCGGGTTTTAAAGGTTAAAGTTTTTATATGAAGATTAAATTAAATGCAACGCAAGGGCGTGCACAAGAAGGGGTAAAGGGGCATTTGCACCCCAAACTAAAATTATTTTTCTAATTTTTTTTGTTAAGTATTAAAGAGTCAAGGGCGTATGCAAAGGTGATAGGGGGTGTTTATTGTATGTAAATCGTCTTAATTTATAACTTATAAAGAGATATAGAGATACATATAGAGATATAGAGATGAAGAGATGTAGACATATAGAGATATTGAGAAACAAAATTATAGAGATATAGAGAGATGGAGAAATATAGAGACATAGAGATATAGAGATATAGAGATAAAGAGATATAGAGATAAAGAGATATAGAGATAAAGAATTATAGAGATATAGAGAAATAGAGATATAGAGATAAAGAATTATAGAGATATAGAGAAAAAGAGATAAAGAGACATAGAGATATAGTGATATAGAGATATAGAGATATAAAGATATAGAGATATAGAGATATAGGGATACAGAGATATAGAGATATAGAGATATAGAGATATAGAGATATAGAGATATAGAAATATAGAGATATAGAGATATAAAGATATAAAGATATAGAGATATGCAGATATAGAGATAGAGATATAGAGATATAGAAATAAAGAGATATAGAGATAAAGATTTAGAGATATAGAAATATAGAGATATAGAGATATATAGAGATATAGAGATATAGAGATAAAGAGATATAGAGATAAAAAGATAAAGAATTATAGAGATATAGAGAAATAGAGATATAGAGATATAGAGATAAAGAATTATAGAGAGATAGAGAAAAAGAGATATAGAGACATAGAGATATAGAGATATAGTGATATAGAGATATAGAGATATAGAGATATAGAGATACAGAGATATAGAGATATAGAGATATAGAGATATAGAGATACAGAGATATAGAGATATAGAGATATAGAGATAAAGAGATATAGAAATATAGAGATATAGAGATATAAAGATATAGAGATATAGAGATATAGAGATTTAGAGATATAGAGATACAGAGATATAGAGATATAGAGATATAGAAATATAGAGATATAAAGATATAGAGATATAGAGATATAGAGATAAAGAGATATACAGACAGAGACATAGAGATATAGAAGTATAAAATATAGAGATATAAAGATATACAAAATGGTTGGATTTTTAAGTTTCAAAATTTTTAAATGAAAATCAAATGTAATTCAAAACAAGAACGTGCACACAAGGAGGGGTTGGGTAAGAGGGACTTGCACTCCTGATCTAAATTTTTAATTCTCTTTCTCTATTTTTTTTTATATGTATAAATTTTTCGTATATATTATAATAAAATAATAATGTATATATATAATTTAAATATTTATGTACATACATTATAGAATTATATTTTTATATATATAAAATTTTTATTACATATGTAAAATTTTTTACATATAAGTAGAATTCTATTACATCTGTAGTATTCAGTTTGCGAAGCAACTGACACGGGCAAATCGGCTAGTAGTAAATATAAAAGCAATAAAAATGTGCAGTGTGTTTTTCAAATTTGAATACAAATTTAAATATCGCGAACTATTTACGAGAAAAACACCACGTTTGGAAACAATGATAGATCTTTTTAACAGGCTTTTGATATCTTCAGACCCTTTCTTAGCAAGTCTAAGGTGCATTCCGAAAAGAAAAAAAAGTGCAATTGAACAAGAAGTTTTGAAGCTTCTTGATGTTATTAAATGTATTAAATGTTGATGTCGATTTATTTATTACATTTATATTTATGGCAATCAAAACTAAGACTAAAATATAAAACTTATTGTTTCAGATAAATTTAGATATGTTAATATATATAAAATATTTGCTTTATTTAATTTTCTATTTACTTTTTTTGAAACTAGGAGAAAAAAGTGTACAAAAAGTTCAACATGCGTCATGCTATTAATATTTTTCTTGTTGGTAAGGTTAAAACCCTCCCGCCCCGCTTGCCACACATTTTAACCTATTCCAATTGTAATTTATTTTTTCAACATTACATCTGAGCATATTTGTTGCAAAAAATTATCAAAAAACCTACCCAAGTTTTATTTCATGCGTGGTAGTGATTTTCAGAAAATTAACATTTTTTCATATGAGAGATCGGTCATTTCAAAGCTCGTTTTAAAAAAACTTTGAAGATATATGACAAACATTTAAGTTATATTTGATTCTACGAGCCATTTATATTATATAAGCAAAAAAAAATATGAGAAAAACTTTAATGCACGAGCGCTATTAATTTAATTCCGCTAGATTTCTAAATTCCCACACTGTGCGCCGCCACCTTCGTCTACAACTTCTACGACTTTTTATATCATTTCGCCATATATATATCTTCCAACTTTTTTTTTATTGGAAACATCTCCTCCTCCATCTTTATCAGCAACATCTTCATTACCACTATCATTGCTGCCTAATGAAACTCATATTACTAATTTAAGGTGCTAGTTATAGCTTTCATTGAAACTCATCATTGAAAATTTGTGATTTAAGCTTTGAGGCATTTAAAAAACAAAATTAGTATTTATTATGATCCCAATATGAAGCTGACGACTCTTTTAAAATTTATTGCCAAAAAAAATTTCATGTGAGCCCAACCTTTCATATAGAATGATCATTAAAAAATAAAAGACACTTCATGAGAACGGTTGGGCCGAAATTAATTTTAGCCAGATATATTAATTAAGTCATAAGCTTTATTTTGGCATCAAAATAATCATAGATTTTCCATCCTAAACGTCTTAAAATACACCGTTAAATTTTTTTAAAAAACTGTTTTTTTTATTAATTGATTTTTTTATTTTATTTTTTATTTTTTTATAAAAGAGTACTTATAAGTATTTATAAAATATTTTATTAATAGATAACAATTCAAAAAGTAAAAAAATAAAATAAAAGGAACAAAAATTTTCATACAAACATTAAATTTCTTGGAAACTATCATCTAAATCCGGGGAAATGCGTAACAAACTTATCATTTCTGGTGAGTATTGGGCTTTCAGATTTTTTTGGGTTCTTACATGCCTCAAAGAAGAAATAAGTGGATCGGATGAGATTGCTAGCATGTTAAATAAGTCTTCATTCTGCCGAATTCTTAAAACTTTGCACGTATTTTGATATCTGTATTTCTTGAAGTCTTTATTTTTGGACTCTTGGGCTTCTTCTGACGATTCTCCAAGTGGTAGAGATTGATATTCGATTATATTTTGACTATGAACCAAAATTTTATGAAGAGTAGGTGTTAGTAGTTTTTCAGGGTACTTTTGTTTCAATAAATCTGCAGTTTTTTTGGTGTACTCTCCAAATTTAACTGTATTCACTTCTTCCCTGCAATTCAAAACATTAAGTATTATTTTGATCCTAGTTATAACCTCTTCATTGACCCCAGTTATTCGAGCGGTTGCCTCCGATTGTTCAAAAAATCTCCTTGAAGTGTTTCCGTCATTGCTATTTCCAATTCCTTGCTTTGGTTTATCCACATCAAGTCCAAGCTCATCGTGAAAACGCCTTTGAATCTCTCGTTTTCTTATTATTTGTGCCTCCTTGATCCCAATAGATTCAATTTTATGATATACCAATAAGCTAATCTGTTTACCTAAAAATATTCTAATCCAGTTAAGAACGCTTATCCATCAAACTACCTGACAATAATTAATCATACCCGGAATCAAAAACATTCATACTTAAAAGTTTTATTAGGGGTTACACGAAATAAGCTATAAAACCGTTTTAAAAAGCTAAGCATAAAATATGTTTTCCTTCTAAATTACAATAACATTTTATTTAAAACCAAGACTCATACCTGCAAAACAAAGAAATAATATTTTCCATGATTTTTATTTTGCACTTGAAAAAAAAAACTCAAAAAAAATTACTGACTTTTTCAAATCAAATCTCTCTAGCTCAGTGTTATGCAACTTTATGCAGCTGAGTTTTTGGTTGTAGATAAAGAGATATATAAGGATTCATTATCTGTCCATTTCGGCTTAACAACTTTTAAAAACTTTTTTTCTACTCAATGTAAAGTTGAAAAAGTGCCTAAAAAGTGGTGTTTCAAAAACATTAAATTAAGTACTTTAAAAAATTAATAATTTTTTTTTATTTCTGATCATAGCAATTAACACATATATCAAGTAAAAATAAAAAAAAAAGTTTAACTTATACACTTTTCCTAGTATTTATACTCAAAGTTAAAAAAAAAATTTAAAAAAAAATGTTTTTTTCTCACCTCAAATATTTGTCAACTTTGACTGGCTCTATAAGCCGAACCGTTCATACAAATGAAATAATTTTTTCGATTACTAGAGCTCCAAACATTTGTTAATTCAGAAAATGTAAAAGTTTTGCATTATAAACCCACACGAAAAATGAATTTCGCAACCACTTTTGCCTAAACGGGCCACTGTGGGGCGCCTAAATTTAAGTAACGAAAATCTCCTTGAAGTACAACTTAAAGCATTAGAGCGATTCAAATGTATATTCCTATCAAATTTTGATCCCAACACAAGCTGTGATGACATAATCAGTTATATTAATTCACGATTCAACAAAGCAAAACTCAAAATTGAACGATTGCCAACTAAGAGCAAAGATTACGCTTCGTTTAAACTCTTTTTTTACCCAAGAAATTTTCAATCACCTCCTAGATCAGGCCTCAAGACATAATTTTTCATGACTTCGTAAATAAAAAGAGCACATACATATCGTAATCTTTTTCAGAAAAAAATGACAAGACAAACAAATCGTGGCCAATAATCGATATTCTTTACCAAAATGTAAGAGGACTTAGAACCAAGGCCATTAAGGTCTACTCTTCATCCTCTAATCTGCCCATATGACATTATTACTCCTACTGAAACTTGGCTCCATGCTGGTATCAATGACTGTGAAATATTCGATAGCACATTTAATATATTTCGTCGCGACAGATGCACTGATCCAAGTATTGAAACGGTTGGTAGTGGAATCCTAATAGCTGTTACGTTCTGCTTCGTGGCTTCTCCAATTTGTATTCCCATCGCACTTGACAATGAAATTCTTTGAGTAAAAATATCTTTAAAACATAAAAACTTATACATTGTAACATTATACATTGTTCCTGGAAGCCCACGTTATGTTTATGCCAAAGTTTTTCATTAATTCATTAATTTACCAATGTTACCTGGTTGCATTGCCCCGATACAAATTATATGTTGTCAGATGGAAAACTTAGACAGGACGATTCGGAAACAACAGACGATTTAATTCCATCAATTCAATGACGTTTTAAATACCAATGGAAAGCTGCTAGATCTTGTCTTCACTATCATTAGTGATGGTATAATAGTAGAAACATCAACTGAACCTCTTATGTCTGAAGACTATCATCATTTAGCGCTGAATTTCTCTCTTCTCATGGACTTGATCCTCATGGTTATGAATTCTTTTAAAATTTTTAAATTATGGTCCACTTATAAGCTATTTCATAGTGAAACTAATTTTCAAAATTATTGTGAAACAAGAGACGTTTTTAAATGGACATCCAGTCTAAAGTATCTAAATTACATTCAGAAGGTGCAAAAAGATCTTTAAATGAAATGAATTGGAAATTCATTAACAGTAAAAGAAAGTCTTTTGCTTATCCGTCTTTATTTAGATCAAACAAAACTTCTAGCCATGACCCTCGTGTTATTATAAAATTATTTTCCGACTTTTTTGAAAGTGCCTTGGACTGTGATACTTCCAACTGTGATATTTCGAACTGTAATAAATTTTTCGATAAAAGCTAAAATCTTGAGGAAGATGGACTTCAAGCGAAAACTTTGTAATGTGGTTACAATCTTACTTATTTAATAGGTCATACTCGGTACTTTTCAATGGATTTACATCAAAAAATTTTAATTTTAATTCTGAAATACCACAGGGCAGCCACTTGGACCTTATCCTTTTTATCTTATTCATTAATGACTTACCATTTATGGTAAATCATTCAAAGTGTCTCATTTATGCGGACGATATCACAATCTTTAAAACCATCTCTAATACTCGTGACAGTAAATAGTTGCAATGTGATCTTAACTCGTTTATCATCAGATGGATAAGTGAAATGCTAGGCACAAGAACGGCGGAAGCATACGCAGGACAATGTGTCCAGAAAGTCATCACAACAAGAGGATGTCCTCAAGGCGGGGTTCTCTCACCCCTGCTGTGGAGTCTTGTAGTAGATGAATTACTAGAAAATCTTTCTTCTCAAGGCATACGATGTATCGGCTTTGCTGATGATATTGTAATAACAGCCTTGGGTAAGTTCGAAGATACTCTTTGCGATATAATACAAAGAGATCTATCCATTACAAGGAAATGGTGTCTATCAGTGGGATTAAATATAAACCCCACAAAAACAACGATAGTACCGTTTACTAAAAAGAGGCTTCTACCACGCATGAAACCCATCCGGTTGGCGGGAGAAGTAATCGAACCCCAGAAGGATGTTAAATATCTAGGAATTACACTAGACAGTAAACTCCTCTGGAACAAACAAGTTGAAATAACTGTCGGGAAAGCCACTAGGGCCCTTATGATATGCAAGAGACTTGCTGGTAAAACATGGGGCTATAAGCCAAACATCCTGCGATGGATGTACACCATGATGGTAAGACCCATCATTACCTATGGTGCGGTTGCATGGTACAAAAGGACCGAACTAATTACAACCAGGAAATCTCTGGAAAAAGTACAAAGGCTCGCGTGATTATGCATTACTGAAGCAATTAGAACATGCCCTATAGCAGCAATGGAGGTAATCCTTCACCTAACCCCACTATATGTGGCCATAGAAAGTGCTGCTATGGGAGCCATCATGAGATTTGCAAAAGAGGGCACTGGGACGGGAAACTGCATAGGTCATAGGAAAAGAAATTCGTTCAGCAAGTCCGCAGTAACAAACCTCATTGACATTCCTAGAGATGGCATGATTAAAAGATATAATTTCGTAAAAAACTTTCGAACGGAATTATGTAGCAAAAAAGAATGGGTAGGCGAATCAGTTAACTACACTCTTAGGGCAAATGTCATCAAGTGGTGCACTGATGGATCGAGAACAAGTGAAGGGACTGGGGCAGGAATTTTTGGGCCAAGAACCAAACTTTCCTTACCAATGGGGCAGTCTACTAGCATTTTCCAGGCGGAAGTCAACGCCATAGGAAAATGTGCAGAACGTAATCTCGACAGGAACTACCGTAACCAAAACATTGCCATTATGTCAGACAGCCAAGCTGCACTTAAAGCACTGAACTCTTACACCATCAGTTCTAAACTGGTATGGGACTGTGTGTGCAGACTGAATGAACTGGGCAAAAACAACAATGTAACACTTTGTAGGGTACCAGGCTATGTTGGTGTCCAAGGCAATGAAGTGGCAGACTCTTTAGCGAAAATAGGTGCAACAACACCCTTAACAGGTCCAGAGCCCTATTGTGGAATAGGAGAAAACGTGATTAAAAATAAAATCAAAACAGAAGAGGAGGCTAAAAGACTAAAAATCTGGAGAAAACTCCCCAAGCTAAGACAGGCCAAACTACTACTTGGGAACTACAACCAAGAACGTTTCAAATCCTGTATTAGCTTAAGTAGGAATAACTTAAGAATAGCTACGAGCATCCTCACTGGCCACTGTAAGCTAAGGAGACATCTCAAAATCCTTGGCTTGGTGAGCAGTGCCACATGCAGTTCCTCAAAGAAACAAATTTGGAGGAAGAGCTGTGAATGAGCAAGCTCATCTGGCTCTAAATGGGGGCACAATAGATCTAAAGGTCGCAGTGCAATTATAAACCCCAATTCATTCATTCATTCATAACTCGTTTTATGACTGGTGTATCCGTAACTGTCTGTTTCTTAATCTTGAAAAATGTAAGACTATGGGACTTACCAATAATTAAGTTTAGTTGTGACTCAAATATTGCAGTGAAATTAACCATAAGGCCAGGCGCGCACATGCAACTAAACAGTTTGGTTTCGATTTTGAGCACAATGGGATTATATGGGAGTGCGCGCCGGTTTATATGCGCGGACTCTCATATAATTCTAAAGTACTCAAAATCGAAACCAAACTGTTTAGTTGCATGTGCGCGCCTGGCCTAACGTTACGGATCCTAAATTATTAACCATAAAACATATTCTCATTTTTTGGAGTCAATTCGATATATGGTTCAATATTTATAGTCTACGTAAATATTTAGGTTTTACCATGTACGGTTTATTACTTAGAGTCCTTTCCATTATGGTCCATTTTACTGAAATATATAAGTCGTAACTAAATTTGATTATTGGTAGGGCCGTATGATAAAGCTTTCTACAATTTCTTTCAACTATCGGTTTA
Source organism: Epistrophella euchroma (assembly GCA_947049315.1). Lineage (NCBI taxonomy): Eukaryota > Metazoa > Arthropoda > Insecta > Diptera > Syrphidae > Epistrophella > Epistrophella euchroma. The sequence continues at coordinate 67,477,658 of OX346245.1, forward strand.
TTGGTATATCACTTCACTGTCGCGTGCAAATGTTGTCCCTGTCTTAGGTGTAACGTTTGATCACATACTTGGCTTTATACCGTACATCAACTCCATAACTAACAAACCCAATTCAAATCTTGGATGGATAAAGAGAGACACAAAGCAATTTTCCGATCCGTTTGTTACCAAGCAACTTTTTATAACTTGTTCGATCCATTCTTGAATACGCTTGTCAGGTATGGTCACCCCATTATGACTGTCATAAAGCCAGACTAGAACACAGATTTGCGCTCAGAGGACTAGGATGGGAAGACTCTTATAACCTGCCATCTTACCTCAATAGACTTATGTGCCTATTATGGATGACAACTCAACTTAGTTGAGCTAGCTTCAGGATGTAGAAGCCTTTGATGATGTTTTGAATCAAACCGAAAATATCTTTTATCATGTTAAGCGCCCTTCAGCAATTCCGTACATTATATATATTTGCCAAGGTTGTGTTTAATGGCAGAAGGAAGTTACTTATTCAGGGCGTGCGAGTTAAGGAAGTTAGTAAGGATGTGATCGAGGAATGTTTTGTTATGTATCTGTGCTAAATTAATTGAAGTTCAGTCAATAAACATTGTAGGTACTTTTATAAAAAAAAAATCTCTCATCATTTTCATTGATGTTAAAAATATTATACATGTAGGCATTATATGTAGATTATTACCAAATTTTAATTTTATTGGCACAATATTTTTAAAAGGTGTGTCATAAAGTAATAGTGAATGTTGCTTTTTCGACACAACTCATTTGAAGTTAATGCTAAATGGTATTGAATGATATATCCTTTTTTCATTTTGGTAGCGTAAGCGTATTTTGGTGAACAAAATTCATAATGCTTTCTATTTTCATAAAATAATTCATCTTGGTTTCAAGTTTTGAGCTATCTCAGGCTTAGTAAGGAAGGTTTTATGGATGTTTTCAGTAAAATTAAAGGTTTCTTAAAATAATTAATGCAGTTTGCAAAATCACAATTTTGTAATTTTGTTACCTTTTGCATTCCAATCGTGGAGTGTTTTCCCGAATATTTCACCTAGAGCAAGGTTTTTTGATACAAAAACGTACTGCACAACTGATAAATAGCAGTTGTCTGATTTTGATACATAAGACAACTAAAACACAACTCAACTGACTTGTATAATACCTAAAGACAACTTAAAAGGAAGTAATTTAGTTAGTTGTCTCCTAGTTGCCTTTTGACAGAAAACTCGTCGTGATCGATAATACCGATTTCTGCATTACAACTTAACTTCAGTCGCAGTTGTCTTACATAAGAGGGGCCGTAAACTTATTGATATTCCTTTGTCTTGAGAGCAGGCGTTCATATATACATATGTTTTGTTTTCATTGTAAAATTAATTGACGGTAACATTGATTTTTTGCACCTTCTGTCTCGTATTAACTTTAATATCTCAAAACTTTAGTCGACAAATTTCTTCAATACTAACCTATCGTCGGGTATATCCAATGTCCATAACGTTCATAGATTTGTTTTCTTTATAAAAATAATTTTCTTTTTCAAATAAATTTTTATAAATTTGACATTTCATTCAAAACTGCATTTTCGAAAGATTCGAAACAAGGGTAGGTAAAGTAGTTTCCCCGACGTTTAACAGCTTATTTCACAAAATAATCAGGCCTAAAACAGATTACATCGTAACAAAGTTTATTACTCACACCTTTATTAAAAAGTTTATGTACCTATGTACTTCTTTTTTATAAATAGTATGACAATTTTATAGATAAAAAAATATAATAGCAATATATCCATCGTTAAAAGAAAATGAAAAGAGTAGGGAATTTTTTCCTACATGTATCCTCACTGTAAAGAGAGAAATTGTTGTTGACTCTTCATGAAGTGCCCTGCTGTCATTTGTTAAAGTTGAAGGTGTTCATTGAAAGTTTTTGTTTTTGTTTAGTTTTACAAACAATTAATTCACTCATTTGTGCTAATTAACATTTCAGTTATTAAAATTGTGCTTTAATATTTCATTAATTAATTAATATTTTACAAACTACAAATACAATCATACCTATACATTGATGATTTGCGTTTGCATACAAATATGTTAAAAGAGCTGGAATTTGAGTTTTAGGTATCAAATTAACATCTTTACTAAAGTATTTATCTGTTTTTATGTTATAATCTTGAAAAATACTTATTTTTCCATGCAAATGAGCAATTCCACTTTGGCTACGATAGTAAAAATTTGTCGTAGAGAAGAATGACTTATTTTCATTTCATTCGAATTGTGTGATATAAAATTTCACGAATTTCGAAATTCGTAGGAGATTTTTCACTACAAACGTACTACGAATGGATTCTGTGATTGGGCAGAATTTCTTTCAACTTCGTGTACTGGCGGTTATCTTAATAACGGCTTTTGTTGATACAATTTTGATGAACAGCATTAATAAATTCTTGATATTTTTCCAATATTCCTTGAATATAAATAAATAAATAAATTTGGTGGCACAAACGGCTCATGAAGAACCAGGGCCTAGCGACTTACAACTCTCAACCATTCCTTTGTGCGTGTCTGCAGGAATGGAGGGGACCAGTTTATTGCCGAATCCGAACGGCTAAAGTGAAAGGCACTTTTCTATGACAAGAGATACTCTTGGAGGATTTGTCACTTCCTCGCAAGAGGTAGTAGCTCCGAAAAAAACTTAAGGTGGAAGCGACTGGTATTGAACCCCAGACTTCTGGCATGACAGTCCAACGCACTAACCATTACGCCACGGCTACTACAATATGGTTGTTGTTTTTTTCTTTATAGTAAAGAATTTAAACAGCAAAGCAAAAAAGAAACAAAGTAAAGAGAAATAATACTTATACTGTACTCAGTTAAAATATTTATGATAGTTTTATAATGGATTTTTTTTTCGTTTTACAGGAATTAATTCCATCTTTATTTAGTAACTTGACGAAGATTTTTAAATGTTCTGAAGTACAAAATTATGAGTGTTTAAAAAAACAATTGGTTGAAGTATTAATCGCCAGTAAAAAGCAAACTTTTGATGCCAAATTTTTTGAAATTCAGACTTTCCTTCAATGTACGTTATGCATCGAAACTCATTTACGCGAGCTCGACAAGACTTGAAAAAATTCAAACACCAATTAAAAACAAAATGGGAACGATAATTTTTTTTTTTTTTTAAAGAGAAACTTGGCTTAGTTGCGAGGAGATTTTTTGAAAAAAGATCCCATCACTGGGATTGATGAACTTTTAATTCAAAAATTTTATATAATTTTGCAATGCCTTTCAAGTGGTTTCAAGCCCAACTACAAAAAATTCAAAAGCTATTGTGAAGATACCACCGGATTTTTTTATTACACTGTATCCCTGGTACTATATGAGTACAAATTACAGTACACAAAATATTAATTCATGGCAATTTAATTGCTTCAACTTGCCTCTTACCGATTGGTTAGTTAAGTGAAGAAGCTTTAAAATCACGAAACAAAGATTTTAAAATTTTCAGAGAGCAATTCAGTCGAAAAACTTCAAGAAAAGACAATTTAACAGATATTTTTAATAGAATGATGTTTTCGTCAGATCCTCTGTTATCAAGTCTCAGAAGGCAGAACCTTTTTGTTAACAAAAAATTTTCATTCAGATGCTGTTAATATGTTTGATGTGGAGAATATTTCTTTTGAAAATGAATGAACAAAATTCTATTAAATATCAAATTTATTATTAAATGTAAATTATGAGATTAAATACAGATTATTTTTCGGAACTCACCGCGTTTTAGTTTTAAGAAATATTAACTATTTCTTCTTCCCGACCGACGTTTCGAAGAAGTTTCAGTCTTCGTGGTCACGGGATAATACTGAGGTTTGATGGATTTTCTAGTTGTTGCTTGTACTCGCTCTTGTTCTAAAGCAGTACCGGTGCGTGGATGTTGCTGCACTTTGATTGTTAGTGGGTGGTAGATTTAGTTGTTGTTGTGTCGATCTAATATATTCCTGCGTGCAAGCAAAGCTTACGACATCGGGTATTGGTTTGATTCTTTATTTTCATTTTATTTATTAGAGGATCCCATGTTGTAGATAGTTTTAAGCTTGAATCTCTGTTGAAGTTTTTGTGCTTCTTTATTTCTATTGTTTCTCTGACTATTCTTGGAACATAAAACCTTTCAACTGCGATGGATCTGGCTTGATCAAAACGAATAAAATGATCTTCGTTATAAGCCATATGTTCACAGATTGTCGATTTTGTGACGGAATTGTTTTTGATGGCTTTGACATGTTCATGCAATCTGGTTTTTATACCTCTCTTTGTTTCTCCAATATAAAATAACCCACAGCTGCCAGGAACCGAGTACACTCCCGGATTTTGTAGCGGAATTTTGTCTTAAGGTGATCTTAGAAGTTGGCGAACTATGGTTGGTGGCTTAAAAACAGTTTTTAGACCAACATTTTTCAAAATTCGTCCAATGTCATCCGTAATTCCTTTAATATTATTAAAAGGAAACACGTTACATTGATCAGATTCAGAACACAAGTGAACCATTTATTAAATAGATGAGAGAAATGTATGTTACATATTACAAGTATGTATGTATGTACTGCAGTGTTACCTATACGTATGTATATAAAGTATTATATAAGAAGCAAAGAGTGTACAGTGAGTCAAAGTTAATTTAATTATTTCTTATAAATGATGAACAAATCTTAACACTCCCACTTTCATCTTTATAAAAATGTTATTAATCAATTCTAATTCAAATAATTTTGGATATTTTCTTAGTTAAATTATTATTTTTAAGCTATTATTCCAATTTCTTTTCGAAAAAATTCAAATTTTTGCCCTGCTAGAGGCTTAGTAAACAAGTTTGCTAATTGATTATCAGTTTCAATGTATTTTAGCTCAAAAAGATTTTCTGCAAATTTTTCACGAATAAAATAGAACTTCACCTCAATGTGCTTCCTTCTTTTGTGAAATTCTGGGTTTCGTACAAGCTTTATAGCGCTCTGGTTGTCAATGTACAGATGAGGATGCCGTTCCACATAGAAGTTTAGCATGGCAGACTTCATTTAACAATAAATCTATGGGAAACGGCCAAGTAATAATTTTTGATCACGATTTAGGGTTTGTAGAGTTAGGGCTTGGAGAGTTAGGCCTAATAGAGTTAAGAGCTTGGCTCTTCATAAGATCTCATAACTTTTTCATAGCGAAAGCGTTATGAGCTTGTGAGTCTTGGCGACCTATTTTACATGAAATGTTTTTGGTGGGATTTCATTTCTTTTTGTAGGATCACCTATTATCCATAAGAAAAACACCTGAACCTCCCTTAAATACTTCACGGTGGGATTCTGATTCCAATGAAACTACTTCCCAATTAATATTGTAGCAATAGGCCTAATACCTCGGAATAAAGTAACTACCTACATACCTAACCTTTATATTGAGCTAAGTCTCTTAGCAAAGACCAGAAACATGAAAATAATATACCAATGTACCTTACTACGCATTTATTTAGAAATTATATAAGTGAAAGTAACGCGTATATTTTTATCTTCGCAAAAATTAAGGTAATAAGGTACTTAAACCTTAAAAAAATGATCCGTCAATCTAAAATCTCTTTATTTATTTTGACCGAAGCGAAAAATGAAAGTTCATTATTTTTTCTTATCGCACACCCCTGAATATAAGTACATATCCATACATAAAATTCCAAGGATACTTCATACTGAACGAGACGACAGTTCACCGATCGTGGTGAAGATCATACAATATATAAACAACCCTTATTTCAAGCAAAGCCATATTGTGCATTGTTTTTTGTGTTCGCGAATATATATAAAAAAAAAAAACAACCCTCAGTCTACATTCCAAATTTCAGCTTTCTAGCACTTCGGGAAGTACCCTTTAGGTTTTGATGAGTGAGTGGTCAGTGACAAAATCGAAGTTTTTTGGCTATTAATAACATCCAAACTATAAAAGCTAGAAATATGAAATTTGGTGTGTTTTATAAGGCCGCGGACTACATCTAATCCTGAAAATTTGAGCTCTCTAGCTCTATCCATACCGAAGCTATGAGGGTTTGAAAATACGACGAAACGTTTCAAGAAAATATAGGTAGTGCTCACCGCTCGTCTTGGCGGGCGCACTACCGTGCGCCTAGATTTGTGTTAAAAATTATACCATAGTGCATTGTCCCCTTAACGTATCGGATAATACGTTTAACTGCCTTGGTATGAAGCACGCTCGGATTCTCCAAATGTCTACTAGCAATTCCGAGAGCTTAAGATATATCTGGCCTAGTACCAATAGCCAAGTACATCAGGCTTCCCACGGCCTCACGGTATGGAAAACGAAATTCTTCTGATGTCTCTTCAATGATGCTACCCATAAAAACAGATGGATCAGCTGGTGTCATTACTGGGTTTGCATCGCACATGTTAAACTTCGTCATCATTTTGTTTCTCCAAGCCTATAAAACACCTTGCCTCATACACTTTGACTTCAAAGGCATCTCTTAAATGATCGATAAGTTTTTCGATGTCCACACTTTTCTTTCCAGCTATTAAACCATCATCAATGTAAATGGCTACAATTATACCATCCCCCACTAAAACACAGGAATCCGCTTCAGATGGTTTCAAATTAAATGAGCAAAGAAAGTCCATGAACTTTTTATTCCAGCATCTGGACACCTGCTTCAAACCATAAATGCTCCTTCTCAATCTGCAAACGCGTTCACTTCCATCTTCAAAGCCCTTTGGTTGTCGCATATAGATCTCTTCCTCTAAATCACCATAGAGAAAAGCAGTTTTAATGTCAAACTGTCTTAAGTGCATTTTTCTATTTGCTGCAATCGCAAGAATCATTCTTATAGATGCAAATTTTGCTACAGGACTAAAAGTTTCCCTATAGTCCACATCGTATTGTTGGGAAAATCCTTTTACAACCAGTCTTGGGCGGAACCGCTGGGGTTCTTTGCTTGCAGTATTTTTGATTTTAAAGACCCATCGATTGTCAATAGCTGTTTTGTTTTTTGGCAGTGTTACTAGATCCCACGTTTTATTTTTTGCTAAAGCCACAATTTCTTCTTTCATTGCATCCTTCCATTTTCGCTCGTCTTCCGACTTGAGAGCGTCTTCGTAAGTTGAAGGCTCTTGCTTTGTAGCAGTAAAAACATGCGTATCCAAAACAGCAGTACGAGCACTTCGAAGCCGCTCTTTAATAGGAGTCTTACGTCCCTCAACAGTCAACAACATTTCAGCAACATCGTCATCTCGACCCTCCGCATCAGCATAATCATCATCATCAGTTTGTTCATTCTCGACTGTTCTACCATTGTTACCCACCAGATCATCATCAGTTAATTCAGCTCAACCGCCTCTGCTTCATGCAGACTCAAATCACTGCCATGTGAGTGATGCCTAGTGTCAGTACCTTCGGTTAAGTCTTCAACTTTTACACTTTCGATCGCGTCAGGTATTTTTGTTTTTGAATAATTGGTAGGATTATAGCCTTGGTTACAACTCATGACAACTTCATTTGTGGAACAAGAAGGCTTTATGCTTTATTTCAACTTTAGTAGTTCCAGGAAAATATATGCGTATTCAAGTCCGTTATCCGTGCGAATACATTTAACCTCCATGCCAGTTTCCATTTTAGTTTTTTTTAAGAAATCTTTTATACAGCCTAAAACTTCATTTTTTGATTTTAAAAAGTAAAATACACGATAGCGCGAAAAGTCATCTTTAAATAGGAGGAAGTATTTTGATCCACCAAACGAAGTTTCCTGCATCGGGCCGCATAAATCGGAATGCACGAGTTCTCCTACAGACTTTGCCCTGCTTTCGCTGCTTGGAAACGGTAACCTATGTGACTTCCCTAGAGCACATGCATTGCAAAAAAAATATTCGCTATCAATAAACTGTATTTTTCGATCTTCAAGAAATGTGCGTATATAATTTAGATTTTGATGGCCGAGCACATCATGCCAATATGGAATTGATTGGATAACCATGCCCACATTTGCATGGTTTTTCAATTTTAAAGAGCATTTTAAACAAAGAAAAATGTCGAACTCCCACTGCTACGGTAGATCCATTAAACAACAATTCACATTGATCTTTGTCAGAAATAAGCTTTAAGTTTTTATCGAGAGCAGCGTTGGGCCCATTACCTATTAAAAGGAAACACGTTACCTCGATAAGATTCAGAGTCAAATCTGGCACATATAAGACACTTGATAAATATTTTGGAACCCATTGCTTTGCCCTGTTGTTGTTGTTCGCTTTCAAGTTTTTCCATTTTGCAGTTCTATTTGCCACCATTGCACTGTTATCAGCATGTACCGATATCTGAGAAGATAACCGCGATTCTTCCATTATGAGCCGCGCCGTTAGATTCTCTAGAGTTTTTTGCTCTATCTGTGTTGAATCCCATGCTGCATAGAAATGGTTAAACTCAGTAGGTAACGTCATTAAAATTTTCGTCATGAGCATAGACGAAGAGATGGTTTCACCAAAATCTTTAAGTTGTTGCACTATTGCCTCCAGTCTGGATATACATGTAGCAATGTCTTCACTTGGATCTTTCTGAAAATTGTAAAACTTTTGCTGGAGCAAGTTGATATTCGTCTGTGCCTTTTGCTCGTAGACCGATTCGAGCTTTTTCCACATCTGATGCGCCGTGCTATAATTTAATATATGCAAAAGTGGTTTTGGCCCTACACAATAAATTTTTGTGCCCTCTTGTCCAGTCTTTCCCATTCCGCAACTTTTGCCACATCAACTGGTTTTGGAAGCTCCCTACTTACTACGCCGAAGAGGTCACTGGCATTAAGAATAACCTTGATTTGGAACTTCCAAATGCCTCATTGGTCTCCACTCATGAGTTTCTCCATCTTCAGAGCATCGCTTTGCTCCATTTTTGATGAGTAGAATAAAAGTAACACCCACAAACAAAAAAAAAAAAATATAATGCGCAACCGAAATTACCCTTTTTGATGCAAAAAAAAACCAATATTTTATCCGCATGCAAATTATTCAATTAATTTTCGCGCCTTTTTACTTTTTATGTTAATACTCAGATAAATGAAACTCTATAGCAAAAATCATAAGACCAAAATTTATATGTGCTTTATAGTGGACTTGGGTCTAGGCCCATAACCTATTAAAAGGAAACACGTTACCTCGATAAGATTCAGAACACAAGTGAACCATTTATTTAATAGATGAGAGAAATGTATGTATGTTACATATTACAAGTATGTATGTATGTATGTACTTCAGTGTTACATATATGTATATAAAGTATTATATGGGAAGCAAAGAGTGTACAGTGAGTCAAAGTTAATTTAATTATTTCTTATAAATGATGAACAAATCTTAACAAATATAAGGTAGAAAGGTCCTTTTTTCTACTTGTGGGGGTGATGAACTTTGCGATGGATTCTGTTTGGGCTGCCAGGATCTTTGTATGGGGCTGTAACCATTCTTTTTTTAGCGTCATATCTACATGCTTCAACTCCTCCTGAAGGTGTTCAGGGTCACAAATTCTATGAGCAGGGTTTACGAGAGCAGACACTATCGATGTAAAATTAGCTGGGTGGTGGTGGGAAGTAGCGTGAAGATACCTATCCGTGTGAGTGTCCTTTCTAAAGACTGTATGTCCGATGGAACCATCTTGCTTTTTTATAAGTTTGACGTCACCCCCACAAGTAGAAAAAAAGGGCCTTTCTACCTTATATTAAAGGAATTACGGATGGCATTGGACGAATTTTGAAAAGTTTGGTCTAAAAACTGTTTTTAAGCCACCAAGCAAAGTTCGCCAACTTCTAAGATAACCTAAAGACAAAATTCCGCTCCAAAATCCGGGAGTGTACTCGGTTCCTTGCAGCTGTGGGTTATCTTATATTGGAGAAACAAAGAGAGGTATAAAAACCAGATTGAATGAACATGTCAAAGCCATCAGAAACAATTCCGTCACAAAATCGGCAATCTGTGAACATCTGGCTTATAACGAAGATCATTTTATTCGTTTTGAGCAAGCCAGATCCATCGCAGTTGAAAGGTTTTATGTTCCAAGAATAGTCAGAGAAGCAATAGAAATAAAGAAGCACAAAAACTTCAACAGAGATTCAAGCTTCAAACTATCTACAACATGGGATCCTCTAATAAATAAAATGAAAATAAATAAAGCCATCAAACCAAGACCCGATGTCGTAAGCTTTGCTTGCACGCAGGAATATATTAGCTCGACACAACAACAACTAAATCTACCACCCACTAACAATCAAAGTGCAGCAACATCCACGCACCGGTACTGCATTAGAACAAGAGCGAGGACAAGCAACAACTAGAACATCCATCAAACCTCAGTATTATCCCGTGACCACGAAGAGTGAAACTTCTTCGAAACGTCGCGTCGGGAAGAAGAAATAGTTAATATTTCTTAAAACTAAAACGCGGTGAGTTATATTAAATAATCTCTATTTAATATGAATACCATTCGCGAAAATAATAACATAAAATCTCATAAATTATGAGATTCTTTACGAAACATTGTTAATATAAATTTTCGGTTGAACAATGAAAAAGTTTACTAATAGTTTTTATACTTATTTGATTCTTTGTATATTTATTATTAACAACACATTTGTCTTTGAAAAAAAAAACACATTTTTTTTGATAATAGACACCAAAATGAAAAACAACGATTTTTTTCGGTGTAAACACGTAAGTTTATCCTTTGAGAACCTTCAAAATTTGTGTTTTTTTTTAAACAAAAATTAAATTTGAACTTATTTTTACTCTTATACAAGGCTTTAGAACACAAAAAGTCACTTTAAACTTTTCAAAATAATTTATCGCACAAAATAACTACTTTTGCCCCACTGTGCACACTGGGGCAGCTCCATAAAGATCAGTGCGCAAAAGGTCACTTCGAAATTTTGGTTAAAAAACAAAAAACTGTTACTTTTCACAAAGTATACCGTATTTGTGATAAGAAAAATGCATTTTTGTTTTGTTTTTATGTTTTGCACTAAGTTAGTCAAGCGATCAAAGTTGACAATTTCGTTGTGAAATTTACAAATGGGAAAAAGTAAAGAAAGTAGGTTCTACTGTTTTTTCAATATCTTTGTTATTTATTGTGCGATTAAAATTATAAAATATGTTTGGGGAATGTAAAGATGTGAAGATTTTATTTGTTTATTTAAAAATTAAAAAGAAAAAAAATTCTTATATTTAATTAAGTGGTTCGAAGTGCGAGTGTTTTTTTTAGTTTTAAGTTTTGCATAATATCTTCTGTTCCGGTAAAAGTTTAGCAGATATATTAATTGTCCATAATTAAGACATATTTCCTTAATATTAAAGTGAAAGCAGAAGTGCTAAACTTCTGCCGGAAATATTTTTTTTTATTTTAGAAATATAGTGTTAGGGCTTTTTCAGGAGAGCCGATGGTTTTTTTTGTTGTATTAACCTCAGTAGCAATAACTGTACGATTTTTTTTTAAGTTTGCATTTTTTATAGGTAGGTAAGGTTATGCAGCTTATTTTACAACATAATTTCTTTCAAATTTGTGCACTAACGGGTGTTTTAATAACGGCTTTTGTTGATACAATTTTTATCAACAGCAATAATACATTCTTGTTATTTTTGTAATGGGAATTTTTTTAATTTTTTTGATAAAAACGGAAAGAAGAAAAACTATATTTAATAAAAAATAAAAAAAAGGGAAACCTAACTTAAAAAAAAAAACATGTTTTTTGCGCTTGGAATCATTGTGAAATGAAGAGTTGGTACGAACTGCACTTATCATAGCTGATAATACACGTACGAAATAGCTATTAGTGACAGATTAAGGTAATGAGTTACTTGTTAGACTTATGGTCACAAATGTCATTTAATCGTTTGCACAAATTCAAGTTAGTAATTGTTGCTACTTTTTAAGCATTATCGATTGGAAATATCCATTATAAGTTTGTTGCAGCCTCGATATAAAAGATAGAAATGATTTTTTTTGACAGAAATAAAGTTTTAACGTTTTGAAACTTTGTAAAAGTAAGAAGAAATTAAAAAAAAGCTAAATCAGTCTTAATTAGGAGTAAATTGTAGGTTAAACTAAAAAAAAACGTTGATTCAAAGTGGTTGCACCCGCGATCGCGATATTAACATCGCGGGTGCTTGAATAATAATTTATGCCCTTCAAGGTTGATTTTTTTTTAACTATTCTCATATTAACTCTTGAACCCTCAATATTACCAGAAGAGGTTGGGTCGGATTAACAGCAACCAAGGAGGAAGCTCCGGGGACCCCACATGTTGAGGGCCTCCACAAACCGTTTATTCAGAAATTTCATAGCTGTACAAATTTCTATTTTTAACAAAGTGATGTGATGAGCAATTAAATGTACATATCCAAACGAGAAATATTTAATATCTATATAAACTTTATATTCCATGATGGAATCGAAAATTTATATTCAAATCTTTACACGGTTCTCTCACTGATTTAATTCTAAGTTCTATTTTATTCTAATAGTCATGTAATTTTGTTTGTCAAATGTCAAAATGAAATTGACAGTAAATATACAAGATTTGAAAGAACCTCCACTTAATTCATTGCATCCGGCCCCCATAACCCTGAATCCGGCCCTGAGCAGAGGCATTCCCTGAAACCCGTAATATGGATGAAGATGGAGACGTTAGATTACAATTTCTGAAGACGATTATTGACTGTCGATGTTTCATTAAAATAAAAAATGACATAGTATGTGCAATTTGAAGACATCATCGTAAAGTTGGAAGCAGCAGAGAAAAAGATTGATAGTATACAAAGAAATTTCGGAAAATATTATAATAAATAGAGAAGGGTACTGATTATATACGTTGTCTGATCTCTTATTTATACCCTCTATATCGTTTTACTGATATTAATATTCATTAAAGTTAGACGCGTTGCACTCGCAATAATTTGATGTTGCACCCGCAATTTTTTAAAAAGTGTATAATTCTTTGTTTATTTTTGTTTTCTATCTTTATTTTTATTTCTTTAATTGATTGAATCAACGTCGTTCACAATATGTAATAAAACCATAGTAAATGTTTCACAATTAACAGACTTTTGTGTTTTTGTACTATGATCTAGACACTTGAGGCCAATTCTGTTGCACCCGCGATCGTACTTTGAAGCCTTTTTTTCTGACGATTTATTTCTTTTATTTAAGTTTTATAAAGGAATCTAAAGTAAATAGGTTAAAATGTAGCCCCTCAAGCAATAATTTCGCTAAAATATCTTTTTATTTTATTGTAAATATACTTCAAATGCGATAATGGAATCGCCCTAATATTTCTTGAATGTGGTAGTTGTTTTTTTTCTGTATAGTAATTTAATAATATAAAAAGTATAACCGAAATAAAAAAAAGAATTTACACAGCAAAAAGAAACAAATACTTACATATACCTTACTCAGTTAAAATATTGATGATAGTTTTATAAATGATTTTTTTTTTCATTTTTGTAGGAATTAATTTCATCTTTATTTAGTAATTTAACTTAGGATTTTTAAAGGTTTTAAAGTACAAAATTATGAGTGTTTAAGAAAACAATTGGTTGAAGTATTTTTCGGCAGTAAAAAGCAGACTTTTGATGCCAAATTTTTTGAAGTTGAGACTTTCCTTCAACGTAAGACGTTATGCAGTGAAACTCATTCACGCGAGGTTCGACAGGACTTGAAAAAATTTCAAACACCAACTAAAAACGAAATGGGAACGATCAAATCGAACAAAAAAACTTTTTCTTGTCTCAGAGATAAAATGGTTCAACGGATTCATTTCTTTTAAAAAAATTTCTTCATCTGCTGGACGTCCATCGCTTTTTTTTTGAAACATGCAGTGAATCAACAAAACGCAAAGGAACTGGGGAATTAAGAAATGCGGTTCCTACAAATGAGCTTGTTTATGCTGCCCAAATGAGTTTGCGGGCTTCGGGTCAAAAGCAAGCAGCAGATTTGGTAAAAGAAGCAACAACGTCTTAAAGTTTCTTACAAAGGCAAAAAAGGTTTGAAGAACCACGAAAGGTGTAATCATTAGAAGCTTTGTCTATGATGATTGAAGCAAAATTGTCAAGGCACCAGTACAACATTATAAGAACCTATGCCAAAAATGTGTTCCCTTCTTATAAAGAGGTTCAAAAAGAAAAGAAAAATTGTTACCCTCCTGAAATTAAAATAACAGAAACTTGTGCTGAGGTACTCCATCACATTAGCGAAAAAATACTGATCAATAAAAGAAACGCTTTGGAATCTTTTCAATCGATGGCTTCGATGGTAGTTCGGGTCATAGCCAATATCATCAAAAATATATAGAAAGCCATTAGAGCGATGATAAATTTATTTTTATGAAGTGTCTGGTCCCACTACAACTTTCATTTAACCAAAAAGTTCTGTGGAGAAACCCCTGTCCTTCATCTCCGCGCTATTGTCGTCCATTAAAAATTAAAACAAAAAGAGAGTGACGAACTTGTAAGGATCGAAAAGGATATAACAGATACACAAATCCAAAATCTTCATGGGTCAAATATAACCATCGACAGTAAAAAGTTTGTTGTGACACATGAAACGAAACTTTCAATGATTGATGGCAAGCTTTGCAACAGTTTATCCGACACAAAATCTTCCATGAGATGTTATTTATGCAATGCTACATGTAAAGAGTTCAACAACGTAGACAAAATGAATCAATTGCCTGTATCGGAACAATATTTATAATTTGGTCTATATAAGCTTCCAGTCCAGGAGTGAAGAAGAGCAAGCAAAATAACAGAAGTTGCCGTCAATGAAAACAAAAAGCGAATTCAAAGGGAATTTAAAGAAAAACTTGGCTTGATTGTTGATCATCCTAAGCCGGGATACGGAAATACAAACACAGGTAATGTTGCAAGAAGTTTTTTTTTAAAAAGTAATTTATCCGCCACCATCACTGGAATTAATGAACTTTTAGTTCAAAAACTTTATATAATTTTGCAATGCCTTTCAAGTGGTTTCAAGCTCAACTACTAAAAATTTAAAAGCTGTTGTGAAGAAACCGTAATTGCTTCCAATTGCCTGTTACCGATTGGTCAGTTAAGTGAAGAAGCTTTAGAATCACGAAAAAAGATTTTAAAATTTTCAGAGAGCGATTCAGCAGAAAAACGTCAAGAAAAGACAATTTAACAGATATTTTTAATAGAATGATGATTTCGTCAGATGTTATCAAGTCTCAGAAGTCAGAATCTTTTTGTTAATAAAAAAGATTTTCATTCAGATGCTATTAATATGTTTGATGTGGAGAATGTTTGAATATTTGAAAATGAATGAACAAAATTTTATTAAATATTAAATGTATTATTAAATGTAAATTATGAGATTCATTACAAAACATTGTTAATATAAATTTTTGGTTCAATATATTAGTAGTTTTCATATTTATTTAATTCTTTGTATATTTATTATTAAAACACAAAAAGTCACTTTAAACTTTTCAAAATAATTTATCGCACAAAATCACTACTTTTGCCCCACTGTGAGTCGGCCTAAAGGCTTTCTTCCTGAGAATCCTGAACTTGTATATTATTGATTTGCCTTTGGTAGGAGGCGAATAATGTATTGTTATTGGTCATATACTGTCCCGAATTATTGTTTTTACTCGTATACTGTCCTGATTTTGTGTTAATCGTAGATTTTCCTGCGTTATTTTTATACTGTCCTGAGTTATATGTATACTGTCCTGAGTTATTCTTATACTGTCCTGAGTTATTCTTAGTCTGTCCTGAGTTGTTATTATTGTGATTGTTTCCCTCAAAATTGTTGTTTTTTTTATTGATCTATTAAAATATTTCAAATTGCCCTGGTCCTGACCTACAAATTTGTTTACTATGTCTCTTCTTTCGTTTATATTATATCTGTTTGCTAATACGTGAGCTTAAGCACCAGCCACCAATTCTTTTGTGTTTTGAATGAGCATGCTATTGAAAATCATTAATATTGAATTACCATTTTCGCTAAATGCGGCAATTTCCGCTATATCTTCTATAAATGTTCTTAATTTTATATCTAATTCCATAATGGAACTTACTCTTAATGCACCAATACTTCTGGTTATTGACATCTCATCTTTGGAGGGACGGAAGTGTTTTCTAAGTCTTTTCAAGCACTGGCTCCATTCTGTTGGTGGTTCTTTATATAATATACTTTTAGCTGGTCCCTGTATCTTCGTATCGTAAGTTATGTCAAATACAGTTGGTCTCTCTTCGAGGATTTTATTGGCCGCAATGGCAAATGAAGGGAATGTCCCGATCCCGACATCGCCTTTAAACAGCGGTAGGTAAAGGATTTCTTTTTCCATTCGCGCACGGATATTATTGGTGTTATTGTTATGAAGCACTGTAATTTGTGTAAGTCTGTTGGCTCTTTGTAAGTCAAACTTAGACGTATTTTCTTTCCTTAACGTAATTTGGACGCTAGCACTTTAAAGCACTTTTTTTGGTTTATGTTCGTTATCGAACTTTAACGCACTTTATTGGTTTTTGTTCTTTATCGAACATTAGCACTTAAACGCACTTTTTGATTCGTTTACCGACTGCGCCATTTACGTTCGTAGTTGAGCGGTTTAAGTAAAAACAACAAAATTGTTTTTTTTTTTTTCTTTTTTTTTTAAATTTTGTATTATTATTTTATTTATTTATTAATTAATTATAGTTACATGTTGTTTAATTCTAAGTTACAAGATGTTTCTTTTAAGATTGACTTAAGAGGCCGCTGTCCTAAGCCAATGGCTGCGACTTCTAAGTCAAAAACTAAGACTAACTTAAAAGTATACACATAAAAGCTCCACAGGTATCTAAAAGGTATTGCACGAGGTGTTTCCCGTGGGAAAGGAATGCACTTGTTTATGAAATATTCATATTTCACTTAAATAAAATGAAACGTGAATATTTAGTTGGCGGCAAGGGAAAAAGGGTGTATCCGTTTGGGAACCTGTTATATTTCAATCATGTGCCGTTAGGCAAGGGGGCGTGTGGGGAATAACGGGTTTATGTTTATGAGTGGAGGCTCGGACGTAACTCAAGTTTTAAAAGCAGACTACAATTATTTAGCCGATGCTGCCGGTGTTCTCATAAAAAAGTTATTTTTAAATATACATACATGGAACCTAAATATACATATTGCTGTTATTTTTGCAAGGTTTTCGGTAGTAGTTTTACCAGAAAGAAAATATATTTGTGTCTATCTATGTTTGAAGTGTGCATTCACGCTCCCGGAAATTATGCAAGAAAGTTAAGAAAAAAATTCGTTTAAAATAAAAATATTTGTGTTTTATTTTCTGCACTTTACCGTTTAAGTTCAAGTACCTTTTATCTTCACATTGTGAATTTCACAATCTCAATCTCTATAAAAACTATACAGGGTGTTCGGTATAGGGTGCACCAAAAAGATAGAGCGAGAAGGTTGGGTTTAGACAAGAAAAAAATCGTATGGAAGGGGGGTCTACATATTTCCTCCCGTTTAGGCGTGAGGGGCAATTTTCTAAAAAAATCGACTTGAAATAGAAAAAAAAATATAAAAAATCATCGGCAATACTTACAATGTCATGTTATACTTTTTTTTTAAGCCAGAAGCTTGTTCTTTTATTTTATATTTAATTCAAATTATTTGAGAGAAATTTTGAAAAAAACGCTAACTTTATATAAAGTTAGCATGAAACTTTTTAAATTTTGGTCAAAAATAACTTTGGGATATGCCATATCCTTCAAATTAATTTCCGTAAATATGCCGTGAAAAGAAAAAAATTGCCGCGACGGTGGTGCTCCCAAAAATGGCCATAAAAAAACTTCATATAAAGTTAACATGACACTTTTCAAAACTTGGTCAAAAATAACTTCTGAATATACCATATAGTTGAAATTAATATGCCATGAAAAGAAAAAAATTGCCGCGGCAGTTATTCTCCAAAAATGGCTAATGGTTTTCATACAAAATCTTCGTATAAAGTTAGCATGACACTTTTCAAATTTTGGTAAAAAATATCTTCTGAATATGCCAGATAGTTGAAAATAATTGCCGTATACAGGGTGTCCCGTAAAGGATGGTCAAAACCAAATATGGTGATAGGCCAGGCTATGACCTTTCAGAATTTGGTAACTTGTTTATCCCGAATCATAACGGTTTTCGAGTAACGGCTGTTTTTTTGAAATTTGCCCGAGCCCCTACTTTGGACCACTGTTTTGCTCACCCCGTCCATAATTGATTTTTTATTTTATTTATTTTTAAACTTAAACATTGACCAATAATAAGACTTTTTTTATGCATTAAAATAATTTTGATTTTACAAACCATTTTTATAAAATTACTAAATAAAGTCATAGTTTGATCAAAAAATCTTTGAAAAAAATCGTCCTGAAAAAAAATCGTATGACTCAATACTGGTTCTTACTTTTAAAAAATTTCCTTGCATTTGGACTTTCTAAAAAGGTATAAATCTTACCAATGCAAACTCTAAATCAAAAGTTACAACCATTTAAACTCAATCAGTCGTGGTTTTAAGAAAAATTAAAATAAATTCCTTTTATTTGTTTTTTTTTTTTTTTAAATGTTTTGTTGTTTATTTTATGATGGTTTTTCTACCTATGTGTCGACATTTTAACTCATATTTTCGTACTCAGTTATAATATTAGCGATATCTAATATCAATTTCAATAAATAATTTCATCCTTAAACCAACTTAATTTTACTAGCAATGGCGGTCTATAACTTTGCGACGCCACGCTTGGCCAATTCTTGTACTAATGTTTTATTTATTTTTACCGAAAATGGTATGGCTGGTAAGAATTTCAAAACGTTCAAAAGTAATGGCGCTTATTCAAAGTGAGAATTGTCTTTTTTTGGTTTTTCTAAAAAAGCTTTTGATTAAAAGTGAAAATAATTTAAAATGTCTTACACGCCACGAGAATATGCTTCAAATTACATTTATGGAGAATGTAGAGGAAACGCTAGATTGGCAGCCAGAACATATGCTGAGAGGTACCCAAATGCTCAACATCCTGACCATCGCCTTTTCATACGGGTTCATTTGACTTATTTGGAGGGCATAACACCAGGGAGAAGTCTAGGACAAGGAAGAAGTCAACACCATCATGATCACGCAAAAGCGTGCAGTCGAGAATGACCCTTCTACATCTATTAGAGCAATCGAAAGGGCAACAGGGGTCTCAAAAATAACCATCCAAAGAGTTCTGAAAAGAAATAACCTTCATCCATTTCATTTGCAACGTGTTCAAACTCTACTTCCAAGGGATTACACACAAAGAGTTGAATTTTGTCGGACGATGCTCCGAAAAAAAACAAGAGGATCCAATTTTTTTCGAAAAAATATTGTGGACCGACGCGACGAGTCATCTTGCAAAAAAGATGGATTTGTCAACTTGCATAACCTCCATAGTTGGCAATTGGAAAATCCACATTTGGTGCGAGAAGGAAACTCCCAATATCAATTCAAAATAAATTTGTGGACTGGGATTTTGAATGGCCACATAAAAGGACCTATTAAACTGCCGGATACTCTAAATAGTGAAATTTATTTAGATTTTCTGCAAAATAGGCTATTTTTTTTTTGTTGGACGACGTGCCACTTGCCACAATACAGTAAATGTGGTATCAACACGACGCACGGTTGCCCAGCTCATTGTAGTATTAATGTGAGACGTTTCATGGACAGTTCTTACCATGAACGATGGATTGGGCGTGGTGGACCAATTTTATGGCCACCTCGGTCGCCAGACCTTAATCCGTTGGAATTTTTTTTTATTGGGGCTGTATCAAAGAAAAAGTCTATGCTAAGCCCATTTCAAACATACGTGAACTCCAGCAACGTATTCAGGTTTCTGCTGCAAAAATAAGCACAAGAAATTTAAAACGACAGTTTTTTAAACGCTGTCGAGCTTGCATACGTGCAGGAGGAGCACATTTTGAGAAATTTTTATAAATTAATGAGTTAAAGTAATTAAAAAAAGGAGGCAAAAACAAAAAGAATATAAAAAAAATCAACAACAAACAAAAAAAAAAAAGGAATTTATTTTAATTTTTCTTAAAACCACGACTGATTGAGTTTAAATGGTTGTAACTTTTGATTTAGAGTCTGAATTGGTAAGATTTATACCTTTTTAGAAAGTTCAAATGCAAGGAAATTTTTTAAAAGTAAGAACAAGTATTGATTCATACGATTATTTTTCAGGACGCTCTTTCAAATATTTAAGTAAAAAAATAATTTTGATCAAACTATGACTTTATCTAGTAATTTTATAAAAATGGTTTGTAAAATCAAAATTATTTGAATGCATAAAAAAAGTCTTATTATTGGTCAACGTTTAAGTTTAAAAATAAAAAATCAAATATGGACGGGGTGAGCACAGTGGTCCAAAATAGGGGCTTGGGCAAATTTCAAAAAAACAGCCGTTACTCGAAAACCGTTATGATTCGGGATAAACAAGTTACCAAATTCTGAAAGTTCATAGCCTGGCCTATCACCATATTCAGTTTGGACCATCCTTTACGGGACACCCTGTATATGCCGCGGAAAAAAAACTGCCGTGGCAGTGGTTCTCCAAAAAATGGTCAAAAATAATTTTCATACCAAATCTTCATACAAAGTTAGCATGACGGTCTTTCTACATTGGCCATCGATAAAAATTGGTAGTGTATCGGTACAGAAGCTTATTGCGATAGTCTATTAAAAAAAATAGGGTTTATTTATACTGTTCTTATCTTGAAAATCTTATCGTTACTATTTTTCAACTTGATTATTTCAAATTTGTACTGATTCCCGCCTGGAAAAAGAATCTAGTTTTCAATAAGGCCCTGGCAAGTTTTTCATAGTTACCAGAGTTGTAAAAACTGCAGTCTTTTCGGTACTGCAGTTAATTGACTAAAAAGACTAATTTCATTAAGTCTTTTAACTTACAAAAATACTTTAACTAAAATCGAGCAGTCAGCAGTCAGTACCAGTGATGGAAATCGACTTTTCTTGATAGTACTGAAAGCTGAAAAAAAATAGTACTGAAAATGGCCAAATAGTACTGAAATTTTTCCAATCGTGAATTCTACAGGAATTTAATATTTTATTGATTGTCATCGTTAGAGGAAGGTTTGGTATTCTGCCATCGACCCCTTGCAGCCATCTTGACTTGTAGATCAAATACTGGTCGATATATTTTTTAAATGTAGCATACATATATCGACAAATATTGAAAAATGTAAAGGCTTAACTACATTCAAGACTTTTTGCAAAAAGTACAAAAGTGAAAAACTAAAACATGCGCTAGAAATGCCTGAGTGCGAAAAAGTTTGCGGAAATAGTGTTTGATATGTCATTTCAGATTGATACTGCAGTTAAAACAACATTTTTTCGCACACAGACATCTCTAAGAACATTTTTATAGGTCCCGTGTTTGAGGAATATTTGGTTTACTTATTTTTTTGCGCAGAGAATTTTTTAAAAACATATTTTTTTTCGAGAGAAAATTTTAATCATTTTTTTTATATACCTATATTTTTTCATATTTGGAATCATTATTTTTGAAAAACGTTGACATTTTTTTAGGAAAAAATACTTTTGTTTATTCCTACAAGGTGTCCTTTAAAACGTGGACTATGCTTTGAGGGATGATTCTTGGGATCATTCTAAGAAGCATAAAATTTATGAAGGGAAAGTTCTATCCCCCCTTTCTTTCTTAGTTCTTAAGAAATAAACATAAAGGGAAAAAATTTTAGACGATTTAGTATGATGTTAAAACATTTTTAGTATGATGCTAAGATAAAAAGAGCATTTTCAAATTTTTAACGAGTTACAATTTTACTAAAGTTAAAATATCATACTAACTCCAAATGTCACTTTGACAATTTATTATTACAAATGTGAAAATGGGGTGATATGTAACCTTCTTAGGTGTGTTCAGCTGAATTTTATTAAAGAAACTGGTATGATACTAGTTAAAAAATATTTTAAACTAACATTTTAGCTTTAAAGTTAGAAAATTGTTAAATAGTATCATGTTTACCTCAATATCAGTTTCTTAATTTTAAACAATTTTTTAACTAGTATCATACTTAACCTATTTCCTTAATTAAATCCAGCTTAACACGACTAAAACAGTAACACTTCACGCCATTTTCACATTTGTATTCGTCAAAGTGACATTTGGAGTTAGTATGATACTAAAAAGATAAAACAGCTATTTGCATTTTTTATCTTTGATGAAATGTTTGAAAGATTTGATTCTAACTCGTTTAAAATTTGAAAAATCCTCTTTTTACCCTAGCAGCATACTAAAAATGCTTTAACAGCATACAAACTCGTCTAAAATTCTGCGCCAACTTTTTATATTAGTTTGTTTTGTTAGGTTTATGACGCAAAAATATTTCATAATTAAAACCCTTTTTTCCGTTGTTTTTTTTTTTATCCATTCATATTTTTTTTTTTAGAAATTTTGACTTTGAAATTTAATTTCTCAAAAAAATTCACTTAAACAACATGAAATATAAGATTTAATTAAAGATTTTCAATTTTCCAGAAACTGCCTTATTTTGTTTAAAAAATTTTTACAAAATTTATAATGTTCCTTAAAAACTGATCAAACTCCGCATCAAACGTCTATACATTCGAAATGTACCTACATTTTTAAATTTTCGATTTGTAAGAAAATCTCGATTTTTTTGCAAAAAATCATTATGTTGAGTTTCATCAGACTTAAACCAAACTAGCACTTGAGTGATGAGTTCAGCTTAGGTGTGAACATTTCAGCATTGGTGTTTTGCCAATAATTGAAATAGTACTGAAAGTTGAAAAGTGGTACTTACGTACTGGGAAAATAAAATAGTACAAAATTCAGTACAATAGTAAGCCCTTTTCCAACCGTGGTCAGTACTAATATTCCGATTGTGCAGTACTTTTTAACTGCTTTTAGTCTTTTTAGTCAGTGAAAAGTCTTTGTACTGCGATGATTTTACTTTTAGTCAGCAAGTCTTTTAACTACAGTCAATTAATTGTAAGTCTTTTAACTTTTCCTAGTCTTTTACTTGTACTTATAAAAGGATGGAATAAAAAGAAAAGAAATTTAAAAGAAAAAAAAGTTAAACAAAACTTACAGTTAATTGACTGTAGTTAAAAGACTTGCTGACTAAAAGTAAAATCATCGCAGTACAAAGACTTTTCACTGACTAAAAAGACTAAAAGCAGTTAAAAAGTACTGCAGTTAATTAACTTAAAGTTAATTAACTTTTTTTTTGACTGCTAGTTTCGCAGTTAAAGTACTTATTTACAGTATTAACTTACATTCAATAGGTAAGTTAATTAACTGCTACTTTATTAACTGCATTACCAAAGTACTGCAGTCTTTTACAGCTCTGGTAGTTACTAACAAGGGTCTAGCAAGGGTTACTATAGACATTCACTAGGCCCTCGCCAGTTATGAACCTTTTTGCCTCGTCAGTTAAATTCTGCCTAAGCCCTGGTTTTCCATTCAACCATTTTAGATATGGGGGTCAAAGCTAGAAGCTGTCAGTCGCTCTATATTTTATTTATCTATATAGACATCCAGTTCCTCGATGCCCACCACCCTGGTTGTACACTCTAAATGATCGTTGTCGTGGCCAGTCCATGTCCATGGAAGAATGTTGCTTCGAAAACTTCAGTATACTTACCACTTCTCAGCCTGCCGATAAACTGATGGTCATCCTGGTTAGTCCTGTCGTAAACATAGCTCTGATAGTCCCTATATTCATGCCGTTTGTTTGCATTTACGTCCGTTTAAAAGCATGCAGCGCTCGGTAATGTCATCGTTTGTGCTTCTGTGGCGGTGCGCGAGATTGCGAGATTGGGATTCAAAAACACGTTTTTTCTTGTTAAAGATGATGGAAGTTCACTAATTTCACTAATTATCCGCGAATCCATTGTATTTTATTTAAATTTTTATTTTAACTTTTATGACCACTCAAAAATTCTTGCGCATGCAAAATTGAATAAACTGACGATTAATTTATTGTCATTTACTTTGGTGTGCATGCAAGTATATGTGAAAGACTATAGGTAAGTTCAGTGAGGATCTTCGGAACAGTAGAATAGAAAAGAACAAGTTCAATGAGAAATTTTCTGTTCTTAACTGTTCTGGCTTGCTGTTCAGTGAGTCTGTTTGCACTTGCTTTTTAGGTGGAAGAACTGAAAACAGATTTCTGAGAAATGTCAAAATCAGTTGTGGTTATGTCTTATTCTGTTTTGTCTGCAGTTGCGATTTTACTATTTGACACACCAATTCCCAATCCTAATTTTAAATTTACACAGTTAATTAAACACAAAGATTTTTATTGCGATATAATAGGATTCTGCTTTTATTAATTTTTGTAAGATGATTTCACATAGTTAGTTACCATTAAGAGCCTCACCAGCACTTTATTAAATAAATTTTCTCAGCGAGGCACTAATTGGGGTCTGTCATGTTTTCCTCGTCCATGTTTTCCTTTCCGAAAACTTGCTGGGGCCTCGCCTAAACTTGCCAAAAACTTGTCATTTTTCCATGCGGGTAGCAATTAATTTTATTGTAGACGGGAGCGAGTTCTAAAGTCTAACAGCACGAATGAAAAATAAACGGGACGAATTAAGGTAATTACTGAGACGAGGAATAATACTGATACTTCGAGGCGACCGATTGAACGAGAGTCTGTTAAACAAATATGATGGAGTCCTAAAATGAATTAATTTATGTAAAAACAAACAGTTTCTTGCATTGATTTGTTGTTGCAAGGTGCAACCAAGTAGATTCTTGGAAAAATCGGAAATATGGTCATGGTCATGTCTACGTAACCCATAGATGTAACGAACAGCATCATTAAAGGCTACTTGTAATTTTCTACGAGAAAGTGAATCGACGTCACTATACACTATCTCAGCATACGATATATTAGTGGCATAACTAAAGATAGAATTAGTTTGCGTCAAGTTTCAATAGAGGATTAATCAATTTAAGATAAAATTAACTTAGGTTTTTGTTTTTATTTTTTATTGATAACAAAATGTAATTAATAAGGTCCATCGCCCACTAGGCAACTTTGTGTTGCTAGCCCCAGCATCTTTTTGTTGCTAGCCCCAGCAACTTTTTGTTGCTCCCAATCCAATTTCATGAGAGAGCGCCCACTTTTTGTTGCTCGGAGTTGCTCGCGGAACTTTTTTCCCGGCAACTTTTTGTTGCTTACCCTCGCCCACTAGGCAACTTCCAGCAACTTTTGGGAATTTTCCAAAATTTTTACCAAATGAGAGGCTTTTAACCCGAAAAACAAGTTTTATTTTCACACTAAACGAATTTTGTATCGTCACTGATCTAAAATACAAGGTCAATTTAACATTTCAATTGAAAATACTGAATCCAAAAGTTGCTCGGAAATTGCCTATTGAGCGATGCCAAGCAACTCCGAGCAACTTTTAGTTACGCAACAAAAAGTTGTGCAACTAAACGGTGACTAGTGGGCGATGGGCCTAAGGGTTAAATAGTGAAATATATTATAAGCTTACGTTATAGTTATATTAAAACAATTATAATTGTTCACGTTCCAGGAAAATCGTTTACATTACATTAGATAAAATAGTACACTAATTGAATAAAATTAAATAGAAACAGATAATGGAAAAGTTTAAAGTCGTTTTCGACTACAGAAATTCTTTCTTGCTTTAAATGTCAATGACACAATTGGGAACCCTAAAGTGTTTTTGAGAATCGAAAAACCCAGTTTTCTTGACAACTCTTGGGGTTGTCAAGAAAACCTGGGTCAACTCTGGGTAATTTTAACGAACAAAGCTATTACTATATTTAAAAAAATAAAAAAGTTAGAGTTATTGAAAACGGTTGTTTTAGAACTGTTTCAAAGTCATATGGAATAAAGGTGCGGAGGCCGGGCGTCATATAAAATCGCAGCGCGATTTTTTTTCTGTACTTACTTTATTATAATTAAATTTTATTGTTTGAAAATAGAAATATTTTCTAGCTTAATTTCCAAAATTCATTTTGAAAATTTTCTGGTCGCCATAATATATTCCTGTGTAATTTCCATTTTGGTTCGTGGCTATTTTTTCCATATCCGTCTGGAACAATTTCTAATACTTTTTGCTTATTTTCCAAAAATATTTTGACAAGACTAGACAAACACTACTTAATAACATTCATAACAGTTAAAAACTCTGGGTAGTTGATGAATTCAGTGTCTTTTTGTGTCTTTTAGTGTCTTTTTAAATCCAGATCTTGATTTGGTGTGAAAAGCCTATTTCACCATTACTGTAAGATACATATATGTAATAGGTGCGTTTTACTGGTAGTTCATAGCTAGCGCTGTGTCGTAGTCATCGTCACTGGGATCGTGCGTCGGCTAAATAATTGGTTTAACATTTTAGCTGTTCAATAAAACACTACATATATCCTTTTTTATGTCCACTCTTTACTTCTGTGTGTGTGTTCACACCTTTTCAAAAGCAATCGAAGACTGCTTTTACACTACAGCCATTTTTAATCGTTTCTTCTCTTTTGATTTCTTTCTGATTGCAAAGACCCGTTTAGACACTCCAATATTTTAAGAAAATTAACTTTGCGTAAGTGAATAGGTTTCATCTATCTGCACTCTTTACTCCACTTGATTAAGCAAAGTTCACAGAGTAGAAGACGAATTGAAATAAAACATACTCCAACAATAACGAGAATCATAAAGAAGAAAGGGCGATAACTCTGCAATTTGTTCACCTCAGCAATTTCGTCTATCTCGGCCGACACATACATCCCTCGCCCACGGGCTTAGAAGTCCCAAGAGAATTTAGCAGTGTCTCAAAGCAGTCTAATTAAGGTTCAAGTCCACACTCTGTCCAGTCTTATATTCCCTAAAGTCCCGTTTATAATCTATCATTGAAACTCATCATTAAACATTTTAACAATTTATTTTAAGACGGTTAGAAGACAAAATCTATGATTATTTTGTTATCAACATAAAGCTTATGACTTAATAAATATATCTGCCCAAATTTTCTCATAAAATGACTTATTGTTTTAATGATCACTTATAAGGCGGTGCCATCATTGAAATAATGAAAATCAATTTATACGGAAGTTTTGGGCTCAGATTAATTTTATTGCTAATTAATATTAATGAAACGTCAGTTTAATATTGGCATCAAAATAGTCTCTGATTTTGCTTTTTAAATGCCTTAAAACTTAAAAATTAAAAATTTTCAATAATCAGTTATCAATCCAACTATGACTGGCACCTTACTGGCCAGTGGACATTTTACTAAGCTAGGTAAAAAATTGCCAATAAAGCGCATATAATTCAACCATGTTAGCATTCATATTTTCTTTTTTCACTATAATGAATTCTCTCTGTCTCTGTTTACTAAATAAACATAATTACTAATTAGTATTATTTATTTACAGTTCCTGAATTACTAGTACCAAACTACGATAACGTAGAATACCAGGTAAAAGCGTTCGACATCAAAGGACCACTTGTTCTCAGTTGTAACATTACAAAAGCAGGCGACTATGATCTCATTTGGTGAGTACATTCGACAAATGGAGTCTAATATTTTGTCACCTTGTATAGTTTTTATTCGTAATAAAATATTATAGTCTAGTCAACGAAGGAAAAAATATGACTTCACCTAGAAATAAATCCAACATTTTTGAAACTTGGCACACGTATTAAGAGAGGCCTGGTGATGAAGTGTATAAAAGTCATCATGAATCTGAGGCGAGCTCTAGCGGCAGGAAGGTATAATATGTCGTCTTTTTCGGTTTTTCGTGTTTATCTCAGAAATTGTTTGTTCTTTCAAAAAATTACTTGAGACAGAAAAATAAAACTCGTTTTTATACCAAATTCAACCGCCTGGCAGGTTTTTTTTCAGGCAGGGGTGGGGGTGGGCGTTCGAAAACGTCTGATATTTTTAATCAGTGCACAATCCTTTATTTTTTATATACAAGGCGATTCGCATAAGGTGTGACAAAATAATAGAGCTTAGATACAGGTTGGGTTGAGACAAAAAAAATCGTATGGGAGGGCGTCTATACCCCCCCCCCCCCCCCCCCCCCCTCTAAGGGATTGAAGTCGAATTTAAGGAAAATTTACTTTAATTATTTTAAATTTTCTCGAAAACTAGAAGAAATTTTGGAATCTGGTTTTAAGTATTTAACTAAAAATTAATAGGAGCATTTATATTGTACACAAAAATACAACCTAATTACGTAAATTCTTGAACAAAATCAGTTTGAAACGTTTTTTTAATTTTGAGTTTGAAAATTTACTTTTTAAAAACTCTTCACAAAAACAACAGGTGCCATCTTGATAAATATGACAGATATGAAAAATTTGGTCATAATCTATTTTGTAGAAAATTTTGTGAGCTATTTTTTTTGTCCCAGGTTATTTTTTGAAAGAACAAACAATTTCTGAGATAAACAGGAAAAACCGAAGAAGTCGACATGTTACACCTTCCTGCCGTTAGACCTCGCCTCGGATTCATAGGGACTTTTGTACACTTCATCTTTAGGCTTTTCTTAATAAGTGTGCCAAGTTTCAAAACTGTTGAATTTTTTTCCAGGTGGAAACCTTTATTGACTGGGCTATCAACTCTATTATCTTCTCCTTAATAAGAATTTACGCATTTGGAACATATACAGTGCTGCCAAAAACATTCCGGATTTTTTCCCATAGTAATGATTTTCTTAATACCAAGTAGAAAACTAACAACTTTCCATAAGTTTTTTAATAATTTGTAAAGAGTATGAGACAAGTTAATAATAACCTTAAAAATTTAATGCTACGATGACAAGAACAATAAAAAAAAATTATTTTATAAAGTTACTCAGTAACATGCCTGTGCAAAACTAACCGGATTTCAAAAAGATTGCGAGTCTCGATGTTTAAGTAACGGTTTTTTCGAATCTTTTGACTCAAGCCGTAGGTTAAAACGTTTTTACAAGTTGAGAGCTGTGTAAGTTGAAATTATATAGTGCATAAAATGGCTAAAACACGTTATAGCAACGCGATTCGATACGAAATAAAAGAAAAGTTCCAAGCCGGTATAAAACAAAAAGTAATCGCTGAAATCTTAAAAATTCCAACGTCAACGGTTTGCGACATCATTAAAAAATTTAAAAGTGGAAAATCAGTAGAAGCAGATCATTTTGGCGGACGCCCTCGCAAAACAACAATTAAAACTGATAGGCGCATAAAGAATTTCGTGCTTAAAGACCCTTTTGCGACTTCAAAGACAATTTGTGATGAACTTAATCTACCCATAGGGCCAAGTACGGTCAGGAAGCGTTTAGGAGATTTCGGTCTTTTTGCATTTCGACCAGCTAAAAAACCAAAAAACCTCTTCTTACTGCTAAACATCGTAAAAAAAGGTAATCCGTAAAAGGTATTTGGGAAAGACTTAAAATTCCTAATCAGAACATTTAACCCAGGGTTGAATTTGCAAAAAATCATCTTAACTGGTCTTTAAGCAAATGGAGGAGTGTGCTTTTCAGTGATGAAAGCAAATTCAACTTATTTTACTCCGATGGTGCAAGGACAGTGAGGCGCTCAAAATGTACGCGATTAAAGCCTGCAAATG
Organism: Epistrophella euchroma; assembly: GCA_947049315.1. Taxonomy (NCBI): domain Eukaryota; kingdom Metazoa; phylum Arthropoda; class Insecta; order Diptera; family Syrphidae; genus Epistrophella; species Epistrophella euchroma. Next base: position 67,507,328 of record OX346245.1, read on the forward strand.
TACTCCCTACAGTAAAGCACGGTGGACCCTCGGTTATGGTTTGGGGCTGTTTTTCAGGAGCAGGCTGCGGTCCTATACACCAAATCACAGGAATTATGTTCCGTTTCCAATATAGGGACATTTTGGAGTCAGTAATGCTTCCATACGCAGAGGAAGAAATGCCTCTGCGTTGGGTTTTTCAGCAGGATAATGATCCCAAACATTCTTCAAAGCTGCTAAAAGAGTGGTTTGCAACTAAAAATATTCGTGTCTTAGAATGGCCATCTCAATCACCCGATTTAAACCCAATAGAAAACTTGTGGGCCATTTTAAAAAGGCGGGTTGGGAAAAAAAAGCACACGTCAACAACTTCTCTGTTTGCAGCTTTGAAAAATGAATGGGAGAATATTCCTGCTTCTGTTTTCGAGAATTTAATCCAGTCAATGCCTCGTCGATGCCGAGCTGTGATAAAAAACAGGGGTTACTGGACAAAATATTAAATAAATAATAAAAGTTAATTGCAAAAAAATAAAATCCGGTTAGTTTTTCACATTAAAATTTTGAATTAACTTTAATTTTTTGAATTCTTTTTTGTTTTGATGGATAAAGTTCCATGGTTTTTGTTTTAAATAATAAAATATATTCAATAAAGATGGGAAAAAATTGCAAACATTTGATTTTTTTAATTTTTATATCACAAACCAACAATCAATGCAGTTTACCAAAAAAATCCGGAATGTTTTTCACACCACTGTAAATAGCAGAGTTGAAAAACGATTTTTTGGCCATCAATAAGATATAGAACGCACTTGCGACTACGATCGCGTGACTATTCACTATCATGAAATAGAAAATATGAAAAGACTAATAAAACCGCAAGGGCGGCCACTCTCATTTGATTCCACTACATACAGGGTGTCCTGAAACTCAACGTCAAGCGGGTACCGAGTGATAGGGGAGGTTGTACCCGTTCTGGGAAAAATAAAAAAAAGTCAATCTCGCTTGGTTATGTAATAATTGCAATATTAAGAAAAATAATGAAAATCGATACTCTAGCTCATTTCAAATTTTAAAATTTTGCGGTGTTTTCTTTTTTTACGTAATCCTTAATAACCATGCTATTGATTGCAATCATAAAGCCAAGAAAAAATCTTTTCATTTTCGTAAGAAAAATAAAGTTTGACACTTCATATTCTTAAAAAAATGTAGCACACTTCCCTCGGCAAGTTATTTCAAAAAATGACCCATTTTATCAAGATTTCAAAACGGTATAATACTTGCTACTTGTTTGCATAGGGACCTCAGTTCACTTCATATCACTTTTACGTAAATAATGCTTTTTTGTGCTCAAGTATTGGTTTTACCGAGTTGTATGTAAGATAAACAGAGGCATTTGAATAAAACAATGCCGTGTGAGACATATTAGAGTGAGACATATCAGTATTACATACGGTACGCTACCATCTATGTTCGGTACTCTACATTCCTGCTTTTACTCGCAACTTCTTGTAATTGTGCGCTTTTGTGTTACGCTGGACTGGGACTCGATACGTGTTGTGAAAATTATGTTAGTTAATATCTAGTTATAGGTACTAAAAACCTTTTGCGAATAGCGTATTTGTACATAGCTCAAGAATATGAGAACATTCACACCAGTCCATTGAAATGTTACATTAGCCTGGCATTTTGTACAGGACAAAACGTTTTTTTGATGGATTTTTTTTCTTACTTTTCCCAGAGCGGGTACAACCTACCCTATCATTTCATTTTATTTATTTAACAAGATATCGATCGGTACAAATTATAATAATTAGTGAACAAAATTGTAGTAGCCCGTGGCGTAATGGTTAGGCTCTATACAACGGGGCCAACATAAACAGAATAAATAATTTTTTGTTGAAGCTGATTCGGGGTCACATTGCATGAGCGATGTCCTCGACAAACGGCCTTATTTTTGGGGCCTATTTCCCCAACGACGAATACTACGAGAGTGTGCGTTTAAGCTGCTTTATTCCGCCTGATGCATTTCTCTATCTAGACAGCCGAGGGCTGATACAAGATAGATTGGCAGTTCCGCTTATCTACCACGTCGGCCGTAGAACTGTAGACAGGCGACTCCTTTACAACCGAGACGTCCTCGCACAAGGCGGCGCTGGGCGCCTTCGGTTCAGTAGAACTGCGTCCGATCGGGACCGAAGAGATAGGGTAAGGCAGGAGAACCAGTTTTGGTGGCTAAATGAAAACTTTACGGATATTTAAAAGTTGACTAAGTCTTTCTGTCTTGGCCGACTTCCATAGATTTAGGTGTATTAGTTTTAAGTAGGAACAGTCGGGGTGGCACCACCTTTCTTTCTGTCTTGGCCGACTTCCATAGATTTAGGTGTATTAGTTTTAAGTAGGAACAGTCGGGGTGGCACCAAAAAAAAAAATTAAAAAATTTAAAAAACCGCAAAAAATAAAACAAACCAAAAATTTAAAAAGAAACGAAAACGCTTGCTGTGACTGTTCTAGTTTTAAGTAGTTTTAAGTAGTTTGAATTAGCTTTAAGTAGTTTAAGTACCTAGTTTAGTTTTATTTAGCTTGTAAGTGTTATGTAAAATAAAATAATAGATAAAAAAACCGAGTTTTTTCAAAATTCTTCTCGGTAAAAAATAAAACCGTTAAGGATCTTAGTCTTAGTTTAGTTTTTAGGCCGAAAGGCATTAGTATTGAGTAATCATAGTTTAACTTAGAGCGCCCGCAATGGGCCAGTAAGTTAGTAAGTTATTGAGAAGTAGGCTAGTTTTTATGAATTTTTGTCTAGCGTTAAGTTAGTTATAAGGTTGATGAAAAATAAAAAGGAATTTCAAAAAAAAAAAAAAAAAGTGCGTTGGACTGTCATGCCAGAGGTCTGAGTTCAATACCAGCCGCTTTCACCTTAAGTTTTTTTTTTTTCAGTGCTACTGCCTCTTGCGAGGAAGTGACAAATTTGTATTTGTATTTATTTTTGAAAATAGAACTTAATATTAAGATATACATCTTGGATAATTAAGCCTTGGTATTGGAAATTAATGATTTTACTTTAAATTATAATGAGAAAACAATAGATATAAGAAATTTAAATTTAAAATATAATTGAACGTAATAAATAAAAATTGTATTTAATTTGAGAAAATAGGATAAAAAAAAGAAAAAATAAAAGACAAAAGATAAAAAGGTAAAAAGATAGAAAGATGAAGCTATTTTTTTTATCTTAATTAACAAGAATAAAATGGTAAATGAAAATTAATCCGCTTTCTTTTCTCCTTAATTGACGCGGCAAAGAATTCCAAAAGCGAGCCCTGTTAATGAAAAACTGTCGCTCTGAAGTCAGACAGGTAAATAAAGGAATAGAGATTTGGTTGGTTCGATTAGACGACAAAAACTGGATATAGTTGTAGAGGTCAGATGGCTGTTTAGTCTGCACAATTTTGAATAACAAAGACAGTGTCCTGAATTTCAAAAAGTTTATAAAACTAATGCCGTAAAAGTTTTTGGAATGTCTAAAGACAACGAGCGATATTGTTAAACACGAGCGATATTGTTAATTGCAAAAGATTTCGCAACCATAGGTTAGAGTTGGAACTACTAACGTTTTAGCCAGCAGTTTCAATTGGTGTGAACTTCTTTGCCATGGTTAATGTCCTTAAAGCACTATATGCTTCCCCTACCACAGCGTTGATGTGGTTATTCCATGTGAGATTCCGGTTGAAGTAAACCGTTTGAACAAATTCCGCGGAAATATTATTAAGGGAAAGTATGTTAAGTCGAGAATTTTCTTAGAAATGACAAGGCACTTAGTTTTTTTGCGGATGGAGAACAAGACCGCATTTATTAGACCATTTCAATATCTCATTCAAATCTTTATTGATATTGTTTACAAAATTTTCAATGAGACCTAGTGGAGAGCTCAGAAGGTACTGAACATCATCAGCGAACATTCGTTCACATAAGCCGAAAACAAAGGTGGTCCCAGAATGAATCCTTGAGGAACACCATGCAATAGCGAAATGAACTTGGAAACCCTAGTTCCAGACACCACTGCTTGCTTCCTTCCGGATAAATAAGAAGATATAAGCTTAACTGTCATGATCGATCAATGGTATCGAATGCTTCTGAGTAATCAAGAAGAACCAAGAACGTGACTTTGTCATCGTCCAAGGCTATCTTTACCTTCTCCACCACATCTATAAGCGCGGTAATACTGCTATGATTCGATCGAAATCCAGACTGCTTGGGTGATAACAAATTATTTTTGATTTTATAAAACAATTTATTTGTTTGTGCATTAATCGCTCTAGCACTTTCGGTAGGAATGGTAATATCGATATTGGGCGAAATTCTGTTTCAGATTCTTAGGCACTGGAATGATTTTAGAAGACTTCCATTGAGACGGAAAGATGCTTTTGGTAAAAATTGAGTTAAAAGTAAAGGTAACAAATGGTAAAATTAATGGCATTACTGCTTTTACAAACGTGGGATGCAGTTGATCAAAACCAATGGAGTTTGATTGAAATTGAAATTAAACTTTCCACGACATCCTCAGGAGAAACCGTTTCGAAGTTGAAAGAAGGTTGAAAGTTAGATGACATTGTCTGAACTTGTACGAGTGGACGACCCGAAGATGTGGGTTGAGGAACTGACGATATAAATAACATATTGAAATTGAAATTAAACTTTCCACGATATCCTCAGGAGAAACCGTTTCGAAGTTGAAAGAAGGTTGTAAGTTAGATGACATTGTCTGAACTTGTACGAGTGGACGACCCGAAGATGTGGGTTGAGGAACTGACGATATAAATAACTTATTTAGTTCATTACAATCAACTTATATATTCATTGACCTTTGTTTTCCAATGCCCACTTCACGTAGGTTCGTCCAAAGTTTGCGGCCGCTTTGCGAAATGTTCAGATGATTCGAGTACCATCAGGTCCTTGCGGCATTTATAAGGCCAACACATTTGTTACGGAGCTGCCGGTATTTTTGACGATCCTCGGCTATCCCAAAACGTTTCCAAATTGCATAGACATGATTAATTTTAGATATACAATTACGGATTTCCCTTTTAAAGTAGGGGTCTTCACTAAATTTAACATTTTTTGTTTTAAGAGGAACATGAACATCCAATAGCCTAACCAAATTATTTTCAATATACTCGACTTATTCACATGGAGAAAATAAAATATATATCCTCCCATCCGATTGTTCTGATATAGGATTCAAGGTCATTCATGTTCAAGTTCTTGAAATCACGGTACTGAAACTTCACTCTTGGCCTATGAAAGGAGAAATCGAAGGAAAGAAATATAAGATCATGTCGTGAAAAACAAGATGCTGATAACTGATCGTACAACATCACATTGTTAAGGTCAGTAACAAAAAAAAAAACACGCGCTAAAAATGAGTTGGAAAAGTAACATTTACCGGATGCAGATTAAATATTCTCATGCTGTCTATCAAACAATTGTCAACTAAGATGCTGCTATTAAAGTCACCGCAATGAATTATGTTTGGGAAAAACATACAATTACCTTCCAAGAATATATTGATTGGAGATAAATCGATATAAGAGTAAGGTCTGTACACAACACCCAATAAGAGCTTTTCATTTTGGCTACTTACTTCAATGCGTAAACATTGAAAAGGACAGTTGGGTGGAGAAGTAAACTTGACTGTACTCTTCAAAGACTCCTTAATATACAAGGTTACACCACCGCCAATAGGATCAAGTCTTTCGACTCTATACATTTTATATTTCCTCTTAGCCTACATATGATCATTTACATCATGATCATTTTTCTGAAACTGCAACAGCATCAACCTCTATACCCTCGAACAGATCCCGAAATTCCTCTATTTTCACAAACAAGCTCTGTGCATTCAAATGACAAACTTTAAAACCTTGATTACGGAAGTTTAAAACATTTAGGGTTTGTTTCACAATGTCTGATTAAAGTTCCAATTAAGCTACATGGAACTTATTTGTCACTTAAAAACCGCATTTACGGTTCACAATATCTGAATAGGTCTAAGTGGCACTTAAAGTTCTGAATATTTTACAGGCCGGTTGAGGTTCCGATTAAAAAATTAAACTGGCATTTAAAATATCTACAGCTGCTGTCAGTGCGACTCACACAACAAATACATCAATAGTTTGGACTAGTGAAGGATATTTGTATGCGTTAACCCAATTACTTAAATACTTACTTCACGACAAAAATTCCACCCCTTAACACCATAAAAATGCAATTTCAAAACGCATTAAAGTATTTTAAATCACTCACATTCACATATCACCACAAAATTTCTAACTGGATTTTATCAAATTGCAGTAAGGGGCCTTAAAACACCATAGTAATGTTGTTTGTTACCAGTTCTGGGTCCAAAAAGTTTAATTATGACACTTTAAAATTCACAACTTGAGAATAAATTAATAATTATTTGATTGATTATTTTCAATCAGTCAAATTCTTTGGAAAACTGGAATAACTGACAACTAGCTAAGTGGCACATAAATTTATAATTGTGAAACGCAAAGTTTTTTAATGAGAGGATTTAAGTTGTGGATAATTTATGTGTCGGATAGTTATAGGGAACTTTAATCAGACATTGTGAAACAAACCCTTAGCATAGTCTTGGTTAAATTCACGCTTTGCTCGCTGTTGGAAAGTGTTGGATTAATATTCTGTTCACCCGCATCATCGTAATATGAAAACAGAACGAGTTTACGTAAACTAAGAAGAACAGTGAATTTATAAAATTTGTATGAAAAAGTATTATGAGAGTCACACGCTGCTATAGCGAAACTGTTTAAATATTGCGGTATAAGTAAAATTAAAATTGCTTTAAACATCTTAAAATTTAAAAATTATAAGGAGTGAAATATTATAAGAGTAAAAAAAATAATGAAGGAAAAGTAATATCACATAAAAATGAAATAAATATTAAAAAAAGAAAAAAAAAAAATACTTAACTAAACATAATTTGATATATAATTATTTTTTTTTGAATAATTTGAATAAATTAAAAAATATGATATATAATTATGGTTTTTTGAATAATTTGAATAAATTAATAAAGTATAGAAAATAAAGCAAAGCAAAGCATCTACAAAAATCTTTTACAATTTATAAATATGTCTTCGCTACATTATCGGCTTTAAGGCTGGGTTCCCTTTTTTTTCAAACTCAAAGTTCATGTAAATGCATTTGAGTGTATTAGTGAAAATACCAAATGACCTGTGTCATTCTCGCTTGTGCTATTCGTTTCTGAGAGCAAGATGAGAGCCACAGAGACATATAATATGTATTCACGCTATGCATAGCAAAAAGAGTTGAACAAGCGCACACAAGTATACACACATAGGTATATATTTATGTGCAGAGAGAACCTAATAAGACTGAAGGCTGTTTCACAATGCGACGAGAAAACGAGACGTCAGCGTGACGAGATCTCTTTGTAGTTTCTCTCTCTTAAAAAAGAATTTTAAACAGTGTGATTATACATAATAAAGCATTTCTCGTCGTATTGTCACGTCGTAAAGTTCGAAAAATTGAAAAAAAGACGCAACGTGACGACGAGAAATACTTTATTATGTATTATTTCGTTATTTGAAACTCGTTTTTAAGAGAGAACAACTGCGAAGAGATCTCGTCACGCTGACGTCTCGTTTTCTCGCCGCATTGTGAAACAGCCTTGACCGACACGGGGCGACCGCGACGACACGGCCGGCGCGCGCGAATGAAATTTTGAACCTATATAGTTTTTTTTCTTGCTATCGTTGTTTTGTCTTTTGGATATGAGAAATGAGAATATAATGTAGGTACAATGTACATATGAATGAGAGATGGGTTGGTGGTTTGGTGGCGGTGAATTTTTTTTTTAAATTTTCTGATTTTTCATTTTATCCTTGCATGCAAGAACATATTTTTTGTTTGTCATAATCTTCTAATTGCAAAAGAAAAAAATGTTCTTTATTAGTTAGGTAGGTACCTATTATTATTACGTAAAATGTAAGTTTCGTTTTGAGTTTTTTTTTAAATTGTAGGTCGAAATAGGTATAGGTATAGATACCTAATTATGAAAATGTTCAAACAAAGATAAAACTATATATATACGGACCACCACCACAAAAACCCTAAAAAGAGTTAAATACGAGTGCGTGTGTAATAAAGTCATACCTATACCTATTTTTTTTTTAACTTATTGCCCTCCCACCCTCCATCTCAAATATTCCTAATCGACTACAAAACACCAATGAAGATTTGTATATCTATTCTATTTCTAATTCTATACGTACTATATTCAAAAACAATCCAACAGATGAGCCATCAAAATAATTTACATACATACATACTTATAAGCTACACAAGTGTGCAATTTATTTTTATGCACAAAATAATGTCCTCTCGTTCCCACCCTGCCTCTCGCAATGTTCCTAATGAACCACCAAACCTACTAAAAAACATTATTCTGGGCAACCATCGAACCAACAAAGAAAAAACATGATTGCATATTGAGGAACAGGTTTTTTCATACATGACCTACTTTGCTGCGAGATAAGAAAGACGACCCACAAAAATATACGCGAACGCATGTGCCATATACTTTTTTTTGCACTTGTATATCTCCCCTCCATCCAAAATATAGCTAGCCGACCATCGAATATCGAAAAGACATGTCAGCTAAGCAAATATATGAATGAATATCCAACAACAGGTTTTTATTATATTCTGTCTCTGCCGCGAGATGAGAAATAAAAAAAAGGAGGAAAAAACTACATAATAAGAAAAAACAAAGGCGATATTTGTTTTGGAGTGAGAACAAAGAGAGTTGGCGCTGATACTGCAGCAGATTTCTTCTGAACTGCAAACTTCTTTGTGTGCGTGTGGATAGAAATTTTATGTTAAAAAACGCAAAATGGACCCATTTTCTAAAATTAAAATTAATTAAACTGTTATTAAAGTTATTGTTTTCTTCACTGCGAATAATGGAGGAAATATAAAAAAAAATAATACAAATATTTTGAAGTTCTACGGTGCTTCTTGCTCCCACAACTACAGTAAACATTTTGAATTATAATATTGCATTTTTAAATATGTTATAAGCAAAAAAAAATATTTTTTAAATCGCCGTTTACTACTCTTGCATATTTGCTTTCGTAAATAAATAATTTTAAAAAATAACAAAATTAATTAAGTACTATTACAAGATTATCCCCGAAATATTCCAAAAAAAAACAACGTTTTTTTGCATTTGTCTCTAAAAAGTGATTAAAAAATTTTTCAAAAAAAAAAATAAAAATACAAATAACGGCTCATGTTTACTGACATTGAAATAAAATTTATTTGGCTTCAATATCTTCAAAACTTTTGAAGTTTTATCAAATGATACAACCATATCACCTTGAAAATTCGTCTTATTTGTGTGTAACTTTATTAATTTTTTTTGAGAATAGATTATAAAAATATTAAAAAATTAAACCGCCGTTTACCTCACTCATTTATTGTTTTTGAAATAAAAATAAGAAAAAAATAAAAAACGAAAAATTAAATTATAATACATTGATTCTTGCAAACTGCTACCGAAAATTTCTCTTTTTTTTATTTCTCCCTCGGATTTAAGGTATAATGCATTTTTTTTTAATTTTTAAAACTAAAAAAAAACTTCGGCCAATTAATTACCAATCGAAATCTTTTTGTTATATTAAAATATTGTAAGAACTCTAGACGCTACACGGCTCAACGCAAAATCCCTAGCCGATTTTTTAATAGGAACATACCCTTAACTCGGACAATTACTGGTACCACTATTGATTCCTCGATGACGTCTTTAAACTCGGCTGTCAAGCTTTCAATATTGTTTATTATGTGAGCATCTCCATACATATGATGCTTTATGTGCACGAGGCCACGAGTTGTAAAAACTGTTGAAATCAATTTTAGTTTTTTTTTTAGATTAAGCGCTGCATGAATCGGATAATTTGAATCAATTTCCACGTCGCGTAGTATGAGTTGTCGTTTGTGTGTCCTAGAGTATTGGGTAGTTCTTCCAAGCAAGAAATTTTGTTCGTACGATGAATAGAATTTAATTATTACGGATGAAGTGTTGGACATTTCATTGTGACGAGTTCGGAATATGGACATGAGCGTCGTCGGTGCCATAATATCAAGTGAAAGCCAAAGGTGGTTGAAAATACTAACCAAATTTGACTGGCCGGCAGGTACATATATTATAAAAAACAGCATCCGTAGAAATATTATTCTGCTGTGTCTCCAGTGCTTCCTTAATAAGTGCAATCTCTGACGTAACATTATTTGTGGCAGCTGTGCTTTCAATGATATGTGTTTTGGATTTAATAATATCAGCATCAGAAATCACGTTAGCGATGCGATGGTTTGATTAAGGGTTTTGATTTGTTTTGCATTGTGTAGTTTTGTTTAATCAAGTTTGTGTGTTCATCTTCAATTTTCCATAATCGTGAGCTAAAATTTTTCATATCGGCTTGGATCTCACCTATTTGTTAATCGATATTTGTGATCATAGAATCGATTTTGGATATGGGCACAACGGCTCATGAAGAACCAGGGCTTGGTGACTTACAACTCTCAACAATTCCTCTGTGCGTGTCTGCAGGAATGGAGGGGACCTACAGTTTATTGCCGAATCTGAACGGCTGAGGTGAGCGGCAGTAGCCCAGAAAAAAAACTTAAGGTGGAAGCGGCGTGTATGGAATACAGACCTCTAGCATGACAGTCCAACGCACTAACCGTTACGCCACGGTCTACTTAATTTTCTTGCCTATACAAAATATTTTTAAAATTATTTCCTTTTTTATGTAAGAGGCACAGGTTAATGTAAATAAATTTTTTATATAGGGCATACACTCTTGATTTAGGGGCTGTCTGATCAAAAAAATTGGTTTGTGAAATAACGGACACCCTAGTGTATATGGAGGTTCACAGCTGTACCGAACCAAGTCCTAAAAGAACCGTTTAAAACTAGTATTAAATGTTGCGTATTTCGTTCATTTTATTTTTAAATCAAAAGAAAAGGGAATTGCCCATTTCTGGCCAAGAGTGTACACGAACGAGTTTGGTATCAAATGAAAGGTGACGTTGATCTGATTATGTGAGTAAAATACTTTCAAAATCGTTCATGGGAAAGCCGAGATATTTGAGCTTGAAGTTGCCGACTGCTAAATTAAAATTTTTCTTTATTCCCAAATAATTGTTCATATCGAGCGAAATAAATGACATAGAAAAATCATATATGTAAGTATCAAATGAAAGGTATTTTGCTCGCCTTTAAAATAATTTTTAAAAAAGTTTCCTGTATTAAACGCACATTTTGAGATATTAAGTTGTAAGTTGTTGTAAGGCAACTTTTTTTACGCGGTCTTTTAAAAACCGATATATTGAAAAATTCAGTGAAAAGCACTAGTAAAAAGCCTATTTGGCCACCTAGTTCATATAAAATTAAGTGTTCTTAATTAAATAAATACCTAACTATAAACGAAACATTCTGAAAAAGGCACCTTATTAAGGTTATGGTGGAATGAACTTTTTATTTTTACGTTATTTTCAAAAGTTCAAATGAGATTTGCTTTGGTAAAGTTTGGAACATAAGTAGGCACAATTGTTCATACAAAAAAGTTCTGTTATTCAATTTCTCCCGCATCGTTTTGTTTGAGCTGATGTTAATCGATACTGTTGATAAAGTGATCGTGAGTGTTTTTTTATTTGATTATTTTATTCGAACGTCGCGTCGGTTGTTTGATTTTTTTGTAATGGACCCCGAAATTTCTCTTTGCGAAGACCCAGCCTTGCTTTTGGATACCACATCTGCCTCTAACAAAAAATGCTATTTTTGACTTAAAACCCGCTCCAAACGGCAACCTTGGCTCTAACTTGGACACTCGTACCCAACCCCTTGTTCCCTTGTGTACAAGTAGTGGACATCGCCGACAGCTGTGTCTCAACTGTCAATGTTCCATTCTACGTTCCAGATTTCATTTTTTATCTACGCGCACCGAAAGAGAGGCACATATAAGAAATGTTATAAGCAGGTGAGTAAAGATTAACTTTGTACATAGTACATAGGTGTGAATATAAAAAGGTGTATTTACATAAAATTAAATAAATTTTGTATAATGCCTAATGCTTCTACCTAGTGCTGTTTTGTTAAAGTTGCATGGATTAGATCGCATCTGCCATCCGTGTTGGCGGCGGGCTGGCATAAGTCCACCACCTGCCCCGGAAGCGGAAATTGTACCAGTGCCTGTGGAAACAATAATTACCCTTCCGAATTTTTCAAGAGCACCTGATACATAAAGCCAATGTTTTTGTCCGGATTGTAATTCAAGTGAGAGACTCAATAAGGCTCAGGGCGAAGTTATTTACTGATTTTAATTATTATGTTCCGAAAAAATGCAGAATATGCAGATTTCATTTGCAGAGTAATGATTGGGATGAAATACTATCCAATATCTTATACCCTAACAATACGTTTACGGCAGAACATGTTCAGGACTTTGCTAGTTTTGTAAAAGAAAGAAATCATTCCTTAGACTTTCAGAATATTGAGTCAATGTCCGACGAAAACCAATTCATAACCCTAAAAGCAGATCTTCCAAGATTATCAGGGATGTACAACGGTACATTGGCTCTCATTGATTATTTAATTAAAACGAACTGGGGACAGCGATGAAAGAATTGCAACGTTGTTAGGCATAACCTGCCAAACATAAAGCAGAATAATAGGCAAAGCCCGTGATGTTCTTCATGAGGATTTTATTCAAAATAATTTGGGAATAGATCACATAAGTAGGGCAAAAATTGAATTACGAGATCTTATCATACCCAATGGTTTATTCGGTGGAGATGATAGGAAACCAATCATTATATAAGATGGCACCTATTTATATGTACAAAAGAGTTCCAATTATCTTTATCAAAAAAATACTTTTTTCTTGCGCAAATATAGAAATCTAGTAAAACGATTCCTTATGGTATGCTCTGATGGGTACCTTATAGATGTATTAGGTCTCTATCCAGCAACAACATCTGATGCCGATATTATGTTGCATGAATTTGGAAACGAATCAAACTCATTAAGGCAATATTTTCCGGCAGGAGACGTTTTTATTCTTGATAGGGGGTTTAGAGACTGTGTTTAATTATTGGAAGATTGTTATTATTCTTTCCATATGCCTGCGTCCTTACAGGAAGGTGAAACTCAATTGTCAACGTTGGCAGCAAATAAATCCAGAACTGTAACAATATGTAGGTGGGTTGTTGAAGCAGTGAACGGAATTTTTAAACGAAGATTTTTTTAATAATACAAATTCTATATACTACTGAAATAAATCAGCCAAGTAAAAGACTTAGCACTTTTTATTTGTACTTGTTGAATTATTGATTCAAAAAAGCTTTAAACGGCCTTTAGTCCATGAAAAATTGGCGTTTCGTCCCGGCGATCTCACTTGGACTCATCAGTTGACTTGTCAATACCCAATTTCCATTCAGTTCAATTCATCTTACATAGATTTCATGAGGAATACCTAGTGTGAACTATATCTAACCAGATTAGAATTCCTAATCATTAAAGCTAGAAGTTTTTTTTTTTTTTTGTGTCCGTGGCCTGGCAATGTTTATATATACGAAGATTTTTTTAATAATACAAATTCTATATACTACTGAAATAAATCAGCCAAGTAGAAGACTAAGCACTATTTAATTGGACTTGTGAGTGCCTTGTCAATAAACATTCCTTTAAAATATTTCGTCACGAGTTCTTTAACTTTGCGTCCAAGCACGCGATGATAGACTTTAAAGTAGCTGCTGCATTGATAAATAAGTTTCACCTAAGAATAGATAGAGACGATGCAGGTCAAATCTTAGAGATAGTTAATGAAAGACTGTATACGAATAACACACTGGCTGATTATGTGATTCAAAATAATTTTAACAGAAGACGAACACAGTTTATGAACATAAATGTAGGTATTAATAATATACCTTTTTCACGATTAACATTTAGAGACCTCATTTTATTTGGTTAACAGGCACGATCTTATTATGGAGAGCATATTAGAAATGATGGTTCCTATACTATAGAAATTCTAATTGACCGAGCAAACAACGTCATAGAAGGTTTACCCTCGTTAGACAATAATTGTTCCTTAGTAAGAGGAAAAATTCAAAGCAGCACATAAGCCGAAAAAATACATTTTGTTTATATTTTATATAATAATAGTCAACAAGGCAGGGAAGCAATTGTGCAATACTGTTGCAATTGCCTTGTTGGTCGAAGAACGGTGGGTTGTTGCGCTCACGTGATGACTATATTATGGTATTTAAGTTATACCAGACACGAAAACAATATTACTTCACTGCCCAGTTCTTGGATAATATTTTATTGATATATGATTCAGATTAAAATCGTTACAAAATGTTGTTTACATTTATATATCTTCTATTACTTATTTTAGAACTATTCTATACATTGAAACTATTTTTATATTAAAATATGTACACATTACCTATTTAAATATACCTATTATATTATTCTTAGTTGTGTTAACAGAAAATTGAAAATTGAAAATAAAGTCATTAGAACTAAAACTTTTTTTTTCAGTCGTATCGTTTTTATTACAGTGTCTTCGGATTCAATATAACAAGTTACCCTGTTTATGTGAAAATGAACTACTTTTTTACCATAGAATCTATATTTCCATGTCTATACGCATAAAAAAGTGCCTTTTTCAGAATGTTTCCTTTATAGTTAAGTAAATATTTAATCAAGAACACTTAATTTATATGAACTATATGGCCAAATAGGCTTTTCACTAGTGCTAAAAAAAGTATATGTCATCACTGAATTTTTCAATATATCGGTGCTCAAAAGACCGCGTAAAAAAAGTTGCCTTGCAACAACTTACAACTTAATATCTCGAAATGTGTTTAATATAGGAAAGTTTTTTTGAAACCATTTTAAAGACGAGCAAGACCGCGTAAAAAAAGTTGCCTTGCAACAACTTACAACTTAATATCTCGAAATGTGTTTAATATAGGAAAGTTTTTTTGAAACCATTTTAAAGGTCCATGGACCTTATGTCAAAAAACAACGCCCAATCTCAAACGGTCCATGGACATTATGACCGGATCAAAGTACAAATAGACATTTTTTCCGTTTAAAAAAGACATACCGTCTATTTGGACATATTGCCTATTTAAGAATGGCAAAATGTCTATTTGGACATTGTTTTCGTTGACAACAGACGTATAGTCCATTTGAAATAGACATAACGTCCACATGGACATTATGTCCGATTCAAAAAAACTAAACAGACATAATGTCCAAACTGCCAAATTGGACAAAATAATTAAACAATGAAGTTAATCATTCTTTTTCAAAATTCATTTTAATTTCTTAATTTTATAAATATGTATATTCGAGTATATACAGAATGCATATTTACACAAAAACTTTTGTAGAGTTTGAAACGATTTGTCGACAGTATGGACATAAAATGTTGTTTTGGCCATTTGTATAGTTTTCAAATGCTTGTTGGCAAAAAATCTTAAGATGATTGCATGGCAGTAGGTATGTGTAATTTTGATATAAACATTTGTAATGAGTGATCAATGCGCGGGGGGGAGGGGGAGGACGCGGTGCAAGGTGGTACGGGTGGCGCGGGCGCGGTGCATCTTAAGATTTTTTGCAGCTGCTATGCAAATATTTGCCAACAAGCATTTGAAAACTATACAGATGACCAAAACAACATTTTATGTCCATACTGTCGACAAATCGTTTCAAACTCTATAAAAGTTCATCTGTAAATAAGCAATGTTGTATATACTCGAATATACATATTTATTAAATTAAGAAATGAAATTAAAATGAATTTTGGAAAAGAATGAATAACTTTATTGTTAAATTATTTTTTCAGGAATATAAGTTTTAAACAAGTGGACAATAATAAGTCTTGTTCAACGGACATAAAAAGGATTTAAGTCCATGGAATTACTTTTCGGTTGTTGTTGTACTCGTTGCACTGCAGTGGAGTACAGGGTACATTTGTGTTTCCGGTTCTTGTTGACTGAAAAAGATACTTTTGCTTATCATAATTATGGTTCTACTTGTCATTGGAATGTACTTACCATTGCATATGAAGTTTTTTATTTTTGGGGGCATCTGTTTTTTTTTGTTTGATTGGCGGTTGGAATCAAATGATTTAGCCGGATTAGAGGAGCAACATGAATTGGATGGTTGGTAGATTGCCAAAAAAGGAAACATAGTCTGTGAAACTGCCGAGCGTATTAGGCGGCAAAGTTTAAAATTGAATTTAAACGAATGTAATAATTAAAATTTTATGTAACAAAAAATTAAAATTGTAGGTGTGTAATGAAAAAAAATAAAAATAAAAATTATCATAAATCTAACATGCACTAATTCTAAAATTTATTTATATTTTTAAAGAAAAACATAAATACAATTAAATACACACTAAAATACGGGTAAAAGTTACGCTTGTGCAAATTAAATATTAAATAAAAACACTATTGGTGAGTGATTTGTTGAAACAAATTGTTTTTTATGATTTGTTTTTGATATAATTATGTTTATCCTGAGGATTTTATGTGAATTGGCGATCACTGATGGTCATTCAAAGGTCGTGATCCTGGGTGTTAATTTAGTTTCACTATTCCGAGGAAAAAGTAAACTTTGACAAATCTTGATAAGCAGGTTGTCACAGAGATTTCAACTCTAATTGAGCTCAATCCAGGTAGGAAAATCTGAACCCTAGTAAATTTCGTTTCGTTCAATTAAAGATTTTGAGACAATTGAAGGTGGAAGCTGGGTAAATACCTTTTTGATTATATACATTCACACTTAAAAAGACGTTATAGTTTCCGATTTTTTATTTTAATTTAAAAAAAGTAAATTAAATAAAAACGGTTGTATTAAGTCCATTTTGCTACTTTTGGACTATTATACAATATCAGAGTTAAGTTGTGATTTGTTATCCGATACATACATTTTGGTGCAGGGTCATAAGTTCACAGGACAAAAATTCATAATTGTCCTCTATGGCTTGTGTAAATCGGTTATATCCACAAATTAATGCTTTTGGCTTGTGGACATATGGCCAAGCAGAAAACATCTTCTTAATTGACCTAGGTTTTTTTAAGAGAATGGAGATTTGATTATTAACATTGAAAAGGTGCGCTCCCCTCATTCTAACTGTGGTAGTGAGAGGAAGAAAATATTAAAAAACCAGGACTGTTAAAATTCTTTCTCAAAAACGTTGCTAGCTCGCATATTAAGTATTTTTTTTTAAGAAAATTGCCCTCCCGCCTAAATGGGTGGGATAGACTTCCCTTGTGTCACTTAGCGCCGGCATGAGTGAACCACTTGTCCTTCATATTCATATCATCAGGATTAGGCCAAAAGATATAGGGTATCATCGATCGGTACCTCTTCGCACCGCGTTGATGGTGATTGTAATGCCATCGTCGTTTTTGAAAAAGTAAAATCAACTTAATTGAAAATTTTGTACAAAATTCTAAATAGAATTTGTATTAAATTAAATGCTCGATGTATTATGGAGCATTCTATGAAAAATGAGAACTCTCAAATTTTCGATTTTGTAATGTTAATGCACGTTTAAAGCTAGATGGCGGCAAAAAAACAATAATTGTAATTGAACATAAAATTAATGTGATGTGTTTGAGTTTTATTCATTTTTATTTTGGGAGTAATAACATCAGATGACTTTTAATTATGATTTTTCTTTCAGCCTCATGAATATCTGACAAAAAAATACACTAAAGAGGACATTCTTTCAATCGGAAAATGCCAAACCAATACCCGGAATTTTGACTTTCCAATACATTAAAATTGACAAAAAAAGGGAAGAGTACCGAATTCATAGCCTATCAGAAGACAAAACGGTTGTTAACTATTAAATAACTACTCTTAAAAACCGTAAATTTCACCTCTGTCAGACATGTGACGCAATTTTTCTGTACGTGACGCCGTGGCGTGATGGTTAGTGCGATGGACTGTCATGCCGGAGGTCTAAGGTTCGATCCCCAGCCTCGCCACCTATTTATTTAAAAGAAAAAAAACGGCTACTGCCTCTTGCGAGGAATTGACAAATCCTCCAAGAGTATCTCTTGTCACAGAAAAGTGCCGCTCGTTAGCCGTTCGGATTCGGCAATAAACTGTAGGTCCCCTCCATTCCTGCAGACACGCACACAGGAATGGTTGAGAGTTGTAAGTCACTAGGCCTTAGTTCTTCATGAGCTGTTGTGCCATCAAATTTAATTTATTTTATGACAACCCATTAAAAAATTCCTAAAAATATAAGGATGAGCCTTTTAAATATTTTTTTTCATAAATACTAACTTTGATTCTTCCTTATTATTCGGTTCTTACAAATTTTCGATCGATCTAATAGTCTTGATGAAATCTGAATATTAAGATAACAATGTAGAACATTGGTTGACTCGACCCGTCTGTACGTGACACCTTTTCTGTTTTTTTTTCTAAGAAATTTAAAAGAATAGCTTTAAAGTTTTTGCAAGGAATCGAAGACTAATGTACAAACTTTTGAAAAAAATTAATACACGACCTTTCTAATCAATGTTTTGAAAATTAGAAAATTAGTTGAATTTGTCTGTACGTGACCATGGAATTGTCCTATACACGTTTTAATAATTTTAAATAATTGAATAAATTAAGCTTTTGAAATAATAATAATAAGTTACTTTTTCATTTCCAGGGAAAAGAATGGCAAAGAGGTCTCGCAAGTTGCCTTTCTAGAAGGTCGTTACAAAATAATTAAACCAGAAAGAAAGTTTGTGATTGAAAGAACAGATGAAAGAGATTCCGGTACTTATAGTTGTAGAGTTAACGACGAAAAAAAAGATTTCAAAGTTGCAGGTAAGTTTAAATTTAAAATGCTACGTTCTATTTTATCTATGTTCTACAATTTTTAAATGATTTTTAGTGGAAGCATTTTTGAATTCCCTATTCTTAAGATGTGTTTTTTCAGAGAATCTATTATGGGGCTTTTTGCGAGGGTCTACTACAAAATGGAATTAAAGTCGAATAGACTTTAAGCCTACTATCGTTATTTCAAAAGTCTATTCGGTAATATTTTTCTGTTTGACCTTTATGTGTTTGTACTGATTATTATATTTATCTCTATTTGAAAGAAATTTCATTTCTATCAAGAATAGACTTGTTGCGAATAGACTTTCGCAATAAGGTTCTATATTGATATACCGTCACTGAGTGGCTCTTTCCAAAAACAGTATTAACTACACTAGTATTTTGCATGCCGTTTTTCATTGGAGGTGGTGAAGTTTAGAAGAGTGCTTTGCTACAAACTTTCAATGGAATGCACAGAAAGGGCTTCGCTAGTAAAATCAACTACAGACTTATATACATGAATGTCAATTGTTCATATTTTGTGGAACCTGCACCAACAAACAAAATCGAGTAATGTTGATGGTTTGAATGAAACAACAACAAACACAACTTGAATGAGAAAGGCTGGAGTTATAGCTGTTTTACGGTCGCCAGGCTGATCATCAGATTCCTTTAGTGGTACTTAGTCTATGTACATATGTTTAATCTTATATGAAAAACTTTTTGCCGTCACTGGGGCTTGAACCACAGATCAAGCGTCTCCGGGCCATATGCACTAAGTACTGCGCTACTGAAGGTCACGTGATCATGTCGATCCAGTGTAGGTTTTATTGTTTGACAGCTGCATTTGAATCAACTAGCATTTTTACTAGCCACACAAGTTTGTGTAATTTGTAATCGTATACACACTTCCTAATCTCAAATTTTTCCACGTTTGTGTACAGTTTGTGGGTTTGTAACAACGGAGGCAACTTCGGTTTAAGAAAAGTGGCCTTGGCATGCTTGTTTCAGCTTGGCTTAGCTCGACGCGACCACTCAACAAACAAAATATCATGCCATGTTATGGGGAAAGGATAGGACTAGGAATTAAGGTTCAGGAAAATAAAAGAAGGAAATGCACAAATTTAGTGACCTATGCCACTGTCTGGGAGAAAGAATGGGGTTTATGTATGTACATATCGTCGACTAAAGACTCAAACTTGTAACCCCATTTTTTAAAAAAAATTACAGGAGAGTGATTTTGATTTATAACTAATAGTCCGGGAGCCCGCGACAGTAAAAAAAAATGTCAATTCTTTCGTCGTTCAAATAGTAATGTAATAATCAATTTAGTTATGTGAGTCATAAAAATGGACCGCTTACAGCGCACCTCGAGACCTTTCGATGTCAGGAGCGTTTGAAACATGTAAAAAAAATCAAAAAAAAAAAACTTATTTGTTCGTCATTGATCTTTCGTGGGCTTGTTAATTAGCATCATACGATGTCAAAAAAATACCGCTTACACTTGTTCGTCGGGACAATATACCGCTTACAAGCGCCGAAAGGTGCAAAATTTTTTCGAAATTTGATCAATACGTTCGTAGCTGAAATTAAGTATGGTAATAATATCCCGAATTGTTGATGGGAAAAACATATGCCTACACCCCACTTGCGGGACAAAGCTATTTTAAGGGTAGGTGTACCCGACCAGCCAACTCAAATTTCATGTAAATGAATTTGAATGTGTTAGTAAGCTCTCTTCACCAAATTCGGCGTTCGAATTTTAATTATACCTACTCTTGTACTCTTTTTTAATCGCAAACGATGTTGCAGAGAGCAGACAATCACGCACAAGCAAAAAAAAAGGAAAAAAAACAGGTATCGAGCGAGTAAGCGCAGACGAAGCAAATGTACCTACTTATTATGTATGTAAATACAAGTGCCAGACATACAATTTAGAGAAAATAAATAAAACAATATTCTGACCAGATAGGTAGGTATGGATGGATTTGTTTTTTTCGTATGGATATGGTGTGATGTATGAATATGTATTATAATCATCTAAAATTTTATTTTTAAATATTATAATTGAAAGAAACGGTCACTTACTGACTCATTCATTCATTTGACTCATCATTGCACAGCTTATACTGTAAATCATAATAATATAAAATAAATTTTATTTGATAGAGAATTTTATGTAAAGGAAATTCCAATTTTAAGTAAGGTAAAATGGGTTTTTTTTTTGATTAAAGGTCGAAAAACTACTTTCTAAACGGGAGGGGTTAAATACGCCTTTGACAAATAATTCGCTATAAATCGGGGGTATCAGATAGAGAAACAAATTTTACACCATTAGAAAGATAATAAAAAAAAATTACACATGTTTCTGGAATTTTTGCTAAGAATTTTTTCTACCCACTTTTTGATTTTTGAAGATGACACATTTTTTTACCCATTTTTTTGTGGTTTTTGATTTTTTATATTTTTATGGGTAGATCTAAAAATCTGAAATTTCTACAGCTAATAGAAATTGTTAATTTATAAATAAACATTTCAAGCCAACCTATACCTATAAGAACAAAAGAAACAAACAACAAACAGTGCATGACTATTACACGCAATATCATAGATTCCCTTTTGCAAAAGAAGCAGAAAAAACTTCCATTCCAACGATGAGCCAACAAAAAAAAAAATGCATACCTTATGTATGTACGCGCCCGCGCGAAGTGAACACCAACTTCCACCACGTCTACTCCCAGCAGGAAATTTCGTCTTCAATGAAAAATTAAGCTGAATTCATCATTGAATTCAAGTACCACTTCATAGACGAAACAGTGTGCACTGATTACATCAGTAAAAAGTAATGCTTTGTTTCAGCAGTTCATAATTTTCATCACATTATCTGCTTTGCACTTGGAAACCATTTCCAAACAACCCCTTCTTTTACTTGTTTCAAAAAATCCAACTGAATTCAAAACGGAATTAAAAGTTGCTAAAGAGGAAAGAAATATTAAGCGATGATTCAATTGACGAAAAGTCATGCATAAGTTCATCAGTTCATTCTCTAAATCCACTCGTCTGCTTTGTAAAGGATACTCTGCGAGAGAGAAAGAGTTCTGAAAACTCTCCTTGGCTTACTTTGGCCACAAATATGAAATTGATGCTGAATTAAAGTCGACGTTTTCAAATGAAAAGTAGTCAGTCATTCTCTCTCAGTTTTAATTCTTAATCGCGTCGTCTGCTTTATATAACCTTCTTCTCGCGAAAAAGTAACGATAATCTAAAAATTGCCCTTTCTTTTTCCTGGTACGAACAATGTGATGATTTCTGTAGTGCAAAAATATGTACCCTTTCAAATCAACATGCCATGATCACGTGATCGTTTGAATGTTTTTTCTTCTATTCTGTATTTCTTATGTGGCGCGTGCTTTATTTATTGGCTTGTTGAACATTTTAGAAATCTTCTTTTGTTTTATATTTCCATTGCAAGTTAGTTGTTCTTTTTCTATGGAAGCGGGTGTTACATTTATGCGGAAAATAATGCCAAGGTTAGTAACTCTTTATAGTTACATACAATTGTATGAATTATTGTAAACTGAACATTTTTTCTATTCCTAGGTTACTCGAGGAGCCACAATAAATAATTTTGTAATAATTAATAATTTGTTGTAATTATTTTAATTTATATAATGTAAATAATAATGCAATAAAAGATAATAATTAGGTACATAGGTACCACATAAATTAAATCAGATTTTATTTTAATAAGGGAAGTACATTCTACTATTGAAAAAGGTGGTGAAAAACCAATTCTTTTGTAATTGGTGATTTCACTACTGAATATTCCTCACATTTTTCCTCGGGCAATAATAAGTCCGTGAATAAGCAACTCCCAGTTACCTAATGATTTCACTTTTGAATTTTCATCACATTATTCATCGATGAAAATAAGCAGATGAATCAGCATGTTACATTTATGCAGTGATTTCACTGTTCAATATTCATCATATTTTTCATCATATTTCAAGCTGGTGAAAAAGCAACTTCCAACGAACCAGTGATTTCGTTGTTGAATTTTCATCGAGAAAGTGGCATGTGCCTACCGCCAATGACATGCCCATGTTAAATTCATCAGAGAAAAGAGCACAAAAGTGGCGGGTGCAGCTTCTTTTCCTCGAGGAAGAAGCAGCTTATTCAGCACTGAATTTTTAGAAATTTCCTACTGGGCTCCTTGACAACAAAAAGACTGGCACACACATATGTAGATAATAACCTTCTTCTTTTTCTTTTACCTAAAAAAAGATCACTTGACAGACATCCAAATGATGAACAGGATTACTATGTATGCTTTCTATAAAAAAAAAATTTGTAAAGAGTCAATACGGAACTTCTCTTGTTAGTAAAAAGAGAATTGGGGAAAAGAGAATGCATGCACATGCACAACCTAGTGGATTTCTTTTGAACCAAATTTCTGTGTGTGCGTGAGCAAATATGTTTTTCCAGTAAAAAACTGCAAAATTGACAACTTTTCCAAAATTCGAAATAAAAAAACAATGAAAGAAAATACGATTTTGTTTTTTAAATCTAATAAAAAAAATACCAAAAAAAAATTAAAAAAATATGTGGTAATTGTATTGGCTGTCCTTGCATTACAACGGCATTACAAATAATGTCATATTGCATTGCGTTTTCAAGCATGTTGTAAGGCAAATATTTTTTTTTCTAAGGTACTATTTAGTTCAATACACATGATACTTTGATTTAAAAAACATTTAGAAAATTTAAAAAATTTAACATTCAATTTCCCAGGCAATCGCGCAAAATAATTGAAGAAAAAGGAATATCTTTTCTATTTTTGTCTCTAAAAAGTAACTAAAAAATTTAAAAAAATAAAATAAAAATTAAGGTAACTGCATATACATATAAGCTTTGTAAAAACGTTAATTTGACTTGCTTACCTAATATACTTCAAAAGTTTTATCAAATTATGCATTCATAAAATATAACGAATTTCCTTTATTTTTCATAGTTTTGTGCATTTTTTTGGGTGAATAAATAAACTAATAAAAAGAAAAAAAAGGTATTGCTTAGTTTTGAGATCAATTTTCTGCAGAAAAAAAAAATTTTAAAAAATAAGAAAGTTATTTTTACCCAATTTCCCATCCATTTTTGTAAGCATCGTACTAAATTTTATGATTTTTCTATCTGTCTGGCGGTTTTAAGGTATAAAATATTTTTTATTTTTTTTTAAAGCCACATAAATATTTTACTTAACTAATTTCCAATCGATGACCGTTTGTTTCATTAAAATATTCGCAAAATTGTGAACGTTATACCGATTAGCGCAGAACTCCAACCTACTTTTTCAAGGGACACATACCCTTAAGCACTCTTCAAAGTCACCACTGTACCTCGGAGTACCTTAGTACTTACATGAACAATCTGGCCAAGAGTCAAAATTAAAAACGTTTATGAACTCACAAAAAAATTGTTGTTATTCATAGGTGTTGTCAACACGTCAACAGAGCAGCTTTATTATAATACATGACCCCTTCACCACCCCCCATATTCATTTTCTTAGTAAGAGACTTAGCACTATTAAATTGGACTTGTTTAGTTATTGGGTGGTATGCATAAAATTGCAGTACTTTCTTAAAGAAAAAAGTTTAAGGGCCTTACCAATAATCCAATTTAGTTATGACTTAAATATTGCAGTGAAATTAACGATAATGTTATGGATTCTAAATAATTAACCATACATTATATTCTCAATTTTTTGGAGTCCATTCGATATATGGTTCATTATTTATAGTCCACGTAAATATTGAGGCAATACCATGCTCGGTTAGAAACCATTCCAAATATGGTCCATTTTACTAAAACATTTAAGTCCTAACTAAATTTGATTATTGGTAGGGCACTAAGTAAATACTAAAATTTAAGTAAAAGCTCCAATTTTCAGGATTTACTTCGTTTCATATGCATAAAGAAAAGTTTTTACTTGATTGCAAATACTTAGTAAATACTGAATTCGTTCAAGTAAATACTTAAAATTCATCAAAATACATTTGTAATAAAGACTTTTTTTAAATTTTGTTTCAATTATGTACTTTGATTTTATTGTAAAGATCCATCGCTTTACGCTGTTCTACGAGTGAAGTACATAATAATTGCAGCAAATTATTTGGTATTCTTTCGCACAGACCAATAATAGTGTGCAAAAAAAGTGATATTTGAGCTTTATTCTAGAGTTGCGCGATTTAGTTCACTTGAGTGATCGATCAATTTAGTTCGAATCGAATAAGTGAACTAGTTCGTTCATTTTAGTTCAATTTAGTTCACTTTATAGAAAATTTAAAAATTTTAAAAAGCAAATTTAACCTTTTCAATCATTCCTAAAAGTAGCGGTGTCGTTACTTCAGAGATCTCGAAGGAATCCGTATTCTCAAAAATATAAACACAATCACAAAAATTCCTCAGTTTTGCTGTCAAAAAACTGAGGAAGGTTTTTTTTCGATTCGTTGCTCAATTATTTTTTGTCGCAGTAAATCAAATAGAAATAAAGGAAAAGCAAGTGTTTTTGAGGAATCTTGTTTACATTTAATGCTCCTGCTCTTTTAAAGTGACGAAGAAAAACTAATGAGCGCTCCGAAATATAAACTGAGCAAATTAGTTGTAAGGTAGTTTCGCGAACTGTCATGGTGCTTTTTGGTAGAGAACAGAGAAGTCAATCATGACAAGACAGAAGAGATCAGCTTAATCGTGTATCTCTTTTACATTCCAGTGGAATGTAGAAATTTAAATATAGACATAACAGACACTAGTAAGAGCCTGATTACAAAATTCTATTTTTCGGTTGTTTCGTCTTTTTGACAGAACAGTTGAGAGGTAAAGAAATATAAGAGGAATTCATCTTCGTTTCTTCACCCCTCACCATATCTGTCAAAATGGCGAAAGAAGCAACGAATGAAAAAATGATTCGTGTAATCAGCCTCTAAGTGCCTGTTTACATTGTATTTTCGACAAAGCATATTTTCGTTCATCAAAATGTTCCTCGTGTTTACATTATAGAGACAAAATTCTTTCATTTCAATCTACCCATCCCTATCTCACATCCTTAACAACCATGTATCTCTCACTCACACAAAAAAAACTCTTCCTGCTCAATCCGAAAACATTTAATGAAACTGGCGCATCGGCGTAATTTGGGTGGAATTAACCCTTCTCTTTCTTACTCACACAAAATCTACCCATCTCACTGGATGCGCCGTTCGTCAAAAATACAATGTAAACAGGCTCATACTCCTTCCAAAGAATAAAGTCTTAAGCCTTAACTACATAAGCCAAAAAAGTGAAAAAGTACAAAAGTGACAATTTTCAAACTCATTTTGGAATAGTGTTTCTCACAGGAAAACTTATAAAAATGATGCAGAAAGCTTAAATTTTGGTTTAAAAATAAAATGTATATATTATTTTTCACAAAACAACTGCGCTAGCTGTAAAAAAATATTTTTACTTTTGTAATTTTGCAAAAAGTGGCTTATGTAGTTAAGGACACTTTTTGCAAAATTACAAAAGTAAAAATTTTTTTTTTCCCGCTAGCGCAATTGTTTTGTGAAAAAGAATGTATACTATTCTTTTTAAACCAAAATTTAAGCTTAAGCATCATTTTTATACGTTTTTCCACTGAGAAAAACTATCCCCAAATGAGTTTGAAAATTTTTACTTTTGTACTTTTTCACTTTTTTGGCCTATGTAGTTAAGGCTTAAGTAGAGATAAACTAGTGAAAAAGTCAAATGTGCTGACAACTAATTGAACTACTGAACTATTCAACTAGAAACGTGAACTTAGTTCAGTAGTTCACTAAAGTGAACTAGTTCATTGAACTAGTTCGTTCACGAACTACACAAGCCTACTTTATTCGTGTTTTTATTTGTTGTTTCGTTCATTAGAATATGACTTTCTGTGCTTTACGTTTTTTTTTTTTTGCAATCGGTGACACTTTCATTGGCTATTTTTTCATTGTGGGTTTCGTAAGCATTTCGCTGTAGTGTGACCAATGAAAAATTTCGTTCCGCATTAGCAGCGTACTATAGGCTTTAACTGTTCCTCATAGTTTGATGTTAATTTTAGCCTTAACTTTTATGAGTTTTGCAAAACAGTTAATTGTTCGAGAGACAGTACTCTGGTGCACGCCATTAACCAACATTAATTTGAAATCCAGGATCTCCAATGTACCCGCAAAAATAACCGCATCTTTTCGGGGATGGGTATAGCAGCACCTCCCCTTGTTCAGTTTGAAAACCTTTGAAATTAAAAATAATAATTATTATAATTGTAATGAATCAAATTAATTATAAGACTGACCAATTAACTTATAAACACTACATTTTCTCGATCAAAGCGATACTGTGCTTAAGATTTGATTGAATCAGTTCCCGAACTTCGTTATACTCTGCCATTGTTAAAATTTAAACTTGGTCTGTCTCTTAGCATTGCACCTTAAAAAAACTACCAAAAGCAATCAAAAGTAGATGCTATGGAATATTCAAGTTGGTCCATAGCAAGTTGAAAAATTTGCAGTATTTACTGCAGAAAAGAAGTATGTACTATTTTTTATACATTCCAAAAAAGTATTTACTACAAAAATTCATCCAAAAAAAGTTTATACTTTTATCTAAAGTAAATACCTATTTTTTAGTATTTACTCCATTTTATGCATACCAAAACTAGTAATACCTTAAAAAATCCGCAGTAAAAGCATTTACTATCTGTTATGCATACCCACCCATTGATTCAAATTAGGTTTATTGGCCTTTAGTTCAAAAGTCCCACAAGCACCAATGTCGTACAAGAAACAATGTTGAGAAGTCTGCAAGTAGCTGATGAGTGTGGCAATCCTTATATACAAGTTACATATTGCTAAAATTGCGTTCCAGTTACAGATCACAGAAAAGCCAAGATTCCATAAAATATGTATACACTTGGAGACATTTCATGTAAAGATGGCATATTTTAAAGCCGTTGGAAATGTTGTAGATAATTGTGGTCTAACAAATATCTTGATTGATTCTCAATTATACTTGCAGCAGGACCTGTTAATAGCTTTCTGACTGGAAAACATTTTAATCGGTGTAAAAAACTGCAGCCACTGATTTGCTTGGCCCTTGAAATTTTACATTTCCACAGTTTCTTAAATGAGGAAAATATTGAAATCACAGAAGAAATAAGAATTTATTTACAGGAGTTTGTATGTCAACGATCAGAAAATCCAAAAATTGAAAGTGAAGCAGTGATGCAATTGTTTAATAAATACGATTATTTTAAGAAAAAAACTCTTCACGGTGATCATGGTGCAACGGCTAAATTTTTTATGATTTATTCAAATCTTATCCACTATTACCTCGTTGAACCGTAGCGTGAGAACTTCTGATTTTGAATTGCTAAAATTCGTTCCTCCGAATATGTCAAATATGTTTTTCATTTTCAACCAATAATTATTCTTGATATTTGCTGCTGTACCATGACAATTTGTTAAAAGTTGATGATACCCATCTAGGTTTAAAGGAAGAATTTACGATGGGATCGTTTGGAGTTAAAGGAACTTCTAAAACCTTTTCTCGGCAACCAATTGATCTAACTCTAGAACAAACTATCAACGCCGCCGATGCAGGTAATAAATTAACCGTTATAGTCCATTCAACAAAGTCCCTCACAACGCTAGTGTAGAAGCCATAGCATGCGAGCCAAAATAACTAGCCATATCTTGGAAGATTGTGGACTTAAAAATCGACAAGACGTCACAGCTGACTTACAAAAAAAATCGAATTGAGAAATCTGCAGTGCAAATCGATAAATTTCTATCGAATATTAGTAGAAACATTGATCCGTTTTCATCTCAATTGCATAACCCAATCGAGCTTATCTCAAAGTTCAAACGAAAATAATGAAGATGAAGAATTTGTACCATCACAGGAACACCAAAACCCCATCTAATTTCAGAAGAAGATTTTAATGATTTAATTAGAGATTTAAATTTGCCGAAAAGTAAAGCAGAGATTTTGGGTTCTCGCTTAAAACAATGGAATTTGCTTGTTGATGTCAAAATAACTGATCAACGAAACCGCCATGAAACATTTTCTTCGTTCTTAACAAAAGAAGATGGACTTCGTTTTTGTAACAACATTAACCGCCATATTATTCACTCGATACATTCAGATTTAAACTTAAATCCAGATGAATTTACATTGAATTTTTATGATTTGCATCCAGATTAAGGTTTGTTTGAAGAAATTGGGATACCCCGTGTTCCCAATGAATGGCGGTTATTTATTCACAGTTCAACAAAAAGCCTTAAAGCAGTTTTATTACACAACTTTCCATCTCTTCCAGTAGCCCACTCTTTACATTTGAAAGAAAACTACGAAAGTGTTAAAATATTACTCGAAGCTTTAAAATATCAAGAGTATAAATGGCAGTTCATTGGAGATTTTAAAATGGTAGGTTTTTGTTATGGGACTGCAGCGAGGATACACAAAACATCCGTGTTATCTTTGTTTGTGGGATAGTAGAGCAGATGCTCAGCACTATGTTCGTCGATCTTGGCCGATAAGAACGGAATTTTGTCTTGGGAAACATAACGTTAAATGTATCCCTATTGCTGAATCTGAAAATGTGTTAATGCCGCCGTTACATATTAAACTTGGGTCTTGGACTAATGAAACACTTCGTAAAAGCGCTAGATGAAAAATCTGAAGCTTTTTTATTAAAAAAAAAAAAAATTTCCTAAGAAGCGAAGGTTAAAGCTGGAATTTTTGTTGGTCCACAAATTAAAAAAAATGAGGAATTCCCAAAATTGTTTACTAGTGCTCAAAAAAAAATGTTGGCATAGTTTTCAAGCACTAGTTTCTGGATTTTTAGGCAACAATAAGATCGAAAACTACCGAGAATAAGTTGAAAACATGTTGAGGAATTTTAAAACAATGGGCTGCAGGATGTCTTTAAAAGTATATATGCTACATTCTCATATAGATAAATTTCAAAATAACATGGGAGCATTCTCAGAAGAACAAGGAGAGAGTTTTCATCAAGATGTTATGGACTTTGAACGCCGTTATCAAGGACAATATAATGAAAATATGATGGGCGACTACATTTGGGGTTTAATACGAGAAAGCACTTATGAACATGAAAGAAAGAGTACCAGCACAATTTTGTTAATTTATATTTTAATATTAAAAATATTCAAAGATAATTACAAATCGATTTGTTTTAATTTTTTGAAAAATAAAAATTTAAATCATAGTTTTAAATTTTTAAACCGTTCTCTTTGCTAAAAAAGCAAACTTTTTTATATAATATATTTTTTTTTCGGATGACATAGATACACCTTTGTAAATTTCATACCCTTTTTTTAAAGACTAAAATCATGTTGACTTGTGTTATCTGAGAAAAATGCGCAAAAGTTTATTTTTTAACTTAAGGTACCTATGTATTTATATATTTATTTCGCCTTCTCTATCATCGCAATATCAAGTTTGTTCAAAATCTCGACATATATTAGTACCGCAAATAAAAATAAAATGAAAATGAAAATTTACAATCGAGTCTTTATGTAAAATTTTAACATTTTTGAAACAACAGTTTTCAATATGCATGGGGAGGTATTATAATAAAGCTGCCCTATTGACGTGTTAACAATACCTTAGAATAAACACTATTTTTTTGCAAGTTCATAAACTTTTTTATTTTTGACTCTTGGCCAGATTGTTCATGTAAGTAATAAGGTACTCCGAGGTACAGTGGTGACTTTGAAGAGCGCTTAAAGTAGCTTTGTCCCGCAAGTGGAAATCAACAATCCGGGATATTATTACCATACTTAATTTCAGCTACGAACGTATTGATCAAATTTCGAAAAAATTTTGCACCTTTCGGCGCTTGTAAGCGGTATATTGTCCCGACGAACAAGTGTAAGCGGTATTTTTTTGACATCGTATGATGCTAATTAACAAGCCCACGAATCAATGACGAACAAATAAGTTTTTTTTTAAATTTTGTTTACATATTTCAAATGCTCTGACCAAGCGTTGTCCCGCTACCTAAGTGTAAGCGGTGCCTTTTTGTTTTGTTAACTTACAAATTAAAGGGTTCAGAGTGTTTTGATCGACGAACAAATAAAACATTAAAAACTGTCGCGGGCTCCTGGACTATAAGTCTTACTTATTGGACGTTTTATTTTCTTTTCTTTTTTTTTTTTTCTTTTCTTTTCTTTTATTTTCTTTTCTTTTCTTTTCTTTTTTTTTTTGTTATTTTGAAAGACATTTTAAAGATGTAAAGTTCGACTTGATATCTGCATTAAAATCTTATTTTTGAAAAAAGTGGATTTACAAAGCTTGTATCTTTAGCCGACGATAGTTCTTACATATAATACTGTATTGTTCCTTTATTTAAAACAGTATTAAGATTTTAATGTTATCTATAAATGTTTTTTTTTTTTTTTTATTTATTTATTTTTTTTTAAATAAAAATGAAGTTTAAAAAACTGCAAACTTCTTTGTGTGCGTGTGGAAAGAAATTTTATGTTAAAAAACTCAAAATGGACCCATTTCATTTTGAGTTTTTTAACATAAAATTTCTTTCCACACGCACACAAAGAAGTTTGCAGTTCAGAAGAAATCTGCTGCAGTATCAGCGCCAACTCTCTTTGTTCTCACTCCAAAACAAATATCGCCTTTGTTTTTTCTTATTATGTAGTTTTTTCCTCCTTTTTTTTATTTCTCATCTCGCGGCAGAGACAGAATATAATAAAAACCTGTTGTTGGATATTCATTCATATATTTGCTTAGCTGACATGTCTTTTCGATATTCGATGGTCGGCTAGCTATATTTTGGATGGAGGGGAGATATACAAGTGCAAAAAAAAGTATATGGCACATGCGTTCGCGTATATTTTTGTGGGTCGTCTTTCTCATCTCGCAGCAAAGTAGGTCATGTATGAAAAAACCTGTTCCTCAATATGCAATCATGTTTTTTCTTTGTTGGTTCGATGGTTGCCCAGAATAATGTTTTTTAGTAGGTTTAGTGGTTGATTAGGAACATTGCGCGAGGCAGGGTGGGAGTGTGAGGACATTAGGTATTTTGTGCATAAAAATAAATTGCACATTTGTGTAGCCTATAAGTATGTACATATGTACATTTTTTTGATGGCTCATCTGTTGGAATGTTTTTTAATATAGTTCGTATATAATTAGGTATATACCTACAGGGTGATCGGTGTAAGATGCACCTGCTGGAGCGAGTAGGTTGGGCTAAGACAAGAAAAAAATCGTATAGTAGGGGGGTCTATTTCCCCCCGTTTAGGCAGGAGGGGCAATTTTCTAAAAAATTGACTTAAAACAGAAAAAAAATATTTAAAAACAACGGTACGATTTAAAATGCCATGCTATACCTTTTTGGAAAGCCAGAAATCTCTTCTTTAATTTTCATTTTAAATTAAGTTGTGTTATATAATAGTTTTTGAAAAATTAATTTCCAAACTCGAAATTTTGAAAAAAAAAGTTTCAAACTAATTTTTTTTCAAAATTTTATATAATTAAGTATAGTTTTTGTTTTAAAAATTCAATGCTCTTATTAGCTTTTAGTCAAAAAAAGAAAACCGGATTCTAAAATGTCTTTTAGTTTTTGAGAAAATTGAAAATAACGAAATCTACGAATAAAATAAATAACGAAACGAAGTGTACAAAAATTTTTCTTTATAATGTTTCAAACAAATCTTTTAGGAATTTAGCACTGTTTTTTTAAACTGGCCTTACATTTTATGAGTCATCATTATTTGTCGAGATATTGGTGATCAAAGACAAAAGTCACCTTTTTCATTCAACATCGAAAATCTCTATTAACAAAAATCGTAGAATAAACATCTTATCTGGCAGATACTATTGATTAACTTAAAAAAAAAATGTTTGATGAAGATCCAGATGTTCAATTTTTTTTTGAAAGTTTTTGGTTTGTGCTATTTTTTGTGATTTCGCAGTAACGGTATATTAAAATAATAATTAAAAAAAGTAATTGAAAACTAGTAACATAAATCCTACTTACTTTTTATTTCATCTCAATACGACCATTTTTCACAAAGATAGGTAGGTACAGCTCTTAAAAAATAACACAAAAAAAAGTCGAAAAAAAATCATTCCCTAAATTTGTTTGTCTAGTGTAATATGCATACATTTTTTTGCATTCGCCATAATTTTTTTGTGTCACATATCTAAGCGTTTAGAGATTATATATTTTTTAACTATCTATATTTTTCGCCTTTACAGTTTTTGAATTCGAATAACGGCCCTTCTCGTTTAAATAATTTCTCGACCTTTACACAAACTAACTCTTTCGTTACTTACCTAATTTTGAATTTAAAAAAATCCTATCTAACCTATCTACCTAGATACCTACCTACTATCATTATATTAAAAAAATGTCAATTCCATACATTTTCATAATTAGGTATCTACCTATACCTATTTCGACCTACAATTTAAAAAAAATCTCAAAACGAAACTTACATTTTACGTAATAATAATAGGTACCTACCTAATTAATAAAGAACATTTTTTTCTTTTGCAATTAGAAGATTATGACAAACAAAAAATATGTTCTTGCATGCAAGGATAAAATGAAAAATCAGAAAATTAAAAAAAAATTCACCGCCACCAAACCACCAACCCATCTCTCATTCATATGTACAATGTACATTGTACCTACATATATTCTCATATCTCATATCCAAAAGACAAAACAACGATAGCAAGGAAAAAAACTATATAGGTTAAAAATTTCATTCAAGCGCGCCGGCCGTGCCGTCGCCGCCGCCCCGTGTCGGTCATTCTTATTGGGTTCTTTCTGCACATAAATATATATGTGTGTATAATTGTGTGCGCTTGTGCAACTCTTTTTGCTATGCATAGCATAAATACATATTATATGTCTCTGTGGCTCTCATCTGGCTCTGAGAAACGAATAGCACAAGCGAGAATGACACAGGCCATTTGGTAAAGAAGAGAATCATATTTTTACTAATACATTCAAATGCATTTACATGAACTCTGAGTTTGATAAAAAAAGGGAACCCAGCCTTAAGGGTATGTACCCCTTGAAAAACTAGGTTGGAGTTCTGCGCTAATCGGTATAGCGTTCACAATTTTGCGAATATTTTAATGAAACAAACGGTCATCGATTGGAAATTAGTTAAGTAAAATATTTGTGTGGCTTTAAAAAAAAATTAAAAAATATTTTATACCTTAAAACCGCCAGACAGATAGAAAAATCATAAAATTTAGTACGATGCTTACAAAAATGGATGGGAAATTGGGTAAAAATAACTTTCTTATTTTTTTAATTTTTTTTTTCTGGAGAAAATTGATCTCAAAACTAAGCAATACCTTTTTTTTCTTTTTATTAGTTTATTTATTCACCCAAAAAAATGCACAAAACTATGAAAAATAGAGGAAATTCGTTAAATTTAATGAATGCATAATATAATAAAACTTTTGAAGTATATTAGGTAAGCAAGTCAAATTAACGTTTTTACAAAGCTTTATATGTATATGCAGTTACCTTTATTTTAATTTTATTTTTTTAAATTTTTTACAGTTACTTTTTAGAGACAAAAATAGAAAAGATATTCCTTTTTCTTCAATTATTTTGCGCGATTGCCTGGGAAATTGAATGTTATATTTTTTAAATTTTCTAAATGTTTTTTAAATCAAAGTATCATGTGTTCTGAACTAAATAGTACCTTTGAAAAAAAAAAATTAGCCTACAACATGCTTGAAAACGCAATGCAATATGACATTATTTGTAATGCCGTTGTAATGCAAGGACAGCCAATACAATTACCACATATTTTTTTTTATTTTTTTTTGGTATTTTTTTTTATTAGATTTAAAAAACAAAATCGTATATTCTTTTATGGTTTTTTTTATTTCGAATTTTGGAAAAGTTGTCAATTTTGCAGTTTTTTACTGGAAAAACATATTTGCTCACGCACACACAGAAATTTGGTTCAAAAGAAATCCACTGGGTTGTGCATGCATTCTCTTTTCCCCAATTCTCTTTTTACTAACAAGAAAAGTTCCGTATTGACTCTTTACACCTTTTTCTTTTTTTTTTATAGAAAGCATACATAGTAATCCTGTTCATCATTTGAATGTCAAGTGATCTTTTTTTAGGTAAAAGAAAAAGAAGAAGGTTATTATGTATGTGTATACCAGTCATTTTGTTGTCAAGGGGTAGACGTGGTGGAAGTTGGTGTTCACTTCGCGCGGGTGCGGTGGGATCTTTCTAGGAGATTTGGTTGAGTTTTGTGTACCTTGTACGTACATATATGTACATAAGGTATGTATTTTTTTTTGTTGGCTCATCGATGGAATGGAAGTTTTTTTCTGCTTCTTTTGCAAAAGGGAATCTATGATATTGCGTGTAATAGTCATGCACTGTTTGTTGTTTTTTTCTTTTGTTCTTATAGGTAATGTCATGTTGAAATATTTAGAATCGTTGCCGAAAGATTGTTTTGATTTAATTTTGCGACAACGAACAATCATACCCTTTTTTCAAGATTTTCGTGTAATTTTTTGATGAAAACCTTTTAAACTATTGTGAGGGTTGTGTAGGATGTAGAATATTGGTTGAGATGTCAATTTAAACGTTAGCTTACTAAGGTGCTGGTAAAAGAAATATTAAATTTATAGATGCATTCAGTAAAAAGTTGTGAGGGCATTAAAAAAAAGCATTAATTTTGTACATATCTGGAGTTAAGGTTGTTGAAAAAATTTAAAATTTTTAAAATATTTATAAATTAACAATCTCTATTAGCTGTAGAAATTTCAGATTTTTAGATCTACCCATAAAAATATAAAAAATCAAAAACCACAAAAAAATGGGTAAAAAAAATGTGTCATCTTCAAAAATCAAGAAGTGGGTGAAACAAAATTCCTAGCGAAAATTCCTGAAACATGGGTAGTTTTTTTTTCATCATCTTTCTAATGGTGTAAAATTCGTAGATTTTTTAGAATTTTTTTTTAATTTAAAAGTTTCTTGTATTTTAAAGATCTATCAATTTAAATAAGAATAAAGGTTCTAACCCTCCCGTTTAGAAAGTAGTTTTTCGACCTATAATCAAAAAAAAACCATTTTACCTTACTTAAAATTGGAATTTCCTTTACATAAAATTCTCTATCAAATAAAATTTATTTTATATTTTTATGATTTACAGTATAAGCTGTGCAATGATGAGTCAAATGAATGAATGAGTCAGTGAGTGACCGTTTCTTTCATTTACAATATTTAAAATCCATAAGAAAAAAACAAATCCATCCATACCTACCTATCTGGTCAGAATATTGTTTTAATTATTTTCTCTAAATTGTATGTCTGTCACTTGTATTTACATACATAATAAGTAGGTACATTTGCTTCGTCTGCGCTTACTCGCTCGCTACCTGTTTTTTTCCTTTCTTTAGCTTGAGCGTGCCTGTGCGTGATTGTCTGCTCTCTGCAACATCGTTTGGCGATTAAAAAAAAAACAAGACAAGAGTAGGTATAATTAAAATTCGAACGCCGAATTTGGTGAAGAGAGCTTACTAACACATTCAAATTCATTTACATGAAATTTGAGTTGGCTGGTCGGGTACACCTACCCTTAAGGTGCTGATACAATTAAAAAAAACATTATTTTCTTAAAATTTTTCGTAATTTTCAAACGGTGTTGTATATTTTTAAGAAATAGGCCCCTAGTTTCTTTAAAAAACAAGTACACAAGTTAATTTCTGTCGATTTTTCTAGGGGGCAAGAACTTTTCTGGGGGGGCATTGTTCGTTATAAAGAACATTGAGTGTGTTTCCTTATTTATTCCGGATAAGGAACAGAATGGATGGAATAGACGAAATGTTTATCCAGAATATCCAGAATGGAATGAATTAAGAAATAAAACTAGAACAAAAAGAATGGCAATCCTGTTGTTCGGTGAAATGTCAAAACAATTGAAGAAATAAATGTTTTTATTTTGGATATTTATGTATTCTCAAAGTTAAAAGTTTAGTAAATTTTACATTAAATGCATAAAATTTATATTATGGTGCATTTATTCGCGTTATTATGCTGTTTTTAAATAATTAACACCTATGTGAATCTGCCATAATTGAGCTTAAGAACGTCAATTATACTGAACGCGCCCACTATTCTTTTTCTATTCTTTTTATTCCACACTTCACATGGAATAAAAAGAATGTATTCCAAACGTTCCGGAATGAATAAAGAAACAACAAAATAGTTTATCCGGAATGTTCCGTGGAATAAAGAAACGCAAAACTGGTATTCCGAATATTCTGGGCAAATTTCTAAAAAAATACATATAATAGAAAAAAAATTGTGAAAAAACAACGGGAACACCTACAATATCATGCTATAGCTTTTTTTAAAGCCAGGACCTCATTCTTTAAGTTTGTGTTTAAATTAAGTTATTTTAGTGCTTAGCTTTTGAAAAAAAAAATTCAAATTCAAAATTTTGTAAAAAATAATCCGAAAAAAATTTGTAATTTTTTTTTCGAGATTGTACACCATTAAGTACTTTTTTAATCAAACATTTTTCGATACTCTTATTATTTTCTAATTGATTGCTGAAAACTAGATAGATTTAAGTCGTTTAGTTTTTGAGAAAATTGAAAATTTCCATTCTGATTATAGTCATGATATAAAAATTAGTTCTATGACTAGATGTGTTACCTTATACAGGGTGATTTGCATAAGGTGTAACAAAAAGCTAGGACGTGTAGGTTGGACATAGAAAAGAAAAAAATCGTATTGGAGGGGGGTCTAGCTCCCCCGTTTAGGCGGGAGGGGCAATTTTCAAAAAAAAAACCACTTAAAATAAATAAAATTATTAAAAAATAACGGTAATACCTGCTGAGCCATTCTATAGCGTTTTGAAAAGCCAGAGATCCATTCTTTAGTCTTATTTTTACATTAAGTTGTTCGAGAGAAAAGTTTTTTTCAAATTAAAATTATGAAAAAAATTATTTCTTGTTTCTTTAATAATTTTTTTTTTCAAAATTTTATTTAATTCAGTATTACTTTTTTTCCTAATTTTCAATGCCGTTATTAATTTATGGTCGAACACAAAGAACCGGATGTCAAAATGTTTTGTAGTTTTTGAGAAAATCAAAAATAACAAAAATTAATTTTTCTAAGAAAAACCTTTTATTTTGGTTTTTACGTTATCGGATTCTTAGGTGAATTTACGAAAGAAAGGATTAACTTTCTTTTTACTATTTTTTTTATTATCAGTTTTATAAGCATACAATAAAGTGACAAACTACTGAATTAACCATATTTCACACATTTTTTAATTGAGAACACCTGCGTGAGAGCATTGGGTTAAAATTGACCTGCGAATATTTTTTAAATCATGCAACGTTACACGCTTCTATTGGAAGAAAATGCATTTGCAAAATAAGAAAAAAAAAATATTTCTAAATCTTGAAATAAATGAAAATAAGAAATAAATGCATATTTAGATAAAAATACATAAGTAGCTATTTATTCAATTTTTTAACTATAGCTTATTATAAAAAAATTTCTATAGGTATGATCCCCATTTTGTAGAAGGCAAATGTTATAGCGCCTCTTATTCCGACACATAAATTTACACTTGATAAATTTTCCTGTAGTTTGACTTCGTACACATAGTTCTTCATGAATCCCAGAGTATAAAAATCTAACGGAGTTAAATCTGGTGAACTAGGTGGCCATTCTGTGGGACCTCTTCTTCGTATCAAACGGTCACTTAAATGGTCATCAATCCAGTTCCTTACAGTGCGGCTAGAGCTAGAGAAGTGTGCTAGAGCTCCATATTGCTGGTAGAATAAATTATCTGCTATGGCCAAGGGAACGTTGTCATTCAAATCGGGCAAAAGGTCTCGTAGTTACTGCAGGTAGGATTTTCCATTTATAACTGAATTCAGGAACCGTGGTCCAACAACACCAAGCCAAACATTACCATCCATGTTCTAAGACGTTGATCGATTCTTGAAAATATCGTATAACTGGGACACCTATTGGGATACATTTGAAGGTAGAGTCTTTGCGCTTCATAACTTCGACCATGAGCCATACCGTGGCAGTAATGCATATGCGTTAATTCGGCACGAGAGTAATTCGACATCGTTATATATATTGACGACTTGACATTCAAATTAGAAATAATTTATAAAAGAAAACGTTGTTGCAATTTATTTGTCTCTAGGTAGCACATATTATTTTAGTTTAAAAACTACGCAACGTTTTCTTCTTCACCTCAACAGGTAGACCCCGTCACCAAGCAGACTCCACAGTAATAAGAAAAATGGCAGATGCAGGTCAATTTTAACCCAATGCTTTCACGCAGGTGTTCTCATGAAAGTGTGAAATATGGTTAATCCAGTAGTTTGTCACTTTATTGTATGCTTATAATCCTTTCTTTTGTAAATTCACCTAAGAATAAAATAAAAGGTTTTTCGTAATTTTTGTTATTTTTGATTTTCTCAAAAACTACACAACATTTCGACATCCGGTTCTTTGTGTTCGTTCGTAAATTAATAACAGCAGTGAATATTAGGAAAAAAAGTAATACTAAATGAAATAAAATTTTGAAAAAAAAATTATTAAAGAAACAAAAAATCATTTTTTTCATTATTTTGAATTTGAAAATTAATTTTTCAAAAACTTTTATCTCGAACAACTTACTTTAAAAAAAAGACTAAAGAATGGATCTCTTGCTTTTCAAAACGCTATAGCATGGCTCAGCAGGTATTACCGTTATTTTTTTAATAATTTTATTTGTTTTAAGTAATTTTTTTTTTAAATTGATTTTTTTCTTCTCTAAGTTCAACCTACACGTCCTAGCCTTTTGTTACACCGTATGCAAATCACCCTGTATAAGGTAACACATCTAGTCATAGAACTAGATTTTATATCATGACTATAATCAGAATGGAAATTTTCAATTTTCTCAAAAACTAAAAGACTTACATCTATCTAGTTTTCAGTAAATAATTGGAAAATAATAAGAGTATCGAAAAATATTTGATTAAAAAAGTACTTAATGGTGTACAATCTCAAAAAAAAAAACTTACAAATTTTTTTCGGATTTTTTTTTTTTTTTTTACAAAATTTTGAGTTTTAAATTATTTTTTTCAAAAACTAAGCACTAAAATAACTTAATTTAAAAACAAACTTAAAGAATGAGGTCCTGGCTTTAAAAAAGGCTATAGCATGATACTGTGGGTGTTGCCGTTGTTTTTTCATAATTTTTTTCTATTGTATGTATTTCTTAAAAATAATTTTGCCCCTCCCACCCAAAGGGGCGGATATTTTAAGTGGCCAAATATCTTAAAATCATTTTTATATAATGTACCAGCGACGAAAAAATTGATGCTTTTATCAAAAAGTGCACAATTATCATACATATGAGTGCTATGCCGCTGCACTACATTAAGAGTTTGAAAATTCAGACTTAATGTTTTACACGAAAAAGTATTTTTTTTCCACCACCAAAAAATAACGTTAGTTTTTTGAAGATTTTTGTGGTCTTTTTTTTCTCAAAGCAGATGTCTGCCATTAGTACTTCTGACTAACGGAAACTATATAGTTTAACATATTAAAGAGGCAGACGTGTTGCTACCACGTTTTGGAGTTCGATTTTTTGTACCTTTGGGACCCCCCATTCCAGAGGTACTATACGCTGAAATTATAAATGCCTATTGGATGCTCAGGAGGTCTAAGACAATGACTAAATTTAATATGAATCGTGCTCAAATACCGTAAGTCTACCTGCCACTGGCTCTCACTAGGCCCTAGTTCTTCATGAGCTGTTGTACCACCAATTTTTTTTTTTTTTTATTAATATTAGAAACAACTCAATGTGCAAAACAACAGAAATGATTAATCTAGAGCCCTAGTAGGTTTCCATCAAAGAACATTCCGTCACTGAGGTAATGCAGTTGTGTGTATGATAACTCACACTACTATATAAATTGCCGCATTTTTTTCTTCTAAGGGCACTTCCTTTTATTTTATATTCAAAGTATTAATTATTTAACAAACACCTTAGCTTTTTATTTAGAGTTTAGCAAAATTATAAACTGGTTAAATTATGAATGAATGAATGAATGAATGAATGAATGAATGAATGAATGAATGAATGAATGAATGAATGAATGAATGAATGAATGAATGAATGAATGAATGAATGAATGAATGAATGAATGAATGAATGAATGAATGAATGAATGAATGAATGAATGAATGAATGAATGAATGAATGAATGAATGAATGAATGAATGAATGAATGAATGAATGAATGAATGAATGAATGAATGAATGAATGAATGAATGAATGAATGAATGAATGAATGAATGAATGAATGAATGAATGAATGAATGAATGAATGAATGAATGAATGAATGAATGAATGAATGAATGAATGAATGAATGAATGAATGAATGAATGAATGAATGAATGAATGAATGAATGAATGAATGAATGAATGAATGAATGAATGAATGAATGAATGAATGAATGAATGAATGAATGAATGAATGAATGAATGAATGAATGAATGAATGAATGAATGAATGAATGAATGAATGAATGAATGAATGAATGAATGAATGAATGAATGAATGAATGAATGAATGAATGAATGAATGAATGAATGAATGAATGAATGAATGAATGAATGAATGAATGAATGAATGAATGAATGAATGAATGAATGAATGAATGAATGAATGAATGAATGAATGAATGAATGAATGAATGAATGAATGAATGAATGAATGAATGAATGAATGAATGAATGAATGAATGAATGAATGAATGAATTAATGAATTAATGAATGAATGAATGAATTAATGAATGAATGAATGAATGAATGAATGAATGAATGAATGAATGAATGAATTAATGAATGAATGAATGAATGAATGAATGAATGAATGAATGAATGAATGAATGAATGCATGAATGAATGAATGAATGAATGAATGAACTTAAGTTCCTCAAAGCAACAAATTTGGAGGAAGAGCTGTAAATGAGCAAGCTCATCTGGCTCTAAAAAAAAGGGGCACAATAGATCTCAAGGTCGTAGTGCAAATAAAAACCCCAGATTTTCATTCATTCATCTCATTACTATAAACGAAATTTACATTTACATAAATGCAATTCAACTCGATAAAAAATCAGAGATAGATCGCTCACATTATATCATTTAAATAACGCGACTGCTGTAGATATTTCATGTCAAGAGGAACATGACATGTGTTGC
The DNA here is from genome assembly GCA_947049315.1 of Epistrophella euchroma. Taxonomy (NCBI): domain Eukaryota; kingdom Metazoa; phylum Arthropoda; class Insecta; order Diptera; family Syrphidae; genus Epistrophella; species Epistrophella euchroma. The sequence continues at coordinate 67,549,608 of OX346245.1, forward strand.
ACCCCGACTCCACAGTAGCTAATTTCTCATAGAATATTCATCTTGACATGAAATATCTAGTGGAGATGCGTTATTTAATCTTATGATATGCTGTCAGCGATCTATCTCTGATATTTTATCTTGACATGAATCTTTGACATGGAATTTGACAGATGGTTGTTTTTTGTTGCTTGACGAAAATGTAAATTTTTGTCTCATTCGAAATATGAAAGTCTAATTTTCCTGGGCAAGAATACAACAACCGAAGTATTCCACATTAATCCAACCACCACCCACGGAGTCGAGGTACGAAATGAAATATCATAACATCATTTGCTCAGCGAAATTGGAGAGAAAAATCTCCTGTGGAGTCGGGGTGTAATGATCCTAGCGATCTGGTAAAAGTCCTTCCACACTATCCCGCTGAGTATGAACACAAAGTGGGAAGTAAATCAGGTATAATAGTGTGGAAACAAAATATGAAATTCTTAAGTTTGGTTCAACGTCACAACCAAAAAAAAACAGCTAAACGGAAACAGAAAAAAAAAACTGTGTAGTTTATCCAATTATTCCTGTCAGTACAGGGAAGATAGGACGTTTGCATCTCAGTTTGGTTGCAGCTTACTGCATAAGTTTATCGCATGTAAAAGCTCTTATCGCGATGCCGTAGTTTGCATAATAAATCATTTCAGGTTTATTTGAAATTGACCAGCGTTACCACCTAGTAGGTAAAATTGCACAATTACGATTTTGTAAAACAAAAAAAAATGATTTATCTTTTTCCACACCACCATGAGGTAAGATAATAGATGCGTTTTTGTAAGGGCATCACCAGTAGTGTACTTTAAGGTGCCTCGACTCTGAAAAAATAAGTCCTATACAAAAATGTACTTTGAAGAAAAGAAAGATAATTAAATTTCCTATTTCAAGATATTGGTTACAACACTTTTTTTTAAATGGTGGCCAACGCACAACACCTACATCCGCGCTATTTTATTTTTATACTCAAAAACAATACACATACTAATTTCAATCATAAAATTATTAATGAAAAGAAGTCTGGTACTGACGAAGGCCCAAATGAAACATTCGACAATTAAAATATTCTTAGATTTATTTTAAATATACACTATGGTTAAATTTGTATTCTTTTTTTACCTTTGTAAATAGCTATAACTTCAATTAAAATTTATTGCACACACATTTTTAAAAAAATTTACCAACGATTCTTAAAACACTACCCATTTAAAAAACACAAATTGTACACAACCTAAAATAAAAAATACACCTTTTAAACATACAATTTACATAAAAATAATTTATTTCACATTAACTGACCGCGCGCTACGAAAATCTACGCAAATAGTGTTCTTCTTAAAAGAAAACAGCTTAAAATTTTGTAACTGCATTTTAACGTATTTTCCACACATTAAAAGAAATGCAAAAGATGAAAACACTCTACGGTAATTCTCATCATTAAAAACTTTTTTTTAAAGCTCCAAAATCAAAAGCACCTCTACAGAAATCCAAGGAAAAAAAAACTGAACGAGTTACCAAATGGACATGGGTAACCCTGAATGCACATTAATATAATAGGGGTTGAAGTTGAAAAGCAGCAGCAGCAACAGCAGCCACAGGCCACAGCCCACAGCAATTCATTTCAGTGCGCACTCAGATGTGCGCTCGAGAGGACGTTGGGCCTATGTCAGATGTAATCGGAAATTTACGGGCGGGCAAACACTTTTTATGAAGGAGTTCTTTCAATTTAGTATGGTGCAAAAATATGGCGCGCTACTGATTTTGAAAAAGCTCTCCCATAAGACGTGTACTGCCAATTAATATTGGATAGACTTTAGATGGGGGTAAAACAAACACACTTTTAAAGGCACCAATAGTATCGGTGTGTATTTATGTTTGTTTGTATTTTTGTTTTCCCCCTATCTAGCGCTTCTTCTTGATTAAATAACTGTCAAAATTAAAAAGAGAAAAGATAGAGTCAGATTCTGGAAAAGCTCAATTCATCCCACACAACTTGACCGCCCATCTCACACACTTTGACATGTGTTAATACATAAAAAATTTTAGGATTGGTTCTAAAACCATCACACATTCTATCCCACTTGGGGTTTGAGATTATAGTGAATTGATTTTTTGGATGCAAGTAGGAAGCAAAATATGAAAATAATTTTCTATGGTATAGTGTGGAAGGGCTTTTAAGATAGACATTAGTAGTGTCGCACGCTTAGTGCCTGTTTACATTGTAATTTTGATGAAGCATATTTTCGTTCATCGAAATGTTCCTCGTGTTTACATTATAGAGAAAAAATCCTTTCATTTCAATCTATCCATCCCTATCTCACATCCTTAACAACCATGTATCTCTCACTCAAACAAAAAAATTCTTCACGCTCAATCCGAAAACATTTATTGAAACTGGCGCATCGGCGTAATTTGGGTGGAATTAACCCTTCTCTTTCTTACTCACACAAAATCTACCCATCTCACTGGATGCGCCGTTCGTCAAATATACAATGTAAACAGGCACTTAGTAAAGAGCTCTAAATGGTTCAACGAGTAGGGAGAAAGTGTACCTTATGGTGGTATCACAATGGACCAAATAATGGCCACGTTCATCACCACGTTTTTGACAGATATAAAAATTCAGTTCTGAAAAACGTAACACTGAACGCACAAAAAAGTCTGAAATTATTTATTCTGTTTTTATTATTTTTTTCACTTTAAAATTAAAGTCCGAAAAGCGATACGAGACCCAGACGATCAGACCACACACCAAAAAAAAAACTGGATCAAGAACTGTTTTTTTGTTGCTTTTAGCTGTCATCTGAATTTTCAGATAGAATTTTTCATCTGAAAATTCAGAAAAAAACGTAAGAAACGTAACTAAATGTCAATCGACGTCAACTGAATTTTTATGACTGCTGACCAATCAGAAGCTTTAAAAATGACAGTTCAGAACTGTCAAATGTGCTATTGAACGCGGCCAATGTTCTTAGTGTGTCAATCATTCATGCTGACAGCCACGCTAACCTAACCTAACCTAACCTGGGTCAAGTTAAACAACCGAAGCTAAGCCCCCTTTCACACGAAGAAACAATTTGCTGTAGATTTTTTTTTAAGCTTTCTGTTAATCTCCTTAACAATCACTTGTACCTTTCATACGAAGAAACAAACTCGAAGAAAATTTGCTGTGTTTTCTTTTAAACTAACTTGGTTGACAAACGTGGTGTGAAGAAGAACGTCAAAAAAATCTCCTGAAATCGTTGACCGGGAGGATTTTTTTTGCCCCTCTTTCTTCCTGCCACTCTAGCTTATGAACTGAATGTTGCTGGAAACCCAGTTTCCTCGTGTGAAATGGGACTAAAGTAACAATAATTTGGACTAATTTTCAGGCTTTATTTTAAGATAAACAAAAATGTTCGTCAATGATTACTAAAAAATGTATTACTCTTGTTTTTTTGTATTTTGTACAGCTAAAATTGTCGTACGTGTGCCTTCTAATAGCGGGGTTGTCGAAGGAGAAAAACTATCAATCCATTGTGTGGTCGCTGGTACTGAACCTAAATTGTACTGGCAAATGGGTAACATTAATAAAAAATGATTGTGTTTCTTATATATAACGAATTTGTATTTAACATAGGAAACCTTACTATTTTTAATTCAACGGGTAGATATGAACTCAAAGAAGATGAAAACAATGTTCAAAACGCGGTTCTTACCATGGAAGGTGTAAATTTGAATGACAGGGGTGATTACAAATGCCTTGGTCGTAACATCATTAATGATTTGGGAATTGCAAAACCTGCCGAGGATATAAGCTTCGTCCGTGTTAAGGGTAAGCGATTGAAATATTTAAGGGTAGGTTCCTTTCAGAAGCAAACTGAGAATTCATGTCTGTAGATGCATTTGAATGTATTAGTGAAAGTATTAATTTCCCTTTTCATTAAAGTCAGTCCTTTTTGTGAAAAGAAATTACTGGATTTTATTCTCCTGCTATATTTTTCTCTCAGAGCGAGTGTTACCGGTCTTTTTTTAAATTCTTATGAATATGTGTGATTATTAATAAATGATAATTTTGTGACCTTTTTATCTTTATAGATATAATAAACTTAATGTGGGCTATAGGTCAATAAAAATTCGATGTTATTTAGTGCAACGTTTCGAGCATGTTTATGCTTTTCATCAGGCCTTTATTTTTACAAAATGTAAAATAATACATACATACATTAGTATTAATACTTCTATATGGCGTCAAAGTTACTTACAAACATTATTAAAAGAATTTAATTAAGCAAATAACACAATATACACTTTTTATATTGCTAAAAAACAACCTATAGATAAAGCAAAATATGTATTGACTATTTAATGTTAATTTTTAAATTTAAATTTACTAGTAACGACTAAGAGATAAATAACGTCCATTCCACAGCAAATTCACCTATACTTTACTCTACTCATTGTTGTTGGTCTTTTTATGAGTTGGCTATATGCGCTGCTAAGTTTTTCACAGTCCGACCTACGGTTGACAGCGTTGTTGTTGCTACTTATATGTAGCATCTCCAGCAACATTCTTTTCGAATAATGTTACTCTTTTTGCAGAATCTCTACATTATCAAAGTCGGGTTTATGTTTCTCTTGTAAACGATGGAGAGCAAGTGCAGTTTTTTGCGCAGATCCGCTGTTTAGATCTGATCTGTGACCAGAGAGTCGATTCTTAAGCTTTTTCTTGGAGGTACCTATATAGACTGATGGGCATGGCGTCCCATGCCCCCCTAGACAGTTGATCTTGTATACGATGTCTGCTTTTTCCATCTTCTCCTCTTTTCCTTTTATGTTAGTGAAAAGCTTGTCTCTTAGTGTGTTTGCGGATTTAAAAGCTATTTTTACTTTCGTCTTATCTCTTATGGGTGCGGTAATGATACGGTTGGAGAGGTGGGGGATGAAAAACGCACTTCTGTATACAGTGACTCGTCGGGCATCATCTAGTTTATTTACTTCTTTCGTTTGTTGGTGGTTTCTGATGAGCCTGTTGACAATTGTAGGAGGGAAGGAATTGAAGCACAGGGTGTCATGAATAATATCTATATTTTTCTGGTGGAAAGAAACTTCGCTAATGTCAAGAACACGTTTGATGAAATTTTGTGCCGTGTTGATTATGATTTGTTTCGGTTGTATCGATTGGAAATTAATTAGCCGACCTAAAGCTGTGGGTTTTCTTGTACCAATCAAAAATTAGTCTGTCGTTTTGTCTCATAATGTCTCACATCGAGGTACGGCAGCTCACCATTTTCTTCCATTTCAACAGTGAATTGGATTTTATTATTGTAAGAGTTCAATGCATTAAGTGTGATTTGTATTTCGTGTGAATTGATTACCACAAATAGGTCATCTACATATTTCGTTATTACCTTGGGCTTATAATTAAGCTTATCCAAGACATCTAGCAAAGATTCCATCACTAGGTCCGCTAGAATTGGGGATGCTGGACTACCCATAGGGATACCTTGTTTTTGTTGGTGTATGGTACCGTCAAACTCTAAATAATTGTTGTCGATGACACAAAATTTCAGCATTTCCATAAATTTCACTTTTTTAATATTGGTTAACTCTTTAATCTTGTCCCAATTAATCCTTATAATGTCCATAACCAAGTCGATTGGTATGCTTGTAAATAAGGAAACCACATCAAACGACACCAATATTTCTCCGGGATCCAAACGGAGGGTGGAAACTTTTTCAATAAAATCTTTCGAATTCTTCACATTAAATTTTAATTTTGTGTGAGATTTTGAAGGATTTTAACAATGAATTTCGATAGCTCATAGCAAGGTACGTTCGTAGATGCACAGATAGGTCTTAAAGGGATGTTTTCTTTATGGAATTTAGGAAGACCGTAAATATTTGGGCTGCTTGCAGTATACAGGGTGTCCCGAAACTCAACGTCAAGCGGGTACCGGGTGATAGAGCAGGTTGTGCACGTTCTTTGAAAAGTATGAAAAAATAATCCATCTCGCTTGGTTTAGTAGTTATAGCAATATTACGAAAAATAATGAAAATCGATACACTAGCTCACATTTTTAGATACAGTGGTTACAAATTTTAAAATTTTGCTGTGTTTTATTTTTTTACGTAATTCTTAATAATCATGCTATTGATCGCAATCACAAATCCAAGAACTAATATTGTCAGTTTCGTAAGAAAAATAAAGTTTGACTGAGTCATTGCTCAAAAAAAAAAATTGTAAGCTAACTTTGACACTTCATATTTTAAAAAAAATATACCACACTACCCTCAGCAAGTTGTTTAAAAAAATGGCCCGTTTCATCAATATTTCAAAATGGTACAACACTTGCTACTTATTTACTCGTAAAAAATACGATTGCTTTTTTATTTGCGAAAGGACCTCAGTTCACTTCATATCACTTTTACGTGAATAATGCTTTTTTGTGCTCAAAAATCGGTTTTATCGAGGTGTATGTAAGATAAACAGAGGCACTTGAATAAGACACTGTTTGCAGTAAATTAGAGTGAGACAGATCGACATTACACACGGTACGCTACGATCTACGTTCTGTGGGCTACGTTCCTCCTTTTACTACCAATTTCTCGTAATTGTGCGCCTTTGTGTTACCCTGGACTCGATTAGTGTTGTGAAAATTATGTTAGTTATTATCTAATAATACGTAGGTTCTAAAAACCTTTCAAGAATAGCGTAAATACGCTTTGACAAATGTCGAAGCTCAAGAATATAAGAACATCCATACTAGCTCATTGAAATGTTACATTAGCCTGGCATTTTGTTCAGGACTAAATGTTTTTGATTTATGGGAGAATTAAGTGTTAGTGTAAACAAAATTTTTGGGGCTTAAAGCCCCTCCCTCTTTTGGGCGCCATTTTGGAAAATGGGGTGTTAAAAGTTTTTCGCTATATCTTGAGAACCATGCGTTTTACAAAAATAATTTTCTACGTTTTTGTATGAAATTGAATTATGTACAATAAATGGTGAGGCACTTTTTATCGTAAAATTGAAAACAAATTAAAATTTAAAACAGACGAAAGTTTTGAGAAAATTATAATTAAAGGGATATAAGAGGTTACTGTAACTTTCAAATGATTAATATGGATATTTTCATATTCTTGAGCCATGTACTAATACGCTATTCGCGAAAGGCTTTTATTACGAATTACCAGATAATAACTAATATAATTTTCACAACACTAATCGAGTCTAAGGTAACACAATGGCGCACAATTACGAGAAGTTGCTAGTAAAAGCAGGAATGCAGCCCACAGATCGTAGATCGTAGCGTACCATGTGTAATGTTGATCTGTCTCACTCTAATTTACTGCAAACAGTGTCTTATTCAAGTGCCTCTGTTTATCTTACATACATCTCAGTAAAACCGATTTTTGAGCACAAAAAAGCATTATTTACGAAAAAGTGATATGAAGTGAACTGAGGTCCTTTCGCAAATAAAAAAGCAATCGTATTTTTTACGAGTAAATAAGTAACAAGTGTTGTACCATTTTGAATACTGATGAAACGGGCCATTTTTTTAAATAAATTGCCGAGGGTAGTGTGGTACATTTTTTTAAAAATATGAAGTGTCAAAGTTAGCTTACAAGTTTTTTTTGAACAATGACTCAGTCAAACTTTATTTTTCTTACGAAACTGACAATATTAGTTCTTGGATTTGTGATTGCGATCAATAGCATGGTTATTAAGAATAACGTAAAAAAATAAAACACAGCAAAATTTTAAAATTTGTAACCACTGTATCTAAAAATGTGAGCTTTAGGGTATCGATTTTCATTATTTTTCTTAATATTGCTATAACTACTAAACCAAGCGAGATGGATTATTTTTTCATACTTTTCAAAGAACGGGCACAACCTGCCCTATCACCCGGTACCCGCTTGACGTTGAGTTTCGGGACACCCTGTATGTAGTCATCCTTTTCTTTTCATACTTGGATATATGATTTTGTTGAAACAGATACTTGACGAAATCATTGTTTAAAGTTTGCAATATTGTTGTCGGGTTCTTTCTTAAGACTCTGTATACGTTTCTATCTCTCATAAGATCTTGCATTTTTTGTTTGTAATCTGTCTTATACATTGCAACTGTTACGTTCCCTTTATCAGCAGGGACGATATACACATCTCTATGTTGTCTGAGGAATGTCTTGGTTACATTGTAAATTTTATTCAAAAATTTGTCAAAACGAGGGATGTACGTTGATCTTATATGGCTCTGTAGGATTTCTGTGAAACTTGACCGAGCTATCTCCTGGTCACCCTGTTCCAGTGTCTTGACCAATTCTTCTCCATCTGCAATAATTTTAGTCGTTACTAGTAAATTTAAATTTCAAAATTAACATTAAATAGTCAATACATATTTTGCTTTATCTATAGGTTGTTTTTTAGCAATATATTATTCTTCGAATAATGTTTGTAAGTAACTTTGACGCCATAAAGAAGTATTAATACTAATGTATGTATGTATTATTTTATATTTTGTAAAAATAAAGGTCTGATGAAGAGCATAAACATGCTCGAAACGTTGCACTAAATAACATCGAATTTTTATTGACCTATAGCATATACATTATATTAAAAATATATTATATTAAAAAATATACTCTGTATGTACCTACTTATATTTTTATTTTAAAAATGTTGTTATCAAAAAAAACATATTAAGTATAATAATAAAAATATTAATAATAATATTCAAGAGTTATTCAAGAGTTATTCAACAAAAAATTTAGAAAAATAATATTTTTTAGGGGTGCAAATGCCCTTTACCCCTTCTTGCACACGCCCTTGTGTTAAATTTAACCTTCATTTAAGAAGTCTTACCTTGAAAATACAACAATTAGAACTCAAGTTGTAAATTTAGCCGATTTACATATAATAGCACCCCGCCTATCACCTTTGCGTACGCCCTTGATTGTGAATTATTACTCAAAAAAAAAAAAAAAATTGTATTAGGGGTGCAAGTGTCCCTTACCCCTCCTCGCGCACCCTCTTGTCTTGCATTGAATTTTATTTTCATTTAAAAGCTCTAACCTTGAAAATGCGAACATTTCAACTCAAGTTGTAAATTTAGCCAGTTTACATCGCTATCACCCACGCGTATGCCATCGACTGTTTAGTACTCAACGAAAAGATTAGAATTTTATTAGGAGTGCAAATGCCTTCTTACCCCTCCTTGCGCACGCCCTTGTATTGCAATGCATTCCATTCACCATCACAAACCACCAACCAACCACTTTCAGTACAAATATTTTTTTCTGCTGCAAACAATATACCTACCTACTCATATACCTACTCCGATCATGTCATTCTTGCTTGAGAAATCCCTACCGATTCGACTGCTTACGTTTTTTTATATTATGAACTTTTACTATACCTATACCATACATAAATATATCAACACACTTGCACATGGTTTGAATTGTTTCTTTTTGTTATTATTTTTTATATTTTCTCATTCTCCCTCGAAAAAGTTAGGTTATCAAAAATTTAATATTAACCAGGCAGATGGCAGCAAAGTCATGTCCTTATTCTTAATTTTTATTATATTGTAAAAATCTATTGAAGTAAAGAATCTATCTATCCATCTGTAATATTAACTGTTCTTTTGCCAAGTTTCACCTTTGGTACTATCATATTTCTAGAGTTATTCTGATAAACGTGTGTTATATGCATGCGGCTTATAACGTTAATATAGACTTTTAGGTATCGCACAATCCAAGTATCGAGCCGAATTTATTAGATTTAAAGCTGAATTTTACTAACATTAAAAAATATCTTTATAAAACATGTAATATATTAATGAATTCAAAATTAAAAACGGTTTTTTTCATTGAAATTTGAAAATTGCAGAACCAGAAAAAAATGATTATGCTAAAAATTAAATATCTCAAGGCTGGGTGAATTTATTTATTTTTTCCTCGCAAGGGGTAGTAGCCCGGAAAAAAACTGGTATTGAATCTGGCGTGACAGTCCAACGCACTAACCATTTCGCCACGGGCCACTACATTTTATTTTATTACATTATTAAAGGTTCACATTTCTTTTTAAAATAAAACCGTAATAAACAAACACTCTCCAGCACTTTTGGCTCGAGAAATCATACACTATTTATTTTCATCATCTCCAAAACTGTGTTTTTTGGGCTTTCATTGTGTGAACAAAATTTGATCCTATGAGTTCAGTGTTGTTGTTTTTTCGTTGTTAGTACATTACTTAAAGATGATTTTAAGATATTGTGCCACTTAAAATTCCCGCCCCTTTGGGTGGGAGGGGCGAATTTTTAAAAACCAAAAACATACAATAGAAACAAAATTTACAGATGTCACTCATAGAGTAACCATGGGGACATTGAAAATGACTTCATTTTGCTAAATAAACAAAACACATGACTAATCTTAACAATCTTTACAAATTAATTAAAACGTTATAAGCTGTTTCAGACACTATTATAGGTTCTGAAGTTTCTAGGTGTATATAATGTCACTTTCCATTTGGCAAAAAAAAAATCTTGTTAATTTTCTTTAACTAACCCCATCACACTTTTCTATTCAACCAAAATAATAGTTTTTTTTTTTTTGATCTGATATCAAAACTCATATACCTATTAGGGCAAACAAAAATATGCCCTAAAAACAGTTAAGCGCTTATAATTATGCCCTTAAAAATCAATTATATGCCCTTAACAAATAATTATAATTATGTGATTATATGCCCTAAAAATATGCTCAATATTGCTTGTAAAAAATATACTCTATATAGGTATTCATACCTATGTAATGTATTTTTAAAAACTGCACTAAATAAATCGACATAAATCTAAACGTCTATAAACCTAGCATATACACATTAGCATAGTCAATTAAAACCATAGTTCTAGTTATGTTTTAAATTGATTATTTAGTCCAGTCAACGAAGACTCAAAATCATAAAATAAATGAAATAAATCGTGTAGTCTGGATTATTTTTTTAAGTGGTAGGGGTGACCCCCAGGTACAACATACTAAAAGTCCCCAGCCCAGACCCGCGAGCTTTAGACAGAAGGGGGGGTAAAGGTCCCCTTTTTTACTATTTCGTAAATATTTTGAAAACCAAGAGTATTAGCGGAAAAGTTTACACTACAATATGAAAGTAAATTGAATTTTCTTCAAGTTAGGTTTTAGTCATATTTTTGCTAGAAGCAATACTAAGAAAGATATGGGGGTACAAATGTCAGAAAATCTGAAAAACCATGTTAATGCGTTAACGTTTTTTGATGAATTAACCCTGAAATTATAGAAAAGGTAAATACGTATCGATTTATGATAATTCCATTGACTTGATGAGAAAGAAGGTATGGGGTTAATGAAGGTGGCGAAAGTTAAAATATCCTTATTTAATTTATTTGATAGTTGAAAGTTTTTGAAAAAAATTGACTTTAAATCAAAAATTAAAAAAAAAAAAAAAGTTAACTTATGATAATATTTTTTCAAAATTTTTTGTTACAAAGTACTAGATTTTCGTTTAGTGTTTGATACTGCTTTTAATCCTTAGGTGAACACTGAAAACTAGATGGCTGTAAGTCTTTTAGTTTAAGAGAAAATTTTTTTTAGAAAATTATTTCGAAAACCAAGCGTTTAAGAAAAGTGTACAACACAAAATGAAAGTAAATTAAATTTGCTACAGAAAAGGTTTGTTCATATTTTCGCTAGAAGTGTAGCAAATTTAATTTACTTTCATTTTGTGTTGTACACTTTTCTTAAACGCTTGGTTTTTGAAATATGTACGAAATAGTACAAAAAGGGATTTTTACCCCCCTCTCCTGGCTAAAGCTTGCGGGCCGGGGCTGGGGACTTTTAGTATGTTGTACCTGGGGGTCACCCCTACCACTTAAAAAAATAATCCAGACTACACGATTTATTTCATTTATGTTAGCTTTATAGACGTTAAATCTAAAAAAAAAAAAAAAATATGTAGTGCACAAGTGAGATTGTCGAACATAACCTCAATTTGCTTGGGCATTATTTTTTATAATGGTGAATCGTTTAAATTCATCTACATGGGTTTATTTAAGACATTAATTATATCAAAAATAAAAAACTAAATTTACACGAGATTTCAACGAAAGAAATGTTCAAAAGTCAGAATTACTGGGAATATGTTTTTTTGGGTTAATATTTTCTAAACTTTCAAAAGCTATGTATACCTATTGTTTAAGCCGTATGCGAATTGGGTTAAAATCGCGTTAAATTTTATCCGAAGATTAACTTAATTTTTGACACTAGTGAGGTGAATCTGTAGGTATACGAAGAAGCTTCAAAATTTAATTTCGGATAAAATTTAATCGCAATTTTAATTCAATTTACACGGCCTGAAAATAGATTACAAAATTGAATAAAATCGTTCGGGTCGATTTAACCAACTCAAAAATAGGTTAATTACAAAAAAAAAAAAAAAACTCCAACCCAAATTTCCATAATGCGAATTTTTTCGACATAACCTGAAGTTAGGTTTTAATGTTTTGGTAATGTCTACCCTACGCACCTTTATTATTAATTGATTAAACATTAGAAGACACTGAACAAATTATGATTTTAATGAAAAATATACGAAAATACGGCTAAATAAAACGTAAATACACGCTTAAAAGACAGTATTTCTTATAAAACGAATTTCTAACCTAGTCTCCTCTTAATAGTGTTGCTAGAAAAAAATATGATCTGGCATATTTTTGGTTGTGCTCCATATTACATAGGCAGGTATATCGATTTCAAGCAAGCTCTACTCCTGCTAGCACACTCAACTGCATCACTGGCCTTTCTTATAGGACCGCATTGTATTCTGAATGGAATAAAAATAAATACCTATCATTTTCATTTTCACAAAATTACAACCTACCTACCTCCATAATTATGTATGTAGATGCATATACACATATACAACACTAGGCCGACCCGTGCTCGCGTTGCTTCGCAAGCTTTAAATACACTTATTAAAATGAGTAGGTGAAAGTATATCAAATGTTTTATATACATACTGCTATGCTTTCCGTAATTAAATAAAGAATTTTATTTTCTTTCACTGAAACAGTTTTCAAAAAAATAGACTTTGTTGATGTTCGAACATGCACAGTATCTGTGAATTTTAATTATTTTTTATTTCAAAGCTTCTGTTTATACATAATGTATAATATTAGCAGTTCTATTATTTCAGGAAGAAGTAAATACTCACTCTTAAAAGTGCAACATAAAGTTGACCATGAGAAAAAACCCATTCCCTAAGATCGACCCCAATAAATTTGAATGATTGACCCTGAGCCTAGTTAATTATCATACCGAAACATGGTTTAACAGGAAACTGCAGTCGTCTTAAATTGAAATGGGAGAACCGTTGGGAACATTGGTATCCTGGGAATAAGGCCATATGTATTTTCCTACTGCAGGTCCCGTAAGAATTTTAAGTTGTATTATGTTCTTGCAAAGCTTTTTAACTTGGAGTCGTGTGCCATTGCACAGGTTTGGGGGACTGAGATTCCTGATTATTAGCATTATAAGTAGGTGTATTAATTATTAAATTTAATTTGTACGGTGGAAGACCTGCTGGGTTGAGAGAATTGAGAAATTCTTGAGGGTATTTCAATATTTTCTTTTTGCATCTTTGGATTGCCTCTGAAATTTGTTTTCTCTTGACCATTTTATATATTAATATAGGTAAAAAGAAGGGCAATAAACTAATTTTTGTTTAAATAAAACAAAAAAGAAGCATTGTGACCTACAAAACGATAAAAAAAAAAACAACAGTGACAATCCCCGTAGATCTTGGATCTAAATTCCATACATTTTCTGATCCCTTAAGCGGGGACTCCATTACCCGGACGCGAACAGGAATGTTAGCCGTGATTTGTTAAATTTCATTCCCTTAGGCGGACAAAAACTTTTTTTTAGTATGTTAATGTCAACTCTTATTTTCAGCAATACTTTAACATATATTTTTTTGCATTAAAAACGTTCCCCCTGATTCGCAGCGACAATATATGCGATGTCACCAAATCACTGTCTGTGATCAAATTCATAACGGATTTTATTTATGCAGCTGTAGGTAGTCTGTTTTTCTATCCTATTTCTTGTATTTTAATGTTAATTTTTAGTTTGAATGAATTGAGAATTAGCGTTGTAGGTGCAAACATTATTCATATAATACATTTCCTTTAATAAATATTTTTTATTTTTTCCCTTGGACGGACAACTCCCTTAAACGGACAAAAGTGTTGCGACCGTCACTGTCCGGCTAAGGGAGCTTGCACTGTCTTACTCCTTACTCCACTCAGTTGAAATCAGTAATGTTTCATTTTCATAATCTTTAGCAGCTTTCAGTAAACCTTTTTTTTCAAGCTTCTTTCTACTGAATGCCCTACCCATTTTCCTCTTAAAATATGTACATTTATGCAACACTTCGGTTCACTGCAGAAGAAGCAAAAAATAAACACACTGCGCCAGCAGCGATGCCCATACTCAAAATATGTAGGTATGTATGTAACATTTTGGTTCAATTAAGAAGAAGGAAAGAACAAACACTATGCAAACGCAATTGGCTTGGCCGTCGCGTCGTCGTTACAAAAAGTCAACAATTGAGTGGAATGATAGGAGGAATAAAAAATGAGTGGATGAGCGAACAATTGTGGACAGAGATTCAGAAGCAAATACACAAAAGAAAATGCACAAAACACGGAACGATAATGAAATGAGACAAAGCAGCAACCCAGTCATCGCGATTAAATCGAATTCATAGATGCAAAAATACAAAAAGTTGATAAATTTATAATTAGTAAATAAATTTATTTCTCAGCTTAGAAGTACAGTTAAGAAATGATTTAGGGCTTAAAATTTGCATAAAACTATTGACCTTATACAAAAAATCCCACTTTTGTAAAATATCAAGCAGGTTCAAAAGCATAATTGAATATGTTGGTTAACTTCGACAAAAAAGTGTACAAAATTTTCTTAAAAGTTGATAATCTAATTCAACAAATATATTTAACAAATAAAAAATATCTATTTACATGCTTCAAAGAATAAGAAAAATTATAAAATTTGTTTCAAGTATCGGTTGAATACTTTCTGAGAAAAACGGGGACAAACTAAATATTTGTTTCGTCTTTATATAATAGTAATGATACAAAAATCTGGCAGAGTACCAATACACTTTTGTTGGTTGTCTTGTCTGTTCATTTGTCTTCTTCTGAATACTTGTACTTGTTGTTGCTTTTTTTCTTTATGAATATTCTTCATGACCATTCTCCACTAAAGCTTGCCTGCTGACGACGAACAATACTTTTCTTCGTTTTTTTCCGTATACCTACGACGCCTGCTGGAGTTCATCGCTTGTGTTCGTTTGTATATTTTAGTAACACCAACTTTGATAGTTGTCCCCCTATACGCTGGAGTTCATTTTTCATATTCTATAAGTTCCTGTGTTCATTTCAATAATTTCGGTCATTTCTTTAGTAACACCATCCATTCGTAGTTAGTCCCTAAACGCTGGAGTTCATTTCTGATTTATAGAATACATTTCATTTGATCACAACCACACCTCTCTCAAAACGATCCTATAAACATTTTCAATGTTAAAATTATTAAAAAGCAACGGCAACATCTACAATATCATGCTTTAGCATGAATGAATTTTAAAGCCAGGGACTCATTCTTCAAGTTTGTGTTTAAAGTTATTTTAGTGCTAAGTTTTTGAAAAAAATAATTTCAAACTCAAAAATTAATAATTTTTTTTTTTAGATTGAACACCATTAAGTATTTTATAAATCAAATATTTTTCGATACTCTTATTATTTTTATGTTGATTACTGAAAACTAGATAGTTTTTGAGAAAATTGCAAATTTCAAAAGTACATTTATCGTAAAAAAAATCTGTTTTTGGTATTATTTAAAACATTTAAAATTTTAATTTTTAGCAACAAAAAAATGTTTTTATTTTGGCAAATAAAACATAAGACCCAATTTTTAGTCGTTGTGTGTTTTTTTTTTTTTTTAGATATGTTTAACCTTTCTTAAATTGTTCTTGAACATATAAATTAAGGAAAAATGGTATCCTGGAGATAAAAATAAGAACATTTTATTTACTCCTATGAAATGCGAATAAATTTAACCAATACCATTAAATATAATGGTTGTATATTTTTACTTTATAAAACAAAAAAATATTGGCGCAAAATTTTAAACAGCCTGATGTTAAGGTATTAGCATGATACTACTTAACAATTTTCAAACTTTAAAACTCTTTACTAAAATATACTTAGTTTTAAACATTTTCTAACTAGTATCATACTATACCTATTTTTCTAGCTGAACATGCCTAAAACAGTGACAGTTCAACCCATTTTTGCAATTGTAGCCGCCAAAGTGACACTTGGATTTAGTATGATACTAAAAAGATAAAATAGGCATATGGCAATTTTAATAACTTTAGTAAAATGTTAAAAAAGATAATACGATGCTTACTCGTTTAAAATTTGGAAAAGCCTGATTTTAATGTAGCATCATACTAAAAATGCTTTAACTTCATACTAAATCGTCTAAAATTTTGCGCCATTGTAACTTGACTTTTAATAATTGCATGAGATCCCAGAGCCCTCACCAATCTCAGTTACAGCATTCCTTAGCCAAATTTCTCAGTTTTGCTGCCAAAACTCTGAGGAAAAAAATGTTGGATTCGCATGCTCACTTTTTCGTGTGGAGAAATCTCTGAGATCTCATTTAAAAAAGAAAATGGGTGAAGACTAATATAATAGCGTATGAGCGCTTTTACATAGCTAGTTTGAATTTAAGGATTATTTTGTTATCTTTTACGACCAAATCATATGTTCCTATATACAGAACTATAAGGCCTTTTTTTCTTTTCAAACGAGATACCTACCCGCCTGGAAAAAGAATCTAGTTTTCAATAAGGCCCTGCCAAGTGTTTCATTGTTACTAACAAGGATCTAGCAAGGGTTACAATAGGTATTCGCTAGGCTCTCACCAGTTATGAACCTTTTTGCCTCGTCAGATAAATTCTGCCTAAGCCCTGACAAGTAAAAACAAGATTTGTTCCACATATATTTTCTCCATGGTTTTTATTTCAAGAGGCACTTCTTGTTGTTGTGTTGCTTCGAAGACTTCAGTGTACTCACCACGTTTCAGCTTGCCCATGAACTGGTGGTCATCCTGGTTGGACCTGTCTCCAACATAATTCTCATGGTACCTATCCTGCCGTTTGTGTGCATTTACGTGTCGGTTTAAAAACTTGCAGCGTCCGGTAGTGTCATCGTTTGTGATTCTGCGGTGATGCGCTTTCTGTTGCTTATATTTGGTTTGGAGTTTTTTCTTGTTTAAGATAATAAAAGTTGACTAATTTCACGAATTAACCGCGAATCCATTTGTTTTTAAATTTTATTTTATTATAAAACACTGACACTAAAAAATTCTTGCACTTGCTTTTTAGGTAGAACAACCTAGAACAGATTTCTAATAAATGTCAAAATCAGTTGTGATTCTGTCTTATTCTGTTTTGTCTGGAGTTGCGATTTTACTACTTGACACACCGATTCACAGTCATTATTTAAATAAACGTTCTCAGCGAGGCACTAATAGGGGCCTGTCATGTTTTCCTCTTCCATGTTTTCCTTACCGAAAACTTGTCGGGGCCTTACCTAAACTTACCAAAAACTTGCCATTTTTCCAGGCGGGTATGTATATTTAAAAGCAATTGTTGAAATTTTTCCGTGAAATTTTTTAAAGTTTACCATATTTCAAGGTACACATTTTGCAATATTTCTTGAATAACTTTATAATGCCATGACTAAACTGTTGTTTAAATTTGTTTGCATGCTCGCTAGGATTGCAGAAATTTCAAAAGTTGAGATACATATAAGTAATTGCAAAGCATCCACTTAAATTATTATCTTATTGAAATTTGGAATAGTATGTGACTGAGCAACAAACTTTTAAACTCTGTTTCTATATATGTAATAGTTGAAAACAAATTGAAACAAAATTTTTTTATTTTTGATATTATTTGCTTAAGTAGCAAATAATTTTCAAATTTTTCATATTTTGTTTATATTTTTACTATATTTCTGCTGTCCTGGATTCGATTACTTGAAGTCAAGTACCCATAGGACAATTTAACAACAATGATTAAATCAATTAACTTTGTATACCTACGCCACCAGCCCCCTATAAATCCATACACTGATCATGGCCTGGCCACCCTCTGCTGTATGTTTTTTGTCTACACTTTTTATCCCCAAATATAACAAAAGCAAGGAATTAAATTGGTGTTCAGGGTGTCTGGGGAAGGTATACGGCAATTGTAGCTTATATGACCGTTTTATTTAATAGTATTGGTTACATTTATTCGCATTTCATAGGAATAAAAACAATTTTCTTATATTTATATTCAAGATACCATGTTTTCTTAATTTATATGTTCAATAACAATTCAATAAAGGTTAAACAAATCTTTAAAAAAACACACGGCGATGACAAATTGGGTCAACTGTTTTATTTGCCAAAATAAAAATGTTTTTTTGATCAAAATTAAATGTTTGATTGTACAATAATACCAAAAAAAGATTTTGTACGATAAAGGTACTTTTGAAATTTTCAATTTTCCCAAAAACTGACGGACACAGCTATCCAGTTAGTTTTCAGTAATCAACATAAAAATAATAAGAGTATCGAAAAATATTTGATTTAAAAAATACTTAATGGTGTTCAATCGAAAAAAAAATTATTTTTTTCGTATTTTTTTCTTTCAAAATTTCCCGCCTGGAAAAAGAATCTAGTTTTCAATAACGCCCTGGCAAGTTTTTCATTTTTACTAACAAGGGTCTAGCAAGGGTTACAATAGGCATTCGCTAGGCTCTCACCAGTTATGAACCTTTTTACCTCGTCAGATAAATTCTGCCTAAGCCCTGACAAGTAAAAACAAGATTTGTTCCACATATATTCTCCATGGTTTTTATTTCAAGAGACACTTCTTGTTGTTGTGTTGCTTCGAAGACTTCAGTGTAGTCACAACGTTTCAGCTTGCCGATGAACTGGTGGTCATCCTGGTTGGACCTGTCTCCAACATAATTCTCATGGTACCTATCCTGCCGTTTGTGTGCATTTACGTGTCGGTTTAAAAACCTGCAGCGTCCGGTAGTGTCATCGTTTGTGATTCTGCGGTGATGCGCTCGTTTGTGATTCTGCGGTGATGCGCTTTCTGTTGCTTATATTAGGAGGTTTGGAGGTATTCAAAACACGTTTTTTCTTGTTTAAGATAATAAAAGTTGACTAATTTCACGAGTTAACCGCGAATCCATTTTTTTTTAAATTTTATTTTATTATAAAACATTGACACTAAAAAATTCTTGCACTTGCTTTTTAGGTAGAACAACCTACAACAGATTTCTAATAAATGTCAAAATCAGTTGTGATTCTGTCTTATTCTGTTTTGTCTGCAGTTGCGATTTTACTACTTGACACACCGATTCACAGTCATTATTTAAATAAACGTTCTCAGCGAGGCACTAATAGGGGCGTGTCATGTTTTCCTCTTCCATGTTTTCCTTACCGAAAACTTGCCGGGGCCTTACCTAAACTTACCAAAAACTTGTTATTTTTCCAGGCGGGTTTGAGTTGAAAATTATTTTTGTTAAAAACTAAGCACCAAAATAACTTTAAAATGCATGGTATAGCATGATATTGAAGGTGTGACCGTTGTTTTTTAATAATTTTTTCCATTCTATTTTTTTTTTTTAGAAATTTGTCCCTCCCACCCAAAGAGGCGGGAATTTAAACCGCATGCACATAACGCACATTTATCAAAATACATAACTAGAAATATGCTACTACCAAAGGTGAACTTGGCAAAATAACAGTTAATATTATATGTTATATTATAAAAATGATCCGCTGACTGTATGTCGGGGGAAAGGCCTTCAGCTGACGTGGTAAATTGTGCGCACGGCTGTAAAACGTGGCTCTATAGTTGCATTTTTGACTACGCCAGCTGACGGTCTTTCCACCCACATACAACCAGCTTACTATGTTTTTTGTATTATATAATGTTAGCCCAGGAATGCAAAACTTCTAAATTTTATTAATAGGTTTAAAATTTGGTAGGGTTGTAGACCTAGTTTAAAGGAGTATTTAAGGAACTATCCCCGCTTCTTGCAATCAGTGTTTGAAAAAATAAAATTAGGTTTAACAAAAAAATAAATATAACGGTACATTTAAAAAAGTTCCGAAGCATCTCTCAAATAATTGGTAAATTAATTTGATACTTTTTTTATGTTTTTGGAACAGTTTTGGAACAATTTTAATTTAATCCATAAAGGAATGTAAACAAAATTAAGTTCAAAAAATTAAAAAACAACCAAAAATATAACGGTATATGTTGAAAACTTACAAAATATCTCAACTGATACAAAATTTACTAAGGCATAATATTGCATAAAAGTTTTTCTGATATTATGCACTCAAATTGTTAAAATTATTAGTAAGCGGTGAAGAAGTGAAAATAAAAACTGAAATGGCACATCAAAAAAAAAATTTGAAAAATATATCAAATAATTTGTAGTAGCCCGTGGCGTAATGGTTAGTGCGTTGGACTGTCATGCCAGAGGTCTGGGGTTCAATACCAGCCGCTTCCACCTTAAGATTTTTTCGGAGCTACTACCTCTTGCGAGGAAGTGACAAATCTTCCAAGAGTATCTCTTGTCATAGAAAAATGCCGCTCACCTTAGCCGTTCGGATTCGGCAATAAACTGCAAGTCCCCTCCATTCCTGCAGACACGCACACAGGAATGGTTGAGAGTTTTAAGTCGCTAGGCCCTGGTTCTTCATGAGCCGTTTGTGCCACCAAATTTATTTATATCAAATAATGTCAAATTTAATTGAGCATAAGACTTTATTCATTTTATTTAATAAAATGTCTTCTAAGCCTTTATATTTACAGTAAACGTTGAAAAAGTGAATTTCGTTTCGTTGTTTTTTTTTATAAATTTCACCGTTAAAATTTAAAAGTTACGGAACTTAATACAAACAAAATTTAGAATGTTTTTTTTTATAATTAAATCTTGCATTATTTAAAATAAAATATGAGTTTCTTCTGCTCACCGCTCAGAAATTTTTTTGAATTTATTTTTGTACAAAAAAAAAAAAAGAAAAAAATATAACGGTAAATTAGGCATAATATATGTAAGTATGAAACCTATTACCAACATTTAGAAGTTTGTATGGAGCAATGTTTTTGTTTCCTGGGCTATGTGTCAACTATCATATCACCAAGTTTCATCTTTGGTGAAATCTTTGGCCAACTTTTTTTTGTTTACATGTAAGGGGGGCTGCTGTAGCCTACCTAGCCAGCTGACTTGCACTAGGCTTCATTATAACATCAAAATAACCAAATGACAAAAAATTAGCTTGACCGATTGTGAGATATCAATTTAAACGTTAGCTTTCCAAGGTGCCTGTACAAGAAAAATTAAATTTATAGATGCATCCAGTAAAAAGTTGTAAGGGCATGAAAAAAAGCTTCATTTTGTAAGTATCTCGAGTTGGGGTTGTTAAAAAAATTTAAAATTTTTAAAATATTTATAAATCAATAGTGTCCATCAGGTGTAGGAATTTCGGATTTTTAAGATCAGCCATAAAAAATAAGAAATCAAAACCCACAAAAAATGGGTAAAAAAATGTGTGTTTTTCAAAAATCAAAAACTAGGTGAAAAAAAATTCCCATTGAAAATTCCTGAAAAACGTCTAAACGTCTATTTTGCAAAATTCAACTTTTAACATTTTATAACTCGCTTTGTAAATTTTATAGAATTTTTTTATTTAAATCTACAACTTTTTTGTATTTAAAAGATCTATCGATTAAAATTAAAATAAACTCTCGAACCTTATTGACACCCTTTATAAAATTCCCTTTTGAAGGAAATTTATTATAGATTATCATTTACAGTGTAAGCTGTACAATGATGAGTCAGGTGAATGAATCAGTCAGTGAAGAAAAAGCGCCTAGTTGATATTCTGGATTTCATAAATTTCAAACTATCATGACATTTGTCAAATTCTGCCATCCAATGATCAAACGGATATTCATCTAGACCTAGATCTTTCAGCAGACTCTGAAGAAGAAAATTAATTTTAAAATAATAACAAATTTAATTTTAAAGTTTAAAATAAGCTTAAGAATAGAATACGAAATTGATGTCTTTTAATTTTTTTAAGTTAATTTGCTGTTATTCTCAACTTTAATAACTCAAATGTGCTTTTAAAGTTTGTTTTTAAAACATTTAGCTGTAAAGAAAAGCAATGAAATTTCAGATTTTGACCAATTTATTTTCACTATAGCATTTGCAATCGACTTAAGTCCTGGGATTGATTTCCGAAAAAAAACTTGGCAAAATATCTTATCTCAACTTAAGATTTTCGAAATCAATAATTGAAAAAAAAAAAAAAAAAGAAAACTAAAATAAGGCAAACTATCTTGAGTCATAATGTGCTTATAACTCAAAAAATATTAACAATATACAACAAATTAAGAAAAAAAAAGGTCATTAAATTTGACCTAAAAAGTCTATGTTTAAAAGGCTTTTTGGTTGGCTTCTTTTGAGAGTTTTTTTGCTCTCCTGAAAAAGGTTAAAAATGGACTTAAGATGATATATTTCTTCCGTCGGGAATAATAAATCGATTTTAAAAATGTAAATGGGGGCATTTGGGAGAGTAGAGCGCTGTGGATGGAATAAACCAATTTTGTTCGTCCTTCAGACTTTCAGTAAAACGTAAGGTGCATCCTGCTTTCTTTTTCTGGTCATGTCAAAACCTAGCTTGACTGCAAGATTAAGAAAACGGTCATGAACAAATTATTGTATGCTTACTGCCTTATTCATAAACAAAAATTGGTTATTTCAGCTCTTGTGTTTAGGGAAATTACACCATGGAATAAGAATTTTCCGGACTCAAAATAAAGGCAACTGCTTACTGCTCCATTTGAGTCCGGAAAATTGTTATTCCATGGTGTAGTTTCTCTGAACACAAGAGCTGAAATAATTTTTAGTTTATGAATAAGACAGTTAATGTTTAGTTAAAAATTTATTTAAAATTATGCATATAAAGGAATAATTAAATTTTATTTAATCGTTACAGGAAAATTCGCTGCTCTCTGGCCCTTCTTAGGAATTTGTGCAGAAGTTCTAATTCTTTGCACAATTATTTTAATTTACGAGAAGAGGCGTAATAAGACAGAACTGGAAGAAAGTGACACTGATCCAAACACTGAACAGTAGTTGTTGTGTCACGGGAGATCGATTGGTGGAATAAAAAAATACATAAAACGTTTTACAAATAAAATTGTTTGCAATAAAAAGAACGTCATTTACTAATTAAATAATAAGAAGAAAGTATTTATTATTTCAAATCTGTTAAATTAACAATGTTAAACATAGTCTATTTTTGAAATATAAGAAATTACCGAATGAAAAAACCTCCAGATGCCATATTCCATATTCAAATTAGATAATCGAATCTGTTATGTGGTAATAATTTTATTATAATTCGTATAACCACTCTTTAATAAAATTTTATTGGCCAATAAAGATATAAAAAAAAAAAACTGACGTCCTAATTTTATAATCTGATAGTTGGGAGCGTTTTCCCACTAATTGCTAAGAGTTAATTTTTACCGATCGAAAGAAAAGACTGTACGCTTTGAATTTGTAACAAGAAGTAAGATTTTATTATTCTGTATAGTTTATCATTAGCTTTGTACTATGTTTTTTCTATGTAAAATACATTATATTTGAAAGTGAAAAGATGGCTCGCCCTAACATTGTGGCGGCAAATTTAAATGTTTCGTTAGGTTGATAAGCTTTATTCTTTTAATTCAAAATAGTTTCAAGAAGGTAATATAATTATTTCAAAAAATATACGTTGCGCCCCAACATTCCACCCCCTTTGAAAGGACTCTCCTTTCAAGCAGGAAGAAGAGCTAATTTTTTGATTGGGCGTTTGAAGATACCTTTCGGTGTTCGTATTTCTGCAACTCGGACTTTATCATCGCTCCCTTTGAAAACCTTGATAATGATGTAGATGGCCTGGCGTGAATGTTTCGTAATCATTGGGATCGGAAGATAGTGGTGTTATTGGCCTGGAGTTCATTATACCCTCTATTTCAACCAGAGCAGTGGACAATTCTTCATAGGTGAGCTTGGCGTTGTACATCATATATACATATGTTTCACACACATCACTAGTATATTTTTTGATCCGCGAATTTTTCAATAAATAAACCACCTATTTTTAAACTAAAACTCATTAATTTGTGCCAAGTATCGGTATTTTATTAAATTTATTTTTATTAAATTTATATTTCACTTACATTATGTACAATAAAAACCCGCCAAAAAAGAATTACCCAGGAACACGGCAGAGAGCTGCTGCCACGCAAAAAGTTGCTATAATAGAATAATTCTTTTATTCGAAATTAAAAAAAAATTTCACCAGTTTAAAGTCGTTTGAAACACGCATCCTCAAAAAAGTCAAAGATATCGAGACGAACCTAATAAGTCAACTACGAGAAATAAAAATCCACTGCAAAGACCTTGAAAGTCGAATTGATCATCTTGAACGCGAAAAAATTGGTTCCGATGCGGTCTTAGTAGGCGTACCGGAATGTAAAGATGAAAACCTCGAAGCCGTGTTTACAAATTTATGCCATGCAGTCAATTAAGAAGCACCATCACTGAGACAAATATTTAGAGTAAAACCGAAAACCGTCTAAATCTTCGTATGATGGGAACATCGTAATAAAATTTAGTAGCCCGTATGACAAAAACACCTTATTGAAAGGATGCTCACAACGATACAAGCGAACAAAAGTTGGGTTAACTTTAAAAGATGTCGGCATTGACTCAAACTCTGATAAACATATTTTTCTCAACGAAAGTCTCACAAGAAATAATCATGGACTTCAAAGAACCGCACTGTTAATGAAAAAGGATGGAGTTCTTACTTCAGTTTATTCTTACAATGGACAAATTTATGTACGAAAATCAACAAGTGATGAACCAATTTTAATCCAAAATAAAGACGACTTGGAGAATATTGCGGACCTATTTCTGCATTTTCACATCACGATCTCATTTTTCTAACTTTGAATCACACTATAGATTCAAATCATACTCAGTCTTCCTTCATGTTCAGAGATTTTCGTAATATAAATATGGAAAAACTTTTCAGTGAATGCTTATCTCCGAACTGGGAAAACTTATACTTCACTTCTGATGTAAATCAGCAGGTTTCTATCTTTGAACAAAACATTAATTCACTTTTCCAAAAATATGTTCCTCTAAAAAGACGTAATATCAGGAATGTAGGTGTTCCATGGTTTTCAAAAGAAGTATATGAGCTGGTTCAGAAGCGAGATCATATGTACTCAAGATGGCGAAGGTACGGATACACACCCTTTTATAGAGAGTTTAAAATTCTAAGAAATAAAGTGACTTCTCTAATACGGCTAAACAAAAGCAAATATTATCAATACAAGCTAGATAATAACAAATCAAGTACTGAATTTTAGAAACATGTACGCGAGTTGGGCTTTAAGTCTGATAATAATTCGTTACAATCACATATTGACCTTAATGCTTTGAATTGTAAGTTTATTCAGACTTTGAATTGTAAGTCTGATAATAATCACATATTGACCTTAATGCTTTGAATTGTAAGTTTATTCAATCCCCATCTATTGAAAGATGTGAACTTATTCACAGAAGTTTGCATAACAACACTATTGTGGACAATAACTGTCGATCCCATTTTTCTGTCAGCTGTGTAAATGAATATATTGTTGGAGAGTCAATCTTTGCTGTAAAATCAAGAGCTATGGGACTTGATAATATCCATCCAGATTTCTTGAAAATTCTCCTTCCAGTTATATTAAATCATATTACTCATATATTCAATACAATTCTAACTACATCTATTTTCCCTGATAGCTGGAAGAGTGCAAAAATCTTACCAATACCAAAAACCTCTTCATCTGGTAATCCTGAATACCGACCAATTGCTATACTTTCATTTTTAAGCAAAGTTTTTGAAACAATAATAGCCAAACAAGTGAAAAAGCACATTGAAGATCATAATCTTTTAACTGCTTTTCAATCAAGATTCAGGGCTAAGCACAGTTGTATTACCGATACACTTAAGGTCAGTGATGACATACGGTCAGGTTTTGATAAAGATTGGACAACGATCTTAGTATTTTTAGAATTTTCGAAAGCTGTCGACTCAGTTGAGCATAGAATAGCTGCATTTTATTTTCCCCCAGATCTGATCCGGACCAGATCAGGATAATAAAACAAACTGGATCACAAATTTATTTATTTCTCACAGTTGGCTTTATTTGCACAGTAAAATTGACAGAAGTAAAAATTTACACAACTCTTGTTTGAAATAATATTTGGTATCTAAGGAAGAGCGAATGTTTAAAAATGGAACTGTTTTGTTTTTTTAGTTTAATTTCCATTAAGTTAATAGTTTTTATGTATTTTTTCCGTGCCTCGCGACGCGTCGGCTATAAAAAATGAAGAAGAAAATGTGGAATGATGGCGGCATGTGTTTGATTTCGAGAATTTTGAGTTTTTTTTTTGTAAATCTCAGCCGTGGTACCAATCTATAAAATTAAAAGTAAGTAAGTAAGTAAGTAATCCATTTATTGAGATACAATTTTCATTACATAACATAGTATTAGTTACAAATTATGAATTTTTAGCGCTTTGGCTAGGCCGTCAGCTAGAGTGGCAAAATATTTATTTTATACAAAATTAATTTAAAAATACTCAGTAATAATAAGATTTCTGAAATTTTGGATGGATTTTACATAACAACAGAAGGATTTCCAATTTGTGTCATTTAAAATATCGATGGTTTCGGTCATTGTAAGTGTTTTTTCCCCAAGATATGATAGCCTTTGGAATTTTAAAACTGAACAAATGCTTATAAAGTGAAATACGTCTTCCTTTGCATTCATATTACAGAGAGTGCAGAATTGATTGAAACTGCCGTTGTATGGAATGCCATTTAAGTGGAGTAGCTCACATCTTGTTTTGAACAGGATCGAGATTTCCTGATAGCTTAAATCATCACGAAAATAATTTCTACTCAAAAGGTTATGGTTGAGCTGTGAGTAGATTATTCTGCTTTGAGATTTACGGGCTTCAAAAACTAGGTTATTTCGAGCTGTATCCTCTTGTAGTTGTATCACGGTATATAGATTCGCTTTAAGTTGTTCGACGTTCTGAAAATTCAATTGCAGGGGGGGTTATTACCAAATGCGCGGCGGATCGCTTTTGATGGCGGATTTGCATTTTCCTATTCTCAAAAGCGATTCGCCTTTCATGCTAAAGCGAAAGTTCTCTCTACATTTAATTTTGGGTTTGAAAGCGATAGGTGTCTAGGTGGCGGATTGTTGGCGGATTGAAAGAAAATGTAAATACATAAATAATTTGCAAATAAGTATGTATCTTCTTCAATTTCGGCAAACAAAAACACACTATTCCATCAAAATGTTTTTATTTTTTTTGGTAAGAGTAACACACATTGCAAAATTATAGGTAAATGCAAATACTTCAAGAAAATAAAAACCATGCAAATACTAAAAAAAAACAACTTGTTTGCACGGCAAACAGCTACCTACTGTAAAATTTTTGGAAATAGCTGGCAATTAAATGAGAAGAGTGGAAGTAAAAATGGGAGTGGCCTGGAAATTTTTGGAATTATGTGAGAGAAACTGGAAGGTTCATTTTCGTCCTCGATCGCATTTGAAAATAACCAAAAGCGAACACGGTCGAATGTGAGGTTTCGCTTTTAAAGCGATCCGCCGCGCATTTGGTAATAACCCCCCAGGTTCTGCCATTTCATCATCATCCAATCTCGGTTTCTTTCTTCATACAGCAGAATTTTTTTCGTCAGGCGATCATTTGAATGTGAGGCGATTTTTAATATAAAATCAGCTTGTAGCCTTAGGGTGCACGTGTGCATTTTTGGTAAACCAGTTTCCAGATAGATAGCGTAGTTTGGCGTATTTCTTGGTAAATTGAAAAGTTTCTTGAGAAAGTTTCGTTGAAGTTTCTCTACTTCTTCAAATTCATCTATTCCCCATATTTGGGCAGCATAGCACGACGATATCAAAAATTTTGTATTTGGTTGATAGTAATACATTTTTATTGGTAAAAATCTTGCGCCACGTCATTTTTATCAAGCTCTGTGAAGTGCTGGCTTTTTATTCGGTGTGTTTCTTGAAGTCGCAGGTTGGATTTATTTTAACTCCCAAATACTTAAATTCCTTAACAACATCAATTCTGCTTCTATTAAAGAACCAATTGTTTCCCGCTACACTTCGTGAATTTTGGTTAAAAACCATAATTTTCGATTTCTCTACGTTAACAGTAAGTCCCCATTTTTCGCAATAGTCATAAAGTCGGTTTATCATCAGTTGTAAACTTTCAGGTGATTCGGCTAAAAGAACTATATCGTCTGCGTACAACAAGATATTAACATTTGTATCGGCGATTCGCATACCACCTGGTATACAAGAAACTATGTCATTTATAAACAATGAAAATAGCAGCGCACTTAACGGGCAACCTTGCTTCACTCCAGAGTCGGTGTTAAACCATTTCGAGTATCTTAAACCATTCCATATCACCGCTTTCGTGTCCATATACATTTCTTTCAGAAGTTTAATTAATCTGGATGACAGGCCCATTCGAGAAAGCTTATACATTAGCGTATTGCGGTTGATTAAATCAAACGCAGCTTTGAAATCAACAAAGAAGGAGTATACCTTTTTTTTTCTAGCATGAAAAGCCTTTATTATCGATGTTAGGCAAAAGATTTGGTCGACTGTTGAAAAGTTCCTTCTAAAACCTGCTTGAAAATCTGTTAGGATTCTTTTCTCATCCACCCATGTTTCTATTCTGCTTGCAAGAATGCCACAAAATATTTTTGCTATCGTGTTCATAAAAGATATTCCGCGGTAATTTTCGGGATTATTTGCGTCACCTATTTTGTAAATTGGGAATATAACTGATTTTTTGAACGAAGGAGGAACTGAAGCTGTTATAAGTATGTTATCAAAAAGCTTTTTTAGTTGGTTTATTAGAGTTTGTGAGGCATTTTTAAAGAACTTATATGGTATGCCATCTTCGCCAGGTGCTTTTCCATTTTTTGCTTTATTGATTACATCCTGGATTTCCTGAAGATTTATTTCGGCGTCTAAAGTTGTGTCAATAAACAGTGGTTCGGCATATGCAAATAACAGGCTTGATTTGTTACAAAGTAACCTTTGGAAGTGTATAGATAGATCATCTGCAGAGATGTTTGTACCTATTATAAATTTGGATCCATTCAATTCGGCAGCTATTTTCCAAAAATCTTTTGGGTTTTTGGTAAGTCCTAAAGAGCGAGCTTGATTGTTCTGAAACTCAACTTTCTTACGGAGACATATTTTTTTATATTCAGAGTTTGACTCTGAGTACCATCGTTTTAATACATCGCAATAGTTTCTGCGGAGTGCAAGTAGCAGTGAAAAGGATTTTTTTCGCGCCTTGAGACATTCATGATCAAACCATTTCTGTTTAGAAGGTTTTGATATTTTTAAAGTTCGGATGTTTGTAGAGTATCTAATGCACGAAACAATTTGATTTGAAAGTATTTCTGTTGAAGATGTGTTTGCTGGTAAATGTGATAAGTTTTCTTCTAATCGGATTTGATAAATGTGTGGATTTTCACCTTTCCATTTTAGTTTTGGCAGGAGTTCGAGATTTCTTACTTCATCTGTTGCGATTTTACTACTCGTAAACTTAACTACTAACGGCATATGATCGGAATAAGTTTTATATTGAATTTCAAACGAAGATATTGAATTCAACCAATCGCCATTTACTGCACAGTAATCTATCATGGATTTCCCTTGTCCTCCGATGAAAGTATAATGACCCTCATGATCTTCAGTAGTTGCCCTATTTAGAATGAAACAATCGTATAGTTGAAAAAGCTCTAACAGATTTTTTCCGTTCGTGTTGCATACATCGTCTTTGGATTTCCTTGGGGTTAGTTTTCGTAGTTTTTTAGCAATGTCGATTTAATTCCGTAGAGACTTCCCCCACTTGCACGCCCTTTAACTGATGTTTTAACTGCATCTTGCCAGTAAAGTTTAAATCCATTAAAATATTTTGTAAATTTACTAATATCATTTGTTCTATGCGTTTCAAATAGGAAAAATATATCAAAAGATTTATTATAATCGAAAAAATTTGGGTACAAAAGTTTATCATTAAGACCTGATACATTAAAAGATAGAAGATTTGAACAAAAATTATTAATTGAGCTGACGGCTACTACTTCTCAACTACTAAAACTACTAGGTCGATGTGCATTAGTACTTGTTGACATCCCTGGTGAAAAAAAATCGGGTACTCTAGTACAATTATTGTTTTGACGTCTAGGTGTCGGAGATATCATCGGTCTGACAGCATCAAAATTAATATCCTTTGGTTTATTTACTATTGTTGTTTGTAGGTTGTTAGTCCTGGCATTAAGATCTCCAATTATAAGAACACTTTTACTGGACAGATGATGCATGACTTCATACAATTTTTCAAGAACTTCAGCCCATTTATTGCAATTTATGTATACAGGGATAATGAACATGTTTTTTTGCAGAAGCTTGACCACCGTTAATCCTTGACTTTGAACGAATTCGTAGTTTTTTAGCAATGTCGATTTAATTCCGTAGAGACTTCCCCCACTTGCACGCCCTTTAACTGATGTTTTAACTGCATCTTGCCAGTAAAGTTTAAATCCATTAAAATATTTTGTAAATTTACTAATATCATTTGTTCTATGCGTTTCAAATAGGAAAAATATATCAAAAGATTTAATATAATCGAAAAAATTTGGGTACAAAAGTTTATCATTAAGACCTGATACATTAAAAGATAGAAGATTTGAACAAAAATTATTAATTGAGCTGACGGCTACTACTTCTCAACTACTAAAACTACTAGGTCGATGTGCATTAGTACTTGTTGACATCCCTGGTGAAAAAAAATCGGGTACTCTAGTACAATTATTGTTTTGACGTCTAGGTGTCGGAGATATCATCGGTCTGACAGCATCAAAATTAATATCCTTTGTAAACAATCTTTTAAGTTCTTCTTCTCCATCTTTTTGATTAAATTTAAGATTAAAATTATTGTCTAAATAAAATGTTTGTTTTTTAACCAATAGACTATGATTGTTGTTTTTGATTTGCACGGGTTCGTTTAAAGAATGTGAACGTATAATTTTCCTGTAGGTTAAGAGGACTCGTCGTTTAGTTTGCATAAGTTTGGTTAGGTCGCGCCGAATATATATTCCTGTGCCTTTTAGCTTTGTCGAGTTTTTGAGCATATCAGAAACAACTTTTTCAGAACCAGTGTTGATTTTGAGTTTGGTGAAGGTGTTATTTTCATTGCTTGGGCAAACTTTGTGACACTTCATCTCCAAGTAGCAGCGATGTCGTACTTCGGGCTTTTTCGAGTGGGTCTCCTTGATCATTCGGAACTGTTATGATCACGTTCTTGGCTTTCCTTTCTCGACTTTGAAACTCAAGTTCTTTTTCAATAGCATCACATCGATTTTCAAAGTGTACTTTCCAGCTCATTATTTTTTTGTCGTAGAGCGTTGATTTCGTTGTTTAATTTATTGACGTCCTCCTTTGTGGCTAACGCAGCGACTGCTTTTGTCAGTTGTGTTTGGAGTGAATCGTCAATAATTGATTTAATTTTTGCAAGATCAGCAGGTGAAGTCGCCATATCACGGTAATTGGTCTTAAATATTTTCGGTGTCCTTGAATTAGATTCTAAATTCTGCGGTTCTTCAGGTGAAGTTTGATAGATATTCCGCTTATATTTAGTCATGTGACAAGACGTGACAGTGGTAGCAAAATTTTATTTTTTGTTTTTATCTTTAAGATTACCTGATTTGCCGGAATTTCAATTGTTAATCTTACTATAAAGTGAGTTAAAAGTGGAAGTACTATTTAAATTGCAATATACGTGAATTAAACTGCCTTTTTTTCAAAAAATTTGAAGAGCGATTTTGTAATACTTTTATTCACTTGCAAAAACAGAGTTGCCACCCTAGAGAAATAAATAAAAAATAAAATTAAAATATTGCTAGGAAAGTGTTCAGAAAATGGATTTTGAAATCCAAATCCAAAGGCAGACCTGGATCTTGTGTTGTTTTTGTAATACTTGTATTTATGTTTCCAAATCCAATCCGGATCAGATCTAGGGGAAAATAAAATACAGCTAATATTAATTCAAAAACTAAAAGAGCAATTTGGGTTTGAAAGTACTGCTTGCAATCTCATTACTTCATATCTTCAAGGACGATCTCAGGCTGTTTTTAGTGAACAAAAAATATCTTCATGTTTACCAGTTCCGTTAGGTGTTCCTCAAGGATATGTTTTAGGACCATTACTCTTTTCGTTATTCATTAATGATATTTGTAATGTTATAACGACTTGCAAATTTCATATATATGCAGATGATGTGCAGATTTATTTATCATTCCCGAAAACATTAATACAAACTGGTATATCAACATTAAATGAGGACTTAAATAACATTTTTATGTGGTCTAACTTAAACCATTTGCACCTGAATGCATCAAAAACGAAGGCTTTAATCGTTGATAGAGCATCTCTAGACACAAATTTAGTTCCGCCTCTTTTGATTAATGGTAACATTTTACAGTTCTCCACAAAAATTAAAAATCTTGGTATCCTTTTAAACCAACAAATGACCTGGAACGACCAAATCAACAAAGTTGTTTCAACTACGTATGGGATTCTTCGTAGCTTGAGTCCTACAGCTAAATATTTATCAACTGAAGTTAAACTTAAGCTTGTTAAATCTTTCATTTTACCAGTATTTCTCTATGGTTGCGAACTTTTTGCTGACATGGACTCAAGCTCACGAAGAAAACTGAACGTAGCCTATAACAATTGTGCTAGGTATATATACAACAAAACCCGCAAAGACCATATTGCAGATTTAAGCAAGAAAATAATGGGATGTACATTGGATGCCTTACTGAAATACCGAACGGTTTTAGCTCTTTACAACATTGTGTTTGACAAAGTTCCAGATTATTTGTTTAATAAGCTCACATTTCCACGATCTCAAAGAACTCAACAAATCATCCCACCTACGTTTAAATATTTAGCCAGTAGACGTCAATTTTTTGTATATGCGATTTCCCTGTGGAATAGTCTTCCAACTTCTTTAAAACATATAATGTCGTTTTCCGTTGGTCACTCCTAGCACTCTTTTTTTCACTCCATCCACACTCCCAACACTCCAAAAACCTTCCATTGGCTGTTCGGAGTGATGATTTAGGAGTGTTTTTTCACTCCAGATTTCATTAAAGAGTGCTAGGAGTGCACTCTGAAAACACACTTATTTTTAAAAGTATGTGTTGGATTAATTGTTAAAATAGTAAATGCTTCTTCTTGAGATGTTCTGGAATTGAAATTATTGAAGAATTCATTTTATTTTTTTTAACTTCTACATAGATACACATATTACGGAAAAGAGTTTTTCATATTCCATTGGAATCAAAAAGAGTGAAACACTCTGAAAAATCCAATCGAAAACGACATAAGTAATAACGGCAACTTTATTTGAATTTTATGCCGACAGTTCAATTCAATTCAATTCAATTCATTTATTTTTTCAATACAGATTTACATTGACACGTTAAGATTTATATCTTTTAGAGCATCTAAAAAAAAAAACTTTACAAAATTTAAGAATTACAAAGGAAAAGAAATAGAAAAGGAAACTATGTATGTACAATTAAACTATAGATTATATAAAGAATAAAAAAAAAAGGAAAAAGAAATAAATTATAGAAAAACTCCAGAATTCAATAGATTAATTATGTATATTATTTTTAATTTAATTTAAAAAGTGCAAATATAGTTTCCTCCTAAAAGCTGCAGGTGCGATAGTGCTTTGCAATTCATTAGGAAGTAAATTCCATAGATGAATTTAAGCTACGTAAAATGAGCGCTCTCCAGTGCCGCGTGAAAAGCGTGGCAAAATTAGTTTTAAACCTCTCTGCGAGTGAGCAAAGTGTAGAAATTCACTTAAGTACCCAGGACCTCTACCATGGATGATGTCATGAAGTCTCAAGAGAAGCCTGAATTTCAAGTAATTATCAAGGTTAATACCAAATATATTGTGACGTAAATGAGAAACACTAGTATATCTCGGTATAGAGTAAACAAACCGAACACAATCATTCAAAGCAATATTCAGTTTTCTCCTACACACACAATCAAGAGCTGGATAAACACTTAAGTTATAAGTAAAATAGGGCATTATTAATGACTTAATGATATGTTTCTTCATACTTGGTAATAAAAAGTCCGATGAAGATCTCAAACACCGTAGTCCATAATAAATTTTCCGTCTAGTATCAGAAATAGCTTTACGACAACTCATATTACTGCTTATTTTATATGCCAAATAAGTGACATCTTTAACATACGTGATGGTTTCGTTATTAAAAATGACCGAAGGAATGTCAACATGGTTAATCTCATCTCTAGCACATAACATAGCAACAGACTTGGATGGATTCAGGGTCAAATGATTATCATTAGACCACGTAAAGATTCGGTTAAGATCATCATTTAATCTAGCAATGCAGTCTTCAATCAGACCAATGGGACGAGAAATGTAAAGTATCACATCATTAGCATACAAATGTATATGACTGTTGTAAATGCAGTCAGGGAGGTCATTTATAAATAATGAAAACAGCAATGGACCAAGCACCGAACCCTGAGGAATTCCAACATCGGAGGTAAAGGAACTGGAGGTACCAGTTTCAGTTTTAATACGCTGAACTCTGTTTACTAAATAGTTGCGCAGTAGCTTAAGAGACAAATTTGAAAAATTGAAGTTTGATTTAAGTTTAGAAATTGTTATGTCAGAGGCAAAAGAAAAACCGACCTTTCTACTTTGACTTCTATTTATTGACTTCAACTAAAACAACTTAAAACTAGCTTACAACCTAACATCAAGTGTATGATCTTAATATCTACAGTTATCATAGATGAGAGAAATGTTATATGTTGAATTACTAAGTAGGGCCAAAACAGTATGTAGCACCAGTGAAGCTATAGTATTAACAGTAGAATTCAATATATAACACCTCTTCCCCCTTAAAAAGTTTTACTTCCCTTACAAAATTTTATTACATTCATTTAAATTTGTACATTTCAAATATTCAGCACATAATACATAGAGTACCTATATTATCTAGAGAACCGACTCGTACCCCTCTTGCCTAAAACACCCGCAAAATTTATTTGAGGTGAGTAAGAGAAAACTCTCTTATTTTACTCTTTTTTTCCTATCTGTGAATCCGTGTGAATGGTAGAATATAAATACAAAATGGCCGCATTTGCTCAGTTTTTTTGTATAGATTTGTCAAAAGTGACAGTTCTCATTTGACAATTCAAAGTTTTTATTGCCTGAAATAAAAGTGAGCTTGATATAAAAATCAAAATTAATTGTATTCTTTTAAAGTTATTAACATATTTATATTCTTTTCTATTTCAGCTATTAGCTCCTTGACTTTTAATCAAAAATCTGCCGAGAATTTCCCGACGAATATCGAGAGCTTCTGTTGAGACGGCAAAGATGTCTGACGGCGGCGACGGCTAAAGAACACAAATTTGCAAACACCAATTAGTTTTGGCAAACAAACAAACACTCTTTAAAGTTTTAAAAACATTTAATTAATTGTAAATGGGATAATATAATAAGATTTGTATCGTAAAATTTGTATCGTATCGTATTGTATTGTAAAATTTGTATCGTTATAAAATTTG
The DNA here is from genome assembly GCA_947049315.1 of Epistrophella euchroma. Lineage (NCBI taxonomy): Eukaryota > Metazoa > Arthropoda > Insecta > Diptera > Syrphidae > Epistrophella > Epistrophella euchroma. The sequence goes on from OX346245.1 coordinate 67,585,623, forward strand.
GTGTCTTTTCACCGGCGAGACAAAAATCGCCACCGCTGCCTTTGGCCACCAAAAATGAACTTAACTCTATCAGAGTAATTTTCCAACAAAATTGGCGGGGCACACAAAAATAAAATGGCGTCTCTCATATAAGTAGTTTGAGGTGCTGTGGTTGTTGGTCTTCTTCTTTGTGCTGACGTTTGGGGTGTGTCAGCACGACACCCCACCCCCCGTGAATCCTCAAAGAGATTCACCATCAATCTCAAGAACGGCAAGTTTAGATGCCGGACGACGCAGGACTCCATTTATAGTTTTTACATCGGCACTCCGGACTTGGCCATCCTTTGCCGCATATACCTTCGTTACTCTACCACGTTGCCACTTACTCCTCGGTTGACCAGCATCACATATGACCACGATGTCTTCTACCTTTAGAGGCTTACTTTTGCTGTGCCATTTGCTGCGTTTTGTTAAAAAAGGCAGGTATTCCAAAATCCACCTTTTCCAGAATCTATCTTTGAGTTGTTGTGAAATCTTCCATTGCTTTCGTTTTGTTAAAATGTTTACTCTTGACTTATTTAGCCACACTTTACTCCTTAATACATAGGCTACTGTCCTTCTGAGCTTATTAAAAGTGGAAAATTTAGTAACGTCGATGAAACTACTTGCTTCATGGGTATGAAGCACCTTTGATACTATTTCTTCTTGAAGTGTGTCTGGAACTCGAAACTCCAACGAACATGGCCATTTCTGTTCAGGGAGTTGTAAAAACTCGGGTCCATTTAACCATCGGCTCTCGTTGGTAAATTTTGGTGGTTTTGTGGCTCGCGTTGCGTCATCTGCCACATTTAACGCTGTTGATAACCAACGCCAGTCTTCTGGATTTGAAGCTTCGAGTATTACCGCTATCCTATGAGCAACGAATGGCTTGTACCTTCGCTGGGCTGATTTGATCCAATAAATTGTGGTTTTCGAGTCACTCCAAAAGACTGTTCTTGAGATACTAATGTTATGATTAGTTGGAATCATCGTTTGTAAGCGGCTTCCAAGAACTGCTGCTTGCAATTCCAAACGGGGTATGGAGAGTATCTTTTTCGGAGCGCATCTTGTCTTACCCAACACAAAGGCAATGTCTGCTCTATCTTGCCATTGAACTCGTAAATATCCAACCGCTGCAAAGGCATGCTTACTTGCATCCGTAAAAATGTGCAGTTCTATGTTGTCGGCATGTGGTATCCTTGGTGAATAACAACGAGGCATTCTAAATTCATGGACATTTTTCACTTCTGTCCACCAAAGTTTCCAACGGTAAAATATTGCATCTGGAAGTGGTTCATCCCAACTAATTCCAGTATTCCATGTTTGCTGCAGGAGTATTTTAGAGTATAAAAGAAAATTCGCTAGAAAACCATACGGATCGAAAACTGCCATAATTATCCCAAGCATCTCCCTCTTCGTAGGTGGCTTCATTAGCTCTAGTATTTCAGCCTTTATTCGATAAAATGTTAAGCGAAAACGAAATGTGTCGTCCTCAGTATTCCAGTACATTCCTAGTACTTTCTCTCCGGCTTCCTTTGTTTCTAATTTGACTGCTGAGTTTCTATGACATAATGTGTTGTTTAAAGTTGCTTCGATATTTTTGGCATTGGAAATAAAATTTCTTATTGTGAAACCGGCTTCAGCATGAATTCGTTTCACCTCCTTACAGATAAACTCTGCTTTTACTTGATCATCAAAACTGGACACAAGATCGTCCACGTAGTGGTTATCTACGATAACCCTGGCAGCTTCTGGCGAAATTTCTTTGAATGAAATGGCATTTTTGTTTTTAATGTACTCGGCTGTGCAGGGCGAACACACGGCACCGAATATCATTGACGACATCACATAGGTTCGAATTGGCTGGTTTTCTCCACATCTCCACAAAAACCTCTGAGCGTTTTGATCCTCTTCGCGAATTTTTACCTGCGAAAACATTTCCTTAATATCTGCAACTACTCCTATGACACCTTCGCGAAACTTGAACAAGATAGTTAGAAGTGGTTGGGCTTGTTCTGGTCCTTTAAGTAATAACGAGTTTAAAGATACTCCCTGAGACTCAGCTGCAGCGTCAAAAACAATTCTAAGCTTCTCTGGCTTATGGGGGTTGACAACACCAAAATGTGGTAAGTACCAAACACGATTATCTTTTTGTTGTACCTCCTTCAACGAAAGTTCTCTTGCGTACCCCATCTCGATGTAGTTGGCCATTTGCTTAGAGTACCTTGCAGCAAAAATCGCATCCCTTTTCATTTTTGCTTCGATGTTGAAAAATCGTTTTAGAGCCATCTGGTACGTATGAGGTATGTCAAAGTTATCATAGCGCCACAAGAGTCCCGATTCAAACTGTTTTCCTATTCTTATTGTAGTTTCTTCCAATATTTTTCTTGCTCGACTATCATCCATAGATTCTATTATCTTTTCGGGCTTCTGTACTCCAAAATTTTCCGTTGTAAAGTAGGACTCCACCATTTTGTCCAATCTCTTTAGGGTGTCAACTTCTCTCAGGCAGAGAATCATTGGTTTAGTGTTTGATTCAGCACGTAGTGGCCCATAAACTAACCAGCCCAGCTTCGTACAAGCAGCAATTGGTTCATTGTATTTTCCTTCAATAATTTTTGTTGATACACCAAGGTGACAATTGTCCAGGCCGATCATTAACGTTGGTTTGGCATTTTCTAAATCTTGCACTGGCACATATTTAAGGTGTTCAAAATTATTTTTGACAAATGATTGGCTAGGCAAACTCAAGTCTTTCACGGTCCGCACATCCTTCAAATAGAAACCCCTGTCGTGTTGGCTAACTCCTTTAATTTCCATCGCAACCTTCCTTGATGGTTCTGTTACCACCTTCGTGCCATACCACTGCAACGTAAGTGGCTGCGTTTGACCTTTGAGATCTAATTTATCTGCAACGGATTCTTCAACAATACTTATGGATGACCCTTCATCAAACATGGCATATGTGTTAATCTGCCCCCTTGGGCCCGTTAAGATGACTGGCAGGATCCGAAAAAGTTGGCTATCAGTAACTCTAGTCTGACATGTATGCATCCGCATTGGCGACTGTGCCGAGGTGGTGGCTTTCGACTGTTGGAATATTGTAGAGGAAGTGTTGCCTGAGGAATTATTCGATGACGATGACGATTTAGTATTTTCATGTAAGAGTTTATGATGGTATCTACTGTTGTGGACACCTGTAGGTAGAAACGGAAAATTAAAAGATTAGTTTGTTTTGATTCTTTCTAATCTACCTACGCAAACTATACATTTGTTGATTTTGGTTGAGTACCTGTCACCAGCAATTGGGGTTGGTACGTATTTCATTGCCATCCAAATGTGAGGACCGATAACTCTGAAAGTACAAATGAAACATAAATTCATGTTTATTGTATTAAAAATCCATTTATAAATTTTGGTACTCACTAATTTTTGTTGTATGCTGAGATGGTGTTAAAATTGACCGACGGCCTTAACATTCACCCCTGGACTATGAGAAGTTTTCCTTTGATTATTTCTGAAAACTAGGAATAAATGATTAGGGTTTACTTTTAATTTTTCAATATTTATTTTTTTTAGCTTACCTGGTTTCAGTTTACGAATTCCTTTATTCTTCTTTTGTTTTTTTTTATTTTTTTTACCACCAATTTGTTTTTTTTTTTTGATTGACGCCGCCGAACTTGTGGCCATGTTGGAGAATTTTGTTTTGATTTGATTGTTGTTTCTCATGTTATCTCATGTATGGGATATATGTTTATCTCTTCTTGCACTGCCCGAAAAAGAATGATGGCCGATTTTCGTGTGTTTTGTTTAAATAATGAAATGATAGATGGCGCTTATAGCTATCGTTCTATTTCTTAGCGATTTAAAGAAATGAATTTTTTTGTTTTTGTTTTTATTTCAATTGCCCGATGAGCAACGTACCTATTTGATTGGTGGTTGAAATGGTATGATTAATCCGTTGAACTGAACGGGTTCGTGGAACGGATAGAATTTGAAATCTAAATCTAATTCTATAATCAAAGTTGTAGCAACTGCCGCGCGCTCTAGACGGCAATTAAAGTGTACCGGTGGTTGAAATTTAAATTTTCAAATATTACGAAATAACCAAAAAAAATCATTCCTCAAGAAAATGATTAAATGAAAAAAAAAGTAATTAAGTATTTTAAGCTAACTTTTAGTGTAAATAAAGTAAGTTAATTGATTGTGTTAACCTGCAAAAAAAAGTGAAATAAGAAAAATACTTACAGAAGTACCTACCTACCTGCAAATAGCACCACTTTAGCTACAAATATAATTACATGCGAGTGTAAAATCGCCCACATTCATATCAAATTGGAATAGTTAATTGGTGAGTGAGATAAAAGAATGAAAAGTTAGAAAAAGTTAAAATTATGAAAAGTAAAAGTATATATTTCAAAATTATATAAAATTAAAGAAAAGAAAAATTTTTAAATATAGTTGCCTACATACACATACGTATATATGAAAAGTGATAGATTTTTTTTTTCTTTTACAATAGGATTTAGAGCAGTTTGGCGATCACCGACTACGATATTAAGAGTCGGGATCGCCGCCCAATTTATTCCACGGATTTATCCAGAAGAATTTTGTCCAGATTATTCCGTTTATTAAAAAAGTCGAAATTGATTTTTGATATTTTTGTTTAAAATTTGTTTTAAATATATTTAAAGTCAAAAAAAAAATCAAAAATAATCATCCAAGATTTAAAATTATATATATATATATACGCAAGAGCATATATATAAGTATATATAAGCGCATATACGTTTATATGCCTATATATATAAACCTACTTAAAATTGATGGTTCCGGAGTTCCTGTACATTGTTGAAAACTCAAAAATAATTTTTTTATTGTGCTCGGTGCAATATATTTTTTTTTGTTGTTATTTATTTTCTTAGAAAGTTTAATTTCTTTATTAATTTTTGGTTTTTTTTTTCTTGTATTCGTTTCTTGTTCAAGTAATTGGGAATTTTCTTTCAAAAATTATTTTTTTTTGCAATCTGCGGAGTAGTATTTGGTTTCCCTTTCAAAAAAAAAGATAAAGTAATAAAGATTGGTATGTCCTGTTCAGATACTCTTCCCTAATTTGAGCTCAATGCAGGCAGGGTTAACTGATAGGGTTAGAAACGAACAAATTCGTTGTATTTGTTAAGGTGATTTTTATTTTAGACTTATTTTAAAAAAATTAATAAAAGGTGAAGCTAGGTAAAATACCGCCATAAATATTTAAAAAATTCCTAAATACTTAATTTTTCTTTTTTTTTATTTTGTTACTTTTTTTTGTTAAAACATTCTAGTGCTTGGCTTTTTGTGCAGGGTTGCCAACCCAAACTTATTATATTTCTATTAAATTATTTATTTCTTTTTTTTTATAACTTTAAATAGAATTTTTAATTCAATTTCATGCTTAATAAAACTTTATATTGTAAATTGCACCGATATGGTTGAAAACACATCTTTTTCTTTTCAAGCGCATAGCTTGATGGCTTGCTAAGTTGTTTATTTTCAGGGGATGCGGACGGTAACTAAAACTTATCGGTGAGAATGAACTGAGCTGGAACATAAGGTAAGCGGAGTATCGAGGGGAAGGCCAATGAACTTCCAAGGTAGGGTGGGTCAGGTCAAGCTGAGATAACATCATCAGCACCCTCTAGTGGTAAACGTCCGTCCGATTTTTATTTAACTCAATCCTCAATTGAATTAAATATTTTTTTGTTCTTTTTGGCATGATAATTGTTTATTGTGATAGGTGAGATTTGAGTCGTGTGGACAAGTTCCCACCCATTTCCGGCGAGCTCGAGCCGAGCACTCAGCCAGCATGCCAAGTCCATTACACTCAAACAAACTTCTTTCGGATTTTACCCAAATCATACTCTCAACCTTATTACACTACCACAGCCTCCGATGTTGCAACGCCTTTTAATATGGCACGTGGAGGTTCCATGGCCCATTCTAAAACAGGAAAAGCAAAGATGTTTGTTTTTTATTGTTTCCCATCTATCTTTGACTCCCATACTTAAAAAATGACGGCAATCCACCAGCTGGTGTCTTTCACCACAGCTCACACAATTTACATTTGAAGTGTCTCTTATAGATGTTATATTTCTCTCATTTGTGTGTAAAATTCTTCTTGGCTGCGATATGTGACCTCTTGTACTGGCATGGCCACTTAAATGTGGCAGCATTTGAATGATCTTAGCTTGTTCGCTTAACCAAGTAGCGAAATCCTTTATTGTGGCATATGGCTTAATATTCAATGCTGTTCTGGCCCAATCAAATCTTTGTGAAGGCGGCAATTTCACTACCAATTCTTCCAATAGCATTGGATTGGCTAGATGATTTTCACATTTCGCGGATGTCAAAAAGGCGACAACATTCTCAACCATTGTTGCAAAGGCAATAACACATTCGACTCTGCTTTCGTTTATTGCTGGAAATTGTTGAATCTTTGTGAGCTGTGCCTTTACCAGCAAATCAGGACGCCCAAAACGAAAACTTAGCGTATCCATCACTTGCTTCACGTTATTCGGGTGAATTAATAGAGCTGCAACCGCTTCTTTGGCTTCCCCTTGAAGACACTTTTGCAGTCGAATTGTATTCTCTATTGCAGAGTATCCGAAATTTTTCGTGGTCTCTTCGTAATTAGCCACAAACAAAGGCCATTCATCCGGTTTGCCATGGAATATTGGTAAGTCGTATAATTTCTTATACGGTTGCACTACTGTCGATACTGTATGAACTGTGTTTGAGGGCTGTGTATCTTCTGGCTGGTTGGTTTCAACTATATCCATGTGAAGGGCTCCTTGACAATCGATGGTTTCTCGCAGACGTTGAGTCTCCGCCTGATTTTCGCTGGTATCGTTACGGAGTTGATCAACCGACTCTTTAAGCGCCTGTATCTGCGCTACCAGAGCCGTTAAAAGTTGACCTTGTTGTCCTTGATCATCTTGTCGCTGCGGAGCTGGCTGTGTTGGTGTTGGCTGCTGTTGAGTTGATTGTGACATTTTTCTTTGCTGTATTGTTGGCTGATGGGATGTTAAATGTGGTTTTACAGGTGTTTGTCGTGCAGGCTGTCGTTTGGTTACTTGTCTTGGGACGTTTTGAGACACGTTCTTTGTTGTCGATGGTGTATCTCCAAAACGTACTGGCGGCTTGCCTCTGTTGATCCTGTTGCTACTACGGGGTGGCGACGGCATATACTTCGTTCCGGTTACCGATCTGGAAACCTGCTCGAAATATCTTAATTTTGAATTTTGAGTGCTTACTTTGCTGTTTATTAAAGCAGAAAGAAGCACTGTAGCAGTGTTGCCGCTGAGAAAATTGAAATGGTCGCAAAAAAAAGGGTCACGAGGAAAAAAAAGTCGCATTCAGAAAATTTCGTAAAATTTATAGCTTAAAAAATCCGTTTTTTATCAGTTGACATTATAGTGGCAAGAAACTTAAAGTTTCTTAATTTTATCTTTACCTTCTTTAAATTTGGGAAAGTAAAAACGTCTTTCCTTTGTGATTGTGAGTATATAGAAACCTAGATAAAGTCAGCCCTGTTGGTACATAATGCATTCCATCGTAATTAAAATTTTGTTACGAAATAAGAAAAAGGAAGCTATCACAGAATCCATCACTTAGAAAAATTCATACGAACTCCCATCGCGAACAAATTCGCTGATATTTTTTTGGGGAACATGTAGGATATATGTACGTAATTTCGTATGTACATATGTCCTACTGCATTTTACTATAACATTTTTTTTTTTCAATTAAAAAATAAAGTGCCTTGTTATAGTTTGCGAATTGAACATTCGCTTACGATATGGCCTGCAATTTCGTATTTCGGTTAGCGAATTGATTTTTCGCCGAAAATTCATTACTCTTAGACGAAATAACTAGGTAATTGATCTCTTTGTGACGAATACCAAAGTGAAACAAAAAATGTTTTTTTTTTTACAAAAAGGAAAACAATAAATTTATAGTCCAAGTAATTTTCTAGAAAAAGGTTCAGAAAAGTCGCAAGATTTTTAAAAAGGGTCATAAAAGCCAGTTTTCCAAAAAGTCGTCTCATGGTCGCATGAGGCTCAAAAAGGGGTCAAAATGAGACTAAAGTCGCACAGCGGCAACATTGCACTGTAGTGTCCGAATAAAACCCAAATAATTCCCTTGGCGACAGTATCTTATTAAAATTAGTTGCTTTAAATTCGTAGAAAAACGTAGGCAGATATTCAAATAAAAAAAATGTTTAAAACAAAGATAAGTATCACTTTTATTCCCAGCAGGCAAAATTGACCGCAGCATCCAAATATACAAATTCTCCAAGATGATGATTTCACCCTGTACCCAATTTCGCTTTTTGTAGGCCTTTTGTAAGCAATTATTTTCTTTGATATAGGTATATAATTTAGTAAAATTTAATTGTTTAAAAATGGCGAATGAATGTTAGTAATTCAAATAATTAAAAAAATTGTTTGCAATGGCCGAGGTGTTTCTTAAGTTCAATTACGCAGCAAACTTGTAAATATATACCCAGGACGGCATATACATAGGCAAACAACGGACTATGCTATTTACTGTTTTATTGAGTTATTATATTAGAACGGTTTCAACTTCTGTTGGTTCGGCAATAATATTAAAAAAAGTGTGTGCATACATACTTTAAGAATTCCTTTTAATAATTGTTCCAATACTTCACTGATGTGACGAACGGCTATGTGGCTGGTATTGTGGTATGTCGTGAGAGGCTAGTCAACTGGAGTTTTATGGCATTAAAGTTGAATCGAAGTGGTATCGATGACTACTACTGTTGGCTGACGTATGGCTTGGCGATGATATTAGACAACTGTTACTGGCGGCCACGGCTCCTGGTGGCTACGGCTACTGGTGGTTACGGCTACTGCTGGTTACGGCTACTGGTGGTTACGGCTACTAATGGCTTTCTTGGTGAAAGTTTTGATTTCCTTCTTCAAAGGGCGTACATAGATGTGGGCAACAGTTTACGAGAAAGTGGCAGCGTATGTCTGGGCTAGGATAAACGATGGGCAGTACTTTGTTGGCAGGAAATTTAATTGTATACTTACAATTTTGCTGCAGCTATGGCTAAGCTGCAGCAGAAAGGGCAAAAGGCTTTATATTTTCCTCCGGATGCTTCAAAGAGCGTATGTATATTCTGGGCAACGGCTTACAGGAATGTGGCGGCGTATGTCTGGACCTCTGTACACTCGATTGTATTGATTGCACACTCGATGGTACACTCGATTGTACAGTCGACGGCACGGCACAATATATATATAGTCCCAACAATGGTTTTGTTGTACGTTGCTTTTTCCAGTAATAATGGTGTTCACGTCAGTTAAAATGAAAGGCAGCGGCGCGATTTGGTGATTAATTTTTAACTACAAATTTTATAAGCTTTGTTGAGACGGCAAAGATGTCTGACGGCGGCGACGGCTAAAGAACACAAATTTGCAAACACCAATTAGTTTTGGCAAACAAACAAACACTCTTTAAAGTTTTAAAAACATTTAATTAATTGTAAATGGGATAATATAATAAGATTTGTATCGTAAAATTTGTATCGTATCGTATGGTATTGTAAAATTTGTATCGTTATAAAATTTGGTGTCTTTTCACCGGCGAGACAAAAATCGCCACCGCTGCCTTTGGCCACCAAAAATGAACTTAACTCTATCAGAGTAATTTTCCAACAAAATTGGCGGGGCACACAAAAATAAAATGGCGTCTCTCATATAAGTAGTTTGAGGTGCTGTGGTTGTTGGTCTTCTTCTTTGTGCTGACGTTTGGGGTGTGTCAGCACGACAGCTTCTTTAAACACTATGGCGAGACAACTTTTGGGAACTTTGGAAACAAGGTGCCACACTCCTTGTAACCAATGCAAAACTTACACAACCTACGAACCTCATTCACCTAGCCGGAACACCAGGCTCCCAAATTACCCAATATGCTGGTGTCTCTCAAGGAAGAAATATAATTTCTATGAGTGGTCAACTACAGCCGTTGTCAGTCCTGTACCTACCAAACTCATCTCAACCAACCAAATCACTGGTTGAATGCCAAATTCCTCAGCAAAACAGCCGGAGGTATTCGAATGATCAATGCCCAGAAATTCAATATAGCCAACCTTCAGGGCAAACCTGTTATCATTGCCAGCAAAACAAGCGGCAACAAATCTAAATCAGCAGCAATTGGGTCATCAGCAAACAACAGGCGCTGGCACCAGTGTTGTGATCGGTGGTCGACTGTGGTGAAAGCACTTTCAGGAGTGCAAACTGTTCGTTTTAAAAAAGAACTCGAAAGAAACATTACCATCAAGCTTGGTTATGTAAACGCAAAAATGTATAAATGCGACAAGTGGTATTAAATCCTCAACCGACACAAAAAATCATTCAGCAGATTGTTAATACAAGTAATGTTCAACAACAAATCATGGTTGGTGGTCAAAGAATAATACTTAATCCGGGACAAACTATTGTTACCCAAAGCAAATAATAGGTACAACCAGCACAGACCCAACAGCAACAAATACAACAATAGCAAATGGTTATTCGTGCACAATCTCCGCAAGTTGAAACAAGAACCCAAATTGTCCCTAAATTGAAAGTGCAAAACCAAAGTGTAAGTCAACAAATTCAACAACAGCAACAACAAATACAGCAGCAGCAACAACAAATACAGCAGCAACAACAACAACTGCAACAGCAAAAACACCACAACAAACACCTTTAGTTAAATCTTGGTTCAACAGCAAGTCAAACAACAGTTATTAAAAGGTAAGTGTTAGTTAGATTTTCAAATTTAACAAAAAAAAATACAAGAAATAAACTTACAGCTCAAGAATCCAGTGAGAAACAGGGTGTATTAGGGCCAACGAAAATCTATTTAGCTGTTCAGCCTTCCAGTAGTGTAATTCAACAAAATTCACATTCCCAGCCCTCTCCATTGGTATCTGTACAACAGAACCAACAAGTCCAACATGTAAGTATTAAATAAATGATACAATAGTAAAAAAAAATATATTGGTTTTTAAGCTTAAAACATTTTTAAATTTTGAGTAAATATTTTGTATTATATATGTATGTATAAAGAATATGTAGGTCTTTGAAAATATGGTATATCGGCTGGGGACATATTTGTCAGGTAAAACAGTGCAACCAGTTATCGATAGACAACCTAAACAATAAATATACAAATTATTATTTTATTTTAAATATAAATGAAAGAGTCGGTGATTCACTGACTGATTCATTCATCTGACTCTTCATTGTACAGCTTATACTGTAAATCATAAAAATATAAAATAAATTTTATTTAATAGTGAATTTTATGTATAGGCCCACTAAGACGGGATTTTTTGTAATTCCTATTTTAAGTAAGGTAAAATAGTTTTTTTTTTATTAAAGGTCGAAAAACTATTTTCTAAACGGGAGGGTGTAGAACATTCATTCTAATTTTAGTTGATAGATCTTTGAAATACAAGAAACCTTTAAATTTAAAAAAAAATTCTAAAAAATCCACGAAGGGAGTTATAAAATGTTAAAAGTTGACTTTTGAATAAGACGCTTTTGACAAATAATTCGCTATAAATCGGGGGTATCAGCTACGAAAACAAATTTTATACCATTAGAAAAATAATGAAAAAAAAATTATCCATGTTTCAGGAATTTTTTATAGGAATTTTTTTTTCACCTACTTTTTGATTTTTGAAGAAGACACATTTTTTGTACCCTTTTTTTTGTGGTTTTTGATTTTTTATATTTTTAGGGGTTGTTCTAAAAATCTGAAAATTCTACAGCTGATAGATATTGTTAATTTATAAATATTTTAATTTTTGCAAGAACCCCAACTCGAGATATTTACAAATTTAATGCTTTTTTTGCATGCCCTCACAACTTTTTACTGGATGCATCAATAAATTTCATATTTCTTTTACCAGCAACATAGAAAGCCAACGTTTAAATTGACATCTCAATCAATATTCTATATCTTACACAACCCTCACAATAGACTAAAAACTTTCCATCAAAAAATTACATAAAAATATTCAAAAATGGGCATGATTGTTCGTTGTCCAAGCACAGTCATCAGTGGAGAATACACCGTTTTGTATGAAATATGAAAAAGTGCCGATTTAGAAATACTTTTAAGCTTATTACTTTCGTTCTAATTGTCGGATTAAATTTTTTACATATTTAGGAAGGTGAAATGTCCGTTCAGTACCAAATATAATTTTTATTTCGATATTCCAAAAATTTTCATACCAAAGTCTGCATTGAAAATTTAGAGCACCTAACTTTTTCGAGGAAGAATCAGAGAAAACAAAAAATAACAAAAAAAAATCAATTCAAACGCAAGTGCGTTGATATATTTGTGTATAGTTATAGGTATAGTTAAAGTTCATATAAAAAATGGGTAGTGATTTCTCAAGCAAGAAGAACATGAGCGGAGTAGGTGCTACCGCACCCCACTGCGAAAAATAAATTGCAATAACTTTTAAAATTAAAGTCGTAATAGTAATTGAGTGCAATGAGTTTTATTTTTTTCGTATTACTTTGCTCAAGGAAGTTGTTTAGTACCTTTAATTTCTTGGATCTGAAGATATAATGGTCACTTTGGTGTTCTTGCACCCCATATGTGTTAACGTGATATATATTTTTTTAATATATTATATATTTTTTTAATAGAAAGTTGTTATTTTTTTATACTGTATTATTTGTTTCAGGGCACCACTATGAAATCAACGGCTAATCGTGTAGTTCTGGCAGTTCAGGGTGGTGGTCAGATATTTCTTTGCAAGGAATGAAGGTAGTTTCTCTAGCTCAACAGCCACATCTGCAACAGTAGTCATCACAGCCTCAACAAATTCAGCAATTAATTCAAACTGCATCTCAACAATAACCACAACAACAACTGCAAGCTAAAAGTAAGAGTCTGCCAAAATTAGGTCCACTATATCACCATATTATAACTGGAGTACGATACATTGTCAAAAAAGATCAAGATTTTTAATTGGATAATCCAAAGAAATTCTTTTGTACATACAATTTATATACAAAACAAAACCTATAAATATAAAATCTACCTTCTACAACCACACAATTAAAACTTGGCCGGTTAAGGTTTTCAAAAAATACTTCTCTGATTCTGTTAACATTTTGTTTTTTAATAATTAATTAAAAAAAAAACGTAATATTGATAATTAAAATTAAAAAATAAAAACTATTATGTATGAATTTTAAATAGATATTTGAATAGCTTTAAGTTCTATGTGAATATGTTTCATTTTAAGATAATGTTAACTTTGATATACATATATAAAATTATATTCTATTAAATATTAAATATAGTTCGCAGAGATTTTGAGCGTAAGCGAGAGTGATATGTAAATGGTAAAATCTTAAATACATTTAAAAATAATGTTAACAAACTGTGTAAATCAACAAAAAGAAAACTTAGTTTTATGAAAACAAACAATTAAATACAAAAGCAAAACTATTAAAATGTTGTAACTTAAATGTCTTTTTTTTAAAGTTAAACTAACGAACAGAATTCAAGCCCAATTTTGTAATAACCTAGAACATAATAAACCATCAGGTTCTTAGAATCTAACTAAAAATTGATTAGAGCATTAAATATAAAGACCAAAAACTTTATTCGACAACGTAAAATTTTGAAAAAAAAATTCAGTTTGAACATTTTTTTCCATTACTGAGTTTAAGAATTAATTTTTTAAAACTGTTCGCCAAAACAACTTGGCTCAAAAATAATGTTAAACAATGGATTTGTGGTTTTGTTGAAAGTTATAGCCCGACGTTCTACGTGTTGTCGTTATTTTTTCATAAATTGTTTTTGTATAGTCATTTTTTGAACAAAATTGCCCCTCCCACCTAAAGGGGGGAGGCTCCCACCTATTCCGTGATCAGGGGAGCATTATCTAGGGACTGGTGAAAACGAATTTTGGTTCATTATCCCCAATGTTTATTTTTTTTGGGGTTTCATCGTACTATTGCTCACTTAAGACCAGGGACCGTAGGACTTTCATTCCTGTCATCAGCTGGACCACTGCTTTCGACTCGTATGCATTTTTTTTTTGGTTCACTTTCACACCCAAAAATTTTCTGTGGGCTAAGTACATACATACATTAAGTTGTTATATTTCTTGTGACTTTCACTTTAAATATGAGATGAGTAGAGCTGAGTAGAGGATTTTAAAAAAAATTTACATTTTTTCGTTTTGAAAATTCGATATTTCAAAAGCGGCTAGATGATTTTTTCGAAATTTTTTAATTTTTATTTCAACATACATAAGTACTGAAAAATGGTTTACTATTTTTTTTAATGTTTATATAAAAATGGTATATCTACCGTTTTATTTGCTTGTATCAGCTATTTTGAAATGTAAACTATCTGGCTCCAGTGGATACACGAGTATCCAAGATAAACCTTATTAGTGAATCCTGAACACGGCCATAGAGTCTTTACATATCAACATGAAAATAATAATTGCTCCAAGTAATACAAATTTACGAAATAAAAGAGAATTTAACATTGGGAATTCATTCCATTTACTTTATTTCCAACAAATTTTTTTTTAAATAAATATAACAATAATTGTTCTCTGGTTTACAATAAAAGCTAACTTATCTCACTTTTATAGTGTATTTATCTATTTCGTTATTTTGACAAATGCAATAAATTTAAATCCTTATAATTCGAAATAAGATAAGGTGTAGTCAGTTACATTTTGAGAGTGACAATTTACTTAGGAATAATGTTTCTTATAAATTAATTGTTTTTTGAACTATGTACTTAACTTATTGGACAAATACAAATTATGTATTTAACTTATTGGACAAATCTTGAACATTTACATATTTTTTTAATTGTGTTTTGTATTTACTTAGTCTGTTGTACATAATGCATTTTTAAAAACCAAAAACATTTGTAACTTTAGGAAATTCTATAGGAAATAATTTATATTTTTTTTTTTCAAATTAGTACATATGTATGTATTGCCATTATAACTGAGAGTTTAATTTAGTTCAGTGTTTGCTTCATTTTTGATTGAACGTCCATCGTTGAATCCTCTGCAATAGTACTACTTGTATTAGCGATTGCTCAGTCATCTTAGGTGTTTTGTTGTTTCGCAACATAAATGCGTTGCATAGATACTTAAAACTGGAATTATATTAAAAGAAAATAATTTCAATATTTTAAAACAATTACAATAAATATAAATTTTCATGTTAAATTTTATAGCATTTCCACACCACCCATGAGGTATGCTTTTTGGCGCGTTAACCGATTTTTTGATAAGGTGTTCGGTTTCCCCTGTAGGCCTATTGCACCATGCTAAAAAAAAATAAACTGTTAATAACAATATATGAATATGTACGTTTTTGTATATACTTGTACTAGATATAATAAATAACTAAAGAAATAAATAAATGCAAAACAACTATAACACCGTAATTAACTTATATATGTCATGCAATAATAATACCGGTACGAAAAAGTGAAAATTTACAAATGCATGATTGTGAGCATTTTATTTCTAAAATTGGGTTCTTGAATTCTCCTATTTATTGTTTTAATAACGAAGTGAATTCTAACTGTAATGAAAAATCTTAAAATGAACTGTGGGTCAAGGTTATTGCAGCAAGAAAAAGCTGGATCAAACTGAAGAGTCTGAAAGAAGTACTCTGCAATTCCTTTAACATGACAGAACTTAGAAAAATTTGCTACAAAGACGTTGTCGAGATGTCTTATATATTCTACGAACTTTGGGGGCGGTGCAACAAGGTTGCAATTGCTGTATTGCTTTTGTAAAGAAAAATACAAGCTATCGGACTGGACGGACTCTGACAGTTTTGGTAGCGGATATTCGCAAGAATGATTTTGATAGCATTTCCGATACAGCCATCCACAAACATAAACAAAGCTGTTTTCGTTAATGACTTCATCTCCACTTATGTCATTGGATAACACAATCTGTGAAATGCTGTCGGGATCCACTTCTTGATCACACCGCAACCAATCTATATTCCCTCTTAAATTACTATCTGATGAAAAAACTTGAACTAAGCTATTGTCTTCTTCTAGGCTACAATTACCCCCTCTGACTATTTTTAAATATTGGATGCCCCAAATCTTCTGAAAAGCGCTTTGGAATTGTGTACAAGTCGGGCGACTATTATTTCCACCAGCGCATCTAATTTTCCCGAAAAAATTTTCTAGACAATCTTGATTCATATGCCGGGTGAGTAAGAACTCAAAACCGGATGAGTGCAGATGTTCCCAGAGTGAACGCAAGGACTGTATATTTAAAAGCCAGCCTTTAATAAACGAAAACTTTCTGGTGACATCTTTGCACTCCGAATCAGTGGTAATAACGCGAATGGAGTTAAGGAATGACTCCGCGTCTATTAAAAATTGTCTTTGTCTGTCACTGTTTGTAAAACCTACCCGTTTCTCCTGTTGCGCTGTTTTACTTGAAGAATTAAAAATATCAAAAAGGTCTCCAAAGAATAAAAGAAATTTTGAAGTATTTAGCATTGACTCTGTTTTGTGATTATGCTCGAAGAGAGTATTAAATGCACTACAAACAGTATTGCTAAAAATCTGCGTAGCAAGGCGAACTTTCATTTTCTGCAGGTTATTTGGCTTTAAATGTGCTTCAGTCAACCTAGGACATAATTGAAACTCATTTGCACAATCGACATCATACAAATAGAGAAGGTCGTTCCATGTAGCTCTATATTGTTGTGAAAAAATGATGTCATTTTGAAGTAAACAATTTCGAGCACTTTTTAGGAGATGTGGAACATCATAAAAAAAGAATATTTTGGAACTGTTGACCTCAAAATATGGTTTCTCAGGACTGATGTCTAGCACCCTAGCCAAGCCCCTAAAGTTTGCGCCTTGGTCACAAACGAACTGCACTGGGCATAAACTATTGGCTTGTAACGCAGAAATAGCTTTAAATAAAAGCTTTTTTAACATCGATGGGGGACAACTACTCCTAACGAAATAATATGCCAGAGGATGTTTCCATCTCTTTGCGACGCCTTGTGCCATTATAACTAAGACACTACTTGCGGGGAATGCTGAGCGGGATTCATCATCGCCAAAATCTTCTAAACCTACAACTAAATCAGTTTTTCTATTATAGTCAAAATGAGTTTTCAAGGACATTTCGTCAGCTGAAATAGAGCAATACTTGTAGATATCTGAAAGCTGACTCTCACTCATTTTAAGCGCTAAACTTTTAACATTAAATTCTAAATTACCCGGAGTTTTCGGCCAAGTTGAAATAAAATCCCTGAGGGTTGTTACGGATGGAAGATCCAACAACGGCTTTAAGAACCTATGTGCAACAGGAGATATGAAAAGTATCGAAAGTGCCAACATTTTAATTTCACTAGTATATCTACGTCCTTGAGGAGGCCTATTTAAATTCCTTAAGCTATTTTCTACTATATGTCTAACATCTGTTGGCAAATTTTCTAAATCTAAACGTGCCGATTCAACCTTATTTCTCAAAATTTCAATTTCCTTTTTCAGAGACAAAAGCTCACAATCCCTGGAACGAATAATTTCCTCATAATCATTTTGCATTTTTAAAAGTTTTTCTTTAAGTTCTAAATTTTGTTTTTTCAAATTTACCTTTCTCGGGGTGTTGTTCGTCAAAGCAGAAGACGTCTGTGTTGTGGATTCCTGAGTCCCAAAAGATATGGTATCGTAACCAATGTCTTCGGAACTAGGAAGCTCTGCCGGCACGGTATGATTTGCAGCAAGAGAATCTTGGGCAACAGAATCTGGCACAGCCCAGCCAGGAAGATGTTTCTTGTGTCCGTACACATTTGTAAAATGTTTATCGCAGACTCTGTGACTTTTTTTCAGTTGTGCCAGATTCAGATTTACCCTCCATATTTCT
Source organism: Epistrophella euchroma (assembly GCA_947049315.1). Classification (NCBI taxonomy): domain Eukaryota; kingdom Metazoa; phylum Arthropoda; class Insecta; order Diptera; family Syrphidae; genus Epistrophella; species Epistrophella euchroma. The sequence goes on from OX346245.1 coordinate 67,603,609, forward strand.
CTGCTAAGTTTTAAAGAAAGTTTATATTACAGAATGAAAGAAACTTAATGGGCAAGAAAAATTTCATCACTAAAACAAAAAGCTGAATGTTATTTTAAAACTCGACAAAAAATATCAGTGTATTTTTTTGGGAAAAATGGACTTATTTTTATATTGTTATCATTTCTTAAGACTATTGTTAAAATATGTATCTTAAGACTAAACTTTCTTAGTCTTTGAGTAATTTATCTAAGATATAATAAACATTCCGAGCTTATTCTATTTTTGTTTATCTTACTTGTGTAAAAATTATTATTTTTTTTAAATTAAAGCTAATTTAACAACATTTATTACATTTGACGATTAGTAAACAAAAAACTTAATTTAGACTATGACTAAGACTTATTTTACTATCTTTTACCTCCTACCAAGTGGAAGGGAATGCGCAGGAAATCACGAAAGCTATATAAGCAAAAAAAAATTCTTAAGTTCGATTTTTTACTCGATAAAAAAGGTTAATATAAGTCGTTCAAAGTATTTAGAACCGGAGTTTCATATCAAGTCCAAATTTTAAACAAGTTAAATGATCCTTCAAAAACTTTAAGTTTGAATGTTGTCCCAAATTTCAATTTGCAATAAAATTATGTCAAGGTTTAAGGTTCTCAAAAATGGTTTTAAGATAAATGGCCACCATTTTGAAGATAAAAATAGAGATGAGCAATATGTTTGGGACAGCATGTTCTTAATATTTGCTGAAGGGTCAATCAGACATTCAAAATTTGGCTTACTCTAGTTTTGCATGTTAAAACCCTGATATTATATAGGTACAAATATATCAATACCTTATATCATTCTGCGGACATTTATGCGACGAAAGCATGAAGCTTACGCCTCGTGTGCAGTTGTCTATTTAAACAAACGTGAGATACACACAAGCCGCAAACATTCGTTGTACGCGTCTATGACGAGACGCTTCGTGTGCAGAAGGCCTGAAATTCAGTTTAATTTTGCAATATGATAAAACTAACTCATGATCTTATATAATGAACCCAGAGCTATCGTGAATAAAATTGTATACCTAGAATGTACCAGTTATTTAACATTTAAGTAACATAACATGAGTGAAAAATTAAAGCCGTGTCCAAATCAATAAAATTTAGCATTGTGCGTGGCGTTCGGCAAATTTTTATGAAGACGCGAAAAAAGGCGGGTGTGTCTGAGAGCATCGCACGCTATCTTATTCCGATGGATTTTCGGTTGTGCGATAGACACTTCGCACAAATTTATTTGGAAAAAAATTGATATCTGCGGTAAATACCAAATTCAAGGACCGGGGCGCACAACGGACAAGCACGAGTTTTTATTGATCAGGACGCGGCTAAGAAACAAAGTTTGGAAAATGAAAATTCACGTCAGCGATTCTTAAAAATATCAGGTTGTTTACAGATGTACATACATATATAAAAATCACAATGAAACTTACTTTTAATCTGAAAAGATAATTTTTAATGCTGGAAAAAAGAAGTATAATTATTTGGTATTTTGTTTGGTAAATTTATATAAAATTTGGGGCAAATAGCAGCAACAGCAAATAACATGCATCCAAGAATGTCCGATTTTCGCAATTGTGACATTTGTTTTTTTTTTTTTGACTTTTTATAATGAGCTGTCAAAATATATTCACCTTGAGGTAATTGGTGTATTTTTTCATGGTGGAAGTTTGGCGCCGTACGCATTTAGTTCCTAGGGTATGGTTCTACTTTTAGATTGTTTTTTTTTGCGTTTTCAACATAAATATACATGAATATTACTAGATTTGAATGATAAAAACAAGACAACACTAAACAAATATTGTTTCATTTAATTAAACGTCATTTAAAGTAATTTTATTGAAATTTTATTATTAAATTTCAATTTTTGAATTTAACGTATTTTTATTTTGAATAACTGAGCGCCGTAACCCACCACATTTGCGCACTGAGCGTGTCTACTATTTGGTACAACAATGGTGGTTGGGCTTCCATTTAAAATGCACGGGATCACTAAAACATGCTCAACGAATAGTCGACAAAATGGTCCCATTCTCTCACTACAGCTTGTAGGGTGAAAGAGAACGAACACCTTAAGTGGTTCTCTAGATAATATAGGTACTCTATGACATAATAGTTAAATTATTATTATTATTTTTTGTTTTTAATTCATAATAAATTATTAACAATAATTATTTAGCTTTTACTTATATAATATAAATAATATATAAAACAATTCTAACCTAATCAAGTTTTTTGTTTCATTTGAATTCGTTTAGACCTTCTTAATTTTTCCAGTTCTTCAACTGTTTCTCTTCTTAAGAGGCCTCCGCCCAAAAGTTCGAACTCAGATTCTAAGATCGGTAACTTCGAAAAAGATAAAAAATAATAAAGCTCAAGGCTGTTTCACAATGCGACGAGAAAACGAGACGTCAGCGTGACGAGATCTCTTCGCAGTTGTTCTCTCTTAAAAACGAGTTTCAAATAACGAAATAATACATAATAAAGTATTTCTCGTCGTCACGTTGCGTCTTTTTTTCAATTTTTCGAACTTTACGACGTGACAATACGACGAGAAATGCTTTATTATGTATAATCACACCGTTTAAAATTCTTTTTTAAGAGAGAGAAACTACAAAGAGATCTCGTCACGCTGACGTCTCGTTTTCTCGTCGCATTGTGAAACAGCCTTCAAGGCGACGAGAAATGCTTGATTATGTATTATTTCAAGGCTGTTTCACAATGCGACGAGAAAACGAGACGTCAGCGTGACGAGATCTCTTCGTAGTTTCTCTCTCTTAAAAAAGAATTTTAAACATTGAAATAATGCATAATAAAGCATTTCTCGTCGTCTCGTCACGTCATAAAGTTCGAAAAAATGAAAAAAAGACGCAACGTGACGACGAGAAATACTTTATTATGTATTTTTTCGTTGTTTAAAACTCGTTTTAAAGAGAGAACAACCGTGAAGGCTGTTTCACAATGCGACGAGAAAACGAGACGTCAGCGTGACGAGATCTCTTCACAGTTGTTTTCTCTTTAAAACGAATTTCAAACAACGAAAAAAATACATAATAAAGTATTTCTCGTCATCACGTTGCGTCTTTTTTTCATTTTTTCGAACTTTATGACGTGACGAGACGACGAGAAATGCTGTATTATGCATTATTTCAATGTTTAAAATTCTTTTTTAAGAGAGAGAAACTTCGAAGAGATCTCGTTACGCTGACGTCTCGTTTTCTCGTCGCATTGTGAAACAGCCTTGAAGAGATCTCGTCACGCTGACGTCTCGTTTTCTCGTCGCATTGTGAAACAGCCTTCACTGTTTAAAATTCTTTTTTAAGAGAGAGAAACTGCGAAGAGATCTCATCACGCTGACGTCTCGTTTTCTAGTCGCATTGTGAAACAGCCTTCAAGGCTGTTTCACAATGCGACGAGAAAACGAGACGTCAGCGTGACGAGATCTCTTCGTAGTTTCTCTCTCTTAAAAAAGAATTTTAAACATTGAAATAATGCATAATAAAGCATTTCTCGTCGTCTCGTCACGTCATAAAGTTCGAAAAAATGAAAAAAAGACGCAACGTGACGACGAGAAATACTTTATTATGTATTTTTTCGTTGTTTAAAACTCGTTTTAAAGAGAGAACAACCGTGAAGAGATCTCGTCACGCTGACGTCTCGTTTTCTCGTCGCATTGTGAAACAGCCTTCACTGTTTAAAATTCTTTTTTAAGAGAGAGAAACTGCGAAGAGATCTCATCACGCTGACGTCTCGTTTTCTAGTCGCATTGTGAAACAGCCTTCAAGGCTGTTTCACAATGCGACGAGAAAACGAGACGTCAGCGTGACGAGATCTCTTCGTAGTTTCTCTCTCTTAAAAAAGAATTTTAAACATTGAAATAATGCATAATAAAGCATTTCTCGTCGTCTCGTCACGTCATAAAGTTCGAAAAAATGAAAAAAAGACGCAACGTGACGACGAGAAATACTTTATTATGTATTTTTTCGTTGTTTAAAACTCGTTTTAAAGAGAGAACAACCGTGAAGAGATCTCGTCACGCTGACGTCTCGTTTTCTCGTCGCATTGTGAAACAGCCTTCACAATGCGACGAGAAAACGAGACGTCAGCGTGACGAGATCTCTTCACGGTTGTTCTCTCTTTAAAACGAGTTTTAAACAACGAAAAAATACATAATAAAGTATTTCTCGTCGTCACGTTGCGTCTTTTTTTCATTTTTTCGAACTTTATGACGTGACGAGACGACGAGAAATGCTTTATTATGCATTATTTCAATGTTTAAAATTCTTTTTTAAGAGAGAGAAACTACGAAGAGATCTCGTCACGCTGACGTCTCGTTTTCTCGTCGCATTGTGAAACAGCCTTGAAATAATACATAATCAAGCATTTCTCGTCGCCTTGAAGGCTGTTTCACAATGCGACGAGAAAACGAGACGTCAGCGTGACGAGATCTCTTTGTAGTTTCTCTCTCTTAAAAAAGAATTTTAAACAGTGTGATTATACATAATAAAGCATTTCTCGTCGTATTGTCACGTCGTAAAGTTCGAAAAATTGAAAAAAAGACGCAACGTGACGACGAGAAATACTTTATTATGTATTATTTCGTTATTTGAAACTCGTTTTTAAGAGAGAACAACTGCGAAGAGATCTCGTCACGCTGACGTCTCGTTTTCTCGTCGCATTGTGAAACAGCCTTGAAACAGCCTTCAAGGCTGTTTCACAATGCGACGAGAAAACGAGACGTCAGCGTGATGAGATCTCTTCGCAGTTTCTCTCTCTTAAAAAAGAATTTTAAACAGTGAAATAATACATAATCAAGCAATTTGCGTCGTCTCGTCACGTCGTAAAGTTCGAAAAATTGAAAAAAAGACGCAACGTGACGACGAGAAATACTTTCTTATGTATTATTTCGTTGTTTTAAATTCGTTTTAAAGAGAGAACAACTGCGAAGAGATCTCGTCACGCTGACGTCTCGTTTTCTCGTCGCATTGTGAAACAGCCTTCACTGTTTAAAATTCTTTTTTAAGAGAGAGAAACTGCGAAGAGATCTCATCACGCTGACGTCTCGTTTTCTAGTCGCATTGTGAAACAGCCTTCAAGGCTGTTTCACAATGCGACGAGAAAACGAGACGTCAGCGTGACGAGATCTCTTCGTAGTTTCTCTCTCTTAAAAAAGAATTTTAAACATTGAAATAATGCATAATAAAGCATTTCTCGTCGTCTCGTCACGTCATAAAGTTCGAAAAAATGAAAAAAAGACGCAACGTGACGACGAGAAATACTTTATTATGTATTTTTTCGTTGTTTAAAACTCGTTTTAAAGAGAGAACAACCGTGAAGAGATCTCGTCACGCTGACGTCTCGTTTTCTCGTCGCATTGTGAAACAGCCTTCACTGTTTAAAATTCTTTTTTAAGAGAGAGAAACTGCGAAGAGATCTCATCACGCTGACGTCTCGTTTTCTAGTCGCATTGTGAAACAGCCTTCAAGGCTGTTTCACAATGCGACGAGAAAACGAGACGTCAGCGTGACGAGATCTCTTCGTAGTTTCTCTCTCTTAAAAAAGAATTTTAAACATTGAAATAATGCATAATAAAGCATTTCTCGTCGTCTCGTCACGTCATAAAGTTCGAAAAAATGAAAAAAAGACGCAACGTGACGACGAGAAATACTTTATTATGTATTTTTTCGTTGTTTAAAACTCGTTTTAAAGAGAGAACAACCGTGAAGAGATCTCGTCACGCTGACGTCTCGTTTTCTCGTCGCATTGTGAAACAGCCTTCACTGTTTAAAATTCTTTTTTAAGAGAGAGAAACTGCGAAGAGATCTCATCACGCTGACGTCTCGTTTTCTAGTCGCATTGTGAAACAGCCTTCAAGGCTGTTTCACAATGCGACGAGAAAACGAGACGTCAGCGTGACGAGATCTCTTCGTAGTTTCTCTCTCTTAAAAAAGAATTTTAAACATTGAAATAATGCATAATAAAGCATTTCTCGTCGTCTCGTCACGTCATAAAGTTCGAAAAAATGAAAAAAAGACGCAACGTGACGACGAGAAATACTTTATTATGTATTTTTTCGTTGTTTAAAACTCGTTTTAAAGAGAGAACAACCGTGAAGAGATCTCGTCACGCTGACGTCTCGTTTTCTCGTCGCATTGTGAAACAGCCTACAGCCTTCAACGAGATGTCAGCGTGACGAGATCTCTTCGCAGAATCTCTCTCTTAAAAAAGAATTTTAAACAGTGAAATAATACATAATCAAGTATTTCTCGTCGTCTCGTCACGTCATAAAGTTCGAAAAATTGAAAAAAAGACGCAACGTGACGACGAGAAATACTTTCTTATGTATTATTTCGTTGTTTTAAATTCGTTTTAAAGAGAGAACAACTGCGAAGAGATCTCGTCACGCTGACGTCTCGTTTTCTCGTCGCATTGTGAAACAGCCTTCACTGTTTAAAATTCTTTTTTAAGAGAGAGAAACTGCGAAGAGATCTCATCACGCTGACGTCTCGTTTTCTAGTCGCATTGTGAAACAGCCTTCAAGGCTGTTTCACAATGCGACGAGAAAACGAGACGTCAGCGTGACGAGATCTCTTCGTAGTTTCTCTCTCTTAAAAAAGAATTTTAAACATTGAAATAATGCATAATAAAGCATTTCTCGTCGTCTCGTCACGTCATAAAGTTCGAAAAAATGAAAAAAAGACGCAACGTGACGACGAGAAATACTTTATTATGTATTTTTTCGTTGTTTAAAACTCGTTTTAAAGAGAGAACAACCGTGAAGAGATCTCGTCACGCTGACGTCTCGTTTTCTCGTCGCATTGTGAAACAGCCTTCACTGTTTAAAATTCTTTTTTAAGAGAGAGAAACTGCGAAGAGATCTCATCACGCTGACGTCTCGTTTTCTAGTCGCATTGTGAAACAGCCTTCAAGGCTGTTTCACAATGCGACGAGAAAACGAGACGTCAGCGTGACGAGATCTCTTCGTAGTTTCTCTCTCTTAAAAAAGAATTTTAAACATTGAAATAATGCATAATAAAGCATTTCTCGTCGTCTCGTCACGTCATAAAGTTCGAAAAAATGAAAAAAAGACGCAACGTGACGACGAGAAATACTTTATTATGTATTTTTTCGTTGTTTAAAACTCGTTTTAAAGAGAGAACAACCGTGAAGAGATCTCGTCACGCTGACGTCTCGTTTTCTCGTCGCATTGTGAAACAGCCTTCACTGTTTAAAATTCTTTTTTAAGAGAGAGAAACTGCGAAGAGATCTCATCACGCTGACGTCTCGTTTTCTAGTCGCATTGTGAAACAGCCTTCAAGGCTGTTTCACAATGCGACGAGAAAACGAGACGTCAGCGTGACGAGATCTCTTCGTAGTTTCTCTCTCTTAAAAAAGAATTTTAAACATTGAAATAATGCATAATAAAGCATTTCTCGTCGTCTCGTCACGTCATAAAGTTCGAAAAAATGAAAAAAAGACGCAACGTGACGACGAGAAATACTTTATTATGTATTTTTTCGTTGTTTAAAACTCGTTTTAAAGAGAGAACAACCGTGAAGAGATCTCGTCACGCTGACGTCTCGTTTTCTCGTCGCATTGTGAAACAGCCTACAGCCTTCAACGAGATGTCAGCGTGACGAGATCTCTTCGCAGAATCTCTCTCTTAAAAAAGAATTTTAAACAGTGAAATAATACATAATCAAGTATTTCTCGTCGTCTCGTCACGTCATAAAGTTCGAAAAATTGAAAAAAAGACGCAACGTGACGACGAGAAATACATTATTATGTATTATTTCGTTGTTTGAAATTCGTTTTAAAGAGAGAACAACTGTGAAGAGATCTCGCCACGCTGACGTATCGCTTTCTCGTCGCATTGTGAAACAGCCTACAGCCTTCATGCTCGAACCTCAACACCTTCGAACAAACTCTTTCTCTTTTTTCGGAGAGGGAGTTTTTTTTGTTTTAAATGTATTTGTGTGTTGGAAAGGGAACATCATTTTTTTCTTGTGTATCGCTGCGCGCTGTCTGTGGAGTTTTTTCTGTCGTATTTTTTGTCTTCTTATTAGGCAGTGCAGTGTTTATGAATGCATTTGTAGGTATGTAGGAAAGGAATATAATTTTTTCCTTATACATTGTGGTGCGCTGCTGTGAGGTTTTTTGTGTTGTATTTTTTCTTTGGCATTATTATCTATAACAAACTTACAAATACCTTTTGATAGTATTTGTAGGTCATCATTTTATGTGGATGGGGTATTTTTTGCGACATTGAAATTGAATGCTTTTAGATTTTAGGATATTGATGTTTTTTGGAAGGTGATAGTTTCAGGGTGTTTATTTTGTAGTGTGGTTTCAAGATTATTTTTTGTATAATTGCTACCTAGAATCAATTTTACGAGTAAAGTAGGGAACATAAATATGTATCTGTAGCTACAAATAATTATATCTGATTTAAAAGTATATTTATGGTTCCTCTACTTATGAATTATTATACCTAATATGTATGTAAGTACTACCTAACTACATAACGAAAGCACTTATTCTTTAGGAAATAAATAAATACCTTGTTCAAAGGGTAGTCTTAGGTGCCTACATATATCCTCATTATAAAAAAGTTAGGAGGGTAGGTAGGTAGGTAGATAGATAGGTACCTACCTACTTAAAAACGATACCTAGGTATCGTAAACGTATTTAGGTAGTTGCGGGGGACTCACCTTAGGTGTATCAAAAAGCTAGAGCATATTGGTTGAGTCGAGACAAGAAAAAAATCATTAGGTCGGGAGGGGGATCTTTTTCCGCCCGTTTAGACAGGAGGGGCAATTTTCTAAAAAAAAATATAGGTATATTGAAATAGAAAAAAGTCATTAAAAAAAAAAAACAAAAACCTTTACAATACCTATCATATTATACCTACTTTTTTCAAGCCAGAAATCAATTCTTTCTTTTTATTTTTATAGCCCAGGAATTTCGTGCAAAACTTCTAAATTTTGGTAATGGGTTTGAAATTTGGTAGGGTTTTAGAACTAGTTTAAAGGAGTATTTAAGGAATTATCCCCGCTTCTAACTGTTGAGGAATTCCTGCAATCAGTGTTTGAAAAAATAAAAATAGGTTAAACAAAAAAAAATAAAAAAAATATTACGGTACATTTAAAAAAGTTCCAAAGCATCTCAAATAATTGGAAATTTAATTTTATACAAGATTTTGAACTTCTTTTTGTTTATTATTAAATTGGAAAGTTTTGTATTGAAAGTTTAAAATTTTATTTTTTAAACATTTTTTTGCGTTTTTTTTCATAAAAATACAATAGATAACTATTTTTAGTAATAACAAAAAATACAGCCTTGTTCACTATCAAATTATGCGTCATTTTTTCAAGCTTCTTCCCCTTACCTTTCTGTAAAAAAAAAAATTATATTTAAAGCAAAACCGTAAAAAAAAATTTTATTTCATTCAAATGAAACCATAAAAAACGTATGTATGTTTGAGTTAAAAATAAATAAATTTGATGGCACAACAGCTCATGAAGAACTAGGGCCTAGTGACTTACAACTCTCAACCATTCCTGTGTGCGTGTCTGCAGGAATGGAGGGGACCTACAGTTTATTGCCGAATCCGAACGGCTAACGAGCGGCACTTTTCTGTGACAGGAGATACTCTTGGAGGATTTGTCAATTCCTCGCAAGAGGCAGTAGCCGTTTTGTCTTTTAAATAAATAGGTGGCGAGGCTGGGGATCGAACCTTAGACCCCTGGCATGACAGTCCATCGCACTAACCATCACGCCACGGCTACTACGTATGTTTGAGTTAAAACATATAATTTTGTCAGTATTTTATTTGCTTATAGAGCTTGTATATAAGTTCTTACATAACTTTAATCAATGAATAAGTTAATAAAATATTATTTAATAATATCCCTAATTTGTTGGTTCCAAAGAATTTCCCAGCCAGGCTTAAACTTGCAGGTTAGCAATCACTCTGTTGTAACGACATTACGTTTCTTTAAAGAGCTGAGATGATATTGCATCAAGTAAAAGCATGGACAATAGGAAGCAGGTCACAACGTTAGCCTCAATTCACATAATTAAGATTTTTATCAAAAAAGGGTACCTATATTCGAAATCTTCTTTTTTCTGCGTAATTCTAAAATTGAGGTTTTCTGTAGAATTTGTTACTTAAAAGAATGCATAGTTTTAATTATTTTTTATTTAAATAGTTTACGATAAAACCTAACTAAACCAACCTCCATTACGATTTGTCTTCAAATATTTGACATTTTCTGAATTTTTAAGAAGCTTCTGCCATAAATATATATTTTTTTATATTATATTATTTAAGAATAAACAATTGTTAATCATTTGGTGTATACAAATATTTTCTACACAAATTAGATTTTAAGATATAGGCATTTTAATAAAATAAAGATTTCCCGAAAAATCAAAAAATATTCGCACTAAAATCCCGTTATTTATTTTTTCCTCAACATCCACAGCTGGGGATATTTCTGAAAAGTTGTTTAATTGTATTAGGTATAATATATGTAAGTATGAAACCTATTACCAACATTTAGAAGTTTGTATGGAGCAATGTTTTTGTTTCCTGGGCTATTAATTCAAATTATTTGAGAGAACTGTTTTTGAAAAATTAATTTTCAAACTCATAACTTTGAACAAATAATGAAAAAAATATTCAAAATATTTTTTTTTTTCAAAGTTTTACGTTACTAAGTAATAGTTTTTTTTTTAATATTCTATACTCTTATTAATTCCTAGTAAAATACTGAAAACAAAATGCTCAATTGTATTTTAGCTTTTAAGAAAATTAAAAATAACGGGAGGGAAATTTTTCTAAAAAAATGACTTAAAACAGATAAAATTAATAAAAACAAACTTTCACCGTTATAACGACATGCTATACTCTTTTGTAAAGCCAGAAATCTCTTCTTTTATTTAGTTTTTAAATTAAGTTGTTTTAGTGAACAGTTTTTCAAAAATTAATTTTCAAAGTTAAATTTCTGAAAAAAAAAAGGGTTGTGTTCAAACTGATTTTGTTCAACATTTTACGTTATTAAGGAATAATTCTGTTTTTTATATTCAATACTCTCATCAATTTTCAGTCAAGCACTAAAAACCAGATTGCAAAACATATTCCAATTTTTGAGAAAATTGAAAATAACAAAGGTAAAGCTTCCCTTAAATTCGACTTATCCATCCATTATTTTGTTCCTCCAAAGCTCATATTTCCAGCATAATTAATTACATAGTAAAGTGGATTTCGTTATTTTCAATGTTGTCAAAAACATTTAAAGATCCAGAGACATTTAAAGATCCAGTTTTTGGTGTTTGACTAGAAATCGATAGGAGCATAGAATATTAAAAACAAAAATATTAGTTAACAACGTAAAATTTGAAAAAAAGTTAAATTAGTTTGAACACAATTGTTTTCATTATTTTTTCAAATTTTTATTTTGAAAATTTTAATTTTTCGATTTTTTTAGAAAATTGCTCGCCTAAACAGGGGGAAAGAGACTCCACTCCCATACGATTTTTTTCTTGTCTCAACTAAACCTTCACGCTCTAGCTTTTTCTCACACCTTATGTGAATCATCCTGTATACAAACATAGTTACAATAAAAAAATAAATACATACTGCCAAACTACATGATTTAAAAAAAAAAAAACAATTTTAATAAAAATGGAAAATTTTCTAGAGAAGTAGGTAGGTACCATAAATTGATCTTTTTGAGTTATATTATTTTATTTCTGTTTTTTATATGAAATTTAGTTACGTTCAAATATTTTTTTTTTGGTTCACTCCACTAAAGGTTTATATTTTATATGTTTCTCAATGTTCACTGTACTGTATCTACCTACTAATCTAAGAATCAAAAATTATTTTTTTAAAATAAAAAATTCAATGATCATTATGAATTCACTCTTCACTCATCAAAACAAGAAAGCAAACAAAAGTAACAACAGCAACAATAATCAGTTTTCACATTTCATATTCTTCTTACAATCATTAGATACTTACTTACATACTGAGCCCTCCTACCACACCACCCTTCGATCGCATTGTGTAAAGCTCTCAAATATGTACACACAAAATCTATTCTCATTATTCTTTACATTTTACTTACGTGTTGTTATTTCTGAGCTCTGTCCATTATCACATCACTCACACCACCCTCAGCAACCTTTGCGTAAAGCGTGCCGCTGCCATTACACATATACTTATCCTTATACCTTATAGGACCAAATAACGACAGCAACAAAAAAAAAAAAAAACAAAGCACAACAAAAATATTCTCGTCGCTCACCCCCTTCTAAGCAATCAATATGTTGGCGGTTCACGCAATCTCACTCGCACAAACTCACATTCGTCTCCCTTTTTTTGGCATCTGTGTTGCAACCTTGCAACTCATAAATAATATTCCTTGGTTCTCCTCTCTCTTGACAATTACACATACATAAATAGATCTTCGAATAAAAACCATCTTATGGCGATTTGAAGAACTAAAATTTCGAAATATTTGAAAATAACGACTTTTTATTAAAAAAAAGACTTTTATAAAACGTATTATTTTTTTAATAAAAAGAAGCTTTGTATGCTTGTTTTTTTTATTGAATTATATTATTAGAATATGTATATCATTTTAAAAAAGTTTTGTACTATTCGTATCATATTTAGTTATTCAAAAACACTATTAAAAATTAGAAAATTTACTTGTTTTCAAAAGCTTATAATTCAAAAATGGTGACTAATTTCAAAAATCAGTCACGAACAAATGGAAGCCCTATTTATTACCTTTAAAAATATATATATATTATACGACTACCCCTCTCCTGTTTTCAGATCGGTCTGAAAGCATTTGGCAGTTTTTCGTAATTTCTCGAAACCTGTCATCGGAATTTTTGAATAAAACAAACAAAAACCAAAATCCAAAAAAAAAGCTTGAACATTTGGAAGCCAAGATATCAGTCTTTCATATGCAGTTTAAATTTTGGCAATACGTGGTTCCAGGGCTAAGATCCGTATGCAACCGTTTTGCCAATTTTCCACTTTTATCGAAAATATGGGTGGAGGCCTCTTAATCTTTTACTTTTCTTAGGCTTACTTTCTTTTATTTGTTTTTGTTTAACAGAAATATCATTAAAAATAGCTGGTTTATTAGCAAAAGTAACTCTTTTAACAACTCCTTTTTTTAACTGATTAACATGAGCTGTTCGATAAACATCATTTACTTTGATTTGATATACAAATTTACTTATTTTTTTAATAAATATCGCTGGTAGCCATTTAACTCCTATGTTAGAGTTATTTAGATACAAAATTGCCTCATTTTCTTTAAACTCATGATTTTTTGTTTTATGTATAATATTATGTTTTGTTTTTGTATAGCTTTCTCCTTTCACTGAAGTGTCTACCTTAGCATGCTCTTTTTTCTTGACAAGATAATCTAACAAAGTCCTAGTTTTATAAGAAAAAATTGCTGCTGAGGGAGAACGATCGGTAACGGTACATGGAGTATTGCGATATCTAAATAAATAATTTTCAATTTTTTCTAACATTGTAAATTTAACCGTATTAATGTCATTTAAATACTTATGTATACCTTTCTTAAATGTTTGTACCGCCCTTTCTGCTAAGCCATTTGACTGTGGATGGTAGGGAGGACTGTGTATCAGCTCTATGCCATTTGCGTCACAGAAGCGTTTGAATAAACTTGAGGAAAATGGCGGTCCATTGTCCTTAACTATTTTCAAAGGAATCCCAAAAATTGCAAAATTTGATCTTAATTTTGATATAACACTATCCGCATCTGTCTTATGCATCATAAAAACTTCGATCCACTTTGAAAAATCATCTACCAAGATAAGAAATTGTCGCCCTTCTAAATATGCAAAATCTAAATGAATTCGCTTATACGGTGAAGTTGTTGCATTCCACGAACCCAAAGGAACATTTTTCGTATGATTCTGAAAAGCCAAACATGTGCTACACTGCTTAACTAAGATTTCTATATTTTTGTCCAAAGACATCCACGAAACATATGACCTTGCCAGTTTTTTCATCCTTACGATACCCACATGACCTTCATGAATTAATTTTAAAACCTTCCACTGCAGTTTTTCTGGAATAACTAATCTATTTCCAAAAAACAGACAGCCTTCTTCAATTTCCAGCTCGTTTCGTCTTCCCCAAAAACTTTTGTGCAACCTACTACAATCGACCTTCCAATCAAGTCTACAACATTCAAAAACTGAACTCAAAACATCGTCTTCTTTAGTGTACTTTGAAACGATTTCCATATTCAACGGCAAATTTCTCTTTTCGACAATATTCCCAATTACGCCTGGTTCAATTTCCTACTCATTTGACAGCGGTAATCGTGATAAAGCATCAGCATTTGCCAACAACTTTCCTTTTCTATATATAATTTTATAATTGTACATTCCCATGAAAATACTCCATCTTTGGAGTCTTGCTGCTGCAACTGGTGGAGTGCATTTGGAAGGATTAAAAATTTCTTTCAAAGGTTGGTGGTCACTAACAATAGTAAACTCTCTACCATACACATACTTATGAAACTTTTTTATAGCGAAAACAATAGCTAAGGCCTCCCGGTGTAACTGGGAGTAATTCCTTTCAGCCTTACTCAACGTTGTACTTGCGAAAAGAACTGGCATCTCTACGCCATCTATCAAATGCGACAGCAATTACGATGGGCAAATTTTCATCATAATGAACCAACAGATTGTTTTTAATTAAAAATCTTTTACTCTCCTCAAATTCCCTCTGACATTCCGAATTCCACTCAAAACTTTTAGATTTTTGTAATAACCCATACATATGTTGTAAATTTTGGATAGATTTGGTATGAATTTACCATAAAAGTTTACAAGTCCTAAATACGACTGCAACTGCTGCAGATTTTCTGGTTTTGGTGCTTCCAAAATAGCTTTGACCTTTTCCGGATTAGGTTTAATTCCTTCACTACTTATAATGTGCCCCAAATACCTTACACTTTTTTCAAAAAATCTTCATTTTTTTCCATTATCCGCACATTATGTTCATTTAATCTTTCCAGCACTATAAGCAAATTTCGTTTACAATCATCGACACTTTTTCCACCGACAATAATATCGTCGATGTAACATTCGACATTTTCCATTCCCGCCAAAATCTTGTCCATTGTAGACTGAAAAATTGCAGGTGCACAACTGACACCGTACGTGAGTCTTTGACATTCAAATAAACCTTTATCAGTATTAATTGTCAGCAGAGGCTTTGAAGCATCTGAAAGTCTGACTTGCTGATAAGCACCGGTTAAGTCAAGCAAACAAAAATATGAGCAACTTCCCAAATTCGCAAAAATATCATCCATCCTTGGAAAAGCATAATGATGCTTGTCAATGTACTTATTGATTGTTACTTTACAATCAACGCAAATGCGGACACTGCCATCAGATTTTGGCACAGCCACAATAGGTGAGGCCCACTTACTTCTCATAACTGGCTTAATAATTTCTGCTTCAACTAACCTTTCCAACTCCTGGTGTACCTTATCTTTTAACCCATATGGCACAGTATAAGGCTTAAAAAATATAGGTTTGCTATCTTCCTTTATAAAAATCTCGGCTTCTACATTTTACACTGTTTGAATCATTTTCAAATACTTTTGGAAACTTTTGCTTATAAAATTCTATTTGCCTTGACACGTCTAACGAACTAATTTGACCATTATTCCCCTCCAGTATCAAACACTTCCAGTTTGGAATAAAAATATCCAGCCAATTTCGACCTAAGAGAGGTACAAACGAACTTTGTGAATCAACAATAGTAAGCTCAGCATTTTTAAGAATATTGTTAAAATTAACCTCAACATCGCTTACACCAACTACCTTTACCTGTTCGCCCGTTATCACATGCAACCTTTTCTTAACCTCACATTTTTGATTAAATTTTAAATTAAACTCTAAAAAATCTTTTAAATTCATAACACTAGAACATGCACCGGTATCTAACTCCATTTTGATACATTTTCCATTAATTTTGACATGCAAATATAGAGGCTTACTATAATTATCAATGTTATAAATATTGCCTAGCCTTAAATTACTCAGATCATCAACACACTGATCCTCCTTCGTCTCCTCTACATGGTTCGTCTTTCCAAAAAACTGTTTTTTACGCGCCTTGGTGCATGCAGAAGCGTAATGTCCAGGTTCTGAACAGTTATAGCATACCACCACGTGACAATCTCTAGCTCGATGCCCCGGTTTGGAGCACCTAAAACAGCCTGCTCTTATACCATTTACATTTCTCTGGTTTCTAGATCGATTTCTAGATATACTTCGCTGCCTTCCCTGATACGAATCAACTTCAGCCGTAGAACTTTTCTCCCGTCTTGTATCTCGTTTCCTATCATATTTATCCCTTATACTGTCAATCCGATTGTAACTCCCTGCACTCATGTCTTTAACCTCTTTTTCCGTCATCTCAAAGGTTAGAGCTTTAGATTTAGCGTTATCCCAAGTCAACTTCTCTTCGTTCAACAAAATTGTCCGTAACCTGTCATTGCGTACCCCGCAAACCAACCTGTCTCGCAATGCATTCTCCAAGAACGTGCCAAAGTCACACTCCTGAGCGATAGACTTAATCGCAATAACGTACTCTGCTATTGATTCGTGCGCCTTTTGATTTCGCAAGAATAATTTGTAGCGCTCTGCAATTACGTTTTTTTTTTAGGGTGGAAATGATTTTTTAGCTTCCCCAACATCTCATCATATTTCAGTTCTGTTGGCTTTATAGGAGATGCCAAAGACTTTAAAATTTTATAAAGTTCCCCGCCTCCAAGCGTAATAAAATATTCCACTTTAGTTTGGTCGTCAACTATTTTATTAAGCTTGAGCAAAAGCTCCATTCTATCCACCCATAGCTCAAAATCTTCACCAGGAAGATAGGTCTCTACTTGACCAATAATAGGTTGTCTCACATCCATCATTATTGTTCTTTTTTTCTTTTTTTTCTTTCTTTTGTTCGTCGTCCATAAAAAAAATAAACTTTATAAAAAAAAAACGGACAAAAAAAAAATTCCTTTTTAGCACGCAATCTTGGTAGGTATCAATAAGCACTGTTAATCCTCGTCGCCAATCTGTTATGTCAGAGGCAAAACAAAAACCGACCTTTCTACTTTGACTTCCATTTATTGACTTCAACTAAAACAACTTAAAACTAGCTTACAACCTAACATCAAGTGTATGATCTTAATATCTACAGTTATCATAGATGAGAGAAATGTTATATGTTGAATTACTAAGTAGGGCCAAAACAGTATATAGCACAAGTGAAGCTATAGTATTAACAGTAGAATTCAATATATAACAGAAATAAGAATGGAATGATCAACACAATCGAAGGCCTTAGAAAAATCCAAAAGAACCATGACTGCAAGCTTGTCAGAGTCAAGTGCAAAGCGGATATCAGTTGTAACTTTAATAGCCGCAGATTCACAACTGTGTAAGCTGCGGAACCCGGATTGCCATTTCAAGTAGTTTACCCGGAAAAGATAAAATGCTAATAGGCCTGTATTCAGAGGGCTTCGAGGGGTTAGCTTTCTTGGGTACAGGTATTATGTTTGAATTTTTCCACTCCTTCGGAAATTCACCACTATATAAACAAAAGTTAAATATATGTAGGACATAGTTCATTATAAGCGGAAAAATAAGCCTTAAAAATTTTGGTGAAATCTCGTCAGGACCGATCGCATTAGATTTAACAAATTTGATTGAATTTAAAATCTCAGAAACACCGATACAAACAAAACCAAAAGAATTTTCACTGTCAGGCATATCAAAAATACTTTGCGGAGCTTCTGAACTAGAGTAGGAAGGAATCAGAGCATCAACCATTACTTCAGGGCGAAAGGGACATTTTCTTTTGCTTTTGTCTTCTGTTACTCCAATTTTCTTCAAATTGCTCGAAAGTTCTCTGGAGCTAAGTGATGGATCAAGTTTCTGTAACAAATATGAACGTTTAGAATTACGAATGGTAGAATTGACTTTGTTTCGAGCATAAATATACTGCCTTTTGTTAAATACTGTTGGATTATTCTTAAATCTTCGGAAAAACCGTTCTCTTTCTCGTATTAGAAATTTAATATTGCAGGTAAACCACGGACATCTATTTAACCTCTGTTTTTTAGTAACTAATGGAACATAGAAATCATACAAACACAATATCAAGTTATTAAGCAAAGATACTTTCAAATTAATATCCAGTGTGAAGAAAATCTCATTCCATTCGGAGCTATTAAAGTTAGACATCACATTATCATAGCTGAAATTTCTATAGGACCTATAACTAAACGTTCTCGTAGGATAAGTTCTATCGAAATTGAATTGGAAAGAGCAAAAAATGAAATCGTGAATAAACTCAGAAGTTGGTCTAATTTGGTCATAACCTAAAATCCTATGTCTAGAGCTCGTCAAAAATATATCCAGAAGAGACGGATTCACGTTAGACTTGAAACAAGTTGGCCACCTATTGTTTACCACTGAAAAGCCCATTTTATCACAGAAACTGTTATTGATTAAGATATTTACGTTGAAATCACCTCCAATCAGTATATTATTGTACTTTGGACTAAGTCTTATCAAAGTTTCTTCAATTTCCGATAGGTTTTCCTCTTTGAACATATTAGGCGGGCAATAAAAGGCAACAAGTAATAATTTCTCAACTGAATTCCTTACTTCAACACAAATAAAGTCAATAATACTTTCAACTGACTTAAAAACTGTATTCACAAGCAAGCTTTCACGTATGTACCATACAAGCACCACCGCCAACCCTATTTTTCCTATCATTCCTGAAAATATTAAAACCAGGTAACGAAACAAGTGCATCCGAGATACAAGGATTCAACCACGATTCCGAAATCATAACAACATCCATCATAGAGGTACTAAGCATCTGATATAATACAGTATATTTAGCCTTGATACTTTCAGCATTAAGACAACAAATTCTTAGCCCAAGATCATACGCACCACACAGCACATTGAGAACACATCTTACATTATCAGGATCCATGCCAACAGGCATAATGTACTAAATAAGCAACTACCACTACCAACAACAAATAAGAGGAAAAGATTCGCACCACCAGAAAGATATGAGGGGTAAATAAAGTAAATATTAATTTAAATAAAATAATAATTAGGAAAAAAATTAAGTTAAAATTATTTAAATATGATAAATCATTATCAACAATTTTTGTAGGGGATTTTAAAAATATGGACATTTCAATAAGTGCATAAGGCTCCATTTAAAAATTCTATTAAAAAAAATAAAACAAAATAATAATCATATTAATAATAATTACAACTTACAAATGCTCTAATTACAAAAGTATTTTTAAGTAATAAAAAAAAAGGGTAAATCATAATCCATAAGCATCAACACCAACAGCAGCAGCCGCAGAAGCAGAAGAAACGGCAACACCAACATCATTATCAACATTAACTACTCCAGCAACACCATCGTCCAAAGCATTCAAAGCACCCACAACATTATTTGCAAAAACACCATCAGCAACAGAACTACTTGCAGGTGGTGATTTAATCGGTAATTTTTTGCTCTCAATATCAACTAATACCAACAGCTAAAGCCACCCCAAAACCAAATTTAGCCAAGGAAGTGAAACGCCTATTCAACCCGGATCCACCCATTGTCATGAAGAAAGCTCGGAGTTCCGTCCCATCTAATTACCAAACATTAAGTGATGAAGATAAGTCCGTGGCCCTTGCCACCTTTATATTTCAACTATGCAGCGCGTAATGCGCATCAACAAATTGCGAATAGTAGCTTATAACGTTAATTCGTTATACAGCCTGGAAAAAAGGACAGCGTTTAATCTATTCTTGAAGAAAATCAGCACAGACATCGCCCTCATGAGTGAAACGAACGTCACAAAGAAGAAAACATTGACTTCACCAACTACAAAACCTTTAGAAATTACCAGAAGGAGGGAACGAGAGGAACTGCTCTTTATCTAAGCAAAAAGAACTCCACCAGCGCGACTGAAGTAGTTATTCCTGCCCTGAAATGCTTCGAAGCTACCTCCGTCACCATACAGCTGGGAACAAGTGAAACCCTGACGATCATCAGTATCTACAACAAGTGCTCCGCAGGGGCAACAGACATAAGGGATGATCTACATACCATCAACAGGGTCATAAACAAAAGGACTGATAGGAGGGGATTTCAATGCAAGACATCGCAGATGGATGGACACATAAGACAACAGTTCATGAATCATCTCATTTCATTTCATTTCATTTCATTTCATTTCATTTCATTTCATTTCATTTCATTTCATTTCATTTCATTTCATTTCATTTCATTTCATTTCATTTCATTTCATTTCATTTCATTTCATTTCATTTCATTTCATTTCATTTCATTTCATTTCATTTCATTTCATTTCATTTCATTTCATTTCATTTCATTTCATTTCATTTCATTTCATTTCATTTCATTTCATTTCATTTCATTTCATTTCATTTCATTTCATTTCATTTCATTTCATTTCATTTCATTTCATTTCATTTCATTTCATTTCATTTCATTTCATTTCATTTCATTTCATTTCATTTCATTTCATTTCATTTCATTTCATTTCATTTCATTTCATTTCATTTCATTTCATTTCATTTCATTTCATTTCATTTCATTTCATTTCATTTCATTTCATTTCATTTCATTTCATTTCATTTCATTTCATTTCATTTCATTTCATTTCATTTCATTTCATTTCATTTCATTTCATTTCATTTCATTTCATTTCATTTCATTTCATTTCATTTCATTTCATTTCATTTCATTTCATTTCATTTCATTTCATTTCATTTCATTTCATTTCATTTCATTTCATTTCATTTCATTTCATTTCATTTCATTTCATTTCATTTCATTTCATTTCATTTCATTTCATTTCATTTCATTTCATTTCATTTCATTTCATTTCATTTCATTTCATTTCATTTCATTTCATTTCATTTCATTTCATTTCATTTCATTTCATTTCATTTCATTTCATTTCATTTCATTTCATTTCATTTCATTTCATTTCATTTCATTTCATTTCATTTCATTTCATTTCATTTCATTTCATTTCATTTCATTTCATTTCATTTCATTTCATTTCATTTCATTTCATTTCATTTCATTTCATTTCATTTCATTTCATTTCATTTCATTTCATTTCATTTCATTTCATTTCATTTCATTTCATTTCATTTCATTTCATTTCATTTCATTTCATTTCATTTCATTTCATTTCATTTCATTTCATTTCATTTCATTTCATTTCATTTCATTTCATTTCATTTCATTTCATTTCATTTCATTTCATTTCATTTCATTTCATTTCATTTCATTTCATTTCATTTCATTTCATTTCATTTCATTTCATTTCATTTCATTTCATTTCATTTCATTTCATTTCATTTCATTTCATTTCATTTCATTTCATTTCATTTCATTTCATTTCATTTCATTTCATTTCATTTCATTTCATTTCATTTCATTTCATTTCATTTCATTTCATTTCATTTCATTTCATTTCATTTCATTTCATTTCATTTCATTTCATTTCATTTCATTTCATTTCATTTCATTTCATTTCATTTCATTTCATTTCATTTCATTTCATTTCATTTCATTTCATTTCATTTCATTTCATTTCATTTCATTTCATTTCATTTCATTTCATTTCATTTCATTTCATTTCATTTCATTTCATTTCATTTCATTTCATTTCATTTCATTTCATTTCATTTCATTTCATTTCATTTCATTTCATTTCATTTCATTTCATTTCATTTCATTTCATTTCATTTCATTTCATTTCATTTCATTTCATTTCATTTCATTTCATTTCATTTTATTTATTGGTAACAATTTCTTACACAGTAAGGTAAAAAATCTTTTAAACTAGTGCAATATTCAGTATTAGTATACTTTGTGTAAAAATAATTGAATGATAAACAAAAGAAGAAAAAAAACTGATAATAAATCAATAGAAAAGAAAAGCAATAATAAGGAAAATAAAGTTCTAATAGAAAAAAAAATAAAATAAAAATAGAAATAGTTGCACTTAATAATGGAAACGTGGGTAGATAAGAGTAAGTTAATAACAAAAGAGAGAGAAAAAACAAACTAAAAGCTGAAATTTGTTTATCACTAAAGAGCCTAAAAGTACCGTCTAAGTCTCGTCTTGAACCGAGTGCTGCATCCTATCATCCATATTACCAAAGGTAGGGAATTCCACAACCGAATCGCGTATACAAAAAATTGACGACTGGAAATAAGGTAGGTGTAGCGTAGTGGGATCAGTTCAAATGTTCTATTTGAGCGCGGAAACTAAATTTTGTTGTAAAGATATTGTGTTTTTTTTGTTTTCAGAATATTATTAAGCATTGGCCGCGTTCGGGGGGCAAGCCAAACCTATCCGGATAGGTTTGTGTTGTTGTAATCCCATAGGAAAATTCAGCTGATGAACCAAACAGCTGTTGTCAAAAACAAATCTAAAGCTATCCTAAAATTTTCGGGATACTAAACTATCCTATGCGCAATTTAAGGAACAGCTGATTACAGCTGACTTTTGGTTTTCGGGTGACGCTTGAGTAGTTGTTTGTTTTTATTTTTTGTTGTTTGTTTTTGGCTTTTAAACATAAAAATACATATACAAATTGTTGCAAAAATAAACAAAATGAAGATATCTGTCAATTGGAAGGACACAACATACGATTTTGAAGACACAGCAGAGATCTGGGAAAAAATAATTTTTGGTACTTACTTGAACTTTTTTCAGCTGTTTTGATTTTTGATAGGTAACCTATCCGGTTCGTTCGAAAACATATCCGATACTTAAGTATCTCAGATAGCCTATCTGTGTACCCCCCGAACGCGGCCATTGTTAGTGTTTTTAAAGCAAATAAATTATTCAGAGAGATACCATGTATTTTCTTAGAGTATGCAGAAATATGATCAAATCTGCGCAGACCGAAAACATACCTTGCTACACTATTATATACAACATTTAGCTTTGGTATCCTTGAAATCACAATTACTAAAAATTTTACAACCATATAATAGTAAGGGAATGAGAAGTGATTTGGCTAATACCATTCTTGTTTTGATTGGGGTGATTTTTTGTGTAGTCCATAACATCCGTTAGCCTCCATACACTTTTCCGATAGTCATATTTATGTGATTTGTCCAGGTGAGTGTTCTATTGAATACTACCCCCAGGTTCTTTGCTGAGTCAGCAAACTGGATCGGGATGTTGTTGAGCAATATAGAGGGAAAATAAGTAGTTTCAAATGAATTTTTCGAAATAATCAGGCACTTGGTCTTGGTTGGATTCAGACAGAGTCCATTAGATTGTGACCATTGTAAGACCTTGTTAAGGTCCTCATTTATCTCACAAGCACCATTTTCTATAAAACCAAGAGGACAACTATATCGAAGCTGGACGTCATCAGCATACATATGAAATGAAAATTTGAAGCCTAGAGGCGGAAGCTCATTTATATACATCGTAAATAAAAGAGGCCCCAAAATTGATCCTTGGGGGACACCTCTGCCTAGTGGAAGGAATGATGACGTTTGATTATTGGCAACCACTACTTCATATCTTGACGATAAATACGAAAAAATAAGTTTTGTTGAAGATGAGGTAAGCACAAATTTATCCATCAGTTTAGTGCATAAAATATGGTGGTCAACAGTGTCAAATGCCTTCGAAAAGTCTAAGAGTGTCAGGAAAGTAACATTCTTCTTATCCACATTCTCCCTTATTTCTTCGATAACATTTACAAGAGCTGTGATGCAGCTATGACCTGGACGAAATCCAGATTGGTTTGGACACATCATGTCATTCTGATGTAAGTAACGTCTTATCTGCGTATTCAGAACCTTTTCAAAAACTTTCGATAAGAATGGTAAAATAGCTATAGGTCGGTACTCGTTGCGATTTTTCGGTATATGAATGATTTAAGCTCGTTTCCAGTTCGTAGAAAAAACTCCTGTCGTTATGATAGTATTGAAGAGGTGGGTAATGGGTTTCAATGTATAGGGAAGAGTTGCCTTTAAAAATACTGGATGGATACAATCGAAACCAACTGAATTAGATTTTATAGATAAGCAGAACTTGAGAACATCCTCTTCATTCACGTTGGAAAAACTAAAACCGTTTGATGATATGCTGTTAGCTTCTAAATTTAAAAAGTTAGAGATATCGTTTTGTTGAAAGGATGAGAGGGATATAAACTTTTCATTCAGTTCGTCACAATCAATACCATTAACTGAGTTATTTATATGTTTACCAACACCTATATCTTTTAGATTTTTCCAAAGCTTATGACCA
The DNA here is from genome assembly GCA_947049315.1 of Epistrophella euchroma. Taxonomy (NCBI): domain Eukaryota; kingdom Metazoa; phylum Arthropoda; class Insecta; order Diptera; family Syrphidae; genus Epistrophella; species Epistrophella euchroma. Next base: position 67,628,069 of record OX346245.1, read on the forward strand.
GCCAAAGACGGATTTAGTCGAGTAGAAAAGTAACGTTTTTTTGATTCCCTGATCACAGAGACAACTTTATTTCTTAAGTCGGCATAAGCTTTTCGAAATATTTCAATCCTAAAGCGTGTCCATGTTTTATACGCCATATTGCGTTGATTGATTAGTATTTGTATATTGTTAGTAAACCATCGTTGGTTCTTACACCGATTTTTGTTTTGATAGGAACGAGAACATTAAAAAGGGAGTTTAAAATATCCTGAATAAATTCAGTCTGATCATCAACAGAAATCATTCTGCAAACTTTTGAAAAATCAATAGATTGTTAATCGTATTCTAGGCGATTGTAGTTAATATTTTTGAAATCTCTAAAGCTGTAGCTATTGCTAGAATAAAGAGGTTCACACTCAAAAGTTATGTGCAGCAAATCGTGATGCGAGAAGCACGATGCAGATAATTGATCAACGTGAAGAACTTTATATAGGTGGCTAACAAAAAATACATCAAGCAGGGTACTAGATTCATTGGTAAAGTGTGTTGGATTTGACGTATTCACTGGGTGCATACTAAGAGTTTTCATGTCTTCAGCGAATGTGGATTCTAAAAGCAGATTGCTATTAAAATCCCCTCCTAATATAATATATGGTGACGCATAAGTCAACTCATCTAACTTAGCCAATAATGACGTAGTAATAACATTTTTATTAGGTCTGTATGCACATCCTAATACAATTTTATTGTCCTTGCAAGTAATTTTGATAAATACAAAATTAACATCATCACTAGGTAAAGATTCGCATACGAATTCTGGCTTTAGCCTACATCGCACATAAATAGCTACTCCACCCCCAGTTCTACTTACTCTGTCTCGTCTGAACAATTTAAAGCCTCTTAAATCATACAAAGAGTCATTTATTTCCGGCCGAAACCATGTTTCGGTCACATACACAACATCCACCTTAAATCTGCAAACAAATACCTAAATTCATCGATTTTTGGAAGTAAACTCTGGGCATTTATACAACAAACCTGAAGACCAGTACGCTGACTACACAAAATGTTAATAATGTTACGAGAGATGTCATTATTACCAGCAGCTGTGGAGTTCCCATTATTGTTTACTATATCAGGGCCAACCAATAATAGAAATTAAAAAAAATTGGCGGCTGATAAAGCACACCTTTAGACAATTGACACAATGCATCATCGATAGATAGACTTGACCTGACAAGAAATATAGGCTCAAAAAACAAAAAATAAGAGTTAAATACAAGATTAGATAAGGCTATTATGAAGTTTCATTATTAAATGCATAACAGTTGGTTTTGAGTTAAATTATAAGAAATTCAATAAATTAAAATAAAATAAAATAAAATAAAATTGAATAAAGAAAATTATTAATTACTCAAATAATATATATAAAGCAGAAATTAAATTTTTTAAATAAAAATTAAAAAAAAATATTGAAAAATTTGCAAAACAGAGTGTAAGAAATTAGGAAAAAAAGTAATTCTTAAAGAAGACAGATTTATCGTTTCTCTTCAATCAGCTTCATTTGTTGTCGTTAGGTCAGCAGCAAAAGCAGCCAAATCCTCAGCATTAGTTATTAATGTTGGTTTCTCATTTTTGTTTTTTTTTTTATATGGACTAATCCACGCATCTTAAAAACGGAGTATAGTTTGTGATCTCTTTTAAGTTTGATTGCAGTTTGCAAAAGAGAGCGGTTTTTCGCCGTTAAACATTCATGAATGAAAACTACACAGTCGTTGCTATTATCACCGAACCCAAGGTCTCGAAGCCGTAGTGGTTGGTGTGATGTCCTTCTGTAATTAGCAATTGATCGTAGAACAGTGCTTTTGTCGGCCGGAGTCAAAAATTTTATAACAATTGGTGCGTGCGGATAGTTATTGTTTTATTTTCTTAAACGAAAAATACTTTTGAGCGAAGGCGGTTGAAAACCAGCAATTTGTATACACATGTGATCAAACATCGATTTTAAGTTTTCGTTGGGTAAGCAAGGAACACCTTGAAGCAGCGCATCGCTACTTATTTCTTTTTGCTGGTATTTTTCTTCGGTTTGATCCAAGCGTGTTAAAATATATTGTTAATGTTTTCGCAGTGTTGGTTTAGTTGTTGCTTTAGTTGGGCATTTTCCCGTTTAATAGTGTCTATGCCATTTAATTTTGTTTCAATTATTTCAACTCTCTCGATCCAACCTTCAATTGACTTTTTAAGAGCAGCTATCGTCATCAATTTTTTTGGATAACCTCTCTTCGGAATCCGAAATTTTTAAAGTAAGAGAAGATGTAATGAACTCACTTTGTTTAAGAATTGCATTCTCCAATCTGGTCCATATATCCCCTGTGCCTTCATCATGTTTTGATTTAAGTGATGGTGACTGATAGAGCTTATTGCTTGATGGTGTGCCTGAAGATACAGGTGTATTTGCCACTTTACGATTACTTCTTGACATGTTTATAACTTATTGGTGGGTGTGAAGGGGCAGATATTCAAATTTTCACTCAATTAAGCACTGACAAGGGCAACAAAGGAATATACTCAAATTTTTGTTCCAGGCACAATAGATTTAAAAGTATTAAAATGAAAAATATTCAGTGAAATTATTTGACGGTTGAATACAGTGGGTAATGTTTAAGTTCAAATAAAGTAAATTTCAACAATTTCAATTGCTTGGCACGTAATTTAATGCTAAGAAACTACACTTTTACTAGCTGCCAACTAACGCACGTCTACTTGATATCACTCATCATCGGGCTTAAGGGTAAGTGTCCCTCTGAAAAATAGGTTGGAGTTTTGCGCTAAACTGTATAGCGTTCACAATTTTGCGTGTATATTAATGAAGTAAACCGTTATCGATTGGAAATAAGTTTGGTCACATATTTGTGTGGCTAAAAAAAAAACCACAAACGCATTTATGCCTCAAAACCGCCAGACCGATGGAAAAATCATGAAGTTTAGTGAGATGCTTACAAAAATGAATGGGGCAATGGGTAAATTTTACTTTTTTATTTTTTTTATATTTTTTGTCTAGAGATAATTGATCTCGAAACTTCGAATAGATTTTCTTTTTTTTTTTATTTTTTTTATTTATTCCCACACAAAATGTACAAAACTATCAAAAATGAAGGAAATTTACAAAGAAGTATGAATGCATTATTTGATAAAACTTTTGAAGTTTAAAAGGCAATGAAGTCAAATTAACGTTTTTATAAAGCTAATATGTATGCGCAATTAGTTATATTTTTCTTTTATTTTTTTTTTTATTTTTTACATTAACTTTTAAGAGACAAAACGACAAAAAATGGTCCGTTTTTGTCAATTATTTTGCGCGTTTGCCTGGGGCATCAATGTTATATTTTTAAATTTTCTAAATGCTTTTTAAAATCAATGATCATATGTCCTGAACTTGGAATGGACCTTAAAAAAAAATAATGTGTCTTATAACACGCCTAAAAATGCAATTAAATACGACACTATTTGTAATGCCGTGGTTGGGTCAGCATAGAAAATACAATTACCACAAATTTTTTAAATTTTTGTTTGGTATTTTGTTTATTACATTTAAAAAATAAACTAGTATTTTCTCTTACGGTTTTCTTAATTTTAATTTTTAAAAAGTTGTCTATTTTGCGTCTTTTTACCAGAAAAACATCATTGCTCACGCACACAAAGACGTTTGGTTCAAAAGAAATCCACTGGGTGGTATGAAGATGCATTTCTCTTCCTTATTCTCTTTTTCTTACAAAATAAGTTGTTTGTTTGGTATCGACTCTTGACTGCTAATGTTTTTTTTGTGTCATATAATAGTATTCGTGAATAATGTGTGTGTGAACAAAATGTGTGTATGTTTTTTTTTTTTTAACAGGTAGGTAGACTTGGTGGAATTTGTGTTCACTTTGCGTGATGGGATCGTTGCAGGAGATTTGTTTGGATTTTGTGTAACTTCTACGTACATACGTGTAGGTATGTACCTAGCTATTTTTTTTGTTGCTTAGCTCTTGAAAATTTTTGTCTGCTTCTTTTGCGAAAAGAAATCTATGACATTGCCCGTAGAATAATTACATATATAGGTCATGCACTGTTTATTTTTTTTTTTTTTATTTTTTTTAATTTTTTTTTCTTATAGGCAATGGTGCAAGGTCATGATCATGATTGAAATGTTTGGTATCGATGCTGAAGGATTGTTTTGATTTAATTTTGCGTATATTTGATACCTAAATGTTTCTGAAAAATACATTACATGTTAATGCAGGTCAATGATTAACATTATTATTGAATAGGGTTCCCAATTCATTGTGAGTGAAATATTGCACCAAGCAATGAATGTGTCAAATAGTAGTATTATGTGGGTAGCTAAGAAGGAATTGCTATGTATCTTTTATTTTCCATTTTGATGATGATTTTACAGTGTTGAAGAACCATGCAATTTTTTCCGACTTACGACTTAAATCATTCGGTACGGTACGGAAAAAAGGCTCAATTTGAAGTTTTACAAAAAAATGCTAGTCTTCAAAATAACTTACCAAATTAAATCCTCCAATCAATGTTTTTGAAGCCAGTGAAAGATTTTTGAAAGTCTTAACAAAGTCGTTTTTTGTTCCTACTTTTTTTTTACACCAAACAAAATATTCGATTTAAAGTTTTGAAAGAGTCTTGTAGAAATAATTCAAGTTTCCAAAACTGTTACAAAATTCAAATGTATCTTTCTTTATTCAAAGCCATATTTCTCAGGAAGAAAAATTTTAGAACAACGAAATACCTCCATTTTTCACAGACACAGCTCTTCAAAAAACACGAAAAAAACTTGCAAAAATGTAATTTCCTTAGTTCTTTGACTACAATGTAGATATATTATGTATGCTAAATTTACTTTATTTCCTGCAATCTATTTAAAATAAAAAATTTAATAATAATGAGTGAGTTTGCTATTATTTAATCACTTCTAAACATGTAGGTACAAATTTTAAGAAGAAGGAAAACATAAATAAAAGAATTATTTTTGTTTTTGTTTTATTGGACTGTATTGAATGAAATTCAATTTAAATATTTTTGTGACCTTCAGTGCAATCCTAATGCGTTTCGCCCAGGTACAAATTTAAACAAGATAACGAGAAAATATGGTTTTATGAAAAAAAGCTCCTTACCCTTTGCCATTTTTTCATCTTGCTGTAGTGAAGACTCTCAGTAGGTATATTCTTTTTATTTTCCAATAAGTTAGCAGATACCCTAACATTATTTTGCTTCCAACAATAAAATTAGCTATGTAAGTGTAATGTAAGTGGGTATGTACCTACATACATACTGTACATCTCGAATTTATCCATATGCTTTAAAAGCATAAGTACCTAACAAAGTAAGTAGGTACATACACCTACATAAAATCATAAAATTATAGGTATAACATTTTAACAACTGCTCTTGCTCACAGCTCCCAAGGAAAATGCAATTTTAATCTTTTATCCGCTGAGAAGCAAAGGAAAAATAGGTATCTAGAAATTATGGGTTTTGCCAAATCGAAACAAAAAAACGGTTTATTGAATATAAAATACAGCTATGACTAAAGTTACCATTCATAATCTCCTTTTTTTTTTAAATCTTTGGTTTTTTGCGGGGCTTTTTTAAAAACTTTAATAAAATGTATAACACTGACCTACTGACAAAAGATGTTTGTAGGTATGTAGGTAACATGCAAATGATCACACACACACAATCTAGTAAAACAATAAATAGAAGAAAACCACCACTGCCAAAAAAAATACCCATATATTGCTTCAAAACTATCATATACCTATACCATACGCAATAGACAACACAAAAAGTCTGCTTAGAGAAAAAAAAACAGAAAACCTGTTTATGACGAAAAAAATATAAATGCGATGGAATACATTCTCATCTTTTCTACTTTTGTTCTTGTGCTTGTGCGTAAGTCTTCTTTCTCTCTGTGGCTCTGAGAGAAAAAAAATGCAAGAGAAAAGTTAAAACAATTCGCAATTTTAAATGCTCACTTTTATAATAAAGAGAAGAATATTCTTTCACTTATACATTCAAATGCATTTACATGAATTCTGAGTTCGCTTTTGAAGGGAACCTACCCTTAACTTATTAACTTGCGGTGTTGTTTGCCAAGATTAATACCGTTTTCCATTCAACCAAAATATTCGATTTGTTTTTGATTTTTTTGATCTAAGATAAGATTTTATGTTCCTTTCAACCAAAAAAATAGAATTTTCTGTTAGCAAGATCCGCACGCATTAAGTACTTGCACACAAGACAAAGTGACATTCATCTAAACGTGTTAGTTTGAATTTGGCATTTCGTAGCGTTGTTTACTTTTGTGATGTTGAGTTGGAACAAAAAGAGGGAGTAACTTTATTGCAAACACGAAATAAATCGCGTTTTCATTTCCATTTGCCAGTTAAGATTTGGTATCTGAACCCAAATCTGAAATGGTTGAAAGGAAAACGACATAAGATTTGCGTCATAATATACATATATGCATTTGTTGTAAGTTAGAAGTATATTTGTCTCATTTTGCTTGCCTTCTTTGGTTTTTATAATTGATTGCGGTATTGTAAAGACAATTTGTTTTGATTGTTAATTTGTCATTAAGTATATTGTCTTGTTCAGTCTTATATGATTTATATATTTCATATTCTTCTAGTGCGTCTAGTCTTGTTCCTATTTTGCAAAAATGCAGTGGTGTTAAGTTCGTCTCAAAGTCGGTGTAATTGTGGTTGTTGTCTATCAAGTGCTGTGCAAATGTGGATTTAGTGTTTTGTTTCAGTCTATGTTCTGTAAATCTGTCATAAAAAGTTCTCCCTGTCTGTCCTATGTAAAACCTGTCACAATCATCACAATTTATTTTATATACACCTAATGAATATTTGAAGTCGTTTATTGTTTTATTTTGTAGAATTTTTTGTTAATTATTGTTAGTTTTAAATGATATGTTAATATTTATTTTCTTGAATTCGTGTTGTAATATATGTGGCAGTAAATTGGTGTAATCAATAGAAATGTATTTTTTGTTGTTGTCTGTGGTGGTTTCAAATGTGTTTTTTTTGCTGTTTTTTATTTTCTTTTTCTTTTTGCTTATCATATTATCTATTAATGCTGAAGTATATCTATTTGCTATCCTCCGCGTGGCAGTCACCTTGACGCGGTGCGAAGGCTTAAGTTTCAAAGATTCATCTGACCTGCTGCTTTTGGGGCAACTCAAATCCAGTAGTAATTTTGAAGAGTTACGAACTAAGAACTGCCCCTCTAATCCAGGGTGTTAAGTGGACCATGCCTATTGGATGGTTTGCAGCCAGGGGGTGTACCGGCTGTATTATAACAGTACCTCTTTGACACTATATACCATATTATGCGGAGCTCTGATCTGCAGGACCAAACTTTCTCTAGCTACTCGTGGGAACAAAATGCCAAAAAATTTAAAACAACAAAAATCACAATAAATTTAACATTCCGCGGGATGTCACCGCTAATGAATATGCGGATCACATGGAGAAAAACCTCCGTGGAGACGATCCGAGACCGGGAGTCAGTTATTACCTGAAGAGAAAACCTCACGGGGAAGTACAAAACCGGGCAGACATAGGACATAGGAGGACCATCGACCACTAGTCAGGTGTCAGGGGAGAATACCTCCCGGGCGAATGGAAGATGCACCTCCAAGTACATCGGCCTAGTGAATGGAGAATACCTCCCGCGCTGGCAAAAGATGAAGGAAAAGCTAAAGAAAGCACTAGTGATGGGAATACCATCACAAGTTATTTCTTCACCGCCCAAGAAGCCAGCTAATAAACGGAAGCGCTTTACTGGTCCACTTCCGGGATTGGGACAGCCTGGTGGCTTGGATGACCTATTAAGGAAAAGACTTATTGGCGCTGTTTCCAGGTGGTACCTCCGGTTCCTTGCTAGGGGAATGCCCCCTCAGGAATCCAGGAAGAAAGCCGAAGAGAGAAAAGCAGATCCAAATAATGATCTTTCAACAAGCACAGGGTAAGAGGGGAAGCCACCACATAACCCCTCCCCAAAGGCAAGAAGCCAAAAAACCCAAGACATCGGCAACAACAAAATCGGGACCAAGGAACAAAGGCTCTCATATGCAAGTGCGGCCAGCAGTGTTAGAATTGCGATTCTACTAAGGGAGTATTTTCAAGTTACTCTCAGTGGAAGTTTCCCTTGGATGGAGGTGCAAACTAAAATTCAACGGCTTGCATTTTAGAACCGGGCTTCTTTTAGTTAATTGCGTTGGGCAAGAAACAGCAAATTGGCTAAAAGAGAAAGCCTCAAGCCTAAGTGCATGGAAGGGCAGCGAATTAATGGCACGCGCGGGAGATGACATCCCCAAGATGCATATCATCACGCTGTTCTTGCCAAGAAGCAATGGGCAAGATGACAAGAAATCCTTGTCACTTATAGAGGCTCAGAATGATGGACTGACGGTGAAAGCCTGGAAAGTCCTTAACAGCAAAGCCGAAGGAAAAGGGCAGCTGATGGTGATAGGCATCGACGCTCAGCCAGCGGAGGCTATAGTGAAGGCAAATCATACAATCCACTAAAAGTTTGGGCAGATAGCCGTCACAGGCCTCCGAAAATCCACCGCTCTTGGCTTATCTGAGTCAAATGAGGCTAAGCGGGGGCAATCAATAGCCAATCTTGGGGTAGCAGGCAAGGGAAAAATCACCGCCCAACCCCTGCTACAGTCACCCAACCAATCGCCTTCCCCAATCCTTCCCCATCCTCAATCATAACCCCAAACCCATCCACAATCATTCTACCTAACCCAACCACCCAATCCTCCGAAACCTTCCAACCCCACAACCTCCCAAAACCACCCCATAAAACCTAACCGTCGTCCAAGGCCAGGCAACACCACTGGCAAGAGAGGATGAAGGTCGAAAAGACGAAGAGATGGAGGGCATAGACCTCTCGCCAGGGCATAGACGGTTTGACCAGACCGAAGTGCCTCCTACCGAAGAGGAGGAAGAAGATCTGCTTGCAGATGAGGGGGCATTTGCCCCCATTCTTTAAATTAAAAATGAACGGACGCGGGACCAGCACCAGGCTAGCCCAGGTTAATCTGCATCACGCAAAGGCGGCCATCATAGCGCGAATGTTTACAGCAGATAACCTACGGATATTGCTAGTCCAAGAACCCTTGATTAACGGGGGCCAAGTAAGAGGCCTAAGGACTCAATTAATAAGGGATACTAGACAAGACTCGCCCAGAGTATGCATAAAATTAAGAAATAATATAAATTTTATTTATCTTTCAGAATTTATGACGCGGGATCTGGTGCCAATACAGGCCCAAATTTGCATAGAAGGAAGTCTCCGCACGATGGTGGTAGCATCATAAATATCTTATTTTATTACTATATTGTAGGTACTCGTGTTGAAATAATGTAATCAATCAATACATGACGTCATGACATTTTACAAAAGTACATGAATGAAAGAATACAGATTGCGCCATTTGTTATCTCATTGGTGACAAATGATATGTAAACAAATATGGCCCCCAGTAGTTTGTTTAGTTAATCGATTGTTCGGTTGTGTGTTTTCCTTTCGTGCGCGTTTAGTAGTTTAAAAGTTTTCGTTTAGAAATAGGATTATAAATACCGAATTAATATTTTTCATTTGAATTAAAGGTTTTTTCATTTAAAATAAATCGCCAAAAAGCAAATAAAGCGGTAATGTATAAAGTAGAATAGATAATTCAGAACTTGTGCACTTTTATTACACTACACTTCACTTTTAATTAATTTAAAATAAAACAATGAAATAAAAATTCAAGTTTAAAACTTTTCCCGGCCTTATCTAGTAGGAAAAAATCATATTTTTGTCTCCGATTGCGCCATACGACCTATCAAAAATTACAACAACAAAGCGAAAAAAATGAAATGGCGTAATCTTGTATTCTTTGATTCATGACAAAAGTATATCCATACGTCTTGGAACCTTTTCGCCACTAAAACAAGGTTCTCTTCATGATTCGCCTCAATATCCCATATGTTAAGAACATGCCCTACAGCAGGTATGGAGGTTATCCTTCACTTGTCCCCACTACATGTGATCGTAGAAAGCACTGCTAAGGGAGCCATAATGAGATTTGCCAAGGAGGGAACTGGGACGGGTGAAATCATTGGTCTCAAAGAAAGAGACTCGATTTGCAGGTCCACAATAACAAACCTCCTTGACATTCCTAGAGATGGCATAACCAAAAAGTATAACTTCGAAAAAAACTTTCGAATAGAGTTTAACAAAAAGGAAGAGTGGGTAGGCGAAACAGTTAACTACACGCTCAAAGCAATTGCCATTAAATAGTATACAGATGGATCGCGAAAAACTGAAAGGACTGGGGCAGGGGTTGGGTACAAAATCCCGCATCACAAAATCCCGTGTAACGAAATCCCGTATCACAAAATCCAGTATCACAAAATCCCGCGGATTCACTACTAAATTGACATCACATCAAATTTTGTGTTCCCATGTATTTGGTCACATGGATGCATGAGAATCAACAAGAACGAAATTTCGTACTATATTTTAGTACGCAAAGCGTATCCCTGTATCAGAATGTCAATACTTTCTGTTAAAGTCACACTAAAGTGTGAGAATCAACAAGAACGAAGCACGGCACAAACATTCCGACTTTTTTTTTTTTGTATAAATACTGGAGCATTTTCGAATTAAATCAGTTCCTTTCTAATCCACAGCTATAAGACTATTTCTTGGAAATCCCATTATGGGTAAATCCGAGAAAAGGAAGAGTGACGTAAAAAGGGCTTACGAGTCTTTGAAAAGTCAGATCAATGCAGGCATGAAGATACATGGGAAAGAATTCCTGGTATCAATGCACGCCAAACTAAGTGACATCGACCAGTTGTATGAAGACAACAGGGAAGAGGACATGGACATCCAAGAGGAAGCCGCGAATGAGGAGGAGGCGGTCACGGAGGATGAGGAGGAACTTCTCCAAGAAGACAGCGCAGAAATACAAGAAGAAGACGATGACAACGAAAACATGGTCAACCTTGATTCCGACTGTGAAGAAAACTTCCAATTGGTACAACGTCAGAAGAGGAAACCTTCACCACCAACATCACCAAAAAAGGAGCCTTCATCCAAGAAGTTAGCCATCAAGGAAGGAAATCCACCAACCAAGGGCGAAGCTACGAACAAGCCAACCAACAAACAGAAAGAATCCAATGCTCAACAACCGCCCAGCAGCAGTGGTCCAACAGCTGTAGAACCACGCTCCACCTTGATGCCGCCAATTGTATGTTTTGAACTAAACGTGGCCGCCATCAGCAAGAACCTGAAGGAGCAAGGAATCAACTTCAGAATTCACAACATTAATCATCACAAGTCAGTCATCACAACAAGGACGAAGGATGACCACCAGAAAATCCGTGAATTACTAAAGAGGGGAAAAACTGAGTTCAACACATACACGGCCAAAGAAGACAAAAAGAAGCTTCTTGTACTCAAAGGAATTCATCACAGCCACGACGCAACCGAAATCAAAGACGAACTACTGAAGGAGGGAATCCCAGCGTTAGTAGTAAGCCCTTACAAGTCAACCAAGGAATGCAACAGCTTCGTGGTGGAAGTTGAAAGGACTGCGGACATTCCATCTATCTACTTGAAAACTCTCCTTATGAACCAGAAGGTTCATTAGGAAAAATTCAAGAGCACCAGCATCTCACAATGCAAGAATTGCCAAAAATTCGGCCATGTTGCTAGCAACTGTGGAATGAAGTACAGGTGCGTCAAATGCAGAGATGACCATCTCCCAGGCCAATGCAAAAGGACAACCAATAGCATCACCGATGACAAAGTTTACTGTGTAAACTGCCAACAGACTGGACACCCTGCAAGCTACAACGGATGCCCTATGAGAAAGAAAAAGATGGCCGAAAAGGCAAAGTCAGCTGCTCAAAAACAGGAGAAACACGCATTTGCAGTGCAGTCAGCAACTAAAGCTATTGTAAGTGGACTCTCCTACGCCAACGTCGCAGCAACAGTTGGATCAGCCTCTAAGCCCGTTGGACCAAAGAAGCTAGTACATAATAGAGCTGTAACGAATCGTATGTATTCGTTACTTAGATACGGGTATTCACTTCGATACCGAGTAAAGAAACGTTACTACCTAGATAATCTCGTTACTCGCATGTTTCGTTACTTTTCCAATACCATACAAAAAGTACTATATTGGATATCGCATTACTCGGACTCGTCGCATGTACGGATTGAAATTAAAATGGCACATCAAGCAAAGTTCTTGTACCTATATCAAACATACTACATTATACATACTACATAGACATACCATACTGAACGAAATAGGTTAGGTACGTTTTGGTCGTTCTAGTCATTCTCAATCAAATCATTTTACAAGGCGAGCACAATTATTTTGGTAGGCGTCAAATATGCAAAAAAAAATGTACGTCGGATCGGAAAATGGAGTACGCCAATCGATTTAGGAGGTGGATATTTCCGGATATGTCACGGACGACGCTCTGGGACCACTGGAACACTATTATTTTGACAGGTTTTTAATGTGCCAACATTTTTTTACGTCGGATCGAAAATCGGAGTACGCCAATCGATTTAGGAGGTGTATATTTCCGGATATGTCACGGCCGACGCTCTGGGACCACTGGAACACTTTTATTTTGACAGGTTTTTAATGTGCCAACATTTTTTTACGTCGGCGTGTCGGGTCGAAAAACGGAGTACGCCAATCGATTTAGGAGGTGGATATTTCCGGATATGTCACGGACGACGCTCTGGGACCACTGGAACACTATTATTTTGACAGGTTTTTAATGTGCCAACATTTTTTTACGTCGGATCGAAAATCGGAGTACGCCAATCGATTTAGGAGGTGAATATTTCCGGATATGTCACGGCCGACGCTCTGGGACCACTGGAACACTATTATTTTGACAGGTTTTTAATGTGCCAAATTTTTTTTACGTCGGATCGAAAAACGGAGTACGCCAATCGATTTAGGAGGTGGATATTTCCGGATATGTCACGGCCGACGATCTGGGACCACTGGAACACTATTATTTTGACAGGTTTTTAGTGTGCCAACATTTTTTTACGTCGGATCGAAAATCAGAGTACGCCAATGGATTTAGGAGGTGGATATTTCCGAATATGTCACGGACGACGCTCTGGGACCACTGGAACACTATTATTTTGACAGGTTTTTAATGTGCCAACATTTTTTTACGTCGGATCGAAAATCGGAGTACGCCAATCGATTTAGGAGGTGGATATTTCCGGATATGTCACGGCCGACGCTCTGGGACCACTGGAACACTATTATTTTGACAGGTTTTTAATGTGCCAACATTTTTTTACGTCGGCGTCGGGTCGAAAAACGGAGTACGCCAATCGATTTAGGAGGTGGATATTTCCGGATATGTCACGGACGACGCTCTGGGACCACTGGAACACTATTATTTTGACAGGTTTTTAATGTGCCAACATTTTTTTACGTCGGATCGAAAAACGGAGTACGCCAATCGATTTAGGAGGTGGATATTTCCGGATATGTCACAGCCGACGCTCTGGGACCACTGGAACACTATTATTTTGACAGAATGAGTAATTATGTAGTCCAAAATAGTCCAAACCACATACAAATACATAATAATATTCGTATCGTTACAATACAAAATCCGGAATGGAATGCCTTTTCCATTTTCAGGGTATCGACATACCAATATAATGAAAGTAACGAGAGTAACGATACCAAAGTAACGCGTACTCGAACCAAAAGTAACGTAAACATACGGGTATTCATATTGTCGTTACTTTTACAGCCCTTGTACAGAAGCAAGTATGCAAGCCCTCAACACCACTTCCCACTCCAAGAGCCCCACAGAAGACAGTACCTCCACACAAAACACCAACAACCAACAAAGAAAGGATCAACGTCATTCAATATCTTTGAGGATACCGAAAGACTGTTCGGAACCGATCTCTTCTCCCTTCTTCAGCAGGCGAAGCAGATAGTTCCCAGCAACTACGGTACCTTGAACGATAGAGAAAAGACAATGAAATTGGGTAAACTTATATGCGAATTATGTATATAAAAACCCACCTTTCAATCATTACATATAACGTTAACTCTATTTACTACACAGGCAAACGAACATCCTTAGCAATATTTCTAAAATCCAAAAAACCCGACATTATTTTCTTACAGGAAACCAACATCACAGCCAGGAACAACTTCAAGCCAGAAGGATACATGTCCTACAGAGAGGACAAAACAGCGGGTGGCAGAGGAACAGCAATTTTTCTCAGAACGGACCTCAGGAGCGAGCAGACAAGGATCACTGGACTTAGATGTATGGAAACAACAGCTGTCATCACCAAACTGACCGAGTCTGAGACACTTTTACTTGTCTCAGTTTACAACAAGTGCAACTCAACAAGAAGTGACATTCAACACGACATCGGGATCATCAACAATATGGCAAATCAGCATACCTGTTGTGTCATTGGAGGAGACTTCAACGGTCGACACCTCCTCTGGTTGGACACAGCTGAGTCTCAGCAAGGGAAAGCAATTGTGGACTGGCTTCAGGGAAACCCCGAGCATCACTCTCTGGTTGTTGTGTCACAGCCAAAACCGACTTACCCGAGAACTCCATCTCTTTTGGATTTCTTTATGGTAACGTCGAATTTCGTAAACGTTCTCCCTGAACTCCGGAACTACAATTGTTTTGCACACGACAGTGATTCCGACCACCTAGCAGTTGAAGTGAAGGTTAGACTCAACGAAAGAATATTCTGTGAACAACCAGAACCAGAGCTTCACATCAGGTATAACAGGATGAATTGGAGAAGATTCCGAGCCGAAATTAAAGAAGGTCTCCCGGAGATCCCAACGAACAGCAACCTCACCAACAGCGAAATCGACAGCGCCATCCAACAATTTCAGACAGCCGTCAACAACGCCTTAGAAAGGCAGAAAGGTCCAAGAACCAGCAGGGACCGTTATGCGAATTTACCGGAGCATATTCAGGCCATATATGCACACAGACAGAGACTCCGCAAGAAACTTCAACGGATATACCACATGACATTCAACAGAGAGAACGACGAGTATAGACGTGTATACTCAGAACTACAGTGCACCAACACCATGTTTAACCAGGCAGTGAAACATCACCAGGAGGAGGAATTCAGGAAGAGGCTTGAGGACATCAAACCGGGACCCGATGCTTTCAAGAAAAGTAATCAGCTCGTTGGAAAGAAGAGCTCGATGCCAGACATCATCCTGCATGGACAAGGATCTGCAACAACCCCAGCTGAAAAAGCAGAAGCTTTCGCCAAACATTTCGAGCAAAGCTTTAAGGATCGACCACCCAATCACCTTCCTGAATTCATCGAGGAAGTAGAACGCGGTTATGAAGAAATTGCAGCCTTCAACCCCACAGTCACCAACTTCACTGAGGACAACTCCGCAATGGACCCACAAACTGGAGATGCCTTCACTTCCTTCGAGGAAGTGTCCGACATTATACATGGTGGAAACTCCAAGAAGTCTGCGGAAAATGATGGGATTTCTAACTTTGTTCTTAAAAAGTTACCAAATCTTGCCATCCTCCTACTGACGATCATCTTCAACGGTGCCGTGACATAAGGCCATGCGTCATAAGGCCATATTTCGGAATATGGTTTTATGACGCTTTCGTAAAGTGACATTAGGCCATATTCGAACGGATGGTCTTTTGACACTTTGGTGAAGTGTCAAAATGCCATATTTTTTTGCGACTTAATGCCATATCTTAATATGGGATCGTGACACTTTCTTTAAGTGACATAATACCATATTAAAGCAATTTTGATACTCGCGGTACGAAAAAAAAATGACAGTTTTGTTGGACGTAGCTTTTCCTTGCGCCAACGGTTCAAATTATAATAATAGGAATTTTTAGAATTTTTAACGCCAACGGTTCAAATTATAATAATAGGAATACTTAGAACTTATAAGAGTAAATACGATTCAAGCAAAAATCTATCGATTTTTTTTACCTTTTCTTGGCCAAGTATTTTTTCTTTAAATAGCGTATTTTAAGAAATCTAGAACACTATTCATAATCCTTGAGACTTTTCCACGTGAACATCTCACATCAAATTGGGTGTTCCAATTTTAATTCACTCAAAGCGTAGCGGAAAAAAATTTTGCCGAAGAGAATATCAATTTGGGGTGTGAAAATTAAAAATTCGCGCGAATTTTTAATTTTTTCCGCTATATTGTATTCGAATTTTATTTCACTAAAAGCGTAGCGGAAAACAAACTAGCCGATGAAGAGATCAATTTGGTGGACAAAATTTTTCCGAAGAGAAGAAAATGAAAATTCATGCGATGTTTTAATTTTTACACCCAAAATTCATCATTCATTTTTGAGGACAAATGCTGCTATCAACATAATTATCTAAAGTTTTAACTTTCTTTACATTGATTTTTTTTTAATGCAAGAATTTTCATTTGAAATCAGTTAATAGCATTAAATAAAGGATTTAAAGTTCTAAAATCTAAATGAACCCTTGTTGCCCTTACAGATTTTATTTTAGGGTAAATAAGAAATATACGCATCTGAAAGTGACACAAGGCCATAATGGCCTTACGTCACTTTAGGTAAGCGTCAAAAGGCCATTTGTTCGAATATGCCCTTATGTCACATTATGAAAGCGTCATACAGCCATAATTTAAAATATGGCCTTATGTCGCATGGCCTTATGTCACGGCACCTCTTCAACAATTTTTTTCCGCTATGAGGTTGCGGAAAAAAAAATTTGCCGAAGAGAAGATCAGTTTGGGGTGTCAAAATTAAAAATTTGCACGAATTTTTAATTTTTTCCGCTATATTGTATTCGAATTTTATTTCACTAAAAGCGTAGCGGAAAACAAACTAGCCGATGAAGAGATCAATTTGGTGGACAAAATTTTTCCGAAGAGAAGAAAATGAAAATTCATGCGATGTTTTAATTTTTACACCCAAAATTCATCATTCATTTTTGAGGACAAATGCTGCTATCAACATAATTATCTAAAGTTTTAACTTTCTTTACATTGATTTTTTTTTAATGCAAGAATTTTCATTTGAAATCAGTTAATAGCATTAAATAAAGGATTTAAAGTTCTAAAATCTAAATGAACCCTTGTTGCCCTTACAGATTTTATTTTAGGGTAAATAAGAAATATACGCATCTGAAAGTGACACAAGGCCATAATGGCCTTACGTCACTTTAGGTAAGCGTCAAAAGGCCATTTGTTCGAATATGCCCTTATGTCACATTATGAAAGCGTCATACAGCCATAATTTAAAATATGGCCTTATGTCGCATGGCCTTATGTCACGGCACCTCTTCAACAATTGCCTGAACAACAGCTTCTTCCCCGAAACATGGAAAACGGCAAAAGTGGTACCTGTGGCGAAGAAGAACAGCAGGACGAGCGTCGAGGGATATCGGCCAATCTCGCTGCTCTGCTGTGTCAGCAAAATTTTGGAGGCACTCATCTTGAGGAAACTCAATCATTTCTGCAGGGAAAGGGAGATCATACCTGACTTCCAGTATGGTTTCCGAGGAAAACACTCCACCATCCATCCGCTTCTTGAACTGCACTTAGATGTAACCCTTGGACTCAACAAGAAGGAGACGACCATTGCGTGTTTACTGGACATCGAAAAGGCTTTCGACACGGTGTGGATAAAGGGACTTTTATTCAAAATATCCAACTTAGGACTACCTAACCATTTGGTAAAAATTATCAAAAATTTCCTAACCCATAGAAGATGGGGATCCAATCCCTGTGGACGGTTTAAGGTGGCAGCAGACGAGAGAGGGGGGGAGGAGTGTTTCCACTAAGGCACTTCTCCTTTTTTTCAGGCGGCAGCGGAGGAATTCCCCAGATGGAATCAACGGTGGCGTCTACAGTTCTAGTCAGTTTGAACTACTTAGTGAACACCTTATATGGGCTACTACGACGTATTCGTAGCTCAGGCCTATAAGGAGCGGTTTATCCGGCTCCCCGTCCTTGGAGTTATAATAAGGATCTGGTCCTCCAGGCTAGGGGGTTGTGCGTCGGGGTGACTTCCCTACCACGTAAAAAATTATCGGTTCCGAAACAACAACAAGCCTCGGATATGGATGATTTTAATGTTGACGACCCCAGCAAACGAAACAAGGACAATGAATTTCGGATCTGCACGTGGAATGTCCGGACCTTAAACAGGCCACGTGCAGCCGAACAACTAGTGGAGAACCTGGATAGGCTAAGGGCTGATGTAACAGCTATCCAGGAAGTGCGATGGGATGGAGAGGGCATCCGAAGGATGAAAACGTGTGACAACTACTTCGGCGAGTGCTGCAAGGAGCAAGGTCAGCGGCTCTTTGGTTGTGGTAAGGAGAAGACTTAGGCAAGAAGTCTTGGGCTTCAGAAATGTAAGCGAGCGCCTGGTCACAATCCGCATCAAAGCAAAGTTCAAAAACATCACGTTGATCTGTGCCCATGCCCCAACAGAAGAAAGGGATGACTCAACCAAAGAAGAATTCTACGATCTCCTCGAGGATACGTATGATAGGTGCCCCAAGTACGACGTCAAGATTATTCTTGGCGACTTCAACGCCAAGATTGGAAAGGAGGGCATCTTTGGTTCGATAGTCGGAGGACACAGCCTGCACGACAACACTTCCGGTAACGGACTCAGGCTCATCGATTTCGCGGCGGGGCGAAATGCCATCATAGCAAGCACTCTATTCCCACACCTCAATATACACAAAGGGACCTGGCGGTCTCCGGATCAACGAACCGTCAACCAGATTGTTCATGTTGCGAAGACGCCAGACATGCTTCCAGTATCCTGGATGTCCGAACGTTCCGAGGTGCCAACATAGACTCGGATCACTACCTGGTGGTAGCGCAAGTACGTATGCGGATATCTATGGCGCCACAACGACGAGCGGATGCTGTAAAACGATTTAACGTCGCGAAGCTAAAATCGCAAGAGATAGCCAGGACTTTTGCAGACCACGTCTCTCTTAAACTCTCAACAAGCCCGCCACAAGCATCATCTGTAGAGGACCAATGGAAACACTGTCAAAATGCCATCAAAAGTGCCGCTACTGATGTGCTGGGTTTCACTAGGCCACCACAACGAAACCCCTGGTTCGATGAAGAATGCAGACTGGCACATGAAGCAAAGAACGAGGCCTACCAAGCAATGCTGCAGACTAGAACCAGAGCTGCTGAGAGAGCAGCCCGGGAGCTCTACGGGCAAAAGCGAAGGGAGGAACGCCGACTTCTCAGGAGGAAAAAGAGAGAGCATGCGAAGCGGGCGGTCGAGTCTATTGAGGACTTTAGCGGCAGGGGGGATGTTCGAAAGTTCTACCGAAGGGTGAGGCAAACTACCCAGGGTTACAAGGCCAGAACGGAAGCCTGCCGAGACGAGAGTGGGAATATGGTGGTAGACGGTCGGAGGAAAGTATGCCCGATGAATGGAACCTCGGTATAGTGTGCCCCATCCACAAGAAAGGAGATGCTCTGACCTGTTCCAACTACAGAGGTATAAGTCGGAGGAAAGTATGCCCGATGAATGGAACCTCGGTATAGTGTGCCCCATCCACAAGAAAGGAGATGCTCTGACCTGTTCCAACTACAGAGGTATAAGTCTCCTCAACGTCGCATACAAAATCTTGTCATCTATACTGTGTGATCGCTTAAAACCGTTTGTCAACGATCTGATCGGCCCCTATCAGTGTGGTTTTAGGCCCGGCAAATCAACCGTCGATCAAAAATGTTCACACTCCGACAGATTTTGGAAAAAAACCCAGGAGTTTCAAATCGATACACACCACCTCTTTATCGATTTTAAAGTCGCATATGATAGCGTAGACAGAGACGAGCTATTCAGAGCCATGGCGCATCTCGGCATCCCTGCCAAACTCGTCCGCTTGTGCAGGATGACGATGGAGAAATCTCGCTGCTCCGTCAAAGTCGGCAAGAACACCACCGAACCCTTTGATGTCGAGAAAGGTTTGAGGCAAGGCGACGCGTTATCATGCAACCTGTTTAACATCGTTCTTGAAGCAATTGTACGCAACTCGCAAGTCAACAACAGAGGTACAATTTTTCAAAAGTCTGTTCAACTACTTGCTTATGCAGATGATATTGACATCATTGGGAGAACGAAGCGAGCTGTTACCGGCGCGTTTGCAAGTATTGAATCGGAGGCGGCGAAAATGGGTTTGGCTGTTAATGAGGACAAGACGAAGTATATGCTATCATCGAGAAAGGAATCTCAACATCGTCGGCTCGGGCAAAACGTCACGATGGATAGATACAACTTCGAAGTCGTCAAGGACTTTGTCTACCTGGGCTCCACTGTAACATCGCAAAATGACATCAGCGCAGAGATCAAAGAAGAATTACTCTTGCCAATCGCTGTTTCTTCGGGCTAAGAAGGCATCTAAGTAATAAAGCCCTCTCTCAGAGAACCAAGGAGACCTTATATAAGACCCTAATCATCCCGGTCCTGCTATATGGGGCAGAGGCATGGACCCTGTCAAAAACGGATGAGAATCTGCTTGGGTGCTTTGAAAGGAAGATTCTTCGGGTGATCTTCGGTCCAGTCTGTATCGATGGAGTATGGAGGAGAAGATTTAATAACGAGCTTTACGGGCTTTACAGCGACGTCGACCTGGTCAAGAAGCTGAAAATTCAGCGGCTGAGATGGCTGGCACACGTGGAGCGTATGGACACCAACGCACCAGGCCGACGAGTCTTCGAATCTACCCCTGACGGTCTGCGCAGTTGAGGAAGACCCCACCTTAGGTGGCGCACACAAGTGGAAAACGACCTCAACCAACTTGGAGTGCGTAACTGGAGGCAGCTAGCTAGGGACCGAGCTGGCTGGAGGGGCTTGTTGGTTGAGGCCGTAGTCCATCCTGGGCTGTGAGCGCCATCTAAAGTAAAGTAAGTAAGTAAGAAGACGAAACTGTATGCCGATGACACATTAACTTATGCAACATCCCTTTCACCGGAAATTGCTGCCAGGAGAGTTGAGGAGCATATCAGCAACTTGTGGGACTACTACCTCAAATGGGGACTGAAGATAAACAGCGACAAGAGCGAGCTCATCTGCTTCAGAATGCCAACAACAGCAACAAGGAATCGAAGAGGTTTTGTATCACGCTGTGATAGCATCAGCATCAAGCTACCAGAGAACACGGAAATAACAACGAAGACAACAACGAAGTACCTCGGAGTGAATTTCACCAACCGCTTCCAGTTCAACAAGCCCGCTGCACTCATGCTTAAAAGAGCCAACTTCTCCCTGCATTTGGTCCGTCCGCTCCTCAGGAAGAGAAACGGACTGAGTAGGAGGACTAAGCTTCTGGTGTATAAACGGCTGATCCGGCCCGTTCTGACGTACGCCTGTCCCATCTGGTTTACCATTTCACCAACGTATATTAAGAAGATCCAAGTCTTTGAGAGGAAGATACTTTGGAGCTGTACAGGACTTCACAGGAATCCAGTAACGAGGAAATATGTCCCAAATAAGAAGCTGTATGAAGAGGCGAAATTGATTCCAATAAATCAATTCATGCTACAGCTCTCCACGAAAATCATCAGTAACTTGGAAAACCACCCCAACTGGGAAGTCCAGCAATTACTCCAGCAACAACTAGAGCCCAGCCATCGCTACCTAAATGTTCGAGCCATCACAGACGACCGATACGAGGATATCATTCACAATGAAGAAGCCCCGTTCTACGAGAGGATCAACAGCCAACATTACCGAGGATAAACCAATCCGAAACCTACCCCCTATTCTTCTTACTAAACCCAACATTAATTATACTTATATATTAGACATTCCATGTAAAAGATTAAGTAATCAATAATATAATATTGTAACAAATAGCATTGTATAGAGTCATTTGAAGTACGTCGGGCCCCTGTTGTTGAGCCGACATGATTTATTTTAGTTATAAGTTAGTTTTAAGCCAATTGTACATAAAACCAATTGAAAAATAAAAAAATTCTTAATCTTAATGGTATGGAAAAATGCCTTTTGTAAAAACAGTTCTTATTAGAACTCGGTACCTCGCACATCGTTAGAGGAGATATTAAACCTTTTTTTCATTGGTTAGTTGGAATGGGTGCTGTTTGGATGGGATGTTTTTGTGTAGTAGGGGGGTTACTCGCAATGCTATGGTTGGGTTGGTCACTTTTCTCCTCTAGGTTGAAAAAGTGTTTTTTTTTGGATCGTTTTTTTTTTTTTTATTTACTTTTTTGATAGTTTTGGAAAAACACTTTTTTTTTGATTTTTTAGAAGAGGAACGAATCTAGGTCACGAATATGAATTTTTCAAGTCGCTATGTCGCTTAGTTTAGCTGCAATATAAGTTTAAAAGTGTAAATTTTGATGCCTCTAGCACGTCTAGTTTAGCCGCAAATCGCGTTTAAAGATTTAATTTGATTTTTCATATAATGCGATGCATCAATTGAAAGGTGGCACTTCCTAGATTACGAATATGCACCTTGCCTAGCCCGCTGCGCGGGTTCCAAGCATTTTAACTCCCTCTTTCGCCTACACACCCGCTCACGCAACTCCGTTGCTCCGCTTAGAGTATGTAAAGTAGCCTGGCAGGCGCCGATGTAAAAGTTTTCTTGCACAAAAGTACCTTGCCCTGAATCAGAGGGTGCAATGTGAGCGCCTTCAAACCACCGATATCGTCCAGTGCCGGAACTGCCAACGTTTTGGTCACGTCGCGACGAACTGCGGTCGCCAATATGTCTGCGTCAAATGCAAGGAAGAACACGAGCCAGGTCAATGCAAGCGGAAGGAGAACACTGGACTTGATGTTTTGGTGTGCCAACTGCCAGAAGGAGGGTCATCCAGCTAGCTTTAAGGGTTGCCCAACCCTTATCGCAAAGCGGACAGCGAGGAACCAAAAACAAGCCGAAAAGAAGGCTCATCAAGAATTTGTTGCACGTTCAGCATGTGCTGCTACTCGTCCCAACGTTAGCTACGCAAAAATGCTGATTAAGGGACCAACAGCAACAACTACAAAAATCCAACAACAACCTTCCGGGACTCCATCAAAGACCACCAAAAGCGCACCAACAAGGGCTGCTCCAGTAAAGCCCACACCTAGCCAACCCAAGCCAGCACCGTCAACGAACCTTAGCAACGAAGTCCAACGAATCTTTGGAAGCAATCTCCTTTCCGTTATGGAGAAAGCCAAGAGTGCTGTTCCTGCTTCATCTTCCAACTATGCAACTAAAGAAGCTTCGCATACTGACGTATAATGTGAATTCATTATACAGCTTGGAAAAAAGGACAGCGTTCAACATGTTCATGAAGAACAAGAAACCGGACATCGCTCTCATCAGTGAAACCAACGTTACCCGCAGGAACAACATTGATGTCGTCGGATATAAGACCTTCCGACAGGACAAAGGTCAGGATCGAAGAGGTACAGCCATCTACTTGAAGGACAAGATTTCTTTCCTCAACAGTGTTTTGAAACAGACAACCTACGGTCTAATTGGAGGCGACTTCAATGCAAGGCATCATATATGGCAGGATACTACCATCAGCACAGAAGGCAAAGCTATCGTGGACTGGATGGACCTACACAGTGACGAACATTCTTCGGTTGTGGTGTCTCAGCCCAAGCCAACCTTTCCCAGAACTCCATCAACATTAGATTTTTTTCTCTCATCTTCTAATTTTATTTATATACTTCCAGATATCAGCAACTTCACCTCTTCAACTGTGCCAAGCGACTCCGACCACGAAGCAGTTCTGCTTTCGATCAAGCTCAGTCAACCAGCCATCCTAGCAGCAAGGCCCCCTGCGGGCTTCATAAACTACAAGAGACTGAATATTGAGAGAATGAAGAGGGACGTCGAACAACATCTGATACTTTCACCTGCTAATAGAAACCTCCAGAATGATGAAATTGACGGTGCCGTCGAGTTCCTGGAAACAACAATATGCAACGCACTTGACGCCCAAAACGTACCCAAGACAGCTAAGGATAGATACCAACACCTCCCGGAGGATGTGCAGAACTTATATTCGCACCGACAAAAGTTAAGGAAACGGCTGCAAAGAATTCACCAGAGGGAATTCAACACAGTGAATCAAGAATACCAGGCAGTGAAAAGTGAACTTGAATGTGTTAACATCATGTTCCGAAATTCCATCCGGCATCACAACGACAACGCTTTCAAGAAGAAATTGCAAGGAATCAAACCTGGACCAGTCGCTAGGTCACTTAGTTTAGCTACAATATAAGTTTAAAAGTGTAAACTTTGATGCCTCTAGCACGTCTAGTTTAGCCGCAAATCGCGTTTAAAGATTTAAGTCGATTTTTCATATAATGCGATGCATCAATTGAAAGGTGGCACTTCCCAGATTACGAATATGCACCTTGCCTGGCCCGCTGCGCGGGTTCCAAGCATTTTAACTCCCTCTTTCGCCTACACAGCCGCTCAGGGAACTCAGTTGCTCCGCTTAGGGCATGTAAAGTCGCCTGGCAGGCGCCGATGTAAGAGTTTTCTTGCACAAAAGGCGCCGATATTAGAATTTCCTTGCACAAAAGTACCTTTCCTGGCCCGCTGCGCGGGTTCCAAGGATTTTAACTCCCTCTTTCGCCTACACACCCGTTCACGCAACTCCGTTGCTCCGCTTAGGGTATGTAAAGTCGCCTGGCAGGCGCCGATGTAAGAGTTTTCTTGCACAAAAGTACCTTGCCTGGCCCGCTGCGCGGGTTCCAAGGATTTTAACTCCCTCTTTCGCCTACACACCCACTCACGCAACTCCGTTGCTCCGCTTAGGGTATGTAAAGTAGCCTGGCAGGCGCCGATGTAAGAGTTTTCTTGCACAAAAGTACCTTGCCTGGCCCGCTGCGCGGGTTCCAAAGATTTTAACTCCCTCTTTCGCCTACACACCCGCTCACGCAACTACGTTGCTCCGCTTAGGGTATGTAAAGTCGCCTGGCAGGCGCCGATGTAAGAGTTTTCTTGCACAAAAGTACCTTGCCTGGCCCGCTGCGCGGGTTCCAAGGATTTTAACTCCCTTTTTCGCCCTCTGTACCAGCTCGCGCAACTCCGTTGCTCCGCTAAGGGCGTAATCAGTCGCCTGGCATGCGCCGATGTAAGAGTTTTCTTGCATAAAATACCTATTAACCAAACATTTAATATCTCTTTACAAACTTTTTTTTAGTCCTCAAAAGAACATTAAAATGCTATTTTTCAATCAACCACTGAAACCACCTAAAAAAAAAAATATTCTAAAAAACTACCAAATACAAAAATGAAATAAAAATTCCGCCCTTCTCCCCAAACAAAATTTCCCCTCACCCTAAAAAGTTCGTCATAAAAAAGACCCCCCCTCAGAAAAAAAACCCCTCCAAAAAAATCCCCCCCTCGACAAACAATCGGTCGTCGTCGACCAATCCCAACCCCTCACCACCAGCCTTACCAAAAAAAGGTTAATATCTGGCTCCATCGGGGAGGTCTTACCTCTTCTGAGTTCGAACAAGAACTGAAATTTTCCCAAAGCACTACTGGTTATATACTTTCCAAGGTCCAAAATAATTCCAAAAAGTAGCCCAAATCCCGCCAAAGTAGCAGATGCCGGGATTTTACATACTTTTCATTGTCCAAAAAAATATTAAAAATCCCGCAGGAAAGTAACAGATATAGTATTTTCTAGCGGGATTTCGTTACACGGGATTTTGTGCTGCGGGATTTCGTTACGCTCCCGGGTAGGCGAAACAGTTAACTACACGCTTAAAGCATATGCCATTAAATAGTATACAGATGGATCGCGAAAAACTGAAAGGACTGAGGCAGGAATCTTTGGACCTAGAACCAGACCTATGACCCCCCCCCCCCCCCCCCCCCCCCCTGGATCGAAATTTTGAGTTTGAAAATTAAGTTTTCACAAATTATTCACTAATTAAAAACAGTATATATAAAAGATTAGATATCTGGCTTTACAAATAGTATGAGCATTACATTGTAGGTGTTTTCGTTCATTTGTATTGTTTTTTTTTTCATTTCAAGTCGATTTTTTAGAAAATTGAAAATTGTTATATGTATGTATATATATTATGTATGTATATATATTATATGTTATTAATAGTCACTTATTTATGTTATTTCATATTACACATATCTAGTCATTTAAAATATTTTTACTTTAACATACATTAAAAGGCTTGCAACATTTAAAAGATGCTTGTTCTCTCATAATTGTAAGTAGCTAATACTATTAATTGAAATTGAAAATATCAAAAAATCCCTTCTTAGTGGAGCTCTACGTATATAAGGGTAAAAGAAAAAATATTTAATATATCTATATCATTAACACAATAAGCTGTAGAATGATGAGTAAAAAATTATGAATGAGTCAGTGAGTGAGTGAGTGGCCAACTTTTTACTTTATAAAATATAAAATAAACTTCTTAGGTTCTGTATAGCTATAGTATATTATTTACATTCAAACGTAAAAAATGTTTTTGTATTCGATGGCACTCCTATAAAACACAACTTTACTGTCAAAATAAGGTTGGGCTCTATTCTGTGCCTATACTTTTTTATGTCCAAATAAGCTACATAGGGAATAATCTCCCCTTACGTTTACCAATTCAAAAAGCAATTATTTAATGAGTGACCACACCGACACCACACCCATCATACATTTCCACATTTTGTGTTTGATGCCCTCATTTTTTAGGATTAGTTATGGTTATTTTTAAGTTGTCCCTAACATGTGTGACGACCGTAAACTAGAATCTGGAAGGGGATCAGCTAGACTTGTTTAAATGGGGAAATAATAAAATAATAAAAATTAAAATACATTTATTTAAGAATATAATCTTATCAACGTTATAACAAAAAAGGTTAAAAGTGTATTTAAAAAAAAATTGTTGCCTTGCTCAATGAATTTGAACTTTTTATAAAAATATTTAGGTGAAATGATTTTCACTCATTCTGAAATTCAATCGAACAGTGCTATGCTAGTTACTTTCATGTTTTGATATTGCATGCAGGGCTACCGCTGGGCGACTTAAGTCGCCATTTATTCAAAATCTACGTATTTATAAAAATATTTGTTTATAAAATAAGTCGTTCAGAATTTGAATGGTCATCGAAAATTTTAATAATATCAGCTATTTTTTTTTTTTTTTTGGCTCTGTTATAGGGTGTTGAGCTTATTTTTGCAATGTTTGAATATCCTTTCATAATTTCCGCTTTATCATGTATATTAGGGTGTCCGTAATTTCCCAAACTCTTTTTCTTGGATCGGCCACCCCCTAATCGAAAGTCTATGCGCTACGAAAAATTTAATGACAAAACAAATTTTGTCCGAGGTCATTAACCCGTGCCTTTAAAGCCATACATTTCCCATACAAATTTGTATGGAGATTTTGCACTTTTTACCTTTTTCTCGAACTAATCTAATTTTTTTTTCCGAAAACATATGTAAGAAGAAAAATTTATAATTTATTTCGAATTTTAAAAAGTTCAAATATTTGTACTTTTTACCTTTTAAGGTTATTTTTTGATTTTTATAAAATAATAATGGTCTTAATAAAAAAAACTAAAAATTCTGAAAAACAAAAACTTTATTTATTTTATTTTTTTAAATTTTAAATATTTCAATTTCTTCCCCATATTTTAAGTTTAATATTTTTTTTCTTCAATTACGGAAGTTATTTTAATGTTTTTTTTAATTGATTTTTGCACATTGATAGTTCTTTTAAAAAATACATTCAAAAATCTTTTTTATCGAAATCCCTATTTTTTTTAATAATAAAATTATGTATAATAAAAACTCCCTCTGTAGACAACAACAAACTAATTAAGTGCAAATGAATAAGACAGATTAAAAGTTATTTTTTTATTGTTTACATAACGGACGTAATCTTTATATTTTTGCTTTTGAATGATATTACACTAAACGAGGGAATTTTTACTGCGCTGGCTATAAAATTTTCCAATAAAACAAGCCTCATATTTCTTTGCATATAATGATGTGGTCTGAAATAAAACACCCCTAGTTTCACCAGGGGCCAGCAAAATAATCTTGTGCACGCCTCATTTTAGCCTAGCACTACCTCTGAATAGAAAATGAAACTCAAAAACAGTATTTAAATCAATTGGTAAGTGAACATAAATCCGAAAATCCCAAAACTACAAAAAAATCACTTACAAAAGACTATGGCCAATCGTTAAGTATCAAAAAAGGTAGAAAGTAAAAAATATGATATTTAAAAAAAAATCGAAATACATAAAAAAAATTAACATAGATTTTTGAACGTGTTTTTTTAAAAGAACTTTTAATATTTAAAAATCAACAAAAAAATTAAAATAACTGTCGTAGTTGAAGAAAAAAATATTAAACTCAAAAAACGAGGAAGAAATTGAAAAATTTAATAATTTAAAAAAATAAAATAAATTCTAAGTTTTTGTTTTTCAGAATTTTTGAAAAATAAAATTACAATAGCTTGTTTAGTTTCAGAGAAAAAAAAATAAAAGGTGAAAAGTACAAATAAGTGAACTTTTTAAAATTCGAAATAAATTTTACATTTTTCTTTTTACATTAATTTTTGGATGTGGTTTTTTAAGAAACTCAATTCCAGAACCTTCTGATTTAGCAATGATTTTGCTTTTCAGCGCTGAGTTACAAAACACTGCTACCCCTCCTCCAAAGGTCAGAAAAAAAAATGAATAATAGCTAGATTAGTTCGAGAGAAAAAAAAATGGTAAAAATTGCAGAATCTCCATACAAATTTGTATGGGATATGGTAAATGACTTTGGACAAAATTTTGTTTGGTCAATAAATTTTTCGTAGCACATAAACTTTTGATTTAGGGGCCGATCCAAAAAAAAGAGTTTGGGAAAAAACGGACACACTAAAAATGTATATGTATACAGGGTGATCGGTATAAGAAGCACCAAACTCCTAGAGCGAGTAGGTTGGGTTAAGACAAGAAAAAAATCGTATAGGAGGGGGGGATCTATTTTCCCCCGTTTATGCAGGAGGGGCAATTTTCTAAAAAAATTCACCTTAAACAGAAAAAAAATTATGTAAAAACAACGGTACAATTTAAAATGCCATGCTATTCCTTTTTGGAAAGCCAGAAATCTCTTCTTTGATTTTCATTTTAAATTAAAATGTGTTAGTGAATAGTTTTTAAAAGATTAATTTCCGAACTCGAAATTTTGAATACAAAAAAATGAAAAAAAGTGTTTCAAACTAATTTTTTTCAAAATTTTATGTAATTAAGCATAATTTATGTTTTTAAAATTTAATGATTTTATTAATTGTCAATAAAAAACTAAAAACCGGATGTTAAAATGTATCTTAGTTTTTGAGAAATTAAAAAAAATAAAAAGTACTTTTTTCCAAGAAAAACACTTTTTTTGGTTTACCAAGTTTGATCTGCTCAGGTCAATTATTAAATTAGTGGATTACCCCTTTTTTATTTTTTATTGTATACCATCTAGTTGTCAGCAAATAATAAAAAAAAATAAACTGGATTAATTAGATTTCACCTGTAGTAGCCGTGACGTGATGGTTAGTGCGATGGACTGTCATGCCGGAGGTCTAAGGTTCGATCCCCATCCTCGCCACCTATTTATTTAAAAGAAAAACGGCTACTGCCTCTTGCGAGGAATTGACAAATCCTCCAAGAGTATCTCCTGTCACAGAAAAGTGCCGCTCGTTAGCCGTTCGGATTCGGCAATAAACTGTAGGTCCCCTCCATTCCTGCAGACACGCACACAGGAATGGTTGAGAGTTGTAAGTCACTAGGCCCTAGTTCTTCATGAGCTGTTGTGCCATTAAAAAAAATTTTTTTTTAATTAGATTTCACCTGCATGTCTACCTGTTACCCAAATAAAAAGGATTACTTATACCAAATAAAAAAAAAACAAATATGTTTTACCTAACCACAAAAAAATATGGAAGGACATTCTGTTTGAAACTTATTTCTAAATTGCGTATCAAATCGTCAATACAAAACGATGGCAAGTTACTCTCGGGAAGAATTGACCGATATGCTACGGTTTAGCAGATGGTTTCAGTCGGAAAGCACAGATATTGTACGCTGGAAGGTTCCCCAATAGGAGATGTCCCCAATATTTACTTTTTCTAAGACTTCACAACCGTCTTCGGGAACATGGAGTGCTGGAAACTCGAAGGAGAGAGAGGTCATCTGGTGGATCAAGAGACATAGGAACGGATTTTGGATTTGGTACGACGTAATCCCAACCTTAGCACCAGAAGGATAGCATCTATGCTTGGATTGCCCCCAAAACAGGGTCTGGACAGTGATTCATACCGAAAGCCTACAACCATTTGATAATGGATAGTTTGAACAGATGAATCAGAGTTTACCAGAGATGGAGTTACCAATTTCCACAACTTACATTACTTGAGTCGCAACAATCCACATGTTAAAAAACAAAATAAATCGCAGCACCGCTTTAGCTGCAATGTGTGGTTTGGCATTATTGGACGAAGGGTAATTGGACCACATTTTTTGAATATGGTTTTAAATGAAGAATCCTATCTGCAATTCTTAAGAACCCTTTGGCCAGATTTACTAGAAGATGTACCTTCGGCTATAATAGACAATTTAATATACCAACAAGATGGAGCTCCAGCACACTTTAGCCTGGCTGTGAGAAACTGGCTAAATAATCATTTTAACGACCGATGGATAGGAAGGGGAGGTCCCACTGAATGGCCACCAACATCACCAGATTTAACTCCTTTGGATTCTTACGCTTGGTATTCATGAAGAACTATGTATATGAGGTTGAAATTTCTTCTTTGGAGCAACTTAAACAACGCATTGAAGTTGCTGGAGTCAAATTGCAGGAGAATTTGGCGGACTTAAATTTATCTGCAGCCATAAGATCCCCTTCTAAAGAGTGGGGATCATATCGAAAATTTCTTATAATATCATTAATTTTTATAAGAGTAGGCTTAAATGTAACAGATATTAAAAATATACTAGTTAATAAAGCTATTTTTTGTATTACTTGCTAATAAAACTAATGGTGTCTATGCAAAGATAGAACAAAGAAAAAAGTGTTTTTCTTGGAAAAAAGTACTTTTTATTTTTTTTTAATATCTCATAAACTTAGATACATTTTAACATCCGGTTTTCGGTTTTATATTGAAAAGTTATAAGAGCATCAAATTTTGAAAACAAAAATTATACTCAACTACATAAAATTTTGAAAAAAATTAGTTTGAAACTTTTTTTTCATTTTTTTTTTTTCAAAATTTCGAGTTTGGAAATTAATTTTTCAAAACTATTCACTAACACAACTTAATTTAAAATTTCAAAAAGGTATAGCATGGCATTTTAAATTGAGCCGTTGTTTTTAAATATTTTATTTTTCTGTTTTGAGTCAATTTTTTAGAAAATTGCCCCTCCTGCTTAAACGGGGGAAAATAGACCCCCCTCTCATAGGATTTTTTACTTGTTTTAATCCAACCTACTCGCTCCAGAAGTTTGGTGCATCTTATACCGATCACCTTGTATATTAGGCGCCAGTTATAGCTTTCATTGAAAATTTTAATTATTAATTTTGAGCCGTTTGGAAAGCTTAATTTTTGTTTTTTTTTTTGTAAGCCAAAATATAGATTATGACTCAGTTATTATTCCATTTTATTCACAATAAATAACTTTTATTATTTCAATTATTGAAGTACTTTACCAATATCATTGAAAAATGTGAATTCATTTTACTTGGAAATTTGGGACGGAATCAAATTTTTTTTCGACTGGAATAATAATAACCGTATGGTTATTATGCTACATGCATAATATTTTCAGGTCGTGTATGATGTATGATAGAAAATCATTATCATACGCCAAATGTATGATTATTTTTATTTTGACAAAAAAGGATAATTATAACTTTGAAGATGCCTATATGAAATTAAAACGTATACCTACTTTCATTTCTTATTTAATTCAAATGCTTTGGAAAAATATAATGATCTAGTCAGATAAAATTTCTCAATTAATAAATGGGTTTAGACTTTCAAAATAGATCAGCTTTAATAATATTTATTTGAGATATCCAGTTGTACCTCAATAGTCTTCTCTTTTTTCTGATTAATAAGACTTCCTTTATTCATATGCAATGAATTAGGCAAACAAATAATGAAACTCATTCTTTAAATAGCAAAAAATGTAATCTTTTGAGTTCAAAATAAAAAACTTGTCTGAATTGATGCATTGCAAAAATGAATTAAATTTTCTAAAGCCAGTTTTGTAAAAAAAAAATGACACGCCAGTTTTTAGTTTTTATTAAATTGCAATAAAAAAATCAATTTAGAAAAAAATTATTTTATCTTCAAATTTTTTAAATATAATAAGTCTAATTTCCAAAAAAAAAAATAAAAGCTTTTGAGAAAGACCACAGTAAAAACAGGTTCTATCAGAAACAAATCATGGTTTAAACTAGTATTAAATTTATTCCTGTTAAATCGTAGATTGTGCTAATATTTACTCACAAAAAAATTTGACCAAAATCGTTAGAGACGTTTTTGAGAAAAAATAGATTTTTCTTATCGGGTATTAAACAATTATTTTAGCTGTAAAAATGATAATTCTTGTCTAAAACTTGCTAGATAATGTTGAAAAAATATCTTGGTATCAAGTTTAATCAAAAACAGTGAAGTCGTTTTCAAAATATTGAGTTTCCAAAAAAAGTTGAAAACTTTTTTAAAAACTCAAAAAAATATATTTTGGATTTTGCTGTTCCATACTACAAGACAGTTATAAGTTTAATGAAAAATAAAAATGAATTAAAAAAGAAAAAAGTTGTTGGCTCGTTCTGAGTGGGCACAGGCTCGAATCCCGCGAAGGGTCAACTTCTTTTTTATTTTTTTTTGGCTAATTTTATATAAAGTCGTTTTTTAAAGTTTGACATGCACTTTGCAGATAACAGTGTAAATCCGTATTAAAATGACTATATATCAGTAACCACATTGAATTTTGTTTTTTTTTAAGTATCAGCTACCTGTTCATCTCAAAACAGAATTTTCTCAGACAAAATTACAAATTGCTCACCCTTAATTAATCAACAATTAAACAAAAAAAAACCCTTAAAAATGACGAACAAGCTATATTAAAATGACAATATCTCAGGAACCACATTGAATTTTGACCGTTTTAAGTGTCAGCTAATTGCGCATCTCAAAATTGAACTAGCTCAACCGTAGTTAATTAATTAATCAACAATTAAACAAAAAAACCCATAAAAATACAAGTCACGTAAAAGCCAAATAAACCTGACAATATCTCAGGAACCACATTCAATTTTGCAACGTTTTAAGTGTCAGCTAATTGCTCATCTCAACGTTGAATTTTTTCAGGCAAAATTATAATTTGTTCACCCTTAGTTAATTATTTTTCAACAATTAACCAAAAATCCCTTAAAACATAGTAAAATGACGTACAAGACATATTAAAATGACAATATCTCAGGAACCACATTGAATTTTGCACCGCTTTAAATGTCGGCTAATTGCTCATATTAAAATTGAATACACACTGTAAATTATATTCTTCTAGGGGAACATGGTTACATTCTTGCACCTAGAAATATATGTTGTTGTTGTAAACCCGTGGTCTGGTTAATGTACGAAGAAGAGAATTAACAAAAATAAAAGAAAATTATTTTTTGTTGTTGACTAAAGGTCGCAAAAAATCTTCCATTTGAATTTAATTCAATACAGTCCACTGAAACAACAACAAAAAATAATTTTCTTTTATTTTTGTTAATTCTCTTCTTCGAAAATGACAATAATATCTCAGGAACCACATTGAATTTTGCACCGTTTTAACAGTCAGCTAATTGTTCATCTCAAAATTGAATTTGCTCAGGCAAATTATTATTATTTCACCCTTAGATAATTAATGAATCAACATTTAAACAAAAAAACCCTAAAACTTACAAAAATGACGTATAAGCAATTTTAAAATGACAATATCTCAGGAAGCACATTGAATTTTGCACCATTTTAAGTGTCAGCTAATTGCTTATCTCAAAATTTAATTTCTTCAGGCAAAATTATAATGTGTTCACCCTTAGTTAATTAATTTTTCACTAATTAACCAAAAATCTCTTAAAACATACATAAATGAAGTACAAGCCATATTAAAATGGCAATATCTCAGGAACCACCCTGAATTTTGCACCGTTTTAAGTGTCAGCTTGTTGTTCATCTCAAAATTCAGTTTACTCAGGCAAAATTATAATTTGTTCACCCCTAGTTAATTAATTAATCAACAATTAACCAAAAACACCTTAAGACATACAGAAATGCATTTTTTTATGATAATGATAAAATGATAGTTTATATTTTAGTTTCCTCCAGATATATCCGTTTAGGATTTTGTATACATAAGGATATACGAGTATTGAAAAACCAACACAAAATCCAATTTACCTTGGGATTTTTATTTTAAAGTCCATTTCTGATCACTTACCCTTAATACTTCCTTGCAAAAATTAGTTTAAATGCCGAGGGATAGATGGCAGCTTTCTTAAAAGAAAAAGAGATGGATAGTGAGATACGCGCTATTGTCACTGTAGTTCTGTTTGTGTTATTCATGATCTGATCCGGGGCAGATCTGGAGGATATACAAAGCAGCTTATTCCGGATGGTATAGTAGTGGTATAGAAGTAGAAGTAGTGCTGTAGTAGCCGTGGCGTGATGGTTAGTGCGATGGACTGTCATGCCAGGGGTCTAAGGTTCGATCCCCAGCCTCGCCACCTATTTATTTAAAAGACAAAACGGCTACTGCCTCTTGCGAGGAATTGACAAATCCTCCAAGAGTATCTCCTGTCACAGAAAAGTGCCGCTCGTTAGCCGTTCGGATTCGGCAATAAACTGTAGGTCCCCTCCATTCCTGCAGACACGCACACAGGAATGGTTGAGAGTTGTAAGTCACTAGGCCCTAGTTCTTCATGAGCTGTTGTGCCATCAAATTTATTTATTTATTTTTATAGAAGTAGTGCTGAAAGGATTAATTGTTGATTAATTAATTAACTAAGTGTGAGCAGATTGTAATTTTGCCTGAGCAAATTGAATTTTGAGATGAGCAATTAGCTGACACTTAAAACAAAACAATATTCAATGTGGTTACAGTTATCTGCAAAGTGCATATCAAACTTTTCGATGTGCATTTTCCACCGTAATGTTAACAATATATGCACTGAAAAGCACACCCACAGGCCTTACCCTTTAAAAAACGACATTATATATATAATTAGCCAAAAAAACAAAAAAAAAGTTGACCCTTCGCGGGATTCGAACCTGTGCCCATCTAGTTAACGAGCTGACAACTGTTTTTTTTTTTTTTAAATTCATTTTTATTTTTCATCAATCTTATAACTAACTTAAAGCTAGACAAAAATTTATAAAACCTAGCCTACTTATCAATAACTTACAACTAACTTACTGGCCCCATGCGGGCGCTCTAAGTTAAACTATGATTACTTAATACTAATGCCTTTCGGCCTAAAAACTAAATTAAAACTAAGATCTTAAAACTAAGATCCTTAACGGTTTTATTTTTTACCGAGAAGAATTTTGAGAAAAGACGGTTTCTTTATCTATTTTTGATTTTATATAAAACTTACAAACTAAATAAAACTAAACTAAAACTAATTATAACTAGGTTTTTAAACTACTTAAAGCTAATAAAATCTACTTAAAAAGCCACAGGAAACATTTTCGTTTGGTTTTTAATTTTTTTTTGTTTTATTTTTTTCGGTTTTTTAATTTTTTTTAATTTTTTTATATTTTTTTTTTTGTGCCACCCCGACTGTCCCTACTTAAAACTAATACACCTAAACCTATGTAAGTCGGCCAAGCCAGAAAGACTTAGTCAACTTTTAAATATCTGTAAAGTTTTCATTTAGCCACCAAAACTGGTTCTCGTGCCCGTTCGGACACAGTCCTACTGAACCGAAGGCGCTCAGCGCCGCCTTGTGCAAGGACGTCTCAGTTGTAAAGGAGTCGCCTGTCTACAGTTCTACGGCCGACGTTGTAGATAAGCGGAACTGCCAACCTATCCTGTATCAGCCCTCGACTGTCTAGATAGAGGAATGCATCGGGCGGAAAAAAGCCGCTTAAACGCACACTCTCGTAGCATTCGTCGTTGGGGTAATAGGCCCCAAAAATAAGGCTGTTTGTCGAGGAAATCGCTCTTGCAATGTGACCCCGAATCAGCTTCAACAAAAAATTATCTATTTTGTTTATGTTGGCCCCGTTGTATAGAGCCTGGTTGGAATAATAATGTTTGTACTCCGACTCTGGTGTTCTGTGTAATCCAAGGCAGCGACGTAAGCACTGCCTCTCAAACACCTGAATCTTTTCCAGTTGAGATGAATGAATGAACCAAACAGGGCATCCATAGGCAATCATCGGCCGGATTAGGGCCATGTAGCAAATCACCTTCACCCTGGTGTCAAACCGGCTGCTATAAATCAACCGTTTTGTCAGGGTAAAAGCTCCTCTAGCCCTGGTCAGAGCAGCATTTATATGTCTGTCGAAAAACAAATACTGATCTAACCAGATGCTAAGGTACTTTACTACACTTTTACTCGCCAGTGGATGTCCATTTGGCCCTAAGATCACCAGCTTGCGCCAGTTCTTTCTCGTATCCCTTTAGGCTCCATGCCACGGAGTCCTAAACAGAATAGTTTCTGATTTTTGAAAGTTAATTTTTAACTTTCAGTCGATGCAATATCGTTGAATCTTTTCGAAGTCACGCTGCAAAAGAATTTTGATGACCTCGACTTTTGGGGCCGTTCTGTACGCAATTAGATCGTCGGCATATGCAATTGCCTGAGTTAGACAACCTATCAGATCGCTGCTGAAGAGCATTTTTAATTTCGAAGATTTTGGTAGAAATTACATTGCCACTTTTGACAACAAACTTTCTACCATTGAGCATGTCATTAAGCATATAAGAATAGCGGTATTCTTATGCCAAGTCTGGTCAGCTTTAGATAAAGACCTTCTAGACATACGGTGTCGAAAGCCTTCTCCAAATCAACTAGACAGGCACCCGTACCCTGCTTTTTGGATTTGTTCCACTGAATGTCAGAAACGAGTTTAGACGCGGCATGAATGGTGTCATGTCTCGCCTTAAAACCGAACTGATTTTCCGGTATGATTTTGTTGTCCTCTGCCCACTTGAACAGAGCTCTATTGATAACTTTCTCGAATACCTTGCTGATACTTGGAAGAAGACTTATCGGCCGGAGATTCGCCGGATTGGAGTTGTCCTTTCCCTTTTTCGGGAGAGGATGCACCACAGCTGTCTTCCACCGCCCTGGATAATATGCATTATTCAGAGCGTTGTTAAACAGTGTGGTATAAATGTCAACTGCCTCCTGAGGAAGATGTCGTAGTACAATGTTGGATATACCATCGACTCCTGCTGACTTCTTTTTCTTTAGTAAATCGAAGATGAGCTGAAGCTCTACCTTCGAAATTAACAGGGAATGTCACCCATTCTGCTCGGCGATGATGGCGTTTGCCAAGTGTTCTTCATTGAACCTGGTGAAACCGAGGTTCTCCGATCGCCATTGCGTAATTTCATTTCGAAGATAGAAGTGGTGAAGCAGGGCTCTTTTTTCCAGGTCGTGGTTCGGGCGAATGCTAGCATTCACCTTTTACACTTGCTGGAAAGCACTTTCTCCTGAGGATCTTCGATTATAAAGAGGTCATCGTCCAAGACGGCGTCCTCTGGGTCTATGCCTGCCTATAAAATTACTGGAAGAATTTAAGGCAGGGGTTAAGGGAATAACTTTGCATAATTAGTTTCTCAAATGTCTAAAATTTTACATCAACTTTTCAATTTAGAATTCCAGGAATCGAATTCAATTGCACTCCCATTACGTTTTAAGGGTAAAAGGGGGTACCCCTCCTTAAAAGATTTTAAACGCAATTGTAGCCTGACATTTTATCTTTGTTTTAAGATCTTAACCTTGAAAATCGGATCACTACAACGAAAGATATAATCTTTTTAAAAAAAGCTTAACTTTAAAATTTTCCACAATTTTGCACCTAACGGGCCTTTCTCCACTACCGAGAGCAATGAACCAAACACACTTTTTCTATGCAATTTTTCCGATTTCTCGACTAAATTAAAATTAAGATCGTGAGGCTTGTGGTGCACGTAAAATATCAAATGAAGTATCAAAATAATCGTTGTTCCTGACATTCAGAATAAAAAAAAAATAAACAAATTAAACCATGCATGCATTGATAAGATATGAGCTCATAGAACAAGGCTTATAATATTGCTGTTATCTCAGCTCAACGTTACTTTAGGAACTCAATTTTTTTAATTTAATTTTGGATACATTATTTTTTTTATCTGTAAAAATTTCAACAATATCTATTGACCAACTAAAAAGATAAAAATAAAAAACAAAAAAAAAGCCATCTAAAAATTATCTGGAAGCGCGTCCACTTTGACGCTCGTGTGACCATACTAATTTGCGACAGTACCCCTAATGCCGTTTTACAATCTGCGCGGCATGAGACAGTCGACAAAGTTGGACGCGCGAACGAAACCAATAATAAAATCACCGGCCATCAGATAGTCGCCTGCTCCCTGATCTGTTTTTGAAGACCTGTTAACTGGCTCTAAATGGCCAGCAACATGCTTCTATTTTCGGCCTGTGCGTCCGGTGCCTTAGGCACGAGGGCCTGTGGAGCTACATTTGGCGCAGGCTGTACCGTGCTCCCCCTTCCTGACCCCATTTGGGCGTAGGAAATTTTGGGGGTTGACGGGCGTTAC
Source organism: Epistrophella euchroma (assembly GCA_947049315.1). Lineage (NCBI taxonomy): Eukaryota > Metazoa > Arthropoda > Insecta > Diptera > Syrphidae > Epistrophella > Epistrophella euchroma. The sequence goes on from OX346245.1 coordinate 67,667,003, forward strand.
TGTAGGAGGACGCACTGATGGGCGTTTCTCTACAACTATTTGCCTAGCCGCTTTGTTTTGTTTTATTATCTGAAACGTCGGACATCCCCTATAATTTTTGGGGTGCCCGCCGCCTCGGCAAAGTGCACATTTAAACTGGGTCCTGTCTTCGACCCTTACCTGCCCGAGTTTACACTCCCCTATATTGTGGTTCTCTCTACACTTGACGCAGCGCGACTGTATTTCGCAGTTCGCTGCGGCATAGCCGAACCTTTGGCAGCGCATGCATTGAAGCATGTCGGCACGCCTCTTTAATTTATCCCATATCACAACCTGGTAGTTGAGGACGGAGATACTCCTCAAACTATCCAGTTTGCTGCTGGGCGATAGCTGAACGAGGAAGAATGGAAGACTCCGCTTCTCCCGTCTGGCTCTAACTGTAGCGAACGGCTTGACCCCGATAAAATCGAGATCGTCGCTCGCTTTTTGGTGGAGCTCATTTAAGAGCGCCTGTGGTTCCGTGCAGGAATCTATGCCCTTCAGAAGGACCGTTTGAAGTTTATCAGCTTTAGGAGTAAAGCTGAAGAACTCAGTGGTGGACGTCTTCAACAAATCTTTAACAATTTTATGCTGTTCCACTGTAGAGCAGTGGATAGCATGTCTATCTTTATTTAATCTTCGACAGCACCGATTTTAGCTTGGACGCTTTCTTCCTCGATTTCGTCTTCAGAGGACGCCTCTGTTGATGTTAAGTCCACATACTGAGTGCTGTCCCCCATTGTGTAGAGTCCTTCTCCACCTTCGGACATATATTCTATTTCCTCATCGGATGGAGAGGTATTCAATTGTTGATGTATTTTTGCTGCTGCTGTTGGTTTTGCCGTTCTCCCCACGTCCCACGCTCCAGCTGGCAGCTTAGCTGAAGTGATGGTGGAGCGGCGCTTTACTAAGTTCGGCGTAGCCAATATCTTTTTTCTCCTCTTCTTTGGCATATCGGCTGATGATGCCGTTGCCGACGAAGCTGAGGCATCTTTCGATACCCCTGTTGTTGGTGCCGATACTGGCTTAGTTGTTGTTGTTGTTTGGACATCATTCGATGTCCCCGTTTGTATTGTCGTTGACGGCTTTGTTGGTTTAATTGGGACACCTTTGGATGTTCCCGATATTGCTGCCGTTGCTGGCTTTGTTGTTGTTGCTGAGACACCTTTCGGTGCCCCCGCACTGTTGACGTCTTCCATATGCTTTTTTTCCCACTTAATAAAGTTTTCTACTTCACGGTTGTGAAAAAAAGCTTTTAAGTTCTTGAAGCCCGACCGGGATTCTAACTTGCGACCCTCCGCACCGCGGTTCGCCACCTCTTCCACTGAGCTATTGGCTCTATTGAAAATCGTTAGGCAAAAGATTTACTTGTGCTAGTACACTACCGATTCTAATAAAAAACACTATGAAAGTCGCTTGGCGTCCACTCACTTCCACAGTACAAGATCAACTCACAAGAGCTGACAACTCTTCCGACAAGCTATGAACGGTTTTTTAGATTTTGTGACAGATGAGCTATAAAGGTTGCTTGTATTTTGCAATTTGTTAAATAATGATAATTTTGTAAATTTAATTATTGGCTGAGCAAATTAAATCTCGAGATGAGCAATTATTTGAGCCTATGAGCATTTTGAAATTCCACCTAGTTTCCCAGTTATAGGCATTTGAAATTCCCTTATAAGGTGTAAATTGTTTATAATTAAAAAAAAATAACTATGGCAATTATTTGTTTACATAAATATGATGAGCAAATAGATATACATCGACTGACACTTTTTTTTTTGCGAAAATCGAAAGTGCGCCAACTGAATTCGACGTGGACCAATTACAAACCACATCATGTGAAAGCAGCAGACTAAACTTTGATTTTTGAATCCTTTTTCTTTGTTTTATTTATATGTATTTTTTTGTTATGTTTCAGTTTCAGCGTTGCTTAGGCGTTTCATCTCACTTCACCCGCAGTCTGGAAACAGGTCTATCTGATGATTTCTTTTTTTGAATACAAAAATGCACACATACAACATTTAAACCATATTTCTATATCTATGTAGATCTATCTATCTATCATTTTATTATTCTGTTATAGCTTCATTATGATGGATTCGAAATAGCTCTTAACGGTCTCATGTCCACAAAAATTGGCATTTCACAGTTAATTTTTTTGTAACAAATTATTTATCCTACTCTTTTAAACAATTATACATAAGGAAACTTGTTTCAAATAAAGAAATAAAATGAAATTTTAAAATATATTTTTATATTAAGACTTAAATGAATAACGCAAGTTATAGGTACTCTGAGTCTGATTTTTAAATTAAGTAAACAAATACAGTCGGCTCCGCTTAACTAGGACACTAAAATTGCAGAAAATTTGTTTCAGTTGAGCGGAGTTCTCATTTAAACGAACTTCGGATAACTAGTTTCACATAAGCGGAGTTTTATAAAAAAAAAACTAATTTATATATTTTGAGAACGTCTAGGCCAAAAACTAAACCCAAATATAAAATCAACTATACCGGCATGGAATTACAGAAAGTACGATTGAAAAGGTGTGTTCAATTGAAAATTTGGTGGCAGCGTTCATTGATAGTCGTAGTAGCCGTGGCGTGATGGTTAGTGCGATGGACTGTCATGCCGGAGGTCTAAGGTTCGACCCCCAGCCTCGCCACCTATTTATTTAAAAGAAAAAACGGCTACTGCCTCTTGCGAGGAATTGACAAATCCTCCAAGAGTATCTCCTGTCACAGAAAAGTGCCGCTCGTTAGCCGTTCGGATTCGGCAATAAACTGTAGGTCCCCTCCATTCCTGCAGACACGCACACAGGAATGGTTGAGAGTTGTAAGTCACTAGGCCCTAGTTCTTCATGAGCTGTTGTGCCATGAAATTTATTTTTTTTGTTCATTGATAGTCTCAGTTATGCGGAGCTCAATAGGTGAAAATTTTCTATTTGTTTCAATTAAAAGGAGTTTTCACTTAAGCGAAGCTCAATTATCCGAAGTAGTTTACATGGAAACTGTAAAGCGGAGTCGACTGTAAATGAAATAGTAGAAATAAATGGGTTGCATCCCTTTTATGCTATGTTGACTACCTTAATCTAGTAATAGGTAACGAAATTTTGTTCGTAATTTAAGCCACACCTTTAGAAAACTTCTCCTTCTTCATTGAAAAGCAAGGAGGCATAGTTGGTTGGTTGTTTGCCTTTAAAAATTCCAAGGACTCAGTTGAAAAGGAAACGCCGAACCCTTCGGTGGTATTCATCGAAAATTAAAGCTTTCTTATAAATTAAACTATAAAACTATCTTGGCGGCCTTTGGCTAAATACTTAAAATTTAATACGTACTATATTCAAATAATTAAAAATTTTATAAGGTGAAAAAGTGTACTTCAGTTAAAAATAAATATTTTTGATTTTCTTACGCGGACAGAATAAAATTTATCATATTTAAGGTAACAAAATAATGAACTGAAATTGAACTAATAATGTAATGAAGTTTTTTTTTACATTGGCTACAAAAGAAAATACTTGACGTTTTCCAATCATAATTCAAAGAATAATATTGATTAAGCTTGTAAACTTGGCGAATCAACCCATTTGGTTTTTTAAAAAAATATTTTAAAAGCGGTTACTTCCATTGTAAGTTATTAATTTATTATTATATTAATGAATAATCGAAAGAATATAAATTTTCGTTTATACTAAAAATATTCCAATGCAAAAATGTAGTCCTTTTTAATGTGGCCAGTTCTAAGATTGGGAAAAAGTTCAATATTCAAAAGATTCAATATGTACTAAATGTTAATTGTTTTTTACTAACCAGAACAAAGTTTTGTGGCAGATACCAGTCTATGTGTTTCAGAAGTTTTTTTTTGGTATGCTTAATCCGCCAAATGCGATATTTCGTTTTAAAAATAAAAACGGTTTTCGCTATTTTAGATCATGTAATAAAGGCGAGTTAATTTTGTTTAACAAAATTAGTAAGGTGGTCGTAAATGCACCAGTGGTGCACAATGCACCATAGCTATATCCAGCAAACTAGGAACTGTATTGGTGTATACCTCATTTATATGTGTCCGTTACATTGAGCAACTGCGTTATACTTAAGTCTGGTCGTATCAGTGCTTTTTGGCGCAAGTGTGCAAACTAATTTGTCAATTTCTAGTGAAAAACAAAAAAATCGAGGTGAGTTTATTTATTTCAATTCGTTAAATGCTAACGTGAACAATAATTATACATAATAATACTTATAAACTAAATACATTATTCTAAGCTATTAAAGAACATAGTTTTGAATTTAATGCATTTAAGGTTATCATTTACAGAATCTATACAAAAGTAAAATTTATTAAATATTGAAATCAATTGCTTGACAGGGCTATTTGCACCATAGTTTGATCTACTGAATATATGGCACAATGGTTGCTGTAATCTTATACTTGTACGACTAAAACTGAAATTTAACCGACAAAGAACCGATGGAGATGATATTAACCCATTAATAATACCAACTATAAAACAAAACTGCAAATACTGCCTATGATTAGTGAGTGAAGGAAGATTTATTAAAGCGAGTCTTTGAGAATAAGGTGGAAGTATATTTTCATGTGACCATGGAAGAAAACGAAGGCAGAAACGCGAAAACCTTCTCTGAATTGCTTCAAGTCTATTTATATGAATGGAATAGTATTATTTTTATTGGTCTCACAAATGAAACAAAAAGAAGCTTAAGAACATAAGGGTCACGGAAATCGCGACCGAATCTCTTTATGAATCCTAGAATCTTATTAGCTTTCTTAACTATGTAGTTTAAATGATCATTAAAAGTTAATTTATGATCAAGAATAACTCCTAAGTCAGAGAACATGGAGACTTTACTTAAAGGACATGCATCTAATGTATAATTAAAAACTAAAGGAACTTTTTTTCGTGTAAAAGTCATGGTTTCACACTTGTCAACATTTAAAACAAGACGATTTTTATTGCACCATTCCCTAAATATTAATAAGTCTTCCTGCAAAAGTAGACAGTCAGATGTAGATGTAATACTTTTGAAAATCTTAATGTCATCAGCATAAATAAGGACAGATGAATGTTGTATGATTGAAACCAAGTCATTTATAAATAAAATAAATAAAAGTGGACCTAAATGGCTGCCCTGAGGGATGCCATAATTGACAATAAATTGATTCGAACACTCATTACGAAATACAACACTATAAAGCCTATTTTTTAGATACGATGAGATCCAATTTAAGAAATTATTATTAAAACCTTGATTGTTCAGTTTTAACATTATTGTATTATGACACAATCTACTTGTCCACGTTTTTCAAAAACATCTAAACAAAAAGATGTGAAGTTAAATAAATTAGTAACAGTAGATCTTTTTTAGATGAAGCCATGCTGATTATCACATATAATTGAAGTACAGTGAAAGGAAAGAACATTACATACGATAGACTCAAACAATTTCAGTATCACTGATAACAATTTGTAACTGGTTAGTGGGCTTTAGGTCAATTTTGACCTAAAGCCCACTAACCAGTTACAAATTGTTGATATAACAAAGGTCACATAAATTATTATATATATTGGTATCACTGATAGTTTAGCTATAGGTCAGTAGTTTATTACTTCATTTTTAGGACCTTTCTTGTGCACAGGTATAATAAATGCACTTTTCCAAATATTTGGGAAAATTGAGCTTTTTAAAGACTCATTAAAGAGAACACATAGCGGATATGACAAATACGCAACACATTTTTTTAAGATAGAGGATGGTATACCATCAGGGCCTGGACTAAAACACTCATCCAATTTCATGATACTTTGTGTAACGGTATCTTCGTTTATTTCAAAATTAATTGAATTTAAGTGAGGGAAATTTGCCTCAGAAGAAGAAGAGTAAGAAGTTATGTCATTGTTTGTGTTTTCGAAAGCTTCTTTAAAGAAGTTTGCAAACATGTTTGCGATAACCTTAGGCTCATGACTAGTTGACGTTGAATTTGACATAGAGTTTGGGTAGCCACTAGTTTTTCTTTTACTATTTACAAATTTCCAGAAACTATCTGGATTAGTTTTAAGGTCACATTCAATTTTAGCAATATAACTTTCATATAAAGAATTTGAATACTCTGTAAATAGATGTTTTAGAATTAAAAAAGTTTCACAATCCTCATCAGCTCTTGTCCTGTTATATTTTACCCAGGCTTGGTTTTTTTTTGTTTTTTAAGTTTTTAAGATGTAAATCAAACCATGGTGGTACATTAGTGTTACCACGAGCTCTTTTGAATGGAATTGTTTTGTAAAAACAGTCAAAATTATATTATAAAAGACGTTACACATATCATTAAGGGTATGTGTCCCTTGAAAAAATAGGTTGGAGTTCTGCGCTAATCGGTATAGCGTTCACAATTTTGCGAATATTTTAATGAAACAAACGGTCATCGATTGGAAATATGTTAAGTAATATATATATATATTTGTGTGGCTTTAAAAAAAAATAAAAAATATTTTATACCTTAAAACCGCCAGACAGATAGAAAAATCATAAAATTTAGTACGATGCTTACAAAAATGGATAGGAAATTGGGTAAAAATAACTTTCTTATTTTTTTTTTATTTTTTTTCTGGAGAAAATTGATCTCAAAACTAAGCAATACATTTTTTTTCTTTTTATTAGTTTATTTATTCATCCAAAAAAAATGCACAAAACTATAAAAAATAAAGGAAATTCGTTAAATTTTATGAATGCATAATTTGATAAAACTTTTGAAGTATGTTAGGTAAGCAAGTCAAATTAACGTTTTTACAAAGCTTATATGTATATGCAGTTACCTTAATTTTTATTTTATTTTTTTAAATTTTTTACAGTTACTTTTTAGAGACAAAAATAGAAAAGATATTCCTTTTTCTTCAATTATTTTGCGCGATTGCCTGGGAAATTGAATGTTATATTTTTTAAATTTTCTAAATGTTTTTTGAATCAAAGTATCATGTGTTCCGAACTAAATAGTACCTTTGAAAAAAAAATATTTACCTTACAACATGCTTGAAAACGCAATGCAATTTGACATTATTTGTAATGCCGTTGTAATGCAAGGACAGCCAATACAATTACCACATATTTTTTTTATTTTTTTTTTGGTATTTTTTTTATTAGATTTAAAAAACAAAATCGTATTTTCTTTTATGGTTTTTTTATTTCTAATTTTGGAAAAGTTGTCAATTTTGCAGTTTCTTACTGGAAAAACATCTTTGCTCACGCACACAAAGAAATTTGGTTCAAAAGAAATCCACTCCCACTGGGTTGTGCATGCATTCTCTTTTCCCCAATTCTCTTTTTACTAACAAGAAAAGTTCCGTATTGACTCTTTACACTTTTTTCTTTATTTTTATAGAAAGCATACATAGTAATCCTGTTCATCATTTGGATGTCAAGTGATCTTTTTTTAGGTAAAAGAAAAAGAAGAAGGTTATTATGTATGTGTATACCAGTCTTTTTGTTGTCAAGGGATAGACGTGGTGGAAGTTGGAGTTCACTTCGCGCGGGCGCGGTGGTATCTTTCTAGGAGATTTGGTTGAGTTTTGTGTACCTTGTACGTACATACATATGTACATAAGGTATGTATTTTTTTTTGTTGGCTCATCGATGGAATGGAAGTTTTTTTCTGTTTCTTTTGCAAAAGGGAATCTATGATATTGCGTGTAATAGTCATGCACTGTTTGTTGTTTTTTTCTTTTGTTCTTATATGTAGGTAATGTCATGTTGAAATGTTTAGAATCGTTGCCGAAAGATTGTTTTGATTTAATTTTGCGACAACGAACTATCATACCCATTTTTCAAGATTTTCGTATAATTTTTTGATGAAAACTTTTTAAACTATTGTGAGGGTTGTGTAGGATGTAGAATATTGGTTGAGATGTCAATTTAAACGTTAGCTTACTAAGGTGCTGGTAAAAGAAATATTAAATTTATAGATGCATCCAGTAAAAAGTTGTGAGGGCATGAAAAAAAAGCATTAGATTTGTAAATATCTGGAGTTGGGGTTGTTGAAAAATTGTATTTTTAAAGTAAAAAACGATAAAATATTTACCGCAAAGTCCATAAATAATAAAATTTAAATAAAACACAAAGTTTTTTCCTTTTATTTGCACCTTAAGTGACTTTGCCAATTTTAATTTAATATATTAAAGCAAAACAAACACCAATATATCAAATAAGATTTGGATGCATTTCGACGTTAGTCATCCTCAGCGAGCACGTTCGTACTAAGTCTCCCATGGGTGCAGGTCAGTTAAATGTTAGCATGATACCTATTTGAACTGAAATTACAACAAAATTAAAACGTTATTTAATAATTTCGTCGATTGTTTTGAACAGTGGGGAGCGTATTGGTGCCTCCAACGTGTTCATTGTAACATTTCTGTTAAGATACATATATATACTTTCGTAGGCATCAAGTTTGTACGCATCGTTGACTTGTTTCTTCAATTTTATATTGTCGACACTCCAATGTGTGCGATGGTTTTGTTCGAGAGCATGTAGTGCGACAGCTGATTTTGTAGCTTGTTGTTTTTGGATGCTGGACAAATGTTCTTTGAAGCGTACCTCTATACTTCTTTTCGTTTGGCCAATATACTTTTCTTCACATTCACTGCACGATATTTCATATATGAATGTGAAGAAAAGTATATTGGCCAAACGAAAAGAAGTATAGAGGTACGCTTCAAAGAACATTTGTCCAGCATCCAAAAACAGCAAGCTACAAAATCAGCTGTCGCACTACATGCTCTCGAACAAAACCATCGCACACATTGGAGTGTCGACAATATAAAATTGAAGAAACAAGTCAACGATGCGTACAAACTTGATGCCTACGAAAGTATATATATGTATCTTAACAGAAATGTTACAATGAACACGTTGGAGGCACCAATACGCTCCCCACTGTTCAAAACAATCGACGAAATTATTAAATAACGTTTTAATTTTGTTGTAATTTCAGTTCAAATAGGTATCATGCTAACATCTAACTGACCTGCACCCATGGGAGACTTAGTACGAACGTGCTCGCTGAGGATGACTAACGTCGAAATGCATCCAAATCTTATTTGATATATTGGTGTTTGTTTTGCTTTAATATATTAAATTAAAATTGGCAAAGTCACTTAAGGTGCAAATAAAAGGAAAAAACTTTGTGTTTTATTTAAATTTTATTGTTGTTGAAAAAATTAAAAATTTTTAAAATATTTATAAATTAATAATCTCTATTAGCTGTAGAAATTTCAGATTTTTAGATCTACCCATACAAATATAAAAAATCAAAAACAACAAAAAAAATGGGTAAAAAAAATGTGTCATCTTCAAAAATCAAAAAGTGGGTGAAAAAAATTCCTGAAACATGGGTAATTTTTTTTTTTTTTTTATTATCTTTCTAATGGTGTAAAATTTGTTTCTCTATCTGATACCCCCGATTTATAGCGAATTATTTGTCAAAGGCGTATTATTCAAAAGTCAACTTTTAACATTTTATAACTCACTTCGTAGATTTTTTAGAATTTTTTTTAAATTTAAAAGTTTCTTGTAGTTTAAAGATCTATCAACTAAAATAAGAATTAACGTTCTAACTTCTCCCGTTTAGAAAATAGTTTTTCGACCTTTAATAAAAAAAAAACCATTTTACCTTACTTAAAATTGGAATTTCAAAAAATCCCGCCTTAGTGCTCCTTTACATAAAATTCTCTATCAAATAAAATTTATTTTATATTTTTATGATTTACAGTATAAGCTGTGCAATGATGAGTCAAATGAATGAATGAGCCAGTGAGTGACCGTTTCTTTCATTTATAATATAAAATAATAAAAATAAAAATTTTAGATATTTTTATAATTAATTACACATGACACCATAAAAAACAAATCCATCCATACCTACCTATCTGGTCAGAATATTGTTTTATTTATTTTCTCTAAATTGTATGTCTGGCACTTGTATTTACATACATAATAAGTAGGTACATTTGCTTCATCTGCGCTTACTCGCTCGCTACCTGTTTTTTTCCTTTCTTTTGCTTGAGCGTGCCTGTGCGTGATTGTCTGCTCTCTGCAACATCGTTTGCGATTAAAAAAGAGTACAAGAGTAGGTATAATTAAAATTCGAACGCCGAATTAGGTGAAGAGAGCTTACTAACACATTCAAATTCATTTACATGAAATTTGAGTTGGCTGGTCGGGTACACCTACCCTTAACTGGCTGAACAGAATAGAATGATGGAACTGAAGACGCAGACGGAACTGATTTTATGTAGGTGTATGTACCTACTTACTTTGTTAGGTACTTATGCTTTTAAAGCATATGGATAAATTCGAGATGTACAGTATGTATGTAGGTACATACCCACTTACATTACACTTACATAGCTAATTTTATTGTTGGAAGCAAAATAATGTTAGGGTATCTGCTAACTTATTGGAAAATAAAAAGAATATAGGTACCTACTGAGAGTCTTCACTACAGCAAGATGAAAAAATGGCAAAGGGTAAGGAGCTTTTTTTTTTTTCATAAAACCATATTTTCTCGTTATCTTGTTTAAATTTGTACCTGGGCGAAACGCATTAGGATTGGACTGAAGGTCACAAAAATATATAAATTGAATTACATTCAATACAGTCGAATAAAACAAAAACAAAAATAATTCTTTTATTTATGTTTTCCTTCTTCTTAAAATTTGTACCTACATGTTTAGAAGTGATTAAATAATAGCAAACTCACTCATTATTATTAAATTTTTTATTTTAAATAGCTTGCAGGAAATAAAGTCAATTTAGCATACATAATATATCTACATTATAGTCAAACAACTAAGGAAATAAAATTTTTGCAAGCTTTTTTTTGTGTTTTTTGAAGAGCTGTGTCTGTGAAAAATGGAGGTATTGAGATGGAATAAAAATATTTCAATGCTTTATTTTTTTGTTTTGAGAAATTTTTGCAAATGACACTTAACATTTCCTTTGAATTTTGTATCTTATTACCTATTATGCATTGGTTTGTTTCTCTGTTATTTCGTTGTTCTAAAATGTTTCTTCCTGAGAAATATGGCTTTGAATAAAGACAGACACTTTTAAATTTTGTAACAGTTTTGGAAACCTGAATTATTCCTACAAGACAGCAATTTCAAAACTTTAAATCGAATATTTTTTTTTTGGTGTAAAAAAAAGTAGGAACAAAAAACGACTTTGTTAAAAAAACAAACCAAAAAGTGATCGATTTTTTCCTCTTACCAGATACATAGCAATTCCTACTTAGCTACCCACATAATACTAGATACCTACCTACGTACATATATTTTGGCGTCAACTACTTGACACATTCATTGCTTGGTGCAATATTACACTCACAATGAATTGGGAACCCTATTCAATAATAATGTTAATCATTGACCTGCATTAACATGTAATGTATTTTTCAGAATCATTTAGGTATCAACTATACGCAAAATTAAATCAAAACAATCATTTAGCATCGATACCAAAAATTTCAATCATGATCATGACCTTGCACCATTGCCTATGAGAAAAAAAAAAAATTTAAAAAAACAAAAACAAAAAAAAAAAACAGTACATGACCTACATATATGTGTAATTATTCTACGGGCAATGTCATAGATTTCTTTTCGCAAAAGAAGCAAAAACAAATTTTCAAGCGATAAGCCAACAAAAAAAATGGTAGGTACATACCTACATGTATGTACGTAGAAGTTACACAAAATCCAAACAAATCTCCTGCAACGATCCCATCACGCAAAGTGAACACGAATTCCACCAAGTCTACCTACCTGTTAAAAAAAAAAAACATAGGTACCATACACACATTTTTTTTCATGACGTCTTTTTTTATCTTCAGAAAGATCGCTATCCTTCACAATTATTCACGAATACTATTATATGACACAAAAAAAACATTAGCAGTCAAGAGTCGATACCAAACAAACAACTTATTTTGTAAGAAAAAGAGAATAAGGAAGAGAAATGCATCTTCATACCACCCAGTGGATTTCTTTTGAACCAAAGTCTTTGTGTGCGTGAGCAATGATGTTTTTATGGTAAAAAGACGCAAAATAGACAACTTTTAAAAATTAAAATTAAGAAAACCGTAAGAGAAAATACTAGTTTATTTTTTAAATGTAATAAACAAAATACCAAACAAAAAATTAAAAAATATGTGGTAATTGTATTTTCTATCCTGACCCAATCACGGCATTACAAATAGTGTCGTATTTAATTGCATTTTTAGGCGTGTTATAAGACACATTATTTTTTTTTAAGATCCATTCCAAGTTCAGGACATATGATCCTTGATTTTAAAAAGCATTTAGAAAATTTAAAAATATAACATTGATCCCCAGGCAAACGCGCAAAATAATTGACAAAAACGGACCATTTTTTTTTGTCGTTTTGTCTCTTAAAAGTTAATGTAAAAAATAAAAAAAAAATAAAAGAAAAATATAACTAATTGCGCATACATATTAGCTTTATAAAAACGTTAATTTGACTTCATTGCCTTTTAAACTTCAAAAGTTTTATCAAATAATGCATTCATACTTCTTTGTAAATTTCCTTAATTTTTGATAGTTTTGTACATTTTGTATGGGAATAAATAAAAAGAATAAAAAAAAAGAAAATCTATTCGAAGTTTCGAGATCAATTATCTCTAGACAAAAAATATAAAAAAAATAAAAAAGTAATGTTTACCCATTGCCCCATTCATTTTTGTAAGCATCTCACTAAACTTCATGATTTTTCCATCGGTCAGGCGGTTTTGAGGCATAAATGCGCTTGTGTTTTTTTTTCTAGCCACACAAATATGTGACCAAACTTATTTCCAATCGATAAGGGTTTACTTCATTAATATATACGCAAAATTGTGAACGCTACACAGTTTAGCGCAAAACTCCAACCTGTTATTTTAGAGGGACACTTACCCTTAAGGGTATGTGTACCTTGGTAAAATAGGTTGGAGCTTTGCGCTAAACTGTATAGCGTTCACAATTTTGCGAATATTTTAATGAAACAAACGGTAATTGATTGGAAATAAGTTGAGCAATATATTTTTGTGACTTTAAAAAAAAATTATATATGCCTCAAAACCGCCAAACAGATTGAAAAATCATAAAATTTAGTGAGGTGCTTATAGGGATGATAGGAAAATTGGTTAAATATTACTTTCTTATTTTTTTTACATTTTTTTTCTAGAGACAATTTATCTCAAATTGACAAATGGGTTTTGTTTTTTCTATATTTTTTTTATTTATTCCCAAAAAAATGTACAAAACTGTGAAAAATGAATGAAATTTACAAAGAGGTATGAATGCATTATTTGATAAAACTTCTGAAGTATAAAAGGTAACGAAGTCAAATTAACGTTTTTTCAAAGCTAATATGTATGCGCAGTTGTTTTTATTTTTCTTTATTTTTCTTTAATTTTTTTTTATTTTTTACAGTAACTTTTTAGAGACAATAATACAAAATATACTTCTTTTTTCCTAATTATTTCGTTTGACCCCCTGGGAAATTGAGTGTTATATATTTAAAATTTCCTAAATGTTTTTTAAATCAAAGAATCATATGTCTTGAATGCCTAATGGGTTTAAAAAAAAAAAATATTTCGTATAACATGCTAAAAAATGCAATTCAATGTGACACTATTTGTAATGCCGTGGTTAGGCAAGGACAGCCAATACAATTACCACATATTTTTTTAATTTTTGTTTGGTGTTTTATTTATTAAATTTAGAAAACAAAGTTATATTTTCTCTCACGGTTTTTTCAATTTTAATTTTGAAACAGTTGTATATTTTGCTGTTTTTTACTTGAAAAACATCTTTGCTCACGCACACAAGGAAGTTTGGTTCAAAAGAAATCCACTGGGTGGTAATGCTTTCTCTTTTTCCTTATTCTCTTTTCTAAGGTTATTATAAATGTGATGATGTGTATTGTGTTTGTGTATGCTCTTTTTCCGAGGAGTAGACTTCATGGGAGTTCGTGTTCACTTCGCGTTGTGAGATCGTGGCAGGAGATTTATTTGAATTTTGTGTATCTTGTACGTAGTACATATGTATGTTTTTTTTTTTTTTCGTTGGCGCATGCGGTTGGTATTTTTTGTTTGCTTCTTTTGTGGAAAGAAATCTATTATATTGCGTGTAGAATTATATAGGTCATGCACTGTCTGTTTTTTTTTTTTTTCATTTTTTTTCTCATAACAATTGTGCATGGTCATGGTTGAAATGTTTGTTATCGTTACTAATTGTTTTGATTTAACTTTGCGTATAGGTGAATGCTTTAGATCCCTACATTTTAATGCAGATGAATGATTAAAATTATTATTAAATGGGGTTTACATTTCACTGTGAGTGAAAGGTACTGCACCAAGCAATGAATGTTTCAAGTGGTTGGCGCCAAAATATATATACATAGGTATAACTAGTATAATGTGGGTAGGTTAGGTATACCTATGTATGTATGTATGGATCTGTAAAAAGGAGACAATCGATCACTTTTTGTTTTCGGTGGTAGCACATGACATTGTTAAAAAAAGGGTTAGAGTGGGATGTGGCGTGGGAGATAATTTCAAGTGAGTAGTAAGGAATGCGCTCTTATTGATTTTTGTTTTCCATAGGAAGAGTTTTATTTTCTCATTTCAATGTGCTACGGTGATGGGTGGGATGAAATGACCGTTAAATTCCCGTTGGTAAAGAGGAGAAAATGTACAACTTTTAGTTTTCGTTTCCATTTGAGATTTTTATCCTAATTTGAATTCGTGATTCTGTCTACGAGGTTCATTTTTAATTATCGGAACATTTCATTTTTGTTGAGATATACCAACTTTTTGTGAAGAAGTGAATAAATATATACCTATTCAACTTACAATAATTACGTACAATTTCAAATTGTGTAGTTAGATGATTGTGGTGTGATACATACTAGTTTTTTTAAATTCTAATCAATTCTTTATAACGTCGTAGAGTATATTGTTTTTTGTTGTTAATCTTTTCTGCAATTTATATGACGTTACATATTACAATCAATAAAATAAAATTTATCTGAAGTCAATATCTTTAACCGTTCCCGAGATGTAAAAAAAAAGTAAAAAGTAGATACCTATGTATGTAGGTATCACGAACGTAAAAGCTTACCTGCACTCAATACGCTGACATCACTCTAAAAACGCTCACCATCACCAACCACCCACCGCCAAACCAACAAAAATTTCAGCCTTACCTTAAAATCCAACAATTAGAACTCACGTTGTTAATTTAGCATGTAATAAGCACCCCCCATCCTATTTATGTACGTGCGCCCTTGATTGTGTACTTAGAAAAAAAATTGAAAAATAATTTGTATTGGATGCAATACAATACCCGCTCTTGCAGGGCCACCACCAGCGTTACCAAATCCTTCTGGTACTCAAAATAGGAGTGCGTTCGTACCGGTAGGACAACAGCGTAGAACCAATCCAGTTTCGGCAGCTTCAGAAAGGTCTTTTCAACCTCAGGCCAACCCACAAGTTTTTGGGGGCTTCCAAACTCCATACACTCCATTTCCGTATCCACCACCAGTTATACATCCGTTTGCACATTCCGGATACAGAACTCCTATTAAGGTGGATAAATGGGGCTTAAAGTTTGACGGCCTTTCAGACAAGTTAACTGTTGAAGTCTTTAGAATAGAAAAATTACAAAGCCGTTATGCTTGTTCGTGGAATGAGATTTTGAGAGAATTCCACCAATTACTCTCAGGTTCAGCTTATGATTGGTTTTGGCAATTCCAAGTCGATAGAGAATTCGATTGGCCCACTTTAAAAGAAGCGTTATTAAGTCGATATCAAAACCCCATGACCGATCTTGAAATAGTCCGAAACATACTTGATCGGAAACAGTATTCTTACGAAAATAGTGAGGAATTCTTAGCGGCCATAAACAAAATCAGATTTCAATTGAAAATGCCTATTCCAGAGGCAGACATGGTTAAAATCATTAAGCGAAATTTGAATGAGAAAATCAGGAATTTAGTGTTTCCGCAAGCAATCTTTTCTCTTGATCAGCTTCGTTTTGTTTGTAGGGAAGCTGAAGCAGCTTTACCGAAGAGAGAGAGGGACCTTCCCGTGCCTAAATCAGCTGGTAGGCTTCCGAATAAATACGGTGTTAACGAGCTGGAATATGAAGAAGAATACCAGCCTCCTGATGAACAACTGGCCGCTTACCAATTCGGTGGGGCACGTTCTAAAAATCCACCCAGAAGATATGCCGACACTACAACTCTTGTGTGTTGGAACTGTAAGGTTCAAGGCCATACATATTTTGACTGTGAGTCTGATATCAGAAATTTGTTTTGTTTTAAGTGTGGTCAGGAGGGTGTTAAAACACCAAGTTGTCCGCGATGTCACCCGGAAAACCGAGCGCGGGACGCGAAGGCTCTGGGGGAATCGCGTGCCATCCAAAAACAGAACCCCCAATAAATTGTAAAGAGAGGGACGCAAGCGAAGAATATGAAAAAGATAAAATTTTAGATACTCTTCCAAAAGAGGAAGAGCAAAAGTTTAAAATTTTAAATCGGCAAGGAAAACTTGAAAATGAAGAAGTTAAGGTTAGAGAAACAAATTTATTTCAAATAAAACCTTTACATATCCGTCTTAAGGAATATGAAGAAGCTAGAATGAGAATTTTCAATAGCGCGATAAGCGTACCTTCTAAAAATATTTTAAAAGCTAGGGCCAGATTTAAAGCCCGAAAAAAAAACCAAAAAGAAAATATCTTCCACTATTTTAAATCTGGAATCTGATCCCCGGCCGTATGGCAAAATTAGAATAGGTTCAAGAGAATTTTTAGGTTTGCTGGACAGTGGAGCCAGCGTCAGCATTTTAGGAAGAAATTGCAAACAACTAATTCAGCAACTCGGCTGCCCAATCATTCCTTTTTCTTCAGGAGTTAGGACCGCTGACGGCAAGAGTCAGTCAATCGTGGGCAAAGTCGAAATAAAAGTCCAATACAAAGATAGAGTGAAAGGGCTTACCTTCTTCCTCGTTCCAAATTTGGACCAGGAGATCTACCTTGGGGTAGACTTCTGGAGGGCATTTCAGTTAGCCCCAAGTATAATAAGTAGTGTCAAGGTTGACGAAGAATTAAATACATCGAACGCTCATCAGTTGAACTCTGATCAGCAGGCCAGACTGGATGCAGTCAGGCAGAGATTTTTTTGTTTTTGACCGGGATGGTCTCGGAAAGACGTCGCTGATGGAGCACGTCATTGATACAGGGGATGCGCTCCCTGTGAAACAGCGTCACTACCCTGTATCTCCAGCGATACAAGCCATTTTGTATGAAGAGTTAGATCGGATGTTGAGCCTCGGCGTTATCGAGGAGAGTGAAAGCCCGTGGTGTTCGCCAGTGGTTCTCTTGCGAAAACCAGGCAAAAATCGACTTTGCCTGGATTCTCGCAAGGTGAATTCACTGACGAAGAAAAACGCTAACCCTCTCCCCCATATCGAGGGGCTCATCAGCCGACTACCGGATACTATCTACATTAGTAGTATAGATCTAAAGGAAGCATTCTGGTAAATACCGCTGGAGAAACAGAGTAGGGAAAAGACTGCCTTTGCGGTACCGGGAAGACCCTTGTACCAATTTACTGTTATGCCCTTTGGGTTGTGTAATGCAGCCCAAAGGTTATGCCAGTTGATGGACAAGGTAATTCCTGCACGACTTAGGGATCGTGTCTTTGTGTATCTTGACGATCTGCTCATCATGGCGCCGGATTTCCAGACGCATATCGCCTTGCTAAGCGAGGTAGCCGACTGCTTACGCAGGGCTAACCTCACCATCAACATGAAGAAATCCAAATTTTGCTTCAAAGAGCTGAAGTACTTGGGCTTCATAGTTGGTGGCGGTAGGCTTAAAACCAATCCTGCCAAGGTGGAGGCCATTGTGGACTTTCTAGTTCCCAAAACCCCAAGGCAGGTTCGGCGGTTGCTTGGTTTAGCAGGGTGGTATCGAAAATTCATAAAGAATTTCTCTAGTCTGACTGCACCTCTGACTGACTTGCTGAAGAAGAGGAATGCTTAGTTTTGTATGACTGCTGAGGCCCTGAAAGCGTTCGATGATCTAAAGATAGCGTTAACCACGGCACCGGTTCTCTCGCATCCGGACTTTACAAAAAGATTTTATATCCAATGTGATGCTTCGGATGCGGGAATAGGTGCCGTACTATTCCAAAAGAACGAGGAAGAAGAAGAGGTCCCAATTGCGTACTTCTCGCAAAAGTTTAATAAGAGTCAGAGGAACTTTAGTGTGACCGAGAAGGAGTGTATGGCAGCAGTGATGGCTGTGCAAAAATTCAGGCCGTATGTCGAGGGCATGGATTTTACAGTTATCACCGACCACTCCAGTCTTCAATGGCTTATGAGCATGAAAGACCTTAGTGGAAAGCTCGCCAGGTGGAGTCTGTTGCTGCAATCGTATGCCTTCGACATACAGCACCGAAAAGGCACCCTAAATGTAGTTCCAGACACTCTTTCTCGGGTACACGTGGATTCTCTGGCTCTTGAAGCTCTTAAAGATGTTGCCCCGATGATTGACTTAGAGTCAGCGGAATTCCTATCCGATGAATATTTGGACCTAATCGAAACGGTAATCGAACATAAAGAGGAACTTCCAGATTTAATATATGAAGATAGATATGTATATAAGAAAGCGTTTAAAAAGTTAGGCGAAGAAGAAATGACAGAGCATTCGTGGCTACTTTGGGTCCCATCAGGTCTGACTGAAGAAATCATAAGTAGGGCTCATGATCCTCCTAAGGCCGCTCACGGCGGAATGGCTAAGACCTTAAATAGGATTAGACAATACTTCTATTGGCCTAATATGACCGTGCATGTGCGTGAATATGTGTCTAATTTTAATGTTTGTAAGCAACGTAAAGCGTCTAATCAAGTATCTCGCCCCCTATTGTAACGTCTTATTGTAACCGTAACCGTTACAATTGTAACCGTCCTTTCGAAAAGATATACATTGACTTTTTAGGGCCTTATCCGAGGTCAAAATTAGGAAATGTATATGATTTCGTTGTTTTAGACCATTTGTCCAAATTTGTGTTGTTGAAAGCGTTACGAAAAGCAAGTACTTTAAGCGTGATAAAATTTTTAAAAGAAGATGTCTTTAACATGTTTGGAGTTCCGAATATAATTCATTCGGATAACGGAAAGCAATTTGTGGCCAACGAATTTGAAAATATGGTAAATAAATATGGCATAAGACATTTCAAAACCGCCTTCTATGCACCGCAGTCGAATGCGTCGGAGAGGGTTAACCGCTCGTTGTTAGCTGCTATCCGATCATACCTTAAGGATGACCAACGGTACTGGGATACGCACCTTGGCGATATAGCGTGTGCATTAAGGAGCGCAGTTCATAGCTCTACTGGTGTATCACCATATTTTGCTCTATTTGGTACGAATATGATGATGCACGGTAGTAGTTATGAACTTGCTACAAAGTTGAACGCGGTAGACGACAACGAGTTCTTAACTCTTCCCCGACAAAGTCGATTGCAATGCATAAGAAATCAAATTCGCGAGCACATATTAAAGGCCAACGATAAATCAGCGAGAATATATAATGTCCGATCCTAACCGGTTAAATATTCGCCCGGACAAGAAGTTTATCGGAAGAATTTTGTGTTGAGTGATTCTTCAAAGTATTTATCCGCAAAGCTTGCACCAAAATATATAAAATGCCGAATAATAAAACGAATCGGAAATAATATGTATGAAGTAGAAAATCTCGATGGAAAACGATTCGGAATATTTCACGCAAAAGATTTGAAACAA
Organism: Epistrophella euchroma; assembly: GCA_947049315.1. NCBI lineage: Eukaryota > Metazoa > Arthropoda > Insecta > Diptera > Syrphidae > Epistrophella > Epistrophella euchroma. Next base: position 67,686,902 of record OX346245.1, read on the forward strand.
TGAGAAAAGAAAACTTCAACTTATTCACCGAGCCTTTAATAATGTTTTAAAATTATTCGCTTTTACTTCGTATTGCTTTTCGTATTCGTAGTTGTTATTGTTAGTGTTAAATGTTATTTATTTATTTATTATTTGTCGCTTGTTTTATTTATTTTGTTTAATTTGTTTTAGTACCGTCACGTTTTATTAGTTAATTTAGTTTTCCAACAATGTACCTGATTTAATTCACAAATCAAAAATCGATTCTTCGAAAAGTTCACGATTTGAAAAATGTTCACTTTAAAATTAAACAGAAAAACCAACCAAAGATATTTAGGGAAAATCAAAAAACCCAATATAAAATAACATCCTGAAAATTTTCAAGAAAAACCAAGAAGTTTTATATAGTTTATAATATGTTTTATTAATTGCATGCTTTCTGTTACTAAATGTTATTTATTTTTATTTATTTATTGATACTAGAATACTTTTTACTAATTATTATCAAGCATCTTTGATTTCTAGATTTAAGGTACTAACCACTTTGCTTCTGTGATATTTTTTTTATATAAAGACTGAATTACTAACCATAATAAACATATTTACACCTTTTTTTTTATTTATACTTTAGGTTTAGTAATCTACTTTTAAAATCTGTGATACTAACTTTAAGCTTTTATAGATCTGTGATACTAATTTTAGTTTTTTATTTATACCACTTTTATTTATTTATACCACTTTTATTTATTTATTTATTTATTTATTTGCATGTTTATGTACTAATTTAATAGTCTGGTCACTGGCACTTTTCAATAATAAAATCCTTAAAAATAACACTGAAACCACTCACCAGAAATAATAAAAGAATAAAAAAGTATCCGAACAGGCGAGGCGTAGGCGTTGAGGTAGGTCAGCGAACAATAATCTTTATTAACTGCAACCGGCAACTGTTTTTTTTTGTAGGCTCTTATCTAGTGCTGGGTTGTTGACCTTGAACAAGATATATGTAGGTGTGTGCTGTAATAAAAAAAATAATTATGAAATTTTAGGTTTTATTATGTACAGTAGGTACTTAACTTTACTGTTAGGAAATGTTGGCGTCGGTGGTTTTGGCAAGAAAATTTAACAGGAACTTTTCCTTGGCCCGGCTGAACGTGGGTTTTTCCCCACATTTGTCTTCAATCCCAATAAGTGTCCTGAAATAATTGCAAAATAATTGTTTACAGTATAAAACAGAAAGAAAATGTTTTAACTTACCTTTCTGGGTACGGCGTCCTTTTAATGATTCCGTCAACTTCCATGCAATACTCTGGCCTAGCGTAGGTGCACTTTTTATATAAGGCGCCCGTAGTTTCTGATTTTGTTGCTTATTGAGAATATATCCCAATAAACAACAAATTTTGTTGCGGCCGCCTCCGATATAGATGTCGACGAGACCTAGGAAACAAGAGGAAAAAAGGAAATACGAATTAATATCAAAATATATAATATATGTATATAAATAAATATAGAATAACAAAATTTAATTTTATATTCTTACCTTTCATGTTGTCAACTTCAGTGTTGTAATTGTTTGCCTTGCTTCTGGTATCTGTTGTTGTTGAGAAGCCACATAGTCTTTTTTGAACAAAATAGACGCGCACTTTGACGCGCGTTTGATCCTGCGTTAATATTTTATTGACAATTTTTTTTTATGTATGATTTTGGTGGACTGTCCAACGTCAAAAATAGAAGGTTTAAAGGCAAATTATGAGGTGTTCATGTTACATCCGGTTCTTGAAAGGGTGTGAAAAACAAAAGAAGGTTGCCGACGGAAAGGTTAAACGTAGATTGTTTCATATTACTATTTGCTTATATATTAAACGTTCTATGTTAGTTACGTAATATCCGTTTTCAAATGTTTTTCATGTTTCGATCCTCGTCACTCCACGTTACACGTTTCGATTTTCTTGTGACTTAAGTCATACGTTTTTATTTGTATTCCTGACATGTTCGTTTATTTGTCGAATACGTTTTCTTCGTACTAGCTATGATTATTTCATGTTTTGAAAATAAGAAAAATCTCACCTACTCAATAATATATTGTAACATCCATCTTACATCAACATCTATAAAATCAACATCATCCTACATCCTAACATTTATTTTTTTTGAATAATATAAATAATTCTATAAAATCCACCTTTTGAAATAATGTATACATTTTATAATCATTTTTTTTTTGCACAACACTGTATTTAACGTAGAATATTTTTTTTCCCATCACTGTAAATTAAAATTGTAACAGTAAAAGACTCCAGCTTAAAGTATAAAAGGCGAAGCAAATTTGTAACATCAAGCATTAGTTCGAATAAAGTTAATGAGTAAACATACAGCAATAGTTGGAGTTACTTGTATTTTTTTCTTTGGTCCGAACAAATTTGCTTTTTTGGTTCTTTGGGTCAGTAGACAGGCTGAACTCTTTTGGTCGCTTGGCTCTGCTACATTTTGGAAGTAGGTAGCCCCATTTTTTCTTCGAACCAGTAGACAGGCTGAACACTTTTGGTCGCCTGGCTCTGGAGCACCTTCGTCGTCGGAACTCTATCGTTACACACACACATACACGCACACACACCCACACACCGTTGCGTAAAACAACAACGCTTCAATTGGCGCCCAACCTTGTGGTTACTTAAACTGTCACATCTGACGTTTCTGGTGGACAGCACAGTAGAACCCAACTAAGTGCAACACAGTCGAACCCGTTTAACACCGACCGCACTACAGTCGAATCCGTTTAAGTGGGTTGAATTTTTTTTTTGATTGCTTCGATAGCAAAAATAATTTTTTTTGGAAAAAAAAACAACAACCCCAGCACCGACCGAACTACAGTCGAACCCGTTTAAGTGGGTCGAAATTTTTTTTTGATTGCTTCGATAGCAAAAATAATTTTTTTTTGAAAAAAAAAAAACAACAACCCCAGTACCGACCGCACTACAGTCAAACCCGTTTAAGTGGCTCGAATTTTGTTTTTGATCACTTTGATAGCACAATTTTTTTTTTTAAAGAAAAACCGCCCTGTACCTATATATAGAAAAGTTAATCTATGAGAAAGAGCAATCGGCTGTTTATGAAGCCTAAGGCAATATATACTGAGAAAAGCTCCTCATCAGAATCTTCCGAAGTTGAATTTGAATCGTCGGTTGAATCAACGGTTATAGAAGAAGTTTCTTCTAAAAACAACACAATGTCCGAACCGCCTTCAATTGCTATATCAGAAGATCAGCTGACCCGTTTGGTAGCTGCCATTGGCGTCAAAGAAAATAAAGGAACGTTTAGCAGATGCACCGCTCGTTTTGATGGTGAAAGAAACACATCGAAGCTGGACGATTTTATAGCAACGATTACGGTGTATAAGAATACAGAAAATGTTTCCGAAGCTAATGCGTTGACTGGATTCCCGCTTTTACTCGAAGGTTTTGCATCAAACTGGTGGCAAGGTGTTAAGAATGAAGCCAAAACATTCGATGATGCATCAAAGCTAATACGCTCATCCTTTGCTCCACCGAAGCCAGCATGGAGAATATATACAGTGAGCCAGTTAGCCAACGAACCAATTGACGAATTTATATGCAAAAAGCGAACACTATTCTCTCAATTAACCGATAAACTTACGGAAGAGATAATGCTTAACATGGTATATGGTCAACTGCTATTGTTTATAAGAGAAAAAGTACCCCGAAGTTCTTTTAAGACTTTCCAGGAGCTCCTTAAAGAAGCTCGCGAAGTTGAGTTAGCTCGAAAGGAAACAAAATTTCCAAACAAAGCTGTTGAGGATGTGAAGAAAAAGCGTTGCACATTCTGCAGAAAGCAAGGTCATTCAGTGGAACAGTGTTTCAAAAAAGCCAACAACCAAACTGAAACAAAGAAGCCAACCCTGAATTGCTATGGTTGCGGAGCAGCAGGATATTGCAGAACAAATTGTCCTACATGCAGCAATAAAAATGCTAACAGCCCAGCTATGCTAGATTTCAACCTGGTTGAATCAACAGTCATCGGAAGAAATGTTCCAACTGTTGACATTAACGTAAACGGTCTAAAAGGTGAAGCTTATATCGACACGGCAGCTAGAACAAGCGTCGCAGGTGCACGTTTATACGAACAGCTGGTTAAAAAAGGTTGTCCTTTCCAAAAAGTGAACGCAGAAGTTACCTTGGCTGACGGAGTTCCCAGAAGACAGATTGTTCACTCTACGGTGGTAGATATCATAATCGGAAAAAGGTTACGAAAAATCCGTTTCATTGCGTTACCACAAGCTAAAGGAAACCGTACTTTACTTGGAATAGACTTCCTGGAACAATGTGGAATAGTTCTGAACATCGCGCAGAGAGCTTTCCATTTCGTTGATGACCCAAATAAAGTTTTTGATTTTAAGCTTGCAAAATGCTATCCACCAAAACCCCCAATTAATAAAGCACTTGAAAGCCACTCTAAGCCTTCAACGTCTAAACAAAAGCCAAGTTATCACAAAACTTTGGACAATGATGACAAGCTGAAAGAAGTTTCAGCATATCTTGCTTGGTTTGAAAGCCATGAGGCTCTGAGTCCTATTGGCAACACTCCAAAACGAAAAAGAGATAATGATTACTCGCCTCACGGAATTCAAGCTATCTTCTCAGATGCTGTTCCTCAAGAGATGAGAACACCCGAAAAAGGCAATAATGACCTCTTTAGCGAACCGAAAAAGGTAAACACAGATGTTGACGACTGGTTCATACTCAATTCAATTGATATTACTCTGCGTCCGGAAGAAAATTAAAACTCGAAGCGATACTGAAAGAGCAAAACGATTTATTTGGTGAAATCACATCCCCTATACCGTTCGTTGAACACAAAATTAACACCGGAACTCACAAACCAATTTCAAATGCTCCGTACAGAATTTCACCTGCTAGGAAAATCCAGCTTAAAAACGAAATTGAAGACATGTTGCAAAAAGGCATTATCGAAGAGAAGGAATCGCCTTGGGCTTTCCCAGTTGTTATGGTTCCTAAGAGTGATGGCAGCATACGAGTCTGCATAGACTACCGGAAGCTAAATGCTATAACAATCCCGGATAAGTATCCACTCCCACGAATTGATGATCTTCTTCATGCAGCTAAAAGTACACCATTTATGTCAACGTTGGATCTTCGTTCTGGATACTGGCAGATACAGGTAGCAAAAGAAGATCAACCCAAAACCGCTTTTATCACGCCTTTTGGAAGTTATGTCTTCAATCGAATGCCGTTTGGATTGCGAAACGCACCAACAACATTTCAACGATTAATTGACAAATTTCGAAACGGTCTGCCGCAAATTTTGATTCTTGCCTACCTTGATGATATTATTATCTGTTAAGAAAGCCTTACAGCACACTTGAAAGACTTACAAAAAGTTTTCGAACGTTTAAAACAATTCGGATTTCGTCTTAACCGTGAGAAATGCAAATTTTGTTGCTCAGAAGTTAAATATTTGGGTCATGTTCTGACACCAAATGGATTCAAAGTCGATTCCGCCAAGACAGATGCCATACTATTACGTCCTGCACCCAAGAATCAGAAACAAGTATTATCTTTCTTACAAACCTGTTCGTGGTATAGAAGATTCATTCCAAATTTCGCTGACGTATCAAAGCCTCTGTCAAACTTAACTAAAAAGAACTTTGCCGGGAAGTGGGAACTAGAAGAACAGTATGCTTTCGAGAAGCTCAAAAGACTCTTGACATCCTCTCCAATTCTACAACAGGTCAAAGAAGATATTCCATTCATACTGAAAACCGATGCCAGCAGCTATGCTATCGGTGCTGTTTTACTCCAGGGGGAGAAGGAAATGGAACATCCAGTTGAATATGCAAGCCGTTTACTTTTACCTGCAGAACGCAATTACTCTACGACGGAACGAGAAGCACTCGCTGTAGTATGGGCAGTTGAAAAATTCCGAGGGTACATCGAAGGTTCTGAGGTGAAAATATTAACTGACCACCAGCCTTTAAAATGGCTGATGTCCTTAAAGTCTCCTACCGGAAGACTCGCCAGATGGGCACTTCAACTACAGCCGTATAACATTGAAATTGGCTATAATCCAGGAAAACATAACGCCGTTGCCGATACTCTTTCCCGACCACCATGTCCTGACAAGGATCATATAGAGAAGGATTGTGTCATCTGTTCAATAGAGGTAGATATACCAAGACGAGGATCGAAGGAAATAAGGGACGATCAACTAGCTGACCCAGATTTGAAAACAATCATCGATTCCTTCGAAAATAACGATGATAATGTACTTCGTTGGACTAATCGTGGATACATGTTAGTTGACAGTGTCTTATATCGATATTGCTCAGAAGAAGACTCCGAAAATGGTCAACTTGTTGTTCCCAAAACAATGAAAGCAATGATGTTGAAGAAATACCATGATGACTCTACAGCTGGACACTATGGTGTTGAAAAGACATTAGCTCGTATCTCTAGCCGTTACTATTGGCCAGGAATGAGATCTGACGTAGCCAATCATGTCAAAGTTTGCCTTGAATGCCAACGCTACAAATCTTCAAATTTAAAACCAGCAGGTTTATTGCAAACAACACCAAGCCGTCAGAGATTCGAAATCATAGCAGTAGATCTTTTTGGACCACTACCTGCAAGTACCAGTGGCCATCAATGGATCCTGATTGTGGAAGATGTATGCAGTCGTGGGGTGGAACTATGTCCGTTAAAAGAAGGAACTTTATTAAATGAAGTTTTTTTGCGTTATGGTGTTCCACGAAGACTCCATAGCGATTATGGAACGCAATTTATATCTGCTCTAATGCAGAAACTCACCTTTTGTTTGGGGATAAAACAATCGTTTACTCCTGTTTATCACCCAGAAGCAAACCCTGTCGAAAGGAAGAATAGAGACCTGAAGGCACAGCTATCTATTTTAGTTGGAAACGAACATACTTCATGGAATCTTAAACTTCCAGCCATACGATTCGCGATGAACACCGCAAAGTGTGAAAGCACTGGGTTCTCACCAGCATTTCTAACATTTGGACGCGAATTACGTACTCTAGATGAAGTTAACCACGATTTGAGAGCCATCATTCAGTCAGAAAACTTTGTACCACAGATAACTCCACAATTACTCAAACTGGCCGAAACCTTAAAAGAAGCAAAGGAATCATCTGAGAGATCGCAAGATAAAAACAAAGTTTATGCTGACAAAAAACGAAGACCTTATGATAATTTCGAAATTGGCGATAAGGTTCTCGTCAAAACACACCCTATAAGTAAATCATCGAAAGGTTTTACGTCGAAGTTGGCTCCAAAAAGAAATGGGCCGTATATAGTCTCCGCAAAGAGGGGTTCCACTACTTTTACCATTGCAAAAGAAGATGATCCATCAGTACCATTGGGTACTTACCACGCATCGATGCTCACACGTTTTTCGGGTGGTTCAAGTGAACTACCTACTCCTAATCCCATTATTTCTTTCAGGAAAAGAGGTAGACCTGCCAAGAACAATAACCCAAGTACCAAGACGAACTACCCTAGTCCATGTAGTAAGAGAAGGATTACCGATTCTACTATTTCACCAGATCCTGCCACATTCTCGGGACGATCCATGAGGCGGAGGGGGAGATTGTAACATTCATCTTACATCAACATCTATAACATCAACATCATCCTACATCCTAACATTTATTTTTTTTGAATAATATAAATAATTCTATAAAATCCACCTTTTGAAATAATGTATACATTTTATAATCATTTTTTTTTGCACAACACTGTATTTAACGTAGAATATTTTTTTTTCACATCACTGTAAATTAAAATTGTAACAGTAAAAGACTCCAGCTTAAAGTATAAAAGGCGAAGCAAATTTGTAACATCAAGCATTAGTTCGAATAAAGTTAATGATTAAACATACAGCAATAGTTGGAGTTACTTGTATTTTTTTCTTTGGTCCGAACAAATTTGCTTTTTTTGGTTCTTTGGGTCAGTAGACAGGCTGAACTCTTTTGGTCGCTTGGCTCTGCTACATTTTGGAAGTAGGTAGCCCCATTTTTTCTTCGAACCAGTAGACAGGCTGAACACTTTTGGTCGCCTGGCTCTGGAGCACCTTCGTCGTCGGAACTCTATCGTTACACACACACATACACGCACACACACCCACACACCGTTGCGTAAAACAACAACGCTTCAGTATTAATATTAATAAAACTAAAAAAAAATTAAAGTTAACACCAACCCCACCTGTTAACAAATAGCCAGGTTCTTTTACGTTTTACCATTATTGTTGGACATGACCCCCGCCAAAATTTAAAGAAAAAAAAAAGAAGATAAACGTGTAACGGAACCTTTGGTGTTCTAGCAAGGACTCAAATAAAATAAAAAAATATCGTTTCAAAATCTCCTTAAAGGGGGAGGTACTATAGCCATATAACTTTCATTGAGTACATTCAGATATTATATAATTCTCTTAAGTCCATGCAGACCTTCACTCCCTAGGCCACCATTATGTCCTATGATCTACAGGTCTCTATAGGTCAACCCTGGCAGCAGGAGTGAAGGGTGTCCTGGATACTACGGCTCGGCATGCTTGCTTTAAGCCAAGGCATCACTCGTCGGATTAGGTTGGGTTCTTGCCGTCGCATCACAGAACGTTTGTTACGTTTGTTAAAATATCATGCCGAAAAAAAAGGTACAAAACGAATCTTGGTTCGAAATTAAATCGAGACCCGAAATTCATCCTATCTGAAACTCAAAAAAAAAATTTTTCACTATCTGAATTTTAATAAAGAGAGGAACAGGAAAGAATAACATGAGTTGGCCACCCTGGAAATAAAGAAGGACTAGGTGTTGATATCCCTATGAGGTAAACCCCCCCACGCATCACTGTTGCGGTGCGTCCATGGCTACTGCGACCTCCTCTGCTCTTTGCAGTAACCCACTAAACTACGTTCTTCATGGTAATTTACAAACTCACCACTTTGACATACTCTACCATGGTTCTGCTTTAAGGTTCCTTTAACATGACCACACCCACCCTAAATAAAATGTCTTTAGCAATGCATTATTTGGATACTAGTAATTCACCAAAAAAAAATTAACTGTAACCGTCTTCCCATAGTTTAGCAAAAATCAGAAAATATTTATTTCAAAACGTTATAAATCATTTTATTCAAAAATTAATATAAAAAAAAACTAAGGTTTTATAATAATATTTATAAGAATGTATCAACAAAATTAATATATTTTTCAAATTAAGTTCACAAAAAAAAATTATTATATCCAAAACTAAATTCCTTTTTTTTTTTTTTTTTTATAAGATTTCGATTTCAACTCAATTCGAATACCTATTAAGGGTAGGTTCCCTTCAAAAGCGAACTCAGACTTCATGTAAATGCATTTGAATGTATAAGTGAAAGAATATTCTTCTCTTTATTATAAAAGTGAGCATTTAGAATTGCGAATTGTTTTAATTTTTCTCTTGCATTTTTTTTTTCTCTGAGAGCCACAGAGAGAGAGAAGGCTTACGCACAAGCACAAGAACAAAAGTAGAAAAGATGAGAATGTATTCCATCGCATTTATATTTTTTTCATCATAAACAGGTTTTCTGTTTTTTTTTCTCTAGGCAGACTTTTTGTGTTGTCTATTGCGTATGGTATAGGTACATATATGATAGTTTTGAAGCAATATATGGGTATTTTTTGTGGCAGTGGTGGTTTTCTTTTATTTATTGTTTTACTAGATTATGTGTGTGTGATCATTTGCATGTTACCTACAAACATCTTTTGTCGAAATTTGAGGATGAATGATAAAAATAAAAGGCTATGACCCAATTTTAAATTTTTGATAGATTAGGTATAAAGCAGGTACCTATTATTTTGAGAAATAATAATTTTTTGTATTTGATGGCTTTTAAAGGGTACCTAGATAATTTTAAAGATCATCAAAAAATTAAGTAGGTACCTATGTACCTATCTAATACACAATTACTAAAGGAAATTTTTGTTGTTTTAGGTAGGTACCTATTTTATTGACTGTAGGTCAGTGTTATACATTTTATTAAAGTTTTTAAAAAAGCCCCGCAAAAAACCAAAGATTTAAAAAAAAAGGAGATTGTGAATGGTAACTTTAGTCATAGCTGTATTTTATATTCAATAAACCGTTTTTTTGTTTCGATTTGGCAAAACCCATAATTTCTAGATATTTTTCCTTTGCTTCTCAGCGGATAAAAGATTAAAATTGCATTTTCCTTGGGAGCTGTGAGCAAGAGCAGTTGTTAAAATGTTATACCTATAATTTTATGATTTTATGTAGGGTTATGTACCTACTTACTTAGTTAGGTACTTATGCTTTTAAAGCATATGGATAAATTCGAGATGTACAGTATGTATGTAGGTACATACCCACTTACATTACACTTACCTACATAGCTAATTTTATTGTTGGAAGCAAAATAATGTTAGGGTATCTGCTAACTTATTGGAAAATAAAAAGAATATACCTACTGATAGTCTTCACTACAGCAAGATGAAAAAATGACAAAGGGTAAGGAGCTTTTTTTCATAAAACCATATTTTCTCGTTATCTTGATTAAATTTTTACCTGGGCGAAACGCATTAGGATTGGACTGAAGGTCACAAACATATTTAAATTGAATTTCATTCAATACAGTCCAATAAAACAAAAACAAAAATAATTTTTTTATTTATGTTTTCCTTCTTCTTAAATTTTGTACCTACATGTTTAGAAGTGATTAAATAATAGCAAACTCACTCATTATTATTAATTTTTTTATTTGAAATAGATTGCAGGAAATAAAGTCAATTTAGCATACATAATATATCTACATTATAGTCAAGGAACTAAGGAAATAAAATTTTTGCAAGTTTTTTTTGTGTTTTTTGAAGAGCTGTGTCTGTGAAAAATGGAGGTATTGAGATGGAACAAAAATATTTCAATGCTTTATGATTTTGTTTTGAGAAATTTTTGCAAATGTTTTTTTTTTATGTACCGTTATTGCGCAATCATAAGAAACAGCACGAGACAAAAATTTAATTATTTTTTTTTTTAAGTTTCATTTCCTTTGAATTTTTTTTATCTTTTTACATATATGTACTTATTGGTTTGTTTATCGTTATTTCGTTCTTCTAAAATTTTTCTTCCTGAGAAATATGGCTTTGAATAAAGAAAGATACATTTGAATTTTGTAACAGTTTTGGAAACTTGAATTATTCCTACAAGACTATTTCAAAACTTTAAATCGAATATTTTTTTTTGGTGTAAAAAAAAAGGTAGGAACAAAAAACGACTTTGTTAAGACTTTCAAAAATCTTTCACTGGCTTCAAAAACATTGATTGGAGGATTTAATTTGGTAAGTTATTTTGAAGACTACCATTTTTTTTGTAAAACTTCAAATTGAGCCTTTTTTCCGTACCGTACCGAATGATTTAAGTCGTAAGTCAGAAAAAATTGCATGGTTCTTCAACATTGTAAAATCATCATCAAAATGGAAAATAAAAGAACAATTTACCTACGTCAATTTTTGCATTAGTTATAATAATGATAAGATTCTAAAGGAAACAAAAAACATTGATTCGAAAAAAAAATTCAATGGAAAATTTAATAATTTTTCGAATCAATTATTTTTTCCCTTTAGAATCTCATCAGTATTTTAAATAATGCAAAAATATGAAAAAATTGACGGAAATTGTTCTTTTATTTTCCATTTTGATGATGATTTTACAGTGTTGAAGAACCATGCAATTTGTTCCGACTATATGTACATAGGTAAAGCAAAAAGAAACAAAAATAAATAAGAGCGTATTCCTATCTTCAAACTTTAAATTTTCTCCCACATGCCACATCCCGCTTCAACCCTTTTTTCAATTGTGCTACACCACCAAAAAAACAAACCAAAAGTGATCGATTTTCTCCTCTTACCAGATACATAGCAATTCCTTCTTAGCTACCCACATAATACTAGATACCTACCTACGTACATATATTTTGGCGTCAACTACTTGACACATTCATTGCTTGGTGCAATATTTCACTCACAATAAATTGGGAACCCTATTCAATAATAATGTTAATCATTGACCTGCATTAACATGTAATGTATTTTTCATGAAACATTTAGGTATCAACTATACGCAAAATTAAATCAAAACAATCCATCAGCATCCATACCAAACATTTCAATCATGATCATGACTTTGCACCATTGCCTATAAGAAAAAAAAATAAAAAAAAAAAGAAAAAAAAAAAAAAAAAATAAACAGTGCATGACCTATATATGTAATTATTCTACGGGCAATGTCATAGATTTCTTTTCGCAAAAGAAGCAGAAAAAAATTTTCAAGAGATAAGCCAACAAAAAAATAGCTAGGTACATACCTACATGTATGTACGTAGAAGTTACACAAAATCCATACAAATCTCCTGCAACGATCCCATCACGCAAAGTGAACACGAATTCCACCAAGTCTACCTACCTGTTAAAAAAAAAAAAACAGAGCATACACACATTTTTTTTCATGACGTCTTTTTTTATCTTCAGAAAGATCGCTATCCTTCACAATTATTCACGAATACTATTATATGACACAAAAAAAAACATTAGCAGTCAAGAGTCGATACCAAACAAACAACTTATTTTGTAAGAAAAAGAGAATAAGGAAGAGAAATGCATCTTCATACCACCCAGTGGATTTCTTTTGAACCAAACGTCTTTGTGTGCGTGAGCAATGATGTTTTTCTGGTAAAAAGACGCAAAATAGACAACTTTTTAAAAATTAAAATTAAGAAAACCGTAAGAGAAAATACTAGTTTATTTTTTAAATGTAATAAACAAAATACCAAACAAAAATTTAAAAAATATGTGGTAATTGTATTTTCTATCCTGACCCAACCACGGCATTACAAATAGTGTCGTATTGAATTGCATTTTTAGGCGTGTTATAAGACACATTATTTTTTTTTAAGACCCATTCCAAGTTCAGGACATATAATCCTTGATTTGAAGAAGCATTTAGAAAATTTAAAAATATACACTTGATGCCCCAGGCAAACGCGCAAAATAATTGAAAAAAACGGACCATTTTTTGTCGTTTTGTCTCTTAAAAGTTAATGTAAAAAATAAAAAAAAATAAAAGAAAAATATAACTAATTGCGCATACATATTAGCTTTATAAAAACGTTAATTTGACTTCATTGCCTTTTAAACTTCAAAAGTTTTATCAAATAATGCATTCATACTTCTTTGTAAATTTCCTTCATTTTTGATAGTTTTGTACATTTTGTATGGGAATAAATAAAAAGAATAAAAAAAAAAGAAAACCTATTCGAAGTTTCGAGATCAATTATCTTTAGACAAAAAATATAAAAAAAATAAAAAAGTAAAATTTACCCATTGCCCCATTCATTTTTGTAAGCATCTCACTAAACTTCATGATTTTTCCATCGGTCTGGCGGTTTTGAGGCATAAATGCGTTTGTGGTTTTTTTTTTAGCCACATAAATATATGACCAAACTTATTTCCAATCGATAACGGTTTACTTCATTAATATACACGCAAAATTGTGAACGCTATACAATTTAGCGCAAAACTCCAACCTATTTTTCAGAGGGACACTTACCCTTAAGGGAAAAATCATGAAGTTTAGTGAGATGCTTACAAAAATGAATGGGGCAATGGGTAAATTTTACTTTTTTATTTTTTTTATATTTTTTGTCTAAAGATAATTGATCTCGAAACTTCGAATAGGTTTTCTTTTTTTTTTATTCTTTTTATTTATTCCCATACAAAATGTACAAAACTATCAAAAATGAAGGAAATTTACAAAGAAGTATGAATGCATTATTTGATAAAACTTTTGAAGTTTAAAAGGCAATGAAGTCAAATTAACGTTTTTATAAAGCTAATATGTATGCGCAATTAGTTATATTTTTCTTTTATTTTTTTTTATTTTTTACATTAACTTTTAAGAGACAAAACGACAAAAAATGGTCCGTTTTTTTCAATTATTTTGCGCGTTTGCCTGGGGCATCAAGTGTATATTTTTAAATTTTCTAAATGCTTCTTCAAATCAAGGATTATATGTCCTGAACTTGGAATGGGTCTTAAAAAAAAATAATGTGTCTTATAACACGCCTAAAAATGCAATTCAATACGACACTATTTGTAATGCCGTGGTTGGGTCAGGATAGAAAATACAATTACCACATATTTTTTAAATTTTTGTTTGGTATTTTGTTTATTACATTTAAAAAATAAACTAGTATTTTCTCTTACGGTTTTCTTAATTTTAATTTTTAAAAAGTTGTCTATTTTGCGTCTTTTTACCAGAAAAACATCATTGCTCACGCACACAAAGACGTTTGGTTCAAAAGAAATCCACTGGGTGGTATGAAGATGCATTTCTCTTCCTTATTCTCTTTTTCTTACAAAATAAGTTGTTTGTTTGGTATCGACTCTTGACTGCTAATGTTTTTTTTTGTGTCATATAATAGTATTCGTGAATAATTGTGAAGGATAGCGATCTTTCTGAAGATAAAAAAAGACGTCATGAAAAAAAATGTGTGTATGCTCTGTTTTTTTTTTTTAACAGGTAGGTAGACTTGGTGGAATTCGTGTTCACTTTGCGTGATGGGATCGTTGCAGGAGATTTGTATGGATTTTGTGTAGCTTCTACGTACATACATGTAGGTATGTACCTAGCTATTTTTTTGTTGGCTTATCTCTTGAAAATTTTTTTCTGCTTCTTTTGCGAAAAGAAATCTATGACATTGCCCGTAGAATAATTACATATATAGGTCATGCACTGTTTATTTTTTTTTTTTTTTGTTTTTCTTTTTTTTTTATTTTTTTTTCTTATAGGCAAAGTCATGATCATGATTGAAATGTTTGGTATGGATGCTGATGGATTGTTTTGATTTAATTTTGCGTATAGTTGATACCTAAATGTTTCATGAAAAATACATTACATGTTAATGCAGGTCAATGATTAACATTATTATTGAATAGGGTTCCCAATTTATTGTGAGTGAAATATTGCACCAAGCAATGAATGTGTCAAGTAGTTGACGCCAAAATATATGTACGTAGGTAGGTATCTAGTATTATGTGGGTAGCTAAGAAGGAATTGCTATGTATCTGGTAAGAGGAGAAAATCGATCACTTTTGGTTTGTTTTTTTGGTGGTGTAGCACAATTGAAAAAAGGGTTGAAGCGGGATGTGGCATGTGGGAGAAAATTTAAAGTTTGAAGATAGGAATACGCTCTTATTTATTGTTGTTTCTTTTTGCTTTACCTATGTACATAGAGTCGGAACAAATTGCATGGTTCTTCAACACTGTAAAATCATCATCAAAATGGAAAATAAAAGAACAATTTCCGTCAATTTTTTCATATTTTTGCATTATTTAAAATACTGATAAGATTCTAAAGGGAAAAAATAATTGATTCGAAAAATTATTAAATTTTCCATTGAATTTTTTTTTCGAATCAATGTTTTTTTTTTCCTTTAGAATCTTATCATTATTATAACTAATGCAAAAATTGACGTAGGTAAATTGTTCTTTTATTTTCCATTTTGATGATGATTTTACAATGTTGAAGAACCATGCAATTTTTTCTGACTTACGACTTAAATCATTCGGTACGGTACGGAAAAAAGGCTCAATTTGAAGTTTTACAAAAAAAATGGTAGTCTTCAAAATAACTTACCAAATTAAATCCTCCAATCAATGTTTTTGAAGCCAGTGAAAGATTTTTGAAAGTCTTAACAAAGTCGTTTTTTGTTCCTACCTTTTTTTTTACACCAAAAAAAAATATTCGATTTAAAGTTTTGAAATAGTCTTGTAGGAATAATTCAAGTTTCCAAAACTGTTACAAAATTCAAATGTATCTTTCTTTATTCAAAGCCATATTTCTCAGGAAGAAAAATTTTAGAAGAACGAAATAACGATAAACAAACCAATAAGTACATATATGTAAAAAGATAAAAAAATTCAAAGGAAATGAAACTTAAAAAAAAAAATAATTAAATTTTTGTCTCGTGCTGTTTCTTATGATTGCGCAATAACGGTACATAAAAAAAAAACATTTGCAAAAATTTCTCAAAACAAAATCATAAAGCATTGAAATATTTTTGTTCCATCTCAATACCTCCATTTTTCACAGACACAGCTCTTCAAAAAACACAAAAAAAACTTGCAAAAATTTTATTTCCTTAGTTCCTTGACTATAATGTAGATATATTATGTATGCTAAATTGACTTTATTTCCTGCAATCTATTTCAAATAAAAAATTTAATAATAATGAGTGAGTTTGCTATTATTTAATCACTTCTAAACATGTAGGTACAAATTTTAAGAAGAAGGAAAACATAAATAAAAGAATTATTTTTGTTTTTGTTTTATTGGACTGTATTGAATGAAATTCAATTTAAATATTTTTGTGACCTTCAGTCCAATCCTAATGCGTTTCGCCCAGGTAAAAATTTAATCAAGATAACGAGAAAATATGGTTTTATGAAAAAAAGCTCCTTACCCTTTGTCATTTTTTCATCTTGCTGTAGTGAAGACTATCAGTAGGTATATTCTTTTTATTTTCCAATAAGTTAGCAGATACCCTAACATTATTTTGCTTCCAACAATAAAATTAGCTATGTAGGTAAGTGTAATGTAAGTGGGTATGTACCTACATACATACTGTACATCTCGAATTTATCCATATGCTTTAAAAGCATAAGTACCTAACAAAGTAAGTAGGTACATAACCCTACATAAAATCATAAAATTATAGGTATAACATTTTAACAACTGCTCTTGCTCACAGCTCCCAAGGAAAATGCAATTTTAATCTTTTATCCGCTGAGAAGCAAAGGAAAAATATCTAGAAATTATGGGTTTTGCCAAATCGAAACAAAAAAAACGGTTTATTGAATATAAAATACAGCTATGACTAAAGTTACCATTCACAATCTCCTTTTTTTTTAAATCTTTGGTTTTTTGCGGGGCTTTTTTAAAAACTTTAATAAAATGTATAACACTGACCTACAGTCAATAAAATAGGTACCTACCTAAAACAACAAAAAATTCCTTTAGTAATTGTGTATTAGATAGGTACATAGGTACCTACTTAATTTTTTGATGATCTTTAAAATTATCTAGGTACCCTTTAAAAGCCATCAAATACAAAAAATTATTATTTCTCAAAATAATAGGTACCTGCTTTATACCTAATCTATAAAAAATTTAAAATTGGGTCATAGCCTTTTATTTTTATCATTCATCCTCAAATTTCGACAAAAGATGTTTGTAGGTAACATGCAAATGATCACACACACATAATCTAGTAAAACAATAAATAAAAGAAAACCACCACTGCCACAAAAAATACCCATATATTGCTTCAAAACTATCATATATGTACCTATACCATACGCAATAGACAACACAAAAAGTCTGCCTAGAGAAAAAAAAACAGAAAACCTGTTTATGATGAAAAAAATATAAATGCGATGGAATACATTCTCATCTTTTCTACTTTTGTTCTTGTGCTTGTGCGTAAGCCTTCTCTCTCTCTGTGGCTCTCAGAGAAAAAAAAAATGCAAGAGAAAAATTAAAACAATTCGCAATTCTAAATGCTCACTTTTATAATAAAGAGAAGAACATTCTTTCACTTATACATTCAAATGCATTTACATGAAGTCTGAGTTCGCTTTTGAAGGGAACCTACCCTTAATTAAAATTGTAACAAAAAAATCGTTCTTTGCGTGTGTACCTATGTACGAAAGTGTATACTTGAAGCTTTGTGTGCAAAATGATTACATACTCTTGTATGATTTCAACGATTTACCTAACATTATATCGAATAGATCTATTTATCTAGGCTCTATTTAATTTAAAAATAAAAAAAAAATTATCAATCAAACTTTTAATTCAATTCCAATTAGAATTCACAAAAATAATTAATAAATTGTTATTAACACTTCAGGCTTCGTTTTGTATTGTTAACCAGTAAAAAAAATAAGTATG
The DNA here is from genome assembly GCA_947049315.1 of Epistrophella euchroma. Lineage (NCBI taxonomy): Eukaryota > Metazoa > Arthropoda > Insecta > Diptera > Syrphidae > Epistrophella > Epistrophella euchroma. The sequence continues at coordinate 67,704,942 of OX346245.1, forward strand.
CATTGATTATTTTAATTCTGATAGAGCAAATCAAAAATTTCTTTTTTTCTTTGTTTGACGCATACTTTTAGGATTAATTTCTAATTTTTTATAGCAATTTTGATTTCGATATCAAACTCCAACAAATAAAATCAATCAAAAGAAACACTTACCGAGCTTTTGTCAAATTGTAGCTTTCTTAATTGTCGATGGGTATTAATTATTCTATTGCTTTATGGTTGAGTCCGTCGTCGAGGTGGTGCACCGCTTCGATGATGGCTTGAGCTTTAAATCTCGTTGTTGATGATTGCAATTGAATACCTAATAATATGGATTAAATTTGTAAGGTTTAAAAATCGAGAAAAAAATTGCTGTACATACAAAAAAACTGATATTACGTTATGGACAACTTCGATCTACATTATGGTTTTAGTTTGTAATTTAGAATTGTTTTCCTTTTAGGATTTGGTTCTATATTTTAATATAGAAAACTAGTTTTTGTTTTTTTTTTTTTTCTTGTTTTTGATTGTTTGAATGTTATAAAAACAAATATAACTGATAAATAGTGTAACGTTTTACCACGGTTCGATATAAAACTTATTTATTTTTAACTGTCAACCGTCAATTATTTCCTTTTTAAATTAAACACACTTTACTTCACTTCAAATATTTTATTAATCATCAATCTCAATAGTATGCAACTTATATTCACTTCCGGATACTTTTAACTTTGAACTTTACACTTTCGCTTTCAAAAATAAACTGTGTCTGTGCTCAAAAAGTTTCTCCTTATATAGTGAGCTGAGAGGTTCGGGACTCTACTCGAAAGTACTGGCACAAAAGCTTCTGGAAGGTTCCATTCCAATGAAGAGAGATGGCGTTCTCTCCACTCTTCCATTCAGCGCATTTTCCCCTGAGAGAGATGGGCGCGCTCTCTCGGGATTTTTTATAAATGGTTGTTGTCTTCGATAAGGGTATTTTTGTACTTGGCTCTTTGTTTGTTCCGAAAGTAGTTAGGTGCTGATTTCATCGTTACATTGCCCCCCTCCTAAGATTGATCGTCCCGAACAATTCTGTCGCTCCTTTCACCATTATAACGATGCAAACGGTCACAATGAACTACTTTCAGTTTCCCTCTTACTCCTCTCTGTATACGGTAGACCACATCATTTAGTCTCTTCACAACAGTGTAGGGTCCTTCCCAGTTCTGTTGAAGCTTTGGTGACAGTCCCTTTTGTCGATGGGGATTGTAAAACCACACGAGGTCTCCTTCTTGAAATCCTGTTGTTGTTGCTCGGGCATCATAATGTGTTTTCATCCGATCACTAGATGTTTTTATGAATGCTCTGGTTCGTTGATGAATGTCAATGAGCCTTTCTTTGAGGTTATCCACATATTCTTCTGTTCGTTGTGGCTCAATTGTCCGGCATCCAAATTTCACCTCACTAGGCAGTCGTATTGACGTTCCAAACAAGATTTCCGATGGTGTATGTCCTGTCGAGCTATGTACTGCACTCCTATATGCCATTAGGAATAATGGAATATGTCTATCCCAGTCTCGTTGGTAGTCGCCGACAACCTTACATAGATGTTCCTTTAGCGTCCGGTTGAATCGCTCGACCATCCCATCAGATTGTGGATGAAGCGGCGTTGTCCTCGTCTTTTTAATGCCAAGGAGCGAACAAACTTCCTGGAAGATGTTAGATTCGAAGTTCCTTCCTTGGTCGGAATGAAGTTCCATCGGTACGCCGAACCTGCTCACCCAATTGAAGACAATCTGATCCACAACTGTTTTGGTTTCTTGGTTTGGGATGGCAAATGCCTCAGGCCACTTGCTGAAGTAATCCATGACTACAAGGATGTATCGGTTTCCACTGTTGGTCTCAGGAAAAGGGCCTGCGACGTCTACTGCAATCCTCTCGAAAGGCGTGCCTACGTTGTATTGTTGCATTTTACTTTGAAGCTTCCTACCTGGGCATTTACTAGCAGCACAAGTATCACATTTTCGGCACCACTTTTCGACGTCCTCTCTTGCATGTAGCCAGTAGACCCGTTGTCGTATCTTTTCCAAAGTCTTATTGACTTCCAAATGACCTCCGGAAGCTCCGTCATGCATCTCTCGAAGAACGTCATTAACCTTGGACCGAGGAACGACCAGATGCATCACATAGGACTTACCGTCTGCGGATTCCCACTTACGCCTTAGAACACCTTCCTCCACATGAAGTGAGTCCCATTGTGCCCAATATGCTTTCAGGGCCGGACTTCTGTCGGAGATGTCACACCACTCTGGTTTTTCTTGGTGTTCTTTCCACGCAAGAATGGGCTCTATGTCCGAGTCTTCTTGTTGGGCAGTCCTAAGTTCTTCATTACTCCAACCGTAAATGGGATCAGCTCTTATTCGTTGGACGGCAATCATTTCCTTTTCTTCTTGGCGTGTGCAATGTTTGCAGTCCTGTTTGCAAGGCCGTCGAGATAATGCGTCTGCGTTTGAATGCAACTTTCCTCTTCGATGTTGAATTTGGTAGTCATATGTCTGTAGTCTCTCGATCCACCTTGCTACTTGACCTTCAGGATTTTTAAAGTTCAGAAGCCAATTGAGTGCTCCATGGTCTGTTCGGAGAAGGAACTTCTGTCCATAGATGTACTTATGGAAGTGTTTTGTTGCCAATATCAGAGCTAGAAGTTCCCTTCTGGTCACGCAATAATTCCGTTCTGGCTTCGAGAGTACCTTACTGTAGTAGGCGACAACTTTTTCTTCTCCGTCGTGGACTTGTGACAGTACAGCTCCAATTCCGACATTACTTGAATCCGCGTCAATAATAAAAGGTTTTCCTGGAGTAGGGTAGGTAAGCACAGGAGCATTGCATAAACGCAGCTTTAACTCCTGGAAGCTTTTCTCACACTCACCTGACCATTTGAACGGCTTTCCCTTATCTGTAAGCTGATGCAAGCTTTTGGCGATTCCAGCAAAATCCTTCACAAAACGCCGGTAGTATGTGGCTAGGCCAAGGAAGCTTCGGAGTTGATGTTTGTCCTGTTGTGTTGGCCAATTCTTCACAGTGTCAACTTTTTCAGGATCAGTCTTTACTCCTTGGGATGAGATGATGTGTCCCAAATATTTAACTTCGGTCTTGAAAAGAGCACATTTATCTGGATTAAGCTTGAGGTGTGCTTCTCGAAGCCTCTGGAATACAGCTTTTAGGTTGTCACAATGTTCGTCAAATGTTTTTCCATACACGATGACATCGTCCAAATAGACCAGGCAAGATTTCCAAGTAAGTCCTTGTAAAACGCATTCCATCAAACGCTCAAATGTAGCCGGAGCGTTGCACAGTCCAAATGGCATCACTTTAAATTGCCACAGACCGTTTCCTGTGGAGAAAGCTGTCTTTTCAAGATCTTCTGGGTGAATTTCTACCTGCCAGTAGCCGCTCTTTAGGTCTAATGTAGAGAACCATTTAGCACCTTCCATTGCATCTAAAGTATCGCTGATTCTGGGCAGAGGATAGCTGTCTTTCTTTGTCACATCGTTCAGCCTTCTGTAGTCCACACAAAATCGAGTGCTTCCGTCCTTCTTTTTGACAAGCACCACTGGCGATGCCCAAGGGCTTTTAGAGTTTTCGATCAGCCCATCTTTCTTCATGCCCGATATCATCTCTTCAACTTCTGCTTGTTTGGCTAAGGGGAGACGTCTTGCTGGTTGACGAATCGGTCTGGCGTCTCCTGTGTCGATCCGATGCTGCACGAGTTGTGTTCGACCATACTGCCCACTTGGTGAAGAAAATATGTCAGCATACTCATGAAGAAGGCTACCAGCAATACTTAGTTGATGTTGACTCAGACTTGTTGAGTTAAGGATTTTTGCCTTTAGTTGTTCGGAGTTCGCAGGCTTCTTCGTGTCCTCTTCTATGATCTTAGTTATCGTTGACACAGGTTCACATTTTCCGACTATTTCTCCTTTTCTCAACTTAACTTCGTACGGTTTGATGTTCAGAATCCGTACAGGTACAATGTTGTTCTTTGGTGCCACAAGAGTTTTCCCAACGATGATGTTTTGGGAGCCGTGGTCAGTATCTGGTTCCACCATGAGGTATCGATGACCACCCAATTCGCCTTTTATTTTAGCCCAAACGAACACTTCAGAAGAAGACGGCAAGCATATGTCTTCTTTGATGACACTTCTTAGAGTTGAGGATTTTTCGTCACCATAAACCATAGGAATCTCTACATTTTGGTAATTAAGAACTTGCTTACCGATATCCAGAATTATTCCGTGTTCTTTCATGAAGTCGATTCCAATGATGCACTCGTCACATATATCTGCTACCAAAAACAGATGTGAAAACTCCCGTTCTGCCAAACGAATCGGAAGACGAATTTCTCCGTACATTTTAGCTGCCTCTCCTGTAGCAGTTTTCAGACGATAGCTATTGGTGTTATGCAGCCATGTCATCTTGACCAAGTCCCTTCTTACAATGGAGGCAGTGGCTCCAGTGTCGATTGTAGCCACATGTTTCTTCCCGTTTAATGTTGCCTCCACAGTCAGACTTTTGTTGTTTCGTTTAGTCTGTGAGACCTGGATAGTGGTTCTGGGGCCATCGATACCAGAAACCAGCTTCTGCCCCTCGAAGTTGGTTCTTACTCGTTTCCCGGCTGGGAAACAAGCTTAGCAGGAATGTTGGTGTTATTGCTTACCTGCTCTCGAGTACTATTTCTACTTCCACAATGTTGACATGCAGCTCTTCTTGGTGGCAATCTGCACTGGCGCTGGAGATGTCCGGTCTTGTTACAGTTCCAGCATCGAGCAGGTCCGTCTCGCTGACTTCTTTGGAATGCGGTTCTCTGACAGGAGCATTCTTCAACTTCTAGTTCTCTTACCCGATGGATTCCTTGTGAAGCCTGTTCTGCTGCTTCCATAGTTAGAGCGAACGCCAATGCTTCAGGAAGCGTGCGTTTTCCGGCAGTTCGAATCGCTCGCTGAAGGTTGATGTCGGATACAGCGCGGACAAATGCTTCTGTTGCGAACTGGTTTATTATTTCCTCTCCTGCAGTTGGATATGCCAGGTGAGCCAGCCGTTCGATATCTGCTTGAAGTTGTTGCAGACTTTCTCCTCTTTTCTGGACTCTGGTATTGAGTTGGACCCGGAAGACTTCTTGCATATGGCCATCTCCAAAACGTTTGTCAATGGCTTGCACAAGAGCCGTGAAGTTGCCGTTCTTGTCTGCTGGTATGGTTTGCAATAATTCAGCAGCAGGTCCTCTAAGGGCAAGCGTCAGAGCTATGAACTTGTCTTCGTCATCCCATCCATTTGTCGCTGCAGCTGCCTCAAACTGTTTCTTGTAGATTGACCAAGAAGTTTGTCCATCAAAGGTTGGCGGATGCATTTCCTTTCGCTTTGGAAGTTCGCCAGAACTTTCTCGAATCTTCATTTTTCGAACCTTCTCCAACTCCTTGGTAATGCTTTCAAATTTGTCTTCGACCTTCTCGAATTTGGCTTCTACTGTAGAAAATTGTTTTTCGACACGCTCGTCAAGAGCAACAAATTTGTTTTCGAAGGCATCAAGCTTACCTTCGAGAAGATTTTTGTGTTCTTCAAGAAGATTCTTTTGTTCACTTCTTTGGTCTTCGAATCGCTGGAGAAGATTTTTTTCTTGTTTTTCGAGAAGATTCTTTTGCTCATTGCGTTGATCTTCAAATCGTTCAAGAAGATTCTTTTGTTCTTTTCTTTGCTCTTCGAACTGGGCGAGCAGCAGAGCCATCATATTGGTAATATCTGAACTAGTACTTACTTGCTCTTCCTCCATTTCAATCGTGAAAATAATCGTGTCTGGGTTTTCACCTTGTTGTCTTAAATGTTCCTGCAGACGAATAATGAGGTCATTTTTTGATCCAGCAGTAGGAAGACCTCGTTTGTGTTGGTTTCTGATCTGTGCGGTGGGACTTGGGTGGCGTGGTTCATACGTTCTTTGACTAAAAAAAAAATTGGCAATGTATACCTTTTTTTTTTTTTTTTTGATATTTTGATATTCCAGGTTTTGGATATCGATCGGACATGACTTACCTTGACTATTTTGTTCGAGTTCTCGTTGTCTTGCTTGTATGCAAACACTTCTCGTGATCCCACATTCAATTTCCAAATTTCTCTTATGTTCTGTACAGTCTCGCGTACTTTATTTTTGGTTTTATTTATGGTTATTTGCGTTTTGTGTTTATAATTTTTTTTTTCTTTTATTTTTTCTCGTTTTAGTAAAATTAGTAAAATTAGTTTTAGTAAAATTCTTAATCAAATAAAACTATTTTCATGGAAGTTGACTGTCCTTAGACGCTGGGTTTTACCTTTTACAAGACCGCACTCGACTTTACACACCAGAAACCAGAAACCAACTGACGAACTTTTTCTCTAAGTTTCGACCTTCTACACGATTCTAAGATTATCGAAAGTTGAGATTTCCATCATGGAAGTAGATCCGGTCTTACTTTTTCCCAGTTTTTGAATCGGATTTTGATCACAAAAATCCCAATTTTATGTTCAAATAATGTGTCGAATTTTTCCCATATAAATGTGTCGAATTTTTGGATTTTTGGTCAAAATTCATGAAATTGGAAACATTGAAAAACAATTTTTTTTACACATACTAATACCTTTCTTCTTTAGTTCCCTTATTTGTTTTTCTTCGATAATACATATATCCACTTCTATTTTCCTTTCGTAACTTGCATTGACCCTGTTTTTTTTTTCCGACTCCTCTCATATCTATGATTGGTCCAGTGGTTCTGTTCGTGGTCTTATTCAGCCATCCGTCATCTCAGGTTCAAATCTCATTTTTCTTTTATTTATATTTTTTTTTTTTTTTTCATGTAGGTATAACCAATGATTTGTTATAATTTTATTTTATTTAAATATTTACAGCGAAATATCTTACGGCTTTTCCCATATTTTCCTTAGCTACGCATGGCCGTCTCTTAAATGTCCGGCGAGTTCCATTGTGAATTTTCCAAAATTATCGTTATACGACAACTTAATAATGAAGGAAAACAAAATAAGCTTCCCAATTAAATTATCCATAACTGAACCGTTTTAACCCGATTAAAGAAACCCTGCTAAAACCACCTAAAATTATGCTACCTATTTTGTGCTCTTGACGAAATTTGAAATTCAAATTTCCTAAACTGTTATACCTATGTACCATCGGTTTCCCACAAACGTCATTTAGATGTTCACCCATACCAAGGCGACAGGTGTAAACACACATGTACACATGTTTTTTTTTGTATGTGCTACACACTGAGATGTGGATCGGATGATGTTTTCCAGTTAGAGGAGAATCATACGACTTATTTTTTGCTAGAAAAAAATCTTCTCTATCTATCTCATTCATGCTGATGGAACTAGGTTGATACAATAATATTGAGATCGCATAGCTCGATTTATTGTAATACTGTACGTCAAAACGACCGGTTGGTGCACTAGTATATTGGAAAAAAAAATTAAAACGAAAACAAAAATCATATATATAAGAAAACGAATATAATTTTACAATTAGTAAAATTAAATAGAAGGAATTAAAGATACCTTAATATATTTAATATTAATTAATTTTCGGTACTGTTTTTTTTGTTTTAAACTGGGTTGAAGAAAAATCAAATATTCCGTTGTTTTTTTTTAGAATTCATCTAGAAAGTGCCAATTTCAACTAAGAAGGTCATAGTGTCATTTTTATATTACGTACTTACCTATAGAACTATAATTTAAATTAATTTGAAATAAAACAAGTGGTGAGTTATACAAAAAAAATGTGTTTATTGAAAGGTGTTATAATCAGTAACAAAATTTTAGGTAATTTCTCGGCGGCCCTAAGAAGTTACCAGTACGGGGCCGCCGCAGGTTTTTTTTATTGAAGTTTTCCCAACGTACTTTAAGTCTTGTTTTCTGAAGTCTTCTTTTGAAATTTCATGTTGGAGATTTTCCGAACGTTTGCTGAGTGTTATATTGTTCCTGTCTGTGGAAGTGCCGCAGTACCCATCTCTTGGTATTCCTGGGATAACTAGATCTTTCGCTATCTACCCCTAGCTAGACATACAGTGAGTCCCTCTGTATAAAAGATAAAGACAAAAAAATTCAAAATTACACCAGGTATGAAAAATCAACGATACAATCAAACTACAATTAATCGACCTGAACTGAAGCTACCACATTTTGGAAAAAGAATTATGAAAATATACATATATATTTATAGATATTATATAAATTTGTGTGTTTGTGTTTGTCCCTCATTTATTATAAACTTATAACTTGTTATTTATTGGCGTTGAAGTTCAACTTTCTAATTTCAAATCTAATTTTCATTTTTTTTCCTGTTCCTAAATTTATATAGTGTAAAACCAAAAATCTGTTTCGGGTGTCATCGTGATTTTAAATACATTTGTTTTTTCCTGGAGTATCAACTACCTCCAAAGAGCTCTCTAGGGGTAGGGAAACCAGGGTTGCGATTTTTCTTTATAGGAAAAACGGAATTTACCACAAAGGGTATATCAAGTTTATGATAAAATAGTCCGGCACTGCGAGGTACGATTTTTAGTTGTTTTTTGGTTGTTCTTTTCAGATTCAATTTTGTTCAACTTTTTTTGGTGATAAATTTATTTTGCATTTGTTTTTTTTTTTAAATTAGTAATTCACAATAGTAATTCATGTTTTTCGTTTCAATATTCCAATAATTTTTTTTGCCTTATTGTGTAAAATAAAAAACTTCAAAAAGCGCCTATGGTCGAAAAAAAGTTACGAAGTGTGTTTTTCTGGTTCACCTAGGTGAAACCATGTATTTTTGAAGACCATATTTCAGGGGTGTCAAGGGTAGCTGAGTTTCGGTGAAGATGGTATGATCCAAAACCGATCATCCACCATCATTGGGGGAATCCAAGAAAGGCCAAGGAATCCTAAGGTTGGGTGGGTAATGGCCACACTGCGACAACATCTGCAGTGCCCTGATGTGTCAATAGTCCGTCCGTCAGTCTTTTAGTCCGTTACCTTTTCCCCTAGCTTTCCTCAAGCCTGATTTATGTTTTTGTTTGCAGGCGAGGTTAGGTTTCCGGGGACAAGATCCCCTCCCGTCCGACGAGCTGACGCCGTGCAACCGCAAGCAGGCCGCGTCCCCGGGACTTAACATTCCACCTTCCTTTCCTAACACTTCCTTTCCCTCTTTCCTTCCTCTTCCTTTTCCTACCCTTCCGCTTTACCGACACCTTCCTCTCCTCTTGCCTCGCAACAACACATGTAAGTTTTAATAAACATTGAAAAAAAAAGTTAAACATTAAAAAAAAAAAAAAAAAAGAAAAAAAAATGGAAAATCTCAGTGCTAACATTAATTCCTTGGAACTTAAATATAATAAACTTATTGACGCGGTTGCTCTGATCAATGAGCGACTTTCAAAGCTTTGTATATCCTCATTTAATACTGATACTCCAAAGACTCCTAAGATTCAAAGTATAAGAAAGGCAGTAGATGTCTTAGGTGAAGCCGTTGAAGATGAAGCAGTGATGCCAGATGAGATTTTTAAAATCCCACCATATTTGACAAAAAATCCCACCATTTTTGTACTGGAAGGAAAAAAAACCCACCATGTTTTTTCTGCTTTAATTTTACCTAAATGTTTATTGTGAACAATTACTTACTTCTACATTTTTTGTCTCAACTGAGAAAAAGTTTACCTACTGAAAATGATTTCCTAACAAACTCACTGAACACACCTTAAACAGTGACAGCTAACGCTATTTTCACATTTGTAATTGTCAAACTGACATTTCGAGTTAACAAGATGAAAAAAAAGATAAAACAGGCATTTGGCAATTTTTACTTTAGTAAAATGTTAAAAATATAAAACCATTCTAATGCGCTTAAAATTTAGAAAATCCTGTTTTTAACCTAGAATCATACTAAAAATGCCTAAATATCATATCAAATCAACAAAAATTTTGCGCCATTCTTTTTAAAATAAATCATAATTCACCTCTTATAATAAATTAATTTTAAACATTCTTTGACTTCGTTCAGGATGTTAAGTAAAATATTAATAAATAAATTTATACCTTTGATACATTTTCATTCTCCGCGATTTGTCCATTACCGATCTGTAATTTGTTGTGGAAATGTGTATAGGTAAATAAATATAAAAATATTACGAAAGGGGAAAATAGAGTATAGTAAAGCTGGCCATTGGCCATTGGCTCGGTGCCAATTGGACTGGTGGATTTATAACCTGCCAAATGTCCAAATGGCTCGGCCGAATTCATTCACATGTTGCAATTTGGCTCGGACGAGCCATTTGGCTCTATCGTGTATGGCCAGCTTAAAGCAATTCGCATTCGTGTAGTACGGTTAAAAAGAATTTCTGTTCTTGAAATTTGGCTCTGGATATGAGTTAATCTATATAAAATGCAGAGAACAGCCATAAGAAAAGAAGAGCACAACGACAAAAATCCCATCCATCTTTTATTTCCTAAAAAGTATCTCTTCTTGTTGACATATTCTCTGTGTACATATCGGATTAACAGGTTAAATAATTTTTTATCGAGGGTGCAGTTAAATTATGAATATACTGTAAGAAAAAAAGTTGAAGGAAAATAGAGAGGTGGTGAATTTTTTAAGTTGTGGTTATGGTAAAAATAATATTTCCACCCATAAAAAAATATTTCCAATATTATCCCACCATAAATCCCACCATGAAATTTTTCCCACCAATATTCCCACCAAGCTCGTAATTTCCCACCATTTTGGTGGCAAAAACCACCAATCTGGGAACACTGAGATGAAGATGTAGAAGATCCAGGTATTGAAGATGGAGATGTCGCAGATGGTGGTTGTGGTGGAGGTATTGAAAGAGTAGGTTTCTTTGTCTTTTGGACTAAAGGTGAGAGAGATATATTTGCTCTTTTGAGAGTATTGCGAGTGACACGAAAGGGAACAGGGCGTTCATTTTTTTTCAGGGAAGAATTGTGGGATGTTACTACTGCCTTTCTTATACTTTGAATCTTAGGAGGAGTACAAAGCTTTGAAAGTTGCTCATTGATCAACTTTCAAAGCTTTGTATATCCTCATCTAATACTGATACTCCAAAGACTCCTAAGATTCAAAGTATAAGAAAGGCAGTAGTAACATCCCACAATTCTTCCCTGAAAAAAAATGAACGCCCTGTTCCCTTTCGTGTCACTCGCAATACTCTCAAAAGAGCAAATTTAATCTCTCTCACCTTTAGTCCAAAAGACAAAGAAACCTACTCTTTCAATACCTCCACCACAACCACCATCTGCGACATCTCCATCTTCAATCCCTGGATCTTCTACATCTTCATCTTCAACGGCTTCACCTAAGACATCTTCATCTTTTTCAACTTCCTCATCTACGACACCATTACCTTCAGCATCTCCATTTACTACTTCTTCATCTACATCTTCATTAACTTCATCTTCTTCATCAACGACACCTTTACCAACAACATCTAGATCTACTGCGTCTTCTTCAATGACATCATCATCAGCTACATCTTTAACAACGACACCTTTACCTGCAACTTCAATATTGACTACTTCTTTATCTTTGACAAGTTTATCTACTTTTACTACGACAACTCCATCTACATCTCCACTTTCAACGTCAACGTCTACGACATCTTTAACATCTATAACTGCTTCTTCTCCTACTGACTCATCTTCTACATTATCTGCATTTTCTACTTCATCTACATCTTTATTAACACCTTTACCTGCAACCTATTCAATTGAAACATCTTCATCTTCGATATCTTCCTCTACGACATCTTTACCATATGCAATTGCTCCTTCTATATCACCGCTATCTACATCATCTTCACCAATAATTTCGTCACCACCCTTTTCATATATGCCCTTAACCACAACATTCGCATCAATATCTTCGTCTTGTTTACCGGCTTCTATTACCTCTTCTACGACTTCATCAATTCCAAAGTTCTCCACATCTTCAGTTCCACCGTCTTCAGCGATTTTATCGTCAGCAGCTTTACCTAATGGTAATATATTACCTGCAGTTAAATTAAGAGCCGCTGAGAGATTTAAATGCATTTGTCTATCAAATTTTGATGCTAGCACAACTTGCAATGATATATCTGCATATGTTGAATCTCATTTCACCAACATCAAATTCAAAATTGAGAATTGACTACACTTTCAAACTCTTTGTCCCACATATAATATTCACCCGTTTATTGGATAAGCATTTCTGGCCGGAAAACATTATCATCCACGAGTTCGTTAAGCGAAATGCTATGAATACTCCTTTTCAAAAAACTTTGACAAGACCAACACACCGTCGTCGCAACTAATTGATATACTCTATCAAAATGTAAGAGGCCTACGGACAAAGACTCATAAGGTCTACTACAACTCTTCAAACTCTTCTTACGATGTCATATCTTTGACTGAAACATGGCTGTTTGGCAGGATAAATGACTCGGAACTTTTTGATTCTTCGTTTAATGTATATAGACGTGATAGATACTCCGATCCGAGTATTAATACTGTCGGCGGTGGTATCCTTATTGCTGTTTAATCTTGTTTTGTGACGTCACTAGTCAATGTTCCTGTTTGCCTGAACGAGGAGTTCATATGTGTGAAGATGGTTCTTCCACACAAAAATATCTATCTTGTCACTGTATACATTGTTCCTGGGAGCCCAGTTAGTACTTACAATGAAGCTTTCTCTTTCTTGAACATCATTGTTGACTTAATGAGCTATAATGATGAAGTTATCTGCCTTGGAGATTTCAATCTAACCGATGTATCTTGGAAACGTTGTCCCGATACATACGCAATGGTTCCAACAGGAAATCTTTCAATGGATGACTCTCAAACTCTTGACAATCTCACGTCACTTGGTCTTCACCAAATAAACAACAATAAACAGGTAAGAATCGGCTTTGAAGATTGTGTCCGAAATATTTTTTTAAAAATTGTAGTTAAATCGTAAATTATTGGAGTAAAAGTTTTGGAATAAATCTATGAATAGTACACGTCTAAAATTCAAACAGAAATTAAAGGCAAGTTTAAGTATTTCATTAAATATCCTTGTTTAAGAATTCACTATCGATGACAAAGAAACTTTCTGTCATCACAATAAAGGCAATTTCATGTTAAAACGTCCAGTTTCTCAGACCTCACCAGAAAAAATGGAGGAGATGAGCAAAATAATCAAACATGCAAATGGTCGTGTATCTGATATGACGGTGGATGACTTATGTAGATTGTTTGAATGTAAGCAAAAACACCTTGCGACCAAATCCGACATAGATGAATTACGTTTAGACATGGGAACTCTTAAAAGGGAAAACGATGATTTAAGAAATAATTTAAGCTCACTTAAAGTGAAAATTAACACATTAGAACATCAAATAGAAAACATGCAAAAACAATATGTAGAAAAAAACCTGGTTATAAGAGTTGAAGCTAACCAGAACATCGAACAAAAACAACAAGTGGCGGACATTTGCTCGGACCTGTCTAATAACACCATCAATAAAATTAACACCAATGCAATAAAAGAAATAAAATCTTGGGATGCGAAGTATAAAAACTTTATTGTTAAGTTAGATAGCAAAGATGAAGTGTATGCGGTCTTAAAAAATACAACAAAACTTAAGAACACAAAAATCTCGATCCAAAAGGACTATCCAGCAGGGATGCGAAAACGAAGGGCTCGCTTGCTTCACGTCAGAAGAATCATCAAGCACGAACGGCGCGATATTAAGGTATCTGTGAGGGAAGATAAGCTGTTGGTAGATGATATGATTTTCACTTGGGATGAGCTGAGTGGTTTAAAGCACGGATATTTATGTGGATATATGGAGCTTATTGAAAAACTAAATTTTTCCGCAGATTTCTTTGATGGTTTACGTAACTACAACAAATCCGACAACAATGCATGTACAGTGACAGATAGAAATGTCAACGTGACAAGACGCACTATTGCTCAAACTGCAAACTCTGGGCAGTAGCACAGGGTTGTTAATGAGGCGAATTCGATTAAAAAAGAAATTAGTATATGTAATCTTAGTATTGTCTCGTATAATGTTGGAGGGCTGAACAATAAATGGATGTTACCGGATTTTGTATCTTATCTGTATGCTTTTGATATAATAAGTTTATTGGAAACCCACATATGTGGCGACAGGAGTGAAGGCTTTGAAAAATATTTTACCGCGTATAATTGTTTTTGGATTTCAGCTATAAGATCTGCATCAAGAGGAAGAGCAAGTGGAGGTGCACAGCTGGCGTTGAAAAATGACATTCAAATTAACTACCAAGTACACCGTGCCGATAATTTAGTTTATATTGAAATTAAAAATAACCCAAACCTTTTTCTTATTCCTATATATTTAAATTGTACAAAATGGCAGCAAGACTTTGATAATATGTATGACTTGTTGTGCTCAACGAAAACGCATAATTTAGTTATAATAGGCGACTTAAATGCAAGAATCGCAGACTGTGAACCTTCAGCTCTCATAGGAACGCAAAAACGAAGAGCTAAAGATATGAGAATAAACACAGAAGGTAAAAAACTCCTAGATTTATGTAATGATTTTGGACTGGGAATCTTGAATGGGTCGGTTACCGGTGATTTAGAATGCGAGTTGACTTTTATTGGGAAACAAGGTAGTTCAACAATTGACTACTGTCTTGTTGGTGGAGATCTTCTTCGTTCAATTAATTCTTTCGAAGTTGGAAACATTATACACTCTGATCATCTTCCAATCTCGGTCAATTTAGGAGGGCAGTATGCATCAAATCAAAGTATAGAGAAGAGCGTAAGCCAAAAAATTCTAACATGGAAAAACTGTTATAAAAACGAGTTTCAGTCAAGAATAAATCAACGTATTATACAAAAGGAGTCACTCACATATATTCAATATTTTCCTTAATATGAACTGGAAGTAATAATACTGGAAGCGGCGAAGGGGATTAATAGACCGGCTGTATTAAGAAAAAAAATGAATGGTATGATTTTCAGTGTGAAACACTGAGAAAGAAATCTTTGGCTTTGCTTTAATCAATTAGAACTTATAACTTACAAAGCCTGAAATCAGCTTATGTTGATGCTAGTAAAGCGTTTAAAAGGTGCTGCAAAGAAAAGAAAATTAAATATGATGAGTGTCTTGCAGTATCCCTAAGTAAATCTAGGGATTCAAAGGAATTCTGGGCGTTGACAGGGAAAATAAGTGGCAATGAAACAAAAACTGAAGGGAATTTGGATTTAAATGTTGCTCGTGAGCACTTTGTTAGGCTCTTGAGCGACAACACGGAGCAACTGTATTTTAACTATGCTAAGCCTTATCTACACAGCGAATTTTTAGATGCAGATATATCCAAAGAAGAATTAGAGTCAATTCTAAACACTCTTAAGGATGGAAAAGCGGCAGGATCCAATGGAATACCAGCAGAGTTCTTTAAATATAATTCTGATAACTTTAAGGAGAAATTGAGATTTGCTTTAAACATTATTTTCAAATTCGGTTTCCCGCCAGAACATTTTTATGAAGCTCTCATACGACCAATTTTTAAGAAAGGGGATCCCATGGATGTACAAAACTATAGGGGAATTTCATTCTTAAATGCGGCGCTTAAAATATACACTGCGATTCTCGCCAACCGGCTTACTCACTGGGTTGAAGAAAACAACAAATTAAGTGAATTCCAGTCTGGTTTCCGCAAGACTTATTCAACGGTTGACAACATATTCATCCTCTTTAATATTGCGCATATAAAGCTGAGCAACAACAAAAAGCTATATGCTTTCTTTGTTGATTTTAAAGCAGCATTTGATAAGATCAACAGAAGTGCTTTGTTTTATAAACTTCACAACTTGGGGGTGCCGTCTAAGTTTGTATCAGCATTAGAAAAACTTTACCAAGAAACCAGTGCCAAGGTTGTCAACAATATAGGTATCTCCTCGAAATTTCAAATTAACAGAGGCGTAAGGCAAGGCTGTAATCTAAGCCCACTGTTGTTCGCCTTGTTTTTGGATGATCTCGTGGACTTTCTGCCTTATGGACATCAATATTAAAGTAATTATGTATGCCGATGATATAGTCATTTTATCGGAGTCTCCGGCGTCGTTACAATTGATGATAAACAGACTGGTAGATTACTGTAATACCTGGAATCTAGAAGTAAATATACTAAAATCTAAAATAATGATTTTTCAAAATGGAAGTGGAAGAGCTTCGAGGGAAGAAAGTTGGAAATTCGACGGAAATCCTATTGAGTTAGTCAAAGAGTATACCTATTTGGGAATGGTTTTTACTTTCAATTTAAATGTTGAAAAGCACCTCAAACAAAAAGCTATAAATGCCAGAACTGCAATATGTACTAACTGGAGTAAAGTATTTAATAATAAACATGTTTCAATTAGTTCCAAGTATAAAGTTTTTTACGCTACTGCTCGATCGATTCTCTTCTATGGAGCGCAGGTATGGGGTATAAGCAAATTTGAAGCGGTAGAAAATGTATTGTTCTTCTTTTTAAGAAAAATCTTTTACTTGCCAAATAACACGCCCAGATACATGTATTATCTAGAAACTGGTCTCTCAACTCTATTCGTCTCAACTCTGAAACTAAACGCAGACTATATAGTTAGAATTGTGGAAATGCGTAACTCTAGGCTTCCAAAATTGATCTGGCAATATGCAGTGCAGTACAAAAAAAACTGGTATAAGGATTGGTAAAGATTGGCAGCAGACGGTGGTTTGACATTTAACATCGAAGGAAAAAGTACGCCACAAATAAGAAAGCTGTTATATGAAATTATTCAAACCACTGATGAAAATGAAAGGTATGCCTTTATAGAAAAAGCTAAATCTTCAACCGAGAGATATTACTACGCCAAGGTTAACTACAATCTATGCGACCGCAATTATTTCAACTCCAATTTGTCAAGTGAGGCCATTGGGACCATCTTTAAAGTACGAGGGGAAATGTTACGTCTCAACTTCATGCCGCATAGAAACGATTTAATGATTGTCTGCAGCCTGTGTAATCTACGAGCTAAGGAAGACATTGGCCATTTTCTTGGGATATGTCCGGTTCTACAGGAAATGAGAAGAATGCACTTTGGAAAAAACGTCCTGAATGAAAGTGAATTATTCGATCTGCTCAATGGATCCAACTGCGGTGGATGCTATTCAGTTACTGCAAAATTGCTTCATCATACCGTTTAAACATTATTAATGAATATTTCTAGTATTTTATATTTTCGTTTTAACTAAACTCAAAGCCCTGAGGCACATTATATTTGTATAAATGTCAATTCGCCTCATTTTAAATAAGTTAAATTGGATTCTTGTTCGAAATTAAACATATTTATATTTTAACTCCGGTCTATAAAAAAAAAAAAAAAAAAAAAAAAAATATTTCAAATAAGGTATTATTTCTTGAAAGCCACTCAGGCTGACGGCAAAAATTGCCAAGTCTAAAATTATTCAAACTATAAACTATAATACATGAAATGTAAAATTGTTTTTCTCTGTGAATAAAAATCTAATCTAATCTAATCTAATAAACAACATCACAAACTCTAACGGCAAGATCCTGGACTTAATTTACACAACAATTGATGCCGACATTTCACTTGACAGATCAACTGATCCTCTTGTGAACGAAGACTCTCATCACCCAGCACTCACCATATCTCTTCAAAACTTTGAAATGAATAATCAAGATCCTGACAATATTTTTAAATTTAACTTTAAAAAAACTGATTACACTAAATTAAATAATTTGCTGTCCTTAATTGATTGGTCATGCCTTCGCTCTTGTTCAGATATTGATTCTATGGTTTTGAAATTTTATGACAAAATATTTGAGTGTTTTTTAGCATGTGTTCCTCTAATATCTATTAAATCAAAATCGCTTGCTCCTAGCTGGTACGATAGTGAAGTGCGAAAATTGAAAAACCGCAGAAATAAACTATGGTTTAAGTACAAACAAACGGGATTAGTTACCGATTTTAATATTTACTGTGGGGCCAAAAATATTTTCAACAGAGAATCAAGTATTAAGTATCTTTTTTTACATACAAAAGGTTCAAAGTAATTTAAAAATGGATCCTAAATCCTTTTGGAACTTTATCAACAGCAAACGTAAATCTAGTCAATATCCGTCTGTTCTTAAGCACAACAGTATTTCAAACCATGACCCACGTATCATAACACAACTATTTTCGGACTTTTTTCAAAGTGCATACATCTGTGATTCTTCTAACTTTGATAACTATTCGAACTGTGATAAACTAAACTGTGATAATCTTGACGAAAATGATCAATTATTTGGTCATTTGAAATCATATTCTCACTTGACTGATATAAATTTTCATATAACTATTGACGATATTATGAAATTTATATCTAATTTAGAAGATAATGACGCGTCTGGTCCTGATGGAGTACCAGCTTCAGTTCAGAAAAAATGTGTGAATCATTTGTCTATGCCACTTTCTGTTCTTTTTAACTGTTCATTGTCTACTTGTAAGTTTCCTCATGTATGGAAACAATCTTTCATAATTCCTCTACATAAAAAAGGTAAAAAGGATCAAATTATTAATTACCATCCAATAGCTAAACTGTCGGCTATTCCCAAACTTTTTGAAGCAATTATTTGCAAAACATTAACTGCTTTATTCATAATCAAAAAATGGTTATTTCAGCTCTCGTGTTCAGAGAAACTACACCATGGAATAACAATTTTCCGGACTCAAATGGAGCAGTAAGCAATTGTCTTTATTTTAAGTCCGGAAAATTCGTATTCCATGGTGTAGTTTTCCTGAACACGAGAGCTGAAATAACCAATTTGTGTTTATGAATAAGGCAGTAAGCTTTTATACGAAATCGTTTATTGTTCATAACCAACATGGTTTCTCGAAGGGCCGTTCGACTGTCACCCTACTCATGGAGTTAGCGGAATTTTGTATCGATTCTTTCAAAAATAAAAAACAAACGGATTGTGTTCTTACAGATTTTAGTAAGGCATTTGACAAATTGTCGCACAGAGTTTTGCTTAATAAAATGAGTAGGCTGGGGCTCAGCGTAAACTTCGTTGCTTGGCTAAAATCTTATTTACTTGACATATCCTATTCAGTGAATTTTAACGGCTACCATTCAAATAGTTTTGTCGTAAATTCTGGTGTTCCCCGGGGAAGCCATTTGGGTCCAGTTCTTTTTATATTGTTTGTAAATGATCTTCCGTCAGTTTTAAAGTACTCTAATTGTCTTATGTATGCTGACGATGTTAATATATTTAAAACCATTTCTAGCAATCTTGACTGTGAAAAGCTTCAAATTGATCTAAATGCTTTCTACAATTGGTGTGCACGTAATTATTTGTTGTTAAATATCGACAAGTGTAAGATTATAAATTTTACAAGAAAATTGTCCGTTTTATCTTTTGACTATAGTTTCAATGGCGTAAATCTGTTAAATGTAAATGATGTATCTATCCTTGGTGTATTGTTTGATAAAAAACTTGAATTCACACAGCATATCAATATGACATGTAATAAAGCCAATTCAATATTAGGTTGGATTAAACGGGAATCACGTCAGTTTTCTGATCCTTATGTTATCAAACAACTATTTACCACATTTGTCAGACCCATTATAGAGTATGCTTGCCAGGTATGGAGCCCCTATTACAGTTGCCACAAAATAAGAATTGAACAAATTCAAAAAAGGTTCCTAAAATTTGCTCTAAGAGGCCTGGGCTGGCAGAATCCATTGACTCTTCCTTCATATAGTAGCCGTCTAAAACTCATAGATTTACCCAGTCAGGAGCGCAGACGTTCTTATTTATGTTTTGTTTTTATTGTTAATCTTATGGATGGTAATATCGATACCTTGAACCTTTTGTCTCGCGTTAATTTTAATGTTCCAAATCGTAATCTAAGAGGTTGTCCTGACACAATTCATATAAAACACTGTCGAACCAACTATGAGCAAAATTCACCATTAAATAACATGTTTAATTTGTATAATCTTTACCATAACTTATTAATAAATTTTTCTGATGTATCAAATACTGGTTTTAAAAAAATAATTTATAATATTTTATAATTTATTAATTCTTAATTCTTAATTCTAAGAAATATTTTGTACGCTAGATATTAATTAGCTTGATTCAAATAAATAACCCTGAGCTCTTCGCGACAGCAATTTACAAGCTTCGATTTGATTTCAATGGCAGAAATCGCTTTTATTGCTGCTTGGCTATCAATGAAGAAGGTGATATCAGCTTGTGGTATTGCCATCATTGAGACCTGTTTGGCAGCTTCCGCCACGGCCAAAACCTCAGCCTGGAAGACACTGCTGTAGTTAGGCAGTCTGAATGAGCTGGCTAGTCCAAGAGTTTCTGAAAAGAAACCCCATCTTGGAGCCATCGGTGTATATTGAGACCATCGATGCGCAGATAGATGGTATGCTAGTTTGCCAGTCCTCTCTGCTTGGAAAGGCGGTTGTGAACGGTATATGAAAGTCTAAACGGGGTATTAAGTAGTCAGTGCTTATCTTATTTCCCATGAATTTCTGTAGAATCTGAGCATGACCAAAGTTGTTTTGTTTCCAACTACCTGTTTGGCTAAGTTGAAGTGCACTTTTGGCAGCCGATTCTTGTGCGTATAGATCGAGGGGTTTTAAGTTGAGTAAAGCTTCCAAGCCCACTGTGGGGGTGGACCTCATAGCCCCAGTGATTCCAATACAAGCCATTCTTTGAACTTTGGTCATGATTTTAAGGTTGGAAGCTTTTTCTAATGCATTCCACCAGAATACATTACCGTATGTCAGTACAGGTCTTACAATGGCCATGTACATCCAATTGATAATTTTTGTACTGAATCCCCAGTTTTTGCCAAAAATCCTGTTGCATGAGTAGAATGCGAACATGGCTTTGTTGGTTCGTTTTTTAATGTTGAGACTCCAGTTAAGCTTCTTATCTAAAATCACACCTAGGTACTTTGCATGATCAGGGATCTTAAGCTGAGTACCTTCAATAGAGGGAATTCTAAAAGAAGGTAATTTCCTTTTATTTGTGAAGAGGACAAGTTCGGTTTTTTGCGGGTTAACCGCTAGTCCGCATTTCTTAGTCCAAGTGTTCACTATTGTTAGGGCATTTTCTATTAATTCACTAATTGTGGAGGGAAATTTTCCTGTCACTAATAATGCTACGTCAACCGCATATGCGATTACCTTGACTCCACTATTCTTGAGTATTAACAGAACTGCGTTCATCACGAGTGTCCAGAGAATCGGAGAGAGAATCCCACCTTGTAGAGTACCTCTGGAAGTAGATACCTTGATCTGTACTCCTCCTAGCATGAACATGAACATAATCCATCTGATGATGGTGTTATTCACATTTAGATTTACAAGTGCCTCTTCTACCGCTTCGTTTTTGACATTGTTGAAAGCTCCTTCAATGTCCAGAAACGCAGCGAGGGTATAATCTTTGTCTTTTAGAGTTTTTTCAATCGTACTGACGACATTGTGTAATGCTGTCTCTACACTCTTGCCTTTTGTGTAAGCATGTTGAGCTGGAGAAATAGCTTCCGGGCTCAATGTGCTGCGTATATGATTATCTATTAGTCTCTCGAAAGTTTTAAGGAGAAAAGACGTGAGACTGATGGGTCTAAAGTCTTTAGCATTCGTATGACTGGGCTTACCAGCTTTCGGAATGAAAACTACCTTGACTTCACGCCACGCTTCAGGCACATATCCCCATTTTAGGCTACAAAGGAATATATTTTTTAAGTGTGGGATAACTTGGTTTTCACATTTTTGTAACATCATGGGGAAGATGCCGTCCAAACCAGGTGATTTGTACGGCGAAAAGGAGTTAAAAGCCCATTTTATCCTTTCTTCCGTAATCAAATCCGTTGGTATTGTGTTTTCTGTACATGGCTCTACTTGTGGGTTATAATTCCCGTCAGAGGTACAGCCAGGGAAGTGGGTGTTAACCAGGAGTTCTAGTGTTTTGCCGCACGATTCTGTCCAATGTCCATTAGATTCTTTAAGAGAACCTATGACAGTTGGTGATTTGGCAAGAATCTTCCTGAGTCTTGCTGATTCGTTATTGTTTTCAACTTGACTGCAGAAACTTCTCCACGAAATACGCTTGGCTCTTTGTGTTTCAGTTTTGAATTTCTTTTGGCTGGTTTTATAAATCTCCCAGTCATTGTCTGTTCTTGTGCGCTTGGCAACATTGAAGAGTCTTCTCGTCTCTTTCCTTATGTTGCCAAGTTCGCTTGTCCACCAGGGTGGTTTCTTTTTACCCTGTCTGCAATGTTTTAGTGGGCAATTTCTTTCGAAGGCTTTACCGAGAATTTCAGTGAGGCTATTAGTAGCACTATCTATGGATACAGGTTCTAACAACTCATTGGTGCTGAGTTTATGAATTTCAGTCTCTACTTCCCTATTGAAAATTTCCCAGTTAGTCTTCCTGAGATTTCTAAAAGGTTTACGGGGGTCTATGGTGTCAGGAATTAAAAATTCTATGAGCCTATGGTCAGAGAAGGATTCTTCTTTCAGCACCTTCCACTGGTCAATGCTGATAGTATCCGAGTTGCTTGAGAGAATTATATCAAGTACCTCCTTTCGATTTTTGGTAACAAAAGTAGGTTCTTTGCCTCTATTTGCTATTAAATGTTGTTTTCTATAATAAATTCAAAAAGTAACTCACCCCTTTCATTGGTGTCAGTGCTGCCCCATTGTAAATGGTGAGCGTTGGCGTCGCAGCACACAACAGCATCCCATTTTTCTGTTGCAGCGCGTTGTAGAAGTTTTTTGGTTACCTCAGCCGGAGGTCCTTCGATCCCGTCCCCAGGCATATAGCAAGATGCTATGATGAGTGGTGGGAGCCCGGCACGTTCGAATAAAACCGTTGTTTGGTCTGTACAACTGTATGTGGATAGAAGAAAGAGATTAATCTGTTTTCTTGCTACGATACAGGCTCTGATATTGCTGTTAATACCTACATTTGTGGTCTTGTACAGTTACAGTTCTTTGGAGTGTAGGCCCTTGATTCTGCCACCTGCAAACCAGGGTTCTTGAATCAGGGCAATGTCTATTTGTCTACTCTCCATGAGGTAGACTAGGTTGACGCTGGCAGCTTTACTGTGATGGAGATTGATTTAAATTAATTTCATAAGTTTTAAAGAATCTCCCCCCCCCCCCTTAATTACCTTTTTTATGGAGGGCAGCAGCCGCAACTTGCATCGATTTATACCGACGCGCACCTTAAAATAGATCTGCCGGAGAAGCGGTATTGACTTGTGATCTAGGATCACTACCACTTCCGTGCCATCCTTGGTCTTCTCACCCATCTCAGCTACCTCCCAGTTTTGACTGAGCTGGTCGGTATTGAGTGACCTGAGGTAGCGTTCAACTCGATCCCTCGGGATGAGCGGTCCTCTAAGCATTAACTTCGCTCTTGGCCTTGAGAAGTCTTTGATTTCCTTCTTTCCCATGATGCGAAGGTCAGCGTTGGGCCAGGGGGCTATGGCTTCTCGCACAAAATCTGTAAGCCATGCGGGGGTTTGTGCATCCTCACATGACAGTAACTTGAATCCTTGAAAGGTGCCGAGGGTACCGAAGAGTGGTGAAGACCGGCTGCTTACGATAGCCTCATTTACCCCTTCAAGGATTCGAAGTTCAATAAGTTGCCATTGGTCCTCCGTTAGTTTACGGGAAGGATTGCCATAGTCAACTATGGCCACCTGGTGCCCTACCGGTACCCTGGAGATCCTGGCCTTTTTGTTTTTGTTCGTCTGTGAATTTGTCGGTGTATTTGTGTCGTTCCTCGCCCTTTTGGATGAACCCGCTACAGCTAGTGGGTCAGTGGGGGGTCTCTCCATAGACGCTCCTGTAGCGGGGTTCCTAGGGCTTGGAATAGTCTTGTTTGCGTTTGTAGTTCGTTGTGTCGTCTGGACCCGTTGTTTGGATCTGTCCAGAGCCAGCCGCTCCTTAGCCGTTAAGGTTTCAGGGTTTTTTGCGGCTAGATGCCGGACAGTCCTCTTAGCGTTCCGTATCTGTCGTCGTTGTATCTGGTTTTCACCGAGAATTCTCTTTACCTTGCGCTGCGCAGCAGGTTTTGCTTTGCATTGTTTGGATAGATCCACCTCGATTGTCGTGTCTGTCGTGTCCTTGGTCAGTATAGTACTCTCAGTGCAGTCACCAGGCTGGGAGGAGCAGGATTCATCCAGGTTACATGTAGGGCTGAGGCCCCGCATGCAACCTAGGAGTTTGCTGCTTCCCCCTACCTCACCTTGAGCTACCTTATTTCCATCCAGGCCCGAAGGTGACAACGGCACCTTACAACGCCTGTCTGGTGTGTCGGGTAGTTTGTTGTTTTGGTTGCTTTAATTTTTGTTCTTCAATAACTTCATCTGTGATGCCTTTGTTTTTATCTTTCGAAACATTCTCATTATAGGCTTTGGTTCAATGTCCGTAGATTTATTCATTTTCTTTTTTAACTTTAGTTTATACTTTCGGTTTTTGTCGGCTTTTTCTTGAGCAATTCGAACATTTTATTCATCTGAGCAACTATGAGTTCGTCCAAATTTATGCTAGCGACCTGTCCCAGTTAAGTGTCGGCATCAGAAATCAACTCGAATGTATTATGCTCTACGGACATCTTGGGCTCTAGTCGGCTTCTAGGTACCAAGACCAACGAAAGTGACAATTAATATTTGAGGATAACAGTATTGTTGGAAACTAGGGGTGCATAAAAATTAATTGCATCTATGCATGTAAGTTTTTATTTGTACATTTTTAACATAAAAACTTACCTCTTAAAATATTGGGGTTAATACTATATTTCCAACGATGGATGTAATATGGGAACCTTGGCTTTTTTACAAGTAATGCCCAACCGACTCCTAGAGCATCGCCATCACCCTAAGTATGCGAATCCTCCTGCAGCTTACCATTGGGAATTTCCTCAAAATCCAACAGATCATCATTCATTGCTTGCAGTTTGGAGTCGTCAATTGATTTCCAGAGGCAACGTTTCCAATTCCTTTAGCAGCAGGTTGTTCTATTTCGAGCGTACTGTCTAGAATTTCATCATCACTGTCGGTTATTTCACTAAGATCATCTGGAACTGGTTCATTTTCAATTGCATGTTCTTCTAGATGGAATTGCAGTTTCCCCGACTGTAAATGTTCTACATCTTCTTCTTCAAATTAGGTCATTTGACGTTTTGACAGAAATTCACTGTTCGGAGGATGGCAGCCACAGTGAATGGCCATATCTATGGTGGATGATGTGGCCTAAACTTCTAATGACCGTGAAAGCGCTGTGGATCCCCATGCCGGTAGTTTGCTCCCTTTACGGTGACTTCTACCCGATTCGCTTGGTTGTGCATGTCCATAACACCAATCTTTTTGTGGCCGGCGTACAGACCAACCCGAACTAGGATACAATTTTTGTCATTTCATCGGTTCTCCGCAGGCCAATCTTGGCCACGACTGACGAGTGGATAGAGCTTTTCCAGCATGTGGCCGTTGAAGAGTTCTAATTCTCTAGGATCACATTTAGGGTCACGACACCGGTCTTCTTCTGCATACGCGCGTTTAAGGCAGCCATGGAATGAAAAGAACAACAAATTTGCGCACTATTCGAAATGGATTAATATTATAAGCACGAATGAATTCATTCAGGTTCAAATATTGCATAGAAAAGATTTCAATACAGTGATGGCCTCTTCCTCTTGCTACTTTATTTTAACTTCTCGGAATAAAGTTATCTAATGGTCGTAACTGAACTCCAATGCGTCTTTTCACAAAGTACATAAATAAAAAGCGCGTTGGGTTTAAGTCAACGAAAATGGTCAGTATACAGGACTTGTATTGGATTTTTTTCAAAACGTTTGTGGCTGCTTGCTATACACGTTGTGACGACACAGAATAAAAAATGTGTACTGAAAAAGATATCAACATCAAAAAGCTATTGTTGTTATTTTCTGAAATTAAATATATTGGACATTATTGATTAATCATCACATTTCTTCTTCAGAATATAAATCCCTTCTCTACGTCTGATAATCAAGTGATCTCCTTCTCTTCTTTCGTCACGTTCCAGTACTAGAACTCGGTGATGTAAAAGGCAGCCAAATACTCGCGCTTCCGCTCATAAGCTGGATCCCTTATCCGACTTGCGTGGCCGTGATGAATTCTGCTCTTATTTTCCAAAAACCTTCCACGGCATGCCATAGCCGTGGTCGGGACCACTCATAAGTCTTATGAGCGCTCATAAATATTCTCTATTAATGATTGGTGAATAGGTTTATGAGCCTTATAAGTTGAGAGCGCTCGGTGAATACCGCCCTTAATTTACCCAAATTGTCTGTAGAGATTATGTTGTTAATTTCCAGCTCGTCATTGTTCATGAAAAGTTTCTCTTTTTTATTATCGTAAAATATTTTTTGTTTATCAATATCTATTCTAGCTTTTGCCTATAAGAGCATCGAAATCTAAGGTTTCTAGAACATAGAATCTTGTTTTTCTGTTCAAGATTAAAACATTGTGATATATTTTAATTATTATATTGCCGTAAGGTGTACGGGCTTGTTTATAAATTGCTAATTTAAGGGGATTTTTGAAAAGATTAGGTCGACAATAGTTGCAATTAGCTCCTGTGTCAATCAAAATTTTAATACTTTCATTATTTAGTTTTCGTCTGATGCAGGGCAATCCGATTTGTATGTTCTTTTTTAGGAAAATGTAAAAGATTTTGGGTTTGTTGGTTAGTCCCCTGTTTATCATTTGAAAATTTTTGAAATTGTGTAGCAAAGGTTGATCTTTCTTGATTACTCTGTTATTCTTGTGCTTTGGCAAGGGCGGATTGTAAATCCGGATGGTTTATTGAAAACAGGATGTTTGCTAGGTTGCCGTTAAGGCCAGAAATGAAAATTCTTAATGCTTTTTGTCTATTAAGTTTATTTAGTTCTAATGTTACTTCAGAGTTGTTTCCGTGAGTCATTTTGGTCTTATTTATGAGAGAAGTAAGTTTTTCATTTACTGAGTTATAATAGTCAATGAGTGTGGAATTATTTTGTCTTAATATACTCATTTCTTGTTCTATTATGTGTATGGGACGTTTGTCGGCGTAATCAAAGTCTAATGGACTCAAAATAGCTTCGTGATTGAGTACTGTTCCATGATTGGTTAGTACTGCGTTTGCGTCATCGGTTATTTTGTTTCGTAAAATTGTGAGAGCGGCAAAGTATTTTTTGCTCCCTGGAGTATACAATGACATACTATTGGTGCTGGCTTCTTGCCATGAGACGTATGTTTGGGCGTTGCCCGAGAAATTAGGCAAACTTTTTATAACATCTAGTGTTTCGTTGTCTACTATATTTGGATTAATAGTCTGTTTCTTAAAATCTATAACCATGTTGGATTCATATTTAGATTTAAGATCTGCTATTTATTCCTCGAATTTAGCTTTTACTTGGTCAACGGCCTCTTGTATAAGAGTGGCGATGGCTGCTCTGTCCATTTTACAATATTTTTATATTTTAAATGCACTTTTATAATAATATTTTCCTTACTTATACACTTTTTCTCCTGTCTTTGCTGGATACTTGTGCTATGTTTTCAAGCTTCTTTGTGACAGGTCTGGTTCACTGCTTCTTTGTTTTGTGATACACTTTCAAACCTTTTATGGTTTTACTTTGGTTTATAGGTTGGCGGAAGTTGTCACTAACGTTAATACTTTTTATTTTCTTATCACTTTGGAATAGCGCAACATCTCGGTTGAGCCCCCAATTAATTTTTAGTCTATGTGGTTCGTTTAAAAAAAAAAAACTTTATTTAAAAATTAATTTACAATACAATATCAAAAAACCTAAGGTACGTCGTGCGTTATTTATGAAAAACTGACTTGATGTTCTTTCGGTCAACCAGCTTTAATATCATGCTGGATACAGTTGATGTCGGGATCTATTTGTGGATTTGATGAGTGTGACTTCTTGATGAAGAGTGTTGTATGCAAATCAAGGGATCATGTGTCGATCGTCACTTCGTCACTTATGCTCTGTATGCAAAATTGATGATTGTGGTGCAAGTTCCAATAACTTACGTAGGTTGAGGATGTAAGTTTCAATTACTTACGTAGGTTGAAGATGAATGACCAAGGGATCGTCACTTCTTATGTATAATTGATGAGTGTGGACTTAACTTATATATATATATATATATATATATATATATATATATATCTACATAAAATATATGTCTTCTGAATGCCCAGAGACGGTGACTCACTTCACTCTTCACTTTCCACTTTATATTTCTTGCTTAATTTACTTTACTTCACTTTAAAATTGTTTCATATTAATTTTCCTTCACCAAAAGAACAAGTTATTCTGAATAAAAAAAATTTAAAAAAAAAGTTTGTTTTGATTCTTTTTGGTGCAGAAGGGACGACTTTGTAAAAAAGGAAACTGCACTGTAATGCTAAAGCACTCTGCCGCTATGTCCACTCGTGTCCTTCAGGCACTCTCAAGGTAATCAGATATACCATATAGCGATGTATATTATAATGCCCTTCAGACGACCGCTGAGTCAGTTTGAACTTCGGCCCTATTTGCGCTCCTAAACTGTAGCTTCTTCATCTACACCTTCATCAATACCTCGATATATGACGCACCCTTTAGATGCCCTTCATAGATGAACATATGAATATATATGTGTGTATGCCCTATGAGCGGTGTCTGGAGGTATTAGGATCACCTTTGGCTCAAACCCGACACCTCCACGAAGAAAAACTGCAGAGGCTTGGATCACGATGCTAAACAAGTTTTAAATCTGACCCGTTAGCCGTAATTGGGACAAAGAGAGTTCCCAAATTGACCCAAACCTCTGTTTCCAAGGAAGGGAGTGTCAAAAAGTGAAACTTCCTCCAAACTGATAAGCCCCGGGAGGATCAGATTTCCCTCTTTCAATATTGGGCCACCGAATAGGTTCTTGGCGGTAGACTTTATTATCCCAGAATTTCTTTAGAAAAATATTTTGCTTAAAATCAATTGTATTTATATATATACGTATAAATATATATGTATGCAGCAATTTTTCTGCACCAAAAAAAAAATCTTATTTTAATAATTTTTGTCTATCAAATGCTACGGCAACACTTTCACACTGACGAACCCAGTTTGGTTTCTAAATATAAAATGCTATAAAATTGCATAGTGTTCGGTCATTAGCCTCTGGCCTAGATTTAAGTTCCTTCTTTTGTACATAATTTCCATTACAATTTGCAGCCTGGAAAAGTTAAGCTTTTTTCTACTTCTCCGCGGCTACAAACACCTATCCGTATTAAAGTTTCAAATGACCTATCTACATATATATTGATGTCGGTACCAAGTAGGAAATTTCTAAAAATTCAGTGCTGAATAAGCTGCTTCTTCCTTGAGGAAAAGAAGCTGCACCCGCCACTTTTGTGCTCTTTTGATGAATTTAACATGGGCATGTCATAGGCGGTAGGCACATGCCACTTTCTCGATGAAAATTCAACAATGAAATCACTGGTTCGTCGGAACTTACTTTTTCACCAGCTTTGAATATGAGGAAAAATATGATGTGTATTAAACAGTGAAATCACTGCATTAATGTAACATGCTGATTCATCTGCTTATTTTCATCGATGAATAATGTGATAAAAATTCAATAGTGAAATCATTAGGTAAACTGGGAGTTGCTTATTTAGAGACTTATTATTGCCCGAGGAAAAATGTGAAGAATATTCAGTAGTCAAATCACCTATCACAAACGAATTGGTTTTTCACCACCTTTTTCAAAAGTAGAATGTAC